>OY756946.1:8095000-10495000 GCA_963580275.1 Crataegus laevigata
CCCTAAGTTAATTAGGTCTGCTTAAATTAACCTTCAGATTTTCCTAAAGTTATTGAATTGGATGATTGCATACGACAACCCAAAGCATTCCCCACAAGTCCCCTACATGATTGCATAATAGAGACACAAGCAAGAATCATTAAGTTCTATGAAAACCATAAGCATTGACGAAGCACTCATTACTATGATTGCATGAAACTTGTGCCAAGAATTTACTTAACTCGATTGAGATCATCAACCTTTACTACTTGTGAATATAAGTCCATAACGATTAGGTGAAATTTCCTTATATCCTAGCATTCAATTTATGCATGATAATTAAGCGTGCACTCTCAACCAACACACACAAATCAATGTAATTCACATAGATAAGTAAATTGAATTCATAACTTATGAAACGCAATTAGAAGTAATCAAATCATATCGCAAGCATAAACATGTGTTTCGAATCCCCCCCTAGCCAAGGGGGGGTTTAGTTCCTCATACGCACAAAACAAAGAGAATTAAATTTAAACATTGAAATCAAAGGAAAAGAAACACCTAGAAATTCCAGCGATGTTGGCTTGAATTGCATGAACTTCCAAGACTCCTCCTCCTCCTCCTTGGTGCGGCAAAGGGTGTAGAGACAAGTTTAGGACCTCGTGTGGATGGGTGGATGGGTATGGAAGGATATAATGGTGTTTAGGTATGGTGGTGGCTGCGGCAAGGACTTAGAACTAGGGAGGATGGTGTTTTGGCGAATTTCTGAATGTGGGAGAGTGAATGATATAAATGGTGCGGCCAAGGGGTGTATTTATAGTGTTTAGGGGCTGAATTAGGGTTAGGAATCAGAGAAGGATAATAAAATCTAAATCCTATAGGAAAAGGCCTTCTAGAAGCTAGGAAACCTCAAGGAATTAAGGAAAACTTGCGGCAGATTATAAGGGTTCTAGAAGGGATTAGGCGCCACCTTTGTAGGGTTTTCTAGAAGGAATTAGGTGCATCTAGAAGGTAGGGTGCGGCACCTAATCAGGGAGAAGGGATAGGGCTTCTAGAAAGTCCTAAAACTGATGGGAATTGGACCAAACCCACGGCAAGGATGGAAATCATCTAGAAACTTCTCATTTGTGTTCTTCAACACTTAGGAGTCCTTCTAGCATTAGGAAATCATGTCTTTCTCCTTCCTTGACTTGGAATTCTTCTCCTTCTTCACTTTGGAAACCTTTTCCTTCTTGGACTTGGAAATCTTCCTTGTAGCTGCAACTTGATGCCATTTGGGGTTTACATTTCCTACTTCAAGTAGGGAACCTTGTTCAAGTAGGGAACTTCAATCTTCTAGGTTTCCCAATTCAACTAGGAAACCCATTTCAACTAGGATTCCCAATTTAGCTAGGATTCCATCTTTCTAAGTACTTTCCTACTTCAACTAGGAAACCTTGCCCAAGTAGGAAACATCATCTTCAAGCCTTCAATTTCGTCCATCCTCATGGCTCCAAGTATATGATCTTCATTCCAAGCTCTAATTTGCTCCAAAAGGCTCCAAAATGCTCCAAAATGCTTCCTTTTGCTTATTTTGCCCTTAAAACCTGAAAACACATAAAACTAGCTTAAAAGATTACTTTACTAAGGAAAAACACTATAAATGCACCAGAACAAGCTAAACTAAGGCGCATAAATATGCTCCTATCAAATTCCCCCACACTTAGCTTTTGCTAGTCCTCGAGCAAAACAAAACGAAACAAAGTAAACCAACGAAACAAAATGAGTAAAACACAATCTAAACCTTCCAACAATTGCCTCAGGGATTTCCAATGCACATGACATGTTAAAAATCATCATTCCCACAGATTTTAGCCATCTTTACACTTAAGCACATACTTAATCATAATCACTACTCATTAGTTCACAAATAACCAATTAAAACGATGTTTTGAATGTAGTAACATGCCTTAGAGAATTTCCTCAATTCCTTACTAGATATGCATTCTATTTTCACTCAGATTTTCTAACCACACACCCTACACTAGTTATATGTGAGAAGATTGATGTAAATATGAAAACAAATGCTCACATACATGTATCACAAGAAAAGCATTTTTCGGAGTAAATAGCATGTTTTAGATATGATCTCATGAATGGAATCCTACTACTTAGATGCGAGAGCCAGTGACACCTATATGCTCATACCAAATTCGAACTCCACAAATTGAAATACACAACACTCAAGATTAAAGTCAAGGGTTGTAACGGGGCTTGGGGAGTTGGCTAACAATGAAAGGAATAGGGAAAACAAACGTTCTTTAAGCAATAGTAAGCAAAATAATGGAATCGAACGTAGAATTTTCTTTAGCATGCAGAAATCATCTTTTAACACAAAGGGGAGATTTAAGCAATAACTAGGGCCGAATTGAATGTTTTGGACCCTATCTTCAACAAACAACACTTAAGGACTCTTTTTCACATCTTTTCAACTTCTTTTTCATTCTTTTCACGACTTTTCTTTTTCTCTTTCTATTTTCCACGAAATTTTTTTTTTTTTTTCTTTTCTATTTCGTGCTTTATTTAAGACTTTGGCACACTCACACAAAAACTCACTTCCCCCACACTTGTTTTCTGCCATGCATTGGTTAAAAGGAATTCATATTGAGTCATGCGTTACTATGCTTCAAGAACAAGGGTGCGGATAGTCCTAATCTAGGCTCGGTGAGGATAATGTGGTTTACAAAGAATATAGGCTAAACAAGGCTCAACGGGGTTAAAACCTACAAAACACAATGAAATATGGAGATATGGCCATTTGGCTATGGTGGTCACTACACAACTTTTATCTTGAATATGTGATATGCAAATCAATAACATGTTTTGAATGAATTGGGTATGAGTTCTAGTGTTTGGAACGAAATGATGAAACGCCTTCTAAGTAATAACCAAGCAAAGAATAATGAGATCATGCAACGACTTTAGAAAACAACAATGCACAGATTATTAACTCTCCAAATAAACGTTTAGGCTCAAGTCTCACAAGGTTGTAGCGTTAGTTTGAGTTCCTTCCTTCAAGCATGTTACAAAAACTGATTTTTCCTTTATGATTACATGTGAATTCATAAGTTATAACCACAACCAAGCATAAACCAAAGAGTAAATCAACTTTCATCCATGTTTACAACTCTTTTTAACAGTCATGCAATTACAAACCGAATCCTCATCATTGTGTTGGAAGGTACCCTAAGACATAAACAAACACACAAAAACAACTCTTTTTGGGTTTTTAAAACAATTTTTCAAATTTTTATGGGATTTTTCGGATTTTTGAATCAAAACACACTAAAACAGCTTTAAAACACTTAAAAACACTTTAAAACAGCAAGGAACAACATTTAGAAGTTATGAGTGATAAACCCTACGAATTTGCATCAAAACACTTTGGTTACCCCCCCACACTTAAATCAAACATTGTCCTCAATGTTTCAAGCATAGACTCACACAAATAACAAACAAACAATCAAAACAGCAACTAAACAACCTAACATGGCAGAAACGAAATAGCAACAAAGAGAAGGGTTTAGGAACGCAAATCTGGAATTGGAGTGCTTTCACGGTCTTCCTTTGTTGAATGCATGGGTTGCCTCCCAAGTAGCGCTTGCTTTAACGTCGTACAGCCGGACGAAACGCCCATTTACTCCAGATTAGTGCCCACGGCATCCAAGGGAATGTCCTCCACGGTGTGCTCCACAAAGTGTTCGTAGTAAGCCTTCAAACGATGCCCGTTCACCTTGAATTCTTGTCCCGTTCTCAAGCTTTGGATTTGGACTGCACCATGAACAAAAACATTAGTAATAACAAACGGTCCAATCCACTTAGAACGTAACTTACCGGGAAACAATCGTAGACGGGAATTGAACAAGAGCACTTTCTGCCCAATTGCGAAGGATTTCCCACGGATCATGTTGTCATGGAAGGCTTTGGTCTTTTGCTTGTAGATGCTCGCATTCTCATACGCCTCGTTCCGTATCTCATCAAGCTCATGCAATTGGAATTTCCTATGACTTCCCGCTTCATCGAGGTTCATGTTAAACTTCTTGATGGCCCAAAGTGCTTTGTGCTCCAATTCAACGGGAAGATGGCACGCCTTGCCATAGACAAGTCGGAAAGGGGACATCCCAATGGGGGTTTTGTATGCCGTACGATACGCCCAAAGTGCATCATCTAACCGTGAGCTCCAATCCTTCCTCGTTGGCCCAACGGTCTTCTCAAGTATTTGCTTGATCTCTCGGTTGGAAACCTCGGCTTGGCCATTTGTTTGAGGATGGTAAGGTGTAGAAACCTTATGGGTGACATAGTATTTCCTCAATAACGCTTCAATGGTCCGATTGCAAAAATGTGACCCTCCATCACTAATGATCACTCGTGGCATGCCAAACCTTGCAAAAATGTTAGTTCTAATAAAATCTGCAACCACTTTAGAATCATTAGTCCGGGTGGCCTTTGCTTCCACCCATTTCGACACATAATCAACCGCAAGCAAAATATACATGAAACCATACGATGAAGGAAAAGGACCCATAAAATCAATACCCCAAACATCAAAAATTTCAACATTTAAGATAGACATTTGCGGCATTTGGTCCCTTGCACTAATACCACCTATTCTTTGGCATTTATCACATGTTAAGCAAAAAGTTCGGGCATCCTTAAAAATACTAGGCCAATAAAATCCACATTGTAATACTTTGAGGGCTGTGCGTTGTGTGCCAAAGTGCCCTCCACATGCATATGTATGACAAAAACTTAAAATTGAATGACATTCAGAATTGTGCACACAACGACGTATAATCTGATCGGGGCAAAATTTCCATAAATACGGATCATCCCACACATAAAACCGTGCATCATTCCTAAGTTTATCACGTTGGTGCCTAGTGAACTCAGTTGGAATACGTTTTGCTACCAAAAAATTGACAATATCGACATACCAAGGGGTACTAACCTTTATGGACAGCAATTGTTCATCTGGGAATGTCTCGACAATGGGTAGGGAGTCTTCATTGTGCACCATTCGGCTTAAGTGGTCAGCTACCACGTTTTCACTTCCCTTTTTGTCACGAATCTCTATGTCGAACTCTTGAAGTAGCAACATCCATCGAATTAGCCGTGGCTTGGCCTCCTTTTTGGTGAGCAAGTACTTTAGAGCTGCATGGTCAGTGAAAACAATTACTTTAGTACCAATTAGATATGAACGAAATTTATCTAAAGCAAAGACAACGGCAAGAAGTTCTTTTTCCGTAGTGGAGTAGTTCAATTGTGCATCATTCAACGTCCGTGAGGCATAGTAGATGACATGCGGCCTCTTGTCCTTTCTTTGACCTAAAACAGCTCCTAAGGCATAGTCGGACGCATCACACATGAGTTCAAAGGGTAGGCTCCAATCCGGTGGAACAATGATGGGTGCCGTGGTCAACAACTCCTTGAGTTGATTGAAGGATGCCGTGCACTCTTTGGTGAAGTCAAACGCCACGTCTTTTTGTAGGAGACGGCAAAGAGGTTGTGCAACCTTTGAGAAGTCCTTGATAAACCTACGATAAAAACCTGCATGGCCAAGAAAAGAACAAACCTCTCTAACCGAAGTTGGAGAGGGTAAGTGACGTACAAGATCTATCTTTGACTTATCAACCTCAATGCCGTTTTCAGAGACTATATGACCTAACACTATGCCTTGTTTAACCATGAAATGACATTTTTCCCAATTAAGAACAAGGTTAGTTTCAACACAACGTTTTAAGATCAAACTGAGATTATGCAAGCATCCATCAAAAGAATCACCAAACACGCTAAAATCATCCATAAACACTTCAATGATCTTTTCAACATAATCAGAAAATATGCTCATCATGCATCTTTGAAATGTAGCAGGTGCATTACATAAACCAAAAGGCATGCGACGATATGCAAAAGTACCAAAGGGGCATGTAAAAGTGGTTTTTTCTTGGTCCTCGGGTGCTATAACAATTTGATTATATCCAGAATAACCATCAAGAAAACAATAGAAAGCATAACCGGCTAACCTTTCAAGCATTTGGTCAATGAATGGCAATGGGAAGTGATCCTTCCTCGTGGTGGCGTTTAGCTTCCTATAGTCGATGCACACCCTCCAACCGGTTTGAATGCGTGTAGGAACAAGCTCATTCTCGGCATTGGCAACCACAGTCACTCCAGATTTCTTTGGAACGCATTGAACAGGGGAGACCCACTTACTATCCGAGATTGGATAGATTACTCCACAATCTAAAAGCTTGATTACCTCCTTTTTCACAACTTCCATCATTGGAGGGTTGAGACGGCGTTGAGCCTCTCGAGATGTTTTGGACCCCTCCTCTAGAAGTATGCGGTGCATGCATGTAGTAGGGCTGATTCCTCTTATGTCGGCCAAAGTCCATCCAATCGCAGTTTTGTACTCCTTAAGCACTCGCACCAACTTGCTCTCTTCTTGTGCCGTGAGTGAGGATGAAATAATGACGGGCAATGTCTCATCCTCTCCCAAGAAAACATACTTCAAATGGCTAGGCAATGGCTTAAGTTCAAGTGTAGGTGGCTGCACAACTGAGGGAAGCATTTTATTAGCCGAAACTGAACTTAGAATAGGGTCCGAATACTTACTTGATTGTGAGGGCAATGACTCGAGGGCAGCCACCATCTCAAGGATATCTTCACTAGAGGGCACGGCAAAGAACTCTTCCTCCATGCCGTGGGGTGCTTTGGTGGTTGCCTCAATGTTTTGCATGTGGTTTCCTTGCGCAATAGCCAATTCAAGTGCATCGTCCTTCAAATTGTCCAAATAGCCCTGCGCCAAAGAGTTAATTACATCAATAGCAAAACATGAATGATTCTCACTAGGATACTTCATAGAATCAGAGAGATTGAAATTAATAACTTCCCCATCAAATTCCATCGTCAAAGTGCCATTATATACGTCAATCTTCGTACGAGCAGTTTTCATGAATGGCCTTCCAAGGAGGATGGGCAATGAAGGGGCATGGTCCGATTCATCCATCTCAAGTACATAGAAATCCGCCGGAAAGATCAAATGATTAACCTGCACTAGAACATCCTCCAAAACTCCCTTTGGATAGGCATTAGATCTATCGGCTAATTGTATAATCACACCATCGTTTTTCAACTCTCCTAGGTTCATAGATGCATAAATTGAATATGGCATGACATTTATAGATGCACCTAAGTCTAACATGGCAGATTCAAACCTAGAATTACCAATAACGCACAGAATTGTAAAACTACCCGGATCTTTGCATTTGGGGGGCAGTTTGCATTGCAAAATGGCTGAGACGTTTTCACCTACTTTGACCACCTCCTTGGTCGAAATTCTCCTCCTATTGGTGCAAAGCTCCTTCAAGAATTTGGCATACCTCGGGACTTGCTTGATTGCATCTAAAAGGGGGATATTGACTTGAACTTTCCGAAACGTCTCCAAAATGTCTTTTTCGGCTTCCTCTTTCTTTGTTTGCTTAAACCTACTAGGAAAAGGAACATCCAAAGGGAAAACATTAGTAGGAACTGAACTTGACACGTTTTTACCTTTGTTGGATGATTTGGACGAATTTGGATCACTTGGAGCTTGCGGCAATGTTAGTTCCACCTTGGCCGTGAGTGGCTTTTGCTCCTCCTCTTCAATTCTCAACTCTTCTTCCTCGTTGGAGTGTGATTTGGATGGGTTGAGGTCAGATCCAACTTGTTTTCCACTTCGCAAATGCATAGCTTTTTCAGATTCGAATCCACCTTTCGGATTAACCACCGTTGCACTTGGCAACCTACCTTGCTCCCGAAATTGCCCCATGAACTCGGCAATTTGTCCCACTTGTTTCTCTAACTCATCTACCTTCTTGTCCCTAGTTTGCATACTCTGCGACATAGAAGTTAGTAATTGAAAAATCTTATCATTATCAAGTGAAGAACCTGAATTGCTTTGGGCAGGTTGTGCTTGGGCTTGTGGTGGTGTCAATGGCTTTTGATAGAAACCCGGGGCTTGTTGCCTAAATCCGCTTTGTTGTTGGCCTTGTTGGGGGTCTCGCCATTTGAAATTCGGATGATCACGCCAACCGGGATTGTAAGTATTGGAAAACGGATCACCACGTGATTGGTATTGGTTGCCATAGCCCACGGCATTGAGTGTCTCCCACCCTCCATTCTCGATCAATTGTGGGCACTTGTCCGTATGGTGGCCTTGCATAGAGTATACGCCACAAGAAGCTACGGTTTTGACTTTCGGACCATCCACCACCTGAGAAAGTAACGTAGTAAGGTTAGCCATTTGATTTTGAAGTTCGGTTATGGCACTTACCTCATTCACTTGTTGATGCCGTGTGGTATTCCTTTGTCCAACTCCTTCATATTGTTGAGCGTTCAACGCTCGGTTGGCAATCAACATCTTTGCAGCCGTAGGGGTCTTGTCCACCAAAGCTCCTCCCGCTGAGGCATCTAGCATTTGACGTTCAATTGGTAGAAGTCCCTCGTAGAAGTATTGTAGAAGTAGTTCCTCCTTCATTTGATGTTGTGGACATGAAGCAACAAGAGATTTAAATCGTTCATAGTAAGTAGGAAAAGATTCACCTTCATCTTGTTGAATGCCACTTATCCTTTTGCGTAGGAGGATGACTCGAGAAGTTGGGAAAAACTTCTCCAAGAAGGCTCGTTTCATGCTCTCCCACGATGTGACGGTTCCGGGAGCCAATTCGTACAACCAATCTTTCGCCTTCTCTAGGAGAGAAAAGGGAAAAGCCTTCATCTTTAAGATGCTTTCATCCACGTTCACCGGGGTCATGCTCGAGCAAACGACTTCAAACTCCTTTAGATGCTTGTTCGGATCTTCCATGGATAGCCCATGGTACTTAGGAATGTGATGCAATAAACTTGACTTCAATTCGAACTCAGCAGTCTTGTCGGGGGCTGCCCTAGGATATTGAATGCATAGAGGTGCGGCATTGTCCAATCCCGAAGCGGAAAGCTCCTTGATTGTGCGGTTGTCCGCTGCCATCTCTTCAACTTCCTCTTCAAATTCAGAAACGGACTCGGAACTTGCGCTAGATTCACTAGGTTCCGGGTTCTTCCTCTTTCGTCTCAACTCGCGCTCAAAATCGTCGTCAAAGTCCAGAATATGTTCGTGAATCGGATTAGAACTCCGAGTCATAAACAAGTACCTAAAACAAGAAACAAAACAACATAAGAATCTGTTCTAATCAAGAAAAACGAGAATAACAATCCAAGGGATTAGCAAAGTTGCTAATCCCCGGCAACGGCGCCAAAATTTGATGTGAGATTTATACGCACACAAATTAAACCCTCTTTTTATCAATTGTAGCAGAATATGTAAGTAGGGATCGTTCTAGACCGGGGATTAGGAGGGATTGCAAAATCACTTGGAATTGACTCAAAAACGTAAAAACAAAGTTTAAAACACTAAACTAGACTCAAAGAATGCAAAACTATACGTTAAAACTCTAAAACAAACCAAAAGACTCAAAACAGCACAAAAACACTCAAAACTGCCTTAAAAACACTTTCTGGGCAGTTTTGGACACTAAACAAGATTTTGGACGAAAATAGGTTATAACTTGACCCAAAACACTTAAAAACACAAACTAAGACACTTTCTAACTAATTTGACACTTTAAAACAAAGGGGGATTTGGTTTTGACGAATTTGAAAACAAAACTTAAAACTTGTAAAACGAACAGATTTGAAAACGATTTTGGTTTTAAAATAGATGGATGGAAGGCTAGCTAAGGTGTTCATCTCCACACATGTTATACTTGCATACGAAACGATTTCCAATTGCTTTTCAATAAACCATGAATTCCCAACGCCCCAAGTTAATTAGGTCCGCTTAAATTAACCTTCAGATTTTCCTAAAGTTATTGAATTGGATGATTGCATACGACAATCCAAAGCATTCCCCACAAGTCCCCTACATGATTGCATAATAGAGACACAAGCAAGAATCATTAAGTTCTATGAAAACCATAAGCATTGACGAAGCACTCATTACTATGATTGCATGAAACTTGTGCCAAGAATTTACTTAACTCGATTGAGATCATCAACCTTTACTACTTGTGAATATAAGTCCATAACGATTAGGTGAAATTTCCTTATATCCTAGCATTCAATTTATGCATGATAATTAAGCGTGCACTCTCAACCAACACACACAAATCAATGTAATTCACATAGATAAGTAAATTGAATTCATAACTTATGAAACGCAATTAGAAGTAATCAAATCATATCGCAAGCATAAACATGTGTTTCGAATCCCCCCTAGCCAAGGGGGGGTTTAGTTCCTCATACGCACAAAACAAAGAGAATTAAATTTAAACATTGAAATCAAAGGAAAAGAAACACCTAGAAATTCCAGCGATGTTGGCTTGAATTGCATGAACTTCCAAGACTCCTCCTCCTCCTCCTTGGTGCGGCAAAGGGTGTAGAGACAAGTTTAGGACCTCGTGTGGATGGGTGGATGGGTATGGAAGGATATAATGGTGTTTAGGTATGGTGGTGGCTGCGGCAAGGACTTAGAACTAGGGAGGATGGTGTTTTGGCGAATTTCTGAATGTGGGAGAGTGAATGATATAAATGGTGCGGCCAAGGGGTGTATTTATAGTGTTTAGGGGCTGAATTAGGGTTAGGAATCAAAGAAGGATAATAAAATCTAAATCCTATAGGAAAAGGCCTTCTAGAAGCTAGGAAACCTCAAGGAATTAAGGAAAACTTGCGGCAGATTATAAGGGTTCTAGAAGGGATTAGGCGCCACCTTTGTAGGGTTTTCTAGAAGGAATTAGGTGCATCTAGAAGGTAGGGTGCGGCACCTAATCAGGGAGAAGGGATAGGGCTTCTAGAAAGTCCTAAAACTGATGGGAATTGGACCAAACCCACGGCAAGGATGGAAATCATCTAGAAACTTCTCATTTGTGTTCTTCAACACTTAGGAGTCCTTCTAGCATTAGGAAATCATGTCTTTCTCCTTCTTCACTTTGGAAACCTTTTCCTTCTTGGACTTGGAAATCTTCCTTGTAGCTGCAACTTGATGCCATTTGGGGTTTACATTTCCTACTTCAAGTAGGGAACCTTGTTCAAGTAGGGAACTTCAATCTTCTAGGTTTCCCAATTCAACTAGGATTCCCAATTTAGCTAGGATTCCATCTTTCTAAGTACTTTCCTACTTCAACTAGGAAACCTTGCCCAAGTAGGAAACATCATCTTCAAGCCTTCAATTTCGTCCATCCTCATGGCTCCAAGTATATGATCTTCATTCCAAGCTCTAATTTGCTCCAAAAGGCTCCAAAATGCTCCAAAATGCTTCCTTTTGCTTATTTTGCCCTTAAAACCTGAAAACACATAAAACTAGCTTAAAAGACTACTTTACTAAGGAAAAACACTATAAATGCACCAGAACAAGCTAAACTAAGGCGCATAAATATGCTCCTATCAGCAGAAATTCTTCTGACGGAGGAGAATTTATCAGTCCGTTTCCAGATGAAGGAACTTGGTCAACTCAAGCATTTCCTTGGTCTAGAGGTTGATCACACACAAGAAGGAATATTTCTCTGTCAACAGAAGTATGCCAAAGATTTGTTGAAGAGGTTCGGGATGCTTGAATGCAAGCCAATCTCAACACCAGTGGAACCTAATGCCAAGATGTGTGCACATGAAGGCAGAGACTTGGAAGATGCAACAATGTATCGACAATTGGTAGGTAGTCTGATCTATTTGACTCTGACTCGACCTGACATTTCTTATGCAGTTAGTGTGATGAGTCGGTACATGCAAAATCCAAAGAAGCCCCATCTAGAAGCGATTCGGCGAATATTGAGATATGTAAAAAGTACAATTGACTATGGTCTCTTGTACAAGAAAGGTGAAGATAGTACGTTGGTTGGCTATTGTGACACAGACTTTGCAGGAGATCATGACACCAGGAGATCGACCATTGGTATGTCTTCAGAATTGGTTCTGGAGTAGTTTCGTGGTGCAGCAAGAGACAACCAACGGTGTCTTTGTCAACCACAGAAGCAGAGTATAGAGCAGCAGCAATGGCAGCTCAAGAGAATGCATGGCTGGTACAGTTGATGAGTGATCTACATCAACCAATAGATTATCCAGTACCGTTGTACTGTGATAACCAATCGGCAATTCGCTTAGCGGAAAATCCAGTCTTTCATGCAAGAACTAAACATGTGGAGGTACAATATCATTTGATTAGAGAAAAGGTCTTGCAAGAAGAGATTGAGATGAGACAAATCAATACAGATGAACAAGTTGCGGACTTGTTCACTAAAGGATTGAGTACCGGCAAGTTTGAAAAGTTTCGTCGTCAACTCAGCATGGAGGAAAGAATGAGCTGGTGTTGAGGGGGAGTGTTGAAGATCAACACCAGCCCAATTAGTGTTTGGATTCTAGAATATTCTAGCTAGTAACATTGGAGGTGGCCGGTGCATGAATGTGCTAGACAATTCTAGCAAGCTATTGTCGGTGAAGTATTAGGCTAGAAAACTCTAGCAAAGAAGCATCAATTTGAACAAAAGAAAAAAAAACAAGTCGGTGAAGTATTAGGCTAGAAAACTCTAGCAAGGCTAGAATAATCTAGAATAACTAAAGGTTGTCAATTTGGGCCATGTTAACCGACTTATCAAGTCGGCAAGTCTCACTATAAATATGTATGCATGTGTGATGGGAAGCAACCAAGCAACAACCAATCAAGTAAGTCAAGTAATCAAGTGAGTGATCAAGCAACTAAGTGAGAGTGAGTTGTAAGTGAGTAAGTCTTGTGAAGAGTGTGAGTGATCTAGAGTTTGTCTCTAGAAAGTAAGAGTGAGTGTCATTGCTTCTAAAGTGTGTCCTTGAGAGTTTTTGAGTGTTGTAATATTTTGTGAGTGTAATACAAGTAATTTGTTTACTTGTTTTGTCTCTCCAACACTTGTGCTAGAGTTGTGTACTCTAAATTTTTCCCAACAACTAGGTACACTCAAGTTTATCGGCCAATGATTATTAATCACATGATTTGTATATATCTGTAAGTGTAAGATTAAAGTATCAATAGAATTGACGACTTGTCCACATTTAGCAAAAAAAAATATCTAATAGGCAACAAAAGTCTCTGCTCCTAAATCTTGGTAGACACCAAAAATGTCTGATCCCGGATAGCCAAGCCAACTGCATTCAATTTAAAGTCTTTCCCCTCTTAATCTTCTTGCAAATAGGCAGTCTCCAATCGATGGCTCTACCGGCGGCAATTGGATGGTCAACACCACAGGCCGTGTTGTCCTTCTCGAAAACAACCAAACAGTTATTTGGTCTGCAAATTCGTCGAAACAAGCCTAAAGCCAGAGCCCTGTCCTGCAACTGTTAGACAATGGCAACCTTTTCCTGAGGGATGAAAAAGATACCAACTCAGAAAACTACTTGTTACAAAGCTTTGACTACCCTTGTGATACCTTGCTTCTGGGAATGAATCTCGGGTGGGACATGCGGATCGGACATAACCGGCATTTAACAGCATGGAAGAGTCTAGGCAACCCTTCTCCGGGAGACTTTATATGTGAGACGGAGCTGCTCAACCATTCT
Organism: Crataegus laevigata; assembly: GCA_963580275.1. Taxonomy (NCBI): domain Eukaryota; kingdom Viridiplantae; phylum Streptophyta; class Magnoliopsida; order Rosales; family Rosaceae; genus Crataegus; species Crataegus laevigata. The sequence continues at coordinate 8,108,612 of OY756946.1, forward strand.
GAGCCTGTCATGTGGAAAAGGGTCTAATGAGTACTTGAGAAGCAGTCCATGGAACGGCATTTATTTCAGTGGAAAACCCACCAAGGAACTTCTGGCTTTGAACTTCACTTTTGTCAACAGAGAGGAAGATACATGACAATTCACATGATGAACATGTCATTACTTAGGCGGATGACGATGATGAACCAAACCACCTCGTTTCACCAAGAGTGGATTTAATCAGAGGCAAATCAGAATTAGACACTCTACATAGCATTTTCAAGAGACCCTTGTTACAGTTATGTCCACTATGGTGGCAACGGCAACAGTGTTCTTAATTCATTGCCAATTTGTCCATGTTTGGAGAGGTTCATTCCTGTGTCGCTAGAGAATTGGCACTTGAAAGATTTTTCAAAAGGTTGCGTGAGGAGAAAGCTTTTGAGCTGCAGGAATAATGGATTTGCTAAGTATCTGCGGTTGAAATGCTGGATAGTACACAGTTGGATACATAAAAACAGGAACCTCGTTGAATACACGGTCAAATGCTTATCAAATTGTTCTTGTTCTGCTTATGCATACATAAATGTTTGAGGATGAGGCAGCAGTTGGGCTATCTGGTTTGGAGACCTTGTCGATATTAAGCAAATGCCGGGTAGTGATCAGGATGTATGCATACATCAAGATATCTGCTTCAGAACTAGGTTACGAATTATGTCCACTTTGTTCTTTAGGAATTTAAAAAGAAAAGGCAATTGGAAGCAGCCTATTAGGCTGCCTTGGCAACTAAAACCTGGGCTTATGTCCCCACATCGCCCAAGAAAGAGGATCATGTAAGCTTTATATGTATATTTCCATCTCTACCTAACACGAGGCTTTTTGGGAGCTCACTGGCTTCGGGTTCCGTAAGAACTCCGAAGTTAAACGAGTAGCGCACGAGAGCACTCCCATGATGGGTGACCCACTGGGAAGTTCTCGTGTGAGTTCCAAAAAACAAAACCGTGAGGGCGTGCTCGAGGCTCAAAACGGACAATATCATGCTATGGTGGAATCGAGCCCGAGTTGTGATGGGGGCCCGGGTCGGGATGTGACAATTGATGCCGGTGTGGATGTTTGCAAAAATTGGCAGATCCCTTGTAGTGATTGATGCCGGCGTGGATGTCAACAAATATTGGCAAACCCCACGCCCATTTGCAGCCGACACAAAAAGGGCCCATGCCTGACAAGCGTTGCAGACTATTGGATTTCCAACTATCCGTTCATCTGGGCCATTGGATTTTTAATGTTAAAAAAGATTGGATCTTTTTTTGTAGCTGCCACGTGGTGAAATCATGGGTATCCTACGGTGATAATTTTGACAATCAATGGTCATGATTATTCCTACAGTAAAAAAATAAACAAAAATTACTTAAAATCCCAAAAGATCCCAAAATAAAATTACTTAATTGTTTTTCTATAAATACCCAACTATATTGTTCATTCTCCACACCACACCACAACTCAATATTTATTTTTACTACATATCCTATCTTTTCTTTCTTCATCCCAAATCCTTTTGTTACCAAGAAAAATGAATGAGAAGTCAAATTGGTCAAATAGGGAAGACGTTGCTTTGCTTCAGGTTTGGGTAGAGGTGGGTAAACGGGTATAGGAAGTCATTGTGGGTAATCAAGGTTCGGGGCGAGGCTTTGAAATTTTAGGGGCGGGCCGGTTCCAGATGTATAGGAAAATCGGGCCTGGATTGACCTGTTTGTAACGTAACGTACCATCCAATCTTAACCGTTAGTTTTACCCTAGGTTCTCTCTCATCTCGAGTCCTCGACTCTGTCACTGGACTGGACCTCAAAGCTCGAACTCAATTATCTCTCGTCTACATCACCGTCAGTCATCTCCTCCACCACCCTGACATCACCGCCGTCACGAATCTAGGCTCTAGTGACCACCACGACGGCCCAGCAACCTTGATTGTCCTCCTCGAGTCCTCGACGATATCCCAGACATAGAGAACCCAGGCACCCGCACCACCCATCTTCTCGATTTAACTTCTCTCCTCCTCGAGGACATCACCGCCGTTGCAACCACCAACACTCCATCACTGCTGCCAATTTAGGTGAATTCTTTAACCTCTGATGTTAATTGATGCTTAAAACCTTAAACCTAGTCCTCCCATATTTTGCATAATTTCTTGTGCTAATTGTTATCTGGGATGTATTGGGATGTATGTAGTTTGATCTATTGGGTTTTTATCAAATAATTAGATTTTCTTTTATTTGTGATGATATTATTTTTGTTTTCAATATCTTATTTATTTATAATTTATAAATGACAGGGCTGGTTTTGTGGTTGTCTGTGTGCAATCGAAGTCCAGCTTTCGTATTCCTTTCGAAGCTGTCGCAGCCGTCTTCAGCGGAATCTCCTACCTCTGCTACTATTCCTCGTTGGATTTGGTAATTTATCCTGCACATTTCATTTGGCTTTTGATCAGATTGTTCATTTATCTGTGAAGCAATGTGGGTTAGCTCAGTAATTCTTTTTCTGAATTACGATATACTGATGTTATTCTAGTGGTGCTCCTAATTGGGTTCTCAAATATTTCATTTCTTTTGATGATGTTAAGCATTTAAAGAAATGGGTTTATTTGTGATGATTTTATTCAACAACAACAACAAAGTCTTTTCCCACTAAGTGGAGTCGGCTATATGTATCCTAGAACGCCATTGCGCTCGGTCCTGTGTCATGTCGTCCGTTAAATCCAAATACTCTAAGTCTTTTCTTAGAGTCTCTTCCAAAGTCTTCCTAGGTCTACATCTACCCTTTCGGCCCTAAACCTCTGTCCCGTAGTCACATCTTCTAACCGGGGCGTTAGTAGGCCTTCGTTGCACATGTCCAAACCACCGTAACCGATTTTCTCTCATTTTTCCTTCAATTTCGGCTACTCCTACTTTACCTCGAATCTCCTCATTCCTAATCTTATCCCTTCTTGTGTGCCCACACATCCAACGAAGCATTCTCATCTCTGCTACACCCATTTTATGTTTGTGATGATTTTATTCATGTTTTCAATATTTAACTTATTTATTTATAATTTATAAGTTACAGGGCTTTGTGGTTGTCTTTGTGCTTTTGTATATCTAATTTGGATTTTGTATGTTGGTTTATTAGTTATATATTTGTTGGCTAATGGGTTCGTATTCAGCTTTCGTTTATCTTTCCTATTTTCACAAAAGAAAAGTAATGGGATTGTTCAAGGTTAAGGTGGTTTGTGTTTGGTAAAACGGTTTCGTTGCTTTTATTGTGCTTTTATTGTGCATATGATAAACAGGATGATTAGTTCTTTGATATATCAGATACCTTGATAAACTATAAAATCTGTGCTGGGAGTGAATCTGTGCAAACTATAAAATATGCACTGAGAGTAAATCTGTGTAGCTGTAAAATTTTAGTTTTTTTTTTTTCACAAAACAAAACAAAGAACATGTGGACTCGGCCCAAACCGGCCCATTTCAATTAGGCAGGGTTAGGTCTGGTTCCTATATTAAAATATGTTATCCCCAGCCCAACTCGGCCCATGCTCAGCCCTAGGCTTGGGTGCTTGTTACTCAGGACCCGATCATGAAAAATGAGATGAACACATCTAGAATAAGATTATGCACAATTTGTCGAGCAGATGTAAGGCAGATCCCAGAATGAGCAATCTATGTCGAGTAGGTATAGGCATTTGCATAAAGCTTGACAAGAAGCCCTTGCAAAAGCGGAAGGAATTTATCAAAGTGTCAATAATCTAGCCAATGTAACGACCCGTTCCCAATTTTACAACTTTTATCATTTTAATAAGTGAATTTACAAAAATACCCTTTGAGGTAAATGTGTTGACTTTGTTTGACCGCCTTGTCGTGTCATGTAAGATCTATTTTCTTGACGTATCCTCATAGTATTTGTCGCTATGAACGCTTGGGCGCAAACAAAACGTAATTTGGAATTATAATAAAGGAGATATTAACGTTTAAAGTTAGTGATATTTTGGTATTTTTAACCTTCTTTAGAAGACTTCAGAAAATTTGAAGCCATGTGATATGCCACTTGTGTGGCTAAGATGAAAGGAAAAGAAAAAAGAAGTGAGAGATGGACGATTGGGATGAGAATGATAGAAGAGAAATGAGAGAAATGGGGAATGGATTCGGCCAATGAGGAAGAAATGAAATGAGGGAAATGAGGGAAGGGAAAATGAGAGAACCGGCCAAATTCGATTTCTCCACCCGACCCGCCAACTTGACCCACTCATATCTCCTTCATACAAACAACGTTTTGGGTGATATTGGTGTCCATGGAAAGCCCTTGAAGAGCCCTACATCTCTGTAGTGTTAGATTTCCCAATTTATTTTCCATTTTTCCAGTTCAAAGCCACAAAGCCCACGACCTTTCCGGTGGCTTTAATCTTTTTCCAGTGGCTCTGACAAGCTTCACCGTCGATGACCACCACCAAAATACTCCTCTCAACCCCAGGAGCAAGGCCCAAATCTTAGATGAAACGTCAGAGTTCGTTTTGGTGACCAATCAACAACTACCCAAATCACGGGTTTACGGTGGGTTTGAGTCAATTTGGAGCCTTTCCTAGCCAAATTGGACTTGGCCACAGGTATAAAGTTTGCTCTACTCTTTGAGATATTCATTTCTATAAAATTTGAGAATTTTTTGAAATAGTTGATTTTTCGAACGAGTCGAGGCGTCCGACCGCCACCTACGACTGCGCATACTGTCACATCCAGGCCCAGGCCCCCACCACAACCCAGGCTCAACTCTACTGTAGCACGATATTGTCCACTTTGGGCCCCGAGCACGCCCTCACGGTTTTGTTTCTGGGAACTCACAGAAGAACTTCCCAGTAGGTCACCCATCCTCGGATTGCTCTCGCACAAACTCACTTAACTTCGAAGTTCCTACGGAACCTAAAGCCAGTGAGCTCCCAAAAGGCCTCGTGCTAGGTAGAGATGAGAATATACATATAAGGCTTACAGGATCCTCACCCCTAGGCGATGTGGGATGTTACAATCCACCCCTCTTAGGGGCCCGACGTCCTCGTCGGCACACCATGGCCAGGGTTTGGCTCTAATACCAAATTGTCACATCCCGGCCCGGGCGCCCACCACAACTCGGGCTCGACTCCACCGTAACACGATATTGTCCGCTTTGGGCCCCAAGCATGCCCTCACAGTTTTATTTCTAGGAACTCACACGAGAACTTCTCAGTGGGTCACCCATTATGGGATTGCTCTCACTCATACTCGCTTAACTTCGGAGTTCCTACGGAACCCGAAGCCAATGAGCTCCCAAAATGCCTCGTGCTAGATAGAGATAGGAATATACATATAAGGCTTACAGGATCCTCACCCCTGGGCGATGTAGGATGTTACACATGAACCGAGGCGTCCCCTAACCTTTGTAGGCTAAATATGATACTCCAATTTCATATGTGAAGTCCGATTGACAAAATGTCGTCGTTTGAACTTAGTTCCATTAAGGTCCACCACTTGAATAATATACCAATCGATGATCTGACCGTTGGATCATCACTAAACTTTAATACATTTTAGTCGTAATATTTGAGGACTGTAGGAACTTACAGATTGGAAATCCGACATACAAATCTTCCCGAATTGGATTTGTATGTTTATAAAATAAAATGTTAACCGCCACTTAATTTTGGCAATTGGCGGAGATCCGACTGTCGAATCATGGTAAGATTTTAGTATGTTATTTTAGAAGCATAATTTGGATCTTTAGAAGTTACAGATCAAAAATTCGAGGTGCGGATCTTCCAGATCGAGTTACATAGGGTTATAGACCTACCGTTGACCTTTGACTGACGGTTGACTTTTGGTCAAAGGGTTACAAATAATTCTAAAACATCTATGAGGGATGTGTGTTTATGTAAGTTACGTGTTCTATCAATAAGGATTCTGAGATGTGATTTAATATTTCTTCTAGGCGCCAATTATTCGTGATGCCTCGATATTCGTGTTAGGGAGTTGTAGCGTGGACTTCAGGTGAGTGGGTCTTGTTATATATATATATATATATATATATATATATATATATATACACACACACACACACACACACTTTACAGTTTCCAGAAATGTTTTTTTTTCAAATAGAATTATGCTTTGCTTGCCATGTCGTAAATAAGTTACATTTTAAATATTGCATTGTGTTATACTTTAAGTGTTGCATTAGTATGAATTATATTTATATTGAATGATGCTGGGAGGCTCAGGCAAGCTTTAGGTGAGTACTGTGTGATTGAATTTGGTTGCATCATATTGGTGTGCATAAATGCATTTAGTACTTTTGCTTCAGGCCAGGGCACAGTCCTTCGTGTAATTGTTCACTTCCCGCACCGCACGCTCACCTTGGATCCAAGTGTGGTGTCAGCTTGTCGTACATACCACAATAGGTGGTTCCGACTCATAGGTGACCCGCGATTTATCGCACAACGTTCACGTGATCGTAACACTTGAGCGTACATATTTACACCCAGCCTATCGTACAGGTCACATTAAGTGACTCCAACTCATGTGCAAGCATAGGTTGATGAGCGATAGATCCAGTCGTACAAGTCACGTTAGGTGACTCCAACTGGTATGTCATTTTACATTTATTTCACATATGGCTTACATCTTTTAGTGCTAAAATGTTATGGCATGGCATACTTCAGTGTGACAACCTGTCCCTAAAAATTATGATTTTTTATAATTTTAATAAGTGAGTTTACAAAAATGCCCTTTGAGGCACATACTTCGATTGGTGTTAACTACCTTGTAGTGATATGTAAGGTTTGTTTTCTTAGCATATTCTTGTGATATTCGTTGCTACGGACGCGTGGGCGCAAACAGATTCGAATTTGGAGTTATAACGAAGAAGTTATTAACGTTTGAAGTTGAGGGCAAAATTGATAGTTTCTGAAATTGTTTGGAAAGTTCCAAAATTTTGAGGGCCAAATGTGTGGCCCAGATTAAAAGGAAAAAGGGATGGACGGCTGGAAGGACTGTTAAAGGAGAGAAAAGGAGGAAGGGTGACCAATGAGGGAAGAGAGTAAAGAGGGGAAAGGAGAGAAGAAAGAAAAGGAGGAAACGGGTCACGCCGACCCGTGTAACCGCGACCCGATTTTCCTAGCAATTTCCGACGGTTTTCCGTCCAATTTTTAGACCTTCTTCAACCTCTCATCACCCCTAAACGTCACCTTAGTGTCCTAGCATCCAATTATAGCCTAATTAACAAGTTTTCCCAAGTTTTCTACAAAGAACAAACCATGGGTGCAAAAACCCCTTTGTTGAGGATCCTCCCTTTTCTGAAAGCATTACCTTTGATTAGCACTACCAAAACACTAATTGGGAACCCAGGAACAAAGCCCAATACTTTGTTGGAGCATCAGAGTTGAGTTGAAGTCGAATTAGAGAACACCCCATTTCTAGGGTTTTTGGCGGGTGTGATGAAATTGGAGGTCTTCAAGGCGAAATTGGACTTTCTCGAAGGTATGAAAGTTGTTCTACTCATTGAGATCTTTAATTCTGAAAATTTTGGTAATTTTTGGAGAAAGTTGAATTTTCCGGCGACTCAGGGCGGCCAACCGCCACCCGCGGCGGCATGTGACCCGAGGGCCGCCAATGATGTTTTTAGGCATTATTCAATGCCTTGAATTTGGTTTTGATAATGGATTGATGTAAATTGATCGTTAGGACCTAAATTCGTTACGATTCGGTAATAGGTCAAAATATGAATCGATGATCCGACCGTTGGATCGTCAACAAACTTTAGTATGTTGTAGTACGTAATATTTGAGGAATGTAGGAATTTACGGATCTTCCCGAATTGGAAGTTTGTAAATAAAACATTAAATGCCACTTGGTTTTGGCAATTGGCGGAGATCCAACCGTTGGATCGTAAGGAAACTTTGGGGTATTGTTCTAGAAGTTTAATGTAGATTATTGGAAGTGACGGATTGAAGATTCGTGATACGGATCTTCCGGATCAAATTCGTAGGGATGTGTTTTATGTGAATTGTATATTTTCTCAGTGCGGATTCTGAGATGTGAATTGATATTTATGCTAGGCGATGATCATTTGGGATATCTCGAGAGTCGTGCTATGGGCTGTAGCGTGGACTCTAGGTTTAGCTGTTAAGGTTCGTATCGACGAGGATTATTGGCGAATCTCTGGAGTGGTGGCTACTTCTAAGGGTATACTTCTTACCCGCTCTACTGTATTTACTTATGCTTTGAAGTCACGCGTGAGATGGGTTCACTCCCGCTCACGAGCACACTCTGGTGTTTAGGCACTTTTAGGTTTAAATTTATTCACATTTTCCACATCACTACACTTTATGGCTTCGTCACCTTCCAGGTGTTGGCCAGCACAGCTCGACTTCGGTGTCCTAGTGGACTTTCTGGGTCGGGGTGTGTCATCAGTGTGGTGTCAGCCTGTCATATAGACCACAATAGGTGGTTCCGACTCGTAGGTGACCAGCAATTTATCGTACAGCCTTCACGTGATCGTAGCACTTGAGCATACATATATACACCCAGCATGTCGTACAGGTCATATTAGATGACTCCGACACATGTGCAAGCATAGGTTGATGAGCGATAGATCCAGTCGTACAGCTCACATTAGGTGACTCCAACTGGTATGTCATTTTACATTCATTTCACACATGGCTTACATCTTTTAGTGCTAAAAAGTTATGACATGGCATATTTCAGTTTTCACACTGACCTTCTGCATTGAATTTCCATACGTACATAGTATTATGTTTTGGAAACTATACTTGTTTTATGGCGAGGGGTTACAATGTTTTCAGAAAGGTTTTTTATAACTTTATTTCCAGGCCCACTCACCCTTGTTTTTCGCCTCTCCAAGTTTTAGCTGCTAAACGTTTGTATTGACGAGGATTCTTGGCGAATCTCAGTATAGGTGGCTACCTCTGAGGGTATAATCCTCACCCACTCTATTGTACTTTACTTATGCTCTAACGTCACGTGTGAAATGAATTCATTCTTGTTCACAGTGCACTCTTGTATTTAGGCACTTTTAGGTTTAAATTTATTCACATTTTCTACATTACTACACTTTTGGAGTCCTAGTGGACATTTCGGGTCGGGGTGTGTCAGTTTGGTATCAGAGCGTAAGTTGGGCAGTATTGCATCCTTCACACGCGTGATGTAAGCATTTAGGTTCTTAAGCCTAATTTTCAAATCTTGTCACCTTGTCGAATGCAAAAAATGTATTATCTTTTTTAAGTCTTAAGTGACTTAGTTGACTTATCGACCTTTTAGAAAATCATTTTGGCGAACGCCTCTAAATTATAAGTAAAGAATTCCCTTACCAAGGAAAGATGTAGATTTGAGATAAGTTGATGGCCTTGAAGCAAGGCTACTATATCAACATTTGTGCATCACAAGAGAATTACCTACCAATTCTACTACCATTTAGCCATTTCTACCAACCCTTTCGAGAATGCAAGCTAAGAATAGTTTTGATCCCTTGGTATTATTCGTTAGTATACCTTCTATTCGAACTTCTACGAAGTTGTACTTTCGTCACAATTTCTAGAAATGTCTTTAGTGAAGGTGGTGCTAAAAGGGTAGCACTTGACATAAGAACATCAGCGAGACAATCACTTTTGGTCCTTGATAGCACTAATATTTCCAAACGCTCTAGTGATCATTCCAGATCTTCAGGTGGAAGATCGACTTCCGTTTAAATCCATCCTAAAGTAGATTATTGGAAAATTCTTTTTCCGTCCTTAGGACGTTCTAGCCAATGCTAGTTTCCGAGTTTTCTTTTGGTGATGTACTCATTATTTCAACAAGCATAGGCACCGGTGTATGAGTTGTTATACCTAAAGTTAGTAAAAATCCCTGAAGTAGTAAGTATTTTCTCTATAATTAATGAAACCACCTCACCGAACCAATTCCTTACCAATCGTCCAAAACCAACTATCTGAGTAGGCTTTAGCCTATAATCAGCCTATGGTGGCGCTATTAATTAACGATACTATCCGATATCCAAGAACTGTCAACCAGTATTCAGGCAGTATGACTTCTGATACCGGACACATGCTAGTATCCGAGAGTGATACCTTTATGTCAGGACGCCGGTTTACAGTTTTAGGGTAGCGAACAATATCAAAATATCGTATATGCATCAATTAGTGGCACGACTGGTAGACTCATTAACAGTGACTACTTGAGTCGAAGAAACTAAATTGTGGAAATATAGGAGCAGATCTTGTATTAAGACAGTAAACTCACGGTTATGTTAACCATATTACCTTTTAAGGTAGTCAAAACTTCTTCGACTAACCACCTCTTAATCACTTCCACAGATAGATAGTAAGATCGAAATACGAAATGACATCTCACTGTTAAAATGTTTTGAGTGTCGAAAAAATGTGAACACCTTTTAGTTCGTGTTTTAGAGTTGGTTAGTAGTTTAGTATGCTTCGACGATGTATACCTTTGGCGTCTTTTCTCAAAATTCTACTTGGGATGCCACTGAATACGAGAAGTAGAATACACTATTGAACCACCTTGTTAATCTCCCTATTTCTTATCGAACAACTCCTATATCAGTTTTCCTTGTGACTTTTCGAACAAGTCCTACTTCATTGAGATAACTTAGTCACTAAAGCTTACCGGTTAGGGAATTACCCAATTAATCACTTTATTTAGGGAACTTCAAACCTGTTCGTGAAGGCAAAAGACCAAACCCTAGGTTTGTACCTAGATTTTAGCAACTTCCTTGAGTGACTATAAAAAACTGTTATCCCCTACTTTGAGTTGATGGTCTAGTCGGCCAACTTTTGTAACTCGAGTTTGCCTCCATAGTCTGACGAGTTCATAGTGGTCTTATCAACGACCTTCTTATCTACCTCGACAGTGAGACCAAATTCTCTAAGCTCTGTTAGTCAGCTTTATACCAAATTCCTTTACTGTAAACTTTGATTAAATTGATACTCTTCTTGGGAGATGTGATCTCAGTGGACGAGATTCTTTTTTTCCCCAAAAGGTTGTAGCAAAAGAAAGTTGAAATTCTCACAAAGTATTGTGGAATTTCGAGATATCTTTGGTTTTGTCGAATTTATCGACAATTGGTTAGAAATTGTTCGGTTATAGTGTTTTTTCTCATTCACAACTGAGGAAAGTTAGTTTAGTTGTGATGTTAGTTATGAATAAAGTTCTAACAATTGAATTGTTGTCTCAACCTATCTTTGTGTTACATCTTTCGATGACATTGATCATTTGGAAATCCATGACGACGTGTTCTCTGGATGTTTAGACTATGCTGGGGCAGCATGATAGAGAATCACTTGTACTTTCCAACGGTTAAAATCGTTCGAAATGAACCATCCTATACATGAACTAGAGTCAATTGTTATCATCTTCATTTGAATTATCGGATGACACTTCTCGGTGATAAACATGTCTAAAACCTTTACCAACCTTAGATTTCTCAAATACATCTTCACTTGAGATATGCTAAAATTTCTGATAAAGGCGTTGGAAGAACCAAATTAACGCCCACGATTACACTATCGTGTATTACCATGGTGGTGCAAACGTAGTTACTGAGCACCTTTAGCTTGTCATATCCCCCTCAGTTGGAATTCAAAAATATTGTTTTGACGTTACTCGTGAGATATCAATAAATTGTTTAGATGGTTATAATCACTTCCTGTATCTGTATAAGGATGGGAAATATCACCATAAGCTTCCAATACGAGGTATCTTGTACATGTGGAGTTATGATGATGTTTCAGTGACCATTAACCGACGCGACAAGTTAGCCCTTTTTCCATTGGTCTAGAGAAACTACATTTTAAACCACTTGGTAAAATTCCTCATTCTTGAAATTATCAAATTTCTCGAGCGTTTAGACCAGCGTCTATTCTGATGGGAATTCCATATTCACCTCTTTGTGCTGGAAGGTATTCTAGTCAATCTTGGGTCCGTGTCTACCCTACAACACTTTGTATTATTTCTGAAACAGAGAGACTGTCTAAAGGAATTGCTCGGATATTGAAATGTAGTTATGATTAGTAACTGTTCAATCACCCAACAAATACTCTACTAAATGAATCTTTATTGTTGGTGACTGAATATTCCTGAAGCTACCGTTGTAGCAAGATATCATACATTAATTTCAGTTACCTTGTATTTGAGATTTGTTGGACTTATTTGACTCTCAAATTCTTGAGTGTTCTTTTAGCCTCTCGACATTTTTTTTTTTGCTAAATTCGAGAGGAATTTAATATGAAGATGCTCACTAAGGTGTTGTGGACTACATGGTACGTTTGTCACTTTTGTATCTCACGATGCGTGGTTCACTTCCAAGTATTGGGAAATCTTCTTGAAGGCTATGAGCACGAAGTTGCTACCTGGTACTACACTTTATCCTTAGACTAATGGTTAGTCTCAACAAACTACACAGACCTTCGTGTACATGTTGCGTTTTATTCGTTCTGCATACTTGGTAAGTTTGTAGTAGACATTTATTTTATTAGAGTTATGTGTAACTGCGGTTACACTTTTGATTTTTGGGTATGACACAGTTTAAGACATTTTTATGCACAATGTATAATTGGCAGGTGAGTATTGCGAACTGGTATCAGAATGTTTGAGATTACGAAAACTTTATATTATCGATGATATTGCTCGAGAGGGTAGTTCGCGAGCACGATCGAAGCTTTGACCAGATGATTTATGTGTATTTCTCAATGGGGGGCATGATGGTAATATTGTACCCTCGGGATTTTGTTACTTACTTATCGGGACAACTGACACACCCTAAACTGGAATGTCCACTAGAACTCCGAATTGAGCTATGTTGGCCGACACCTAAAAGGTAATGAAGCCATAAAGTGTAGTGATGTGGAAAATGTGAATAAATTTAAACCTAAAAGTGGCTAAATACAAGAGTGCGCTGTGAGCAGGAATGAACTCATTTCACACATGATGTCAGAGCATAAGTAAAGTACAATATAACGGGTAAGGATTATACTCTCAGAGGCAGCCGCCTATACTGAGATTCGCCAAGAATCCTCGTTGACAAACTTTCAGTAGTTAAAAACCCGAAGTCCATGCTATAACTCTCTAGCACGAATATCAAGGCGTCACTAACCATTGACGCTTGTGGCCAAGTCAAATTTGGCCGGGAAACCACGAACCGCCAGAACCCTAGAATTGGGTGTGCTTCGATTCGATTTCCATACTAACTTTGACACATCTATCATTGCTTAGGCATTGTTCTTGGGGTTGAGGGGAACCTTTTGGTGGTTGTGGTTGATGGAGTTACCTTCGAATTTGATGGATCGTCGCCACACCCCTAACAAACCCGTAGGCGTGTTCTAGGAGAAATCAAGGCCAAAACCCATCAATTTTTTGATGAATATGGAAAGGTGAGGATCATGGAATAGTTTCCAGGTGGTTTATCGGCTTGATTCGCTGTAAATTGGCCAGAGAAAGCACCGGAAACATTGTTTTCGTTGGTTGGGTCGAGTCAGCAAAAAGGGGAAAACGAGTTGGGGATAGTCCCCTCCTCTCTCTTCCCTCATTTTCCGTCATTTCTTCTATTTCTGATTGGGCTCCCCCTTCTCTCATTTCCCTCCTTTCTCTCCTCTCCCTCATTTCTTTTAATCTGGGCCACTCACGTGGCTTTCAAGATTTTGTTCCAAAAAATCTGGAGCTTTCTAGAAAATAACCAATTTACTAAGATGTTCCCGACGCTCACACGTTCGTAGCGACGAGTATTACCTAAATACGCCAAGAAAATATATTTTACATGACATGAATAAGTGGTCAAACAAATTCAACGCATTTGCCTCAAAGGGCATTTTCATAAATTCACTTATTAAAATTATAAAAACTGTAAAATTAGGAACGGGTCATTACAACAACAGTGAGTTGTTGGTATTGCGGGCTACAGACTGTAATATTGAGAACCTATTTGTTGAACTCGTTGAGTAAGTCGACATTTAGGTCTGTCCTCGTTATTATTTTAGTTATTTATACGTTTAGTTATTATTTATTATTTGGGCTCGATCCAAAGATATTACATACATACCTTCGAAGTACAATACGCTACGAGTGCGTAGGTAAAATTTTTCTATGCTCAGTTTTGATTTCAATACAACTATTTCTACGGTATTACATATATGTATTTGAACATTATGCTTTTGTATGTCTACTTTTGACCCTATATTTTTATAAAAGTATTAAATTTTAGTATTGTGCTAAAGGAGAAGGAAAGTATGAGCTTAGAGGCATGAAAGAGGAATAATTGTAATCCAATCGCGACGGAATGGCATTCTCTTTTATGCAGCCACTTTAACTCGATTTCTTCCTTGTATATGTATTTATATACACATTTCTCCTTCTTTTTTGGTATTTTACATTTAACAATTTATTTTAAATTTCGAGGACAAAATTTTTCTTAAGGGGGATAGATTGTAATGACCCGTTCCCAATTCTATGGCTTTTATAATTTTAATAAGTGAATTTATGAAAGCTTGGATGAAGAAGATGGGTGGGTTAGGGTTCTTCGAACTAGAATTGGAAGTCTGTTTCTCTCTCTACAAAATGAGAAATGAGGGCTATAATTTCTAAATAACTCATTTATATCGGAGAACAATTTGGTCATTTCAAGGTGTAAGAAAAATCATATTTTTATTTGATTGTTGTGCATGCTATATGCATATTTGAAATGTTCTATTTTTATCTCAAGATTAAAAAATTATCCTATTTCTTGGTATTTTTCAAAACAAAAAAAAAAATATTGAAATGTAGTTTCTAGGAGTTCCATAACAATGAGTGACCAAAAGGAGATATAGATCTTCGGTGTACTTGTTCCATTCAACAAAAAATAAGAAGTTAAGAGCCAATGGAAGTTGTGCATATCTTAGTTACTGTATAAAGTAATGTTTGACAGTACTCTTGTCGTTTAGGGTAAAAGCCACTTAATATGTAAGACTAGGTTATTAATTAATTTGTCGTATTTGAGATCACAATAGCAGACACAATTTGTTATATGTCATCTCAAATTGTGGAGTATACAATTTGTTATATGTCATCTCAAATTGTAGAGTGTACTTTAAATCGAACATGTTGAGCATATAAATCTTATGCTGAAATAAATTAAATTTTATGTGTGCATATAAATAATTAGATTACGCTTGATAGAGTGAATTATTTTTATGATAGAATCTTAATTTTTTTTATGGTATTAAAACCAAATTGTTCTAATTGTGAAGCTCAATGTCTAGATATCACGTGCTCCGTGTCGTGTGTTGTCCACATGTTATATTTGAAATTCTCCACAGTGAGTGGGGATGTTGAGAGTAAAATTTCCACATCCAACAAAGAATAAACTTTGCATGTGCTAGATGTATTGTCATTTGATTTAGGGTGGTGCTATTCACAAACCTATTTTGACCTTTCACACACCCTTCTAGTTTTTTTATCGTTAGATCAAATAAATTGAAAAAAATCAAATGACAGAAATTAATAAAATATGTATGAAAGTTTTTAAAAAAAAAGTGTATAGCACACCACTCTTTATTTTACGTGAATCCTCAATTCTTCCTTTTTTTTAGAAAAATGCGATATATATATATATTTACACACTCTAAATTACTTTTTTTAATTTTTTTTTAATATTTTCTACACACCACTAACACTTAATAGAAAAATATTAAAAAAATAAAAAAGTGTGAGAGAAGTAATTTGAGGTGTGTGAATATATATATTCATCGTAAAATGTTTAAGCAGTAGAAAATACAAAAAGCTGAGAAAAAATTCCAGCACAATTACATACTGCCATCAGTGAACAAAACATCAAGAATGATATCTGGTGACTCTTCAAACCAGGCGCGCACACAGTGGGAGGAGAGGGCATAACGGCCAAGATGATGAGCAGCCTCGTTTGCATCGTGACGCGCATGGGCAACAGTAGCTCCAGTAATCTCAAGTAGCAAAGCTCTCAATTCTGATCATTCATATGAAGACAAACTCGACCAACGTTAACCCACTAATCGCTCTCTCTCGATCCAAGACTTTGACTTGCCGGATTAGGTAACTGTCACAAGTATCTATCCAAAAGGAGACCGACTACACACAATCCACGATTCTATGGTCCTTGAAACACCATTCAGTAACAACTTTATATAATAAAATATTTGAACACATAAAACTAACACATCCACAAAATATTCTTTAATATAAATTATATTTATAGTTGTATGTAAATCTTTATTGCGTAAAAAGAACATCAATATGTTATATGTATGTCGATTTGGTGAGTTTAAGCATCACCAACAATCCTACAAATGAAATAAAAGATGCACCAAAAGACGCCTTGGATTTTTAGAACGAAGACCTCTTGGTCTGGTCACCATGCATTCATGCTACGAGATGTTAACAAGATTAATAATCCTCAAGGATCTGCTCAGTTAGGCTAGCTAGCTGCCAGCCATTAAGCCAACTTGGTCCAAAGTCTTTGCTTTTGTAGATCGTAATATTAGGAGCTAGAAGCATTCGTCTTTCGTTTTCTGAATAGAATATATAAAAGAGGTAGCTAGCTAGGTCGAGCAAGACGAAGTGTGGAAAATGTATGTAGACATATTGGATTAGATTATCTTGTTATGGTTAATCCTTTTATACATGCATCACGAGTCCCTAGGAGGAATAGAGTTTTTAGAGTATAAAATTAGAGTCTAATCCTTGAATAAGATTAATTTTTTATTAATATCTGGTATAAGATTAAGAATTGGATTTAGTTCTTTGATCCGGTTTACATGTCATCATACATATTCCACGTCATATTTACCCATTTTACATTGATTTTATAGTTTTTTTCTTCCAATTATATCCCTATGAACAATAATTGATTTTATGAGAAATTTTGCAAAATTTATTACTCGTTTGAAATCAAAAAATTTGCATTTAATTTATTACTCATTTGAGAAATGTTGCAGAATTTGACATAAGGTGATGATCCTCTCTCTCTCTCTCTCGATCTTCTCCCTCCCTCCCTCCCTCACTCCCCCTACCAGACAGCCACCCATCCTGCTCCACGATAAATCGATGACCACCACTCCTTTTCATGGCATTGGCCAAAGGCTCACATTATCTCCATCAGAAAAACTCTCTTCCAGTCCCTGAAATTAAAACTTGGACTTTATGAATTTTGATTTTGCATCTTCAAGTTTGAATTGCCTCCAAAAATTCTAATAATCAAAATGGAACTTTCCATGTGGTGATTGTTATACCTAAATATATGAAGCCTTTTTTCTATTTGGTTTTCCATTTCATAACAATAGTGATCTCAAAAGAAGCCTTTTTTTTGTATAGCTACATTATACTTTTGAGAACTATAGTTACTATACATGTACATACATTTTGGTACATATACTTCGTACACATATTTCGGTACACATGCTTTAGTACATATATTTTGGTACACATGCTTTGGTACATATATTTCAGTACACATGTTTTGGTATTATATTTCAGTACATTTATATATTTCGGTACACATACTTTGGTGCACATCTTTGGTGCACATACTTCGACACATATATTTTGGTAGACATACTTCGGTACACATACTTCGGTACATATATTTAGGTATAATTATTTAGTATATACTCATTACTTGCATAATGATAGACCATGCACCAATATTTTTTTTGTTATGGTTTTCCATTCAACTGCATTTATTAATAGAGGAAGTCAAGGATGATGGAAAAAAATCTGGATCAAATAATAAATCAAAATTTTTAGTTTGACAAGAAAAAAATCTAATATTTAATATGGGCATTTTGGGAATGAAAAAAAAAACGTATTTAAGTATCTAATAACAATTAATTATGAATTTAAATATAAATGCTGATGTGGATAACTAGTCAAAGGACTATAATTAATATTTGATCTTACATTATGTTTTAATTGAATTCCAATTTCATTAAAGGATTTATATTCAATTGCCCCGTTTTTAGAGAGTAAACAAAGATGACTTCGAAATATAAAAGACCAAATCGATAATTCTATAAAGAGTAATGTTACGGAGACTAAATTTGCAAACTAAATGATGTGTCACTAATTGAAAATGAACACGTTTATTAACGTTTAAGTAATAATTCAATCATTAACTTCAATGTCATTTAGTTTACAAAACATAAAGGATTATTTAATCCCACTAGAAAATCAAGACGATGAATAAATCACAACTAGTTGTCGCCTGCTTCATATTCTGACCCAAAACATCAAACCATCAAATGGGGTTTTAACGAACCAAATTTCGTCTGAATGGATGCTTAATATGATGACCTAATTGCATTAGTGGTTATGAGTGTGCATGTTTTCTCTGAGGTGAAAGGTTCAATATATGACGACCTAATGGTTGTCTGAAATAATTATGCCGGGCCCATTGACATCTTCACAATAAATTGATGGATTCCTAATTACATAATCATCAACTTGTGAGTTACTGTTCTTTTGGTTAAAGAATATTTTTATGCTGTGATTTGAGTTAGGTCAATAAAGTGTCTGTTTCATTGTATTTGAAAATTTTCTTCTCATCAATATAAATATGAAATGAATGCAATAAACTCGATATATATGAAAATTGAATGAAAATAATTGTACACTACACACTGCCTCACTGGTTAATTTAACTTTCATAGTTATCATTTTTCACACTGTAGCTATCTACTAGGTGTGTATAACTTATAAGTACTCAAATATTGAGCCGTATAGTTCTCTTTATACAAGC
This sequence comes from Crataegus laevigata, assembly GCA_963580275.1. Classification (NCBI taxonomy): domain Eukaryota; kingdom Viridiplantae; phylum Streptophyta; class Magnoliopsida; order Rosales; family Rosaceae; genus Crataegus; species Crataegus laevigata. Next base: position 8,127,416 of record OY756946.1, read on the forward strand.
AAAATTTGAGGAGTAAATTGCGATACGGATGTAGAAGATGTTTATGTTTGTCAAAGAAAATATGTAAGAAGTTTATGTTCAGTTTTGAACAAGGGTGACAAGAATCCTGGACCGCATACAGAGATTTCTCCATCTTCACAACCTTTATTATATATTTTTATTGACGTGCTTTCAAACTTCTCCAAACTTCACTGTACAATGACAATGCTATGTATACATGCTACTTGTCATTCCATTTTCACATGCAGAATTTTCTTTCTGATCAGTTTTTAACTTTTTGATATATTGTTCTGTATATGACTCATTTTGTTATTTAATTGCAAGAAATTATGAATGAATCATTTATATAAGGAGTGAAAAAAGTGTTACATTTATCTGTGTAAACAAAAACAATAATTTCTCTTTCATTAGTTAATTAGATTATTAATTTAAACTGTACATTTAAGTAAATTTAGGAAACTTCATTCTAATCCTTAATAAAGATGACTTTTAGACTAAAATCATTAGTAAGATCAAAATCTATTTTTAGTCTCTTGGTACATTAATCACCTCATTTATTAATTATATATTTTTTTTGTTTTAATTATTTTTCTTTCTCTTCCTAATTTTAATGTTTTATATTTCATTATAATTATATTTTTCATTTCATTCACCATGATATATTTTGTTGTAAACATTTAGATAAACTAATTTTGTTATACAATCTATTTTGATATACTTTATCTTCTTCATTTAGGTACATTAAATTCAATATAATTCATTTTGGTGCATACATTTTGGTACACACATTTCGGCTCATTAATTTAATATAATATATTTCAGTATATACATTTCAGTACACACATTTTGGTGTATACATTTCGGTGCATACATTTAGGTACATATATTTCAGTGCATACATTTCGGTACTATAGGTTCATTAATTTAATATAATACATTTCAGTACAAATATTTTGGTACTAACATTTACATTAATTGAGTCTTTCAAGTTTAAATTAAAATGTGTATATTAATAATTTTTAAATATTTAAGGGGAGACATTGAATAAATTACACATTAATTAATCTGAATTAAGGACACATAAATGGACTATAATGTATATGTGATCTAATACCAAGTTTTTATTAAATTTTAATCTTTTTTAAAGATTAAAGTTAAATAACCCCAATCAAATTCATCTCGTGAACGTAAATACATTTTATAGTATGAAATATAGGATGATATCTTTTGATAATATACAAATCCTTCCAAACAATACTGCGGATAATCAAATGGAAGGGCGGGGCCAAGTTTGGCTTGGCTGAAAACGTAGAAGGTTTTTAGTAATCTATCTTCTACTTCTAAATTAGCCCTATTTTTCAATTTCTTTCTTTAAAATAACTTATAAACAGTGATGTATCCATTGTAATCTAATTTTTCGTACCAAACGAGGCCAGACATAATGAAGAAATAACAAACTGCAGCTGATTGGCTTGAAGGCTGGGAGACATGCATGCGTGAAACTGGTACTGCCCGGAATCTGGCGATATAAGATGTAATCTGTGCTCTGTAGCAGTCTACGATTGCGTCGGTGGGGGATAACGTGGTGACATTATTTTGGTGACAGCTATTAATTGTGATAATAGACATTACAAGGGAAAAGGATCTTAATGTGTCACACACAGACAGTTAACGACTATAATTTGGATAAAATCCGGCTGGTCAAAGTACCTATAGGTTGAATAATATTGACAAGCATTATCGTGCGAGTATGGACAGTTAGATGTTGAATATATTTCTATTATATTTGTAGTTCCAGTTGCTATTTTAAGTCATGTGATTATTTGACTAGGAAATTGAATTTTTTTTTTCTGGAAGAACCAAAATAATTTATGGTGAACAAACTTATAAGAATGTGAGGATCAAGTCCCATGTCAATAAGCGACCAAACTATGTAAAGACTTGTAAGCGGTTGTGTTACTCCTCACTTTGACAATTGATTTATGGTAGAATCTCAATTTTCTTCACAATATCTTTGCCAGAAAAGCTAATCGCTCGGTGATTGATCAATCTTGGTATCTACTGCTTCCATTCTACATCTCGTCTCTCAGTCTTCGAATATTGAATCTTGATTCTCGATTCCCTCTTGTTTCTTCATTTTTTTCATTTCTTCAAGGAATTATTTTTTGCACACCAAGTGTTTGAAATATCAATCTATCATTGCTTGTCAAAAAAAAATTAAAACTAATTATGGTGATCGAGCTTTCGCTACTCCATATTCAAAGAAATAAGTTCTCTATTTATCAATTTTACCCTAGCCACGTACCCTAAGTAACTCGTGTTTGTAAACAACCAAATGCTCTATAACAATCTTATGAGAAGTAGTCATTTAGTTATTTGAGAACAATTTCATACGTGTTGGAGAATAGGATCACACATTATGACAAAATATTCTTCAATTAATGTAATACCCTGATAATTAAAAATATATGAATATGTGGAGTATATCGAGAATAAATAGATTTATGGTTATGAAAATTTGATTAGAGAAATTTTAGAATTTTTTTTCCGGGATTTATTATAATTTACGTCGAAAAATTTATCGGTAAGTGGAAAAGATGAAAATGTCCCTAGTTGACTAAATGTAATTTTATGAGGACGTATTTTATCCTCATATATTTTATCATATTTCTGGATATAATTGGATAGAGCTCGACTCTATGAAAGCATGGGCAAAAACCATTTGTGAATCGGAGTTGAAACGAAGAAATTAGAGGTTTAAAAATAAAATTAAAAAAAAAGTCTGGAAGCTGCTAGATGGCAGCATGAGAGATGAGGGAGTATTTGTTAAGCCACATGTACGGCTGTGAGAAGGGGGAGGAGAGTGCCCAATGAGAGAAGAGAGAAAGGAAGGGAAGGGAGAGAATGGATGAGCACCGAATCAATAGATCCAGTTTCCTTTCTGTGACCCTACCGGACGGAAACAATGGTTTCCAACGTCTTTTCGCCCAAATTCAGGTGACTTACACCTAATTATCACTTGGAAAAAAATCCCCGACCTTCCCTCTCCCTTTCCCACCCCAAATTTAAGGAAAATTGGCCTGGAAGTTGTGAGACCCACACTAGTGGGTGCGACGATACCATCTCTTTGATCCACCATTTTTGAAACATTTTCCTTCGATCACCACCACCTCTAGCATCCTCATGAACCCAGAAACAAGGCCCAAACAATGGTTGAGGCGTCAGAGTTCGATTGAGGACGAATCAAAGATTAAAGAGCACCCATTCCTAGGGTTCCGACGGGATTGAGGGTGATTTGAGGTGTTTTCCGGCCGAATTGGACTTCGGTCCATGTATGAAAGTGGTTCCTCTCATTGAACTCTACTTGCCTACAAAATTTGGTAATTTTTGGAGTTCGTCAGAAAACTGGGTTTCCGTTCACTGGAAACCGCCACCAACGGCGATGTGTGGCCAATGGGCTGATGCTGCCTTTTCATATAAATTTTGATATTTTAAATCTATAATTGGTACCCATTTGATGTGATTTGATTATGAAAACTAATATTGAATATTTCTATTACCAAAATATTTTAGAAATGAATAAAATAATGAATGTGAACTACGAAAGGCTTTATCATATTCAAGAGTACGTAGGCAGTCTAACGGGAGTTAGATGCAACCTTACAAATAACCAAGATTAATCTTTTGTTGAAAATTTGTCTAAGAAAAGGAATTGGGTGTTAAATTTAAAAATTTACCTTATGTTTTGGGTAAACAAATTGGGTTATAGATTTTGTGAGTAATTAAGAATTAAATAAAAGAGTTGTGATAAAGGGCCTATCATAGTAATTATCTTCCGAAATAAAAAATTTTGGGTCAGGGCGTTACAAAATGGTATCAGAGCAAATGATCCCCAAGGTTCTAAACGATGCTAGGCGCTAGTCGGGCGGTGGGCTGAGGCCTAGCACCTAGGCGGTTAGGCGGGGTCTAGGCGGACTAGGCGGGTTTAATTAAATCTATATATTTTGTGTAAACAAGTGTCTGGTTATACTTAAAATATTTATGATTTCATCATAAACTACAAAATGGAATGACATATATACTATGAGCTATTGGAACATAATGAAAACATGGTGAACAAGTATATAATGTGTGTTTCCTTTAAGTATTCAACAAGTCTCTTACAATTTATTGAAAAAATAAAATGCAAAATGAAAGTTATCTATTTTCCGTCTAAATGAATCGCAACCTAAGCGGGTGTCTAAATGGATCTGGGCGGGCTAGGTGGGCGCCTAGATGGTCTAGGCAGGGGCCTTAGTCGGTCTAGGTACCCTTTCTTAATTTCTAAACGCCTAGGCATTAATCAGGGCGGTGGCCAACCGCCTAGCGCCTAGGCGAGGCTTAGGCAGCGCTAGGTGGGGATTTTTAGAACAGTGATCCTATCTTACAATGTGGGATATTATTGAGTTTGTGAACGTGAATTATGAATTACATTGATATTGCATTAATTCATAAGTACTATGAATAATGAGAAATTTATGTGGAATGCATATATTGTGAATCATCATGAATTGAAATTGAATTGAATGGGAGAAGGAAAATTTTAAAATGTCATGTTTTATGTATAGCTTTAAGAAGGAGCATTTGATTTAAAGTTTCGGATTAATCTTGAATTGGGTTGATATTATGATATGCATTATGAAAATGTTGAATGTTAAGATAATTGTGAAATTGTGACAAGTAGATGGAAAAGTCGTATTATACCTGTGCAACTGAGAAATATTGAATTGGGCGGAAAAGGCCCGTGGATGTTGAATTGGGCTGAAAAGGCCCATGGGGTGTTGAATTGGGCAAAAAAGGCCCGTGGATGTTGATTAGGGCGAAAAGGCCTGTGGAATGGGTAAAATGACCCATGAAATGTGAGAAATGGATGAGTGGGCACAAATACCCAATGTTTTTGGGGTGAAGCTCCATGTGTGGGCTGCGATAATGAATTATTAAAGTGATAAAAATGTATGATGTGTATTGGTCAAGTATATTACAATCTTTTCCAGTCTACTAGTCACTGATTTTGATAAAAGAGAAAGGTGATGAAATCATTGTTTTATCAAAGATGGTTATGGCTAGAAATTTAAAAAATAAAAAATAAAAAATCTTATGGCCAATGATAATTATGATTGGAAATTTTAATATTTACAAAAATCATGGTAAATTTTTACTTAATTATTCATTTTTGAATGGGAATAAAATCATAAACCGAGGTTACGATTGATTTAATATATAGTGGCGAAGAATGAAGGAAATAACTTTAACCTAGCTATTGTGTCACTCTAATAAAGTGCCTAGTTGTGTGGAACGTGTAACATTTTTGGTTGGTTTGGTTGCCAAAAAAATTAAGAGTTGTCATTGTTGGATTCGATATTGTGAACAGAACTGATGACGCGCACATATTCTTAGGGCGGTGTGATTTAATAAGGTTTAATTTCATTGGCCGATAGAGTCGTGAGATATATAAATTTTCTTCTTTGGTTAATGGAATGTGAGTTGTGCTCGAGAAGTGTGAGTCACCAATTTATTCGATCAGTGATTGCGCCTTGAAGTAAGTTAAAAGAAAAACAATTGAAAGAAAATTGGAAGGAAAAAAAGAAGAAGAAGAAAGATAAGGTTTTTAAGTTTACTATGGTTAGTTTGGTTCATGTGAGAATAGGAATGAAATCACATAATAAGATTTTGATTTCGTTTAATATTGACAGTACTGCGGATTGGTTTTAAATACCTCATCCTTACTCGGTGATTGAAATCTTGAGGACGAGATTTATTTTAATGGGGGTCGAATGTAATACTCGGAAAATAAAAAATATATGAATATGTGGAGTAAATCGAGAATAAATAGATTAATGGTTATAAATATTTGATTAGAGAAATTTAAAAATTTTGTTTCCGGGATTTATTATAATTTACATCGAAAAATTTATCAATAAGTTGAAAAGACGAAAATGTCCCTAGTTGACTAAATGTAATTTTACAAGGACGTATTTTATCCTTATATATTTTATCATATTTCTTGATATAATTGGATAGAGCTCGACCCTATGAAAGCATGGGCAAAAACCGTTTGTGAATCAAAGTTGAAATGAAGAAATTAGAGGTTAAAAAAAATAAAAAATCTGGAAGCTGCCAGATGGCAGCGTGAGAGATGAGGGGATATTTGTTAAGCCACATGTGCGGCTGTGAGAAGGGGGAGGAAAGTGCCCAATGAGAGAAGAGAGAAAGGAAAGGAAAGGAGAGAAGGGAGGAGCATCGGATCACTAGATCCGGTTTCCTTTCTGCGCCTAACTCGACGGAAACAATGGTTTCCAACATCTCTCCGACCAAATTCAGGTGACTTACACCTAATTATCACTTGGAAACAAATCCCCGACCTTCCCTTTCCTTTTCCCACCTCAAATTTAAGGAAAATTTGCCTGGATTTTGTGAGACCCACACTGGTGGATGGGACGGTACCATGTCTTCGATCCATCATTTTTGAAACATTTTCCTTCGATCACCACCACCTCTAGCATCCTCATGAGCCCAGAAACAATGCCCAAACAATGGTTGAGGTGTCGGAGTTTGATTGAGGAGGAATCAAAGAGCACCCATTCCTAGGGTGCCAACGGGATTGAGGGCTATTTGAGGTGTTTCCCGAACTAATTGGACTTCGGCCCAGGTATGAAAGTGGTTCATCTCATTGAACTCAATTTGCCTATAGAATTTGGTAATTTTTGGAGTTCGTCGGAAAACTGGGTTTCCGTTCACTGGAAACGCCAGCCATGGCGGCGCGTGGCCAGTGAGCCGACGCTGACTTTTCATACAAATTTTTTTATTTTAAATCTATAATTGGTACCCATTTTATGTGATTCAATTATGAAAGCTAATATTGAATATTTTCATTACTAGAATATTTCGGAAATGGATAAAAGGACGAATGTGAACTACGAAAGGCTTGATCCTGTTCAAGGGTACATAGGCAGGCTAACAGGAGTTAGATGTAGCCTTACAAATAACCGAGATTAATCTTTTGTTGAAAATTTGTCTAAGAAAAGGAATTGGGTGTGAAATTTAAAATTTTACCTTATGTTTTGGGTAAACAAATTGGGTTATAGATTTTGTGAGTAATTAAGAATTAAAGAAAAGAGTTGTGATAAAGGGTAGAAAAATTTAGCAAGAGTTTAATTTGGACCTATCATAGTAATTATCTTCCGAAATAAATTTTTTGGATTAGGGCGTTACAATTACTATATGGGAGTGTCAATCCTTTAGATGACTTTGTGATAAAACCCAACACCTAATAATAGATAATAAAGTTGGAACAATATTAGTGATATTGGTGATGGACCTTGCTTGAGTTGCAAAGTTTATCAATACATACCCTAGTAGTATAATACTTTTTTTTTAAATATTTAGTAACGTAATATTAGGTAGCATAATCTTGCATGCAGCTTACGTGACCTCATTGATTAAGAGAGGTGATTATATAACATTTACTTGTCCTTCTAACAGGACACGTCTCGTTGGAATGGTGAACAAGCTAGGGTGGTACCGAACCCCATTGACTTCCCAATTTGCTTCGCTTGCTTTGCTCCCTCATTGTATATTTATATACACCCTAACACTTCCCCTACAGCAACATTTCTGCTCTTTTGCTTCTCCTCCCTCCCTCTCTCTCTCTCTCTCTCTCTCTCTCTCTCTCTCTCTCTCTCTTCCAAACATAGTTAACTTTTTCTTGACCAATTAATATTATGGGGGAAATTACTTGTTGTGAGAAGAATGAATTGAAAAAGGGTCCATGGACTACGGAGGAAGATCACAAACTCGTTCATTACATTCAGAAACACGGGCATGGGAGGTGGCGAACCCTCCCCAAGAATGCAGGTTTGTTTACTTACAAATTAGTAATCATCACGTCTTAAATTTTCTTTCATGGTTGATTGTTCCATGTTTAATTATATATAGTTGAATTAAGTACAAATAATTCACTAAATTTGTTAAGTTTCCTGATCATTTGTTGTTTTGTGTATAGGACTGAAAAGGTGTGGAAAGAGTTGTCGTCTTCGGTGGGCAAACTATTTAAGACCTGATATTAAGAGAGGAAGGTTCTCATTGGAAGAAGAAGAGACCATAATACAGTTACACAGTGTTTTGGGAAACAAGTACGTATACACTAGAAAATATCTTACTAAAATTTTGTTGTTCAAGTTTTAGTTTTCCATTATATTTCAAAAACATTCTACTCATGTGTGTGGTCTCATATCCTAATAAACAGAGTTCTAGGTTTCCATTTCATGTTTTGTTTCAGTCCATTGAAAAAAAAATTCTTCTTTTAACTGATTTTTTATCCAAAACATTTTGAACTTTTGTCGGCATGTGGTCTCATATGCTAGTGGACAGAGTTCTGGGTTTTCACTCATGCGTCCCAGGTCGAAACTGTCCCTTTTTCTAAACTATTGTAATAGTTTCAAATCCTCTCCCTCCCCTTAATAATAATATAAAAAAAAATTTAAAAAAAAACTTTTGCCCACTCCATAAATCTTTTAATTTATAAAGATTAGGTTTGTCGCTGTATATCAAGAAGGGAGCTTAAGACATTTTATGTCTTCACACTGTCAATTTAAGCTAAGCCGCATTTAGATAAGTCTTGATTGAAGAGTGGACAAAAGTATTTTACAAGTCAATGCCAAATTTTTATTTCAGTACTTAACTATAAGCTAATTAAGATGATCTCTTTCTATCTAGGTGGTCTACCATTGCTTCTCGCTTGCCTGGAAGAACAGATAATGAGATCAAGAACTATTGGAACACACACATCAGAAAGAGGCTATTAAAAATGGGGATTGATCCTGTCACTCATACTCCTCGTCTCGATCTTCTTGAACTCACCTCCCTTCTCTCATCAACCCTCTATAACTCATCGTCAGATAACTTGCAGCTTAATATTCCGAATCTGCTCAGTATTGGACCTATAATGGATCCAGAGCTCCTCAACTTAGCCGCTACTTTGTTAACAAGCCAACGCCGACCGCGATCATCGTATCCTGAATTTCCTTCAAAGAATCATGCTCAACAAAACCCACTTGCCCTTTTACAAAACAATGATCAAAACCAATTTCAATCAAACCAGCTCCCAAATATTGCCCCATTTCTAAACCAACCCCTTATCACTAATTTTGGCCACCCTTGTTCTGCAAATGGAGCCGATCAGAGTAGTTTTGTTCCTATAATAACAAACCAGGTGGGCTCGTATGACTCTAACTACGAGTCAATCATTGGCCATAATATTCCGGGACAAGATCACCAGCCGGCGTGCATTTCTGATAACGTTAATAGTCAAAGCTTTCAAAATATGTGTAGTTTTGGTTCGCTGCTATCAACACCTTCCTCAAGTCCGGCCACCACTACCTATGCCAATTATTGCACAGAAGATGAGAGGGATAGTTTTTGCAGCAACATCTTAAATATGTATCATGACATTCCCGATGACTTAAACGTTATCCAACGTCTGTGCGAAAAGCATTATTAATAATTATTAGATGAGGAAGCTGTGTAGCAAGCAGGAATCTTGTTCGCTCATGAGTCATGCGAATCAAAGTTTGTGTGAACTTTTTAATATTGCACTCTGATTTTAGCTAGGGATTTGAAGTAATCTAAAATTCACGTGAATCTCATAATTTATATATTTTTGAAAAATGACGTGATACTTGATACGATGGTTAATCTTGACTTGATTTATGATAGTTTTATTATGTTGTTTTAGGCTAATTACGTCTTAGGTGACTTTTAAATGCATCACAAAATTTTAGTTTCTCACATTGCATTATAAAATTTTAGTATCATATCAATTAGTGGCGAATATACATTAGGACCGAGGTGGTCCCAGTACCACCCAAAGTTCGGCTGCATGATGTTTATGACGAAGGCGAAGAGGAAGCAGAGATCAAGGGAATGGAGCATGTCAGCGATTTGAATGTTGACTGCGATATCGGGAGGAAAGTGATTGCCTGAAGAAAAAATGGTTTAGAGCTGACTTTTTTAGTTTTAAATAATAAGCTAAACTTTTGAGTTATACTTGAGTTTACAATGAATCCAAGATCAACTTATTTTCATGCTAGACCTACATTTTCCTTATTATTAAAATTCGTCATTTTTTTTTTTTTTTTGAACAATAGGAAAATCTACGTTAAATTTAACTAAACTACATAAAAAGACTCGAATACATGACCTCACATGCATGAGCGAATGCTTTAACCAACTAAGCTATTTATGCTAACGTTAGCAAGTGCCAATTAGCCTTATTTCGGAACACTTTAAAACTTCATAAAATGTCATGGTAAATTTAGAAGTACAAGATTACAACACAAGTGATAAGTTAAAATCTCATATAATGGCGCGGATGTATGTGCGAAGAAGTTCAAGCTCGGCTCATATAAGAAGTAAGTCAATCCAAGCTCGAGATCAAAAGTACAAACAGGAATGCTTATATAAAAATAAGAACGGACTTCATGATGGTCCTTGTACATGTTACCGTTCGTAAAAAAGTCCTGAGAAAGTACAAGAACTTCAGTATGTTTAAAAGCGGAAGAAAAAAAAAAAAAAAAGAAACTTAGCTAAATCCGAATGCAGAGCCTCAGCAATTGGCATGAATCTACGTAGCAAATTCAAACACCGTCCCCCAGCATATTGGCAAAATTACGCAGTTTCCGCAAATTCCTGCACTGCCTCTTTTACACCTTTGAACATCTCCGGTCTCATCTTCCGGTGTCGACAAATGTGGTGTCTCTCAACTTAACTACTAAGTCTCTCAAAGAAGTAAAGGTATCCCATGTCCTTGGGAGGATTAACGGAAGCTCCAACTTTGTCGTCATTGAAAATAACCCATCTGCCATCTTTTAAGATGTGAGCAACATAATGACCACACTGAGTGGATGTTCCGATGTGGCTTACAATTCCAATGAGTCTATATCCTGCATAGAGCCCAGCGACAACAGTTCTCAAAACCCTAAAATTGAACACATCGGATGTCTTCATGTAATTACTGTTTAGCACGTGTATCACATAAGCATCACATATATACATCTATAAGAGGTCTACGATACTTACTCCCTGCTCCATCAGGCAGTCCAGCATCAATCACAGTAGGTCCAGTGTCAGATGATGTCGCATCCATGTCCGATGAAGCAGAAGCATCAGGATTGTTGAATATCCAATCTGTGGCTTTCTCGATGTCACCACCCTGTCAAATGTACATAATTTAAAGATAAGCAAAGGTTACCAAAATCTTCTGTAGTTAAACAATTACACAAACAGCTGCCTATTGTAGAAATAAAAAGGAGCTCCTAAAATGTTTTACCGATGCTTTCAGTGCCTTCCGAGCAGTGTCTTCTTGAAAACCAAATGAAATCAACATATCAACTTTTGATTGGTCAACCGCACACTGTCCCCCTTGAGAAATAGGAGCATCTATATCTGGAAATGGATGAGTGCATCAGTATCATTTAGTTCCCTAAACATAATAACTCACAGCTCAAAAGCTAACTCTTGCTAGAAAGATAACTACTTTCCAAGATGAAAGACATATTCTGGCAAGAACCTTGTTGCATTACCTGCATCATCCATGTGAGAGAGTAGCCAATTCATTGCCTCTTCCACTCCAGTATTTGACGTATTAATGGCAGCTTTCTGACAGTGTAAATGATTAAAACCCATTGAAACAAGCTGGAAAACAATACTCTCGTTGGCAACAGGCTCATTTGGTTCCTCCTCTTCCCCTGAAACTGAATAGTCTAGTCAACGCATAATTCAGAAGCACAAATATCAGTTTAAATTAGCCAAGCACATGCATGCAAATACCATATAAGACCAAAAAATGCAAAAGAGACTCTCGCGGTGCCTGAACATTTTCTAAATTCAATTAGTAAAGGACATGTCTAAGGAGCATAATGCAATTACATGCTAAAAACATGATTTTAACACTTTTGTTTGGCTGCTCGTTCATAGACTTCCAAAATATGAGAGTACTTAGGTTTAATTATGATATGACAATACAAAGATCCACTGAAATGCACTACAATTTGGGTGAAAAATCCACGTAAAATGCACTTAAGGGAACGTCCACGAACATATGCAGGCACCATCTAGAAGTTTTTACAATTTCTCCAAAAAATATTCAATAAGACATTAGGAAAATAAAATTGTAACACATACCGCCCTCCGGCAACAACTCTTCACCAGGTTGGAGTCCCTTGCTGCGCATGTGACTGATATCTATGATATCAGGAACATCTATATATACATCTGCAGAGACAGATACAGAAAACAATGAGAAGCCTATACAAAACCAGCAGTATTAATGCATAACAATTTAGGAACCCAGCAGAAAATACCAAGTTTTTTCGGCACCCAGCCCACTTCCATTACAAACTTTCGCATGTGCAACACCAGATAATCAGGGAACGAAGTTAGACCTGCACTCCTGCAATGTATTAAAATAGATTTAAGGAAGAAAATATAATTTTTCAGTAGGCATCAAGATTATTCAAGACATGCTTGGTTACCAGTTCGGAAATACATGATAAAAGAACATCTTAACTTGTAGTGGAACAGAATTAACCAATTTTCCTTCCTAAACATCTTAACTTGTAGTGGAACAGAATTAACCAAAATTAGTGGACAGCTCCATCATTTTGTTTATCCAAATAACTTCAAGTCCTCCACGTGCATTCTTGTCCATCAATCAGCCTTTAGCAGACGAAAATAACATAATCTAAAAATATTTTGACACCAGCAATCAGAAAGCTTACTTCACAGCCGTTGTCTTGGCCTTCAAACCAGTGCTGTAAAAATCCTGTATCTCTTCAGGAGATGAAAAGCTTGCAAGGCATGCTTCTAGAGGAACCCTTGGACGTACAATCTCATCACTGGATCTGGAAGAACTCACATTCTTAGTTCAAAGTGTGCAAGGAGATAAAAAACGAAACCATGATATTGAATTTGAAACCATATAAACTTACACTTCCTTGCCTTCCGCAATCTTTTCTGCTTTCAATTTCTGAAAGGCTTCAAGTTCTTCTGAATTTTCAAAGTAAGAAGAAAACAAGAGTATCGGCTTCTGGATCATGTTTCAGCATCAATAGTGATTAGTGACTCAAGACCATCAACAGTAGCCCAAGAATAAACTCACCTTTATTAGTGGCTGCATGAAGTGGGATGTTTAATGAGAGAATGTAGTCAAGCCTTCTATTGTAAGCAACTTTCCCAGACGAACACATAATACGGTCTTCAATGCCAAACTTAAAACTCCTCGCAGGATCCACTTCAGGTCTTCCAGAATGAACTCGTTCAACTTGGTCAAGAAAATGAAGGAAGAACTCCAAGGCATCCTAAACAAAATTTGGTTTCAATTATTTACATTAAACAGCAAAAGACATGTGAGAGGATCAAATATTGTTCTCCCAGTTGCATATGCTTTTAATTGTTTACTGCTTTGTTAGCTGTTGATTAAAATTTAAATGTTGTGGATTAGTTTCTAACAGCTAGTTTCTTAGTCGCTTGTTCTCATATGCCAAGTGTAGGCCATGTGTTATAATCGCAATGGATGAATGGTTGAGTGGCTGATATAGGATCTTGTGTAAGAAAAATATCATTATTCTTATACCTCTTGCTCAGATATGAGATTTACAGAAATATATAAACGTTCTCTCAGCCATTTTCTTGCTTCATCCTTTTGTCATTTACATTATAAATTCACACGTGGATATTAATCGAGGTTTTAAACTTTTTTTAGTAAATAAGACAATAAAAATATTTTTTAAAAACACCACACATCTTCTTTAAGGATAAAAAAATAAAATAAACTAAAAAACAGACTTCTGTCAAAAATTGCAAATCTTCTGTCATAGATCATAAGAGATGGTGAATGTACCTGTTGTCTCATGGAGGAAAATTCAGGATGGCTGGCAGCTATAACCGCTTTAAACATACGAGGAGGTATCCCTTCCTGTTTCTAATATTATTTGAAGGTGGATTAAAACAAAAGAGAGACAGAACAAGTCAAAAGGAAATCACTGAATGAACCTGGCATATTAAATGGCGGAAGCATGTTCTTTTTTTTGATTTTTTAAAGTATAAGAAATTGAGGGAAGTATTGGGAAAGTATCAAGAAATATGCATACAACAGTCTCATCAAGATTCAATATAAAAGTGAACAGAAAACAAATCACTAGCATGTTGAGTTCAAATTTACACAGGAATACCAAAACACTAACAATAAATAAGCATAGATAAGTAAGGCACTTAGAACGCAGATGCTTATCCAGAGAGCTTACTAATTTTGTTGTCGGGGCAATGGCATTTGTATGATCTTTTTCCTGGACAACATATAAGAAATCTCAGCCACCACCAAGCAAACAGAAACCATCAAATCAAATAAACCATTTTGCTAATATAAACATACCTCGGTTACAGGAACGGAGTATTTACCAGACAGCAAACCATGCGCCAGCTTTGTTCTGCCATACAACACGGAAGTCTTAAGTACAAATGACTGCGCAGAAAACCTTCCTAAACCAGTTTTTTATGACTCGACTTAATTTTCTTAGAAGAATAGGCCGAGGAAGAGGGAAAATAACTACTTGCAGAAGTAAAAAAAAACAAAATAAAAAAAAAAATAAAAAAAATTATAAAAAAATTAAATAAATAAAAACAGACCTACACATGCAGACACTTGTGTTTACACCAACAACTGCAAAGCAATTAATGACGAACACAAGACTCACATTAACAAGTAACACAGCTTAGCTTTCTTAGCATGAATAGCAACATATAGTTAACCACAATAGATGATAGAAATGCACATAGAATCAACACTAAGAATCTGCTAACTACTTACAACTGCATGTTCAGGTCTACAGTGGGGTCAGCTGGTGCTTTCTCAAAAGCCATTTTCAAACTTTGATTCTTGAAGTATCTGATCAAATGTAATAACAAAACATTAGCCGGTATGAAACATTTCTCTTCTAAATTGAAACTACATAATATAAAGTGTAAACTTACCCGGAATAGAAAGTGTGTGTTGAAAACACAACTTGCATAGTCGCTGCCATATAACAGCTGCAATAAAACAAAATGAGAAGTCAAGACATTGTCAATAGATACAATGTCTTCAGAATACTAAACAGGTACCAAATATACCTGTTTCCAAGATTGACAAGTCCAGTGTAACCAGGTCCAAATATTGGTTCAACCTCCTGTCCACTTTCTTGAATCCGGTTCCAGTCAAAATTGGTATTCTGGTCAAGCTCTCTTTCAGCAGTTGTCATTTCTGTCTGAAAACAAGAATGGTATCAGCTATTCTATCAAATTTAACACTGACAGAATAATATTACTAAAAGCACAGCAATCCAAATGCACATTTTCCAAGAAAACATTTGGAATGTTGAGAAATTTCAGGGAAACAAAATACTGAACTTCAAAAGCAAATCAGAAATCAGAGATATCTGGTTTTCATTGGAACATTCACGATTGACCAAGTGCTTTAACCAAAGGTAAGAGGAATATGTGATCAATCCCCTGTTCGGAGAGTGCTGACTCTTCTGTCCAACACAGAAATGCAACCAAAAGAGAAAACTTCAAGACCTGTTCAAAGAGCTAGAGTCCAGAAATCTTCTGTAGTTGTTACAGAACTTATTATATCATTACTGTATTTAAAATCTAAACCATTAGATTACTCGCATGCAACAGATTTCTTCATCTTAAAAGATGAACATTAGATCTTTCATGTATTATTAAAAATTTGACCCAGTCAAACATTTCACAAGTTTTGTTATCCCGCTAGAACATTATAATTGTCTTCAATTATATCTAAAAGATATCCCTAACACGCTAAAAATTGAAATTTTTATTCATAACGGGAAATAAATTTATTCAATTATGTGTATAAAAATACAATACCACATGTTTCATTTCAATCTTTGCAAGGAAAATCAACTGGTATATAATTTGACAATAACTGCATCATGTCACATTGGTATATGAGAATGCCACATAAAGATTTAATCCAACTAATAGAAATAATAGTTAAACTCTATATTAAGAACATTTTTTAGCATAGAATAGAGGAGCCCTGCTTGGAACAAAAAAAATAGAGAATTAGGAGGTCCAAAGAACATTTCAGAAAAGATGAAACTAACCTTCAGTAATGATGAGAAATCAATGCCAAAAAATGCCAGATGTTGCGCTAAAAGTGGGTCTAATACACTATCATCCTCTGGGTATGAGAAAACATCTGAGCTGCCACAATATGTTAGTTATCAATAACAATCAATACATGTAAGACAAACTCATTCATTCGAAATAATCAACTACTAGGTCATGTTTCCCAGGATTTGTCTGCTAAACAGCATGTTTTTCATTCATGAACATGAACCAGATAAAAGTGCGTAACTTTTATGTACTTACAAACACAAGCACATGACGAATAGGATAAGCAATTGCAGAGATTTTAACAACACAAGGCAGCATTACCTGCTCCTTCTAGATCAGCTGTTATTGTCCCCAGCTTTACAGCAAGAGGATAGCCTGTTTCCTTATAGTATTCAATGGCATGGTTGTTGCCACCAGTTCCATCCCAATTTTTTCTCCCACAATGGATCATTCCATCAGTCAGATTTAACCAAAGGTTTTCTCTTTTATCACACTTGCAACACTTCCAGCCAGATGAAGGAATAATAATACTATTGTCAATCTGTTGCAAATTCGTTGCATAAGCACTAACTTGCTTCTTCTCAGCTGTCCATGCTGCAAGTTGTTCTTTCCTCTCAGCACCCTCAGCCAATAAAATGGCATCAACTGCCAATCTTACCTGCAGAAAAAAGTCATAATTGTTCCCTATTTGCTCTCTTATTTATTTCACAATCAATAATGATCTAGAACAAATAGAAAAGAATAAGCACCTTCTCTGGTAATTCGACAAAAGGAAATGGAAGAGTTACATAATCAGGCAGTAGGATTATATTGTGTGTTTCTTCATATTCAGGTTCATTGTTATCAAATCCCCCATCAACACCTACAAATCATACCACAGGTTAAAATTTGTTTCGCCACAACAGAACATCTACTACTAGTACACAGTATGATAACCATTGGGTCTCGCAGATCTACGCTAGAACCTCTGAAGCTTAAGCAATATTAACACTAAAAGCATGATACCAACCACATCAAATAATACAGATACAAATTGTAGTAGTATGTCCTAAGGAAAGATCCATAAAATTTGCATCTTGTCTATTTACCTCAATATAGTTGAAAAATTGGACTCAGCACTACCATACTAGAAATAGAGAGATAGAGCGAGCGATTCTTCAAATTTGAATAAGATTTATTTGCAAATACTAACTTATTTGCGTGTGTTCCTTGTCAACAGACATTATTTGCTTTGATATTAACAAAGAGAGATAAGGTTCCTTTTTCTCCTTTGAAGATTATACACATTCATTTTGTTTTCAGTGAGAACTGTTAAAACCCCTACTGTTCGATGACTATACATACGCTGCATGCATTGTAGTCTAAATACTATCAAATCAGGATATGTCATCCAACATGCATAATGGTGCCTCTAAATAGCATAGATTACAAAAATACATCATCCAAACTCAGTAATTTCCAATACCGCAAAGGCATAGATCATTTTGATTAAAATTACCTATAGCCATGAGTGTGGGTTTCTTCAAAGGCCTATCTTCAGGAACCAACACTTTTGTTTGCTTTATATGCAAATAAACTGGATTTCCAGTCTTTTCATAGTTCCAGCCCACACAATCCTTCCCAAAAGCAAGAAATGTGTTCATGTCCACAAACAAACCACCTTCTGATCTCTGAAAACCATCACGGAATAACCATTAGAGAAAACAAACCCACAAATAAAACAAATTGTATGAAATTATTTAAGTGAATTCCTGATACAACCAAGAACTTTTCAACATTTAAATGTTAAAGGAAATTGAAGCCTCTTAGCCCATATAACTTCTTAAAAAAAAAGGGACAAAAAATCAATCACAACGACCTAAAACCAAACACTATTCATTGTATAAGAAACCAAGTAATTGAAACCCTACGAATATGTTTCATACAAGTTATTTAGGTATTTGTTTTTACAAACATACAGAAAACTTCACCAACTATGTTGAACTCGTAATTCATAGCTACTATGCATGCATGTCAACCAAGTATCATAAGTACATTGCTCCCAGTAGTTCAATCATTTGATAACCAGGGTCACTTTCCTTCTGTACACTTTTCGGGCATCCAAACTATGCAAGTGGAAATTGCACCAGCAAAATACTAAGGAAAAACAAATAAATAAAAAACGAAACAAACACATTGATAAGCCATAAAAATCATTGAAGTGCAGCAAAAATCAAAGCAGCATTTGGAAGAAATACTCAAATTCGAAAACACTAGCTATTGAGAAATCAAGGGAAAATAAAAATTAACACAGAGGGCAGTATTAGTATAGTGAGCAAATTCGTCGTACTAGCAGCTTCTAGTTGTTTCCTATACTTCTTCAGCAGCCAAACAGAAGACAAGTACACATACTAATCCCCTGTTCGGCCGGCGAGAAAGCTCGAGAAAATTCAACAGAAAAACGAAACCAAATTCTAAAGTATCGAGCTTGGAGTAGATAAGGTGAGTGAGAGCAAAATTGGTTACCGGAGTGTCGAAAGAGATGCAGCATTCTTGCTTGTAGATGCGGTTGGTGGGTTCGGGGATCCGAACCCGGGAGAGATTGGATCGGAGGAGGTCCATGGGGTCCAGCATCGTTCTCTCTGCAGAAACAAAGGGTTTTGAAATTGGACAGGGAAGAGAGAGGGAGAGACGGAGAAGGAGAGAATATGGTTCTTTGCCCTAAGTGCAAAGTTTCTGTATGCTTCTTGCATACAAAAACAACACTGAATATGTTTTGAAATTTCTCATCTATTTAAATTATATTTTATAAATTATATGATTTTGTGATTGAATTTTATTTAAATATAATATAATTTCTAATATGATATAAGAAGTTAATTTCCTATCATTACTCTTTTAAAATTTCTTTGGTTGTCTGTTCCTTCTCGACAAGCAGGAAGAGTTGAAAAACATATTTAATATTAGAGGAATTAAATTTATAAATCAAATAACGTGTTATTAATTAAAAAATAATACTTTAATCGATACTTAATTAATAATCAAATCATTTACAATCATTGCAAATTTAATTTAAAATATTTAGTCTCTCTAACTGTCACATCCTGACCCGGGCAGGACTACATCCCAGGCTCGACTCCACCGTAGCATGATATTGTCCGCTTTGGGCCCCGACCACGCTCTCACGGTTTTGTTTCTGGGAACTCACGAGCAACTTCCCAAGGGGTCACCTATCATGGGAGTGCTCTCGCGCGCTACTCGCTTAACTTCGGAGTTCCTACGGAACCGGAAGCCAGTGAGCTCCCAAAAGGCTTCGGGCTAGGTAAAGATGGGAATATACATATAAAGATCACTCCCCTGGTCGGGACCACATCCCGGGCTCGACTCCACCGTAGCACGCTATTGTCCGATTTGGGCCCCGACCACGCCCTCACGGTTTTGTTTCTGGGAACTCACGAGCAACTTCCCAGAGAGTCACCTATCATGGGAGTGCTCTTGCGCGCTACTCGCTTAACTTCGGAGTTCATACAGAACCGGAAGCCAGTGAGCTCCCAAAAGGCTTCGGGCTAGGTAAGGATGGGAATATACATATAAAGATCACTCCCCTGGCCGGGACCACATCCCGGGCTCGACTCCACTATAGCACGATATTGTCCGATTTGGGCCCCAACCACGCCCTCACAGTTTTGTTTCTGGGAACTCACGAGCAACTTCCCAGGGGGTCACCCATCATGGGAGTGACATCGCGCGCTACTCGCTTAACTTTGGAGTTCCTACGAAACCCGAAGTCAGTGAGCTCCCAAAATGGCTCGTGCTAGGTAGGAATGAGAATATACATATAAGGATCACTTCCCTGGACAATGTGGGATGTAACACTAACATTACCATAGAAAAAAATTAACAATTTGGTAAAGAACATAGGACTCTCGTGGTTTTGTATTGTATCATGGGTTTGAAGTTAGAAGGCCTACTATGGAGGCGAACAAGATGTACTTTATTTGGTTTTAACTTGATAAAAAAAAAATTTCTTCAAGCGTTACTTTACAGACAGTGCTATTCATACATACTTTTATTTTTCACACTCTTATTAATTTGTTGTTGTAGATAATCTTCAACTTATGCATCTGACGGTCAAAATTTGATAAGAGTAAGTAAGAAGTAAAAATGAGTGAATAGAACTTTCATACTTTAAAACCTCTTCAAACACTACATTACAGAACAACATCATAAACAATAAAAAACAAAAACATGTTTAAAAAAAATTAGAAAATAACATATGAAATCGGAGGCCTCTGCATAGGATAAGACTTCATATTTTTTTTTCATATTGCCTTAGGTTGAACGAATCATCATGTTTGTTGAATCCCAAATCACGATTCAGATTTTCAGTAAGTTCCTACTAAAAATTTAATTGTATTTGAGTAGCTCTCTACCGAAAAGTGGAGAAATTTCGGTAGATACCTGCCAAAATTTTCACCATTGCATTTGTTACGTACTCTTTGGTTGGTGCCTACTGAAAATATGCAGAGCTTCGGTATGTACCTGTTGAAAAGTTATACGGTTTCGACATTTTCCTGCTAAAATATTTCACTGTGTTGATAATCTCGGTACCGACCTACCGAATCTCAATTTTG
Source organism: Crataegus laevigata (assembly GCA_963580275.1). Lineage (NCBI taxonomy): Eukaryota > Viridiplantae > Streptophyta > Magnoliopsida > Rosales > Rosaceae > Crataegus > Crataegus laevigata. The sequence goes on from OY756946.1 coordinate 8,148,244, forward strand.
ATAGATATGAGCAGGTTCTCTTTGCTAATATGTGCGAAGTAGGTGTAGGGTGTGAGGAAGTTTGGGCAAGTAAATGAAGTGTATTAAGATAATTTTTAATTTAAAAAAAATAGTATCGGGTGATTTTAATACGTAATGTGTATTAAACAATATAAAGGATGCAAATAAAATAACCCTAGAAAAATATATAGTAACTAAATTATCATATGTGGGCTTTGGCATGAGTATTTTTTTTAGAGATGCTAGACCCACTCCGTTGTTTTATTTTTCCACCCACTATAAAAAGTTAAAAAATTAAAATGTTATTTCTCACCCATTATTTATTATTCTTAAAATAACCCTTAATGTGTGTGTGTGTGTGTAATTAGAAGAAAAGGGATGAATAGCCTCACTAGTGGTCCAAACAGATGAACAGCAGGGATCCAAAAAAAGAAAAGGGCAAACAAAAGAACTCCCAACACAACACCTCCAACAAAATAGGAATTCTCATAGGAAAACGTGAAACAAATTGCACCATAATCTAATGCAAATTCAAATAAAAAGTCACAAAGCTATGCTTTAATTATACGATGTCGACAAATCAAGATGACCCACATAAAATTATCTTTTACCTCTTCGACGGAAACATAATCATCTACTTTTTCTATAGAAACATCATCTTCTAAGTTCATTCTTTTTGCTTTCTCTGAATGAAAGGAGATAGGAATGATGAGTTAGGGTTTAAATGAGACAAATCGTCTAAACATAGCATAAGAGTTATCACGTCCAAACTTTTCTTTTTTCTTTTATATATAAAAAAAAGTAATGCAAAAGGGGGTAACTATTAGTCATTTTACAAATTGACAAATTTGTAATTAAAAATTCATAAAAAGGTGGGTGGATAGATAAGATATTGGGGGTGAGAATAACAGCTCTTTTTTTTAACAAACAATATTATGTACACTAAAAAAGAGGGAGTGGGCTTAGACTCATAATAGGCTAGCAATAACGTGGTTCAAATTCGTCTTTGGCGAGAATCAAACATAAAACCTCTTACTTACAAGTGAAGAAGAATATCATTAGACCATAGTATTAAGTGGCTTGGCATGACTATTTTATACAGAATCATTTCACTTAAATGGTCATCTAGGTCATTTAAGGGTTGTTTGAAAGTGCTTTTAAAATGACTTGAAGTGCTTTTCATGAAAGTATTTTTGTCAATCTTTAGTAAAAATTCAAGTGAATTATGGAAAAACACGAACTGCAATGTCGTATTCACGGGATTTCTATCTGTCGAGAGACCCCTTGAATAACTCATCTATTATTTGCGGATGATAGTTTCATATTCCTTAGAGCTTTCTTCATAGAATGTCATCATCTCAAGGAATCCTCCAATGTTATGAACTTGTTTTGGGTCAATGTATATACTTTCAGAAGAGCGATGTTTCATTTAGCCCTAATGTTAGGTGTGAAATATAGGATCAGATTGCAGCCCTTCTTGGGAGTATCTCGGGTGGACGATCAAGACGGCTACTTGGGTCTCCCAGTTTTTTTGGATTGTAACCGGGATGTTTTGCTCATATAAAGGATCAATTGTGGAAAAAAAAAAATAGAAGGTTGTAAAGATAACCTCCTCAGTGCGGCGGGCAAGGAAATTCTCATAAAGGTTGTTGGCCAGTCTCTCCCTATATACTTGATGGATTGCTTCTTTTTGCCCAAAACATTTTGTGATGATCTACGTAACATTTGTCGATCTTGGGAATCCATGTGTCGTCCGAATTATGAAGGTGGTTTTAGATTTTTTGCTAAGCGATGACGACTCATACTTAACCCTGACTTTCTTGCTTCTAGGTTACTTAAAACCAAATACTTCCCCCGTAACTCCTTTTGGGATGCTTCTTTAGGCTCTTGCCTTTTAGCTTGCTAGAAAGGAATAATATTGGAAGCTCGTCTAATACTGGAAAGAGGCTCGCATTGGCAAGTTGGTAATGGAAATTCAATTCGGATTTGGCAAGGCAGGTAGGTAGGCCGCCCACATCTTTTCTAGCCATTTTCTCCCCCACCAGCCGGCTTTGATGGCGAGTTTGTCTCCTCACTGATAACTTCAGGCACGGTTTCCCGGAATCGGCACTTTGTCACTGCTCTGTTTCCATCCAGTGAGGTTCACTTGATCCTTCTCATTTCACTCACCGATAGACTTCTACCGGATCACTTGATATGGCAATATGATGCTAAAGGTATTTTCTTGGTTAAAAGTGCATAAAAGTAGCCTGATCATTATACAAGAGGCTTTCCACCTCGAGGCCATGTTGAATCCCACATCGGCCATACAAAATGAAAAGTAATAGTTTAAATATCATAACCTCACTCTGACTAACATCTAGGCTTTTTGTGATAAAACCCCACGCCTGACGGATTGTGCAAGTGGTAATTATCAAGTTGGAGACAATATCAGTGTTGTTGGAAGTGGGCTGTATGGCCCGTCTCTCTAATAATTCTACATGATATCAGAGCCAAGGAGTGAGCCCGTACTGTACTGACACGTGATGGGTGGATCCCCTTGGCCCCGCACAATGATGGTAGGTCCCTTGGCCCCGCGTGTAGGGTGAGTCTCAGGGCCGGCCCAGGCCTAGTGCGGGCAAGGTGATAGTCTAGGGCCCAAAAAAATTGGGGGCACCAAAATTATTAGGGCGGTATATTTATATATGTTTTCATAAGAGTACAAATTTATAAAATTTGGTTCAATGATATAGAAATTTAACTAAAAGTGGTGGTTTGGGTATTTGAAAATAATGAAAAGGTCTTGGGTTCAAAACACCACATGTGCCATGTGCTTATTTACTTTCTAATTTTTACAAGTTTATTTTCATAAAAGTATAAATTTATAAAGTTTTTGTTGTTTAAAATTAACAAGAGGTCCTAAGTTTGAAACGCTATGTGTATGTTTTTTTTTCTTTCAGTTTTACAAATTTTTGTTTGGTTATTGTTAATTTATTTTTAGTTACTAGCTAGTAGCTATGTGGGTTGTTATTTTTAAATATTCGTTTCAATTCAAGTCTAATCTTCAACAATTAGTAATACATAGACCAAATTTTTAGAGCAAATTTACAAATTATATGACGTGTTATCAAAATATTTAATTTAATGCCCATTCATTACTATTACATATCAATTTGAAAACATCATTATTTTTTTAGTCCCATAGTGACAAGGTTAGTAAATAAGAAAAAACAACTCATGATTTATACAAAAACACTTTCAAATTTTAGATAGAAAACAAAACTCATCATCTATCTACTTATAAACCCAGGGTTTTTTTTTATTTCATTCTCTCAATACAAAATAAATTAGTCTTTCTGTGTTTCTAAATTAATGAGTTTGAAGTGTTTTTCTAAGTATAATTTTATCGACGTCTTACGTGTAAAAATAAATAATTTTCTTATATGAAGTTAGGGCACTTTTTTGGCATCGCCCGGGGCCTCAAAAATCTCTAGACCGGCCCTGGTGAGTCCCCTTGGCTCCACATGGTTGCCAATATATGGATCTCCCACGTGTGACCCACTAATTGGGCCCCACGTGTGGGGGCATGTTGAATCTTACATCGGGCATACAAAATAAAAAGTAATAGTTTAAATATCATAACCTCACTCTAACTAACACCAAGACTTTTTGTGATATAACCCTACACCTGACAGATTGTGCAGGTAATAATTACCAAGTTGAGGATAATATCGGTGTTGTTGGAAGTGGGCCGTATGGCCCATCTCCCTGATAATATTACAGGTCACATACTGGGGACAGTTCTTTTTGGAATCTAATTGGGAAGGCCAGCTTTCCAAGTAAAATGAAATTTTGTACTTGGTGGGCTTGCTTGGACATCCTTCCTCGCCGTTCTAATTTGGGGAAAAGGGTATTGAGATGGACAATTTTTGTGTTCTATATAGTTCCTCTCCGGAGTCGGCGTTACATGTGCTTAGCGAGTGTCCATTTGCAAGTGTAGTGTTTTTCTCTTCTAGCATTAGCCATGTCACACGAGTTGCTGCCCTATCTACTGTCCGTGACTGGGTTAACCACCAAGGCGCTGCTCTCTCATTAGGTCAGTTTGCCCATTTTCTTATGCTTATTCATGATATTTGGCGGGCCAGGAATTTCCTCCTATGGGAGGGCAAAGTGGACAACTCGGTTCTCGTGAGCCATTTGGCAGGCCTTCATCTCTCGAACTTTTTAAAGGAGCAGCCACCTTCCAAACCGCAGCCACTCCAGTCCCCTTCACGATAGTTTCATCCCCCTCCGCAATGGATCAAGATCAATGTCGATGGGGCTTTCAATGCCGCTACAAATACTGGGTGTCGGGGATATATTTCGCGATGAAGCCGGTAGCTATGTTGGAAGTTTTGCTCGCAAAATATCCCAAGTCACCTCCCCAAAGATGATTGAGGCCCTGGCAGCACGTAATGGAGTCTGCTTGTCCTTGGAACGAAAATGGCGGCAAGTCATAATAGAGGGCGATGCGCTGCACGTTGTCCAAGCTCTTGGTAATCTGCAAGGAGGTTCATCAGGTTCTAATTTTCTTGTTGAAGATATTAAAAGTAACCTCTGTAATTTTGTTTCTTCAAAAGTTTGTCACGTTACATAAAATGGCTAAATTGGCTTTAATTTCTAGTTTCACTACTTGTTGGCTTGAGGAGGCTCTGGCGATTTAGATTCTTTGCCTTTTAAACACACTGTACCCTCTCAAGACTACCATTGGACACCATTAGCTATTCTTTTCAATTAATCTTCTTCAACATTGCAGGCTTGCAGCTACATAGCTTCAACCCTTCAGCCGGAATATGAAGTACCAGTTTGGTACTGCTGTGATTTTAAAATAAGCGGGGATCAAAAAAGCCATAACCTTTTTAGCGTTTGGTAAACCTCTTATAAAGCAGTTTTTTTTCACAATTCAGGTGAAAAAAAGCCGAAAAGGCAAAGCAGCAAATGTTGGCTTTGAAAAACAGCGGCTTTGTTGCTTTTGGGCTTCTGCGCAAACCGATTTCGCCGAGGCGCTGATGCCTTTAATGAAACTTTCTAATACCCAAAATGGCCTAAACCAATTAAATAATTTACACATCATACCCAGATGCTTTTATCATCTTCCATCACCTCTCTCTCCATGGCGCTGCCAACTGACCAAACAAGTAAATCCTCTTCGTTAATCCATCAATCTGATCAAACTCAAATAAAAAAATTCTCTTCCATTACAACTGTGGTAAAAAACTACAAATTCGCAGGAAAATTACCACACAAATACTGAGCCAAAATTGGCCAGATTCATCTTCCCCTTCCCAGCAGAAGTTCATCTTCAAGCAGCATAAGGGATGTCAATCGACAATCTTGTTCCCCTGCACAAGAAATGGAACAATTGCAAACTCTTTCCTTCTCTGTCCACGCCGCGCGCCCGATCCAACAACCTCGATCTCATCAAGATCCAGTGAATTTATTCAGAGAGGGGTTTGGGGAGAGAGACAGGTGAGAAAGTTTGAAGAACAACCCATCAAAGACGGCGTTGAGGGGAGTAGTGCAATGGGCACATCCAGAGCGTCAGAGTGCAGACTTGCTTCGATGGCAGTTGCCATGTCGGCTAGACGAAGAAGGAGGAAATTAAAATAAAAAAGATGAAGAAGGAGCAGAGAAAAAAAAGACAGAAAATTGGGGAGTGGGGGGGGGGATAATCAGGGAGATTTTTACATAGATTATTAATAAATGAAGATGGATAAAATAAAAATAGGAGACTTCTACAGATACTATTAATAAATAAAATAATAATTATTTTACATTTTACATTTAACATTATATTTATTTTATATTCTTTTTGGTCATTTCATACAGTCACAGTTGTTTTACATAAAAATATACCAAACACTATCATATTGCGTTTTTTTTTTTTCCAAAAGCACTTTTACAAAAAAGTTTACCAAACACTCTACTGCTTTCTTTCACAGCCGCTTATTCTCACAGCACAGCTACTTATTCTCACAACAACTTTTTTTCAAAGCACAGTAATACCAAACTAGCCCGAAGTGTAATCATACTAGGTAGCTAGGGTTACCATGCAGATATTTCACTCAAATATTCGTTTCTGATAATTTTCAACCCCAGCGAAGCGATTCTTGTGAATTGACTGTGGTAGATTTGTCACAATGACACAATCTATCTTAAACTCACGATCAAATAATTATTTTTCTTTCTGAAAAAAACAAAAAGACCAGTCAAGTTTATGTTTGCTAAAACAAAATCATTTGTTGTATTCAAGTCCCTTTTTTGTTGAATAATTTGTGAGTTAGAAACTTAGACGAGCAATTTTTTATTTTCTAACTGCAAATATAGTCCTTATGCTTTTATTAGTCCACAAATAACTAATGGAAGTTCCTTATCTTTTTAGAAAACTAATTAAACTAAGTTGGGTACTAGCTGGTGTAAGATATATTCTGAATAACACAATAAATGTTAGAATTGAGAAACTAATTAAACTAAGTTCCTTATCTTTTGATTGTGTATGAGAACAATCATTGTGAGAACGGAGACAAGCTTTTTATACATTGATTAGGGTTTTTCTCCATCCATCCTATTATAGGAAGGAGAGATTTACTGAATCATAATCCAATCAATCGGTGTTCCACTATGATATGTATCATAATAAATAGTGTTTCACATAATTAGTTGCATGATATTAAGACTCCACGATTCTTACTCTATTAGGATCTTAAGATCACTTGAGTATCAAGTAATTTAAATATCAAATTTCTCAATAATCAAGTGACTTGGTCAATAGTCTTCAATGAGCTTTACATCTGGTACCAAATTAAGTTGTACCAAGTGAAAACGAATTCGGTTTTTTCTCGTTTTGTCCAAAAGGAGACCTAATGTTCTGAAAGGAGACCGACAATTGAACTCAGGTAAACACTCTCTACCATTGAGGTTACAACCAAATGAAATTGTTTTAGATATAAAACAAAACAAATTAAATTTAGCAAACAAATTAATGAAATTGTTGACACATTGACACATGGCACAACTCAATCCGCGTTGGGTTACATTGGCTGATTCGTATTTGAAAACCCTAAAAACAGAAAACCATACAATCCATATTTGTCAAAAAATAGAACGCTTTGCAATCCTTTTTTTTTTTAATATAAATTTTGACGTAGAGGAGCAAACCAAGCGCGTATAACATGGCTTGCCATTGAAAATCTCTTGCAAGTTACAAATACAAATTAACTACAAACACATGATGCAGATGATTGTTATTAATTTTTGACTCCAAAATGGCGCACCACACTGTTCCCTCCCACCCTCGTTTTCTCGGATTCTTGAATCCCAGCTTTCTTGGCTGACAAACACAACTAACTAGCCCTCCTAAAAATTCCATGTCAACGGAGCCATGCATCGCGAAAACTACAGCCCGCTTTGTCACGCTAGCACAACAAGTGCCAATGGATATCCTACAACGACCCAAGTGAAGACGAAGAAGAAGAAAAAGAAAGCTACAAATTTCTTCCTATGTTTTAGATCGTTTGATGTGGTCGGTTCAGAACCTGGACGGCCTTCTAGGAATGTTTTCACATATGTGGCTGTGGGCGAGAGGGAAGGTGGGGTGTTTCCCAAGGTGGTGCCAGTGTCGTCGTCGCTGGCAACATCAGATAATGAAGGAGACGATGAAAAATGTCGTAGTACTCAAAAAGAAAAGAAAACACGATGTGGATTTTATCAAGTTTTAAAGGCAGTTTTGTTCAAAACAAAATTGGTTAGTTGCTTTCTCTTTTTAAATCTCTAATTAATAACGTCATGCATGTTTTTGCCACAGTTTTGTGATTATATCAAACTTGAGTATTGAAATTAATTTTTTTCAATTATTAATTCTTCCCACACACAACCCTAACATAGGTGCACGGTAGTGCTCAGAGAAAGCTGAAATGCCTCTGTGAGTCTTCTCGGCCTCTAGAATGATGGACTGCCGTGACAAAGCCATCAACTTATCCCCTTTAAAAAGTAAAAAAAAAAGGCTAATTGGTGCACCACAGAGAAATTCCCTTTAGTGATATTTCTTTCTATCACGTTAGAAAATGTTTCGAATTCGATTCCCCTCACTTTTCTACTACCAAAGAAACAACCTGTATCATTCTTCTTGGTCCTTTTTTTTGGAACAATACTTGTTGATATTTTGAATTTGAACATTTCTTTTTTTGCGTAACTTTCTTGAAGGGGAGTGTTGGGTCATTATTAATTTTTCAAATAGTGAGCAGATTAAGAAAGATTTTTTGGTGTGTCTAGAATACAAAGTGAAACACCACACTTCACTATACAATTGAAGGGACACTTGAAAAGAATTTTTTTTTCTTCTAATAGTATATTGACATATACGGTTCCGGGCCGTATTCCTGATTAGGTCAAGTAAACCTTTTATTTTGTTGTTTACTCATGTTATCGTCAGGGGCGGAGCCACATGCAGACTAGGGTAGTCTAGGGCCTATCCTAGAATTAAATTTATATTAATTGTGTAGTGATTTTTGCAATAATGTGCATGTGGTGTGTTGGTATATTAGGTTTTAAAGGTTCCATTAGGTCTTGGGTTCAACGCCTACTGATGGAAAGTTACTTTTTGGTATTTTTTTTACCAATTACCATATATAACTACTATTCTGCCAACATTCTGATTTCTTTTAAATCAATTATTTTTTTGTTAGTTCATATAAGGCAATGTATATATATTCGAGAGGAAAATTCAATAATATTAAAAAACATCGTAATAATAGCTTATTGTTTTGTTAGTTCATATAAAACAAGGTATAGAAGATTCAATAATATTAAAAGAAAAATATCGTAATAATAGTTTGAGCTAGTTATAACGTTATTATCAATTTTGCGTTAGATGTCAACATAGGTTCTATTTACTATGACATCTCTCAATACTAATTTTTTCATACAAATTTTAAAGCTCCATCACTCTTGTTTGATTCAAATTTTTCATGATATTACTAAAAAAATATCTAATTTCTTTCATTAGTTTAAAGGCCCCTCCTGGCATGAATTTCTGGCTCCGCCACTGGTTATCGTTGTTATTAATATTGCATGCATGCATATCTGTAAACATTGGCAGGTCAATAAAATTAAAGAAAGAAAATCTGAAAGGAATGTTGCAAACACAACACATGAGAGTTCAATTACTTCAACTCCTAATCGACATCGGTCGGAGGATGTGCCAAAAGTGATCTCGAAGAAAAATTCATACGTTGGCGTGGAAGAAAAGCGAGGTGTGGTGCTCCCGAAGGTGTCACCAATGGCTTCGCCATTGCTAGGTAATGAAGAAAATGATGAGAAACGTGACAGTCAATATTGGAGAAGCAAAGGCCGACGTAAATTATCTCGTGTTTTGAAGGCGATTATGTTCGAGACACCTTTGGTGAGTTTATTTTCACTTTAATCTCTCTTTTGTTGGGCTTTTTTGGTTAGTTTTCTAGTTTTGGCTTCTTTCCACAAATTTTTTTCTTTTCAAACTCTACTTCTTGCTTTTGCAACCGTATTACGTCTTTTCTTCTGAAATTATATTATGTATTTCACCTTACTCTAGCGGTCAACTTTGTACAGTAATTGTTAACTCTAGTTTTCTCCATGATACCATTATGATATCAATAATATAGATGAAATAATGACAAGATCAAGTATCTCATAATTAAAAGTGATAGTCTATGAGGTAACGAGAGACACAAAGTGATAGTCTATAATATTAATACGTCCTGTGATATTGTACTCACTCTTCCGTACATTTATCACTATATATTGATAGGCCAAGAAGATTCAAAAAAGAAACAAGGGAAATAAACTTGGAAGAAATGAGAGTTCAAAGTACAACTCCGAGGAAGATGACCCAAGACCGATGTCTGACACTGCTTCTTCTTTAACTAACTGTTCTGTCTTCATTTCATCTTCTGTAAACTCTTCATCAAGTTCGTTATCGCAAACATCCAATTCAAGCATCAGGTCTTTGTCCAAGAGGATCAAATCTCTTCGATCAAGCTCATCGCGTAATTTTAAAGCCAATTTGAAGTACTTGTCCGACAAATTTCGACCAACTTCGACTAATACCAGTTCAAGATCTAATTTTGCTAAAAACAAGTCGTTTGAAGCAAATACAAATGCTTCAAAAGAAGGGCAACGACAACAAGACCTAGATGTAACCAGGATTGAGAAGAACAAGTACAAAAAAGGATGTTACAGATCCATTGCGAGTTTGGGTTTCCTACTCATGGGTTTGTTGGGTTTGATATTTTACGGTAAGATTTGTGCCATTTTATGCACCTTGGTGTCGCTTTTTAGTTTGCCTTTTTGGTGTACCAGTGTTGGACAGCATCATGGTTCAACAAACAAGATTGACAAGAAGAAATTCATCATTGGAGGGTTACTACCAAGAGACTCGAACAATTCACTGCAAATGACAAATTAAAGTTGATTGGTTCATTTGATCGTCACATTAATTTGGTTCTAATTTTATATTTTGGTACTATTTTTATTTTTAATTTGTTTTTATAAGAGGATCATATTAGAGATAAACTAATCTCTAGCTTGTATAAATTTCTTTTGTTTCAATTGTTCTCCAAAAACTTGTATTAAATTGAATTCAACCTTGCAAGTGCACGAAACGTATTATTGTATAGCTTATGCAAGTGCCAGTTCTTTAATTTAAGTAACTAAACTAACATGGATGTAATTGATGGGTTTATGTGCTTTTCTACGAAGCAGATCCTCTCCGGACCCATACCTCCATAGCCTAGAGATCAAATAATCCTGACCTTTAAAATTTGATCATACCGTCAAAAGCAGAGAAGTTAGTAAAAAATTTTGAAAGCTACAATAGCTTTTGGCTGCAAGATCAAAATTTAAAGGCCAAAATTATTTGATCGTTAGGCTCTGAGGGCACGTTTGTTACACCTTCTTAAGAGGGATTGGCTTAGACTACCTTATGTAGGACTATAATCCTACGTTTGGTAGGTTGTGGGACTAAACTAAATGGACTCGCCTCGACTACGAGTCCCTGCACTCTTCGCTAAAGCTCTTAGCCTAATCCCACGCTTTCACTTGGTATTAGCAAGGACTAGAAGAAGGAAACAAGGCCGACATCCAATCCCTACTTTCGCTTGCTAAACCCCCCTAGTCCCTCCAAGCTCCGCCTTCTTTTGCGGAGCCGTCACCATGGCCAGACAGTTGGCAGTGACCCACCTTCATCTTTTGTGCAACCAAGATTAGGTGTTCTCGAGGGAAGACTACGACAAGCTCGAAGAAGAAGAGATCGTTGACGACCAAGATTCAGTGTCGTCGAAGCCACCGAAAGGACTAGCGCTGCTGTCGCACACTCTAGAACATTCTTGGACCTTCTGGAGTTCTGGTTTAATTTTGAGTTCTGAAGTTCTGGGTTAATTTTGTTTGGTTGGTAGGAAAACTTACATGAATTTGGTGTTGCAGTGTGGAGTTCTGGGTTTAATTTTGATGTTAGGGCCTCAAAGTCTCTTTCTCGAAGGAATATATAGTGTGTGGTGTTTGTCATAACCGGCATACTTTGCTCATTTCCATTTTCTAGTGTTTTACACTGCCCATCATCGTTTCCAATTTTGGGTTTAACTTTGATGTTAAATTTCTTTATTTTTGTTTTTGGGCCTTTTGATATCATATCGATTGAAATCCTAAAAATTGGAAACGATGAATTTGGCTCAATGTGGCGTTGTATTTCTTTCTTAATTTCTTGTTCTCCCATTAACAAAAAAATTGGGTCAATATTTTAGTCCGACATTGTCCAGCACTGTAGCAAACATTTAATTAGTTTTATTTTGTTTAGTCTAAGGCAAGTCAGTCCAATTTAATTCTTGAAATTAGTTCAGTTCGAGATAGTCTGGTTCAATAAAATCGAAAAGGATCTGCTTCACTTTTCTACTAATCTTGTTTGGAAGCGTTCTTGAGGTCACGTGCGTGGCACATATCTTAAACCCTCAACTGCCACTTATCTGGGTTGGGTTCTGATTTCCCGGCAAAACAGAATCAAGTGAACAACAATGGTGGCCAAGCTCGTTCTCAGACCACCTCACTCTCTTCCCCTCTCCACTCTCCCCTCAAAATTTCTCATCTTCCCCAAAATACCCTCCCTCCCCAAAAGATTCCTCATCGTCTCCCTCTTCTCCGCCACCGCCGCCGCTCAAACCCATTCCCAAATTTCAAACCCAAACAATTCCTCGAACTTCTACGGACCCTCCCTGCGCAAGGGCACCCACCCCTTAACTCTCCGGTCTCACCCTCCCTTCACGAAAACCGAGGACGACTACGACGATTTGTTCAACGAAGAGAGCTTCAGTAGGGTTTTCGACATCGCGGCGCTTCGAGTCCCTGCAAAAGACTGTTTCGCCCTCGAGAGCCGACTCCGGGGCCACTTGCTGAACTGGCCTCGCATCCGCAACATCGGCAGAGTCCCCGGTGACGAGGTGGAAGCCGAGCTCGCCGAGCTTCTCGCCAATCAGGGAAGAGACCTCGAAGACGAAAATGCCCTTGCCTCGTTGAATCGCCGAATGTACGGGAAATCGGAGGGCGACGGCGAGCCTTTGAGTCCGGTGCTGTACAGGGAGAAGCTTGCGAAGGCGTTCGATTCCCGGGGGTACGTGAAGTTCCGAAACCTTGCGAGGATGTCGAGGCCGAACCAGAGGAAGAAGAGGGGGGATGAGGAAGGTGAAGGCGGTGAAGTGAAGAAGAGATGGGGGAAGAGCGAGTTTTCGGTGCTGGAGGTTGTGGATGACGAAGAGGGTGAAGGAGAAGGGGAGGACTTGAAGGGTTTGTTGGGGGATGAGTTTGAGGGCAGGAGGAAATGGAGAGGATCCACACGGTTGCTACTATTGGATGAGCGGTACGCGAAAAAAGGGGTGGAGGAGTTGCCTGAGGCAATCAAGGTGTTGTTTTGATTCACAATTGCATATTGAATTCGAATAATATCTATTAGTTTTCGTTTCTAACTTAGGAGTGGTAGTGAGTTTTTGTTCTTGTAATGTGATTGGAAATTCTACAGCTTTGGTAGGCTTTGTATCAGAAAAGAGTGTTTCTTTGCCTTTGCGTAATAGGACAGGCTCATGATCCGAAAATGTAAAGCATTCCCTCGGGCAGAGTCAGTAGCATATGGGAATTCTTTACCTTGTTAGGAACCTTTTGAAAGAATCGAAGTTAAATTGTTGCTCTTGATTGTTGCAAGACGCACTATTTTATGAGCTTGCAAGATGTTGCTCTTGTTGTCTGTATGACTTGTCGTTTTAAGGGTAGTCTTGACCCATTGAAGAGAGTTGTGAATCATGGCCGTTTAAATGGAAGGGGGAAGGGTCCCCTTAGATCCCCAATTATCTTTTGTTTAGGTCTGATGCATGATATGCCTGGACAAATATTTGTGATTTTGTTGAATCTGCTAGGCAGGGGAATTAACATTCAATCCAATTTCCTGTATATGGAAGATTTTTCTCTGTAAATTCTGGTGCGTTACATGACTCATTTCCCTTATGGCCTTATACTACATTGGCTTGTGACACCATATTCGATTGTTTAATGTTCTTGCCCTATCCTTTAGGTGGCAATGAAAGAAAATACCGGAACAAGTATGAGGCCAGCTTTTGAGCTTGTGAGATGCAAACTGACTGTTTTTTACGAGTACTGGCAGATGAATGAGGTATTTCAACCAAGGATATCTTAGGTGTGTTTTATTTAGTCTGCTATCTTATTTTCTTATTCCAGATTACTTCCATCTGCTGTGGCAGTAACCCAATTTTATTTACGCTGACACCAAGGTGAACTATAAAACCTAGTTGAACGAAAAAAACTAGCTAATTTGTTCCTCATTTGAAGGATTTTTCTGAGTTTTTATATCTTGTACTGGTTAATTTCGGTCTAAAAACTTAAGCATATCAATTGAATGTTTCATGATTAGCTTCTGTGTACGCTCTTATATTCCATGATTGACTTTGAAAAGACTTTGTTCTAGGAATGTATTTATGATTGAATGTGTACATTGGATAAAAGTGATGCAGCAAAGAGTGCTGAAAGATAAATAAAAAATCTGTGGGTTTAACTTCTTTGGCAGATATTGGAGGCATTGCTGCCTGAAGGTATGATTGTTCCTTCAGCCTTTGAAACAGTCGGGCATATTGCACACCTAAACCTGAGAGAAGAACATTTACCATACAAAAAGCTTATAGCAAAGGTACTCAATTCTTGAATATCTTTCAGTTTCTGTTTTCTCAATTTGCTGCTCAATCACTATGTTCACTAATAAGGGAAGAAAACCTTCCTTTTTACAGGTGATTCTTGATAAAAATAAACCGAAGATTCAGACAGTTGTCAATAAAATTGATGCCATTCATAATGACTACAGAACGATGCAACTTGAAGTTTTAGCTGGGAATCGTTCCCTTGTGACTACCGTAGTTGAAAATGGGTTGCGCTTTCATGTTGACCTAGCAACGGTGTATGTTCCATTCCTTAGCTTGCAAGAAAATGAAAACTCCAATTGAATTTTTGAATGACTGTCTTACTAATGGGAAACTGATCGGTTCTATGCTAATTGTGCTACTATGTAATATTCGGATATTTTGTTGATAACATTCTCATCCCCTATCTCATGAGTTTATTATTTCACACTGCCAGGCCCTTGTTCATGGACATGGGACAAGATGGTTGGGATCATGATGTTAGTCTATGCCAAAGTTGGTTTGGTTGTAGATTTAGGGGCAGGGGTTTTTTTTTTTTTAGTGTCTTATGGGGAAGGGGTGCGCTTGGGTGTTAGTGTATAGATGCAAATTGACTAGAAGATCATTATTATTCATAGTTGTCAATGAAAACTCAGATTCAGAGGTGAAATTAATGTGAACCATAATCATTGTGCTGAAATTATTTCAATGACTTAGTGTTTCCTCCTTTCTTTTGTTCTAAGAAGTAGCTGGTGTTTATTTTATGAAAATGAATGACTGGGAAGGATCACAGTCTCATGTTTCTTTTGGTGCAGGTATTGGAATTCCAGGCTTGCAACTGAAAGACAAAGGCTTGTAAACAGCTTTACACGGAAAGATGTTGTGTGTATGTCCACATTCTGTGCTTCTTAAAAGATATTTTATGCTGTCTGGGCCTTTGATAATGTCAATATTGCCTTCTTCATTTTTTTATTTTTTTATTTTTTTTATTTTTCTGGAGAGTGTTTTCCTGGGGCTTTGATAATGTCAATATTTCTTTGCTGTCGACAGGTGATGTTTTCACTGGGGTTGGCCCAATAGCAATGTCTGCGGCAAGGATTGTAAAACGAGTATACGCCAATGATTTGAATCCCAACGCAATTGAATATCTGGAAAGAAATAGTCTCATCAACAAACTTGAAAGGAAGATTAAGGTATGAAAGAATTGCAGTATGATGATAGTATCTAAAAACAGTTGTATTTTTTTTTTTTTTCATATTTTGATTGAGAGGATTCATGAGAGATACAGCGCAAACTTTTTTCCCAAAAAAAAGATGCAGCATGTAGATTCTAACAAAACACTGGCCAAATATTGATGAGTTTAATTTGATTAATGATGCAATACTTGTTAGCTTATTTGGCGCAGATCTTGGTAAACACAATCTATTTTTATATTGATTAAAATTCTCATAGACCTTGGACCTTAAACTGGTACAAATAGTTCTGGTTGATCAAAGGAAAAAGGACAAATCTAAAGTTAATTGTATTGTAAATTCACCAGCTTACGAATATAGCAGATTTTGTGACTTAGTAGCTGCACTCGTTTACCAAATTGTTTCAAACTTTCTCTTCTTTAATTGTTATTTTGTAGACTCTCCATGAATAGGATCATAGTTTTTATTTTGTATTGTATCTGTTTTATTTAAGAAACTGGTGTAAGCTATGCAGAAGGCAGTAATCTTTCCCTTCATATGCCCCATATCTAGCATGGTTGATCACGTTAGCAACAAATTTTCCCTTTGATTTATTTATTTATTTTTATATGGATGTTTGACTTGAAGAATAAAATGCTATGCTTCAGTAAGGATCTGTTAACTGTTTACCACTCACTAGGTCTTCAACATGGACGGAAGGAGGTTCATTGGTGCTATGTTTGCAAGCGATAAGGCTAAGTCTATAACTCAAGTGGTAATGAATTTGCCAAATGATGCTGCGGAGTATCTTGGTGTGTTGGACTTATTCCCTTTTTACTTATTGGTTGCAATTAATTTTCATCCCTTTAACTATTGGTGTGTGTAGTTACTCGTTTATACTTTGTGATAGTTTAATTTTTTTCCGCTTGTCAACTTGCAATAAGTAATACGTGAAGGATGGAAGGGAAAACTAACTAATTCTTTGTTACTAAATAGAGTAATCACCTAGTTCTTGGGCAATTGGGTTATATTTTGGGCTAGTTGGTTTATCTAGGGATTCACTTTTCTAGAACCTATTGAAAGAAGAGACGCCTTAGTTGATGGCCACTATTGCTCTGCTGTGCCTGAGAGTAGTTGACGATAAGATCAGTTGGTTTCTGAAATTGTTCAATTTGGATTGCTGTAGACTCTATTTCTCACTCACTGTGTGAATTACCTTATGAACAGATGCATTTCGGGGAATATTAGTAGATAGACCAACGGAAGAAGAATTTACCTTGCCAATGATTCATGTTTATGGATTCTCCAAAGCTCAAGATCCGGAGTTTGACTTTCATCAGGTACGGTGCCAAATACTCACGTGTTTGTGTTATTCGGTTTATTTCTTAATGTTTACCTTCATCAAGTTTTAACTCTTACCTCATCCTTTCTTTTTCCCCAACTAATGCAGAGAATAAGAATTGCGCTCTCAGAAGCGGCAGTTGATGTAGAAATGCGTAGGGTACGCCTTGTTGCACCAGGAAAATGGATGTTGTGTGCGTCATTCATCCTCCCTAAGAGTGTCGCTTATGCAAAACCAACTTTGGATATGTAAATATAGGTAAAGTTTTATAGCGCGTGGGCATCATACACCCTCGAGTTTTGTACATAAACTATGTTGTATATCTACGCGGATACACTTAGGTAGGGAACTAAGAGATATTGGTTTATCCCACCATTTTGAAATCAAAATTTGTCATCTTAATTTCCATTAATGGAGTTGTTGAAATCAATTTTCTTGGTATTTTGGTCTCAAAAGATAAATCGTTGCTCTCACTCGTTAGCTGTGGGAGCAAACAAACGCCTCCTACTTTCAGATGATTTCTCTCTTAAAGTCTATTGCTGCAGAAACCTCCCTTATTTCTGTGGGTCGTATTCCACATAAGGAGAAGAAGAGAAGATAAGAAGTGAAGAATCTTGCTGCCCAAATTGGTAGTTTTCCAAATTAGGAGAAAGAAAGGAAAAAGAATCTTGCATAACCCAAGGGTTTTTCATTTTACCTCTTTTTTTTGCCCCTTACTAAACTTTGGGGTTTACGCAATGAAGAAGACGATGATTAGAAACAGACTGTTCGAACAAAAAATAAGAACCGTCCATATTTTCGGACCACAAAAGGGAATTACATTATTTCAAAATCAAAACTGATAGTTAATTTAGATTTTGTCAAAACAGAAACTATAAATATCTTGAAATTAGAAATTAATTATTCATATTGCTTAATTTAATTAATAATAATATTTTAGGGACCTAGAGAGCTAGAGACATATTTTACTTTTAAGTCCGAGTGTTTTGTTTTGTACAGAAATCTTGCAATTGCCAACACAAATAACAGGAACCTCTTCTTCATCTGCGCATGTATGCAAAAAATACACAAAAATGTACATAAATGCCACAGAAAACCGAATATTTGTTGCACATATTTGTCCTCCATGGACGGCCCAGATTCACCCCAGCATTTGGCATGCTGCCTCATCCGGTCCCTCCATACAAATCCCACAGTGTAAGACATGTCCTAAATCTGCATGTACTGCCATGCTTGTCGTATGTAGGACAGCCCCTAAACAGCGGCTGGGGATACACAGCGTTACCCCTTTGGGGATGGTGGTTGAGGGCCATATGGTAAAATCAAGTGACAGACACAAGAGGAAATAGACCGAATCTCAGTTGAGAGATTGAGATCTAAATAATTATATCTCCTCTGAGTCCTCTCCTGTGGTCCTATAATTTATGGTTTGACACTGTTATTTACACACTTAATTTTATTTTACACAATTTTTGTTAATTTTGGTCATTGATATTTTTCAATTCATTTTATTTGACGATCGAAATTGAGAAAAATGTGTGAGAAGTGAAAACATGTGTGCGTGGGTATAGCAATACCCTTTATGGTTGTAGAAATAATATGGGATGATGCTATCCACAAACTTGTTTTTACTTTTCACACATTTTTTGTTAATTTTTGTCATTTGATATTCTTCAAATCATTTGATTCGATGATTGGAATTTTTTCTAACAAACAATATTATCTACACTAACGGAGAGAGGGTTGACTTAGCCTCGCACGATAGGTAAACAATAATGTGGTTCAAACTTGTTTTTGGTGAGAATCGAACTAAAAACCTCTCTCTTACAAGTGAAGAGAAAAACCACTAAACTATAGTACTAAGTAGCTGATTGAAAATTGAGAGAGGTATATAAAAAATAAAAATGGTGTATTGATAACAGTAGCCATAATATGTAAGAGAGAGGAGGAGGAATGGAGGGTGGGGATCTTTTGGGTATTTTGTGCAGAAATGGTTAGGTCTTACGCAAGTTGCATAAAAGCCAGAACCAACAGTTACTCTACTCACTGGTTTTCATATGGCAACCACTAGAAAACATCTAGGCCACCCATTAAATTTGTTTAACAAATTTTTTAAAAGGGCTCATCATCGCAATCTATTGTTTTTATTTGGCATTTTTACGAACTATGAAGAATGCTACGATCAGTTATCTATTTATAAGAGCGAATGAAGGACTAGTTGTAAGTTGTAACACAAGTTTATGAATTATAAATTAACTAACGACAAAATCTAATTAACCAGAAGCGCTTAATAAGATTTAAGTGATGTGATTTTAGAACTGTCTAGTTTCTGTATATGGTTTACAATTTATTTATTTATTATTTATATTGTTGCATAAACTTGATTACGAAATATTAATCGTTAAATGTTATTATGATGATAGGTAACATAATGAGTGAGATACGGATATAATTAACATTAATTTAACGAAAAACTATATTTTTACGCTAAAAAGTCAATCTTGATACTATTCACTTGACCCTTTATTTTATTCTTATTGTTAAAACTCAAAGTTTTTCAAGTTATTTTAATTAGTTTTATTATAATTAATGCAAAAGTAGTAGGAGGGTGAAGCAAACATGTGTGAAGTGGTCCCAAAGAGTGTAATTTGGACGGGTCCTCCTCAATCATTCTATGCAGGGCACAATCTTCTCATCAGAACCCTATAATCCACCGTGCCTGTCCAAACCCAGCAACCCCGATAACTACAACATACAACTAAACCCCAAACTTCACCCTCCCTCCAACCGCTATCGCAATGTCTTGTGCTAATAATGCTACAAAGTATATAATTTTTTTTTTCACATACAGTTGTGTCTTTGGCACAAAACGGCAAGGTTGGGATATTGTATAAAATATCCAACCCAACAAGGCCAACTAAGATCATTAAGTCACCCAATTGCAAGAGCGATTGGTTTGAACTACCCTTGGCCCCAAAAAATGTGCTCCAACGAGAAAAAAAGTGTATATGAAACAAAAAATGATTGCAAAAATCATTTCTCTTCCCGACAAGAACAACTTTGCTGGTATAGATACACAATTATCGTGACATCTTATGCTAATAATACTATAATGTATGTCAAAAACTTTTTACGTATAATATATAATTAACACAAAACATCACTGTGTGGTTTCAAATACTTCTCTCAACCAACAAGCTAAGCCAACTACCCCAAACCCTACCCTTTCCCCAAGGCGCTGTCCTTCCGTACAACCATTCCTCTATCGTCCAATTAATCTCCCAGAGGGCCCCCACCTGCCACGTAGACGGAGGACCAGCTGCAGTTGATCCCACAACGGAAGTCCTTAACATTAAAATAGGGAGGAGAAAAGTCCATAAATGGAAAGTGAATCCCATTTGCCGACGTGGAAGTTCGTGATTGGTGAGAAGCTCACGAGGTTACATGGGGTTTAGGACGGCGGGGAGGTTCCTACTTCCTATTGCTCTTGACACATGGGGATCGTATTTTCTCAGGCCTACATACACATGGTATCGACACGTGTTGGCTTGTCACGCGGTTGGAGCTCTTGACCAAACAATCACAATGGATGGCTAATGCCGGAATAACATGCTTAATATGTGTTACAAAAGCTGTGTGGTGTTCTAAGATTGTGCATGGCAATGAAGAAATCATGGTAGTGGGATGCGGTTTTGAATGAACTAGTTGCATGCATTAAAAGTGTCGATTGCTATCTTATAGCGAGGTTAGGATTTGGTGGGTCATCAAAGGATTGATTAGTTTATTATTTGCTCAAGTCTCATATTGGATTATTTGGATTTTTTGAGAATTTATTGTGACGTACTGAAATACGATTGTATGGTTTATATGAATTTGTTAACAGTGGCGGAGCCAGGATAGGGTTTTACGTGAGGAGGGACTTTTTTTTTTTTTTTTTAGTACATTGATATTTTTACACTAAGCGGAGGGAGAGTTCGGCTAAGCTACACAATGGGCAACCTAATTTGGTATCAAATTCGCCGTCTACAAGATTCGAACCTAAGACCTCTCACTTCTAAGTGAAAGAGGAATACCATCAGACCATAATATTGAGTGACTAAATGTTAAAAAAAAAGGATAATGTTTACAAGAGGGTATAATACGTGCTTGGAGTTGTGAGCTAATTAATTAAAGTTTTCCTTCCAATTTCTAGTCAATATAGAGAGTAGTTAAACAAAATTAAAGAGGATTAAAAGAAATTAACCTTCCAATAGTCAATGAAAAATGCTAGGGAGATCATGTTTTTAGACCATATTGTTAGTAAAAAGTTAAAGAGAACAAAAAGATTTACAATTCGACAGAAAAGAAAGAGGAAAGAAGAGATTTACGAACCTTAATATTGTTTTGGGTTGGAAATTTGGAGGACAAAATATATGAAATTCAACAAGGGAAGCAGGAAAAGCTCAAAGGTTATTATTCTTTTGGTTGTCAATGTAAAAGAATTTTTTTGATAAAACTATAGACTTCATATTTTAATTTTAAGAGTTATTAACTTGTTTACAAAACAAGAGTTAAATTTAGTTTTAGGATTAGTGTCATTGGGTGAAAAGAAAAAAAGACCTCTTGTTTTAACTATTGGTGAATATATAGAATTTAAGAGTTTTGAGTAAACTAAAAGATGGATAATACTAAGTTTGTAAGAAATAAATAAATATATAATACTAAATATTTAGGAAGGCTTAAAGAATGAGAGTATGCCTAGGCCTATGCTAGGCATATAGTGCCTCCACCCCTGTTTGTTAGGCTATACGATGAGTAAGTGTGGTACATGAATCCTATAGTTAAACTCGTTATTCATTCGTATATTTTAACTCGCGAACTGATTATATCATGTAGTTGTATTGCAGAACCACAAATATACTTTTTAGAAAATTTCATTTTAGTCCTTGACAAAAATTACTTTTTGATTAAAATCATGAGTAAGATCAAAATCTAATTTTAGTCCTTGATACATTAATAACCTCATTTATTAATTATATTTTGATTTTTTAATTATTTATCTTTTTCTTTTCTAATTTTTAATGTATTAATTTTATTTCATTATAATTTTTATTTTCATTTCATTCATTGTAATATATTTTTGTTGTGAACATTTAGATAAACTAATTTTTGTTATACAATATATTTCGATGTACTGTAACTTCTTCATTTAGGTATATTAAATTCATTATAATACATTTCGGTGCATACATTTAGGTATACACATTTTGGTACTAACATTTCGGTGCATACATTTCAGTACACACATTTCGGTGCATACATTTAGGTACATACATTTCGGTACTAACATTTCGGTGCATATATTTCGGTACACACATTTAGATACATTAATTTAATATTAATACATTTTAGTGCATATATTTAGGTACATACATTTTGGTGCATATATTTAGATACATACATTTCGGTGCATATATTTAGATACATACATTTAGGTATATACATTTCGGTGCATATATTTAGGTACACACATTTCGGTGCATACATTTCGGTATACACATTTAGGTACATTAATTTAATATTAATACATTTCGGTACTAATATTTAAATATATTAGTTCAATATAATATATTTCGGTACACACATTTCGGTCTAACATTTAGGTACATTAATTGAGTCTTTCACGTTTGAAGAATGTTAAATAAAATTAAAAAATTAAAAAACTCTTTTTTGGTCAAAAAATAAATTAAAATTTGTGTATTAATAAATTTAAATATTTAATGGGAGATATTAAATAAAATACACATTAATTATTTTGAATTAAGGACACATTAGGGACTAAAAATCAATATTCAATCTAACACCAGGTTTTTTTTTAAATTTTAATCTTCTTGAAGGATTAAAGTTCAAAAACCCCTTTCTTGGGATTGGTGTGAATTAAGCATCTTAAATGGGGTATATTTTCTTCATATGCATGTGATACTAAAACCTAAATTAGGGTGGTTTCTGCTAGAGATTTCTGTGGTATTACTTAGAAATGAAAAGGGGCAAGCATATAAATGAGCAGAAGAAAAAAAGGGAGGGAAGATTGCTTAATGCAAAATTGGAATGTAGTTGTTATTTAAACACTCCATTTTAATTAAAAGAATGTCTAACTAATCTTCAATTAATTTAATTACAACTTATTTATTAGTTGTTAGTTACTTGCTTTGGCTAGTGTTATTATTCCTAGGGCTATGTTCTGCAGTTAGAAACAATTAGTTCCATCAAATATAACTATTGAGCATATATATGTGACACTCTATTCTTTCACTCCAGGTTTTTTTTCGTGTTATTTTGTCAGGGTAGCGTTGTAACGAGGTCACTGCTTTATTTGCCTATAAACTTTTGAAATAGGATGTAATTTTCACACACTATTTATTCCGTTTAACCTTTAAAAGATATAGTAGCATTTTAATTTAATAAGGTTGGATCTATCTTCCTCAGCTTTCGGATGTTAACATGTATGAGTAGAGTGTGGTACTACAAAGGGAAAGCCATCATTGCAAGCCTATATCATAGCAAGGCAGATTCACTTACCTCCATCTTTTAGTCTATATGATTTTTCCACAGACCGTTTGTTCAACTACTATTACTGCACTATGTGTTCAACTGTTACTCTTATCACCCTTCAACTTCAACTACAACCACCTGATCAACATCAAACAGCTCTCAACAGCCCCAAAAATCCCATCACCTTAGGCCATGATCATCAGACCCTATTATTCACCTTTTTTTATATAAATATAATATATACACACACATGTACGTATGAGTTAGATTCTCTCTCCTCTTTTTTTTCCTTCACCTTCCTTCCCTCTTATTTGAACAGTTACAGTTAACTCGCATTAATATCTTATATTAATTTTTTATACAAAGAGAAAGACAAAATAAAAAATGTAAAAAGAGGAAATAAAAAGGAATGAAAAGATGAGAAAAGAAAATCCTTGTACGTATATAAACTATGTGTAAAACTTCAGAACCTAATAATTATCTCTCCATATTTGCCGAGTCTGGAAACGAAGACCATATTTACAACAATGCCACCGAGTTTGCCTGTTTTGGAAGCTAAGCCGCCTCAGGACAATTAATAGACGCTCTTTAGGGTTCTCTCCGACCAATGCCTGCAGCTACAAATTGGCCTATCCTCAAACCCCCCCTCCCCCCACATTGCCACGTGTCTCCCGGTACTATGTTGTTTTAGCTCTACCTCCACCTCTTCTCTGGGAGCGTGCATTACAATTGAGTGAAGTTTGGGTGGGTTTTTGCATAGTACAAACCCTTTCTGGGATTTGTATTTTATCTGGAGTTGGGTAAGATGTTATGTCCAGGCTTGGTTTTGCTATTTCAATGTCCTTTTTTGAGAGAATTCAGAGAGGGCAAGGAGATTTTGGGGTGGGAGTCGGTAAAAACGACGGGTGAAACTAGTAAAAGTCACTAGAGTTCAAATTACACAAACGCAGATTAAGAGCAATACAAAGACATAGCCATGTCCTTTTAGCACTTCACACCCACACACACACTCATTCATTAGTTCCACACTTCTCTCTCTCTCTCTCTCTCTCTCTCTCTCTCTCAATCAAAAAACACATCCATCTCCAACCTTAAAATCCCAAAGATCCAAAGCCAAACTCACAACACTCTCTCTTAACTTCATATTTTCTCTCTCTAGATCTCTCACTAAAAACATTAAGCATCTGTGCATTTCCATTCTTTACACAAAACCGAGTCTTTTTTCTCTCCCAAAATCCATTAACCGTTCCAAAGTTCCAGTCTTTTATCACCATTTTCAGAAATATGGCGACGCCAATGCTGCTCATGGTCTCTGAGCGGAACACAACAAAACAACCCACCAAAACCCATTTCGGGTCCTACGATGAATCCAAATCCGAGCCCGCCAAACCCACCAAAACCACCAAGAAATCCTCCACCAAAGCCTCCTCAAACACTAAAAAGCAACCGCAAAGAGGCCTTGGAGTGGCTCAGCTGGAGCGCCTGAGGCTTCAAGACTGGAAGAAAATGACCGAAGTGCCCCAGCTCCAACCCCAAGTCCTCAATCTTCCTCCTCTCCCTCATCATCATCATCATCAGTACCAAAACCCCATAACCCAACCTGACCCGCTTAACAGCGTTCCGGTGCAGTACGGTGCATCCAGGTTCAATGGACCCTCGGTGATGAACAGCTGTGGTGGTTCTGCTGCTACTACAACTTGTTTTTATGGTTTGGTGGGTCAGAGGGTTGGGAATGGTTCTGGGTTTGGTTATGCGGGGGGGAATAATCTGGTGACGAACCTGGACCCGAGTCCGTACGGAGTCGGGGCTCCGGATCCTAGAGTTCAAAGTGGGGCTGTGTACGAGACCTCGAGAGAGCTCTCTTCAATGCCAAAGATACAATCTTTGTCTTCTGATTGCTGTGATCACTGCCTCAAGGTCTTTACTTTTTTGTTTTGTTTTGTTTTATATTCTATTTTATTTTTAGAAATATCCAACTTCCAACTTGTTTAGTTTGCGAGAAAACGCGGAAAAAATGAAATCTTTGAAGCCATTGTGTTCCCTTTGTTTATTAAGACTATTAGTACTGTTACATTAGTAAGAGCATTTTATTTTCCCACTTTTTGTTTTAGGTTTAAGTTTGCTTATCCCTTTTCTGTCTCTCTTTTTTTTTTAGGGGCTACAGAAGAAGAGGTTCAATAGTGGGGATTACATGGCTTTGAACGGCAGGAGTGACAAATCTGCGACTGTTTCACCAATCAACGGTTCTGATTTTCTCGGATTGAACCCTGAAACCGGCAGTTTTGGTGACCGAGTGGTGAGTCGAGCCGCCGGGTACCTGGGGCGCAGCAACCTTGTTGATGATCAGGTATAGAAAGAGAAAAAAAAATTTAATTTTACAGCTAGAGATGGACAAAGAAAAAACACCCAAATAAAATCCAAGTCAAATATGTATATATTAATTTGGTTTTATTGTTTTTCGGGCATATTTATTATTATTATTATTTTCAGAATGTAACGAACAGATAAATATATAATATTGTTTTTCGTGAATGAACATCTAATTAACTTGATTGGTTGGATTATTGACTTTGTAAATTTGTAGGGTGTAGGGGTTAGGGCAGTGCACAGAAAGGGAGGGTCAGCTGGTGGTGGGATTTTCATGGAATATGAGTTTTTTCCAGCTGCTGATCATCAGAAAAGTGATGAAATTAAAAGAGGAGGCACATATCCCAAGCTGCAGACAGTAGGAAGGGAAGAAGAAGAAGAAGCTTCTTATATTACTCCTGCTGCAACTTTCAATGGCTATGGGATTGGGGCAGCTGACAGTTACCATGATCATCAACAGCATCATCATCCTGTTGATTTGTCACTCAAGCTTTCATTTTAGAAGCGAAAAAAGAAAGAAAAGGTGTATGTTTTGGTTGGTTTTGATGCTACTAGTGATCTGTCATGCATTTGGGAAAGAAACAAACCCAGCTGATGCAGCTTTTTTAGTTTCCCTTTTGTTGTTAATTGAACTGACATAGGTATTATCATCCCTAAATTAATTAATTTAGTTTCCATGCAATAGAAGCTGGATTAATGGATGTTTAAAGCTAGAATCCAAGCTGCCATTACTTCTCATGTGATCTATATTTCATCTATTATTAGTTAATCCCTTTAATTGCTGCAATTTAATTTGGTACTGCTTTAAGATTAATGTAGATGTAAGTGAGTCACACCAACTAGCTTTGTTTTAGTGGTGGGCTGCAGGTCTCAAAATCTAATTCACATAGATGCAAAGGACGATGTGTGTGTATATATATATATATATATATATATATATTTGTGTGTGTATATATATATATATATATATTTGTGATTAATTCGAAATCTAGTTGTAGGCTTGTGACCTACATAGTGTATAAATATTTTATTTTTTGTCAAACGAGGGTAATGACCTTTGTTTATCTGTTGAAAAAAAGGTATAAGTGACTGCAATCAAACGTTGTTCAAGTTTTTCAACTAGATGTTGGAAAACTTCTTAGGTAGGGTATAAACTGAGGCAATATTCTTCTATATACTCATAAGAAAAGAAAATATCATATTCACAAATTATTACGATTTTTCTCACTATATTGTTCGAAATGGTGCTCCTCTGATTGCTCGTGCTAAGGCGCTTGGCCCTTCTAATGTGCTCTGCCATAAGCTACAACGCTCATATAAGTTTGAGTCCATTAGTTCTGTTCACGTCTTTCGAAAAACTATTTTTTTTTCCGTTGTTTATTTACCAAATTTCGGCTTAAATATTCAATGAAATTGTGTCTGGCTTAATCTTTCGCTTAGTTGTATAAGGAATGGCTTAAATCGATGAAGCTTGTATAACCGACCCTTTTGTTTTGTGGGGTACGTAGAATAAAAGAAAATGTTACATATCAGCAATGGAGATCGAATCGAGAAAGCTATATATGCATGTGATTTATGAGTTCAGAATATAATCGAAAATAGTGTAAATGGAAATTATCAACTTACGTGCAATCTGCTATAGCTGCATGCTGTATGTAATTAACGACATGTTATACTACTGAGTGGTTGAGTGGCTGCTGCTGATTTGCTGAGTATACTGAGCAGACCAAGGCCAGACCATGCAAGAAGAAGAGGCAGCAGCTGCCAGGCGACCTCACTGGTAGTCTGTAGGGATCTGATGCCTGCATGCTGCAGCCTGCAGATGGGGATGGAAGCTTTTTCCAGCTGCTTTTTCATTGGGTGCACTCTGATCATGATCAAACTGAACCCTAGCCAGTAGCCTACACACACACACACACACATATATATATATATATATATGTATTTATTGTGGGCTAGTGCAGCTTCCTTTTCACTTCCTCTTTTCCTGCTCTCATATTTTTGGTTCTTTCATTAATTAATTAATCTTGGTCTTTTATTTACGTTTTACTTTGTTGCCAAGTAAATAGTAGCAAGAAAATTATTATGTCATTATGCAAGGAAAGCACACACTCACTATGTTGAATAATAATCTTGCTTTCGGCCCAAATACAAATGCTAGAAGATTCTAGCTGATTGGAGTCGGTGCATACACTGAAAATGCTAGAGAATTCTACACCAAAGTCAGTGCATGATCACTAGCTAGAAAGATCTAGCTAATTGTACAATTGTGTGGCCATTATGTAATGCCCATGTCGGTGGGCAAAGGGAAAGTCAGTGAACATCACCTATAAATATAGGTATGTGTGTGTGTGTTGTGATGCAAGAAGAAAAAAAAAACCAAGAGAGCAATCAAGTGAGAAGTGAGAAGAAGCAACAAAGCTTCTAAGAGTGTTTGAGTGTTTCCTCTTGTACTAATTTGTGAGTGAATAAAAAAATTTGTGTAATACTTTGAGTGTTCTTTCTTTCTCTTGCCTATCAATACCACTGCGTCACAATCTTCTTTGTGAGATAAACATCTCCAAAGTAGTGAAGTCCTTTTAAGCCCCAACAAAGTGGTACCAGAGCCATGGCTAGCAACGTAATGGCATCCTTCCAAGTTCCAATGCTCAACAACAACAACTTTGATAATTGGAGTATCAAAATGAAGGCTCTTTTGGGAGTACATGATGTCTGGGAAGTCGTGGAGAAAGGCTACACTGAGCCAGAAGATGAAGCTACTCTGTCCCAACCCCAGAAAGAGAGTTTGAAAGATTTAAGAAAGAGAGACAAGAAGGCTCTCTACCTCAGCTACCAAGCATTAGATGACAATGGCTTTGAGAAGGTCTCGAGTGTAACCTCCGCCAAGCAAGCATAGGATAAGCTTTAAACCTCTTACAAAGGAGTCGAACAAGTGAAAAAGGTTCGTCTTCAAGTATTAAGAGGTGAGTTCGAATCTCTACAAATGAAAGGGTCTGAATCAATCTCTGATTATTTCTCAAGAGTCTTAGCCGTTTCCAATCAATTAAAAAGAAACGGTGAAAAATTGGAAGATGTTAGAATTATGGAGAAGATATTACGCTCGTTAGATCCCAAATTCGAGCATATTGTCGTAACGATTGAAGAAACTAAAAACTTGGAAGAAATTACTATAGAGCAATTAATGGGTTCACTGCAAGCATATGAAGAGAAACATAAGAAAAGGCAAGGGAATGATGACCAGCTCCTCAAGACGCATGATCAGCCAAAGAAGAAAGAAGAAAGCTTCAACAACGAGGGAAACCAATACGAAAGAAGTCGTGGCCGAGGTCGCGGACGTGGGCGTGGACATGGACATGGACGTGGACGTGGACGTGGTTGGAACTTCAACAACCATAGCAACTACGAAAGAGGAGAAAGCTCAACTAAAGGTAGTGGAGGAGGACGCTCAAACTCGAGGAATGAAAAATCTCAAGTTCAATGCTACAATTGTCAAAAGTATGGGCATTATGCTTGGGAATGTAGAGCTCCAAGCAACAGACCTGATGAGAAGGTCAATTATGTGAAAGAAGAGAAAGAAGAGAATGGCGTTGTGCTACTGGCATGTAAAAACAATGATGGAGATCAAGACTATACATGGTATCTTGACATCGGCGCCAGCAACCACATGTGCGGAAGAAGAAACATGTTTGTAGAGCTCAATGAATCGGTGAGTGGCAACGTTTCTTTTGGAGACGAATCCAAAATACCCGTAAAAGGAAAATGTAACATCCTTATTCCCCTGAAAAATGGCGGTCATCAAATAATTTCAAATGTCTACTACGTGCCTAATATGAAAAGCAATATTTTGAGTTTGAGTCAACTCTTAGAAAAAGGTTATGATTTTCATACAAAAAATTATATCCTTTTTCTTAGAGATGACAAAGGAAGATTAATTGCCAAGGCGAAAATGTCAAAGAATAGGATGTTTCCTATGAATATTCAACACGATGTTGCAAAGTGTCTCAAGATATCTTACAAAGACACATCTTGGCTTTGGCATCTTCGTTTTGGGCATCTTAACTTTGGAGGATTGGAGTTATTATCCAATAAGGAAATGGTGAGAGGCCTACCGTGCATCAATCATCCTGATCAAGTTTGCGAATGATGTTTACTTGGGAAACAGTCAAGGAAAAGCTTTCCAAAGGTGTCGACCACAAGAGCCTAGAAGCCACTCGAGCTCATTCATACTGATGTGTGCGGTCCAATAAAGCCAAGCTCTTTGGGTAAAAATAATTATTTCCTTCTCTTCATTGATGATTTTTCAAGGAAAACCTGGGTATATTTCTTGAAGCAGAAATCAGAAGTCTTTGGAGCATTCAAGAAGTTCAAAGCCGCTGTAGAAAAGGAGAGTGGTTGCAAGATCAAAGCCATGAGATCTAATCGAGGAGGAGAATTCACTTCAAAGGAATTTCAAGAATTTTGTGAAGCCAATGGAATTCGTCGACCTTTGACAATTCCAAGATCCCCTCAACAAAATGGTGTGGCGGAAAGAAAAAATTGAACTATTCTCGATGTGGCTCGAAGCATGCTCAAAAGAAAGAAATTGCCTAAGGAGTTGTGGGCAGAAGCTGTAGCATGTGCCGTCTACCTATCCAATCGGTCTCCAACAAGAAGTGTGTGAGGAAAGACTCCGCAAGAAGCATGGAGTGGAAGAAAACCAGGTATTTCTCATCTAAGAGTTTTTGGAAGCATAGCCCATGTACATGTACCAGATGAGAGGAGAACCAAACTCGATGACAAAAGTGAGAAGTTTATCTTCATCGGCTATGACACAAATTCAAAAGGCTATAAGCTGTATAATCCGAAAAATAGGAAGACGGTGATTAGTCGAGACGTGACGTTCGATGAAGAAGGAGAATGGGATTTTGGCCCGCATGCAGGTGATTTTCACTTCTTTCCTCAAATTGAAGAAGATAATGAACAAACAATAATGAAGCAAGCAAAAGATGTTCAACAACAATCCACTACTCCGCCTGCTTCACCAACATCAACTAATCATGGTAATTCATCAGCATCAACATCATCAAGTGGGAGTTCAAATGAGAGAGATGTTCCACACATAAGGAGTTTACGTGAACTCTATAAGGTGGCTAAAAGACTTGATAATCCTACACTTTTCTGTCTCTTTGCTGATTGTGAACCAGTCGACTTCCAAGAAGCAGTACAAGATACTAAGTGGAGGAAAGCAATGGATGAAGAAATCGAAGCAATTCAGAAAAATGACACATGAGATCTCACTATTCTTCCGGAAAGACACAAAGTCATCGGAGTCAAGTGGGTGTACAAGACAAAGAAAAATGCCAATGGAGAGGTCGAAAGATACAAGGCGAGACTAGTGGCGAATGGCTATAGTCAAAGATCCGGAATCGACTATAATGAGGTATTTGCACCTGTAGCTCATTTGGAAACTATACGATTACTAATTTCTTTGGCAGCTCAAAACAAATGGAAAATTCAACAAATGGATGTGAAGTCCGCCTTCCTAAATGGAGTCCTTGAAGAAGAAGTCTACATTCAGCAACCATCAGGCTATGAAATCAAAGGGCATGAAGACAAGGTTCTGAAGTTGAAGAAAGCCCTCTATGGGTTAAAACAAGCGCCAAGAGCATGGAATAGTCGCATCGACAAGTACTTTAAGGAGAACAACTTTATGAAGTGCCTTCATGAACATGCTCTCTACGTCAAAGTTAAAGATGGAGATATTTTGATTGTGTGCTTATATGTGGATGATCTAATCTTCACCGGAAGCAATCCAAGCATGTTTGAAGAGTTCAAGAGAGTGATGACCAAATAATTCGAGATGACCGACATTGGGTTGATGGCATACTACCTAGGCATCGAAGTCAAGCAGAATGAAGAAGACATTTTCATCTCCTAAGAAAGCTACACAAAGGAGATACTGAAAAAGTTCAAAATGGACGACTACAAGCCCATAAGCATGCCAATGGAGTGTGGAGTCAAGCTAACCAAGCATGACAAAGGAGAAAGTGTAGATCCAACATTTTTCAAGAGTCTAGTTGGAAGCTTGCGCCACTTGACATGCACAAGACCAGACATTCTTTATGCCGTCAGATTAGTCAGTCACTACATGGAGAATCCCACAACTACACATTTGAAGACGGCCAAAAGAATTTTTCGATACCTTAACGGTACCGTTAACTTTGACTTGTTCTATTCAAGTTCTGATAACTACAAACTTGCTGGATATAGCGACAGTGATTGGGCAGGAGATTCCGACGATAGAAAAAGCACTATTGGATTTGTGTTCTTCATGGGAGACACTGCATTCACATGGATGTCGAAGAAGTAACCGATTGTCACTATCTCTACCTGCGAAGCTGAATACGTAGCTGTTACCTCATGTGTCTGTCATGCAATCTGGTTGAGAAACTTGCTGAAAGAATTAAGCATGCCATAAGAAGAGCCAACAGAGATCTACGTCGACAACAAGTCTGCAATAGCTCTAGCAAAAAATCCAGTGTTCCACGACATGAGCAAGTACATAGATACCCGCTCTCACTACATAAGAGAGTGTATTGCAAGAAAGGATGGGCAAGTGGAATACGTGAAGTCTCAAGACCAAGTCGCTGACATATTCACCAAGCCACTCAAACAAGAAAACTTTATCAGATTGAGGAACTTAATCGGCATCACAAGACAAGATTAAGGGGGGATGTTGCATCATAATCTTGCTTTCGGCCCAAATACAAATGCTAGAAGATTCTAGCTGATTGGAGTCGGTGCATACACTGGAAATGCTAGAGAATTCTACACCAAAGTCAGTGCATGATCACTAGCTAGAAAGATCTAGCTAATTGTACAATTGTGTGGCCATTATGTAATGCCCATGTCGGTGGGCAAAGAGAAAGTCAGTGAACATCACCTATAAATATAGGTATGTGTGTGTGTGTGTTATGATGCAAGAAGAAAAAAAAAAAAACCAAGATAGCAATCAAGTGAGAAGTGAGAAGAAACAACAAAGCTTCTAAGAGTGTTTGAGTGTTTCCTCTTGTACTAGTTTGTGAGTGAATAAAAAAATTTGTGTAATACTTTGAGTGTTCTTTCTTTCTCTTGCCTATCAATACCGCTGTGTCACAATCTTCTTTGTGAGATAAACATCTCCAAAGTAGTGAAGTCCTTTTAAGCCCCCAACACACTACTCATAACTAATACAACACAATAAAATGCATAACTTTTTGGGTCTGCTTACAATATTATGTGACTTTAAGTGCCCTGAGATATTAATGAGCTAGATTTATGTGATATTTTTTTGATTCACTTCACATTCACAATTAAGTATCATGATTTTAACTGTCATTATCCGGGTTTCCATAAAAAATCGGCTTTGCGATGTCAAAAGGTTCCATAATTTATTAGGTGTAAAAAATTTGCATCCTATTTTACCAGTTGCGGCCTCTCTCTCAAAAAACGTCTTGGTTTGATAATTTGATTCAA
The DNA here is from genome assembly GCA_963580275.1 of Crataegus laevigata. Lineage (NCBI taxonomy): Eukaryota > Viridiplantae > Streptophyta > Magnoliopsida > Rosales > Rosaceae > Crataegus > Crataegus laevigata. Next base: position 8,181,369 of record OY756946.1, read on the forward strand.
TGACTCTCATTATGGTTTGTAGATCTGTATTAAGCCACACAATAAGTTAATCATAATAATTAGATATTGATTAGTGCAAAACTTGTGTTAATTCACACAATAGGCCATCCGTAATAATTAGGCATTGAACTTGCTATCTAGGTGAGTGGAAGCTAAAATTTCCACTTACATATAAAGAAAAATATCACTAAATCCTAGTACTGATGAAATATTTTATTGTATTGGAGTTTAAATAAACTAAATTGTATATGTAAAAAGTTAAAAAACCATGTTCGACATAGACCTTGCAGAGTTTTGTCAACATGGGTGGCGGACCAAATGGGGGATCTTAAGTCTTATTTTAATTCCAACTTGATGTACACTTTGGAAGATGGGATTGAGCTTTTAGACCATTTACACTAATTAACAACCATAATCAGCACCATTGTTGTTAATTAGTTCAGAAATGCTTATGGGAAGGCCAAAAACGCTTCATCAAACGAGCCTCTAGGTAGCAAACGGCCCTCTCCACCACTTTCACCACAGCATGTGTTCGAACTTCATCGGCTCTCTAATCTAACAAATTTATTGTTTGACAAAAAAAAGAAAAGAAAAAAGAAGAGAGCTTCTAGGTAGAACTTCCATGTGCTTTTCTAGAAAGCGCTAGAAATGCTCACCTGCAAATCTGGGTTGTGCACATAATTTGCCTATGACTCGTATTGACAATGTATGTCTACCATATTGACATTATAATGATATCCATATCTATACACTATTAGTATTGTAGAGACACATTATCGATACAATTTTACCCGGGTCATTCACAAACCATGCTCATTACCTTGGTATGCCTTGGTGCGCATAGAATATCTCTTTCTAGCACAACGGTTACGAGTAGAAGTGTTTCCTAGAAATTTAAAAAAAAAAAAAAAACCATATGGGCTTACAAATTGGTGTTCAATAGTAATAATGGAATTGTCCGCAAACAAGACATTGGGCTAGGCCACAATTTACCAAGGGCCCAAAAATAAGCCCATTGAATAAACCTCAAAAAAAAAAAAAAAAAAAAAGAAGGAAAAATGTAAGGGTAGAGAAGGGGGAACATCCGGATGTCATTATGTGGTGGACTTTGGCATATACGCACCATTAACGCTATAAGCATTTACGACTTTTTATCCCTCTCACTTTCCCATCTATTTTCCGACTATCCAAACAGAAAACAACACAACTGAAACCTCTCCAAAACCCAGATGAATCACCCTCAGCAGCCTACTCAGTCCCAAGACCCGTCCGATCCCCAACTCCCCCACATCAGAATCCACCACCCCAACTCTCCCCGCCACCACTCGTCCTCCGCCGGCTCCGCCGCCACTCCCACCCCTACCGCCGGCGCCCGCCGCAAGCTCGGCGTCGCCGTCGACCTCTCTGAAGAGAGCGCCCACGCTGTCCGCTGGGCCGTCGATCACTACATCCGGCCCGGCGACGCCGTCATCCTCCTCCACGTCAGCCCCACCTCCGTCCTTTTCGGCGCCGACTGGGGCTCGGTCGACCTCTCCATCAACACCAACGACGACATCGATTTCGTCGACAACCACGCCCTGCACGATTCCGTCAAGCAGAAGAAACTCGAGAACGACTTCGACGCATTCACCGCCTCCAAGGTCGCCGATCTCGCCAAGCCCTTGAAGGAGGCGCAGATTCCCTACAAGATCCACATCGTCAAGGACCATGACATGAAGGAGCGGCTCTGCTTGGAGGTTGAGAGGCTAGGGCTCAGTGCCGTGATCATGGGGAGCCGAGGGGTCGGCGCCACCAAGCGTGGGACTGACGGTAGGCTTGGGAGCGTCAGCGACTATTGTGTTCATCACTGCGTTTGTCCCGTTGTTGTTGTCCGGTTTCCGGAGGATGACAATAGCGGCGTTGCTGGTGGTGGTTCTGGTGGTCCTCCTGTTCCTGCGGCCGTTGTTGCGGATAAAGAGAATGAGGAGGAAGAGGCCGTGATCCAGCCGGTGCCGGTGGTAAAGGAGGAGCATAAGAAAGGTTAGGGCTCTTTCTCTGATTTAATTGTAGGAACTTCAAGTTTCGGTTTTTAATGATTCTTTTGAATATGGTTTGTTTAATTGATGATTATATCATATTTGGGTGTGATTTGGCCTCTTGAGGTTTCTCAATTAAATATCCTACCTACCTATAAGAACATCTTTTTTTCTTTCCTCTGTAAGATAATCACTTGTGGTGTTAGTTCTCCCTTTAGTAGTATGTGCCAGATGCTTCATATAAACAAAAGCAAGTCCACCTCTTTCTCTAATGTCTGAATAAGTTATCACTTGTCAGGTCCCAACCACACCTTTTCGTGTGTGTAGAAAATGATTAATTAATTATCTAAATTTCTCATCTTTGGTTGTTTTAGAGGATAGCTACTATCAATTGGCTTCTACACGTCTGCTCGCTTATTCTAACTTTCTATGTCTAACAAAACAGTTTGTTTCGTCAGTAAGTTGAACTGATTTGACTCTTATCACTCATTTCCACTCTCACCCCCTGTATCAGTCATATCAAGTCATCAACTCATATAACATTTTAAAAGGAAATCCTCAAACTGAACATTTTGTCAAAATGCTTATGCATACTGGGTTTTTAAATGTCCTTTTGTTTATCTTTGCTTTGGCCCGATGAACACTTTGGATGTCTTTTTGTTATCTACTGCACGAATCTCAGGCAAATCTGTTTACCGTGGGATATGTGTGTAACCCGTACCCATATTGGACAACTATGAATGATTTATGGAAGTGTTTACTCTATACTAGTTGATTAAGCAATGCATTACGACAATGACACGTGCGGTAATAGTATACTTAATCTTGTCACACACATTTACATGTATGCGTTCATCCTTTTTAAATTGCAGGATTTCTTTTTTGAATTTTGACATGGTTTCATCTACTGAGGAGCAGTTTGTTCTCTTGTTGTAAGTTTCAGTTGTTACTCTATTAGGTTTATGAGCCCCAGGAGATGTTTCTTGTGTACTAGTTGGTGCCATGAATGTAAACATGTACACTTATTCATATGTATTTAGCCTCAAGATAGATTGTTATAGGAGAATGTCGGAAGGTTGCGTGAAAGAAGGCCTTGCAAGTAGTTTCTGGAAAGGCCGAAATGCCATTGTAGATTTAAGATTTTTCATTGTGTGCATGTAGAAGTAAGTTTCTGTGTGTTTACATTTACTTTCTTAGATTCCAAAAGAGTGGAGATAAGCAGGCTAGAAATCTTGTTACGAAGTGAATTTTTTTTTGTTTTTTGGATGTTCTGTCCTTTATTTTTATGGACTAAACTTTATACAGATCTTTAGATGTTCATGACATTATTGTTGGTTGTTTGTCTTGTGGCAGAAGCTTAGCCCGTATTCTGAGTCGTAGTTGAATCCTCTCAAGTACAGGTTTGCACCTAATGCCGAATATCTCAATTTTTGGATAATTTTGAATTTGCTTCAGTAAGAGCTTCTATTTACATAGACATCAGAGACAAAAAGCGGGTTTCTTATAACGTATATTTCCTGCCGCTTTTATCTTTACACAGTTTTTATGCGAAATAGTCTGGCATCGGTTTTGAGTTAGTTGTGTGGAATGTGACCAAGTCATGGTTCTATATTGTGCAGTTTGTGTAGATGTCTGAGTCGACTGGGAGTGGCTGACACTTTTGAGTCCAGCCTGCAGGAGTCAAGTCTGCTTTCTCTCCTCTGCAATAGCTCTTTCTCATGTATGAACTGTGGGAGGACTGTAGATGCTATTTGTATGGTGAATGAGGTTTAGGGTTTCTCGACGTCTTTCCTACTTTGTTCAACCACTTTGTGACTCGATACTCCTTTTAGTTTCGAGGGATGTGCTTCTTGTTGCTCGTATGATACAAATTTAATTATTAGACGTGTCTAATAATTACCCTAGACGCCGTTTATAAATTTGGATGTTTATATTTCGATTGCTTGCTATGGTAAGGTACTTTCTACACCAACCTGTGATTGCATTACATTTCGAAGTCAATTCATTTTTCACCACAACTTGTGATTGCATTACATTTCAAAGTCGTTCATTTTTCTTGTGTCGGATTTGTCCTGAAGAGTGATGCTAAGGATAGTCGTCCACGTGCGCATGGATGGCTGCCTTTAGGCGCTGATTCACTGTGGGTTTCGTCTTGTGGTAGAGTCTGAATATTGTGGAGTAGCATAATGTTGTTCTTTTCTTTGAGCTCGGATGGATATATATGCCGGACGAGTATGTTTACCCACAAGTGAATGTCAAGGCTTGCAAACATCATGCAACAATCCAACATAGTAACGCACTCATTCTCTTTTCAAACCGACTTTGTGATGACGATGTCAGCAGGATAGCGTCGATCGTAGGAAATTGTTGGTTAGCCAAGTGTTTCAATAATGAATACTTTATAAGCAGAATGATCTGTCTGCATCTGGATAAAGACGTACATGACACGGCAATAAGTATAGGGGTGTGATATCCACACACCCCTTTTTACTTCTTTCACACTTTTTTGGATTTCGGTCATCAGATCAGATGAATTGAAGAAGATCTAACGGACAGAAAGTAATAGAGGTGTGTGAGAAGTAAAAAGGGGTGTGTGGAAAGCACACCCCTAAGTATATTGTAATGTCGAGACCTGTGCAAATTTTTGTTCACATGACGTAATCTTGAAACGAGATCATGATAGCTATATACCTATCTCTAGACATGGGCAAGTTTTTGTTCATGACATTGTAACATTAACATGAGATATCATGACAGCTGTATGCTTATGTCATGAAAGTTTTTACGTCTTTAGGGATTGTCGCTTGAGTCTTGACGTTGTCCAAATTGTTCGTCAATCCTGTATTGCATAATACGAGACCGAGATCCAAAGTTTTGGAAATGGGCAGGGGTGTCAGTTACAAATATTACATCAGCTGTAGACATATTGACTTACTAAGTTTGACTGACAAGGAAGGCATATGAAGCGTCATGTGCGGGAAGAATGAGACAGCCTCAATAACCACGAAGAAAACCCTTACTGCACGGCAAGATATTACTAAGTTGAGGAGTGCTAAGGTAACTTTATTAAAAGAGAGACTTATTGATTTTTTGTTATTTTTTTATATATAATGTTTTATAATGTTAGTATATAAATTGTATTAAAAAAATGAGGTGGCGTCTAATTTTTGAGAGAATCTTCTTAACATTTCTCAATTAAGTTTGCATGTATTGAGTGACGTGATAAAATGTTTCTGTATCACTCATTACGTGAGTAGCTATGTGTTTAGAATCATGAGCAGTTGTCATATCTTTTCGTTGTAACAACGACCATAAAATATGAGGTGTAGTATAGTTTGTAAAGTAAAAGAGTGATTAATATTTAAACTTAGGATAATGCTACGAAGACTCAATTTAGAGACTAAATTTGCAAACTAAATGATGTGTCACAAATAAGAATAAATACGTTTATTAACATGTGAGTAATAAACCAATCATCAACTTCGTAACCTTTAGGTTTCAAAATTTTGTCCACAAATTTAGTCCCCCTAACATTACTCTTAAACTTATTCTAAACCGTATAGGTTAAAATTAATCTTATCCAGTTTCTTGAGAATTTTTGGCTTGCTCTACCCACAAAAAATTCCTTGGAATAATGATAATATAATTGTAGACCAAGGTCCAACATGCTGGATGTAAATGTTAACTTGGCTTATCTTACCTTCTTCTTCTGTCCCCATGTTGGCTTTTGCTTTGCCTCGCCTCATCAGATGATGCATAATATATAACAAGATAGGTAGTGTGACAAATTGACAATTAAAAAACGCAAAATAATAAAAATAAAATATACATCTTCCAGGAAATGATGCAAATGAGGAAGCAAAGCAATCGAGTCAAAGTAACATTTCTATTCCTTCACCAAACTGACGTACAATACTTTCATACCACCACTCACTTGTTCTCTCAACTTGTCAATCCGCGCCTAATTCTTTTCGTTCTAACTTCCAAGAGATTTTTCATAGTTCGAAATACGAGTATATACTTTATATGTTATTAATCAAGTAGAGAAAAAAAAGAACCCGGACCCCTCTCCCCATTTTATCTTCAGATTATTGTTATTATTATTATTATCTTTTTTTGTCACAATACTTATCCTATCACAATGCGGGCACATAACTCCTCGTTACAATCTAGCGCAATTTTTCTTCACTTGTATGTAAGAGTCTATCTGGTAAAGAAAAACTTAAATAATGTTTGGGCGAGGGACTAAGAATCGATTCCAAATTAGTAAAAATCAAATCATAATATGTAAAGTAGAGAGGATTAGCATGCCCCAGTGAACATTGCAAAAGTTGGCGAGAGAGAAAAATCTGTGAATTGCAACTCAGAATGTGTCATGTGTAAATCTCGTTCAAATACTTTTAAAATGCTTATGAAATACATTACTAATCTATTTAATTTACATTTTAAGCTCCATCACTTACTAATTGAACTCAATTTCTTTGAATTTGGAAGTCTCCATCCAAACATAATCTATCGGCTCTCATCATGATCATCATCTTCGTTGATATCCTCCGTTTCCATTACCAAGTCTCTGGATTTTGAGCTCCCCGTCGCCGTTGATCTCTTACTCTGTAAACGGTTCTCCCCGCCCAGTCTCCGTCGCTTCAACATTCGTAACGAACCGAACGCCTCCGTCTCATCACGTCCCAAGTCCGCATTCTCTCGCATTCGCTTCGACACCGAAAACTCCTCCTCCTCCTCCTCTTCTTCACTGCTTGAACAATTCGCCGCCGGTAGAGGATCCGCCGCAGAATACGAACAACACGACCACGGAACCACCTGGTTCTCATCCTCATCACTCTCGTCACAATCATCACCGTCATCCTCCTCCTCACCGTCAACGCCCTCATTCTCTGCTTCACTTTCTTGAACCTCCGCGCGTCGCTCGAACTTACTCCCGCGGCGTTCAACGCAAATCTCGCAGACCGAGACGGTGGGCGTGAGCTTGGGACCCGACCCAGTCCACGGCGTCGGCGACTGGCATCCGCTGCAAAGGAGGCTCCTCGGGTGCTTCGCCACTAGAAAGTTAGCTCCGTGAACCTTCCCGTCGCAATCCCAGCACAACCTCGCCTGGTCCGGCTCGCAGTGAACACGCGCCCGGACTCCGCAAAGCTCGCAGTCTCTCATTTTCCTCCGCCTCTCGTTTTCCTGCACCCCCTGTCTAAGCACACCAATATATGAGCGAATCGCGCACTCGCAGACTTTAATATCAAAAACGAAAGTAGTACGGGGGCATTTTCGTCAATACAGGATTTAATATCTTCACTAGTTCCTTCGAAGGCTGCTCTCTCCTGCGGTGATGTCCACCTTAACGCACGTGACACTCCCATTCCCTCCGCGTGGCGGGGAATCGGTGGGTATTGAGTTGGAACTGTTCCTCTACATGCTCGGCCTACCACTCTCATCGCTCCAGAGCACGCCACGTGTTGCGTCTCTCGGTGCAATTGCTGCGGCTAGATTTTATTTTGGACTTGAATTCTCTGTCATCTCACTTCTCATTCTCTTTTCATTTTTTCTTATTTGAGTAGCTACGGTTAAGTCACGTTAATATTTTATATTAATTTTTTTTATAGATATAATAAGATAAAAAACAATAAAAATATAAATGTTGACGTGGCTTAACCGTGACCGCTCAAATAAGAGAGAATGAAAAGAGATGAGAAGTGAGAGGGCAAACAATCCAAGTTCTTTTATTTTTCGTTGGATTTTGCGCTGATGTGGCGATCGAGTGTAGGCTGTTTGCGGAAAGAGATTCTCTCCATATTCCTTTTATCAAGGCCACCAAATCAAGTGATTCAAGCCTTTCAAATTTCATTAAACGACAAAAAATTATTACAATTTTTTAAGAGATCAAAATAGATGAATCTTTGAATGAAATTTAAAAAATCCGAATCACTCAATTTGATGGTTTTAGTGGAATTGGATCCTTGTTAGATCTAATTCATGGGGATCATAAGGATCAATCCACGTAGGCCGTTGATTAAAAATCGTGCTGTCACAATTAAATATTTTAAAAGTAAAATAGTCTCATTTTACATAAAAAATATATAAAAAATTTTTTGTAGCCGCACGATTATTAATCAACAGTCTACGTGTGTTGATCTCTAGAATCCCATAAATTGGATCCGGCTACCTCTTCAGAGAGGATCTCTTTCTTCTGTGTGCGCCTCCGGTTTCCAAAGTTTTGCCAACGTGGAGAGTCGCAGGCCACAAGGGTCGTGAGGCCACGTGATGACCACCCGGGGCTTCGGCCTTGGTTGGCGGACCATTACGCAAGTCTATCTGGTGCCAATTTGTGATGATAATAATAATTTGTGTTAGCGGATAGGATGGCATTATTGGTTTGTTTTGTCTGAAATATGGTTAAAGAATATTTATACAAATATTAGGCCCATCAGTTCTGGCCAAGGGAATGCTTTGAGTGTGGGTCTTTGGCCATGTGACTAATTTTTATTTCATCTAGTTTAAAAATTTAATCACGTTAGAATTACTTTAAGGATTATGTGGATGCAAATTTTCGCCTTCTTCTTCTTATACGAAAATGCACTTGTAAAATAATTAATACTTTAGGTTAAGTTCAAAAGGCTCACGCGCTCACGATGAATGAGAGACTTTGGCCGAATTATCTATTCTAAAGTTGGAGGGGAATTGGCCTGTTCATGGCTACAGTCAAGAAAATGCCCCTCGATTTCAACTTATTTGCAAGAAAGCCATCTGTTTTGGGGCTGGGTTTGAGGGTAATTATGAAAAGATAGGAGGGTAATTTTGTCCGTGGCATTTGGGTGCTCTGCTATGCACGTGTTGGGCTGACCATTACATCGGGTTGCATTCGTGGGATCGACGGCTGTGTGTGGGATTTGGTGAGAAGATGTGGGCTCTCAATTTTGAGTTAATTACGTTTGTGCCATTGTTTCATTTTCTCCAACCCATGCAGCTGTGATGGCCTCCTACCCCTCGAGAACTCACTGCTCTATCTCACCTTTCTGCAAATGAAAAAAAGAGGGAAAAAAAACCCTAACCGCGCCTCCATTTTGCAGCCATAGCTTCGAAAAAAAACTCCCCCCAGCAAGTCCGACAGCCTGAACACCCCATCAAACCCTAGAAATCGTTTCCTTTTTTGGGTATCCGGAGGGCTCCTCCTTATTTCTCCCTGCTCTTTGCTTCCCCAAACCCTAGAATCCTCCCTTTTTTGTTGTGGATTATTTTCGATTTTTTTAGTGTGTTAGGTCAGGTTTTGGGGGATTCACCAGAGATATTAATTTCCCTTATTTGTTTTGTTTTCTCTCATTTTGGACATTCATCTCTCTGTTCTGTCTGTTTGTTCTCTGTTTTAAGGTCGGTTGTTTTTTTTTTTTGGGTTTTTTTGTGTGGCTTTTTATTTATTTTTCCAGGTTATGATGGTTTTTTGTATACCAATCTTGGTTTTGTTTTTCGTGGAAAATTGTTTTTATCTGATTGTGGGTTCGTGGGCTTTAATTTCTTTCGTTTGTTTCAGGTTGCAAAGCAAGAGGTTCTGACCTGAGGGTTCAGTTCAAGGTACTGTTATTATTATTTTTAGTTCTTACAGTTTAATGTTTCGAACTGATGTGATGATTTGGTTGTGAAATGTGGGATTTCTGTTCGGCTTCTGTTGCCTATGTGATGTTCTCTGTTTTTATTGCTGGGTAGAGATTCCATATATTCTAGGTCTACTGTAGCTGTTGATCTTGGTTATATACTTGAATTTGTTGTTTGTTTGATGGGAAAATATGGAAAACTAGAGAAATTTTTTGAATTTAGGGTTGCTATAACACGAATTTTCACTATAATTTGTGATGGGTTTTGGGTATCTTTCCTCTCTTATGCTTTTTATACTGCCTGCATCAACCCCTTTTCATTTTTTGTCTTCTCTTCCTACTTATGACCTCAATGATTTTAGACAAGGCATTTTTAAATTTATTGCTAATATTTTGAACTTCGTGTTGTACTAATGCCATCAGGCATTTTGATTTTTGACATTTTGTTATGTTGGTTGGAGAGTTGGAGACTATTTTGAAGGGAAAAGTAATTGATGACAAAAATACCGGGAAATAATTTGCTCTCTTTGCATTTAGCTATGTTGGTTGGAGACTTGCGAACTATTGATTTTGAATGCTATTGCTCTCGGTATTCTTTACAATTATTGATTTCGAATGCTATTGCTCTCTTTATTCTTTAGAATCGAGTAATGGAACTTTGAATGGGACAGGATTGGATGTATGACTTTGTGCTTTTCTGAATGGGTTTAGTTTTGTGCAGCTTGAAATGTGGATATTCTTTTTGTTCATGTAACTTTGGTTCATTGTTCGTTGTGGGATGTGATTTGAGATTTATTTCTTTGGTTCAGTTTCTTATTTTGCCTTTCTCTCTTTGATACTTTTCATGTGTATTCACTTGGGAAAAAAATACTTTAGTCTTAATGATATTAATGCTGTAGGATCTATTTTCTTCTGGAGCCATAAAATCTGCAAGAGGTTTCCAAGTATACAAGGAGGTTGCTGGCCTTTCAGGGCTTGGCTTCGGTTACACAGATAACACTGCAGTATACCATACAAGGGTTTTTTAATTCCCTTTTGCCCCCTTTTTTGGGATATTAGTTACAAAATCTGTTTGGAGCATAAGTGTGAAATTAACAAGAGGGGTTAGTAAGTTAATTAGTTAATTTGATTCTCAATGGATATGAGTTAGAGAACTCATTGCGATTTGCAGATATAGCCTAAAGACTTAAAGAAAACAATGTTTGTTTGAGTACTTCTCACGTCATTGAGGCACAAATGTTGTCCCTGCATTAATTAATTTTCTTTATATTGAAATTGAATAAATCTAATTTTCCTTGATATCCAAATGTATTAAAGTAATTGTGATTGAAATTTGTTTATGTTTACTTTCCAAGATTCATTTTTGGTTACCAGATATCTCACTCCGTTTACGAGTGCTTTTTAGTTAACTAAAAAAAGGCTTTCTATTCTTTTGTTTTCAGGACTTCTATTACCGTTTACAAGTCAACCTCACAATACCAAAGTACAAGAGAAACAAAGATTGGAGGTAATTTTTGCTCTAAGTTCTTTGGAAGTTAACTAATAGTTTTTAAGACATGTATTGTGCATTTGGCCAGTGTTAACTACTAAATCGATTAAAAAACATTCCATAGGGGCTGCGCCGCCATTCAATTACTCCTGGGCACCTGAGGAGGGTGTGATCATATGCTTCACTTCGGGTACGAGCTCTCACTGCTCTGTTTATTTGTTCTCAAAAGATTTGTAATTGATGTTGGAGCAATGTCATTGTAGTACTAAGCCCTAAATGTATTTTGTTAATGTAAAGTTTATAGAATACAAATTCAAACTAAAACACTTATTTTACCATATGTATTCAGATGCTTTGATTGATTCCTGAATTATTTAGAGATCAGTGTGTTCAATTGTGGTTTTGCAGAATTTTCTGAAGTAAAATATGCATTAAATGTTTTGTGAAAAAAGCATTTTTCAATAGGGTAGTTGTGCTGCTGGTTTTTGATGATGTGCGTAATGTTTATTTTGGATTGAATTTCAACCTTTAAATAGATTTATGATTAGTAATCTCCCATGGCAGTTTGGAAATGGTAATTTGTTCACGAGCTTCTATCTACTGTAATTGAGTGTGTTAGCATTATTTTACTTTTCGTTCAGATGTTAAGAAAAAATTCCTCAACTTTACAAGGAATGGGGAAAGATGAATATACTAATACACTTCGTTTTCTCTTCAATATCAGTGATAAATACATTTCGTATGCATCTTTCTTGATAATAGTTTCCCACTTTCCCTTTAAATTTTTTGAAAGCGCTGTTGATTTTGCTTTTGTATTTATTTTGTTAGGAATTGATATTGGGAGGTGTTAAATGGACCGTTGAAATTGGGTTTGAAGTCTCTGAGGGAAAGAATGAGATGGGTTTTTGATAAAAGGGTTAGGAGGAGAAGGTGGACAAGAAACCAGTACATTGAATGCACAATATTAGTGATGAACACTTTTCCTTTTCTTTGTTTAGAAAAAATTTGAAGTGAGAGGAAAGATATAACGATAGACAAAAAACTATGTTCAACAAGTTTGGATGGTTTAAATTATAGAATTATTTTGTTTGATAGTAGAGAAGGTTTCAAATCCCGCGGCAGAGCGCGGGCATTCCTGCTAGTAACCTCTAATGTCAAAGTTAGAATTTGAGAGAATAGTGTTTAGAGAAATTTGGATAATTTAGCAAGAGAATTGAAATTAGATTTTTAGAGAAATGAGGTGGTATTTATATGGGTGTGGCCGGCCGCCTTTAGAGAGATGGGAACTAGCCACATTTGGTAGTTTTTTTGGTGTAATTGCAAGATATTATGTCAAAATAATATCTTGCAATCAATTAGAAAATTAATTAGGAAATTAATCAATTAATTTAGGTAATTAATCTTAATTTGAATAAATAATTTGAAGGTTATCTTGTGGGGAGGATTTGATGAGGATGGATGAAATAAATTTTGAATAAATACCTATTTTGATCACTTTTGACCTTGATTGAGTCGTGATTGTCCGCTGCTTGTGCGTAGGAGTTCCGGTGTGCCTTGAGGGTAATTTTATCCTTTTTACCCAAGAATCCACGTGTTGTCTCCATATTTTTCTTGATTAATTTTGGCCCCACAAATGCCCCCACATCTGTTGGGTTGCTCGCAAGAAAGGGCAACAGATGTAGCGATCTTCTTGCTTTAGGAAACATAAGATCGTTTCATATTTTGATGTAGATTCCCTCTTTAATAGGAAATTAGATCTTTCTAGGAAAGGGAAATAAATTTCTCCCAAAGTCTATTTAAGTCTACCATAAGTAGATTGTTAAATCAATTTTAGAGAGCAATTTATTCTACCCCACAAGAGAAAGAGAGAGCTAGAGGTATTTGTTCCCCCTCTCCTAGCAATCTTCTACACTTGTTCGTGCAAATAACCGTCTTTCGTTGTTTCCTTCGTCTTCACGCCACACCAAGGTAAGAAAAAAAATTAATTTTTCCTTGTCTTTGTAATTTTTGGGAGCCTCGAAGCTTGAAATTTGGCTCGATGGAGGTTGAGGATGTGTGAAAAAGTGGCTGAAAAGCCACGGACAGTTGCTGTTGTAGGATGGATTTTAGAGTGATAGTGGCTCGGCTCGGCCCGAGGGCTGGCGGCGCAAGCCTTGGCTCGGTGAGCAACCGGTTTGGGTGCTGGGGAACTATGGTCTGGGTCGTATAGAAAGATGGGGCCAATGCGGGCTGGGTTCTCTATGGTTGTTGTCTTTAGGCTGTGGGGCCCGATGCCTTTTTTTTTGGCTGGTCTCGGACTCGTGCATAAGAGAAGAGATGGAGAGTAGCGGGCCACTGGGCTTAGCCCGCTTGATTGGACCGAGGACTGCTTCCTTTTTGTTTTTTGATGGCTGGGCTTGGGCCCGTGCCTGGGAGGAAAAAAAGAGAGGTCGAGAGCATTGTTGGATCGTCTAATGAATTTTCCTCGCGTCTTTGTAGAATTTCTTCAAGCATGTCTTCTTTGAGCCATAAAAATGACGATAGTGTGCTGCCATTGTATCGTCAAGGCATGTCTTTGAGTAAGGTTGGGTATTTTAAGGCTGCTCATTCCAAAATTAGCTTTGATGACTTGTTTAGAGACTTCCTTGAGGCATATAGACATGCCATTACGTCAGGAATGCATGTGAGAAGTGTCAAGGAAAGTAGCAGCCGTGAGCCATATAGTGGGGTTTAGAGAGCCATCAAGTTCCATCCTTATTACTTCGTATTGAGATTGACTTTTCCCATGCCGCGTTTTTTCCAAGAGGTGCTCTGCTCCATGAAGTGTGCCCTTGCCCAATGTTCTCCTAATGCGATTCATGTGATGGTGGGATTTCATAATCTAAGCTAGTTCGTTGACTTGTATTTGACTGTCAATGAATCCTGGTTCGTTGACATAGGCCACATCGAGGGAGTTGGGCAGCTGCGATCCCACCATAGGCTATTTGACAATTCGAGCAAGGGAGATCGTGACCGAGCCAAGGACACTTTGGAGATTAGTGGAGAATGAGAATCTGATTCTTCCCCCAAGTTGCGTGTTCTAATGGTTTTCATCTTCAATAAGTAGACTACTTGGTCCCTCGACTGCTTTTTACTTTTGCTAAGCTGCTATCTGATTTATTGATTGTCTTATTCTGTTCTTGTAGATTTGGAACTAGGCTCGATTCCTAAAGCTTCTCCAAATAGGAAAAAGGTACATATTGCCCTCAGTATCCTTTTCGAGTACCGTGAATAACATTGACTACTTAGTCATCTTTGTCGAGAGAAAGGTAGGCTACCCTCGAGAGAGGAGATAAAGCAAATCAAGAGCGAGGCAATAGCTCGCGCGATCACCGTTGTGGAGTCTGCTACGAATGAAAGTGGGAAAAAGAGGCATTCCCCGTCTGCTCAAGAGATGTTGGCTGAGAAAAAGCCAAAGACTCTTCCACTGCTCACGAGGGTTCACCGGCTGCCCCCAAACTTGTGATCGACTTGACTTCTTCCAAGGGTGAGAATGATGAAGTTGCTAGATTCGTGCCGGTGACGTCTGCCATTTCGAAGGTGGCTAGTTCGATTACCGATATGATTGCTAAGCGTAGAAGATCCGCCATGCCCTTAGTGCCTAAATTTATGCCACACGTCATTCTGGGACTAAGTTTGGTTCACTTTCGGAGAGGCTTGTTACTATAAAGAGCGACAAGGTGCCTTTGCCTGCTAAAGTGGTGCTAAAACCCATTCTCTTTGCTGCTAAGACTGATTCATTTGCTGAGAAGAAAAAGACTGATTGTGTGGGCAGTTGTGAGAAATCTACCAAGTCTGTTTCTGGAGAACCTACTGAGATTTGTGCGCTCTTGAAACCATATCTGCTTTGACACACCCCGACCGCCAAAGGTCGAAGCGTGCTGGTCGTCACCAGGAGGTGACGTAACCATAAGGTAAGTGATGTGGAAAAGTGACTAAATTAAAATTAACTAGAACTAATTTAAATTACACAGTGAAATAGTGCGCAGTCGTGGGAAGAACTCACTACAATCATTCAGAGCATAATAGACAGTACGACTATAATAAAGTAGTCAAAGTACACTTATTACACAATAGTGGATAAGTTCATACTTTTAAACAGAGCTAATTTCAGAATTGCTGGAGAATCCTCGAGTGCCACGAATAGTACAGCTATCTAAGGCCTGGTGGGGCAAAAAACAAAGTTGAGTGGGTCAGCAAAACAACGCTTGTAAGAAAACCTTTATTTTCGAACATAGTATCTTTTCGCTGTAAAACAAGTATAGTTTCTTTAAAACATACTACATAAGTATGTAAACAATAGAACAACAACAATATAACCAGAAATATGCCAAGTCATGATATATCAAATGCCGCAGTAATATAATCATGTGATAATCAAGTATAACTAAGTGCTCATCCATCTATGCTAGTATATGAGTTCATACAAGTAAATTTTGACACAAACATGACCGGGTGTAATCAATGTGCTCTAGTACTAAGATCATGTGAAGGCTAGTGTAGAAGCACGGTCACATATGAGTCCGAATTACCTAATGCAATCTGTACAACAAGACTGACACCTAACTTGGATCCAAGGTGAGCGAACGGTGCAGATTTGAACATACACGTGAAGGACTGGCCTTGGCCCTGGGGCGAGTACTAACACTGGTTGCAGTAATGATGAGCAAGTACAATATGTATGAATGTCATGACAGTAATATCCCAACCATATAGCAGCATTTATCACATTTAATATCACAATAATGATACTTGGCAATATAAGCGTAAAAATGAAGTAAATGCGCATTCATGGAAACTATAATTATATGCAAGTATAAAAACAAATTTCCCAGTTACAAATACGTTGTCGGATTGTAGCCTTCGAGCCTTGCCTGGCCCCGTACGTCATTGGGATAGGTTTCCCCTATATGTGAAATAATTATTTTTAAATTAATTAAAACACCTATATAGAAACTTAAATAAAACCCTTAGGGTTTGCTTAAACTTGGGGTTTAAATATACGAACGTGATCTACTCGACGTCACGAACATCCCCAAATTTTTAGAATTAAAATGAACCTCACATGGGTCGCCACGTGCCGGCCAATGCACGGCCACGCGCAGGCGTGCGTGCTACAGACTGACTGACAAAATTAAAGAATATTCTGTTAGAGTTGATGGAATATTCCACTAACGTTAACGACGTCAGTTACCGTTAACAGCTTCGGAACATTTTGTCAAGTTTGAAGGAATATTCTTTCTTCTTCTCCGGTGGAACTCCAGTGCCGTCGTCACCATCCGCCACTGCAGTTTGGTTCGCCGAAAATTGAAAAAATATTCAAACCTTAAAATCTTCTTCATTTCTCAACCATTTTTCGTGAAATTTATATGAAAATGAAGCTTAGGAAGTGTAGAATCACGTAACACGTTCACAAAGTCCAAAAAGTGGGCGGAGGTGGCTTGAAAAAGCCTTGAAAGGTACATTCAGATTTGAAGCTTCTTGAAACTAAGTTGTTTCACGTCAAAACTTCCTCAAACTTGTCCTAGGAGCCTTAATGAGTTAAATGAGAGCTTCCTTAACTTTCAAAACTTTTTGACTCGGCTTGAATCTTGTTGAACTTAGCTCATTATGTTCGTACCTTCCGAGTTCGACGTCCCAAACTCGGTCAACTCGTGATCCAAGGGTATAGTTGAGTTCATGAGTATGAGAGGATCACGATGGTGGGATCTGTTTGTAATGTTTGTAGGTTTTGGTGTGAGTTTGAGTGAGTTGCAAAGTGAGAGAGCTCGGTGAGGGAGAGAGAGAAGAGAGATAAGAGAGAGAGAGAGAGTGTGAGAGTTTGAGATTCCTAAAAACTGATTAGTGAATGGTTTGAGGGTGAAGGTCACTGATTGGCTGCTTTTAAAGAGAGGGGAAAAAATCTGATTGGGTGGTGAGGAGAGAAACTGGGAAATGAGTGGTGGTGAAGGATTGATGGGAAACAAATTTATTTTGTTGTTGATTGGGGAGATACGGATCCACCAATTAGGGAAGGCAATTGATTTTAGATTTTGTACAAAAAACATATTTCTTACTGTGTTTCTGACAGTGTAAAATTGTATGTGCATGTACAAAAATTCCCGTGATTATACTTCATTGGAGCATAACTTTTTCGTTATAACTCCGATTTAAGTCTAATATGCACTCACGCGTTCGTAACAACGCGCATTTTTAAGTTACTAAGCCAGAAGATAATTTAAAACTACATAAGTATATCCACATCATTTCGCCAATAAGGGCATAATTATCAATTTACATATTCAGGGATTAATTACAAGGAAAGCTAGGGACGGGTCATCACAATCTACCCTCTTAAGAAAATTTCATCCCTAAAATTTCAACACTGACTACAACTCAACCAAAGAACAAACGTGGGTACAAATCTCGCATGCGTTCTTTCGTCTCCCAAGTGGCTTCTTCAACTGAATGGTTTCTCCACAAGACTTTCACCATTCTAACTGTCTTGTTCCTGAGGACTTTATCTTTCCAATTGAGAATCGTCACTAGTACCTTGTCATAAGTCAAGTCTGGATTAATCTCTAACGGTTGGGAGGAATCACATATGATGGATTAGCAACATACGTTCGTAGCATCGAAAGGTGGAACTGATAGGAACATATTTATGTGACTTTATTAGTTTGTTTCCTTGCATTTAATTAATTAGTTTCATCTTATTAGAATGTTTTAAGCTATTTTCGTGTTTTTATAGGTTTTAATTACAAAGTTAGCAAAGAAGTGCATTTTGGTGCAATTTGGAGATATTTTGGGGTGGAATGGATTGCATGCATGGGGAGCATAAAGGATGGACATTTTGGTGCATGAAAGGGCTTCAAACACATGCTAAAATATGATCAAAATGAAGAAGATACCTTGCAAAGACCAAGCATGTGTGTTGCTAGCTGTTTTAATCATGAAAACACAAGTGTGCAAGCTGTTTTTGCAACGAAACCCCACGACAAGAGTGTGTAATCATGTTTTGCAAGTGTGCTAGCTTATTTAATCATGAAATACAAGTGTGCTAGCTGTTTTGCAAGTGTACTAGCTGATTCATCATGAGAAGACCAAGAGGAACCAAAGGCATGGACCAAGAAAAATGAATGCAAGTTGTTTCATCATGAAATTTCTGCAAAGATGCATGTTTGCTAGCTGTTTTTTATGATTAATTCTTGCTT
This sequence comes from Crataegus laevigata, assembly GCA_963580275.1. Taxonomy (NCBI): domain Eukaryota; kingdom Viridiplantae; phylum Streptophyta; class Magnoliopsida; order Rosales; family Rosaceae; genus Crataegus; species Crataegus laevigata. Next base: position 8,199,682 of record OY756946.1, read on the forward strand.
TGTATTGTTTATTAAAACAACTTGTGTGATTCTTTACTTTTGAGCACCTATAAATAAGCCTTCTTGCAAGGCTTAAAACTCACCAATTCACACAACACTTCCATTCTACACTCCCTAAACTATCCTAGCCGCAACCCCCTCTTCTTTCTTCCAAAAATCTGGTTCTAACCTATCCTAGCCTTACCCCTACCTACCCATCCTAAACACCATCATACATTCCCCTATCAATTCCTCCATACAACCAAACCTTCAACCCACAACCACTCCTTGTGCCGTAGCAAAGGAAGGGAAGGAAAGTGCTTGGACGTGCTTGCCACTCAACGAGGATCGTTGGAGCGATTAGGTGTTTTCTTTCTTTTATTTTCAATGTATAAATCTATTTACCTTTGTTTTACGACTATGAGGAACTAAACCCCCCCTTTGCCAGGGGGGATTCAAAACCATGATTACATTTGCATTATGAATTAATTACTTTTGGTTGTGCTTTAATAATTTGTGATTTCAATTCGCTTAACTATTTGATTGATAACTTATTTGTGTATGTTAATTAAGAGTGCACGCTTAGTTTTCGTGCATAAGTTTGATGCTAGAATATAAGGGAATTTCACCTAATCGTTATGAACTTATATTCATGAGTAGTGAAGGTTGCTATCCACAATCGTGTTAAGTGAATTCTTGGCAAGAGTATCATGCTTTTCATAGTTACGAATGCCTCGTCAATACTTATAGTTCTCATGAATCTTAATGATCTTTGATTGTATCTCTATTGTGCTTTTCACGTATGGAACTTTTGAAGAATGTTTTGAATTGTTATATGCGCTTTCCCATTCAATTCATTAACTTAAGGAGAACTTGAAGGTTAAAAAGGTGCTATCACGGTTAACCCGGAGTATTGAGTTTCATAAGTTATCGAAAGAACAACTAAAAATTGGTTTATGTAGAAGTGTATCATGTGTGGAGGAGAACCCTCTAGCTAATCCATCATCCATTCAAACAACCATATTTTGTGTCTAAATTTGTCTAGTTTATAATTTGTTTATTTTCAAGTTATTCTCATCAAAACCCAATCTCCTTTTTACAATTTGTGTCCTTTGATTTGAATCTACTTTATTTGATTTCTTTTGAGTTCTTTGAGTTAATTTAGTTTAGAGTTGGTTAATTTTCATAATTTGAATCTTTTAAATTCAATTCACATCCTAAAACAACCCTAGAATCTGTTTTAGTTTATTTGTTAGTTTTGGGCTATTTTGAGTTATTCTAGTTTATTTTGAATCATTTGAATCTAGTTAAGTGTTTTGATTTTAGAATTGTGTTTTTGAAGTTTTATTTAGTGTTTCGAAGTTCATTTTATAGATTAGCAATCCCTCCTAATCCCAGGTGTAGAACGATCCCTACTTGCATATATACTACAATTGTCAACAAGAGGGTTTAATTTGTGTGTTTGCTTATTTACGTATCAAATTTTGGGAGAGGCTGTAATACCCGGTGTAAAACGATCCCTACTTGCATATATACTAAAATTCCCGTGATTATACTTTATTGGAGTATAACTTTTTCGTTATAACTCCGATTTAAGTCTAATATGCACTCACGCGTTCGTAACAATGCGTATTATTTAGTTAGGTAAGCCAGAAGATAATTTAAAACTACATGAGTATATACACATCATTTCGCCAATAAGGGCATAATCATCAATTTACATATTTGGGGATTAATTACAAGGAAAGCTAGGGACGGGTCATCACAATCTACCCTCTTAAGAAAATTTCATCCCCAAAATTTCAACATTGACTACAACTCAACCAAAGAACAAACGTGGATACAAATCTCGCATGCGTTCTTTCGTCTCCCATGTGGCTTCCTCAACTGAATGGTTTCTCCACAAGACTTTCACCATTCTAACCGTCTTGTTCCTGAGGACTTTATCTTTCCAATTGAGAATCGTCACTAGTACCTTGTCATAAGTCAAGTCTGGATTAATCTCTAACGGTTGGGAGGAATCATATATGATGGATCAGCAACATACGTTCGTAGCATCGAAAAGTGGAACATATTGTACACCATCGACAATGCTGTAGGTAGATTAAGTCAGTAAGCAACTTCACCGACTCACTAGAAGATCTAATACGACCAGATGTATCTAGGGCTCAACTTCTCTTTCTTTCCGAAACACATGACGCCCTTCTATGGTGGTTGCTTTAGAAATACCCAGTCACCAACCTTGTATACCTTGTCAGTCGCATGTCTATTGGCTAGACTCTTTTGTCGATTCTGGGTGGTTTTCAGGTTAGCCTTTATCACCTGAATATTTTGAGTAGTCTCGTCTATAATCTCAGGGCCCACCAAAAATTTTTAGCCGACCTTTGACCAATATAGTGGGGTACAACACGGTTTCTCATACAACGCTTCAAAAGGTGATATACTTATGATGGAATAGAAGTTGTTGTTGTAGACAAACTCCACTAATGGAAAATGCTTGTGCCATGCGTCTCTGAACTGTAGAATCGAAGATCTCAACATATCTTCGAGTGTCTGGATAGTTCTCTTGACTATCCATTGTTTGAGGATGATAAGTTGTGCTATAGAGTAATCTCGATCCCAGAGCTTCTTGGAATACTACTCAGAACTTCGAAGTGACTCTAAGATTCCGATTAGAGATAATGCTAACTGGAACACCATGATATCTAACAATCTCGGAGACGAAGAGTTCAGCCCATCAATTCAACGGATAGTTCTCTCGAACAAGTATGAAGTGTGTGGATTTAGTAAGTCGATCCACAATCACCCAAATAACTCATAGCCGTTTCGCGTACGAGGTATCTTGTACATGAAATCCATATTAATGTCTTCCCATTTCCATTAGGGTATTGGGAGAGGCTGTAGTAACCCAAACTGTTTCTTTCTTTCCGCCTTGACCTACTGACAAACTGAGCAACGACTCACGTACTCTACAATTTCTCATTTCATTCCAGGCCAATAGTAGAACGGTCGGATCGTGTGATACATCTTGGTACTTGGTACTCTCGAGATGCATCGTATAAGCTGAAATATACGCTTCATCAAGAATCTCCTTCTTTAGTTCTTCTATATTAGGCACATGCATCCAATCACTCTGCATGAGCATGCCATTAATATCTCGAACTCTGAGGTCTCATCTCTTGTCGTTCGACACAGCTTGTATCAACGCCAGGGGACTTTGGATCGTTCATTTGGGCCTCGAGAACACGATCCAGCAAAACTGGTCTGACTTGGAAACTAGCAAGTAAGACTTCCCGATCCTTCACTTCTAAAGTAAATCTAGTAGATCTTAGATCAGTGAGGAGGGGAACACGACATGCATGGAGAGTATTAAGTCGGCCGTGAGGTTTCCTGCTAAAAGCATCTGCTACGATGCTTACACGACCATGGTGATACTCAATAGTGTAGTCGTAGTTGCTGAGCAACTCTATCTATCTCTGCTGTCAGAGATTAAGATCTTTCTGATTGAAGATGTACTTAAGGCTCTTATGGTCGGTGAAGATCTAACACTTTTCCACATAAAGATAATGCCTCCAGATTTTCAGAGTGAATACGATAATTGCCAACTCAAGATCATGGGTAGGATAGTTTATCTCATGGGGCTTTAGCTATGGTGAAGCATAAGCGATCACTCTATCATACTGCATCAACACACAACCAAGACCCTTAAGAGAAGCATCACTGTAGATATCGTAATTCACACTGTCATCAGGAAATGCAAGGACAGGTGCATGCGTGAGGCAGTACTTTAACTGTTGGAAGCTTTGCTCACAATCTTCACTCTACTCAAAGTTTACTCCTTTCTTGGTCAACCTCGTCAAAGGTAAGGCTATGGCTGAAAAGTCTTGCACGAAACACTGATAGTAGCCCGCGAGACCAAGAAAACTTCGTATTTTGGTAACAGTCCAAGGTTGTTCCCAATTCTCCACTGCTACTACCTTATGAGGATCCACTCGAATACCTTAAGCTGAGATCACATACCCTACGAAATACACTTGATCCAACCAGAACTAGCACTTACTAAACTTGGCGTACAACTCATTCTCCTTTAGTTTCTTCAGGACTAAACACAAGTGTCTAGCATGGTCAACCGCGTTCTTAGAGTACACCAAAATATCGTCGATGAAGACAATCACGAACCTATCTAGGTATGGTCAGAATACCCCATTCATCAAGTCCATGAAGGCTGCTGGAGCATTCATCATCCCGAACGGCATCACAAGAAACTCATAATAACCATATCGAGTTCTGAAAGTTATCTTCGGATTGTCATCTCTGTTGATCTTCAGTTGGTAGTAACTGAACCTTAGATCAATCTTTGAGAAAACACTTGCACCACGAAGCTGGTCGAAAAGATCATTGATACAAGGCAATAGATAGTGGTTTTTAATCGTCACTCAATTCAACTACCTATAATCGATGCATAACCTCAAGTTTTCATCTTTCTTCCTTACGAATAGTACTTGAGCGCCCCAAGGGGATGTGCTTGGCTGAATGAACCCTTTGTTAACAAGTTCTTGCAATTGAGTTTTAACTTCTCTTAACTCCGCTGAAGCCATACGGTAAGGTGTAAGAGAAATAAGATTTATACCTGGAAGAAGATCGATGGTGAACTCCACTTCACGATCTAGTGGTAAGTCAAGTAATTCATCAGGAAAAACGTCGAGAACATGTCTGACTACCCGAACATCTTCTACCCGAGCAGGATTATCTTCCGTTGCCACTATATGAGCCAAGTACCCATTGACATCATTTTCTCAACAACTGTTTTGCCCTCATAGTAGACGTCAAAGTTGATGATATCTAAAGGAACAAAATTGGTTGGCAGCACGACGTCCTCGACAAGAACACGACATCCTTGATACTCCCAACCAACATAAAAAATTTCACTTTTAGGCATTGAAAACTCTAACTTAAACCCAAGAGGAATGGGTTGCGGTTGAGTTTGTTGAGCAAACTTATGGGAAATAATTACTGAGTGTGTAGTACCAGAGTCAATCAATATTCTAGTAAAGTGACCAATAACATTTAACGTACCTATGATTAAGTCTGGACTAGCCTGAGCATACTGTAGGGTGATGTTGTTAACTCTTCCCTGTGCTTGTGGCCTGCCTCCGCGGCCCCTGTTTATTTGAGTATGATTACCTCGTCCCTAATTGCCTTGACCCTGGTTGGGTGGATTTTCCTGCCTACTTGAGCCTCTAATGCTATAAGCTATGTTTAGGTTCTGATACTGCCCTCCAGTATACATATGTGCTCTATCACCCTGATATGGCGTATAGTCCCCCTGAAACTGTTGATAGCCTCCCTGATAGTAGGGAACTTCAGGTGTGTACTGGTATGGTTTTCCCTGATATGAGGCTATATCTCCCTAATAGTGGAAAGCTCCATCATAGCCTGTCTACTAACGGGTACTAGGTGCTGGAAACTGCTGTAGTTGGCTGCATGTGGTAAAATAGCAGACTGATTCATTTGGTTATGAGAACAATTATTAGCCGTGCCCCATCTGTTCCCAAGTGAAGCATCCCCTATTTCCTTTTACACTCGCCATAATGATGGGTGTTACACCTGTGACATAGCTAAACACCTGAGCTGCCGGAGTTTCCTTGACTCTGAAAATGAGAACTGTTAGTGGATCTGTCGTGTCTATGAGTTCGTTTGAACCATCCGGAGTTGTTTCCAATTTTCTTAAAGTTCTGAGTCCTTCGTGGACCAAGTAATGATTGCCCCTGCTACTATTCCTCTGGGTATTCCTGTCATCATCCTCATCCTTGTCATCAGGAGCATTCTTTGAATCTTTAACTCGAAGCAAAACCTCGAAGAATTCCTAATAGGTAGAATAGGGAGTAGTGGTTGCCATAGAATGCAGTCGTTTATGAGTCCCCCTCTTAAAACGATGAAGCATCTCCCTGGGATTCGCAGCAGTCTCGGGATAGTAACTGGATAGATCCGTAAACTTCCGGTGATATTCAGTGGCTGACATCTTACCTTGCCTCAGATATGAGAATTCATCATTTTTATGATTCAAGTACTTTGGAGGTATGAATCTAACCTGAAATAGACGCTTGAAAATATCCCAATTCATGGCATCTTCAGTAGACAATGGGCGTGACTTCTGAGCCCACCAAGATTCCGCTCCTAGACGAAAAAACCAAGTCACTGTCTTGACCCATCTCTCTACTCGAAGAATTCCCTGTCACTGCACAACACAAAAGGTCTTTTCAACATGATCGAGCCAGATTTTGGATTTCTTAGATCGTTCGTTACCATAGAAATCATTTATCTTCAGGGAAGACACAGTATCCAAGATATTCCTTTAGGGAGGATAAAGTGCAGACTGAATAGCATTGGCGATAGCCTCACCAAATTACCCAAAGTCCGGAAAATTATTCTCAGCAGAAACATGAGCCTCTCTACGAGGTGGCATGGTTCTGACATAAGAAAACAAGAATTAAAAGACACTAGGAAATGCAAGACTATCTAAACCTATGCTTTAATACCAAGCTGACACACCTCGACCGCCGGAGGTGACGTAACCATAAGGTAAGTGATGTGGAAAAGTGACTAAATTAAAACTAAACTAGAACTAATTTAAATTACACAGTGAAAGAGTGCACATTCGTGGGAAGAACCCACTACAATCATTCAGAGCATATTAGACAGTACGACTATAATAAAGTAGCCAAAGTAGCTAAGGTACACTTATTACACAACAGTGGATAAGTTCATACTTTTAAACATCGCTAATTTCAGAACTGCTGGAGAATCCTCGAGTGCCACGAAGAGTACAACTATCTAAGGCCTGGTGGGGTAAAAAACAAAGTTGAGTGGGTCAGCAAAACAACACTTGTAAGAAAATCTTTATTTTCAAACATAGTAACCCCTCGCTGTAAAATAAGTATAGTTTCCTTAAAATATACTACGTAAGTATGTAAACAACTAAACAACAGTAATATAACTAGACATATGCCAAATTATGATATATCAAATGCCACAGATATATAATCATGTGATAATCAAGTATAACTAAGTGCTCATCCATCTACGCTAGCACACGAGTTCGTACAGATAAATTCTGACACGAACATGATTGGGTGTAATCAATTTGCTCTAGTACAAAAATCACGTGAAGGCTAGTGCAGAAGCACGATCACATATGAGTTGAAATTGCCTAATGCAATATGTATAACAGGATTGGCACCTAACTTGGATCCAAGGCGAGCGAACGGTGCAGATGTGAACTTACACGTGAAAGACTGACCCTGGTCATGGGGCGAGTACTAACATCGGGTGCAACAATGATGAGCAAGTACAATATGTATGAATGTCATGACAGTAATATCTTAACCATATAGCAGCACTTGTCACATTTAATATCACAATAACGATACTTGGCAATATAAGCGTAAAAATGAAGTAAATGCGCATTCATGGAAACCATAATTATATATAGGTATAAAAACAAACTGCCCACTCACAAATACATTGTTAGATCGTAGCCTCCAAGCCTTGCCTGGCCCTGTACGTCCTCGAGATAGGTTTCCCTTATATGTGAAATAACTATTTTTAAATTAATTAAAACACATATACGGAAACTTAAATAAAACCCCCATAGTTTGCTCAAACTTAGAGGTTAAATATACGAACTTGATCTACTTGACTTCACAAACCTCCCCAATTTTTCAGAGTTGACGAAATATTTCTCTAACGTTAACGACATTAGAATATTCCGTTAAGTTTGACGAAATATTCTGTCTTCTTCTTTGGTGGAACTCTAGTGCCGTCACTGCTGTCCGCCCCTGCCGATGCCGTCGTCTGCCTCTCTAGAAACTGGAAAAATATTCAAACCTTTATATCCTCTTCATTTCTCAACCATTTTTCATGAAATTTATATGGAAATGAAGCTTATGAAGTGTAGAATCACAATATACCTCCCAAAAGTCCAAAAAGTAGACGAAGGTGGCCTGAAAAAGCCTCAAAATGTATGGTCAGATTTGAAGCTTCTTGAAATTGAGTTGTTTCACGTCAAAACTTCCTCAAACTTGTCCTAAGGCATTCTGGTAAATACTTCAAGACATTATCTATTTCTCCAGAAGACTTTCTTGTCTTTACTTTTGAGGTTTCCATTGGTGAAGTAGTTCAAGAAGTTGATGCTCGGGCTGGAGTAGCAAAGGGTGAAGCATCAGATGGGCTGCTGAGGGTGCTACAACTACTGAAGGTGGGGCGACCGAGTAGTCGTGGGGCGTACAAGCTGTTGAGGAGTAGTCTTTTATGTAATCTTTAGAATTTTCTTTGTTGTTTTTGCTTGAACTCCTTTGGTTTTTGCTAGTTGTTGATCAATTTTACTAGAAATTTTAATAAACTTGCTTCCTTCACTTTTCTCCATCTTTGCTTCTTTTGTTCATGCCCTAACCTTTTAGACTTTATAGACTAGTGGCAGGCGTGCTATTTTTCTATGCAGCCATAGGGTCGATAGTCAGAAGCCTTACTTACAGAAGCAAACAAGTCTGCGTAACCACTAGGTTGTTAACTTTGGCTTTCTCTAATTTAGTAGGTTGTGTAGTAAGTATCACAACATTTAAGACTTGGTGTAGGTCGTTTAACGCTTTGGCAGAAATGAAGCCCATTGATTGCGTAGCATGTCGTCAGTGGATGAAGCTTTATATATGCATGCTAACTTGTTTAACCTCTCACAAAAATGTGTGGTTGTATAAGTTTAGCGCGGCTTACTGTTTGAAGGGCAAGTCGTAGGCAGTTTCTAAGAAACCGTAGGCTACCTTAGTGCACTCGGTAGCAGCTTTAGGGTTCCAGGGCAACCATCTATAGAGCATACTGCATGATGTGCCCCCTCCGTCTCTAGGGCCCAGTTCCCCTCGAATTAGGCAAAGAGACCCAAAATCCTTCAGTTAGCTAAGTCTTGAAAAAATTCATTGTGGCTACTTCTAAGAATCCTATCGCAAGCCATTGTACATCTAGTTATACTAGGGCAGCCTGACTCATCCACATTTGGATATTTGGAGTGTTGAGTTTATCCTTCTGCTTTATAGAGTAGGCCCATGGAGGTGTCGGGGAATTGGTTTACTCTCTCGCACTGGAGAGAATGGTTGGTCCCTCGGGATGGGGGGTGTAATTCTTGCGACAAGTCCCTAAAAAGGGTGCAATCTTTTTTTGAAGTGTAGGAGTGATTAGTTATTGTACACATGTAGTCAAACTAAGTTGTAAATTACTTTTGAATTTCTTATTGAAAAACGAGTGAAATGAATGAAAGCTTAGCTGTAAAGTAGAGACTTCGTAACAATTGGATAATTATCTGTTCGCAAAGTGGTGGCTGTTGAGCTGATGAGTTCTTCGGGCTTTGATGTGGTGGGAGGTCACACATGGTACTTCCTAAAAGTGTAGGCATTCCACTGCTTTTCGATCTCTTTGTCATTCATAGTGGTTGGGGTGTAATTGCCATTGCCACCTACTCTACTGATCTTGTACGGACCTTCCCATATGGGATCCATCTTTTTTGAGCCTTCTCTGTGGGTAATGATGAAGGCTTTTCTTAGGACTAGATCTCCGTGTTGGAACTGTCGGATATTGGCTCTTTTGTTATAGTTAGAGAGAAACTGCTGCTGGTAGACGGCGATGCAGGTGATGGTCTGCTCGTACTTTTCTTCTGCCAGATCTAAGCTTGTGGTTATCTCTTTAATGTTCTGCTCAATGCTTGGCAGCAGAGTGTTGATTCTTGGAAAGATGACATTGGGAGGAATGATTGCTTCTAAACCAAATGCCAAAGAGAAACGAGTATCACCGGTGGCTCGTCACTTGGTCATGCAATATGCTCATATACATTCGGGGAGTTCGTCTGGCTACTTTCCTTTCTTGTGCGAGGGGATTTCTTGATGCAGTCGAAAATCATCTTGTTAGATGCTTCAGCCTGCCCATTGCCTTGAAGATATCTCAGCGTGGACATATGCTGCTTGATGCCATACTTTTGAAAGAACTTCGCTAAATCTTTATACACAAATTGCGAGCCGTTGTTAGTGATGATGGATTAAGGGATGCCAAATCGGCAAATGATTTTCTTCATATGAAGCGCTCTATGTTTGTCTGAGTCATGGTTGTCATAGGCTTTGCTTCTACCCATTTGGTGAAAGAATCGGTTGCCATGATCATCATGTCCCTGCCCCCAGTAGCTGGCGACATTGGACCTACTAAGTCGATTGCCTACTGCATGAACGGCCAATGAGTTGTCTACTAGAGTAGTTCGCTGGTAAGCAGTGCTGGTACTTGCTTGTAGCGTTGGTAGCGGTTGCATTTTTGTGCTAATTTCTTAGCATCTTGATGCTTGGTATGCCAGTAGTAGCCCACGTTAAGAGCTTTCTGTGCTAAGGATTGGCTTCTGAAGTGATTTCCAGAAACGTCTTCATGGATTAAGCTTAGAATCTTTAGGTTATCGAGAGGCTCTAAGCAGCGGAGATGTGGTCTAGTGTAGGATCTTCGGACGAGAATGCCATTCCACATGGAGAATGTTATTCCACATGTAGTAGCACACTCCCTTTATTTGGAGCTTTCTAGACTCTAACTTTTCAGTGGGGAATGTGCCATTGACCAGGTAGTCTATAATAAAACTTTGCCAGTTGTGAGTTGCATTAACCTGTGACACTTCGGCTGTCGGCTTCGCCTCTATGACTGGCTTTTCTAAATACTTAACCAGAATAAAGCGTTTGAGTTAGTGGTCGAGGGTAGAGCCTAAGCTGGCTAGCACCTCTGCATGAGCGTTGTTTGCCAGTGGAACTTGAGTGAGGGTGTAAGTCTGAAATGCCTCAAGTTGCTTACGTACCTTTTTTAGGTATTGTGCCATCCTTAGATGTTTTGCCATGTACTTCTCAGTAGTCTGGCTAGTGATTAGATGGAAATTGGAATGAATTGCTAGCTTTTTCACCGTCAAGTCTTTTACCATTAGGAGGCCTGCTAGTAAGGCTTGGTACTCCGCTTCGTTGTTGGATGCTTTGAAGCCTAGAGTGATCGCCAGCTCGAGTATTGAATTGTCTGGGGTGACAAAGACTACGCCTGTTCCCGAGCCTTTTTAGTTGGATGCGCCGTCAACATGCAAATGCCAAAAGTCTCCATCGGGTAGAGCAGTCACGGCTAGGGTGTGTTCGGCTGCCTTTGAGGTGTCATTGGGCCCACTACAAGAAAACATAGATTAGGTGACGGAATTTTTTGTGACACTTGAAAAATCATCACATTTGAGTAAAATAAGTGGCGATTTTTTAGAAATAGTCACATAATGATTTTTCTTGAACACTAAAAAATTTTGCGTCACATAAACTTTTGGATTCGTCACAAAATCTTGGGTGGGAAATATTACCGCTGAGTGAAATTTTAATATGTGACGAAACTTTAAGATTCGTCACCTAACAAAAGAGAAGCCCAGGCGCTATGCCATTCGTCACATATAATATTAAAATAAGAAATTACTGAAGAGAGATAATATCTGAACCCCAAATTGTAAAACCTATTTCATTTTGCTCTCACCCATCTCAGCCGTCTTCCGCTCCCTTTTGTTCACTTCTCACGTTGACTCTGACAATCAACCACCTAGTTGTTGTCAGCAACAGTGACCACCATCTCTCATTCGTCTCCCTTCCTCGGCCACCCTCTCGCAGCTCCTCCTTCTTTTGTAGACTTTGAATTTCGACGGCGATGTTGGCACCGTCTTTAGTGACTAACTCCACGTCGCCTCCTCCTCCTTCACCTCCGACTAACGCCACTTCACCAACTCCTCCTATGTCCAACGCCATTACGCCAACTCTTCATTCAACGACCAACGACACCACACCTTCTCCGCCTCCTCTAACAGTGACAGCTTCAGTGTCGACCGCATCTTCGCCACCTTCGCAACCTGCGTCTAATTCGCTTGGATTGTTGACCAACCTGAACTTGAGGGTTATAGTAGGGGTTGTGGTGGACATTAATTTTCTTCATTTTCTACAGAAGGCGGAAGATGAGGCAGGCGAGAGCGCATGCCTCGGGGAACTATCCAGAAGACCCAAAAGTGAGCTCATATTATTCCTTTTCTCGTTGGTTAATCTTCTGCTTTTTATATCAATGATTGGAATCTTATCAAAGAGAAACATTGCAGGAAAAGGGAGACCAACTATGGATTGGCCAACTAGATTGAAAATCACCCTAGGTTCTGCAAAAAGATTGCCATATCTCCACGAGGATTGTAAGCCTTCTTTGCATGCTAACTTTTTTGTTAACAACCATAAAAAAAAATTCTGGTCTGTGTTATTTGCTTTGGAATTCACCCCCTTTTGAGCTATATTAGCTCACCCCTTGCTACTCATTCTTTAACTCTCTCATTTGACTGGCATAACAAGACCCAAATTAGGGAAAGACAAAATTGGGTTTTTGTAATCAAGTTCTTTAGAAGTACCTATTTCTTTCCTTATATTTCTTTAATTGTTTTTGGATTTTCTTCTTCAATCAGTTCTTTAGTTGTCAAGCTTAGACACCCAGTTATCAATTTCCTTTGGGTCTCAAAAATCAATGATTAATAAAGGGGTGAATTTGTACAAAGATAGTGAAAGAACAAAAAAAAACCAATTTATTGTGATTGTGTATTTAATTTACAGAACAGCGATGTGGTAGATAAATTTATGAGAGTCTGTTTAGTATGTGAGAAGTTCTTCAATTTTAACCAGGTCCATAGAAGGTGAAACTTTAGTTTTAATTTGTTACTATTTCTTTGCCTTCCTTTTTTTGTCATGGCTAATGGCGACAAATAGAAGCAATGAGCAAATGGACATGGAATTACAGAACTTTATGGGTGAAAGTTAAGAAATTTTTGTGTACGATCACCTTTATACACTCAACCCTTTGTAATTTCTTATGCGCTTTTTTCGTACAAACTAATTATGGGTTCACACTAGTTAATTTATATGTCTATTATCAAATCAAATCCTCATCACCAAATACCAAAGACTATATGTGAGAAATGCAGGTTGAGTAAGGTAGTGTATTCACCCATTTGCACTCTAAGTTTAAATTTTCCTTTCGGTAGTTTAGAATTTCATCTTGTAAAAAAATTATCAAAAGTAGAGGCACCATCTATTGATATATATACAGATTGCTTAAGGGGAGGGATCCCCATTTTTTCAAAAAAATGGGGACATGCTTCCCACCGTTAGATTGGCTTAAATGAAATTGTGTGGTTGAGATTAAAACATAGGCCACACAATCTCAACTACACAATTTCATTAAAGTTAAATCCAGGGAGCGTGTCCCTATTTTTTTAGAAAATTAGGGATCCCTCCTGTCACATCCCGGCCCGGGCGCAACCACCTCCCGGGCTCGCTCCACTACCGTAGCACGATATTGTCCGCTTTGAGCCCCGACCACGCCCTCACGGTTTTGTTTCTGGGAATTCACGAGCAACTTCCCAGGAGGTCACCCATCCTAGGATTGCTCTAGCCCTCTTCTCGCTTAACTTCGGAGTTCCTACGGAACCCGAAGCCAGTGAGCTCCCAAAAGGCCTCATGCTAGGTAAGGATGGGAATATACATTTAAGGATCACTCCCCTGGGCGATGTGGGATGTCACAATCCACCCCCCTTAGGGGCCCGACGTCCTCGTCGGCACACTTCTGGCCAGGGATAGGCTGTGATACCAATTGTCACATCCCGGCCCAGGCGCAACCACCTCCCGGGCCCGCTCCACCACCGTAGCACGATATTGTCCGCTTTGGGCCCCGACCACGCCCTCACGGTTTTGTTTCTGGGAACTCACGAGCAACTTACCAAGAGGTCACCCATCCTGGGATTGCTCTAGCCCTCTTCTCGCTTAACTTCGGAGTTCTTACGGAACCCGAAGCCAGTGAGCTCCCAAAAGGCCTCATGCTAGGTAGGGATGGGAATATACATTTAAGGATCACTCCCCTGGGCGATGTGGGATGTCACACCTCCCCTTAAGCAATCTATATATATATATAATGCATATATAAGTTTGGTGTTTAATTGGGTTAGCCTTAAAATGTGCAAGATTAATACTAGAAAATCCTACTGTTCAACAATTGAATTGATACTAAATTATTTTGTTGACTTGGAATTGTAACAAGTAAATATTTTTGGCTTTGCAATTTGTTGGTGCTCTTCCTTTTCCCTTCCTTATGTTATGATGAAAGTTGTTGCAGAAATGTATATACGGCCGAGTACTTTAATAAGTAGGGTAATAATTAGGGAATAAGGTATGCTAGTACTTTAATGTGTTATGCTCTCACCTAATTATGCTCTTGATGCAGATTTACCTTTGTATATACATATATGAAATTCTCATACTTTCATGATTTCCAGGCTTAAAGGTGCTCAAGCTCTGATGCAGATTTATCTTTTAAGTTGCTTGTGAGTTTGAATTTAATTCAGTTTATTTATAGTAATTCCAAATACTCGCACACATATATTTGTGTATGTATTATTTGTGGTAGACCTATCCCATCCAAAAATATGTTGAAAAGAAGATGGCAAAGTTGTACCCTTAGTTTAGGCACTACACTCTTTTTGGTATGTATTCTATACAATCTTAATTTTCTAGTATAAGTCCAAGTTAGATACCAATATTTTCTTATAAAGTTATGATAATCTATAAAATTTTACCGTACAGTAATATAGAGGTGCTTTACAAGTTAGAGAGCAGCTGATCCAAGGATCACTTGAGGGTACTCCATCAGATTGCATACAAGTGACATTGAATGATAAGTTTGTAATCATGGCTGAGCTTTAAGCATGCACATGGTAGACCTCTTTTGTTAGCACCTCAATGTGTCTTAGACTTTGTGACATCCCACATCGCCTAGGGGAGTGATCCTTAAATGTATATTCCCATCCCTACCTAGCATGAGGCCTTTTGGGAGCTCACTGGCTTCGGATTCTGTAGGAACTCTGAAGTTAAGCGAGAAGGGGGCTAGAGCACTCCCATGATGGGTGACCCACTGGGAAGTTGCTCGTGAGTTCCCAGAAACAAAACTGTGAGGACGTGGTCGGGGCCCAAAGCGGACAATATCGTGCTACGGTGGTGGAGCAAGTCTAGGAAGTGATCCGCCCCGGGCCGGGATGTGACAAATTGGTATCAGAGCCTAACCCTGGCCGTGGTGTGCCGACGAGGAGGTCGGGCCTTTAAGGGGGGTGGATTGTGACATCCCACATCGGCCAGGAGAGTGATCCTTAAATGTATATTCCCATCCCTACCTAGCACGAGGCCTTTTGGGAGCTCACTGGCTTCGGGTTTCGTAGGAACTTCGAAGTTAAGCGAGAAGGGGGCTAGAGCACTCCCATGATGGGTAACCCACTGGGAAGTTGCTCGTGAGTTCCCATAAACAAAAACGTGAGGGCGTGGTCGGGGCCCAAAGCGGAAAGTATCATGCTACGGTGGTGGAGTGGGTCTGGGAAGTGATCCGCCCCGGGCTGGGATGTGACAGACTTTCTTTGCTTAGTACCTCAAGCTGTCTATGAATAGGCGTTGGTGCCCTTCATGACAAATTGCTATTATTGAGATAGGTCACCATGAATTAGATTCATTTTTGGAATGTTTATGTGATTTTGTGGGTGTACACTTGGTGAATGTATTCGACTTAAGTATGTGTTTTAATTGTTGATTAATGAATGGTGAAGTATTAAATTATGTTATGAATTACATTTCTAGATTACGAAACAGGAACAAGTAATTATTTCGTCACATATTATTCTTAAATATGTATTTAATTTTACCATATGTGACATAAGTTGCGTCACGTATCAAAAGAATATGTGACGATTTCATCATCACTTGGTGTAAATTGTATCATTTTGGGATCATATTGGGTGACACTAAAATCATCACTTATATGTGACAAAAAACATAGGTCACTGATTTTTTTTATTTTGTGACACTTATTTCGTCACTTATGAATCTAATACGTGACGAAAATAGTGTCACTTAATAGGAAAATATATGGCGCATGTAACATTAGTCACGTAAACTATAGGTGACGATAGTTGTGACGTTGGATTTTCGTCACATATAGTCAAATGTGACGCTTTTTCATATTTATGTGACGAATGTCTGTTGCCACAAAAGCCCTATTTTCTTGTAGTGGCCCCTCTATTGCATCGCTTAGGCTAGGCGTGAATTCCGCTATGAAGTTCACCATGGCTTGGGCTTTTATAGCCGTGCGGGGTTGAAAAACTTAACCGTATTGGCCAAGTTCCAATGCCTATTTCATCAGTCATTGAGAAGTGTCTGGACCATGTATGATCAAATGTAGAGGATATTAAGTCATGAAGATGACTTTATGAGGTTGAAAGTATGGTATGAGCTTTCGTGCCCCAACTACAAGCGCCAAAATTAATTTTTTGATCTTCCAGTATCTAGTTTCCGCATTGAGAAGAGCTTTAGAAGTGTAGAATACTGACAGTGGAGCCCCTAACTCTTCTCGCATAAGGGCAGAGCTCACTACTACTTCGGAGACTGCCAAGTAGATGTATAAGTCCTCTGCTGCTTCCGGCTTAGTAAGAGAGGTGATGTAAGATACTTCTTCAGGTTTTGGAAATCTCTTCGTACTCTTTATCCCATTTGTCTTGTTGTGCCTTCTTGATGGCTTTGAAAAAGGGCTTGCATCGATCGGTGGATCGCAAAAGAAAGTGGTTGTGAGAGGCTGTTTATCTGATTAAGCTTTGGATCTCCTTCAGGGTAGCTAGAGATTTCATCTCTAAGATCACTCGGATTTGCTTAGGATGTGCTTCGATTCCTCATTGGGTTACTAAGTACCCTAAGAATCTCCCTGAAGATACTCCAAATGTTCATTTTGGCGGGACTGAGCTTCATCTTGTACTTTCTAAGGATATCGAAAGTTTCTGCCAAGTTGCCAATGTGGTTTGACCGATGCTTGCCCGTCACCATGATATCGTAAACATAAACCTTCATGGTTACTCCAATTTGCTTCTTGAACATTGTGTTTACTAACATTTGGTAGGTGGCTCCTACGTTCTTGAGGCCAAATGGCATGACCTTGTAGCAATAGGTGCCTCGCTCGATCACAAACACGGTTTTCTCTTTGTCGGGCTCGTACATGGCTATTTAGTTGTAGCCGGAGTATGCGTTTGAGAAATTGAGCAGCTGGTTCCCAGAAGTCGAATCTACTAATTGATCGATTTGGGGAATGGATAAAGATCATTGGGGCATACTTTGTTGAGGTCGGTGTAATCTACGTAAACCTTTCATTTGCCGTTCTCTTTCTTTTTTACTAGCACGATGTTGGCAAGGCATGCTGAGTGTGCTATCTCTTCTATGAATCTAGCCTCTAGTAGCTTGTTAATTTTTGCTTCGATGATCGTCACTTGCTCGGGTGCTAAATGTCTTCTTTTTTGGATCACTAGTTTGGCAGCAGGCTCGACGTGCAACTTGTGGCAAGCTATCTCGATGTCGATGCCGGGAATGTAGGAAGGTGACCAACCAAAAATGTCACAATTTTCCTTAAGAAAAGTCGTGAGTTCTTCTTTCTCTGTCGGGCTCAGACGTGTGCCAATTCTAGTCTTCTTTTTTGGTTGCTGAGGATCAAGAATGATGTCCTCAGCATGATCTTCACATTTCTGTCTGATCTTGTCTATTGTCGCATTGGTTTGGACGCCATCTTCTTGGTTTGCTTGCCATAATTGTTATTAAGTAACTTCGTCGTCTTTTCAGACCTTGGTAGCCTCTACGAGGGTAAATGTATTCTTCTTGATTCCTTCAATACTTGCACAGTGCATCGTCGAGATATGGCCTGGTCAAACTTAACTTTTTTTTACTTCTCATCCCGGATGCGAAATCAATTTTTTTTAATACTCGACGGAAGTGACGACTTCCAGTTTTATTAGCCAAGGTCTTCCTACAATCTCATTGTAGGGAGATGGGTCATTTACTATTGTGAACGTCTGCTTTGAGACAACTGGCGGTGTTTTCACCTCAAGTGTGATGTGGCCGATGGCAGTCGAGTTGTGTCTATTGAATCCAGTGAGTATCTCTGCTAGGCGTATGGTTGTGCTTTCTAGGCCAATCTTTTGAATTACTGAGAGTTGAAGTAGGTTGACTGCACTTCCATTGTCAACCATCATTCTGTTGACTATGGCATGAGCCAGTTGGACAGATACAACCAACGCGTTGTCGTGTGAAAAGTTGACGCATTTGGCATCCTGTTCAGTGAAACCAATGATAAGTCCAATTTAGATGTCGACTGCTTAGACTTGCGTGACCAGTAGAGCCTACTGGATCGCCATTTTCTTGGAGTTGTTAGTGGCCCTTAAGTGCTTAGATTCGGCGAAGATGCCATTGATCTGAATCGCCTTGTTAGGCAGTTCTTCATCAGCATCTGTGTTCCTTTTAGGCTGCGCAGTCAGCTTGTCCAAGTATTAGTCAACTTTGCCTTTTTTCACAAGCATTTCTAGGTAGTTCTTCCAAGTGTAGCAGTCGTCGATTGTATGACCAGGACCTCAGTGTGATCCAACTTGGAAGTATCCCTTCGATTGTTTCGGCAACTTGAACCATGGCTTGTTTTGGATGTCACGAAGGATTTGGTGGACTGAGATTGAGAACTTAGAGTAGTTCTTGGTCGTTGCGCCTTTTAAGGTTATGGGTCGGTCCCTACGCTTGGCCTCCTGCTTGCTTTTGTTATACTGTTTTTCGTCCTCCTTCTTTTGAGCCACTGCTGACTCTTTTCTAGACTGCTCGGGCGCCTTGTTTGCTCGCCAAGCCTCGTCCCAAAGTGCATGCTTCTTTGCCAGAGCAAAAGAGTATTCCAGAGTTAGATCTTCTTTCATGATCAATTCCCCAAACAACGGATGGTCTACTAAGAGTTCTTTTTGGAAGGCTGCACTTGTTATTGAGTCATCGCATCTACCTATCTTTGCCTATTCTGCTTTGAACCTCTTTACGTAGTTATGGAACGACTTATTCTTTTTTACATTAAACAAGTGGTCGGACTTCTTCTTGATCGAGCGGTAGGATGAATATTCTTTGGTGAAAACCAAGGAAAGATCATTAAAAATCCGGATGGATCGTAGGAGTAGGGTGTGGAACCAATATTGCGCCTCACCTTGTAAAGTGGTCGTGAATGTTTTGCACATAAGGGCATCACTATTCCGATAAAGGACAATCGTGCTTCGGTAGTGCTTCAAATGCCTCTTTCGGTCTCCATCTCTTTTGAAGGATATGAAATATGGCATGCTAAACTTCCATGGAAGCTCTGTCTGCTCGATCTCGTCCGTGAAAGATGACCTGCTCATATTGGTCATGTCATGTCGTAACGCTTCATCAATGACTTCTTTGGGTTGGAAATCACGCAATCGCTCGTTTAAGAGCCTCTCTACCTCTTCCTAAATTTACCTTTGTTGGGGTAGCGAAGCTCTCGATTGCCCTCTATCTTGATCTGTTGGTTCATGATGCTCTTCTAGGTGCTCAGCTCACATATGCCGCAATGGCGGTGCATGTGGTTCGTTCATAGCAGGTGAGGGAATTCTATATAGGTTGTTGGTTGAACTTGAGCCGGACTAAGTAACTGCTTCTCTGTCATTCGTGCTGCCTACTCTGATGTGAGGGGGATGATGCTCATTGAGGGCCTAGTTGCAAATGAACACTTCGTTTAGAAGGTTGCTCATGTTGACTATCGAAGTGTGGCCCCAACTATGAATGTATGCTAGTCCGTGGGCCTAGTTGAGAGTGCACGCTCGTCCGTGTGCTAAGACAAGAATATACACTATCTCGGGGGCCCAACCGAGAGTGTACACTGCCCGAACACTCGGTTTATGGCTGGTCGAGTGGCTGCTTGCTGAGACACTGCTAGAGAGGTTTTTCGTCTGCCCTTGTCCTATTTTGGGACACTTCGTCTGAGGCACGTTGCATCTCGGTGCACTGCAAGAGCTAATTCACCAAGGTTGTTTGCTGTACAAGGGCGCTTGTCAACTCCATAACTTGTTAAGACAAATGTTGTTCTCAATTTTCGTTGGAAGAGCTTGGAAGGAATGCGTTTCCTTGAGCAGTGGAAGTGCGATAGACTCCGGGCGTGAGATTTGAGTTAGGAAATGTCAAATCCGTGGAGAAATAAGGTGAAAATGCTCTCACTTCAATCGTCGGTCCATAAATTTGGAGCTGGGACGGCTGAAGTAGTCTTGGATCGATTTGGGTTGCTTTAAAGGCCATGAGAGTGGGTTGCTCTACGTGCGGTGCATGTGGGTGCAAGGCTAGGGCTTGGCTTGGCAACGTGTTGGGCTCCTGTTGGGCTTGAGTGGATTAGGCCGGCTCGCCTTTTGCTTGGGCTCATGTGGGCTTGAATGGCATAGCTTAGGCCATGGTTGTGGCACCGTGGACTTTGCCAAGGGTGGCTACCGTGGTGGTTGCCATAATGGTGCCCCGTGTGGGTGGTGTTGTTCCACTCATTGTCGTGTTGAGTCTTATGGATTGCTGTGGTTCTATTTCTTGAACATTAGAATTTCCATTTGTCGAGGTTTCCGAATCTCTTGTCATTGTACTTCTCTTTTACGTTTTATCTAAGAATTTTTATAAATAAAAATTTCAAGAATAAGAACGTACGAAAAATCTACAAATGAACAAAAAAAAATAAAAAACCTTGAATGCGAGAGTCTTCTACGAGTGTGTGACTCAAACTTTCAATGAAAGCACAAATTTGTGGATGCAAATTTTCGCCTTCTTCTTCTTGGACAAAAATGCACATGCGAAATAATTAACACCTTAGGTCAAAGCCAAGAGCCTCACGCTTCCACGATGAATTGAGGGGGGGGGGTGCTTTGGCTGAAGAACCTTCGATGCCAAAGTTAGAATTTGAGGGAATAGTGTTTAGAGAAATTTGGAGAATTTAGCAAGAGAGTTGGAATTAGGGTTTTGGAGAAATGAGGTGGTATTTATAGGGGTGTGGCCGGTTTCCTTTGAAGAGATGGGAACTGGCCACATTTGGTGGTTTTTAGGTGTAATTGCAAGATATTATGTCAAAATAATATCTTGCAATCAATTAGGAAATTAATCAATTAATTTAATTAATTAATCCTATTTTGAATAAATAATTTGAAGGTTACTTTGTGAGGAGGATTTGATGAGGATGGATGAAATAGGTTTTGAATAAATACCTATTTTAATCACTTTTAACATTGATTGAATGGTGATTGTCCGCTGCTTACGCGTAGAAGTTCTGGTGTGTATCAAGAGTAATTTTGTCTTTTTACTCAAGAATCCACTTGTCGTCTCCATATTTTTCTTGATTATTTTTGCTCCACAGATTACATATAACGAGATAATGACATCAACAAATCCTATTAAACAATACCCATACTAATTTAGGGATCATTTGAATGATGGTTATGAATTAAAAGCGCTTTCTAATTTTTACTTTAAAAATTAATCATTTGGCAAGAAGCATCTGAAGTGGTTTTTCGAGAAGCACTTAGGGTGCGTTTGTTGCACCGGACTGTCTCGGACTAGACTAGCTTCAGGGACTAAGCTGTACTGGCTTAGACTAGACTAAGCTGGACTAGCTTAGTGAAGCGTTTGGTGCAGTGTCGGACTAACAAGCAGGATAATTTACAAACTCTAATATTATATTATTGGGTAAATTACAAAAAACTACCTCAACTATTGGTGTCGTGACACTTTCATACCTCATCTTTAAAACGTGACAATGTCATACCGCATCTTACGAATTTGTGACAATGTCATACCTCCGTCAATTTTTCTGTTAGTTTTTCTGTTAAGTGCTGACGTGGCAAGAGATGGGACCCATTTTCTATTAAAAAATTATTAAAAACAAAAAAAAAACATTTAATATATTTTTTTTAATATTAAAAAAAAAAGTAAAAAAAAAAAAAAAAACCTTCATCCCTCTTTCCCCCCCTCCCGCGCCCAGCAAACCCAGTTCTGGGTTTGCATTTTTTTTTTTTTTTTCTTTCTTCTTCTTCCACTTCTCTCTTCTTCTTCTTCTTCTTCTTCTTCCCCCCCACCCCCACCCCCTCCCCCCCCCGTGCCCAGCAAACCCAGTTCTGGGTTTGCATTTTTTTTTTCTTTCTTCTTCTTCCACTTCTCTCTTCTTCTTCTTCTTCTTCTTCTTCTTCTTCTTCCCCCCCACCCCCACCCCCCCCCCCCCCCCCGTGCCCAGCAAACCCAGTTCTGGGTTTGCATTTTTTTTTTCTTTCTTCTTCTTCCACTTCTCTCTTCTTCTTCTTCTTCATCCCTCTTCTTCCCCCCCCCCCCCCCCCGGCGCCCTGCTCGCAGCAAACCCAGTTATGGGTTTGAATTTTTTTTTTTTTTCCTTTCTTCTTCTTTTTCTCTCTTCTTCTTCTTCTGGGCCTGGGTATGAATTTTTTTTTTTTTTTTTGTTTCGGGTTGCAGGTAGAGGTGGGGGGGGGGAGGAACTGGGTTGAGGGGCGGGGAGGAACTGGGTTGGTGTGGGGGGTTGCACGGAAGGGGAACGGGAAAAGGGTCGGGGGGGAGATGGGAATGGGTTCGGGATGCAGAGGAGAGAGAGGCGAGAGAGGGAGAGAGGGAGAGAGAGAGGGAGGGAGAGAGAGATTTTAATATAAAAATATTTTTTTTTTAATTTTTAATTATTAAAAATATATTTAATTATTTTTTAATCCAGATGTATTAGTGAGTGGTCCCCATCTCTTGCCACGTCAGCACTTAACAGAAAAACTAGCAGAAAAATTGACGGAGGTATGACATTGTCACAAATTCGTAAGATGCGGTATGACATTGTCACGTTTTAAAGATGAGGTATGAAAGTGTCACGACACCAATAGTTGAGGTAGTTTTTTGTCATTTACCCTATATTATTTAATCCATAATTATTAATATTTTTTTATCCTATTTTTTTTTATCCCTCTAATCCTTCCTTACCCCCCATTCTCTCTCTCTTTTTCTCCATCTTTTTCTCCATCTTTTTCTCCATCTTTTTCTCCCTTGTCTGTTCCAATCTATTCTTCAATTTCGTATTTTATATGAAAATTGGTTGTGAAAATCATCTAGTCCAATGGCTTTCGAATGTAAGTGGTCGAGGAGCAAGGCGAGGAGGAGAAATAGGACAGTCTTAGCTAGTCCCATGATTTTTGAGGGGTCTCACTAAGACCAGCTAGTCCCTGATTTAGTCTAGGCTAGTGAGACTTAGTCTCATTAAACCTAGTCCCTGTCAGGAACAAACATGGGACTGGACTAACCCTTAGTCCAGTCCAGTCCAGTACCCTTTAGTGAGGGCAAACAAACGCCCCCTTAGAGTATCCCAATAGAGGTTTTATCTTATTTGAGGCTACTAGAAGAAGGTAGTATTTGATTTCCGGGGAGAAGACTCCATCCGGAATTAAATTTTCCTTCCTAAAATACCCTGCACCTTCAGTACTCATTTCCATCTTCTCGTTGTCCTCTGCCATCCTCTCCAGTAGCCCTTTGCTCCTCTGCCACCTCCTCTCAGTGCACCACCTCAAAATCATCCACACAATTCATGAATGCCAACACCAAATTCAAACATCGAATAGTTTCACGATTCAAAGCTTAAATTACTACCCAAACTACATTATTCAACAATTCAAACAGAGCCTAAGTAAGAAATTCCATAAGCAATCAAAGCTACAGATTACAGATTACCTTTCATTCCGTTCATGAATGTTCTTCATCTGAGCTCTGTAGTGGTTCTCTATGAACTGCTTGGCTGCCGCTACCTTCTTCATCGTCAAGCTCAACCCCAACACCTCTTTTTCCTGCTCATCCCGATCCTCCATTCTTTCTCTATCTTCACTCTCACGTTATCTTCTCTTCGATTGGAGCTTGGTTGTTATTCAACCCATTAAACCCATCGCTCCATGCGCTTCACCTTCATCGTATGCGCCACACCTTCCACCTCCCTGTGTAGCCATGCCTTACTCCCCTGCCACTGCCTCACAAAATTCAACCACATATCCCCCAAATCGGATTCAAGAATTTATCACCCAAACCCCAGATAATAAACCCATAGATTCGGTGAAGAAATCACTCAAAACCCATAAAATCTTGAAATTGAAATACTTGGCAAGGAGGAGGGGTGGTGATTATGGGGTAGGGTGAGTGAGAAAGATGAAAGCGACGGGGAAAAAGGGAGGGATGAGTTCTTATTTTCTGCTGGGGAAGTCTGATAGATGAAGGTTTACAATAACTTTTTGTTGGATTATGATCTGGACGGGAACTAAATATAGCTCATTTAGTTGGACATGGCCTTAGAGCTCTCAATTGGGCTATATCCACTATTTTTTCAACCACATATAGAGCCCCTCATTGGGATGCTCTTAGGAGGTGCTTTGAGATGTGAAAAAGGAAGCACTTGGTTTATTTAATGAAAGTTTTTCAACTCCGAAACTATTTTTTTTTGAAAAAAAAATTAATGAAAATGGATTGAAAACTTTGACTTTTAACGATAAGGACAAAATAAAGGCTAAAGTAAATAATACCAGGATCGATTTTTTAGTGTAAAAATGTGGTTTTTCATTAAAGTGAACAGTATCAAGAACTTTCCGTTAAAGTTTTTTTTTTATTTTTTATTTTATAACTAAAAGGCCTGAAATACCCTTAAAATTTCAAAATATCAAAGATTGTTCTAGGCTCTCTGGGCTGTGCAGACTCGTCAGAGAAGTCCGTCGACGTCCTTCTTGCAGTGGTTGCAAAATTCACTTGCAAAAGCTCCAAAGAAATTAATATTTCAATGGAATAGAAGAAGGCCACATGAAAAGTAGAAAACCATTACAAGCTAGGCGATGAGCCACAGAATTGGCATCCAGTCGCACAAAAAAAGCCTTCCACTGTTGAAACGGTTGTAAAAACATACGTATATCTCCCAATATATGCCCGAGAGGTCCATGATTAACAGTCGAATCCTTTTGAATGGCAGCAATCACCAAGAGGGCATCACCTTCCAAAATAACCTGGTGCATCCTCCAAGGTTGAGCAAATAAAACAGATTCACGAGCTGCTGAAATTTCAGCCAGTAGAGCCGAAGTAATCCCCTCCAATTTGATTGCAGCGACATCGACAAAATCCCCTTCCGCATCTCTGATAATAATACCAGCTCCTCCTATCGCCTCACATTCATCCCATGCACCATCGAAATTGCACTTAAACCAACCTCTGGCTTCTTCCACTTCTGAACACTCGTAGTTTGCGGCTTAGATTGCACCGCAGTCCACTTATGGAACTCCCGCAGCCTTGTAAGTGTTTGTAACGGAATATCCTGTGGTGGCATCACCGTTCCCTTCCAGCACAGCTCATTACGAGCTCTCCAAATATTCCAAAGCAAAACTAACAATAACTCAAAACTATCTTTGGAAATATTAGAAGCCACCCTAGCCCCAACTCTGCTCGTTGCATATATTGTACACCTAAAGGACTAGCACACCATATTGCCTTGGCATGAAGACACCGCAATAGAACATGTTCAATTGTTTCAGGTTCGTTACCACAGAAAACACAAGAATCCTCCATAAGTACCTTTTTGACCTTCCCTGCTGAGGAGTATGTGGAAGCAATATGCCAATTTTTCAACACCATAGGTAAGCAGCTGGATGAGAGCCAAAAGGCTCGGCGAATCAATGATAGCTATTTTAATAGGTTGAAGGAGCTGACTACGAACACCCAACTAGCACCACGGTTGAGGTTCATGGTCCGTGATGTTCTGGATTTGCAGTCTAACAACTGGGTCCCTAGGCGTGAAGAGGTGAAAGCAAACACCATTAGTGAAATCCATTCAGATGCAGAAAAGAATATGGGGTTGCGTGCAGGTTCGACAGCAATGATGAAAATGCCAAGAGGTTTTCCTGTTACCAGGGGGATTTAAGCCCAAGAGGTTTTCCTGTTACCAGGCCTATGCCTGGAATGCCCGGGACTAGGAAAATGCGAGGAATGCCTGGTCTTGAAAATGACGATTTGGAGGTCTATCGATCCCGTTCAATGACCAAGCGTGATGGTTTGGGGTCCCAGTCTGCCAGTCATGTCCAGCCACCGTTGATTAGCAAAACACCTTCTCTTAGTTCAAAATATTTACCTCAAGGCAGTGGTGGCATGATAGCTGGGGAAAACAAGTGCCTTTTTGGGAGCTGGTGGTCCTCCTTCCCGAGCAGAACCTTTTAATCTTGTATTAGAAAACGAAAATAAATTGGACATTTTTGTTCAGATAATTATAGTTAACGACATGATGCTTTTGAATTGTTAATCAGAATAACCAAACTTGGTATCAGTTGAGTCAAGTTAAACATCGTTATCGAGTGAATTTTGTTAGCTGAGATAATTTGATTAAAGATGCATCTCTAAGAAAAGCTAAAAAGCCACTAAAACTCTACGTTGAAGAGCTTAATCTATAACTTTATTATAATAAAATGAACCGTTACTTTTAAGTTTTTTTTTTTGGACATATCTCATTTTTTTACTCTAATGTTTAGTTTTTTTCAACATTTAGTACATCAATTTTTTTTTTATTCCAGAATCATACCTAAAGTGTAAATTTTGAGACAGTCTCATACATCTGTTAGTCAAACTGTTAGTTCTCCCATTAAGTGAAGACGTGGCACCCTGATTGGGCGCCACGTGTCATTAAAAATATTAAAATAATTATTTAAATAAAAATAATATTAAAAATCATTTAAATAAAAATAATAGTAAAAATATTTAAAAAATTGTTATTAAAATAAAAATAATATAATTTTTTTTTTCTTCTCTCTTCTTCTTCTTCTTCTTCTTCTTCTTCTCCAGTTTTTTTTTTCTTCCTCCTTCTCTTTCTTCTTCCTTCTTCTTCCTCCTTTCCCCCCCGCGCCCCCTGATTCCAGTTTTTTTTCTTTTTTTCTTCCTCCTCCTCCTTCTCCTTCTCCCCCCCCCCCGCGCACCCACCCAAATTCCAGATTTTTTTTTTCTTCCTCCTCCTCCTCCTTCTTCTTCCTTCTTTTTCCTTTTCTTTTCTGGGTTCTTTTTTTTTAATATTATTTTTATTTAAATAATTATTTTAATATTTTTAATGACACGTGACGCCCAATCAGGGCGCCACATCATCACTTAACGGGAGAACTAACAGTTTGACTAACGGATGTATGAGACTGTCCCAAAATTTACACTTTAGGTATGACTGTGGGATGAAAAAAAATTGATGTACTAAATGTTGAAAACCACCAAACATGAGGGTAGTAAACTGTCCTTTATTCTTTTTTTAATACATCGATATTTTTACACTAAGAAGAGAGGGAGTTAGTTACTCTTTAAATTTAGAGAGTGATTGTTTATGAGCTAAAATATTAAATACTTAATAGAACTCGAGGGTGGGCTCGCGTGCTAAGGAGAAAAGGAAGAGAGACAAGGTGATTATAGAAAATGGTAATTAATGGTCGAGAAACCAAATGTATAGATAAAATTTGCAAACTAAATGATTTGTTACCAGTAAGAATGATTTATGACGCTTAAGTAAAATCTAATCATTAACTTCCATGTCATTTAGTTTACAAAATATTATCCATAAATTTATTCTGCCTAGGTTTTTTGTTTTTGAAATAATTGATAATAAAATATCCAAAATTTGTTAAAATAGAGAGTGTTGTTAAATATAAAAAGTTAAGAAGACTAGCTAAAGTAGTTTTTCAACACTATTCACTCACTAACATAGCAAAAAATTAATAAAACAAAAGTAACACTAGATATATTAAATTTGTGGGCTAAATTAGCAAACTAAATAATATGTTATTAATAGAAATAATAAACACTTAAATAATAATTTAAATCATCAAATTCCATGTACTTTCTAAGATTTTGTTTATAAATTTAATCTTTCTAATATTATTTTTAATAAACCGGTTGAAGATGCTTGTTTCAATAGTATTATTTTATAGAATTAGTTGTACTAGAGGTTTTTTTAAAATTTAATTAACTTTCTTTTTCTAGCAAAAAATAAAAAAATAGCATTATTTTAACGATGATGACATGGAAAATTTTCGCCTGATGATTCTATTTGGCATATGATTACGGATTTTTTTTTTTTGATCCTTTCCACCTAATTTTCTTTATCAAACAATTCTGACCCTTAAAATTTGATCAAACAGCTAAAAACATGGGAAAAGTTATAATAATTTTAGTCATTTGATCAAATTTCAGAGATCCGAATTGTTTGATGAGGAAGATTAAGTGGAAGGGTTATGAAGAGATTCCCTTTCCTATTATTATATTGTGGGAAATCTTTGTTTGGCGAGGTGGAGGTATGAGGAGTTGTAATTGTACTGGGGAAATGTGTGGAAGAGAGTTTCTTGTGTGTGGTGAGTGAGAATTTTCGCCGAATTCTCTTTGTGAAGATTTCGAGAATTTATTATTCACATCCGTTCATTATATATTGTGTGATTAGTTTTTGTCAGGTACTGTTTATATTTAATTTTAAATAAAAAAATTATAATAATTTCTGACTACATAATGTACAATGAACGAATGTGATTAAAGGATTCTCAAGATCCTTACAAAAGAAATGTAGCGAGGATCCTCCTTGATGTGCGGTGGACGTTTATGACAGGTTATTTGCATCAAGACAGAGGGTAAGGTGCACGTTCATTTTCCTTGGGTGTAATCCCCAAGAATAGTCAGAGGGTGACGGCTACAGTGATGCCTAGTGAGCGCCCCGTCTTTCATAATACAAAGAGGAACTTGCGTAAAATAGTACATCGTTAGTGTAGCGTCTGCTTAATAAAAGGATCTTAAGTTATGAAGGATTTTTATTGTAAATGGTTTTAAAAATTTAACTAAACTATTAAGATGTTCTATGAAATAGAGAATAGATTAATGTAATCTTTGAAAATAAATGTTACAAATCAATATGATCATTTCGTCACAATTTTATCAAAAATACTGTTATATATGTTAATGTGGCACATAAATGAGTTTCAAAAGATTTAAGGGCTTTTACCACAAGTGATCCCTGAAATTAACCTATACCATCAAGATGTTCGCTGAAATTGATAATTGAACAATGTACTTCCTGAAAATGAGTGCCGCAAATTAATGCGATCATTTCGTCACATTTTTGTCAAAAATTCTGTTATATACTAATGTGAGTTTAATAATTAATTAAAAACGTTGTCAAAATACTTTTTTTTTTTTTTGAGAAAGGTCAAAATACTTTTTTAGATAGAGAGATTATCTCAAGGCAGAGCTCGTCGTTCTCTGCGTCATCAAGATCACTTGAGGAGCGCCTAACATGCTCTCTAAGATTAAGGCTGTGAGGTTGTCATTCTCATAAATGTTAATGGTGATGTCACATAAGTTGTCGACAATCCAAACCTCACTCGTCATCAAAGGTGGTCTCAATCTTGGTCCAATTCGGTGAAGGGTGTAAGATGGTGTCTTGAGAATTTTTTTAGACAAGAGATGGCAAAGGCTATCATAGATGGAGGTAGAGGAGTGTGGGCTAGGATCATCGGTGATTGCGGGATTGGAATTAAAAGTTGACAACTTTTTTTAATTAATTATTAAACATATTCTTAATTTATTTTTATAATTAGACTTGTGGGACCCATTAATGTATCACATCAACATATAATAATATTTTTAACAAAATTGTGATAGAATGACTGAGACTGGATGTAACTGAAGGAAATGGGATATAGGCACGATAGGAGGGCACGGTTAAGAAGCATGTAAGCAAAGGCTCCATCTCTCCCGCTCTACGGTCTTGTGTAAAGCCCTTTTGCCCATTATTGATCTTCATTCTAAGTGAGTACGTTGAAAGCTGTTGAGGTGATAGCAAAAGTAAGCATTGATTTGAGACACCTATTTCTAGGACTAATTGATCGATTTTTCAATTTTAGAGATTATCTTGATGGTGTATATTAATTTCAGATATCATTTGTGATTAAAAACCACTTGTGGACTCATTTATGTGCCAAATCAGCACCTAATAGAATTTTTGACAGAATGGAATGACCATTCTACTGCCTGTGAAAATGGTTACCACACTCACCGTTTAGAAAAATACATGTGATGTCACATAAGTCGTTGACAATCTAAGCCGTCACTTGTCACCAAAGGTGGTCTCGATCTTGGTCTAATTTGGTGAAGGGTGTAAGATGGTGTCTTAATTTTTTTTTAGACAAGAGACGACAAGGGCTATCATAGATGGAGGTAGAGGAGTGTGGGCTGGGATCAGAGGTGATTGCGGCATTGGGATTCAAAATTGACAACTTTTTAAATTAATTATTAAACATATTCCTACTTTATTTTTATAATTAGACTTGTGGGACTCATTTATGTATCATCAGCATATAATAATATTTTAAACAAAATTATGATAGAATGACCACATTGATTTGAGACACCTATTTATAGGACTAATTGATCGATTTTTAATTTCATGGACTATCTTGATGGTGTAGATCAATTTCAGGGGTCATTTGTGATTAAAACACGAGTAGACTCATTTATGTGTCACATCATTACCTAACAGAATTTTTGGCATAATTGTAATGGTAGGACCATTCTATTGTCTGTGAAAATGGTTACCGCACTCGCCCTTTAGAAAAATACATGGGATATTATTTCCCACGAATTTTCTTTACATACATCAATTAGAGTGATTTTGATCATGACATTAATGTGAGTGGTTGTTTGTCGCATACTGACTACTGGTAGCACGACTCTTTCACTTAAGCATTTTGATGATTTGAATTTAATTAAAAGCTTTTCACATATATGTACAATTTGAATGTAAATAAGTGCTTTTCACATGTAAGCGTTTGATAGTGTAGAGAAAAATTCAACTTACTTTATAATGCTATGGGAATTTTACAATTAATTGAGAATTAATTAGAGCATATCAAGTGAATAGATGATGATTTTTTTCTTCATTTAAGCGCTTGAAGTAAATTTTTTTTTTGGTCGAAAATGTAACACTCATTATGGAGAAAAAAGAATTGCACAGGTCCAACAGAAAAGAAGGCAACCCAAAACACAATGGGGAGTCCCATGTACATTTAAAACCTAGCCCAACAAGCAGTTAGACCAAAAAAAAAAAAAAAAACAAAAAAAAAAAACAAAACCTTAATCTATTTTCCATTGGCAGAAAACAAATGTTGCAGCCTGATGAGTCAATTTCATATCGTATATTTTACCCTATTCTTAGTATGTTTTGGTAATTATTTTGGTAGAATTTTGATACTTTGATTTATATTTTCAATATAGGACATTCGACTTTCTCTAGAGCAAAACATGGTCAAACGGACGAATTTTGGAGTGATTCAAATTGGAGGACGTTCATGTGTTACTTGGCAGATGCGTGTCAAAATTTGGAATTTTTCTACCAAGCGGTTATTTTCTGGCGATGGAATAAAAAAGCAGTGCGCAGTACTGAAAAATGACGTTTCTAGGTTTAAATGGCGTTTTTTGGAGCCGAAGACGACTTCTGATGGGTTCGGGGCCTTCTGGAAAAGTGTTCAGAATATTTCAAACCTTAAATCCAGTCATTATGGGCCGGTTTTGGAGCAGTTTAGGGATCCAAAACGTGGCTGTTCAGATTTTAGGCGAATTTTACCATTTAATTTAGGGTTTTGTTTCCTATTTTATTTTAGTTATTTAGTTTCCTAATTGGATTGGAAGACCTTTTATTAGGAGGTTTTAATTAGGTTAAAGAGGGGCCGTTTATTATTCCTAGTTTCTTCTTCTC
Organism: Crataegus laevigata; assembly: GCA_963580275.1. Classification (NCBI taxonomy): domain Eukaryota; kingdom Viridiplantae; phylum Streptophyta; class Magnoliopsida; order Rosales; family Rosaceae; genus Crataegus; species Crataegus laevigata. Next base: position 8,231,398 of record OY756946.1, read on the forward strand.
CGTGTGTTCTTGAGGAGAAAAATTGGCCAAGTGTAGAGATTTTCAGATTTTTCTATTCAAGGTGTTTTCGATCTTTAATGAAGAATTTTATGATTTTTATTATGAATATGCGTAACTAATTCTCTCTTGCTAGGGTGAGGCCACGAGCCTTAGCAAGAATATGTAGTTTTTCTCCAATTTGCTTGTGATTATATGCATGTAGGTTTTCGAATTATTAATCACTGGGTTAAACTATCTAATTGTCTTGATGCTTGATCACCATTAGGATGTTTAGAAAAGTAATTTGATGCAATTTTGGTCAGAGGTTGGTCCCTGAAATTGACGAAGGCTTCTTATGATTAATATGTGCAAGTTCACTTAGGATGAATACCACGTCTTAAAGGTTGCATGGTTTTTCAAAAGGTTTCACAGAACTGAATGAGTCATGCATGTTTAGATTTGATCTGAATACCACATACGGATTGCATGTTTGATATACACTCTATGTTGGGGGTCCAAGTAGGCATATATTAGGAATACCTAACCTTTGGAATATGCATGTACGAGTCATAAGTAATTGGGAGAACTACATAGGATTGTTAAGGTGACGGTGGATCCCTAGTGTTTTCTTAATTTGATTGTTACAAAACTGTTTTTCTGTCTTCATCTTTAATTTTGCAAATTGTCTAATTTTATTAGTTAAATTCGTTTTAATTTAAGTCGGTTATAAAATCAATCATCACAACTTTCTATTTTACAATAATTAATTGGAATTTGATTTGTTTCGAATTATTTAGTAATTCCTGTGGAGAACGATCTTGCGAGATTCGTTTATACTACAATATCCTTGTCATTCTTGCAATTAAACTAGTAGTTTTTAACCCATTTGCGTGTGTGGTAAAATCTCTATCATAGCCATCACAAATGACTTGTCAGCAGCTACCAAGGCAAGCACACTGGAGAAAACAATCGAGTGGTCAATTCAACCAAGGCATTACAGCACACCGTCAAAAACCTGCAACTAGAAGTACACCGCAACTAGATTTCGTCACTAGATACGCCTAACCAAGAGAAAGCCATCGGACCCGAACTACCTTCACCAACCCTGCAAGTATATACAAACACAATAACATTTGAAAATGAGTGAGGCTAAAAGGGTATATGTGAAATAGCCTTTCTTTGACAGAAGTCGCAACACACTCGGCCTTGAGGAAATCTGGCATGCCAGTCGAGGGTAGCGAAGGAAGAAATTGGATCTGTCGTCCATCTTCGATTCATCACTCATAGACCTCATTAAGGGTTGTGGTGGTGATGATTTGATTAGAATATTCCGTGCGTAGTAACTAAATAGTTAATTAGAAAGGAAAAAAAAAAACGCACCATTAAAAAAAAAAAAAAAAAAAAACTCTTCTAGTGTTAAAAAAAGGCAACTAATGTCCTATAATACTCCCGTCTTCTCGTGCTCCGCCCACAAACGTCTCCTTCGGTTGCGGTTTTGAGAGTCGGTAGCACGCTTCCTCAACGTTCATCGCTTGTTTTTGTTGTTTTCATTTCTTTAATTTTCCACCCATCCTTTCTTCTTGCAGTTTCTTTTCAAACCCAAACAACCATCATCATTCCAGTAAAAGTTTCCACACTTCACCTTTGGGCTCATAAGACAACTCCAATCAGCCATCACACGTCTGTACATAGTAGATAAAAACGAAACTAAAGCACATCGTTGTGAAAGTTCATGGTTTCCACACCCTTAACCTAGAGATAGGGATCCATATAAAAAAATAATGGCATATATATTAATGTAATTATACATGAAAACCTAATTAAAGTTAATTAACTTGCTAACACTTCATTACAACTTGATATGACAATAATGTAAAAATTCTCATTATTCACCTTATAATGTGCCTCTACGTTAATGTATGTCAATATGTTACTTGTAAAAGATGAACGAGGTTATAGATGTATATATATACATATACATATAGGGTAAGGTGTAGTTTGATCTCCTGAACTATCACTTCAGTTGAAATTGATCTCTGAACTATTTTTTTTGGTAAATTAAACCCCTGAAATATTTAAAATCAGTCAATTAACCCTCTGTCGTTAGATTGCGAAATCAATTTCGTCAAATTCAAGGGCAAATTAGTCATTTTATCATTAATTGTTACTTGTTAGTTATAATCACCAATAAAATTTTGACACATGGACACAAAATAATTCAAAATTATATAGCATACTGAGAAAACATAAAAAACCAAACTTTTACATAATGGACCATCTCACATTGTCATTACACATTATTTTGTTTTCATATGTCATAATTACATTGTTGGTTATAGTTGACAAGTAAGAATTGATGAAGGAAAGACTAATTTTCCTTTCAATTTGACGAAACAGTGGATGAAATCTATCGACAAGGGTCAATTGGCTTATTTCAAATAGTTTACAGGATTAATTTACCAACAAAATAGTTCAAGTGTCAATTTCAACTTGAGTAATAGTTCAAAATGTCAAATGACATTTTACTAATACAGATATATAAATATCTGTGTGTGATGACCAAACAACACGATGAGCGATTGTTATTAAGCAACATCCATGCAACTTCCAAGAAGGAGACGAAACTCTCCACAAAATGATGAGCGCTGCGTCTGCCCCGCCCTTTGGCATTTTTTTTAAATTTCTGTGGCTGTAGCTAGCTAGCCATCGATTCAATTGGTTGGCTGCTTCTTCCCTTTCCTGGAAATCCCCCCTCCATTTCCTGCTTTCGCTTTTTGTCCAATTGCTAGCCACTTTCAAACTACGTACGAATATGCATGATGATCAACTGCACCAAATTTTTTTTCACATGTGCATGCAATATCAACTTTTTGTTTTCATCTAGTACTAGGCTACTAGCTACTTCGTACAATAATGTACATGTATTTATCAATGGGTATCTATGATCAGTTCCTGTTGCGATGGAAATTCATATATTGGTGATGAAATTTAGACTTAAATAATATCCAATCCGATTTCACGCATGATATAAGTACGGCACGCATGTTCTGTTTGCGTATATATATGTCCAGTTGTGTTATTGTTTGGAAAGCATGGTGTGTGTATACTTATTGGATGGTGATGGTGATGGGATGTGAGTCAGGGATTCATGTGGATATATAGATGGATCTGTCTCTTGTTCATGAATGATCATGATGTGCATGAATGATTACTTTGATTAATTGAACTGCAAGCAGTGGCAGAGCCAGGAATCTTACCACAAGGAGTCTTAGTGTAAAAGTCCAAATAAAAATTTAGGATGGAAAAACAAATTGAAAATGAAATCATAGTACTTTCATTCATAATTCATAACGGAAAAAATATTACAAGCTATAATTGTCCACAAAGAGGTTTCATATTTTGAAAACGAAGCATTATAGCTTCATTTTCAATGCAAGCAAAAATATTTCTCTCAATATAAACAAGCAAACTATCACTCAATCATTGATATCCCATTTTGTTCCTAAGTGGACCCTTAACAATATTCATGACAAAAAATGCTCTCTCCACTGAAGCAGTTGCAACTGGTAAAACTAAAGACAATGTAATGAGCAAATATACATAATTGAATACTTGATGCATCCTTGTCTCCACCATTTTTTTTGCAAGATCACCAATCCCTTCCAATTGAGAGAAATCACTACTGGAATGCACATAATGAATATAAATATCAAGTTAATCTTCCAGTGCCAAACGATCCTCATCCGAAAAGTCTTGAGGATAAAATTGAGCAAGACGAAGTAATTTTGGTTTATCAAAAGCTACAAATGAATCTTTCGGACTCAAACATGCCAAACAAATAAGTAACTCGGTATTTACCTCATTAAAGCGATCCTCTAACTCTGTAATTTGCTCATCAATGACATAAATAAAGAGCTCCACACGATAATGATGACTTATTGGAGCATTACACCTTGACCTCCATGGAAGTATAAATGCCTCTTCTATGTTAGGAACATCAATATGATGTTTTTCACAAAAAGAAGATACTTCATCAACCAATGCATCGAACCCATTATTCCTTATCCAATGTAGCTTTTCCTTGCATGATTTCACTAAAGCCATTGCATTCACAATTTCTTGATCTTTCCTTTGCAATGCTTGTGACAAATCATTTGTGAGTCTCAATATGACTTTCATCAAGAAAAGGTGAAACACAAACTCAAAAGTACGTATTTCTTTCATTAACTTATTTGCTTCACCCGCACTTTCATTGGGATTATCATCAATAACCATTTGAAGCACATGAACCACAGATGAAAACATGGAAATGATGCTAATCAAGGTACCATAGTGTGAGTTCCATCGTGTGTCACCGGCAAGGTCCAAAATATCGATGATATCGGAAATATCGGTAGTCCAAAAACACGAAAATTTCGATGGAAATATCAGGATATTATCGATATCGATAAAAATTGAATAAAAAACTACGGAAATTGTAAGAAAAACTGGGAAATTTTTATTGAAACTTTGCAGGATGTTTATTTAGTCAATTATCTATTAGTTTATCACAAAAAAATTGGAAGTAAATGCATTGCATGATGGATTTAACTGATTTAAGTTGATTATATAGCGAGTTGGCAAACATTGTGAGTGTAGAAAATATGTAGTAATTAATGAAAAAAGTTTAAACACACCATAATCATTTATATATAATGAATTAGTACAATATTTTACACTTTATACATTGCATGGTAAGATACATGATTGACTTAGTACCACATAGAGTTCCTATGAGGTTCAAAATTTTCACTATCTTCATCATCTCTATGTGTAGAGTAAGTGTATTGTGAAGAGTAGTCATCAAATGATAAATTCCCAAAATAGTTTTGCATGTAATTGTTAACATGCCACCCATATGGATCCGAGATTGATTGACGTTGTCCATAAGCAAAATCATTTGAAGATTGAGTCTCGGATTCTTTCCACCCATATAGATCCGAGATTGGTTGACGTTGTCCATATATATAGAAATATGACTACAACTAATTAGTTAGGTGAGTGAACGTGGTGAGTAGTTCAAAAGTAGATAATTGAAAAGAAATTGTCATGTGCAAATTTGTTTCTTGCAAAAAGAATTCAAAACAAAACCATATATATAAATATTTTAGCATATTTTCACAAAAAACATAAGTGATATGGTGGTCAAGATGTTGAAGGAGTAAAATGGGAAGGGTTCGAATTCCCTTGGTGTTTTTTTAAATATAGAAATTTAAAAAACACGAAAATTTCGATGGAAATATTGATGACATCGGAAATATCGGTAGTCCAAAAACACGGAAATTTCGATGGAAATATCGGGATATTATGGATATTTTAGACCTTAGTCACCGGCACGTTTGAGACTTGTTTCTTGATTTAAGCCTCGTCCCGTTATAAGACAATCATTTTCAAAAGCTATCACAAGCTCTTCTTGAAGTTGCCCTCTAAGTAAATCACTCCTCCAACATGATTAACCACACTATTAGCCGTTGCAAAAAAAGAGGCAATGTCTATATTCTTCTTTGCTACAGCAACAAGAGCTAGTTGAAGTTGGTGAGCAAAGCAATGAACATAATATGCACAATGTTGTTCTCTCAATATCTTTGTTTTAAGGCCATTCAACTCACCTCTCATATTGCTAGCACCATCATAACCTTGTCCTCGTAGCTTGGAAATGCTCAAACCGTTGCGAGAAAAGAATGTGTCAATAGCATCCTTTAGTGATCTTGAAGTAGTGTCGGTAACATGATGGATACCCACAAATCTTTCAATTACATGCCCGTTGTCATCCACATAACGCAACACCATAGCAATTTGCTCTTTCACCGACACATCACGTGTTTCATCACACCAATATTGAAAAGAATCTATCTTTTAGACCATCCATGATAGCATCAAGTGTTTCAAGGGCACATGAATTCACAATTTCTTTTTTAATGCAAGGAGCTAGTAATTTGAGATTCCCCAGAGCATTTTCCATCACAACTTCTCTAACTTTATCATCATTATCTGCAAGGAATTGCAATAGCTCCAAGTAATTTCCCCTATTGCTTGAAATGACACTTTCATCATGGCCACGAAAAGTAAGACCTTGTCGCAATAAAAACTTAGTGCACATGATTGATGCATTCAAGCATGTGCGATAAGCCTTACGAGCTTGGTTGGAGTGTTTGCTCACTGCCGTTTCAATATGTGTAGCTTGATTCATCAAATTTGTAGCATCTTCTCTAGCCTTATTATGAACACTCCCAACCGGTCCAACATGCATCTTAAATCTTTCTCTCCCTTTCTTCTAATTCTTAAATCCATCTCCAATGAAAGCTTCACTACCCACTTGTTCAAAATTGGTTTTAAAGAGATAGCAATAGCGACAAAATGCCGCATCTTTAGATATACTATACTCCAATCAATCAAACTCATCAAACCATTGGGGAATGAAGCGTCGATTAATTCCCGACATATTAGTTATTGGGAAATTATGACCTCTAGGTTGACAAGGTCCTTTTTGTAGATATGATCTTCGGACCTTATCTCTCATATTAGCATCATAATCTATCGTTCGAGTTCTTAATCCAGGATCCGCTTAAAGATTACCCAAAACACCATCTAACTGACTTTGTCTTGAACTTGGAGTTCTTGAACTACCAACAATATTTGAACTATCAACATTATTCGAACTACCCGAACCTAATGATGACTTTCTCTTAAAAAACCATTCCATAATAATTCTACATATACAAAATAAATACTCACAATATAAACAAACCATCAACATAATCAAAATAAATATGAATTGGATTTCAATTAAATTAAATATATTCTACATATACAAAATAATGAAAATAAAAACTCACAATATAAACAAACCATCAATATAATCAAAATAAATATGAATTGAATTTCAATTAAATTAAATATAGTCTACATATACAAAATAATGAAAATAAAAACTCACAATATAATCAAACCACCAATATAATCAAAATAAATATGAATTAGGTTTCAATTAAATTAAATATATCATACATAGGGTTTAGAACTTACTTGAATTGTGAAATTTCACAATAACAATGAGCAAATACAAAGAGAGTAGTTGGTGGCACCACCACCACAATGACGACGATGGCAGCACAAAGGCACCTCAATGGCGGCAACAAGGGAGGAGGAGAAAACAAAAGAAAATTGGGGGTTTTGGAATGGAGGAATCAAATCTGTGGAGAAGGAGAGGCTGGAGGATACGCTGGTCATTTTTTTTTCTTCAGACTTGGCCCAAAACGAAACGACGTCGTTTTGACCAGGTCATTTAAAAAAAAAAATTCCCTGGGCCAAAACGATGTAGTTTTGGCCAGGTCGTTTAAAAAAATTCCCTGGGCCAAAATGACGTCATTTTGCCCAGGTTGTTTAAAAAAAAAAACCTCGCGCGCCAGGCAACCTCTTTCTTCTTCAACCCGCAAGTGAACTCTTTCTTCTTCTTTCAGACATTTCGTCGACCACGTGGTGTGCAACTCCAAGAGGTCGCACCAGCAGCTCTAAGGGACCTCTAAGGTTATTTCCATGGCTTCTAAGAGGTCGTGCGACCCCATTGACTCCACTGTGGCTCCGCCTTTGACTGCAAGTAGCTCTTGTTCAATCGTTTAATAATTTCATACGGCTAAAGTTAAACCTAGCTAAGTTATGATTCTTACTCTCCCTATTTATTTTCATGCTCCACACAAATAAGATAAGTGAAGGAAGAATCAAAGAATACAATTTTATGGTTGAAAGCAGATGCTGTCAGGTTATTTTCTTGCATTGGAGTTGTTTTCCAATTTCTTTTTCCTTGGAGTTGTTCATGTATTTCTGACTTGATATTTACATATAGGTAGGGCTGGAAAAAAATCCCAAAAATCCCAAACCAAACCGAAAAATTCCCGAAACCAAACCAAAAAAATCCCAAACCGAAATTCCCGAAAATTTCGGTATCCAATACCGAACCGATCCCGAAAATTTGGTACGGGAATCGGTCTCAAGTTTTTGGGATTTCGGTATTCCCAAACCAAACCGAAATATATATATATATATATATATTATTTATTTTTTAAATATATAGGAGCACATTTTTAAGGGGAACGTCATCTGCCTACAATAGTGAAAATTGAAATACTGAAGGAGCACTGGAAATCGATGATGGGACATATACAGGAAGGAGCCCTAAGATAGATAGTGGAACATATGCAGAATTTTTAAATCACATGAGATTAATAAATGGATACATAGATGCAGAATAAACATGGGAGATTGATAGATGGATACATGGATAGATTATAAGTTACAATTTGCTTGAGAAAACTTCACATCTATCTATAATATTTATATTATATATGTACAAAAGTTTACTCAAGTATATATTGACGTTTTAGACGTAATTTTGGGGGCTGACATGATTATAGATAGATATATTAGTTTACTCAAGCACATATTAACGTTTCAGATTGACATATTGCTTTTGAATAGGCAGAAACAAATAGGCAAATACGAACTGGGGCTTGCCATTTGATTGGCAGATTTGTGTGCACAGATTAGTAGAAACAAAATAGCAGATTGGGCTTGCCTATATGTCAATTTTTAAATATAAATGGTTGAATTATAGCCCCAAAGCATAATATGTCAAATTTTAGTCCAAAAACCCAAAATAATTTCGGGATTCCCGATTTGTCCCGAAATTTTGAAACTATTTTGGGAATCCCGAAAATTTGGTTTGGGATCGGTATTGAAATTGGGATTCCCGAAAATTTCGGTTTGGGAATCGGGACAAGTGGTTCGGTATGGGATATTTCGGGATTCCCGAAAATTGGGAATCCCGAAAATTTGGTTTGGGATCGGTATTGAAATTGGGATTCCCGAAAATTTCGGTTTGGGAATCGGGACAAGGGTTTTGGTATGGGATCCCATACCGAACCACCCCTACATATAGGTGTATTGTGTTGCATAACGCACTACGCAATATTATAAATGTTGATAATTACTTAGTGACATGTTTAAAAAACAGTTTGTGATACATCCACACGTTTCAAATAAATAAAATGACTCGCTACTAAGTTTATTTTACACGTATTATTTTCAATAGAATTGTAACACTAAGTCAACATGTCACGTAATATTACTTCTACACCATTTCGTGCATTTTGACATAGTTGTAGCTACCAATCAAGTAGTAGAATTATTCTCTTTTTTTTCCTATGTGTGCGTGTGGCAACACACACAACTATAAAATCCAAAGAATCCGAATCCCCTCCGGAGCATTATATGGGGAGCCTGCTGAGCAGGCCCATCAGGCCATTGTAATTTAATTCAACGACTACAATTATTATAATTTTTAGAGAGCCCATTTGTTTGTAGTCGTCAGATTAAATTTCAATGGCTCGATGTGCCTGCTCAATAGGTTCCCCATATAACGCTACGGAGGGGATCCAGATTCAAATCCAAAATCCAATTTACTAGGCCACTAGGGTCCTCATGTGAACTTAGGAGGCAGGTTGTCTGCCCTTCTTTTACCATACTCTTTCTATCCCTTTTTATTTGTGCAGTCACGGTTAAACCACGTTAACATTTTATATTGATTTTTTATAGAGATAATAAGACAAAAAATAATAGGAATATAAAATATTGACGAGGTTTAATCGTGACCACACAAATAAGAAAAGATATAAATAGTATGGTAAAAAAAGGACAGACAATCTGCCTATGTGAACTTATTGTGGGTAAATTAGCACCCTTGCTTTTGGAGGTTCAGGAAGCTTCAAGAGTTACGCCAAAGGCCGGCAACACACAACTCATCTGAACTTTTTGTGGTGCCAACTATAAAATCCAAAATCCAACTGACTAGGCCACTAGGGTGCTCATCTGAACTTTTTGTGGTGCCAACTATAAAATCCTCATCTGAGCTTTTCGTGGTGCCACTATAAAATCCAAAATCCAACTGACTAGGCCACTAGGGTGCTCATGTGAACTTTTTGCGGGTAAATTAGCACCTTTGCTTTTGGAGGTTTCAGGAAGCTTCAAGAGTTATGCTAAAGGCCGAAAACAGAGAGATTTTTTTGAGTGATTGGAATACGAGATGATACATTACGTGTTATTATATAAATAGTGTGATATATATGTTTAAAAATTAACTTAAATATTCAAATTTTCCACAATTTTTATAAAAAAAAGGTAGTATATCACCCATATTTCCGTCGCAATAAAAAAATTTCTTCTGGATAAGATCTTCCACTGCGCGTCAGGATTGTTCTAATAATCAGCATCTCTATGCCAAGTACCATATAGCACCATTGCTTCCTATATGCCAACTAAATGCGATTGAACCAGCAAGCGTTTCTACCGACATTGCAATATACGAAATTAAGTCAAGGTGAAAGTAATAATTACATAGCATATGGGTGCTTGAACCACACACACACATATGTATATATGTACAAATCAAAGGACAAGAAAAGAAGAAAAAGGAATTGCAAATGCTGAATGTTATTCTATAAACAAAAATAAGTTGAGAAGGTCACATCTTGTCAAGACTTGATCTATACAAAGATACAAGAAGTGTATTTATATAAAGAAATAATGAAGCAAACAGGAAAGCAATCTTATACCCTAACAAGAAGCAGGAAAACAATCATAATCCATATTCTATTAGAAAATCCTAATATATAAAATAGCAAAATACCATAACATAATAATGAATTGAAATTGCTAACTTATTACTTTTCTACAATCATTGATACAACTTTATCAAAGTCATTATTAATTGAATAAGATTCACCAACGACAGACAAGATAATACATTGATCATTGGAAGCCTACATGTATTTGATGATCATTTACACGACGGTGATCGAAGTCTTCCATCCAAAATTGCTTAGATCCATCCATTATCCCTGGACTTAACCTAAACATGAGAATACAAAACTCCATCTGACTGAGAGCTCCATCTCCATCCAAATCACCCTCCATCAACATCCACAGAAGCTCATCATCTCCCATGTCATACAATCCCAGCAGAATGCAGTTCCTCTTCAAGCTTTCAAAAGTGATGAGCCCCTTCTCGACATCCATCAGCAATCGAAACCCGCTGCAGAGCTCCCCGATAAACCCCTCGTCTCCCATCCTTGCAATCATGGATGGAAAGTAGTCCACAAATTCAACTGCACTCATGATATTTTGATAATGATGATCTAATGCTATCATGATTAATGAAATAATTAGTATCCAAAACTAAAATAATCCAAAGCTTTGTAAGTGACCTAAGAGAGATATGGATGATGGAGAATATGGAGGCCGGAGGGGGTTATTTAATGAGTAAGGACTGAGGAGCGAGGAGTGATGAGCTGAGGTGCGAATATATATAAGGAAAATAATATATCTATAAATTATTATTATTATTATTGTGACTTTCTTGGTAGCTCCTTTTAACTGTTAGCGGCAACTTCTTTCCTTCTTTTTTCTTTGGTTCTGTGATGAAGCTCATCTCCTTCCTGGAAGCTGCATCGGATCTCGGGGAGTTTATGCCTATTGGTGCGATTATACTAAGTAATAAACTTTAGCTCAGTTTAGGAGAGGAAATTACAGATAAACCTTACTAAATTAATGCTTTAATTTTTTTTTTAAATTGCAATTAAATACTCTATCTATCTTAAATTTACGAGTGATGCTGCTGTTGTTTTGGATAACTTATTAGTAGGAGCGTCATGGCCAAAGGGTAGCTGTTTGTACTAGCTAGCTCTAGGAGTTGAGTTTTTTCTTGGAAAATTGGCCAAGATGGTGCCTTTAAAATTTTTTATTACTAAAATAATTAGTTTTTAGTATGTTATTAATATCTTTATGGTTTTGAATGAAAATCTTTTTTGGATTCTCTTTGTGAGAATTTTGAGAATTTTTAAATCGTGTCTGTTCATCTTATATCGTATGATCAGAAATTATTTTAAATTTAGTATAAATAATATTTGACGAAAACTAATCGCACGATATATGATAAACGAACACGCTTTGAGAATTCATAGAATTCTCATAAAGAGAATCCGAAAAGGACATGGTTTCAGTGTCTCTTTAATATTTGATTGATAATTGCTGTTTTTTTGTTAATAGTTGATTGATATATCATTGCTATTTGATTTTTATTAGTTAAGTAATTCAGATTTGACATGTGATCAATTTAGTCAGTCCCTGCTTGAGTTTGTGACACAATTTCTTTCAAAAAGAAGAGAAAAGAAACTAGCTCTTTTTTAGTTGAGCGACTAACGTTCTTAGGATTATAAGACGGTATGATGGACTGTTGAGAATTTAAAAAGTGTCACAATCTCATAGAATTATTTATGTTAGAGAAGGTGTTGTTAAGGTGTTATAATACGAGAGTAATAGACTCTCCATCAGTCGGAAAATTTGAAAAATTAACTAAAATTTGAATTCTATATAAAATTATAGCCAATTTTTAAAATTTATGATAATTATAAACATCGGTCTCTATGTAATTTCAACAATCTATTCAATGAAAGTTTTCCTTTCTTCTTCATTTCTTTATCTAATTAACAAGCGTTAATATGTTAGATAGTTAGTTGTAATAGAAAAGGGAGTCAATGAGAATCAAACTCTCACCAATATACATAGACATTATTGCTTTCCGTCATTACAGGACAACACTAACTTAAATATACGCCAATGGGGCTAACCACAAATTGACCTGTGATGGGAAGTGTAAGCAAGGAAGTACCCCACTTACTGCCTTGTATTTTATAAGTGGGGGAGTTTGTGGTTAGTAGTGGAGCCTTGGCGCGCGATGGAGTAACCCACTCTCCAACAAATTAGGTCCACTTGGATTTCGTTAGACGCTTGAGAAAACAAGTCCGATCAAACAAGAAGCCGTTGCATGTTGATGATGCCATGTTTGGAATACTCTAGATAAACCAGAAACCAGATAAAAAAGCAATACTTGAACACACACCTTCTACATGTTATAAGTGTTTATCTGTGAAAATATACAATTCCCTTTACAGACATTTAACTCGAAAAACCAGGCAGAAAGTGCGCAATTTGAACTTGATGCCATTAGATGGAGACCACCTACTTTTGAAACTTTAGATTATTGTTCTGCATCTCCCATGAGATCACTCTCTTCACATCTTTTTTTGACTTGCATCAAGCCTATTATACACTAACATTTGCTTACTTGATGTCAAAATTACAAAATGTTGAACTTCTTGACTAATTCTTTTAAGGTAATGCTAGGGAGACTAAATTCTTAAATCAAATTTTGTAAACCTGTTTGGCCCCAAGGTTACACCGTCGGCCCGAGTAATTGAGGCCGTTGAGTAAGCATAGCTCCCGATCGTCGGATGGAGAAGTGAGGATAATTTTGTTATTAAAGGATAATATTACGGTTTTTATCATAATATTTATCTTTTAATAATGATTTATCTTGACATTTTCTTATGAAAGTAATATATCTCCAAGCAAGCAGTATAGTTCAAATGGACTTAGAATTCTTGTTATCAAATTGGAGTAGCATGATGGGTGTGATTAGAATTGTCAAGGTGCATGGTCTTCTTCTATGAGTGGGATGCCAAGATGAAATCCCTAATAATCACCAAAAATAATGGAGTCTCCTAGATTGGGATAATTGTTAGCATAAAAATTATATGCTGATAATTAGCATAGTCTTCAGGGATGAGCACGCGTGCAAATTGGTGGTTTGATTTCATCAAATCCTACGGCCAAGGACCAATAAGGATGTGGAGATTTTGAATAAAGTGTGGTTTTATTCGGTTGGATAACCGCATGCAATTATGTTGGTTCTAATCCCATCAAACATGGATGCTTTTTCGTGGCTTTTTTAAATTGGTACTGATCTAATTTAAGATAATGGTTGATGGGAGATTAATCTGCACATGCAAATCACACCAAAGGTCAAATACAATCCTTTGGAGATTAAGCCACGTCAGTGATTGTGCAACGATAGAGGGATCTCCAATTCAACACATAAATCTACCATGTGCAAACCCTCGCTCTACGCGAAACCTTTCAACAACTTTGAGATTTTTGTTTTCCTTTTCGCCGACACACCTTAAGTTTGGATAAACAGCATTGTGAAGGCAACCGGTGATATCTTCAGTTTAGATAAACAACACTATCGCCGTAGAATTAGCCGACCTCGGAGCACCTTCAGTTTGGATAAACAGCACTGTGTTAAGGCCAACTGATTATCTATCCAAGTCTCGGTCGACAAGGGTTTTTGAATCCCTATTGGCAGAGGTCATCTCATTAGCCTTCTCAGCGAAGTGAGGTGTTACCAGGTTACTACATTCGACACATAGAAGTCAGCAGCACAACCAACGCAATATCAACACATTTTACTCCTTAGCCGACGAGTTAGCACGCCCCGCACACAACCGAATGACGTAGTTAGCTTATTGATTATTCGGCCTGCGCGCCGTGTAAGCTAAGTAGTTTTTAGGATCAACATTTTGGCACGCCCAGTGGGACACGTGCCGAGAAGCATAAAAAATTCGTCGAGGAGTACTGTAGAGTTCTTGAAAAAAGGCTAGAGGCCGGGGGGCAATTCTTCACTCCGCCCACAGTCAAACTTCATCCTAAGAAAATTGTCAAGTCAGCCGAAGAAAAACTTAGGCCACCAATTATTTTTGTCGAGATTGAAAATTTGGTTGGCCTAGAGGAAAAAGTCAAATTAGAAAATGATTCGTCAGAGGAATGTTCCAATGACGAACAAGACACTACGCCTATCGATATGATTATTGGCAATAAAGTCGATATGAAGAAATCCCATTCGGTTAAGTTGTTCGAGTTAAAAGTCGAAATTATTTATGGGGGGCCATAATAATTGTTCAACACATTCGGCGGCCAGAAATGAAAAATATTTTGTTAAGTTAAAAATATTTGGAGACAATTTTTTATTCGGCCTAAGATCTCGGCTTGGAGTAAAGCATCGTTGGCCCCCTCCTCTTAATTAGTTTGGCTACTTTCGTTTTCTTTTATTAAGAAAATGAATAAATTATTTTCTTAATCATCTGGCTAATTAAGCCAATGCATAAGAAAATAAGGGGGCAATGTCCTGACCTCGTAAAAAAAAAAAAAGGGTACCAGGCTTGCACTCGGCCAACTATTAGGCCAAAGTTGAGAAAAGTAGGTTGAAACAAAAAAGTCGAGAATGTAGGTCGACCAAAAAAAAAAAACTTAAGTATTTAATTAGAGATAGGCTTCAATGGAAGATAGGAAAAAGCCACCCTTATATGGTGGGACTTTGTGGCTCTAATGTCTTCATGTGGCTTTAATATTTCAAAAGGGTGAATGGCATTCGGTTCAATGAGGTGAATGGCATTTGATGGAGGTTGATTAAGCCGAGGTCGAGAACGGGAAAAGGTAGCCAAGGTTGAGCGAAGTAAAGATAAAAAAAAAGGGCAGTTCTTAAAAAAAAAGGGCTGCCAAGGATGGCTTTTATCAGCCCTATGTTTCTCGGCTACCCAGGTTTTTATCAACTCAATGTTTCTCGGCTGCCCAGCTTTTTCTCGGCCTAGTGTTTTCGGCCCCATTAGCGAGATTTGTTCTTCGACCGTATAGATTGGTCGAGCTCGACCAAAATGTAATTCGGTGAGGCGACATCTGTAATAAGACAACTCCTACCGACGTGGAATTTCGGCCAAAATTAGTCATGGCATGAGAATTAATTTTCTTAACCATTCGGCTTACGAGCCGAAGCTCAAGGATATTGGGAGGCAATGTTTGGGCCTAAAGTTATACTGTCGGCCCGAGTAATCGAGGCCATTGAGTAAGTAAAGCTCCCGACCGTCAGATGAAGAAGTGAGGATAATTTTGTTATTAAAGGATAATATTACGGTTTTTATCATAATATTTCTCTTTTAATAATGATTTATCTCGACATTTTCTTATGAAAATAATATAACTCCAAGCAAGTAGTATAGTTCAAATGGACTTAGAATTCTTGTTATCAGATTGGAGTAGCATGATGGGTGTGATTAGAATTGTCAAGGTGCATGGTCTTCTTCTATGCATGAGATGGCAAGATGAAATCCCTGATAATCACCAAAAATAATGGAGCCACACATATCCTAGATTGGGATAATTGTTAGTATAAAAATTATATGCTAATAATTAGCATAGTCTTCAGGGATGAGCACGCGTGCAAATTGGTGGTTTGATTCCATCAAATCCTACGGCCAAGGACCAATAAGGATGTGGAGATTTTGAATATAGCATGGTTTTATTCGGTTGGATAACCGCATGCAATTATGTTGGTTCTGATCCCATCAAACATGGATGCTTTTTCGTGGCTTTTTTTAAAAGGAACTTTAACGAAAAGCTCCCGGTACTGTTCACTTTAACGAAAAACCACATTTTTACACTAAAAAGTCAATCCTGACACTATTCACTTTACTCTTTATTTTGTCCTTATCATTAAAACTCAAAGTTTTCAAGCTCTTTTCATTAGTTTTCCTTTTTTTAAATTGGTACTAATCTAATTTAAGATAAGGGCTGATGGGAGATTAATCTGCACATGCAAATCACGCCAAAGGTCAAATACAATCCTTTGCATGTCTCTATAAATTGGAGTAATTGTGCAAAGACAGAGGGACCTCCAATTCAACACACAAATCTGTCCTGCGCAAACCTTCGCTCTACGTGAAACCTCTCAACAACTTTGAGATTTTTATTTTCCTTTTCGCTGACACTCCTTCAGTTTGGATAAACAACACTGTGAAGGCAACCGGTGATATCTTCAGTTTGGATAAACAACAATATCGCCGTAGAATCAGCCGACCTCGGAGCACCTTCAGTTTGGATAAACAGCACTGCATTGAGGCCGACTGATTATCTATCCAAGTCTCGGTCGACAAGGGTTTTCGAATCCTTATTGGCAGAGGTCATCTCATTAGCCTTCTCGGCGAAGTGAGGTGTTACCAAGTTACTACATTTGGCACATTGAAAGCCGAATTTGATATTGAACTTCGCAAAATAACAGCCTTGTCTTTAGGCTTTAGAATCCAAAGGCCGAGACATGTTCCTTCCTCGGCTGCAATCGCAAGACATAGAAGTCAGCAACACGACCAACGCAATATTAACACATTTTACTCCCCGGCCAAGCTCCGTCGACGAGTTGGCACGCCCCGCACACAACCGAAGGACATATTTAGCTTATTGATTACTCGGCCTACACGCCGTGTAGGCTAAGTAGTTTTTAGGATCAACAAAACCAAATGATGTGGATGTTGATGATTTTATTATTACTTAAGTGCTGATTAACGTGCTTATTTTCTATTGAGACGCATTATTTGGTTTGCAAATTTCGTTTAAAAATTTGGTGTTTTTAGCATTATTTTTATTTTTTATTTATTTTATAAATATATCTTTGTGTTTGGGCCTAAAATTCACATTTTGCTGGAGTTGATTGATGTCAGCCTAAAAAGGTGTGAGTTTCGACCAAGTGGTGCAGTGTTGATGGAGTAGCCGAGTCTTAGACAAAATAGGATTGTCTAAGGACCAAGAGTAGGATCCTGGCATGGTGGAGTCCTAGATGAAGTAGGACTATTCGAGGATCAGGATTAATCTTTGAATAAAAGTTTGAACTGATCATGATTGGTTTTGGATGGGATTTCAATTGATCCTCAAACAAGTCTAGGTTTAGAATTCTAGTAAGTTGAAGAGGGCAGAACTCGGCTGTGATAGAGTTTGGTGGAAGAAGGATTTATGGGGAAATTCTAAGTGTTTTGAGACAATATGCCGAAGAATTGCAATACTATCCAAACTCTGCAACTTGGTAGTCTTAGGCATCAAGTAACTTACTCATATAAATACAAGAAGGTTGGCAACATAGAGAAGACCTTCAACTCAACACACAAATCAACGCTTTAAGTGAAACCTTTCACACAATTTTGTGAAAACTAATTGATTTACTAATTGTCAACAAGAATTCCGACTAGATCGATGGGTTTGGGTTGACAGCCAATGACAACAACCGACTGGATAGACATGGCAAGATTTGTGGAGTTAGTTTGGCTTAGGAGTCTCACGTGACTAGATAGACAGAGATTCTCCCAAGTTTGTGGCTAACTATTTATCTTAAGTCTCAGCTGGTGAAGAGTCATTGATTCTTTCGCCGAAATAGGACACTTCATCAATGTTCTCGGCGAAAACACTCATCTCCTTTGAGTATCTTTGCCCATATAGTTTGACACCAATTCCGAGGATCTATGTTCTCAATATTATAGTTTAGGTTGTAGAATCTAGTGCAGAAGATCCAAAACTCTAAAGCGGCTAGCACAACCTTATCTTCAAGTTTTAGAGCCCAATGCCGAGAGTGTTCCTTCCTCAGTCGAAGTCGCTTAATTCAAAAGTCAGCAATGCATTTCACCACACTCACCATGTTCAAGATATTTGCCTGGCCAAGTAGCATTGAAGCCACTGAAGGATTTACCTCAACATATGCGCCACGTAGGTTGTGTAATATTTAGAGCCAACACTTTTTTTGAAGAAGTTAGGACCAACACTTTGTTGTTAAATTATTGCAAAGTTAAGTTTGATGCATGATGATCAATCGATGAGGTAACGTTCACATTGATTTGGTAGCTTCCGTCCACATAAAAAGGAATTTCCATGCAACTTCCTTCATCCTTTACTTTGTTAGGGTGCAGCCACAATTCTAAATATGCATATTTTAACAGTTCAACGCCACCCCAATTGGAGTAAATCAACCGTACGTAATAGTTGAAGAGTACGTACTACGCATTTGACTGCCATTATCAGAGTTTTGAAAAGATGTCAAGAATCCAATAGCTCTACCATTGAAATCCAAAAAATATTATTGAACATGAAAGTTTTAATTAAGAATATAAAAGCACAAGTTCTGCCAAACATGAATCCTAGTTAGGTCTTAATCTCTCTCACGCTCAAAACCTCATTGATGCCTCCGTCGTCTCTTGGTGGCACCAGTCACCTCTTCCAGATCTTCAATCACAAGACCAGTAGTGAGTTAAACTTCACAACAATCTTCACCTTCACGAAAGGTCCTTATGGCTACAATTATATGAAAACAACCTTGAAAAGCTTCCTAAGCCTCAACTTTTGTACACCTACAATAACTTCCTTTTTTTAATGGAACCTGCAATTATCTCCCTACAAATGTTGTTTGTATTATTACTTGTTTGATAATATTGAATATGCCAATTAGGCTTTTAATTTAATAGGAGATACTTTTTTCTTTTTCAACTTAAGTTTTCTTCTTTTGCAAAAAAAAAAAAAAAAACTACAAAAGAGTGAACTTTTTCGGTATGGAGTGCAAGTTCGTTGGAATAAGGGTCCAAATGAGATATGGGTGGGGATTGGAGACCAAGAAGTGCCAAAGAGTGAACGCTTTTGTTATCTTGTATTTGTCTTCCAAAAAAAAAGGGAGAATTGGATGGAGATATCAACCATATAATACAAGTTGGATGGATGAAATGGAAGAGTGCATCGGGTGTGTTGTGCGATTGTCATATGCCACTGAAGTTCAAAGAAATTTTTTATAGAATGGCAATAAGGCCATCCATGCTTTATGGTACGGAATGTTGGGCGGTCAAGCATCACCACATGCAAAAAACGAGTGTATTAGAGATGAGAATGCTTCGTTTGATTTGTAAGCACATGAGAAAGGACAAAATTAAGGAGGAAGATATCTGATGTAAAGTAGGAGTGGCAGCAACTGAAGATAAGATGAGAGAAAATTGGTTAAGATGATTTGGACATGTGAACCAAAGACCTATAGATGATTCTGTTAGCAAATGCGATTATTAGATAAAGGCTTAGGGCGAAAGGAGTAGAAAAAGATCTAAGAAGACTTGGAAAGAAAATTTAAGAAAATACATGGTGTACTTGGAGCTAACGGAAGACTTGGTTCAAAACCTAACTGCAACAACCTGTCCCTAATTTAACGATTTTATTAATTTTAAAGGAGTGAAATGACAAAAATGCCACTTGAGGCAAGATTGCTGATTTTCTTTGACCTTTTTTTGTGACGCGTACGAGCTATTATTATTTTATTATTTTATATATTTCGCATAATTATTATATTATTATTTTAAAAATAATTTATTATTGTATTATTATTTTAATATTTTTTGGAGGATATTTTAATAAATTTATTTTTGGCCCGTGGGGCCCACACATCACAAGGTCTCCATTCTCGCTGCTGCATATCCCTTTCCCTCACTTTCTGGAACTGTCTCCATTTTGTCCCTTGCTCTAACTCTCTAAGCACTCTCTCTATCTTAGCTCTCTCTCCCTTCCTCGTCAACACATATACACAACACCACCGATCACTATACCTCCGGAGCGCCACCATTACCAGTTCCTTCTCGACGAGTCCTACGAACACAGAACGGGGAGAAATTTCCTCTCTCTCGCTGCACAATACCATCACTGTGCAATATCGAATCCAGCAAGTTCTCACTGTCTCCGGTGAAGATAAGGCATGAAACCTTCCTAATAATGTGTAGATCATGCTTAGGAGTATGTTTGGGTTGTTTTTTTAGACAGTTTGGTGTTGTTTGGACGTAGAAATCACACGGGGGAAACACTCCCTAGTTTTTTGCGTGAGAACTTGGAGCTTTGCAGGCTTTTTCCTACCGTCTCCGATCACGGCTTGACCTCTTGATGGTATATTCTTATTCCTTATGTTCTAAGTTTCAATTCCATATATTATGCTAATTTTGGTATAGTTTTGAACCCCGAATCAGAGTCGAGAAGCTTTCCGGCCAAATTTTTAAGAAACTGGTGTTCTTCTTTGTTGGGTCAGCAGATGTGATCCGCGAGCCCAATCAGATCCAACCCGACCCGATTTAAAAAAAAAAGAAAAAAAAGGGCCTTAAGCCCAAACCCGACACAAGTCTTTGGGCTGTTGACCCAATCCAGCCAATTTCTAAAAATGGATTTGGAATATTCCTTGCGTTAACTTTTTCGAAATTTTCTTAGAAACCCTCATAAGCTAACTTCGACGTTCCAAGTCCATTTGTGGCATCCATTTAGTGAAATTCTAAAGTTTTAACATAATTGACTGTTAGGGCGGCTCGGTTGACTTTCTACAAAATTTATCGTGACCTATCTTAGCATATTTCGAAGCACTAATTCCAAATCTGTCGTCTGTTACTCCAAATTCAAATATTTTAATTGGGGTCTCCATTATGCTTAGGTGCGATTACTATTAGAAACTTTAGCTTCACTCATTCGAACGGTTACGACTTTGCAAGTATCTGTGAGTGTGTCTTTTCTTTTATATAGTATATATAGTATTTGAGTTTCCATACATAGATTAATAACGCATTTCCTAAGTGATGCCATAATTGACATTATAAGAATTGTCGCAATAATGACAAGGGTGAGATTATTATGAATCCTACGGGATGCACAAGTATTATAGGATGCCTTATTTATATTTATGCTAGTGAATAGTCTTTCACGTGTATGTTCACATCGTACCGTACACTCACTTTGGATCAATTGTTGGTGCCAATCCTGTCCTAGATTGCTATAGGCAATTAGGACTCGTATGTGATGTGCATAGTGCCAGTCTTTGTGTGTCAGCATTTGTTGATGAGCACTCGATATGGTATATTCGTTTATGCGAGATGTGATGATTATCAGATGTTATGTGCTTATTTATAAGATATTTTGAAAGATTACATGCTCAAAATATTACAGTAAGTATTCCATATTATACGTATTATGTATACTTTGGAAACTATACTTATTTTACGGAGATGGGTTATTACGTTTTCGAAAATAATTTTACAAAACTTTATTTGTAGGCCCACTCACCATTATTTTTCACCCTTCTAGGTTTTAGTAGCTGAGCTTTCGTGTCAACGAGGACTCTTGGTAAACTTTGGTATAGGTGTTTACCTCTGACTGTATAATTCTCATTCTACCTTATTGTACTTTACTAATGCTCTGACATCACGTGTGAAATGGGTTCATTCCCGCTTACTAGTGCACTCATACATTTAGGCACTTTTAGGTTTAAATTTACTCACATTTTCCACATCACTACACTTTATGGCTTTATCACCCTCCTAGTGTCGGCCATCACAGCTCGATTTAGAGTCCAGGTGGACATCCCGGGTCAGGGTGTGTCAGTTTGGTATCAGAGCATAAGTTTGGGCAGTATTGCATCTATCACACGCGTGATGTAAGCATTCTCAGTTCTTGAGCCTTATTTTCGAACCTTGCCACCTCATCGACCATGAAAAATTTGTTAGCTTTTTCTAAGTTTTGAGTAACTTAGATGACCTATCAACATTCTAGAAGAACATCTTGGCGACCGTCTTTAGATTTAAAACAAAAAACTTCTCTGCTAAGGAAAAATTTAGATTATAGATAAGTTGTTAGCCAGGAGGCAGGGTTAATATATCTGTAGTTGTGCACCACTGAAGATTTACCAATCAAACCCATCACTACTCTTACACCATCATTACCAAACCTTTCGAAATGGGAAACCACAATTAGTTTCAATTATTTGTTTGTACCTGTTAATATACCACATATTAGAATTCCTACGAAGCTTTACTTTTCGTCAAGATTTCTAGAAATATCTTGAGCGACAATGTGGTGCTAAAGTGGTAACACTCGACGGAAGGATATTTGGGGGATAATCACTTTGGTCCCCGATAACACTAATCTTCTCAAACACACTAGCTATAACTCCGGATCTTTAGGAGGAAGATCGATTTCCGTTAAAGTCCATTCTAAAGTAGGTTATTAGAAAATTCTTTTTTCCTGCCTTACAACATTTCAATCAACACTAGTTCCCAGACTTTCTTTCGATGTAGTACTCGTCATTACGATGAGTATAGTCATATGCGTATGAGTTATTATACCTTCGATTAACAGAAATCCATGAAGTAGTAACCAATTTTCCCTAGACTCAACGAAACCAACTCATAGGATCAGTTCCTTACCAATCATCTAAAACCATCCACCCAAGCGGCTCTAACCTGCAATCAGTCTACGGTGACGCTACTAATTGACAATACTGTCCGATATTCAGAAGTTGTCAACTAGTATTTAGGTGGTATGATTTCTAATACCGGACATATACTAGTATTTGGAAGTGATACCTTTGTGCTAGAACGCTGGACCACAGTTTCGAGATGACGAACAATATCAAAATATCACAAATGTATTAATTAGCAGCGCTACTGATAGACTAATTAACAGTGACTATCGGAGCCGAAGAAATTACAATCGTGTAAACTTAAGAGCATGCATTGTAGGAGAACAGTAAACTTGTAGTCATTTTAACCATATTACTCATCAAGGTAATCAAAACTTTTTCGACCATTCACCTTTTTGATCACTTCCACTAGCAAACATTAGAATGAAAGCCCGAGTTAGTTCTTATTGTAAGAGTAAAATGAGTATTGAGAAAGTTATGAAGACCTATGAGATCGTGTCATCGAGAAAGAAGGTAGTATTGTAGGTTTCGAGGACACATATGTTGGGCATCACCCCTTAAAATTTTACTGTAGGAACTACTGTAACAAGAAGCACTATTCTAAAAATCCCCGCCTAGGCGCTAGGCCCCAGCTCGCCGCCTCTATCAATCCACCTTTCTAAAACTACACTAATTTCTCTCGCATCTTCTTGAAGAACTCCGGCATCACTGAGAAACTTAGTTACAAAAGCTTATCGATTAGGAAATTTACCCAACCAAACACCTTATCTAGAAAATCTTAAACCTATCCGTGAAGGCGAAAGACTGAACCTTATGATCGTATATGGATTTTAGCAACTCCATCGAGTGACGATTAAAACTATTAACCCATACTTCAAATTAATGGTTTACCCAACCAATTTTTGTAGCCCAAGTTTTCTTCTATAATCTGACGAATTGATAGTAGTCCTACCAAGGACCTTCTCACCTATTTCAACCACGAGATCAATTCTCTAAACACTGGTAGTCAGCTTTATACCAAATTTCTCGAATATTAGCTTTGTTCATATTGGTACTTTTTTTGGAAGATGTGATCTCAGCAGACAATATTCTTTTCATTTTCCCAAAAGGTTGTAGCTAAAGAAAGTGTAACATTCCCACAAATTTTCATGAATTACGAGTTATCTTTGGCCTTGTCAATTTTTATCAGCAGTTCGTTAGTGACTTTTCAGATGTAGTGTTTTTCCATCCAAGTTGGCCAAGGAAAAATTAGTTTAGTTGATACGTGGAATATGAATAAAGTTGTGACAACTGAGGGTTGCCTTGTTTCGACCATTTGTTCGTACGATTTTTTATGACACTGATTATTTTGAAATCTATTATGATGTTCCACTAAATGCTTTAGCTGCGTACCGATTTAGCATGGCAGAGTATCGCTTATGCTTCCAAATGGTTAGAGCCGTACGAAATGAACCACTTTACTTATGACCTAGAGTCAACAGTTATCATATTCATTTGAAAACCGGATGCCACTTCTCCATGGAGAAACGTGTCCAAAATCTTTACCAACCTCAAAAACTTCTCAAATACATCTTCATTTGATAGAAGCCAAATTTTTGACAACGATGATAAAAAAAACCAAATCAACACCTACGATTGCACCATCTTGTATTACCCCGGTTGTGCAAACGTAGTTACTGTTTACCACAGCAAAAGACATATCTAACATTAAACACCTTCAGCTTGTCCCATTCCATTTCAGTTGGAATTCACGAGTATTGATATGACGTTACCTACAAATCTTCAAGAAATCATTCGAGTAGTTATAATCACTTCTTGTATCCAAATAGAGTTGGGAAATGTCACCATAAGCTCCCGGTACAAGGTATCTTGTACATGTGGAGATTATGATGCCGTTTCATTGATTATTGACTGACTTGACAAATCAACCAACTTTCTGTTGGTCCAGAGGGACTACATTTTAGATTACTTGAGAAAATAACTCATTCTTGAATTTATCGAATTTTCTGGCGTTTCAATCAACATCTACTTTGACCATGATTCCATAGTCACCTTTTTTGTGCTGGAAGACATTCCAGTCAACCTTAGGTACGTGTTTACTCTACTGCACTTCGTATTATTTTTGAGGTGGGTAGACTGTAAACACGAAAATTTCCTGCTTCCAACGAGACAAGAACACATGTACAAAATAATTTTTTTATTAATGAATTGGGGGTTACAATCTCTTTTAACTTGATCTTCTGATTCGATCTCTGGAAGGTGTAGATGTGTGGACATGCAGTTTAATCCAAGGGTCGTCAAGGCTTGATCTTGGATGAACATGGGAAGTTTCTTCAAGTGCATTTGGGGCTTGATCTTGAAGGTTGACAGAAGTTTCTTCAATGGGCTTTCGGGGCTTAATCTTGAAGGTTGATGAAAGTTTCAAAGGCCTTCGGGGCTTGATCTTGAATTGGTTAATTATTTCTTCAAGGGCATTCGAGGCTTGATCTTGACGAACGACTGAACGGATCTTTAAGGGCTTTCGGGGCTTGATCTTGATGAACGGATAAATGGATCTTCAAGGGCCGTTGGGGCTTTATCTTGATGAATAAATCTTCAAGGACCTTTAAGGCTTGATCTTGATGAACGATGAACGGATCTTTAAGGGCCTTTGAGGCTTGATCTTGATGAACGATGAATGGATCTTCAAGGGCCTTTGGGGCTTGATCTTGATGAACGGATGAAAGGATCTTCAAGGATTTTTAGGGCTTGATCTTGATAAATGATGAGTAGATCTTCAAGGGCCGTTGGGGCTTGATCTTGATGAACGATGAACGGATCTTCAAGGGCCTTTGGGGCTTGATCTTGATGAATAAAAGAAGTTTCTTCAAGGGCCTTCGGGGCTTGATCTTGATGAATGAGGGAAATTTCTTCAAGGGTCGTTGGGGCTTGATCTTAAAGAAGGACCTCAAGGATTTGGTGAAGAACGAAGACAACTTTCTCGATCTTTCAGAATTCTTGAGAATTTGGGAGGTTGGATGCTTGAAAGCTTTAGAGTTTCAAAGCTTCAAGGACCAATTCTTTGGTGAATTGTATTTGTGAATTGGTGAATGAAATGAAATGCTTAGCCTTCTATTTATAGAGTTTTTCGAGGCCTAATTTTGAATATAATATTCAGATGAAATAAATCATTTCTACTAGGTGTTGACACGTGTCATGTTTGATGACTTTTCTGACTTTTTTTAATTTTTTGTTAAGTCACATACTACATGTAAAATTTATGTGACACGTGAGCGTTAAAATTTTAATTATTGGTCAACATTTATTTAACCGAAATTTTGATGTTGACAAATGCCCCCACTTCAAGGCACGTCGTATACATGTGCTTATCACGTGTAGAAGATGCGTTTTGAAGTCCCTTAATGTAGACGTCGATCCAAGGGCCGTCGAGGCTTGATCTTGGATTGGGCTAGCAGTTTCTTCAAGGGTCGTCGATGCTTGATCTTGGATAAAGCTGAAAGTTTTTTCAACTTCACTAGGGATGAATTAGCACATGTATTTGTTGTGCTTGTTGACTTTCCACATGCTTAATCTTGAACTGGATTTGATTCAAGGGTGGTCTTGATCTTGAATTGAGCTTGTGATATCTTCAAAGGCCGTTGGTGGCTTGATCTCGAAGGATTAGATTCAAGGGTGGTGGACACTTGATCTTGAATCAAACTTGTGATTTCTTCAAGGGTCGTTGGTGGCTTGATCTTGAAGGATTTGATTCAACGGGACCACAAGTAGCTTCAACCCTGATGATATGAGGTACTTTTGCTTTTGAAGAAGTAGTGGATGAATCGATGACGTTGCACAGAGAGGCTTTACTCTTCGGCAACGATGGGTTCATCATTGATCCTTCTGCTTCAATCTTTTGCATTGCAGAAAATGGTGCGCAACCTTTGCCTTTGAATTTTTCTTCACATCATTTCTCAGCTAGGCGACTCAAGAATTTGAAGGTCAAAACAAGCCCGTTAAATCCAAAGTATTTTTGACCCTGATATGAGATACTTTTACTTTGGAAGAAGGAGTGGATGACCCAGCACGTGCTTTGTTGTGCTTGTCTCTACATGCTTCAATGTATCGTTTTTTTACTTGCCTTAAATGTTCTCCAGGCAGAAGCGGCATCTTCTCTAGAAGCATATCAACTGTTGAAGATGACTACTCGAGAGCAATGCAAGGTAAGCAATCAGGGAAGGGGTTCCAGGCAGTCGGTTCCAGATCAGAAGGTTGATTCCAAGTGTTGGTTGATTGCTCATTTTCTTCTTGTCCTGCAGGTGAGAACAAGGACAAAGAAAATGAAAGAGAGAAAGTATGATATGTGATACTCTTGCTTTCGACCCTAATGATATGGGATACTTTTGCTTTGATGTGATTTATTTGCAGAGGTATTCTAGGGGATGAGGAAAATTGAGTATTTCGAGAGGCTTCGTTGCGTCTAAAATGTGCTGACAAGTTTTATTCCAGCAAATCCGGCTTTTGAAATTCAGTGAGTGATGCCTCTTCGACCTTTGAACAAGCGGCCCAGCTTTTGAGGTTTAGAAAGAGAAGCCCCTTTTGATTTTTGAACCGGTAGCCTTGTTGCTTCTTTTTTTTTTATGGAGGCATCAATTGTGTTCCAAAAGCACGCTCGAGAATTGCGTTCCAAAAACACGCTCAAGGTTACGATGTAGGAAATGGTATACTATTGACGATGTCGCCAAAGGGTTGTACATGAGAGCGATCGAGGCGTTAATCAAATGATTTATGTGTATTTCGTGATAAAGGGCAAGATGGTAATATTTCACCCTTGAAGTACGTAACGCTACGAGTGCGTTAATCGAATGATTTATGTGTATTTCACCTTTGAAGTACGTTAATCGAATGATTTATGTGTATTTCGTGATAAGGGGCTTGACCTAAAGATTCTACACACACATTCTTGGAGTACGTAACGCTACGAGTGCGTAAGCGAAAATCATTTCTATGTTCAATTTTGTTTTCAATACAATCATTTTAAGGTATGTTATATATATATATACATATATTGACGTTATGTCATTACGTATGTATTTTTGACTTTATATTTTTATAAAGGTATTATGCTATAGTATTATACTGAATGAGAAGGAAAGTATGAGTTTGGAGGCATGGAAGACTACTCATTGCACTCCGATCGCGACGAAATGACATTCTCTTTTATGCAACCGCTCTAACTTGATTTCTTCTTTATATATTGAGTATTTTTTTATATAACAAATGATTTCAAATTTCAGGGATGAAATTTTTTTTAAGGTGGGTAAATTGTAACAACCTGTTCCTAATTTTACGATTTTGTTAATTTTAAAGGAGAGAATCGACAAAAATGGCCCTTGAGGCAAGATTGCTGACTTTCTCGAAGTACTCGACGGTACGAACACGCAAGCGCAAGCGGAATCGAAATTGGAGTTACAATGAAGGTTTGACGGAACTACGAATCTGAAAAATACTTTTGTAAATATAACTATTTATTATTTTATATATTTCTCATAATTATTATATTAAAAATATTCTACTATTGAATTATTATTTTAATATTTTTGGGGGAATATTTTAATAATTTATGTTTGGCCCGTGGGGTCCACACATCACAAAGTCTCCATTCTCTCGCTGATGCGTGTCCCTTTCCCTTACTCTCTAAAACTCTCTCCATTCTGTCCCTCGCTTTAACTCTCTCATCACTCTCCCTCTCTTAGCTCTCTCTCCCCTCCTCGTCAACACAGACACACAACACCACTAATCACCATACCTTCTGTGACACCACCACCACCGCTTTCTTCTCTGCGAGTCCTAAGAACACAGAATGGGGATAAACCCCTCATTTTTCCTCTCTCCCTCGCTGCACAGTACCATCACTGTCCAATATCAAATTTGGCGAGTTCTCGCCGTCTTTAGCGAAGGTAAGACTTGAAACCTTCCTAATAATTTGTAGATTGTGCCTAGGAGTACGTTTGGGTTGTCTTTGAGGTAGTTTGGTGTTGTTTGGACGTAGAAATCACATCGGGGAAACACTCCTTAGTTTTCCAGCGAGAACCCGAGCTTTGCAAGCTTTTTCTGACCGTCTCCGATCACGGATTGACCTCTCTCATGTTCTAAGTTTCAATTCTATATATGCTAATTTTGGTTTAATTTTGAACCCAAATAGGAGTAGGGAAGTTTCCCGGCCAAATTTTCCAAAAACCAGGGTTCTTCTTCGTTGGGTTCGGTGGATGCGACTTGCGAGCCTAATCGGATCCGACCTGACCCAATTTAAAAAAAAACGCCTTAAGCCCAAACTCAGCCCAAAACCTGATCCAAGCCCGACCCAAGCCTTTGGGCAATTGTACCGATCCAAGACATTTCTGAAAACGAATCTAGAATATTCTATGGAATATTCCTTGCGTTGACTTTTTCGAAATTTTCTTGAAAGTCCTCCTAGGCTAATTTCGACGTCCCGAGTCCATTTTTGGCATCCATTTAGTGAAATTCTAAAGTTTTAACGTAGTTGACTGTCGGGGCAGCTCAGTTGACTTTTTACAAAATTTGTCGGAACCCTTTTTAGCATATTTAGATGCGCTGATTCCAAATCCGCCATCCGTTTCTTCAAATTCAATTGTTTTTAATGCAGTTTTACTAATGGCTCTCCATTATACTTAGGTGCGATTATTATCGGAGACTTCGGCTTCGCTCGTTTGAACAATTACGACTTCGCAAGTATTTGTGGGTGAGTCTATTCTTTTATATAGTATATATATTATTTGAGATTCCATACATAGATTAATAATGCATTTCCTCAGTGATGCCATAATTAAATTGACGTTATAAGAATTGTCATGATGATGAAAATTGTGAGATTATTATGATTCCTACGAGATGCACAAGTATGCATATTATTACGGGATGCCTTATTTATATTTACGATAGTGAATAATATTATGTCAATGTAAATTATTGATTTACCGTTCTATGATTTTATTTACGTTATCTATTCATTGTTGCTGCACCGATGTTAGTACTAGCCCGGGCCAGGGCTAGTCTTTCACGTGTATGTTCACATCACACCGTACACTCACTTTAGATCCATTGTAGGTGCCAGTCTAAGCCTAGATTAGGGGTGAGTTCGGTTCGGTTCGGTAAGGTTTTTTGGTCGAAATTGAAAACCAAACCAAAGTTAGTGTTCGATTCGGTTTCGTTCCGTTCGGTTTTTCTTCGATTTTTTTTATTTTAGTTTTTTTTCGGTTTGGTTTCAGTCCGGTTCATTTTTCCATGAATATTTTTTTTTAAATCTGGATATTGGTAATGAAGGTAGCCAAAGAAGAACCCAGAAGAGCAAATGAGGAATTGTTGCCATTTTGGTTTGTCAGAGAGCGAAATCCAAAAAAAGAACCGAGCTTGCTCTTTGTTCTTCATCAATTTCAATCGGTTTTCTCACCAACCCAGCTGCGTACTGGCTATATCGGGTATTGGGTACCTAATAAAACGCCCAAAAGTTTCAAAATAAAGGAGAAATTGGGGAGAAAAAATGGTGTATTTTTATCAAAACCAAACGTGGCTGACTCGCAACGATGTAGCCACCAATCCCTTCATCAAAATCTGCTCCCAACAAATCATCAGACAATAATTATAAAGAAATATCCTTTAGGAACCAAAACTTGAAAATATAAATGGAGAAGAACACAAAAAGAGTATTTGGAAATTACTGTTCTTGCTTTGTTCCTGAGATCCCTCTTTTGCTGTTCATTTTTCTGGAGCTCCCTTCTTCCCACATTTTCAACGACTGGTGGGAATCTCTGCCATGTTGTTGGTTTTTTTTGTTGTTGGTGGGCTGCTATTGATGCAGCTAGGATAAAGAAATGAAAGAGATAGAGAAAAGAAAAAAAAGAAAGAAAGAAGATGGAGATGGTAAGGTTGGGCTAGGGTGAAAGAAAAGAAGGGGAAAAAATAACAGGTCAGGGTTTAGAGTTGTTAAAGGTTTTTTTATAAATATTTTGGGCTTACAATTTGACAATACATTGGGCTTATAAATTGGGTTTAGAATTAATACTTAAAATAGATAATTAAATAAATAAAATACAAAAATATTAATTTAATGAATTCAGTTCGATTCGATTTCTAGACCATTGAAACCGAAATCGAACCAAAATAGTTCAGTTCGGCTCGAATTTTTCAATTCGGTTCGTTTTTTTCATTCTGTTCGGTTTTTTCAGTCAGTTCAGTGTTCAGTTCGATTTTTTTCGATTTTCAGTTTTTTTTAACCCACCCCTAGCCTAGATTGCTATAGGCAATTAGGATTCGTATGTGATGCACATAGCGTCAGTCTTCACGTGATTGTGGTACTGTAGCGTATATCATTATCATACCCAGTCATGTTCATATCATAATATCTTTGCATGAACTCGTGTGTTAGAATATGTCGATTAGCACTCGATATAATATATTCGTTTATGCGAGATGTGATGATTATCGGATGTTATGTACTTATTTATGAGATATTGTGAAATATTACATGCTCAAAATATTACGGTTTACGGGAAGTATTCCATATTATATGTAGTATGTATACTTTGGAAACTATACTTGTTTTATGGCGATGAGTTATTACGTATTCAAAAAGGTTTTTACAAAACTTTATTTTTGGGCCCACTCACCTTTGTTTTTTGCTCATCCAGGTTTTAGTAGCTGAGCTTTCGTGTCAACAAGGACTCTTGGCAAACTTTGGTATAGGTGTTTACCTCCGACGGTATAATTTTCATTCTACCTTATTGTACTTTACTAATGCTCTGACATCACTTGTGAAATGAGTTCATTCCCGCTCACTAGTGCACTTTTGCATTTAGGCACTTTTAGGTTTAAATTTACTCCCATTTTCCACATCACTACACTTCATGGCTTCGTTACCCTCCTGGTGTCAGCCAACACAACTCAATTCAGAGTCCAAGTAGACATTCCAGGTCGGGGTGTGTTACAGACGCAGTGACATTCTAAAATTCATACAGACAACCCCGTTTATTAGGATAAGGCTTTGTTGTTGTTTTGTAATTAGGATAAGACTTTGTTGTTGTTTTGTAATTAAAAAAAACACTACAATTTGTTTATGAGAGTTTTAATGAAAATAGTTTGGGTCAAGTTTATTTTAACAAAAAATCATCTTATCGTTTTATTTAATGAGAAGAGCTTAAACTTTAAGGAAAATGACTTAAAATCTAATAAAAATGACAAAAGTTAAATATAGAAAAATAAAATAGAAAAAAGTAATAAAAATCATCACAAACACTAGTTCTGAAACTGAACAGTACTATACTATTTTTGAAAGTAAACGATATTGCATTATAATAAAAAAATTATGTGTAGGGTCTCGCGCATTAGTCACACATTATTTCTGAAACGAAATGGTACTACACTATTTTTGAAACTAAATGGTACTGCATTATTTTTCAAAATGAACTGTAATAAACTATTATTTTTGAAAACTGAAAATTAATTATTTTTGAAACTAAACACGAGTACTACATTATTTTTGAAATTGAACGTGGATACTACAATATTTTTGTAACTAAACACACGAATACTATTTCTAAAACTGAACACAAATTAGTGTACATTGACTATTTCTTAAACTGAATATAATATCTCTCCAAAAAGTCTAATGGCCATTCTTCTCTCTAGCGTCGACACGTGGTCTTGGCCAGATCGAAGGCAAGGTTCCTTTCTGCATCTCTCATCTTCTTTGAGAAGGAGAGCACGTTCTCTACCGTCACCGTTGCCTCGAACAAAACAAGTTTCATATCAAAACAAATCGAATTAATTTTCTAAATAAAGTTTTGTTCAGAATGAATCTCTTATTTGGGTTTCTCGTTCATTTTCTATTTTCTAAAATTCTTTGATTAATAGTTTGGTTTAATATATTTGAGAATTGCTAGAAAATTTGAAAGCCAAAGGTTTGTAGTATGGGAGTCAAATTTGCAGGTTGGGGGTGTGAGATATTTAGCTTCAATTATGTACGGAGAGGGTGAGCTCATAAAAAATCCAACGGCACGCATGCCACATAGATTTCTCATTTTTCTGGATGAATTTTTTATTTATTTTTATTTTTTTTGGGATTTCTGGTTTCTTTGGTTGCAGATGAGGTATCAGCTATTGTACTCGACCTCGGTTCCCACATTTGCAGGGCACTTTCTCATCGGTTGCAGTCACATTTAGAGTTGTCAGATGCAAGAGCGTTCATATAGGCAACAGAGGTGTGAGATAATTAGCAAGAAAGGAAGAAAATGGCGAGGGTGTTGCAAGCGTTTTGTTTGTTTGTTTTTTTTTTTTTGTACTTTTTGTTTTCATTATTAAATAATTTTTAGTTAAAATGTAAAATTTTAAACCCTTTTTAATTAGTTTTTATTTTGTTTAATAGCTTTTCAGTTTCTTTTTTTTTTTTTGAATTTGCACGTATTTTTTTAATTTTTTAACAAACAAACTGTTGTGGACTATTTTTATCTGACAATTAGAGAGAGAGAGGCCGGTGGTAGAGGTAGGAGGAAGAGAGAATTGTAGGGGAATTGTGTTGTGTCCCTCCTACTTTGCACATTTATTTATAATAATAATAAGGTAAGAATATTCCTTGCTCTCCAAGGAATATGAGATACAATAGGATAAGAATAAACCCTAATCAAATCTTATCTAGGATTTACACAATCACACTTAAACTAGGAATGTTTCACAACACTCCCCCTCGAGTGTGTAAATACTCAAGGTAAATTTAGCATCATGCAGAAGTTGATGAAGTCGACTTGCCAGTGCTGATTCCAAGGAACAACGCTTATTCTCAATAAGGTAGGAATTTGCATAAGTAAGTAAGTCTCACTAAAAACCCTAAGGCTATGGCAAAAACCCGAGTAGGGACAAAATCCACAGTCTAAGGAAAAATGCGTGAGAAATGCAAAGTCAAAAGAAACGTCTACAGGACGTCATCAGGGATATGACCAGCCCAAGGTGGGTGCCTCGTTAAAACCTAGTTAGGTAGCAAAAACCCAGTGGAAAAAATGCTCCTAATCGTAGGGAAAAAGAGTACATTAAGATCAAGCAAGTATCTATAAGATACTCCCCCTGAGTTTGACATAATTCCAAAGAGAAATAGCAAAGTTACAACTCAGAAAGTTTACGCATACCAATTCCATGAACAAGCTTCTGAAACGTCGCCTTCGGTAGTGATTTGGTGAAGAGGTCGGCCAGATTGTCCTGTGAACGGATTTGCGTGACTTCAATCTTCTAATGCTCTTGTTGTTGATGTGAAAAGAAAAACTTCGGTGCAATGTGCTTGGTGTTGTCTCCTTTGATGTAAACCTTCTTGAGCTGTTCGATGTAAGCTGCATTGTCTTCAAAGATCGTCGTCGGGACATCAACGGCGGGATAAAGATCGCAAAAGCTTCGAATATGGCCCACTACTGCTCTCAACCAAAAGCATTCCCGAGTTGCTTCATGTAAGGCGAGAATTTCAGCATGGTTAGACGAAGTGGCAACTCAGGTCTGTTTTGTTGACCTCAAGATATTGCGGTGCCTCTAACGGTAAAGACATAACCCGTTTGAGAACGCGCCTCGTGCAGATCAGATAAGTATCCAGCGTCGGCATAACCAACAAGGTGAGAATCAACTCGAGGAGCATAAGGTGTAGCATTATTCGAGAATTCGTAGGGATAAAACAAGCCCAGATTCGTAGTACCCTTAAGGTAGCGGAAGATGTCTTTCACGCCAGTCCAGTGTCTGCGTGTAGGTGCATTACTCTATCTTCCCAAAAGATTAACAACGAAGGAGATGTCGGGTCTAGTGCATTGAGCTAAGTACAATAAAGCGCCTATTGCACTTAGATAAGGAACTTCAGGCTCCAAAATATCTTCATCATTCTCCTTCGGACGGAAGGGATCTCGTTTTGCATCTAGCGTACGAACGACCATAGGAGTACTCGAAACTTCGCTTTATCCTCATTAAAGCGGCACAACACCTTCTGGGTGTAGTTCGATTGATGTACTAGGATTCTATCCGAACAATGCTCTATCTCGAGACCGAGACAATATCGAGTCTTACCTAGATCTTTCATCTCAAATTCTGACTTCAGGTGCGAAGCAGTTCTCGCGAGCTCTTCAGGAATTCCAACGAGGTTCATGTCATCGACATATACTGCAACAATCGCAAATCCAGAATTTGACTTCTTAATGAACACACAAGGGCATAATTCATTATTCACATATCCCTGACTAGTCAAATACTCACTCAGACGGTTATTGTTGGAAATGTGCCCTAAAACCAATCATATGATGATACTTTACGGACATTTCACATGTTAAACTAACCTAGTTTAAATATAAAGGGTAAAGGTTATTGTTTTAAGCTGTCTCATATAAATGTTATATGCTTAATAAGTCCAAGGAATATGTTATTAGGAGAATGTAATCTAAAGAAGTTAGATTCATGAGACCATTCTCTTTCGTATACATATCCTAAACGTTCCTGATCATAGGATTGCCAATTGGGCATTGATAGTCCGTTAAGATCAGTATGTGCTATGTCTTCTCTTAGGGAGAGTGATTGGTCTCGAGTCATTGGTGTGACTGACACCAAGACAAGCATGTAGGTGCTCAATAGAGAATGAGTCCACTGAACACGATCAACGAGGAGTTCTCATACTCATGTCACATGAGAACTCATGGTTAGGATAATGCAAAATAGTCTTTTGACCTGAGGCATCATAGTTGTCTTGTGGTTAGGTCCTTGATCTTTGACTATGTCAATGTCACTCCATCAGTGGGTGTCCACGGCGTAGTTGGGGTTAAGCCACTTAGCCATGGAGGCAAGTGAATGCGCAACAAGGGATCTCTAACCTTCAAACAGTTGAGGGAGAATACTCTATGATATGATTAAGAATCTCTGGCCAGAGTATGAATGAGATTTAGGAAGTCGTTCCAAATCACATTCAAAGTAATCATATAAGTAAATGAATCACATTGGATAGTAGACATGAATAAACTATCAAACCAAACAATGTGGTCAAGAGTGTTGTATTAGAAAAAGACCGTATTGCATTGTAATCCTAAACTGAATAGGTTCACCACCTCTTTTGATTAGCTTGGGTAGCCATGACATACTGCGAGGTGTCACTCATGGTTTGTGGAAGCTCTAATAGTGAGTAATCACTAAAGGGAGAATTGAAAGTAAGTTTCAATTCATATTCGATTTGAAAGAGTTCTAATCGCCCACTGTCTCGCTAAAAGGAACCTAATGGATCGTACACCGAGTAAGGTAGAGATTGAAGAAACAACGGAGATGAGTAAGGATAATTAAATGGTTTAATTATTTATGGTTAGGATTAATTAATATGTTAATTAATCAAACGAATAAGTTCGTTATAGACCTCGGGTTAGTTTTGGGCCTCAAGGCCCAATG
Organism: Crataegus laevigata; assembly: GCA_963580275.1. Classification (NCBI taxonomy): domain Eukaryota; kingdom Viridiplantae; phylum Streptophyta; class Magnoliopsida; order Rosales; family Rosaceae; genus Crataegus; species Crataegus laevigata. The sequence goes on from OY756946.1 coordinate 8,267,822, forward strand.
GGATTTGAATGTCAAGCCCAATAACTCAAGTTGTATGACAACTTGAATGACAAAGGGCCTCAAAGCCCAATGAACCCAATGTGGCCGGCCATATAGAGGGAGGGTAGTGAACTTGGCTTAATTGCAAGTTTGCCACTCCATTGTGAAGTGGTATAAAGGCAACTTTATAGCCATTTCATCCTTAGGGTTTTCTTTTGGAGAAAATTGGAGAGAACACTTCTCTCCCTTTTCTCTCTAAATGGCCGGCCCCCTTGGAGGGGATTATATAGCATCTAATCCTCCTCCAAGGTCACTCATCTCTTCTAAATGCTCACCTTGGTGTGGAGACTTAGTGGTTCCCTTTCTTGGGAACTTGGAGAATCAATTCTACCATCCTCCTCCAAGGAATCCATGGAGCTAAGAAGCAAGGAATGAAGGCCCTCTCCTTGGGTGATTAGCCTTTGCTTATGCAAAGAGGAATCAACAAAGGTATAAGATTTCTCAACTCACTTTATCTTGAGTTGAGTCTTGGTTCACCAATCTACTGGCTTTGTATTTCATGGGTTAAGTTTTGTTTTTGAGTGCATATAAACATGATTTCGCCTTTAAATGTTAATTGCATGTTGTTGATGTTGCTCAAATGAACTTGTTTTTACAAATTTTCCTTCAAGTGGTATCAGAGCCTAGGTCTAGTAGTTGGTGAATCCTTTTGGGTTTTGTAGTTCATAGTTTGTGATTTGAATGTTGTAATTGTTACAAGCTTTATTCTTGCTTCTTTGAATGTAAATTTTGTTAGAAAATTTGCCATCTCAAATGTTGTAGATGTAGTTCATATGAGCATGAATTTAAGAGCTAAAATTTGGTGCCATGTTTTTGGGAAAATTCGGCCAAATCCAAAGGGTGGATTTTTGGGTTCTTGTTTGACTTGTTAAAAATGTTTTAAAGTGACTTTTGGAACCCCTAAGTACCCTAGTTTGGTAATATGTTATTTCCCTTAAGTTTGAGAGTTTTTGGGTGATAAATGTTCATGGAGCTCTTATGAGTTTTCATGGATGTTCTTCATTGTTCTTGTTATGTTCTTGGTAAGAACAAAAAGGTTGGGTGTTTTGATTCATAATTTTGTTAGTGATGGATGGTTTGATTGTTTTTCAAATAATTGATTGAGTGATTGGTACTTTTCTTACACACCCACACTTATTTTACTATTCACACCTTACCAATCACTTACACACTTTCATCACCTTTTCAAACCTACACATCAACTTACACACCCCATCACCTTTCACTTTTGTTTAAAATTCAAAAGTTTTTGACACTCTCTCACTCACCAACCGGCCACCCTATGAAAATAGGGTACTTTTGGGACTTTTATGCAATTACATAAAGTTTTGATACTTTTGTGTATTTGCATTTTGACCCGAAAGTTTACGTTTTTACGTAAAGGCCCAAAATCACTAAAGGACAAAATGTTTTGCTCCTTTTATGAAGATTTTGAATTTGTTGAAATTTTTGGATTCTAGTTGTAATTACATGAAGTAGTGGACTTTTGTGTTCTTACAAAGTGACCCCAAAAGTTTATGTTTTGCAATATAGCCCAATGGTTGAGGTTATTGCTTTTTGGCCCAAATTAGATGAGAACAAAATAGTTTTGTCTCTTTGAATGAGAATTGGATTTTCATTTCATTTAGCTCTATTTAAATCAATTCTATGGACATAAAAACCAAATGAAAATGTTGCATTCGAGTTTAATTAGTTAAAACGTTAATTAATTAAAGAAAGGGTGATTATGAACCTAAGCCTACGATAATTGAGCTATGTGAAAGGCCGTCTCTCAAATTTGTTTGAACCTTGGGAATGTGTAGATTAAATTTTGGTTGTAATTTGATATGATCAATTGTTGTAAAAGAGCATAAGCTCTTCTTTACTTTAAAGTAATTTGATTTGATCAATTGTTGTAAAAGAGCATAAGCTCTTCTGTACTTTGAAGTACTCCTTTCTTGTTTATTCGATATGCATGAAATTGGAGTAGTTGGGTCCAACGCCCAATAAGCAAACACGCCTTAATGTGATTAAACGCGTAACTAAAATCAATCACCATCCCGAGACCAAGATCCAACACTAGGCTCGTGTTGGATCGAATCAAAGGTTCACAGTCATCCTAAGGCCCTAAGGCAACTATATAGTCCATCAATGAATGCAAATCTTATGTTAGTAGTACGATATAGTCTTGCTTTAAAAACCGTTTTAAAAGCAAAGTGGGAGTATTATATACTACTAAATCAATCACATGGACCAATAGTTGTAATAGGACCAAAATGTTTTAATGTGATTGAAAGCATGCTTATATGTGATGAGACCTAAAACCCTCAACCAAACCATTATTAAGTTGACAAGCGTGGGAGTGCTTTGAACACTCTTTCGTGGCCTTCCACCGTGGTAGACTCCAATCGTTTGTGACTCATACACCGTATTCGTCCAGTTCTAGGGTATACAAAGTATGTGCTTACATTTAGGAGAAGCCTATAAACATATGATGAAGTGATGGTAGGCAATGAATATGGTCAATATGATATTCTTCTGAGGCCATTCTTGAACCCCCCTACTTGAACTAGCACGGTGGGAATAACTTAACTAAGTGCAATGGTGCCAATATGATATTCTTCTGAGGCATCATTCTCTAGAGGCCAAACAAGATGGGTAATTACAAAAGTTGTAAATGGCTAAAGCGTTATCCTCTCATCATTATTATTGCTAGCCAATATGATATTCTTCTGAGGTGGGCTTGGTAATGGTGAGCCTCTCATACCCTACTAAGAGTTTCCTCCAAAACTCTCGAATTCCAATGAGGGATATGGAATTTGTTAAAAATAGTGGGTGGTGCTATTTGATTTAAAGACCCAGATCAAATAGCTTAAAATCAATCAATTTATATTCGTTATGTATTTGTTTACCAATATATTTGCAAACGCTATCCAAAACTTGACAAAGAAAAGCCGAACGCTTTAGTTTTCCGAACTTGGTACCACAATCCCATAGATTGTCTTGAATGGATTGTAAAAGTGCCTAAGTAGTCTCATCCTCACAATCGTCCTATTGATAATGTATCAATGGAAGAACATGTTAGATAAGTCTATCATAAAGAGGACAACGCAAACACTAGTGCTTGTTTCTTTGTTACACGAACAAGGAACTTGAGAAGAAAGCACAAGGACATGGACACTTTATGTGCCATGATTCTTCACTTACAAATTGTTGTATGAAGAAATGAGAGTTGCCTTGAACAACTCTTGAAAGTTTGTAATTATGTTTAGAACATAATGGTTGGTTGACAAAAATAGTCCATCAACATGGACTTATGATGATTTTGAATCATTGAGTGTAGAAGTGTTAAACCACTTCTAGAGACAGAAACTAAGCAAGGACTTCACATTTGAGTCCCTATCCATATGGTTCACTAAGTTTATTGTAAACTATATAGTGAACAATAACCGCACGCTCTCCAAATCGTTTGATGTGTATAACACAATTGAAATAAGTTTCAAGAGAGATAGTGGGAGTTAACTTTCTTTATGAAAGGATGGACATTGGAAAGGGTATTTGCAAGAAATGTCTTGTAAGTGTCAAGAACACACATTTCGAAGGTGTTGTAAATTGTTCTTGAATAATTCAAAATAGTTGGTCCTTCTACTTGAATACATGATTCTGTATTAGCAACTATGTTTTACAATCATTGTAAAAGTGTGGCTAATAAGAAGTAGAAGATAAATGAGAGAAGAGAAAGTACTTCACATTCGGAACGTGAATAAGATCTAGATCTTTGCGAAAGCAAATAGTACTTGCTTCCTCATATGAACTACCAATGAAATTGGAAAACAAAGATTGTCTTTACATCCCAATTTGAATAAGGAACTTAATCACTATGGATGAATGCTTTGTTTGACAAAACATTGTTCTTTATTAATGAATGGTTGGATTATTGTAATCTAATTGATTGTCTCTATAGTAGAGATAATGTGGTAGTGTTAACTATTTAGAATATGACGATGTTTAAAACCCAAAAGGTTACAAGGTAGTGACTAATCCCACTAAGTTGTGACACCTCTAAAATATAAATTACGAGTTGGTCATAAATGGATACTTTGGATCGTTAGATCCGGATCCAATGCCTTCTTGTTAAAATTATATAGAGGCGAAATGTTCGAATCTTTATTCTTTTGGAAAGAAGAAAGAATCACAAAGTTGATTGAGGTTAGATCACTTAGGTGTTAGTGGCACTTGTCCACAACATAATACTACTCATGATTGTATGACATTAACCGAAGATCGCTCTCGGTTGGACTATCGTTTATTTTGAATAAACACGAGTCCGAATACTTTGCAAAAGATTTCAAAGAATTCAAGAATGTAAGTTGGTGAGTAAGACGTCTAAAGTATTTACCTCCTTAGATTTGATCCAAGGAAAAAGGACACTTTAGAAGAGTTTCCTTGAAAGACATCAAGGAAAGTAGCATCATAAGATAATGGACTTCTCCATTGCGAGAAGAACGAACAAGAATAAGATTTAGTTTGTTGGATATTATCAAATAACCCATATATATAGGATATATATATACTTCTAAGACAATATCATTGTCAATTAGAATATCTTTCAAAATTTTCATGACTCCATAGGATGTAGTTGGAAAGAAAGACAAATCTTAATTGTGTTAAGATTTGGGTTTTGTGCTAATAAGCAATATTTGTTTGAGAATAATCTTGTGGGATATCCTTAAATTAACATTTGGATATCAAATCTATGGACCAACTAACAAAGGTTGTTTGTTGGGTCGTTCATTATAATCCTACAATAGGATTTGCCTAAGATAGAGCAAATGAACGAGAGATAGAACTCAAAGAATGGGTTCTTTAAGAGACAAGATAATAATCAACAAATATAACAACCTAGTTCCTACACCACTAGCTCCAAGGTAGTCGAGAAGGATCTATAAACCGTCTCAGTTGAATGGTTTGAACTTTATGACTATGTCATAGAGTTACATCTCTTAATTCGAAAGAAATAAGAATGGATATCCTTATGACTACATTGAGTGTATGTATGACATATACTCAACGGTATAAAACCATTTGATTCGAAATAATGAAACCTTCAAAGCTAATGGGTAGCTTAAGGTGACTACAATCAACGAGATTGGTTGACTTGGAAGAAACCATCTTTGATATAGTCTAGGTTTCTATTAATTCGAAGATTGCTTGCTACAACTAAAGGGTGATTCAATGTTTTGGACATAATGTGGGTAAATGTATTAGATTATGAATCTAATCCATCATTGAATTTTTCTTCATTATGAATGAAGTGATAATTGGATTATGAATCTAATCCATCTTTGAAGCGTAAATGTATTAGATTATGAATCTAATCCATCATTGAATTTTTCTTCATTATGAATGAAGTGATAATTGGATATCTCTTTATTATGACTAAAGAGATATTTGGGTGGAAACGTTAAAAGTAATGACTTTAATGTGTTCCATCATGTATGCAAAATATATTTCCATAGAGAAGCTTACAACATTGTTGTTTGGATGGGAAAGTTCATTTATGAATTCTCCATTCGGTTCCAACCAGAAAGTGTCTTTGGTGTGTTGACACTATGACACTAATGGGGCGATAGCTCAAGCCAGGGAATCAAGGTCTCATCAAGATCCGAACTCAAATAAGAGACTGAACCACATGATTGAGAATCATGTATAATGGTGACATTGTTAATCTCAAGATTGCTTCTATGGATAACATATAGATATCCATTGCCTAGGCCTACTACTCAGCCATTTTTTGAAATGACTAAAGAAGAGGTATCATCACTGATGACCAAGCTGATTGGCTCTAGTGCAAGTGGGAGATTGTTGGAAATGTGCCCTAAAACCAATCATATGATGATACTTTACGGACATTTCACATGTTAAACTAACCTAGTTTAAATATAAAGGGCAAAGGTTATTGTTTTAAGCTGTCTCATATAAATGTTATATGGTTAAACGATAAGTCCAAGGAATATGTTATTAGGAGAATGTAATCTAAAGAAGTTAGATTCATGAGACCATTCTCTTTCGTATACATATCCTAAACGTTCCTGATCATAGGATTGCCAATTGGGCATTGACAGTCCGTTAAGATCAGTATGTGTTATGTCTTCTCTTAGGGAGAGTGATTGGTCTCGAGTCATTGGTGTGACTGACAGCAAGACAAGTATGTATGTGCTCAATAGAGAATGAGTCCACTGAACACGATCAACGAGGAGTTCTCATACTCATGTCACATGAGAACTCATGGTTGGGATAATGCAAAGTAGTCTTTTGACCTGAGGCATCATAGTTGTCTTGTGGTTAGGTCCTTGATCTTTGACTATTTCAATGTCACTCCATCAGTGGGTGTCCACAGCGTAGTTGGGGTTAAGCCACTTAGTCATGGAGGCAAGTGAATGCGCAACAAGGGATCTCTAACCTTCAAACAGTTGATGGAGAATACTCTATGATATGATTAAGAATCTCTAGCCAGAGTATGAATGAGATTTAGGAAGTCGTTCCAAATCACATTCAAAGTAATCATATAAGTAAATGAATCACATTGGATAGTAGACATGAATAAACTATCAAACCAAACAATGTGGTCAAGAGTGTTGTATTAGAGAAAGACCGTATTGCATTGTAATCCTAAACTGAATAGGTGCTCCACCTCTTTTGATTAGCTTGGGTAGCCATGACATACTTCTAGGTGTCACTCATGGTTTGTGGAAGCTCTAATAGTGAGTAATCACTAAAGGGAGAATTGAAAGTAAGTTTCAATTCATATTCGATTTGAAAGAGTTCTAATCGCCCACTGCCTCGCTAAAAGGAACCTAATGGATCGTACACCGAGTAAGGTAGAGATTGAAGAAACAACGGAGATGAGTAAGGATAATTAAATGGTTTAATTATTTATGGTTAGGATTAATTAATATGTTAATTAATCAAACGAATAAGTTCGTTATAGACCTCGGGTTAGTTTTGGGCCTCAAGGCCCAATGGGATTTGAATGTCAAGCCCAATAACTCAAGTTGTATGACAACTTGAATGACAAAGGGCCTCAAAGCCCAATGAACCCAATGTGGCCGGCCATATAGAAGGAGGGTAGTGAACTTGGCTTAATTGCAAGTTTGCCACTCCATTGTGAAGTGGTATAAAGGCAACTTTATAGCCATTTCATCCTTAGGGTTTCTTTTGGAGAAAGTTGGAGAGAACACTTTTCTCCCTTTTCTTTCTAAATGGCCGGCCCCCTTGGAGGGGATTAACTAGCATCTAATCCTCCTCTAAGGTCACTCATCTCTTCTAAATGCTCACCTTGGTGTGGAGACTTAGAGGTTCCCTTTCTTGGGAACTTGGAGAATCAATTCTACCATCCTCCTCCAAGGAATCCATGGAGCTAAGAAGCAAGGAATGAAGGCCCTCTCCTTGGGTGATTAGCCTTTGCTTATGCAAAGAGGAATCAACAAAGGTATAAGATTTCTCAACTCACTTTATCTTGAGTTGAGTCTTGGTTCACCAATCTACTAGGCTTTGAATTTCATGGGTTAAGTTTTATTTTTGAGTGCATATAAACATGATTCCGCCTTTAAATGTTAATTGCATGTTGTTGATGTTGCTCAAATGAACTTGTTTTTACAAATTTTCCTTCAGTTATACCACATTCTTCCGGATTACTTCAAACCGTAGAGTGAACGCCTCAGCCGAATTGAGAGCGTGTTCCGGGGTTTGGAAATATTTGAACCAGTCAATGTAAGTCCTTCGGGAACTTTCATATAAACTTCCATATCAAGATCCCCATAGAGATACGCGGTTACTACGTCCATCAGCTGCATATCCAGTTTTTCAGAAACTACCAAACTGATAAGGTAGCGAAAAGTAATCACGTCTATAACGGGTGAATAAGTTTCGTCACAGTCAATCCCGGGGCTTTATGAGAAGCCTTGCGCAACAAGACGAGCTTTGTAACGCACAATTTCGTTCTTCTCATTACGCTTCCAAACGAAAACCCACTTGTAGCCAATGAGCTTCACATGTGGAGGAGTAGGAACCACAGGTCCAAACACCTTACGTTTCGCAAGCGAATCGAGTTCGACTTGGATTGCTTGTTTCCAGTTTGACCAATCAGCTCTACGTCGACATTCATCAACGGAACGTGGTTCAATGCCATTGCTCAACATGATCTCAGTAGCTACTGCAAATGCTAATGCATCGTCGACAATCATCTCATTTCTATGCCACACATCATCTAAGCTAGCATAATAGATCGAAATCTCACGATTCTTGGGAGGAGGATTCGTCTCTTCAAGGACGCTTCCGTAATCTAGAATTTCCTCATGAGTTGGGTAGAATGAGTAAGCGATAGTCGGATTCACGGTAGGTTCTTCAGGACCTTGTGCCGTGGATTTCCTCTTCCGGGGGTGTGAATCATTTGAACCAAGGGGTCTGCCACGCTTTTGTGTAGGGGCAGTTGATTGGCTAGCCGCTAATATACGTGGATCACCAGAATTGGCGTCCTGGGCTTCCAGTAGGGCAGTTCGTCGTACATTTGGTACATCTATCTTTGCAGGCGTATTCGCAGCTAGAATGTGTGATCTTGTCACACGCGCTAGATCGGTGTAAGCATCTGGCATGCTCTGAAGATTTAATATGCGCTACACTTCAGTTTCAGACTGAGCGGTGCGGGGATCTAAGTGAGACAAAGTGGGAGTCGTCCACGATAATTCGCGTCATTCTTCAGGAATGTTGACGTTCTTATCTCCCCCTAACGACAGGAAGACTGTCTCGTAGAAGTGACAATCCGCAAAACGAGCGGTAAACAGATCGCCTGTCAAAGGTTCTAAGTAACGAATAATCGAAGGAGAATCATGTTCGACATAGATTCCCATCCTTCACTGAGGCCCCATGTTTGTACGTAAGGGCGGCGAGGTCGGCACATATACCGCACAACAAAAAACGCGCAGATGTGATATGTCGGGTTCGTATCCGGTAACCAATAGAAGGGTACTAAATGGTTGTGTCACAACAAGCCTCAGGCGGACCAACTTTGCTGCGTGCAATATTGCTTGGCCCCAAGCAGCGATCGGGAGCTTGGTACGTATGACCAACGATCGAGCAATCATTTGTAAGCGCTTAATGAAAGCCTCTGCCAGGCCGTTCTGGGTGTGAACATGGGGTACTGGATGTTCAACTTCAACCTCAACCAACATGCAATAGTCATCAAAAGTTTTAGATGTGAATTCTCCAGTATTATCCAATCGAATAGATTTGATTGGATAATCAGGGTGGTGAGCCCTGAGGTTGATAACCTGAGCCAACAGTTTAGAGATTGCAGCGTTCCTTGTTGACAACAAGCACATATGTGACCAACGTGTGGAAGCGTCAACCAAAACCATAAAATATCTAAATGGTCCGAAAGGAGGTTCAATTGGTCCACAAATGTCCCCCTGAATCTGTTGTAGAAAAATGGGAGGATTCGAACGAATCTTGTCATAAGAAGGCTTAGTAATAAGCTTTCCCATATAACATGTTTGACATGCAATTCCTTGGATCGAACCTAAACTTCGGGTTAGTGGATGCCCGTGTGAGGATTTGAGTATACGGCGCATCGCTATTCGTCCAGGATGTCCCAAACGATCATGCCAAAGTGTAATTTCGTGTGCGGTCCCAGTAGTAGGGCCGACCACGTAGTGGCATTCTATGGGGCATATGGTTGTAGTATACAGACCATTCGGGATACGCTCCATCTTCTCTAGAATACACTTATGGCCATATTCGTAGGAAGTTATGCACAGAAATTCAACTCCGTTTTCTAGGTGGGTTTCAGCGTGGTAATTATTATCTCTAATATCCTTGAAACTTAGTAATGTTCTTCCGGAACGTGGAGAATAGAGTGCCTCAGCAATGGTCAAGATTGTACCATTGGACAACATTATACGTGCCTTACCGTATCCTTCAATCAGGTTGGATGGGCCTGAGAAGGTTGTCAGAGGTGCATTCTTAGGTATGAAGTTAGTGAAATAGATGCGTTCACGCAAAACAGTGTTCGTGGTTGCACTATCTACCAGACAACTAACTTTCCCACTAGTCATACCTAGAATGAAAAAAATTAATTTGAATCGGTCACATGCATAAAAGTTTATAAAACAATTATCAATTCAAAATAATATTATTTATTCAAGGATTAAAACTTAATATCCAAAAACAAATCACCAACTAATAATCCAAAACATAAAGGAAAATTGTTCAAAAATCAACCAAAAACAAGGGGGTTCGACCACTAGGTGGAATTCAGCCCCATTTGTCTTATTTCAACTAAAAAATAAGTCTATGTCTAAGATTCTAATCTTCTATAGGGGTTGTATCCTCCTGAAAGTCAGAAACCTCCATCTTTGTAGTCTCCGGTTCGTCCACTTGCATGAAGTTTGATTCAAACTTCTTATGACGAGAATGATATTCATCTACAACCTTCTTGGGAGCGCGGCAAATACAGGACCAATGGTCCTTTGAACCACAGCGATAGCACATATCGTCATCCATGGTTTTAGGTGCTTTGCCCTTATTCTTGAAGTTATGGGCCTTAGGAGCGAGGTTTGGGCGCTGCTGGGCTTTGTTTCCTCCTTTGGGTGGGCCTTGGCTCTATTGACCTTGGTTGGATGGCTTCTGGCCGCCCCTACCACGCTTCTTTTGGCGTCTTGGGTGCTGATTAGTGCTATATTGTGCTTCAGGCACAACAGTAGCCCCAGTAGGTCTAGCTTGATGATTCTTCATCAACAGCTGGTTCTGTTTTTCAGCGTGAAGTAGAACAGAGATCAAATCCAAGAACTTGGTGAGCTTCTAAGCTCTATATTGTTGCTGCAAGACAATATTAGAAGCAGAGAATGTCAAATAGGTCTTCTCCAAGAGATCCTCTTCAGTCAAAGTTTCATTGCAAAACTTGAGAAGTGATCGGATTCGAAAAATTTCAGATTTATATTCATTCACAGACTTAAAGTCTTGGAAGCGCAAATGTTGCCGGTTGTGTCTTGCTTCATGCAAGAATGTCCTTTTGGTGATCAAAACGATCAACCAAAGCGACCCATAATGCACGTGGATCCTCCCCAGCAAGATACTCAGTTTGCAGAACGTCATGGATGTGTCTTCGAATGAAGATCATAGCAGTGGCTTTTTCAGCTTCGCCAACAGGCTCATATGTTGCTTCTTCAATGGCAGGACGCAAGTTCTTTGCAGTGAGTTGGAGTTTCATATCTTGAACCCATTTGAGGTAGTTCCTTCCATAAACTTCTAAAGCGGTGAAGTCGAGTTTGTTCAAATTCGACATGTTCCTATCACAAAATAGATAGAGAAGATGTGGTTAGTGTAATGGAGAAAAAATCAATCCATTCACATAGGAGTAGAACATACAAATTCTAATAGACATGTATTGGTTTTAATCTTGCATGAAAAACTTTGAGTTTTCATGGGTGATATGTTTAAGTGAAAACTTCAGGTTTTCAAACAAGGCATGTTATAAGAAACTTCAGGTTTCAAAATAATTATGAACTTCAGGTTCATATATTCCCGCAGGCAAACACAAATATATATATGTAAACAAGTATGCAACAAGTATATGCAAAAATATAACTTTAGGTTTACAATTATAATTGAATTTTAATTTATTTAATCATGTGGACTTCGGGCCAAATTAAAGTGTGGGTAAAAAATATAAAAACCCATTGGGCCTAAAAAAATAATTAGGCAAATAAAATTCGGGACCTAAATAAAAAAACCTAAGCCACGGGTGGCTTTAAAAAAACATGGGGCCGTGTGACCTAGGCCCAAATTTGGGCTAGGAGGGTCTCGCATGAGCTCCAGGCTCAGGGGAGAGAGTTGGGCTGCTGCAGGCAGACCCAAAAAAAAATTTGTTTTTTTTTTCGGGTTGGGCCGCTGCAGGCGAGCCCAGAAAATAAAAAATGTTTGGTTTTTTTCTTTTCGCATGGGCCTAGGAGCGGAGCCCACTAGGGCTCGGGTTGATATCAAACGCCATAAAAGAAGAAAAAAATTTGCTTGCGGCTTGCATGGTGCAAGTGCAAGTGCACGGGTTCAAAACGAATCCATTTTTTTTTGTTTTTTTTTCAAATATAATTATAATTATATGCATATTCAATTCAACATATATTTCAATGAATCACATATGTAAATCGATGCATATGCAAAAATAATATTTTCAATGCATGTACAGATGTAAGATTCAATTCATAACCAATATCAAATTCACATAATTTCAACAATTATGGTTATGAGGCATACACAATTTATGTAGAATCTAAATACGTTAAACGTAAAGTTGGGTCATGCATCATGGTGAATGTTTATGCTATCAAGGCTGCAAAATATCGAGTTAAAAGTCGTTGTTTTGAAAGAACCTGATTGCGGGATGATATGGATGGACTGGTTTGATGCAGAAAATTTCTCCAACATCGGATACCTAAGCGCAGCAGTAGGAGCGTGCTGATAACGTGTTGTGGACTATTTTTATCTGACAATTAGAGAGAGGGAGGTCGGCGGTAGAGGTAGGAGAAAAAGAGAATTGTAGGGGAATTGTGTTGCGTCCCCCTACTTTGCACCTCTATTTATAATAATAATAAGGTAAGGATATTCCTTACTCTCCAAGTAATATGAGATACAATAGGATAAGAATAAACCCTAATAAAAACTTATCTAGGATTTACATAATCACACTTAAACTAGGAATGTTTCTCAAACTTTTGATGATTACTGCATAACACTGGGCATTAATGTTGAACACCTTGTTCCTCATGTCCATACTCAAAATGGTTTAGCAAAGGCATTTATCAAGCGGCTTCAACTAGCTCACATTGTGCTCATGAAAACAAAATTGTCAATCGACATGCCATCTTACATATTGCATCATTGGTATGGTTGAGACCCATAATCAACCACCTATGCTCATCAATACAACTCGTGTTTGGGCATTAGCCAAATATTTTATATTTACGAGTTTTTGGTTGTGCTGTTTATGTGCCTATGTCACCACAACAACGTACTAAAATGGGACCTCAGCGCAGACTGGGAATTTATGTGGGTTTTGATTCACCATCTATCATTAGATATTTGGAACCCTTAATGGGTGATATGTTTATAGCTCGTTTTGCTGATTGTCACTTTGATGAGACAGTCTTACCGTCGCTAAAGGGAGAAAAGATCGTTCCAGAAGAACGACAATAGTTAACATGGGTTGTTCCCACCTTATCTCATTTTGATCCACGAAGCATTCAATGTGAAGATGAAGTGAAAAGGATCGTTCATCTTCAAAGTATTGCTAATCAAATGCAAGATGCATTTAATGATGCTTCAAAAGTGACAAAGTCACATATCAGTTGCAAATGCAGTTATAAGAATTGATGTCCCTGTTGGACAAAATAAAGTGGCAACGAATGATTCATCCAGTAAACTCCTGATGCTTGGTAAACCTTTAGGTTCAAAAGATTCAGCCACTCGAAAAAGAAAGATGAGGGCACAGTTGAATCCAAATGAAATCATTTAGGAAAAGAAAATGAATGATAAATCCACAATTCATGATTTTGTACTTTCTGAAAAAGAAAATGTCCTTAATGAGACAAATGTCCCTAAAAAGACATAAGTACATGAAAGCAAAGAAATCTCCATAAATTATGTATGTACTAATGAATTGTGGGATCAGAATGAAATAATCATCGACGATATGTTCGCTTTCGCAATAGCCACTGAAATCATATTAAGCGATGACATTGAGCCCCACTCGGTTGATGAATGCAAACAGAGACAAGATTGGCCTAAGTGGAAAGATGCAATCCAAGCAGAATTAAATTCCTTGGAAAGGCAAAGTGTTTTTGGACCAGTAGTCCAAACCCCGCCTGGTGTGAACCCCGTAGGTTACAAATGGGTATTCACAAGGAAACACAACGAGAAAAACAAGATTGCAAGATATAAAGAACGACTCATTGCACAAGGTTTTTCACAAAGATCTGGAATTGATTATGAAGAGACATACTCTCCTGTAATGGACGCATTTACGTTCCATTACTTAATAAGTTTGGCAGTTTCAGAAAAACTTGATATGCGACTTATGGATGTCATCATTGCGTATCTATATGGAGAATTAGATATTGACATAGATATGAAAGTCCCAGAAGGACTTAAGTTGCCTGAAACGACTAACAAACCATGACGTATGTTCTTAATCAAATTAAGGCGATCATTATATGAGCTGAAACAATCTGGACGAATGCGGTATAATCATCTTAGTGAGTATTTGATCAAAGAAGGATATGCCAACAATGTCATATGCCCTTGTGTGTTCATTAAGAAATCAAATACTAGATTTGCTATAGCGGCAGTATATGATGATGATACGAACCTAGTTGGAACCTCTGAAGAGCTCAATAAAACTGCTGAGTATCTGAAAAGTGAATTTGAAAGGAAAGACCTTGGGAAAACAACATATTGTCTCGGCCTACAGATCGAGCATTGTGATAATGGAATTTTGGTCTATCAATAAGCTTACATTGAAAAAATACTGAAGCGATTTGGCATGGACAAGGCTTATCCACTTAGCATGCCAATGGTTGTTTGTTCTTTGGACATTAAGAAAGATCCATTTTGTCTAAAAGAAGATGATGAACTGGTCCTTGGTCCAGAAGTACCGTATTTGAGTGCAATAGGTGCTTTATTGTATTTAGCACAATGTACTAGACCAGATATAGCCTTTTCAGTAAACTTGTTAGCAAGGTATAACTTTGCTCCAACAATTCGTCATTGGAAGGGAGTCAAAGATGTTCTACGATAGCTTCGTGGGACAAAATACATGGGTCTCTTCTACTCAGACAAGTCCACAAATGACCAGATCCTTGTTAGATATATAGATGTTAGCTTTCTCTCCGATCTACATAAAGCCCGCTCGTAAACTGGATATGTGTTCAAAAATGGAGATACGACAATTTCATGGCGCTCAACGAAGCAAACATTAGTTGCTACATCTTCCAATCACTTGGAAATACTTGCTTTACATGAAGCAGGTTGTGAATGTTCTTGGTTAAGATCAATGATTCATCATATTCGGAATTCATGTGGTCTATCTTCAAAGGCAGACATTCCAACTGCCATCTATGAAGATAATGCAGCATGTGTTGCCCAAATGAAGAAAGGATTCATCAAACGCGATAAGACTAAACACATATCTCCAAAAAAATTTAGTGCACATGAGTTTTAGAAGGCTAAAGTTATTAAAGTCAGACAAATCTGTTCCAATGAAAATCTGGCTGACTTATTCGCCAAGTCTCTACCAAAGTGCACGTTTCAGAAGTTAGTGCAGGGAATCGGATTACGTCGGCTTACCAATCAACTAAATTTGAAGAATGCGGAATCAGGGGGAGATACAATTCAGGGGGAGCATCCATGATACATGCATGTTGTACTCTTTTTCCTTTGATTAGTATTTTTCCCACTGGGTTTTTCTTATCAAGGTTTTAACGAGGCAACATAAGCATGCTCAACACTATATCAACAATCCAAGTAAAGTTGTTCTCTTTTTCCTTCGCTATGGTTTTTTTTCCACTGGGTTTTTCCAAGCAAGGTTTTAACGAGGCAACTAATGTTGATATGCGGGCATCCCAAGGGGGAGTGTTGTAAACAATGGGTATGTATGCCCACTTGCATATAATAAAATTTTCATATGCTTAATAGTGTAATTTGTTTGTTTTTAAGGTAGTTGCTCTATAAATAGAGCATTACGAGTGTTCAAAAGATAGCAGCAAGAACGGAAAGAAAAGTTAGAATATTTTCAACATCCTTCTATTTCTTTTTTACCTGCAATCATTTTGTTATAGCTAGGAAACAAAATAGTGTGATATATTGCACCCATTTCGCCCTCGCTCTTAGCAAATGTTATTTCTCTAACTTTTGCCTATTTATAACAACTTTGATTTTCGTAAGAATTATTTTAGTGGAATAGCATGGAAAATGACACAAGTCTAAATACTCCGGTACAATAATAGTCAAGAAGAGTAGGCAGCCGCAAACTCCATACATAAGGTCCAAAACTTCCCATTTGCTTGCCAATCAACACAGAATGAAGCCCTCTCCTTTCATCCTCCTTACCTCTCTGCTCCATTTTCTAGTCTTACAATTCTCCACAGCAGCTGATACCATTTCTCCATCAGAATCCTGCACCGGCACGAATACCTTGGTTTCTTCCGGCACAAGCTTCCAATTAGGCCTCTTCTCTGCTGGCAGTTTACGGTATTTAGGAATATGGTACAAGAACTTTCCAGATACTGTTGTATGGGTGGCCAACAGAGAAAAGCCTCTTGCAGATTCAAATGGATCCTTGACATTATCGAAAAACGGAAGCCTGATCCTCTTAGACAAAATGAACAACACTCTTTGGTCGTCCAGTTCTTCCCGAGCAGCAGAAGATCCTGTTGCGCAGCTTTTGGAGACCGGAAATCTTGTTGTTAGAGACAAGGCGGCAACTGATTCAGAAGATTATGTATGGCAAAGTTTCGATTTCCCTACGGACACTTTGTTGCAGGAAATGAAGTTGGGGTGGAACTTCGGAACCGGCATCAACAGATTCTTGACTTCTTGGAAAAATGCTAGCGACCCTTCTCCTGGAGAATATACTTACGGGATGGATCTTGTTTTGTTGCCTCAGCTTGTTATTTCAAAAGGATCGAAGAAAAAGTTTCGTACTGGACCTTGGAACGGTATCCGAATCACAGGTACTCCTGGTGCAGCCCTTTCGTTCGGAGCGGTTGTGAATCCAATTTTTGTTTATAATTCCAATGAGTTGTACTATGCATATGAGGCTGTCAGTAATTCTACCATCACAAGGTTAAAGCTTACTGAATCGGGCGAGATCCAGCGGTTACTTGTCAACAACGGAAGCACTGAATGGACTGTTATGTATACTTTGCGGAATGATGAGTGCAGTAATTATGGACAGTGTGGCGCAAATGGCTTTTGCAAGATTAACAAATCACCCATTTGTGACTGCTTGCCGGGGTTTTTTCCGACATCAACGAGTGAATGGGGGGTGCTTAATTGGACGCGTGGGTGCAGGAGGGAGACCCCACTGAATTGTTCGAAGGGAGAAGGATTTCTGAAAATTGAAAATGTGAAACTTCCGGACCAATTGGATTTTTGGGTCAAGAATAGCACTAGCACCAGCGAATGCAAGGCAGAGTGCTTGAAGAATTGTTCTTGTGTAGCTTATGCTAACTCAGATATCAAAAATGAAAGCAGTCTCTGTCTGATGTGGTTCGGCGACCTAATTGATCTGCGCGAGTTCGTTGAAGAAGATAGTGTTCAAGAGCAAGATATATACATTCGGGGGCCATGTAAGTCAGTCTTTGCTTTATTTATGTTAGCTCCCGATATTGGTCAAGAGCAAGATTTATTTCTTTTGAATTGGATGTTGCAAAGATCAAATTGAATAAGTCAAAATCTGGCAATTTTGTTATGATTCAATATTTTAGGGCCTAAACTCATGAAGAAGTGCTGAAATCAGAATATTGAAATGTGTGGTTTAACGATTTGATGTTATCTTGTATATGACCTTCAGGGAAAACGACTGGGAAGAACGATAAAAAAGTAGTACTCATTTCAGTCATATCAGCGGTTTGTTTGCTACTTTTTCTCGGTTTGGCTTTGTTTTCCCGGTGTATAATTCTGAAGAGGAGAAGAAATAAAAGAGGTAAGTTAAAATGCATAAGCCCCCTGCTGTTATATTTGTGGACGCTTTATATCGAAAAGAAAAAAAAAAGATGCTTCAATGTATTGTGCCCTGTGAAAGAATGTATGAGAATGATCATGTTCATGCCCCGTGACGTTTCTAGGAACTATTATATGCTGGAGGAAACTCTTATGCATTGACAAAGACATTGTGTTTGAATACTTGTGTGCCCTTCACATTTTGGTTTTCATTTTACAGCTTCAAGAGACAGTGAGGAGAACTTGGAGTTGCCACTGTTTGATTTTGATACAATTGCAGCCGCCACCAACCACTTCTCCCACGCAAACAAGCTAGGCGAGGGAGGTTTTGGTTCTGTTTACAAGGTAGCAAAACGATACTTGACGCTAATATTTTCAACGAATTTAAGCTAATAGACAAAATTTTCAGGCCAACTTAACCCAAGAAGAATTCATTGCTGTAAAGAGACTCTCAAAAGATTCTGGGCAAGGAATTGAAGAGTTTAGGAACGAAGTTGCCATGATAGCCAATCTTCAACATTGGAATCTTGTTAAACTTTTGGGCTGCAGCATCAAAGGAGATGAAAGGATGCTGATTTATGAGTACATGCCCAACAAAAGCTTGGACTGCTTCATTTTCGGTCTGAGATTCTGCCCTTCATCTTCAAGAATTGTCAATATTTATTTAGTTCAATTTATCATTGAGTCGAGTCCTCTGCAGCTCTGTTTATGTCATTCAAAGTTAATTAATATGAGGGGTGACTTATGCAGATCAAAATAAAAAGGTGTTGTTGAACTGGAAAAAGCGATTCGACATTATCATGGGAATCGCACGAGGACTTCTCTACCTCCACCAAGACTCTAGACTAAGAATCATTCATAGGGACCTTAAGAGCAGCAACATCTTACTTGACGATGAGTTGAATCCCAAAATATCTGACTTTGGCATAGCAAGGATTTTCGAACGCAATCAAACTGAAGCAAAAACAAAACGCGTAATTGGGACATAGTAAGTTATACCAATACATGTCATGCATGCATTTCTTCCTTTCTAATTTTAAACAACTACTAACATTGTGTTGTTTGCATGCAGCGGATATATGTCTCCTGAGTACGCAATTGACGGAAAGTTTTCAGTGAAATCTGATGTCTTCAGTTTCGGAGTTCTTTTGTTGGAGATAATAAGTGGCAGAAAGAACAGAGGGTTTCACCATCCAGATCACAATCACAATCTTCTTGGACATGTAAGTATTACATGCTTCTGTGGGTTTTCCAAATGTTGAGCGTTATAGCCTATAGTTTTCAATGAGTATGTATGACTAAAGGTCGATAATTTTCCAACTGAACCAGGCATGGTTACTATGGAACCAAAGCAAGCGTTCGGAACTAATAGATCAATGCTTAAAGTACTCGTACGCTGAGTTTGAGGTGCAAAGATGCATTCAAGTAGGTCTATTATGTGTTCAAAAGCTTCCGATAGACAGACCGGCAATGTCATCAGTGGTGTTCATGTTAGGCAACGAGGGAGCGCCATTGCCTCAACCGAAGGAGCCTGGTTTCTTTACTGAAAGAAGCTCCGAGGACATCGATACCTTATTCGGCGAAGGTAGAAGCCAGTCGGGAAGCTCAATTACCATTACCACACTGGTAGCTAGATAACCAACATATATATGGATTCATCGGTCCCATTTTCACACATTCGACATGGCGGATACTATGTATATTTTTATACTAAGAGACACAGAAAGAGATTGGCCTCAATACATGGGAAAGTGGATTGAGAAATGTTAAAAAAACATCTAAAATTATTTATACGTAGATTAACTGAGTGTGTGTTAGCTACATTATATCTATTTAGTAAAAGTAAATAATTGTAGGTGTTTGGGCCCAAAATGTTGGTTTGGGTCAAGTTTAGAATTGTTCTTGGCTTGGAAGCTTAGCTCAAAGGTCGCTGTGAGACATTCAGTTCATGGGCCGCCTAACCAAGGCCGGCCAAGTCCTATCAGGAGATGGAGTATTCCTAATTAGGATGAAGTGGTTGAGTCCTATTGTAAGATGGATCGATAGGGTGGTGAAGTCCTGATGCAATAAGGATTCTCGGCCGAATGAGCATGCTTATACTTAGAAATGAATGTGGCCTGATAAAAGGTTAAGTTCAAAGTCCTATTGGAATTAGGGTTGGCCGAGTTGAGTTTGGATCAGAATGAGGAGTCATAATCCGAATATAGTTTTAACTTGATCAAAACAAAGATTGTTGCTATAAATAGAGGGGGAAGTGCACCATTCAAACCCCCTCCAATTCAACACACAAATCTGCCATGCGCAAACTCTCGCTCTACGCGAAACCTCTCAACAACCTTGAGATTTTTATTTTTCTTTTCGCTGACACACCTTCAGTTTGGATAAACAGCACTGTGAAGGCAACTGGTGATACCTTCAGTTTAGATAAACTGCACTATCGCTGTAGAACCAGCCGACCTTGGGACACCTTCAGTTTGGATAAACAGCACTGCGTTGAGGCCGACTGGTTAACTATCCAAGTCTCGATCCAGAAGGGTTTTCGAATCCTTATTGATAGAGGTCATCTCATTAGCCTTTTCAACGAAGTGAGGTGTTACAGATTACTGGGCTCGGTGCTTTGAACGCCAAGTTGCTTTATGATTAGATACTCGCAAGTAGGTTATAGAGTTAGGCATTTTGACTGCCGAACCACGTTCATGATTAAGATCTGTATTTGCTTCGAGTACCTATGTCCCTATACCTTGGTGTCGATTCGGCGTGAGTTCACCCTTACGAACGCAATCACTGTGACTAAATCCGGCGCTGACGATTTGTGAACTTCGCAAAACTAGTAGCTTTGTCTTCAAGCTCTAGAACTTGAAGGCCGAGACGTGTTCGTTCCTCGGTCGCAGTCGCAAGATTGGGAAGTCAGTCGTGCGTTCAACGCAACATCAACATATTTTACTCCCGGGCCGAGCTCGATCGATGAGTTGGCACACCCCGCAAACAAATGAATGACGTAGTTAGCTCATTAGTTACTCGGCCCGCGTGCCACGTAGACTTAGTAGTTTTTAGGGTCAACATTTTTGGCACGCCCAGTGGGACAAGTGGTAAACCTATGAAGTTCATGCCTGTCGAAACACAGTAAGTGAAAAAGAAAATAGTCCTGGGAAAATCGATAGCTACACCTACAACCTAGAACATAGATCCAGAAAGCTTGTCACAAGCACAGATTATTGATGCCGTGACACCCGACACATGTTGAGAAAGGGAAGTTATTCTCGGTGAGCTGCTTCGTGATACGAAAGTCCTCACCAAAGCTACAAAATGATGTTCTGTCGAAGGGGCCGAGAAATAAAAAGGATACTAGAGGAAGTACGTGATTACAGTGTCGTGCACACTAGATTGCTTGAGGTCCTGGTTAATAATACTCAAAATATGAGATTTGCCAATCGATCTAGACAATCCATTCCAAAGAATAATATAATACCAGCATCAACGGCCGAAGCAAGATCGAGCAGCAAAACGAATGAATTCAAGGCAGAAACGACGTTCGTTGGTTTGGTTGAAGCTCAAAAGATGATCAATTCGGCCTTAAAAATGGCTGAAATTCCCAAAATTCATTCATCTATACCCGGCCTATGTAGAGCAGTTCGAGTACCCTAAAGACTTTAAAATCCTAGATTTCAGCCTTTTCGCTGGAGAATCGTTTCTGTTTTCTTTAGAACATGTGGCTCATTTCACTGCACAATGCGGAGATGTTAATAGTGACTTTCATAAGTTACGGATGTTCAACTTCTCGTTAACAGGATCAGCATTCGCGTGGTACATCAATCTTACTCCTAATTCCATCCAAAGCTGGAAATAACTTGTCGAGAAATTCCATGAGCAGTTCTATTGGCCGGGAATAGAGATGCCAGTGTCTTCATTGGCCATAATGGCTCAGGCATCTGATGAGTCACCAATGGAATACCTAATGAGGTTTAAGTCGGCCAAAAATTGGTGCCGAGTACCTCTCCCCGAAGTCAAGTTCGTGAGAATAGCCTTGAACGGTTTGGACGTGGAGTACAAAAAAAAGTTCTTGGGGGCAAACTTTCGGGATATGTATGAACTGGCTCAACATGTCAAGAAATATGATTATCTACTCCGAGAAAAGAAGATATCGAAGTCCCCAACCCAAGGAACAATTTACAAGAATCCTTCGGTCAGTTATGCATTGGCCGAAGGCGAAGACTCCTAATATGCTAGTGTAGACGCGGCCGATATTGTAATTGATAAGCCATACATATGCAAGGCCTTGGCTCATCCCAACTCCAAAGATGTCAAAACTCGCTCGGCCTTTGAAGAAGCTGCAATCAAAGCATCAAAAGTCTATACTTTTGATATCACCAAGGCCGACGCAATTTTTGACCAGTTGTTGTTTGCAAAGATTATCTAGCTTCGGCCAGGACATAACATCATAAGGCCAAAGACTTGAAAAACAAAACATATTGCAAATATCACAACTTAAATAAGCATACGACAAACAACTATGTCATATTTCGTGATGCTATTCAAAGTTGGATTGATAAAGGCAAACTAAAATTTCTTGAAAAAATAGATAGTTGTCGATGCTAATCCTTTCCCCTCTGCGACAGTCGCTATGGTAGATGCTCACTTTCCCAAAAGCAAAGGGAAAAGGAAGGCAGAGTTTGTTCCGATACAACATGTCTTAAAATAGAATTCTCGGTCGCGACTCAAGATTGATTCATTCTCAAACGAGCCACCCACAGAAATTTCAAGACCGACCGTAGTTGAAGCCATGTCAAGTTCCAACGAAGAAGAGACTGATAGGCCAATGGTTTTGTGCAGCTGTTGTAAAGTACGCGTTGTCCTAACAGAGCCAAACAAGAAACTGCCTCAGGTTCCAGCACCACGGCTGCCACCCATGGCCTTAATAACACCTCCAAAGGTACTTGGCGCTGGCCAACGCCAAAAGGTGTTCGATGAGCTCGGTCTCCAAATATGAACCGATGGACCATCTTTGACCAGACGACGTCTTGACTTTGATGCACTATTTTATAATGAGGATTATTATTCGCAAAATTTCAACAGTTCGAGTTCATCGGTGAACCAAAAGACTTTCAAGCCGCATGAACCACGCGACCAATAATGGTACAGTTACAACTCTCCCACCGGCATATACACTGCACTATCTAAATCTCAGAAATTTCACCGTCACCGGATGAATTGCATAGCTCGACGACAAGCAGCACAGGGTACTTCGACTCCCAAATGATAGCCGAAAGAAACAGTGAGAAGTGGAGATGACCTACAACCCCCGAAAATCATGAGCCAATTACTTCGAGGAAAAAAGGTAATTGATCGCGACTTTGAAATCACCATTGAAGAGTCCAAGAAGCGTGTCAAACTCCTTCTTCGACCTAGGGAAATGAAAGCTCGTTTTGAGCAATTTAGAAAAAAAAACGAAAAGCAAACTCCCACCGTTGCCTTCACCAGAGCCACTAATTAAAGTACGATGGAATCTGCACCTCCGTTTCTTGGCTAGGCAATAGAGTACATGTGGGAGTTTCATAAGAAATACTCTGGTAACGAATTATACGGCGAGGCCCTCGACCTGGCCCTACCTTGCCTTGACGCTGAACAGATTATCGAAAAGACCACCGATCTGGTGATGAAAGCCAGGTTCTAGCACATACGTGAAGCCCGAGTTCTTGGATTTGAGGTGATCCATACACCGATATAGATGTCGCCGATCTTCTATTTTCTTTTGAGGACTTTCAATATTTACGGTACCATTTCAAAGTATTCTCAACAGTGGCTCTCTTCGGCCTTATGGCTAAGGAGAAAGAACATGTGGCGCGTCTGGATACATACCTTGACACACGGAACGCTCGATTCGCCTATCAAGAGCAAGCCCGTAAAGTAGCACAAAAATAGAACCAACTCCCAACGTTGAGTGCGCTCGGCGAGGACAATCAGGACAACACAGAACTGGAGGATGTGGCGCATCAAGCACTCCTTAAAACAAAACATAGACAAGCCAAGGATAATCAAGAACGGGATACTTCAGTCGATAACTAGGAAGAGGACGACCATGACCCGATGGGGCCTTTAGTCATCGAGAATATGAAGATTAGCATGGTCCATGTTATACCTGCTAAGTTTTAACCCACCGCATCCCAACCAAATTTCCTGGATGGTGACTTGGTTGCCGAAGAAGCAACACAAATTGACTTCATCTCTGTCGAATAGGATGAGTCAGAGAGCAAGCAGGATAAACTCAATGCAGCTCTTACTGAGCTTTTTCCCGGCTCTTCTACCATTAATCTTCAGCATCTAAAGCCGTTGTATGTTACAGCTCATATTGAAGGATACCCAATTTCTAAGGTATTCGTCAATTGTGGAGCAACAGTCAACATTATGCCTGTGTCCATCATGCGAGCACTGCAGCGTTCTAATGAAGAACTCATCCCGTCAAGGGTAACCATGAGCAGCTTTGTTGGAGACAAGTCCCAAACAAAGTGGGTTCTTTCTTTGGAGGTGAGCATTGCCGGTTGTAATCACATGACTGCATTTTTTATAGTTGATTCAAAAACTGAATATAATGCATTGGTCGGCCACGATTGGATCCATCAGACAGGTTGCATTGTTTCGTCGCTATACCAAGTCCTTTTTTTTTGGGACGGTAAATCAGTTGTTGTTCACCGAGCCAATAATCAGCCGTTCTAGGCCAACATAATTTAGGCCTGCTATTAGGACGACCACGTCAGCTACATTACACTGTAGGGTTTTATTGATGAAAGATGGCCGACTCGGATCTCAGTTCAAAAAGCTATCGAAGTAGCCGCCGAGACTGTGCACCAGGATTCGACAAGACTCGGGTTGGCCAACTTACTTAACAACGCTGATGGCTGATGCCCAGCAGGAAAGATGCCAGGTTGCGGTTTCATCCACCATGGAACGACTACTGGCCTATCTGTATGTTGTGTCTAGGCAACCAAACTCAGGCATAAACTTAATCGAATTCCTGGCCGAATGCAATAATAGCCCAGTTCTATCGTTAGATCAAGTTCAGGTCGTACCGGCTGAACTTGAGGATAGTCAACCTCAGGTCAAAGATCCTTTAGAAGAAATAAATGTTGGAACGGCCGAGGACCCACGACCTTTATTTATTAGTGCTTTATTACCCCAACATATGAAAGCCAAGCTCTGTAATTTACTTAAGGAATTTAAAGATTGTTTTGCTTAGAGTTACCATGAGATGCCTAGTTTAGATCGAAAGCTCATTGAGCATGAGTTACGCATTAAACCTGGGTGTAAACCATTCCATCAACCACCTCGACTATTCTCAACTGAAGTGCAACTCGGCATAAAGGATGAAATCGTTTAACTTCTATAAGCCGGGTTCATTCGGACAGCTCGATGCGTCGAATGGTTGGCGAATATCATCCCAATTATAAAAAATGGTGCTTTACAAATCTGCATCGATTTCTGAAATCTGAATCTAGCAACTCTTAAAGATGAATATCCAATGCTGATTTCATATTTGTTAATCGACGCAGCAGCAAATCATGAGATCTTATCTTTTATGGATGGACATACTGGTTACAACTAGATTTTCATTGTCGAAGCCGACGTTCACAAGACTGTTTTTCGTTACCCGAGGGCACTTGGGGTATACAAACAGGTTGTTATGTCGTTCGGCCTCAAGTACGCCGGCGCCACATACCAATGAGCGATGAACACTATATTCCATGATTTAATTGGAACTATCGTCGAAGTCTACATTGACAATGTTGTAATCAAAATGTCGGCAGACACATTGGGATGATCTTCGATGAGCTTTCCTGCGTATGCTCCAGCACAACCTAAAAATGAATCCTGCCAATTGTGCTTTCAGCGTGTCAGCCAGTAATTTTTTAGGATTCCTTGTACATCACCGTGGTATTGAGGTCGATGAAAATAAGGCTCGAGCAATCATCAATGCTCCACCTATTGCGACCAAAAAGCAATTATAGTCGTTGCTCGGTAAGATTAACTTTCTCTGCTGATTCATTGCTAATTCAGCAGGAAAAATGTAAGCCTTTTCCATACTTTTGAAACTCAAGGACTCTGACATTTTTTAATGGCAGACCGAACATCAAGAGGCATTTGCACAGATCAAATTGTATATCTCTGCGACTGAAGAGTCCATTGGTTGCCTTCTAGCCCAAGACAATGACACCAGGCGCGAGCAGGCTATTTTTTATCTTACCTGCAACCTTAGTGCTCCTGAGATTAACTACTCAGCCATTGAAAAACTCTGCCTAGCTTTGTTTTTTGCCGTGTCGAAGCTCAGGCATTATATGCTTCCATCAATCACCCAGGTCATCGCCTAAACTGATGTCATTCATTACATGCTCACTCGACCGATAGTCAAAGGCCAAATTAGGAGGTGGACAATGGCGCTGTCTGAATTCAGCTTGCAATACGTGCCCCAGAAAGCCATCAAGGGCCAAGAATTGGCCGATTTCTTGGCCCAACACCCGTCCCCATATGGTTTTGGGGGCAATGATGTTGAAATCGGCATGGTAGCAACCCGAGATAATTATTGGACAATGTATTTTGATGGTTTGAGCACCTCCATTTCAACTGGTGTTGGGATAGTCATTCAGTCCCCAGATCATCGTTGATGGTATTTTTCTCTCAAGCTCGACTTTGATTGTTCGAATAACCAGGCTATATACAAGGCCCTCATCATTGGCCTCGATGTCCTTCACAACATACGGGCAACCCGCGCCTTCGTCCTCTGTGATTTAGAACTTTTGATTAACCAACTCAATGACACTTTTCGTTGCATGAGTTGTACTCTGACGCCCGATCACATGGTTGCTAGCTATTTGGCTAAGTCCTTCAATGGAATTACATTCAAACATATTTCCTAAGTATGGAATACCGATGCAAACGAAGTGGCTCAAATAGCCTCCGACGCATAACTCATGGGGGGCAAGATAGGCCGCACAATACTTGTAATACAACGATCGTACCTAGCCCTGGTTAATGAACAAGTTCTCCAGCAGGATTATGTAATCTGAGCCCTAGTCATGTCTTTGCCTTCATTGTTGGAACGAGAAGATCTTGTGGAGGTTTGCGTAGTCGAGGCATTAATAGAACTGGAGAAGGTCAATCATGCAGTATCTCGACAACCTTAATGGCAAACACGACCATAGAACGAAGGCTCATGCCAGAAATTATGTATTGTACCAAAATGTGTTGTACATAAAAGGTGAGGATGACCTATTGTTATTATATCTCAGCCCGTAAGAGGCCACATAGGCAATTACAGAAGTTCATAAAGGAATCTGCGGAGCTCATCAATCTGGTTGAAAGACACGATGGTTGCTTTGCGGACAAGGTATTTCTGACCGAGTCTACTGAAGAATTGTATTGAATTCGCACGAGGATGTGTACAGTGTCAAATTCATGGTCCTATACAGAGAGTCCCGGCTGAATCACTACATTCGGTCACCAAACCATGGTCGTTTAGAAGACGGGCCATAGACATAATCAGCAAAATTACACCATATTCCGGGTCAGTAAAGCATACATGGATACTCGTCGCAATGGACTGCTTCACCAAATAGGTCAAAGCAAAATCGTATGTCGAGTTAACATCTAAAGAAGTTTGTATTTTGTAGAAGAAAACATCATGACCAGATTTGGTGTACCAGAAACAATCATAACGGATAATGGTATGATCTTCACATCTGACAGGTTTAAGGAGTATATGGAAAATCTTAGAATTTAACTTGAGTAGTATACGCCGTATTACCCATAGGTAAATGGGTAGGTCGAAGCAAGTAATGAGGTTTTGATCGATATTCTTGAGAAAATGGTAAGAGAGAAGCCACCAGAACGACTCCACACGTGCTGACCTATGAACATGACACAATGCTGCCAGTCGAGCTAAGTATAAACTCTTTAAGAGCAATTGAACAAAGTAGTTTGTTCAGTGCCGAGTACAGTCAGACTATGAGACAAGAGTTAGAAGATCTAGAAGAGGCTCGGCTTGATGCTTATAACTTGTTAGTAGCATAGAAGAAAATTACCTAGTGAGCTTATAATCAGTGAGTTAGACAAAAAAACGTTCGACAAGGGAGAGTTGGTTTGGCAATCGTGCTACCAGAAGGAATTAAAGACCCTAGGTTCGGCAAATGGTGGCCAAATTAGGAAAAACCTTTCGTCATTCACAAAGTTCTTGTCAATGGGGCATACTATCAAATAGATCGAACTGGTTTAATTCACAAGTTGCCAATCAACGGGAAATTTTTAAAGAAGTATTATTCGATAACTTAGGAAATGAGAGAATAAAAGTGCTTTTCATTAAATTTGTAAGAGTTACAAATGATCAAGAATTAAAACAGCCTACAGATACACAGTCTTAGGGGGTCGAAGGAAGGAAGTCTTCTAGATCGACCTTTAATTCTAGCCACCTTACTTCACCCATAGTAACCTCGGCTTGTCGTGTCCTCTTGTCGAGTTTCATCTGTTTAATTTGCCTCGCGTCGACTGCAAAATCCACCAGTTTAGCCTTGTTCCCTTCCAAATCTGTCTCAAGTTCAAAAGCAACGGCCAATCTCTGACGTTGAAGTTCTGCAATTTGATGGTCGAGAATGGCCAGTCGCTTCTTCTTCTCCTTAATCACCTCGAGCTCTGGTCGAATTGCTTTTTGGGCGACCATTGCAGCTTTTAGGTTGTCTTCTGCTTAAAGAGCCCTCTTGAAAATAATAAAGTATTCTCGAGTCCTCTTCAAGATAGAAGACAATTGAACAATGGACTCATTGCTCAATTGACCCTCAGAACCAAGGGCGTTCAGGTATTCTCCCACAAAGTTGAGGCCGTTATGCTCTAAGACTTGCGAGGCCGAGATAGATAGAAGTTCTTGCAGCTTGGCGAAGGCAGTGGATTCGACCGCAGTTGAAGCAGGCTCGGCCGAGGTAGCAAAAGGCCCAGCAGAGCCAGAGGTAGTAGAGAGTAGAGCGTCGAGCTCGACCTCCCATGAAAGCTGCACAGAAAGAAACTTGTCAGGATAAGTTAAGTCACAAGGAAATAAGAAAAAAGGAAAAATGCTAGACCTGCCAAGAAGAGACTTTGGCCATGCATGCTGGCTCGTTGCTCGAGCCTAGAGAGGTTAAAGGTTAAGCCCAGTGTTTAAGAGTTTCTTTTAATTCACGCGACCGATGAACCACTAAGGTGACTAGGAGATATAGATAATGTCGTTCGACGCATAGAATTTTCGATGAAATGAGAAAGTGGGCACCTGACATTTAATATTTTCCTGGTTTAGAATTCTAAGGCAGAAGATCTTGATCCTGCGGATGAATCGGTGTTTCCGCCGTCACTTCAGGCTCGATAAGAGGCATTTTTCCACGATCGGCTGCAAAATGATCGGCCTGGATAATTGCCTCAACCACAAGGGGAAGATTAGTGGAGGGAGGTCAAGGGTGACTTGCTAGTGGAATCTCGTCGCTCTCGTCATCCTGAGATAAAAATATGAAGAAAAAAAACTGATTAGTACTTTTGGATTTAACAAGGGAAAAGAGTGACCAATAGCATGATCATACCTCTTCCAGGATGATCGTTGATTGTTTTAGATTTTTGGGGAGATTCTTATCAGCCGAAGAAGTCACCTCTTCCAAGACAGGTGCAATGATCGGCCCCAGAGTTGCAGGCTCTTCGACCAGTGAAGCAGCAACGGGTTCAACCACGACTTAAGGGACAGGTCGAATCTTGAGTGCTGGGCCAGCTGGGGTTGGTCACTTCTCCGTCAGGGTCTTAACAGCGGGAACATGAGGAGAGACACTGGAGTGGTTGCTCCCGTCGTCTGGCTAGAAGTAATGTGAATCTTCTGTTCTCATTTCTTCGCCAATTTCTTGATGCATTTTGGGGGTCAAAGAGTTTCACCTGCTGTCTCGGCTTCCTGGCGAGGCCATTTGCTCGGCGGGGCTGGCACGGTAATTTTAGTCTTTTTGGATGAGAGGGCCAATTTTCTCTTGGCCGCAGCAGCGACGATCACATCCGCCTACTTCAGCACTCGACCGCTTGAGAAAGCGAAATCAAATCAGTAAAGTTAAGTGTTTAAAGAATAAAGGTAAAGATAGCTATATACCTTGGGTTGTCTCTTTGAATTGAGAGGCATGAGCTTTTTTGGGTCGGTCGCCAAAAATCTTGTTGATGACATCTTTGACTGAACTGCCAAAGAACTCCTAAGTGTATGCTTCCCACCAGTCGCCGAAGGTGTCAGTGCTGAAAGATTCTGGAACAGTTGGTCGAAGGCAGAATTTTTTGCACCCTTCCTGAAACTCTCCCTCGGTGTCTTTGCACTCCCTCTTTGAAAAACTAGAGAGATGTCCTCGGCTTAGGATGGAGTGGGAGGTAAGTAGAGGCATCGGGCAACCTTGGAGGTAGTCGAGTTGTCGAGCAGTGAAGTGAGGGTAGTAGACTTCCCAACTTGCTCGGCGAGCGTTGCAGCCAAGGGGAAGGTCGAGTGTTAACACGAATGACCCCTAGTTTTGACGAAGGTCAGCATCTTCAACTTCACTCCATGCTGATGTTCGGAGCCTAATCGATGAGGGGTGCTCTTGATGACGATATATTACAAATTCATTGTCATACAGGCCAACTGAAGACCGAGCGCTTCAGTTGGGGATCTCTAGCCGAAGTGTAGCAAAATACACCTACAACCAGAGTTGGAAAACCCAAAGGGGTCTGTTTTGGTATGGGTCGATCTTGTTGATGGTTGCTTTGGCCAGTCAGCGAGAGGTTGGCGAAGATGGCGAGGAAGGGTAGACTGAGCACCAGGGTGTGATCGCTAACCAAGGCTTCAACCACCAATATGTTTTTGACCAAGCACTTATTTGACTTGGTATAACAAATAAACCTGTTGTACCAATAAAATAGGAAGGCTTTGTGTTCTCTCTTTCGTAGGCTTACCTCCCCTCGATCAGCAAAGTGGAGGATGTGGGTGTTGTAGTTGAAGTTCTTTTGAAGGCTCGTGACCTTTTTTGCTCAGCGACTCGACGGCCCATTCTTCAAATAGTGGCTTGAGGTCGAGATTCGACTGGCATCCAGATAAGGCGACGTCGACTGGGAGGCCAGAAAGGGAAGTCCCAAGAATTTCTGAGATATTGAGAATGGTGGGGCCCATAAGGCCAAAGGGAAAGATCATGGTATTGATGGCCGAGCACCAAAATCTCAGGGCTACCATAAAGAGTTCTCTGTCCATGACAATTCCACGATCGAAAGTCTAATGGCATCATAAATGCCAAGAGCTTTCCATTTTTAGTTGAAGAAATTTTCCATCCGTTCAACCCAGGCTGCCTAGGTTGCAGTGGTCGAAGGCCAGGATCCTTGGGGCTTCGCCAAATCCCACTTCTACCAATCAAGGGTGCTAAGCAATGGGCCTTGAAAAGGTTAGTGATGGATGGTGGTACTGCGTCCTTAATGAGTGGCCCTAGGATCTAATGAGTGGCGCTTATATCGCTCTCGGAGCGCAGAGTCTTGATGGCGCTCTGGTCGATAAAGTTCATGCACTTGTTGCATTCGTCAAAGAACTTGGAGATGAAGGTAGCCATTGTTGAAGTCTTGAAGGTTTTTCGGGTTTGAAGGAATGATTTATGGGTTAAGAGATTTTAGGATTTATGGGTTTTGAAAGCAGGAGAGTGATTTGAGTATTTATAGGCATTTTGGAGGAAAGGTCAAGCGTTTGATTTTCAAAAATTGGGATAGAATCGACCCGGAAAGTTGCTAATCGTTATGGATATTCAGAGAATCTAGGCGAAAACATAAAGTGTCTCGCGATTTGAAGGCGCACTTTGCGTGTGGCGATGGTTTTAATGAGGAAAGACGTTTCAATGGCCACACATCTAAAGGGTCATCATTAAGAGCTGCTGAGTGAGCTAAGGCGTCGCCACGTGGTAGAGGTGAAGAAGAATGAAAATGAGTAATCATGCTTCATAAATGTGTGTGATTAAGGTTTTCGAGGTGTTTGAATGTTTGTGGAGGATATGCCAAAGGTTGGTTTCACTTCTTCAAGGCCGAACCTTGACCAAGGATTATAGGTCAACAACCTCAGAAGCGAGAGGGCAATGTTTGGGCCTAAAATGTTAGTTTGGGCCGAGTTTAGAATTGTTCTAGGCTCGGAAGCTTAGCTCAAGGGTTGCTGTGAGACATTCGGTCCATGGGCCGCCTAGCCAAGGCCGACCAATTTCTATCAAGAGATGGAGTATTCCTTATTAGGATGAAGTGGGTAAATCCTATTGTAAGATGGATGGATGGGGTGGTGAAGTCCTGATGCGATAAGGATTCTGCATCGGATGAGCATGTTTATACTTAGAAATGAATGTGGCCAGATAAAAGGTTGAGTTCAAAGTCCTATTGGAATTAAGGCTAACCGAGTTGAGTTTGGATCATAATGAGGAGTCCTAATCGGAATATAGTTTTAACTTGATCGAAAGAATGATTGTTGCTATAAATAGAGGGGGAAGTGCACCATTCAAATCCCTTCCAATTTAACACACAAATTTGCCATGCGCAACTCTACGCGAAACCTCTCAACAACCTTGAGATTTTTATTTTTCTTTTCACCGACATACCTTCAGTTTGGATAGATAACACTATCGCCGTAGAATCAGCCGACCTCTGGACACCTTCAGTTTGGATAAACAACACTGCGTCAAGGCTGACTGGTTAACTATCCAACTCACAGCCGAGAAGGGTTTTCAAATCCTTATTGATAGAGGTCATCTCAGTAACCTTTTTGGCAAAGTGAGGTGTTACAGATTACTGGGCTTGGCGCTTTGAACGCCGAGTTGCTTTATGATACTCGCAAGTAGGTTCTAGAGTTCGGCATTCTGACGGCTGAACCACGTTCATGATGAAGACCTATATCTATTTCGAGTATCTGTGTCCCTATACCTTGGTGTCGATTCGGCGTGAGTTTACCCTTACGAACGCAATAACTGTGACCAAATCTGGCGTTGACGATTTGTGAACTTCGTAGAACTAGTAGCCTTGTCTTTAGGCTCTAGAACCTGAAAGCTGAGACGTGTTCCTTCCTCAGCCGTAGTCGCAAGATTGGGAAGTCAGACGTGCGCTCAACGCAACATCATCATATTTTGCTCCCTGGCCGAGCTTGGTTGAGGAGTTGGCACGCCCCGCACACAAGTGAAGGACATAGTTAGCTCATTAGTTACTCGGCCTGTGCGCCACGTAGGCTTATTAGTTTTTAGGGTCAACAATAGGTTCTGAAACTAGTTCGTTTCTTCTTTTTATTTTCAAATAACTAGTATATGTTTACACAAAGTATGTGAATTTTTTTACTTTTGTTTTTAAAATTGAAGGAGGGATGAAGTGAGTGAGAGAAAACGTGAAAGTTCGAGAGAGGTTATGTTTTTATTTTTATTTTTAAATTAAAGATGATAAAATTATCAGTAGGTGAGTTTAAATAAAAAAAAAGCAAAAAACAAAGAGAGTTTCACTAATATGTAGGTTAGATAATAGATAATAATAGTAAGGTCAACTCCAATTAGTTGGTCACACTGCTCATAAATTCGAAAAAAATTAAATACAATTACATGATAAATAAGGAAACTCTCAAAGAATGAGATCAGTAAAAAGGTCGGATGTGACGAAAATATAAGGATTTCATGTCTTCATAAGAGTTGCTCAAAACTATCGCGGTCTAAGTGCCGCGGCACAAGTTTTCTTTTCCCCAAAAATTCATGTTATTTTGGTTGAGGTTGGTTTCAATGTCCAAGTATTTCTTTTCTATGTCAAAAGTCCAAGTTTGACAAAGGCTGATGAATTAGGACGGTTTCGAAAATAATTTCTGATCCAAAAGCCACGTAACAGAAATGCTAGCTAGTCAACTTTTTGTGCGGAGAAAATCGAGGTGTTTCACTGCATAATTGAAGATACGAAATGACATCCCAAGCATCCTTCACATTCTGCAATTTTCTTTCTGCTAATTATGTCACCCAACCAGCATTAGGATTATAAAATAGAGAATTTTAATGAAAAAAATTCGGTATTGTTTATTTTAACGAAAAATTATATTTTAACATTAAAAAGTTAATCATAGTATTATTTACTTTACCCTTTATTTTGTTCTTATCGTTAAAACTCAAAATTTTCAAGCTCTTTTCATTAGTTTTCCTTATAAAATATCTATAACCAACCGATGTTGGGCCAAGTACATTTTGTGCCAGTTCACAAAAGATAGTCATGGATATGTTCATAGCAACTTCTTTCAATTTATGATACAAATTTGGTCTTTGAGGGTTCTTACATGAGTCTCAGAGAGAGGAGAGAGCTTCTTTTAGAGAAGATTCCAGGCTTCGAAGGCAGTCGAACATGGAATGAGAAGAGTCTTTATTGAGGGAGATGTTGTGGCCTTGATCCAACTAAGCAATAGCTTGTCTTTCGAGTAGAGAGGATTGAGTGAGCCGTCAGATAAGTTATCTTCAAGTTTAACAATAATACCAAGATCATGAAGTTCGAGAACATCCTCGAATTGTGACTTCCAACTAAGAAAATTTGTGCGATCCATTGGTGTGGTGAAGAGATTAGATATATTGAAGGAGGTAGGAAGAGAAGAAGTGAAGCCCGCCATGGTAGATTGAGTCTGACTGTCAGAGGTTCGAGATGCACTAGATGCAGCAGAGGAGGGAGCCGAGTTATCAGAGTTTGCCATTGATAGTTAGCGGAAGGAAGGAATAGGATCGACTGTTTGGGTGTTAGCCCTTTTAGGGCTCTGGTGCCATAAAGAAATATGGACCACTAGGGTTTTAGAATGGGTTCTTTAGATATTAATCCTTACAACTTTTATTTCCTAGATAAAAACCCACCTAGTTATAAACATCCAAATAAAACCCAAATTTAAAAATGTCTGCCAAGTATAGAAGTAATTGACCTATTATTACAAAATATTTACAATTTGTGCCATAATATTCAAAATAAATCAATAAATGTTATTACTCACCTTAATTACAATGAAAATATAATTATTGACATATTATTACCCCTAACACACACATATATACGTTCAAATATAATTTTATAAATATATTATCACCATAAGCTCAATATATATATAACACACATATATAGTTTACCTATATATATATAATACTACTATACGTTCATATAAATATATATATATATATATACACATGCACAGTATTACATATATCATCAAAAACCATAACTGGGTTTGCTTTATGTTGGTAAACTAATATTGAATAAAATAATAACATTTTTTTATGTAGGTACATTATTTTGCATATATTGGGTTTGCTTTATTATGTAGGTAAATTAATATTGAATAAAATAATAACATTTTTTTATGTAGGTACATTATTTTGCATATATTGGGTTTGCTTTATTATGTAGGTAAATTATTTTTCATGAATTTTTATGTATATCAGGCATTTTTTTTGTTATATATATGTGTGTGTGTGTGTGTAAAATAATTTACCTACATTTATATGTAAAATATAATTTTATTGACTTAACTAAGCATGTATTACTGTACTAAAAAAACACCACGCATGTATTCCTACATTTATTAGGCATGTTTCATTGTTATTATATATTAGGCAATGAAATATTTATTTTTTTTATTTTTGTAAAATCATTAATTCTCCCTTTCAATTTGTATGTAATTAATTGTGTAAATCAAGCATTCAAATAGGAGTGTTTTGGGCATCAAAAAATTTTTAATGTGTAAAGTTAAATATAATTAATGAATTTGCTGATGTGGAATCTACTCAATGAGTTTTATTTGAGTAAAAAACTTATGTTGGGTTTTATGTGGAGAAAATTAAGTTTCATTGGCTAAAGTTATATTTTCAGGTTTTAGAATGTTGTGGCAAGAAAGGATCTATGCTGAAATTCTTGACTAATCTATCAGTCATGGTATTCATTTATATACATAATTACAAGAGTGGACCAACACAGTCCCATTTACAAAAAGTATATCAACACAATCAAACTAATTGAATGATTACATAAAAAGTAAATCAGCAATTACAAGGGAAGGAAATCAGCCAGATTCTTGTGAGTGTGGACTTTCTTGTGTTTGCCTAATTTTAGGAGATGACTGAGATGATGGCTTCGTCAGAGGCATATGTTTCTCATCAGTTATTTCAAAAGGATCGAAGAAAAAGTTTCGTACTGGACCTTGAAACGGTATTCGAATCACAGGTACTCCTTTTTCAGCCCTTTCGTTCGGGGCGGTTGTGTGTATAATTCCAATGAGTTATACTATGCATAAGGGTTGTCAGTAATTCTACCATCACAAGGTTAAAGCTTACTGAATCGGGTGAGATCCAGCGATTACTTGTCAACAACGGAAGCACTGAATGGGTTGTTCTGTATACTTTGCAGAATGATGAGTGCGGTAATTATGGACTGTGGAGCAAATAGCTTTTGCTAGATTAACATATCACCCATTTGTGACTACTTGCCAGGGACATCAGCGAGCGAATGGGGGGTGCTTATTTGGCCACGTGGGCGCAGGAGAGAGACACCACTGAATTGTCCGAAGGGAGAAGAGTGTCTGAACAAAAAAAAAAAAATTAATGAAAAAAACTTAAAAATTTTGAATTTTCACGATAAGAACAAAATATAAGGTAAAGTGAATAGCAGCATGATTGATTTTTTTTAGTATAAAAATGTAATTTTTTGTTAAAATAAACAGTACCGGAAGTTTTTCGTTAAATTTTTTTTTTTAAAATTGAAAATGTCAAATAATACATTATAAAAAATTCATAAGGTTCCGTGTAATATATAAATTAATAATTCCTTAGTTTCTTTACACCATTGAGATCAGAAGTCATTGTTGTATATATGGCGTGATGTGTTACTGTGACTTGGTTAATTACTCATAAAATGGAATAATGACGTACATAGAATAATGTACAATCTATTTTTGGAAAAACAAGTCCATTCATGAATTTTATTTGGTTATACAAATACATAAAATTGTTAGATCGTAAAATGAAAAACTAAATACAATGTACAATACTTAAAATTGATTAATAACTTATTAGGGTTGTAGCTCTCTCTTTTGGGCTTGGTTTCTACTTTATGTTTGCTTTGTTGTGTAAGACTTTGTGCTTTGTTTAGGTTTAGGCCTTTCTTAACACAAATTGTATTTCTCTTTCATTAATGAAGCTTCTTTCTCGACAAAAAAAATAAGTCCAAATAATTGAATCACACCATATGCATATTAAATATGGATTCAGAACATTGAAACTAGCATGAAAAAGGCAGAGTTGGCCTACTGGTCGCACGCCGCCGCGGGTGGCGGTCGGCCGCCCCGACTCACCGGAAAATTCAACTATTTTCAAAAACTTCCAAATTTTACAGACAAGTAGATCTCAATTGGGCGAGAAAAGCTCTAATTTCCCCAAAACCCCGCAAGAACCCTAGAGTTTTGGGTGATCTCAATCCATGTTCTCTAATGCTCCGCCACCCAATCCAAGGTTTGGGACATGTTCCTGGGTTCAAAAAGAGTCCAATGATAGGGGCGGCGGCCGGAGTTTACTTCAGAAACCGGCATATTGCTGCCCAAGATTTCCAACGCACCCGCATTCCCCCAAAAAAAATTCACGATTTTCATGCCCTTTTCTCTCGACTTTTGGAGTGGAGAGAATAAAGGGAAGGTCGTGGGATGATTTTTCAAGATTTAATGGACGTGATTCGCCGAAAAACCCACAAAAATCACTGGAGAAAATGGGGAAAAGGGGTCGGGTCACACGGGTTGAAGAAACCCAATTCCACTCCCCTCTTTTTCTCTCCTGCCCTTTCTCTCCCTTCCTTCCTTTTTGATTGGGCAGTACCCATTTCTTCCTCTCTCTGCCCTTTACGTGGCTTCACTAGATATATCTGGATAGATCCAGATTATGGTTAAATGACCATTTCACCCCTGACTTTAAACGTTAATATCTTCTTCGTTATAACTCCGTTTCACGAACGGTTTGTGCCTGCGCGTTCGTGAGTTCAAAATATAAATTGTGACCTTGAAGGGTCTATGGATTTTAAATAATTAATTTCTAAACTTCAAACTTCATAACCAGTTTAATTTATAACTAAACTCAAGTAAATTAATATAATTCCTCCAAACATAACATAAAATCTCAATAATCTAAATACGTAAATTATAAAAACTCCCAGAAACAAAACTTTAAAATTTTCCAATTCTATTTCCATAACCATAAATTGATTTATTTTTTATTTTCTCCACATATTCGTAGTTATGAATGTATAATTCATATATTTAAAATTTCAAGGTATTACAGATTATTTGACTAATTGGTAATTAACGTAACTCCTAATTAATTATTAGAGTAAATAACAAAAAACTACCGCAAGTATTAGTGTCACGACACTTTCATACCTCATCTTTTAAAGTTGACAATGTCATACCTCATCTTACGAATTTGTGCCAATGTTATACCTTCCATTAATTGGCCGTGAATTTTTCAGTTAAATGCTGACGTGGCTTGATCCGGGACCCACTTTTTATTAAAAAGTTAATAAAATATTATTAAAAACTAAAAAAAAATCATATAATATTTTTTTAAATATTAAAATAATAAAGAAAAGTAAAAATAAAATAAATAAATAAAAAACTGATCGTCTCGTTCCCCCCTTTATTTCTTCTCTCTCTTCTCCCCTATTTCTTCTTCCCCTTTCTGGAAACCCAAAAAACAGAAGAACAAAAAAAAAAAAAAAAAAAAAAAACTGATTCGTTTATCTGGAAAACCATAATATGCTTCATTGATCTGGAAAACCAACAAGCTTATAATACCAGAACAAAAACATAACCAACACATTCAGAAAACACCAACAAAGCCCTAAAACCCACACACAAACCCTTATGTTATAATCCCTGCACGATTATTCTCAGAACCCAAATCACCGAAACAGCACTCAAAAGTTTCAACCAATCTTGACCTCGATTGTCTTCGGCTTCTTCGGCTTCGGCGGCGACAGCTTCTGCACAGTGACAATCAAAACCCCATCCTGGCAAACATTAGAAATCGCTTCCACATTCGCATTCTCCGGCAACACAAACTTCCTCATGAACTTGCCGACCCTCCGCTCCATCCTCACGTTCTTAGCCCCTTCCTTCTCCTCCTGCCGCTTCCTCTCGCCGCTGATCAGAAGCACATTGCCGTCCTCCACCTGGACCTTGATGTCCCCGGACTTCAGTCCCAGCATGTCCACCACGAACACGTAGGAGGTTGGGTACTCCTTGACGTCTACCGGCGTGGAGGCCATGGCCTTAGCGTCACGGACGTAGGTTCGGGTGGGGGTGTTGAAGGACTTCTCGGCATCGTCGGCAGCGTCCATGATGTGCTGAAGTGTGGAGAAGAGCGGGGCATCCAAACCCTGGATTCTAATATCCATTCTGCCCTTCTTGGTGGGTAAAATTTTTGCTTTTCGGTTTCTATTTGAAGGCTTTTGTGAATTTTCGAGTGAGAATCTGGTCGCTGTTACGGAGGGGAATGGTGGTTATGGGTATTTATAGGAGGAGGAGTTGAGGGAGGACGGGGGTTGGCACAAATTCGTAAGATGAGGTATGACATTGTCAACTTCAAAAAATGAGGTATGAAAGTGTCGTGACACCAATAGTTGAGGTAGTTTTTTGTAATTTACCCTAATTATTAAAACATATTTTTATCAAAGATTTAAGATTTTTTTTAATTTTAAAAGAATAAATTAACAATAAAAGAAATCTAAAAGTATGGAATAATGGTAGCAAAGAAGGAAATTTTTTTTTTAAATTAAACAATTATGGGAAAGACTAGGGTTTAGCCATCACAAAAAATAATCCTATGCAATTTTACCAATTAGTTATGAATTTCCGCATACATGCTTTGAAAGTTAGGTTTTCCTAATACATATTTTTCTCATGGTGTTCAAGCGAAAATGTATACCTAACATGCAATCCGCCTGTGTTGTTCAAATCAAATATAAACATGCCAGACTCATTAAGCTTTGTGAAACCCTTTTGAAAAACCATGCAACTCTTAAGACCGTGATGTTCACCTTAAGTGAACTTACAGTTACTAATCACAAGAAGTCCTCCTCAATTTGAGGATGATGTTCCAACATAAATTGTATCAAATTGTTTGTCTAAATACCTTAACGATGATCAATTATTAAAATATATAGATAGTTTAATCACAGTGATTTACAATTCAAAGCAAGCATGCATCCATTCATAAGCAAATTAATAAAATCACATATTCATGATAAGGCTCATGGTCTAACCCTAGCAAAAGGAATTAGTTACACATACTCATAATAAAAACTAAAGAAAATATCATTAACTAAAAAAGATTGAAAACACCTTGTAGGTAAAAAGTTTGAAGTTCTCCAAAGCTTTGCTAAGTTCTCTCAATGTCGCGTAGAGAACCCTAATGGCTAAAAAGTCTTATTTATACGACTACAAATTAAAACCCTCATAGAAAAGGTTTTCTAAAAACTAGGAAATAAAATAATAAAAGGATAACTTAAAATCACACTCCAAATCTGACTAGGAAATTTGCCCCGCAGAGAAATAGCCATGTTTTTGGACCTTCAGAGCTCCAAAACAGGCTCAAAACGACTTGAATTAAAGATTAGAACCTCCTCTTCAAGTTCTAAGAAGAGTCTAAGTCCAAAATTCATCATCTTCCAGCCCAAAAGTCACAAGAAAACGTTGTAGCCCAATCTGCCAGCACTATGCACTAGCTATTTTGAAAGAGTGGGGAGTTGGAATGCCAAGGCAAGGCAATGTCTTGACATGTTTCTTAATCTATTTAACAATTGAAGTATGAGTGGGAGACCACGATGGGGGATTATCCTTAAGTCTATCAAACAAGGGTTTACATTGTTGACGTAAATGAGGATAAAAATCAGAGACATAATTCAAAGAACCAAGAAATCGCTGAAGTTGGGTTTTATCAGTAATTTGGTTTGGGAATTTGTCTGCAAACTGAATGACACGGTCAATGGGTCAAATGGTAGACTGATGAATGTTGTATCCTAAAAACCTAACTTTGGTTTGGAACAACTTAATCTTAGTGGCTGACACAACTAATCCATTTGATCTAATGATCCTAGCAAACAAATGCAAATGTTTCCAGTGTTCGTCTATTGACTTTGAATAAACAAGAACATCATCAATATAAACAATTGTAAAATGACTATATTGATTGAAAATCTCATTCATAATATTTTGAAATTCACTGGGAGCATTCTTTAAACCGAAAGGCATTACATTCCATTCATAATGGCCAAAAGGCGTTACAAAAGCAGTTTTATACTTATCAGATTCATGAATTTGAATTTGCCAAAAACCTAATTTCATATCAAACTTTGAAAAAATAATTGCTTTACTAAGCCTTTTTATCGAATCTTTTTTGTTGGGAATTGGGTACCGAATCTATTCCAAAACAGCATTCAAAGGTTTATAGTTAATAACTAATCTGGGAGACCCTCTTTCTATTTCTGCATTTTTCTGAACATAAAATGCAGGACATGACCAAGGTGACTTGGATTTGCGGATAATTCCTTTTGAAAGAAGATCCTGGATTTCAATTTTACACACATCCATTACTTCTTGACTCATCTGGATGGGTCTAGCCTTAGTAGGTATCTTGGATTCATTAAACTCCTTGATATAAGGGAATTTAACAATGTGTTGTTTGCAGTGCTAAAAGGCGTTTGGGATGTCAGAACAAACTTCTCTAATAAGCTTATCCTAAAATTGAGAGATGCGTTGAGATAAATTATCTTGCTTGAGTTGTTCTTCAACTCGTTTGTGATTAATTTCTTCCTTCAAGAAATTAATATGGTTGCACTTATTAGTGATGAGACTGATGGATCGCGAAATACTATCCTTCTGGAGATGTCTTAGTTTTTTGAGATCTATTTCCAGGCAGAACTCAAACGTGACTTTCTGTCCTAAGACTTTGGTGGTAATCCTATTATGGTGTACCTTAAAAGGATAGATGAGTGCGATGAAAGGAAATCCTAATATGACGGGGTCTGAGATGTTCTTAATTAGAACAAATGATGTCTTAAAACACACATCATCCTGGCAGACATGTGCTTTAGGGATTTCAAATTTTAATTGCATTGGAGATTGATTTGCAGCACTGAGTATTTCATTGGACTTATGAAAATACTTAGTAGGTATCAACCCTTCTTGAATACAATTCAAGTCTGCTCCTGAATCTATCAAAGCAATTGAGTCAAAATGGAAATTTTCGATTACTATTGATATTTTGGAATACCATTTTCTAATCCTGATTTTGTCTAAAAGACCTAGGATTAAATCTTGCTGGGATGGGGTTTTGGACAAAAAGTCCGAGTGATGGTCTGATGAAGAAGAACTGTCATGTCCTCCATCATTGTTGGCTAAAGTCTGTGTGTGAACTCTACTGAGTTGTGTACGAATTTCTAGGTTTTCGGACTTTAAAAACCTAATTTCATCTTTGACTTTGTTGACTTCTCTGTGTAAGTCTTGGATGGTGATTTCTTTCTTAGACTTATTAAACCTTTCCAAGGTTGTGCTAAGAGAGATTTTTTGGGTTGGTTGAGGTTGGCTAGTGCCGCTATTATCTGAAGAAACTAACTTCTTAAGTTTCTTGAGATAGAAGGTTTTGAGTTCTAGGTCATCTACCTTGGAGATTAACTCGAGCAGAAGATCCTCTTGTTCTTCTTGCTTACTAAGCACTGAGACCTTTTTACAACAAGCATCGGTACATCCTAGCTTGATGTTAGGCGAAGAAAGGCTAGAAGAGGAGTTGTAGTCAGAAGAGGATAATTCCAAATCA
Source organism: Crataegus laevigata (assembly GCA_963580275.1). Lineage (NCBI taxonomy): Eukaryota > Viridiplantae > Streptophyta > Magnoliopsida > Rosales > Rosaceae > Crataegus > Crataegus laevigata. Next base: position 8,310,469 of record OY756946.1, read on the forward strand.
TCTTCTGATTGACTATGGTCAGTGTTTCTCAATTCCAGAACTTGGATGAGAAGAAGTTTCTCTTCCTCAGAGATCTTCAATTGGTTAATTGTGTTCTTAACTCTACACTTATTAGCGTAATGACCAAATTTGCCACACTTGTAGCATTTTCCTTTCTGACTATTGTCTTTGGAGTCTTTGGAATGGAATTTTCCAGAGGATTTCCTTTTCCCTTTTTTCCATTTGTTGGATTTTGGTTTTTTGTAAAACGAATTGGGTTGGAATTGGTGATTCTTATGTTTGTGGTGTCTCTTACGAGAGAATTTGGTTGAATACTTACCGAAAGTATCTGACCGGTGAGGTTTTTTCCTATTGGAAGGTGCTATGGGTGGAAGACCGTATTGTTCACAGAACGTACCTAGTTCGTATTTGGCTATGGCCTTGTCTTTGTTGACCGGCCTTGATATTTTCATATCAATGCACATCTTCAACCCTTCCTTCTTAATAATATTAATTATATTACCATAAGTAAGAGTATGATATGTTATAATACCATCGTCGTTTACTACCGTTGTTCTAATCTTATGGGTGAAAAGATTGGGTAAGCCATTAATGAATTTCTCTTTCCAAAATGGCTGGTTACTATCTTCTCTGAGCATGACTCTCGAGAGGAAAACATCCTTGTACCATCTAAAGTCACTTAAGTTTGGACACCTTAAATTACTTAGTTGGTCGTGTATCCTAGTTGTAACGTTGGAGGGAGTTCCTATGAAATGTTCTATGATGGTGAAGAGGAGTGTGTTGACCGCATCTGCGACGCCTTGTCCTAGACGTTCGTTAAAAAGAGGAATTCCTTCTTCATCTTTTTTGACCGCATTACGGATTTCATTTCTCGATTGTTCGGTGAAGTGCTTTTCCCACCAGGAATGGAGCATTCCTGTAACGGAGCATTCCTGTAAAGCCAGTGACCAAAATATCAACGACTTGGGATTGCGTAAAATTATGGTTGGTAATGTAGCTATTAGCAACCATAGAGATATGTTGTAGTTTGTTTAATAACTCTTGTTCTGATAAGCCATCTATATTCCATTCATACAGTTTGTCAAAAGATACCGATAACTGGTTTTGGAAATTCCTTTCCTCAAATTGGAGGTCAGGAGGACTTGGTCTGGGATACCAGCTTTTTGTGAGGGGTGTTGGCTTGACTCCTTTGTTGTTGAGGCGTTTCAGTTCAAGACTCTGAAAGGCTTCTTCCATCTTTTGGATAGAATCAATACTTTCATCTTTTGAATCTTGTTCTGAAGAGTTTTGGTTTGAGTCGAGTTCATCAGTGTGATTAATCACATGAACTCATTTTTCTGGCTTTAGCTCACTGAGCATTTGGTCTATTTTTTGGGATGTGGAGGCCACTTTGAGTGAGGGAGACTCTTAGAAGTTAACCAAAGGTTTTTTTCTTGGGATAGGCTTAGGTGAAGACAATTTATCGATTTTAATTTCAATTTTGTCTAGATGTTTGCCTATGGTATGGAGGCTTTGGTTTGTGTAATTGTTTTGTTCAATTACAAGTTTTACTCCTACATCCTCCTTTGGGATTTTGAAAGGAGTGGCTGGTATTTGCGTATTGGGTGTGGTGATTAAGATCTTTTCCTGGGGAGGATGGCTAGAAGAGACAATAGTTTTGTCTTCTTTAAGCCAATTTTGTTTGGTTATCACCTTTAGTTGGTTTTGTTCAGGCTCATAGTATTTTTCAACATAGTCGAAGAAAAATACTTCAAGGCTGTGCGTGTTCATGAAAGTTTTCCTTCATGAAAGCTTTCCATTTTTTATAAATTTCAAGCTTTTCATCTTGGGTGTATTTATTTCTAAAAATATTCCTCCGTGGATGTTTTCAGTGGCTTCTATGTCTCTATTGAGTCTTTTGTTATTAGGCTTGAATGGTTTGTTCAAGACTAACAACTGGTGATTTATCTAGCTTGTGTCAAAGTCAGATTATGTGGGTGAAGTTGGTTCATCTGTCCTAGAAGACTTGGGTTGGTAGACTAGATTAGTTACTTGAGATTTGGTCTCAAGTGACTAGAGTTTGATTTGGATGAGGTCGTCTACTAACTCTTACTGGGTGACTGAGGAACTAGTGTCTACGGACTTTAGTTTCCTATTGGCTAAGGAATTAATGAATTCTTGATCCTGACCCTGCCTATCGAATGACATGGATCCAGAAAAAGAATGTCTTCCTGAAACTACAGGTTTTCTAATTGGTCTACTGACGTTGATTTTGACAGTGCCATCGAAGTATTGTTCGATGTTGTCAAGGTTGACAAGGTCATTCTGAATGTTGACCGGTTTGCTTTCGTTAATCAAACACCAATCTGTTGGGAGATTGATATCTGTCCACCTAATGGTTCTGGGTATGCTAACATTGGTGTTCTCTAAAGAGGATTGGATGAGAAGTGTATGATCTTTCGGACTCTTAGATAAAGCTTGAAAGTTCATGTGTGTGCTGGTAACTTTGTAATAAATACGGTAAATGAGTGCCAAGGGCTGTGTTCCTTCAAGGACTTTGTATCCTGAAGTTTTGGTGTTAAGTGTGAGTGCTTTCAAGATATGAGGATCTAAAAGACTTAACGTAAGGTCTGTAAAACAGTCGAAATAGATAGGTCCATTGAAAAGGCTGGATTCAACCATTCCAAGGATGTTATCATTGAAATTTGTGAACCTTGGATCTCGAAGACACAAGAGAATTGAGGTATTGAGACCTCTTCTGGTTAAGGGTTTAACCGCAATCTACACTAACCCTATATGGATGTAGTTATGACCGTCTTTTCTATGTTGCCTAATTTGCTGTGGGGTGAAAAGTTGACACTTTTCATGATCTTTGCTAAGAGCATAGGTTTGTTCTACAGTCTTAACATGATGTTCTAATCTAAATAAGGCCATTGACCATTTCTTTTTGTAAATGCTTTTGGTTGAGACTTTGGGGATATTCCAATCTCCAAAACCTAGACTGCTGTCTGTTTGAAAATCAAATTTCTGTTCTTCATTGACAATGTCAGGTATGCTGTCTAGATGCATATGAGAGCTACTGCTAGTCCTAGAGTTTGTTCTAAACAATCTACTCATGAAGTATAAATTCAAACACACAAAATACAGAAATCTTATAAATCAAACCTCTAATGCTTATTAGCTATATTCCTTCCCGCTCATGCACTCCATGATCGGATCATATTTATATATATTTTTATATCAAATTCACTCGTCTTTTCTTAGTTAGTTCGTTATATTTTGAGCTATTTACGTTATTTTTATGTTTTATATATTTATCAAGTTAAGAAAATAAAAATAGAATAAGTGAAGTGTTAAGTTATAAATTCGTACTATCTTGCTTGTTTAATAGAACTTATCATTTGGAAAATATATATATATATATATATATATATATATATATAAATATTTATATATATATATACATATATATTTATATTTAAATAAATTTTTGTTGTGTGTGTGTAAAGCAGCATGTAGTCAGTGGAAGAAGCGTGGGAAGCATCGGTGAGGGGAATTAAGAAAGGAAGAGGAAGGCTGGCATCCATGATGAAATTAAAAAAAAGGAATAAAGGAACGGCATTTTAAGAGAGAGGGACCGAGAGAAATGATGCTGCTTTGCAGCTAGAGCGCCCAGGGAGAAATAAAAGAGAAGGCACGGAGGGAGCTTCTGGGGGGGGGGGGAGAGCTCCTCGGGCCTGAGGAGTAAAACAGAAAAAGAAAAAAAAATATAATAATAAGAGGCAGCCAATGGGCTGCGAGGAAGGCTGCCTTGAAGGCAACTAACCGGGGGGGGCAGCCTTGGGAGGAGTCCAAAAGAGAGCAGCAAGAAAGCTGCCATTAGGCAGCAGCATAGCGGCACCGAGAAGCTCTCATGCGAAACAGAAAATAAGAAGCAGGAGCTCCGCAGAGGAGCAGCCAAGCAGGGAAGGCCGCGTGTCAAGGCAGCAAAGGAGAGCTGCAACCTGTGGGCGTGGAAGGCAGCCTTGGAGGCCGGCACTGAGCAAAAATAGCACAGAGAGCTTTCCCATTTGGTTTAATTTTTCTTAAACTCATGTTTAATTCAATTTACTTTAAATTATATTAAACATGTGTAACTAATTTCTGTTTAGTTAGAGGGGAATTTGAAACCATGGATAAATGTTTATTATGATTTGATTTACTCCAGTTATGAATGTATGAATGTTTGGATGTGGTTTACTATTCTGTTTTGATTAAGAACTTGTTTATGTATGTGGGTTAAGGGTCGACACTTAATTTGCATACTTAGACTTGATGCTAGGATATAAGGGAATTTCACCTAATCGTTATGAACTTATATTCATGAGTAGTAAAAATCGCTAGTCACGATTGTGTTTAGTAAACCCTAGGTTGGATTAACATGCGTATTCCATAGTTATGAATGCCTAGTCAATGTTTATGACTTCCATTAAACTTAATGATCTTTGATATGTCTCTCTATCATGCGTATTCCATAGTTAGGGAACTTGATAAGAATAATTTGGTTGTGATGCGTATCCCGTCCAATTCAATGAATTTAGGGAAATCTGAAAGTTAATTTAAGCGGACCTAATTAATTTGGAACATTGTCATTCATTCGTTTGTTGAATTCATAACTGGAAATTAAATTATATGCATATGTTCATGTGTGGATAAGGACCCCTCTAACTAACGTCTCACTATTTTATTTCATCAAAATATTTTTCTTTGAAGTTTATTTTTTAAGTTTCTATTTTAAATCCAATTTCGTCAAAAATCAATCCCTCATTTATTTTAAAGTGTTAGATTTATTAGAAATCATTTTAGTTTGTGTTTTCTTAAGTCTTGAAATAGTTTGAGTCTTTTGATTTATTTTAGTTTATTTGTTAGTTTTATTTTGAGTTATTCTAGTTAAGTGTTTTGAGTCCAGTTTAGTGTTTTAAACTTTGTTTTTACGTTTTTAAATTATTTTAGAGGTTTTAGCAAGCCCTCCTAATCCCCGGCCTAGAACGATACCCTACTTACATCATTACTACAACTGTCAAAAAGAGGGTTTAATTTGTGCGGTAATAAATCCCCGTCAAATTTTTGGCCCCGTTGCCGGGGATTAGTAATTTTGCTAATCCCTTTATTTTTGTTTGTGTTTATTTTTATGTTTGTTTTTTTTTATCTTTTACTTTTGATATTTGATTTATTTTTCTTTCTTTAATTTGAGGTACTAATGGAGCAAGATATGGCAACCATTCAAGCTCAATTGGCGCAGCTCAATGCTCAATTGACTCATAATGCCGAACGGACCTCAATGCCAAATGTCCCGACATTTGATGTGCCCTATGGGCAAGGATATCAAGCTCATCAGTATCCTCAATTTTCTGCATATGACGATAATTGGGGATATCAAAGCCACAGCCAATCAAGGGGCAATATGTATTCCAACGCTTGCAATTCGGATTGGAGAGGTTATTCAAATCAGACGTGGGATGAACCTCATCAATTTCAACAAAGTGGATATTGGCAGCAAGATGATTTCTATTCAAGACCTATGCAGCCACCACAATATCCCCCACAACAATTCCAATCGAATCAAAGTATGCATGTGGATTATAATCAAATTCTTAATGAATTAAACTCTTTGGTGCAGGGGTCACAAAATCAAAGTAAGGAGACTCACCAAGGAGAATATTGGCAGCCGTATGATGAGTTCTATACAACACCTTTGCAACCATCACAGCCACCACAACAATTTGCCCAATTCGATTCAGGTACATCTCTGGATAATGATACATTTAATAAGTTACTCACTTCTTTGAATCAGGGAGTGGAAAATCGAATCCAGGAGATGCAAGACCGGACCAACAAGGTGGATGAATTGGAAAGGCAAGTTGGGGAGATTATGGAGATCATGGCACAGATTCAAGATCAAAGTGAATTCTCCAACTCCACCATTGCAAATTCAAAGGCAGAAGTTGAAAATGAAGAAGCCATCACTTTGGAAGGTGATATGGAGGATGAGGCTGTTCTAGAACCATCCAGTCACAGCCCGAACTTGGATGAAGTGCCGCTGCAAGCAGAAGATGAGGAGGACGACTTGGGCAGTTTAGACGAATTCTTGTCTCAAACCCCTGAAGTCCCTATGTTGTCCAACTTCGGTAATGATGTTCCAAATGAAATTCATTCTAACATTATTCCACTAAATGTCCTTTTTCCTTGCAGGTTTTTAATTCCAAATAACGAAGAAAGTGAAAAAGACATGGTGGAAGCTCTTCCAAAGGTCCAAAGTGATATCGAAGTGGCTGGAAAATGCGTTGAAAATATCAAAGAGGCTGTCCAGACAATCAAGGCCCAAGAAGTTGAATTTGATGACACGGGGCATGCCACAACCATCATAGTCAATCTGGCCCAGTTCAAAATCCCGGAAATATCCAAAAATGTGGTCTTTGTAATTGAGTTTGTATCGGAGAAAGGCAGTAAGCAATCTTCTCCAATTTTAATTTTTATTTTATTTTATACTAACATTTTTCTAATTTTGATGATTCAGGCACCCACCAGAGAATTCAAACCATTGCCGAATCATTTCAAGTATCACCTCCCATTAAAAGATAAATTCTATGCTATGGAGCCGAGGGGAGGATAATGGAAAGATTCGTCTGGCTAAAGACGTTAAATCAAGCGCTTCTTGGGAGGCAACCCAAGCAACCAGATTTGCATTTCTTAACCCTACTCTTTATTACCTTTATTTTGAAATTTTTGTTTTGTTTAGATAGTTATGTTATTTGGTTGATTTTTGCTTAGTTGTGTTTAAATAAATTAAGGGCATTGTTTATTTTTAGTGCGGATAAACAAAGTCTTTTTGCATTAATTTACATATTTTGATTTACATTTATTTTATTTTGCTTAAAATAAACCTTAAAAAATAAAAAATAAAAAATAAAAAAATTAAATTACAATAACACGAAAAACTAATAGTGTTCATTGGTCATTGGTCAGGTGGTGCCTGAGAGGTCGACGGAGCTCCGGGAAGACGAAGAGCCAGAGTTGGAATCTCCGGAGCCGGAACACTTGGTGCTGCTCCAGAGGACGAAGGCAACATAAACCTCGGGAGTAGCGCCATGAACCTTTCATGATCGCTCTGAATCTGACCGTCCGACTCCTGCAGCTGGTCCAGCTTCCTCTTCATGCTAGTCGAGTAACTAGTTGCAAGCATGTGCAACTCCTTGTTCTCGTGCCTGAGTCCTCTGACCTCCTGCCGAAGACTGGCCACCTCCGCCATCAGTGACTCCACCTGACGAGTTCGAGCAAGCAGGCGCTGGCCCATGTTTGAAACCGAGCCTGCACTTTGGATGCTGAGGGCCAGAGATTCCTGAACGGCCAGCTCGTCCGACCGCCTAGATAGCATCCTATTGTCCCTTGGAGTGAGCAGATTTCTGGCAATCACCGTAGCGGTGATTTCATTCCTCATCATTGTGTCCCCGACTGTAAGAGGACCATTGGGGGATATGAAGGACGGATTCCAAATGTTGTTCGGAGAAGATGAGTCATCGTCTTCCCCGACATTCAAGTTTAGGCGACGGTCGGAAGGGCAAGACATTTTTAGAGGGGGTTGATGAAGAAAAGAGTTTGGAAAGATTAAGATTGCTGAAGCGGAAGAAGAGAGCGGAAAGATTAAGAGTGCAAAAGTGCAAGAAGAGTTCGGAAGGATTATGAGTGTTTACAGAAGGGAGTATTTTCAGAAGGAAGTGTTTGAGGGAGTTCAAGTGTGAGGTGGAGCAGAATTAGCGCCTCTATAAAAAGAAGCAAATCAAAGAGGCACCCGCTCCTCAGAGATCAAAGCTGGACGCTCCCTTCTCGAGAGCCGTTTCCTTTCTCAAAAGTCGGAATTGCTCAGAATTCACGTGGCATCACGAGGTCTCAGCTTTTCCAGTTTGTCGTGACTCATCACGTGTAGCGTCGAGCGTTGCGAAAACCACGAGCCGCACCCGGTTTTGAACCCCGGTTTTCAAAAGATCATCATTCCAATTTGTCGTCACTCGTCGCATGCGCAGTCAGCTTCGCGGAAATTACGGACGCGTTGTCAGAAAGCGCGTAACGGGCACTGTTCATCCATCCACCGGCTGCCGACAAATAGTGAGGGAACAGTTCCGGTTGTGAAGGAAAATTTCTATAAAGTCGACCTTCGCCTTCCACATCAAAGGCACACCTCTCAACCTCACACCCTCTCAACCTCTAAACCTCTCAACCTCTCTTCATCTCCGATAATGTCTTCCCAAAGAAAGCTTTCGAGTTACTCAGTGTTCTTTATCCCTTGGATCACCCCAGAAAACAAACCTTCCAGAGCAAAAGTATTTCATATCAAAAAGGTCAAAAGCAAAAGTATCTCATATCATGCTTTCTCCTCTCCTTCATCTGAGGAACGTGGAGAAAGTGAGATCCTGATTGCTTACCTAGTCTTGCTCTCGAGTACTCATCTCAGACCCTTCCCAGCCCACTTCAAAAATAAACCTGTGCAGAGGTACTTCTTCAAAAACAAAAGTACCTCACAGACGAAGCAGGAGGAGTCTGAGGTGCACCCAAGAGCAGATGAGTCTGGGTTGATCCAAGAGTTCAAGAAGATGCCACACCTGCGTGGAGACCGGACTACTTGAAGCATGTGGAGACAACGTGTTGATTCATCCTCAACTAAGCTGAGGATCACTTGCAAGAAGAAGGCCCATCCAGTTCAAGAAGAAAGCTGTGGAAAATAAACAATCATGACCAATGATCGCCTATTAGTTCTTTTCATTATCTTTTATTTTCAATTTTTATTTTTCGTTTGCATTTTTCTATATTTTGCTTGCGTGCTTAACTGATTTATTTCTTTTCTTTGCAGGAACGTTTGGTTATTTTCTCCCTTGAAGTTGATTGCAAAATTTAAGCTTGGGGGTCATCACTTGGTTTTCTGCAAATTAGAGAAGTTTTCAATCCTTTACTTTATTTTGTTTCGTATTTTATTCATTTTATTTTTATTTGCATATTTTTGTTTTATGACATTGGGGACAATGTCTAGTTTAAGTGTGGGGGTGTCAAATATGAAAAAATGACCAAATTGAAATTTTTTGTACCTTCGACTTTGAACTGGTTTCATTTGTTTCCGTGTTATTGCTTTTTGTTTTCTTAGTGTTTTATGCTGTTTTGGTGTGTTTTATTGTGTTTTGAGGAACTCTTACGAAAATGACATAAAAATTTGAAAAATATTTTGAAAAACCCAAAAAGAATTTTTTTTAGTTGTTTTTGTGTGTTTGTGTCTTAGGTACCTTCCAACACAATGATAAGGATTTGGTTTTTAATTGCATGACTGTTAAAGAAAATTATAAACATGGATGGAAGTTTGATATGCTCTTGGTTTATGCTTAGTTGTAGTTGTTTATGAATTTAAATTTGATCACAAAAGGATAAAATTAGTTTTTGTAACATGCTTGAAGGAAGGAACTCAAACTAATGCTACATCCCTGTGAGACTTGAGCTTATACCTTGTTTGGAGAGTTATTAATCTTGATGTTTTTGTTTTCTAAAGTCGTTGCATGATCTCATTATTCTTTGCTTGGTTGCTACTTAGAAGGCGTTTTATCATCTTAGTTCCAGATACTAGAACTCATATCCGTTTCATTCAAAGCATGACATTGAATTGCATAACACGTATCAAGATGAAGTTGTTTAGTAAACCACCTTAACCAAAAAGCCTTACCCTCCATCTTTCTTATGTTTTGTAGGCTTAACCCATCTCGAGCCTTGTTTAGCCTATTTTTGTTGTTAACCTCATTAAACCGCACCAAACCTACTGTAGGACTGTATGCACCCTTGTTCTTAAAGAATAGTGAGCATGACTTAATTCATTTTATTCTACACTATGCAGAAAAACAAGTGTGGGGGAAGGATTGGTTGTTTCGAGCTCAATTGTACGTTTTGTTCTTTAAAAAATAAAAAAAAAATAAAAAAAAAAGAGAGAAAAACGCGTGAAAAGAAAAGAAAGAAGAAAAAGAGTTTGAAATTTGGCCATAAAATGTGTGAATCCTCCCTTCGGGTTTAGAGTTGAATTTTCATTCAAAAGTGAATTCTATGCGTTAACCTTATTACTTTGCGTACTATTTCTTTAAGAACATTTGTTTCTCCATAGCCTTCCTTTGTTAAGCCTATATCCTTAGCCCCGTTACAACCCTTTGACTTCTATCTTGGTTGTTGTGTGTTCAATATGTGGAGTTTGGGATTGGTATGAGCATATAGTGTCCCTGGTTCTCGCATCTAAGTAGTAACATTCCGTTCATGAGATCATATTCATATGCACATTAATAACCCCAGAAAATGCTTTCTTTGCTATAACATATGTGAGTGATCGTTTCCTTGCTTACATCATTCTTCTCACATATACCTAGTATAGGGAGTGTAGTCAGAAAATCTGAGCGAAAAATTGAGTGCATATCTAGTAAGGAATAGAGTAAATTCTCTAAGGCATGTTACTACATTCAAAATGTTGTTTTAATTGATTAAATGCGAACTAATAAATGGTGACTGTGACTAAGTATGTGCTTAAGGGTATGGATTGCCAAAATCTGTGTAAATGATGATTTTTAATTTGTCATGTCCATTGGAAATCCCTGAGATAAATGTTGGAAGGTTTAGATTGAGTTTTGTTTTTGTTTCTTTGTTTTGCTCGAGGACTAGCAAAAGCTAAGTGTGGGGGTATTTGATCGGATCATATTTATATATTTTTTTATATCAAATTCACTCGTCTTTTCTTAGTTAGTTCGTTATATTTTGAGCTATTTACGTTATTTTTATGTTTTATATATTTATCAAGTTAAGAAAATAAAAATAGAATAAGTGAAGTGTTAAGTTATAAATTCGTACTATCTTGCTTGTTTAATAGAACTTATCATTTGGAAAATATATATATATATATATATATATATAAATATTTATATATATTTATATATATATATATATACATATATATTTATATTTAAATAAATTTTTGTTGTGTGTGTGTAAAGCAGCATGTAGTCGGTGGAAGAAGCGTGGGAAGCATCGGTGAGGGGAATTAAGAAAGGAAGAGGAAGGCTGGCATCCATGATGAAATTAAAAAAAAGGAATAAAGGAACGACATTTTAAGAGAGAGGGACCGAGAGAAATGATGCTGCTTTGCAGCTAGAGCGCCCAGGGAGAAATAAAAGAGAAGGCACGGAGGGAGCTTCTGGGGGGAGGGGGGAGAGCTCCTCGGGCCTGAGGAGTAAAACAGAAAAAGAAAAAAAAATATAATAATAAGAGGCAGCCAATGGGCTGCGAGGAAGGCTGCCTTGAAGGCAACTAACGGGGGGGCAGCCTTGGGAGGAGTCCAAAAGAGAGCAGCAAGAAAGCTGCCATTAGGCAGCAGCATAGCGGCACCGAGAAGCTCTCCTGCGAAACATAAAATAAGAAGCAGGAGCTCCGCAGAGGAGCAGCCAAGCAGGGAAGGCCGCGTGTCAAGGCAGCAAAGGAGAGCTGCAACCTGTGGGCGTGGAAGGCAGCCTTGGAGGCCGGCACTGAGCAAAAATAGCACAGAGAGCTTTCCCATTTGGTTTAATTTTTCTTAAACTCATGTTTAATTCAATTTACTTTAAATTATATTAAACATGTGTAACTAATTTCTGTTTAGTTAGAGGGGAATTTGAAACCATGGATAAATGTTTATTATGATTTGATTTACTCCAGTTATGAATGCATGAATGTTTGGATGTGGTTTACTATTCTGTTTTGATTAAGAACTTGTTTATGTATGTGGGTTAAGGGTCGACACTTAATTTGCATACTTAGACTTGATGCTAGGATATAAGGGAATTTCACCTAATCGTTATGAACTTATATTCATGAGTAGTAAAAATCGCTAGTCACGATTGTGTTTAGTAAACCCTAGGTTGGATTAACATGCGTATTCCATAGTTATGAATGCCTAGTCAATGTTTATGACTTCCATTAAACTTAATGATCTTTGATATGTCTCTCTATCATGCGTATTCCATAGTTAGGGAACTTGATAAGAATAATTTGGTTGTGATGCGTATCCCGTCCAATTCAATGAATTTAGGGAAATCTGAAAGTTAATTTAAGCGGACCTAATTAATTTGGAACATTGTCATTCATTCGTTTGTTGAATTCATAACTGGAAATTAAATTATATGCATATGTTCATGTGTGGATAAGGACCCCTCTAACTAACGTCTCACTATTTTATTTCATCAAAATATTTTTCTTTGAAGTTTATTTTTTAAGTTTCTATTTTAAATCCAATTTCGTCAAAAATCAATCCCTCATTTATTTTAAAGTGTTAGATTTATTAGAAATCATTTTAGTTTGTGTTTTCTTAAGTCTTGAAATAGTTTGAGTCTTTTGATTTATTTTAGTTTATTTGTTAGTTTTATTTTGAGTTATTCTAGTTAAGTGTTTTGAGTCCAGTTTAGTGTTTTAAACTTTGTTTTTACGTTTTTAAATTATTTTAGAGGTTTTAGCAAGCCCTCCTAATCCCCGGCCTAGAACGATACCCTACTTACATCATTACTACAACTGTCAAAAAGAGGGTTTAATTTGTGCGGTAATAAATCCCCGTCACTCCACTCATGCCTCTACCTTGGGACTTATTGTTTGGACAGTGCGCCTTACTGTTTGGTGGGGAATACAGAAAATTCACACAAAAGGATTAGCTTACAAGCAATCTGGAAAATGGATGAAAGAATACATACTAAATTTGCAGAATGATGAGAATAACTCAATGACTACTGAGTGGCTCTGATACCACATGGCAGCTTTCCTTACCAAAAAAGGCTTAGCTATAGATACTGCGGAAGACTTGAAGAGAATGAATTCTATCAAACTGAGGTCAAAGATCAGTGTGAAGATAAAACAGATATGGATAATAATCTTCATAATGAAAGTAATGAATTTAAAATAATGATGCAGATATTTCTGAAAATATGTTATATATATATATATATATATATATATATATATATATAATTGGTATTTTCGCAGAAATTACGTTTTTAAATGGTCTATAAATTGAATTGCCATGTCGGATATTATTGATATTATTATTATGATTGTGTTGGTTATACTTTGGCGCCGCAAATGCTCAGGTAAGTCAGGTGAGTATATTTGTTAGTGATAGTTGTGATGATGACGAGATTGAGATATAGCTCATATTCCTACACCCCCGATGTTTGTGCTCCGTTAGAGTAAGGTCTAGCCTTCACGTGATCGTTCACCTCCTGCACCATACCCTCACCTTGGATCCAAGGCAAGTGCCAGCCTGTCGTACAGACCACTATAGGTGGTTTGACTCGTAGGTGACTTGCGATACGTCGCACAGCCTTCGTGTGATCGTAGCACTGAGCGTATTTATACACCCAGCCTGTCGTACAGACCACTATAGGTGGTTCCGACTCGTGTGCAGGATTTAGTTGAAGAGCTATAGATTTAGCCGTACAGGTCACGTTAGGTGACTCCGACTGACGTATTGATATTGCCGGCATATTATGATTTGATTTACCTCACCTGCTTGATATTTATTTTGTTTGATTGGATATTTCGACATGGCGTATTCTGATATGGCATATTTGAGATTTATCGTTTTCCAGCATGATTTGATATACGAGTACGTATGATATTTTCTGGGAAAGTATACAGGTTTTACAGCGAGAGGTTATTACTTTGATATTGAAATGGTTTTAGAAAAGGTTTTCTTTTGCCCACTCACATTTTCTGTTTTGCGCCCCTCCAAGTTGTAGGTAGTGGTGACGAATGAGGCATCGAGGCAATTCTGACAGGGCACCATCCATGTAGAATTTCTCTGTTTATCGTCTATCTAGTACTTGTTAGTTCGGGACTGCACCTAGGTTACTCGAGCTTTGATATTGTGTTTTATGCTTTCGCTTTCATCACTTTTACTCTCTTATCCTTATGATGTAAATTATTCGGTTTGCTTTTTCGTTTCCTCACTTTTTCACTTCAGTTCTTCCGCACAGCGCACATGGCTACGTCACCCTCACGTGACAGCCAGCACGCCTCGATATTTTGGGTCGGGCTGTGTCACAACGGCCCGTGTTTTCTGGTCAGTAGGATCCCGAAGCTTTGTCTCGGAGGGGATCCCATTCCATTCAAAACCATACGGCTTTAGATTTTCTAGGAGTAAGTAATAATTAGTTTTTATTATTTTATTGTTTTATTCAGTTCTAAAAACTATTTACATGTTTCCTACCCCACTTTTCGGCTGTTTCAAAGGCACAATAGCTTCTAAAGTCTGCATTGGTGAAAGTCTACTGATTTTCTCATCCATTGGTAAATTCACCGCTTTATTCATAATTTTTTTATTGTGTGTTATTTGTTTATTGTTTGAATTTTAAGAATGTGTACTTGAAATTTCAAATTTTAATTATAATATTATTTTCCAAATAGATTTGTTAGATATAATTTATCATACACAATTGTGTTATCTATAAAATAAAATAAATAAATAAATACAATTGTGTTATTGGTGTTTAATTTGTTAGGTCTAATCGTTTGTCCAATGAAGAGGTTAAGAACTATCGATTCATTTTTTAAGAAAAAAAAAGATAATTATGATAAATTAGAGAGTGATACTCATTCTGCATCTAGTGAAGCGGTCCTAAAGGTATTATTTGATTGATAAGTCAATTCGACTTGTATTGACTCTCCCCGTTTTACAGCAAGTACCGAACGAGCTTTTTCAGCAATGAATTTTATCAAAACAAGACCTCACAACACGATACAAAGTGAGTTACTAGCATATTCAATGGTTGTCTATATTTATAAAAAAAAGCTTGCAGAAAATGTTGATTCAGATGAAATAACAAAGGATTTCAATTCCATTAGGATCGAAGGGCACAACTTGAATAGGTATTTTTTTTTCTTCTTTTTATTTGTTAAGATGAATAAGATTGATGATATATTTTTTTTCTTTTTATTGCAAATTGCAACTTTAAATGTTTTCTTTGTTAAATCTAGTTGAAACTTGAGTTATGCAAAGTTATAATTTCTTTACTTCAAAATTTTACTTTTAGGTTTATTAGTATACAACTTTATATGTGCCGGTTACCAAAAAAAAAATTAAGCCTTTGATTTTGTAGTAATAATTTTAGCTTAGCCCACCCACTGAATAATTCCTGGCTCCGTTATTGCAGCCTAGCTTTTTTGTATGGTCCAACAAAACCCAAACTGCGAACCCATATCTTTACATTTTAGGGTATGGAGACATAACTTCAGCTTGTTTGTTAGCTCTAACTACGCACCAATTTGAGGGAGAGTGTTAGCGTGAGTCAATTATATGTTTTAGGAATGTAATCAAAATAGGGTCACATGAGTGATTCATTATATATTTGGGATTCTTATTTCCTACATTATAGAACCTCTTGTATAATTATATATATGCCTCCTAGATAGAAGAATAATGTAACCATTAAACCATAAACACATATACTTTCATCTCTATCTTCTCTACAACCTTTCCACTTTGACAAACATTATCTTCAATTTGGGTTAATTACAGAAAATTACCTCAACTATGAGTCGAACTACAATCTCATACATCATGTTTTAAAATTTTGGATCTTGCATTTGTCACGGCATCACTTAACGGCGAATTTTACGAATTAATTAATGGAGGCCTGATATGGAAATGAATTTATAAAGGAAAATTCTATTTAAACCCATGTAACCTTTCTCTACACCCAACTTATTCTTTGCACCCATTTGATTTTTAACTAAACTATTAGTATCTCTTTAAACCCAAATTTATTACCTAATATACCTTTATAAATCCAATTCAATATGTGAATTTATTTTTACACCCATTTGATTTATAACTCTATCTTTACGCTATCTGGAAATGGACAATGAGAATTGAGGTGTGAATTCAGCCATGGCTAACAACAAGACTGACACTTCTGTAGATGTTGCCAAAAACCATGTATCACCATCTCTCTCTGTGGTCTCTGTTTCATGAGCATATGTGTCTGCTACCATACCTTTTTCATAGGAATCTTTCTATAGGCTTCATGAAGTGCATGGAGCACTAGTAATCAAATTGGGTTTGTTCGAAAACACAAGATAATATCTCTGTAATTTTGAAGCTGCACACTCGCATATCAATTGCAAATTTTGCTTATGAAATTTCAACCGATCCAGTACCACTATTCAAATCTAACCAACGGCAAGGCCTTAAAGATGCAGGACAACCACCACCAGCCTAAGATTTATGGCGCACATATTATTTTACAAGTACAAATGTTGAATTTACAAGCACATATGTCGTAGACACAAGACTTAATTATCTGCCATTTGATTTATAACTCTATCTTTACGCCATCTGGAAATTGACAGTGAGAATTGAGGTGTGAATTCAGCCATGGCTAACAACAAGACTGACACTTCTGTAGATGTTGACAAAAACCATGTATCACCATCTCTCTCTCTGTGGTCTCTGTTTCATGAGCATATGTGCCTGCTACCATACATTTTTCATAGGAATCTTTCTATAGGCTTCATGAAGTGCATGGAGCACTAGTAATCAAATTGGGTTTGTTCGAAAACACAAGATAATATCTCTGTAATTTCGAAGTTGTACACTCGCATATCAATTGCAAATTTTTCTTATGAAATTTCAACCTATCCAGTACCACTATACAAATCTAACCAACAGCAAGGCCTTAAAGATGCAGGACAACCACCACCAGCCTAAGATTTATGGCGCACATATTATTTTACAAGTACAAATGTCGAATTTACAAGCACATATGTCGTAGACACAAGACTTAATTATCTGCCATTTGATTTATAATTCTATCTTTACGCTATCTGGAAATGGACAGGGAAAATTGAAGTGTGAATTCAGCCATGGCTAACAACAAGACTGACACTTCTGTAGATGTTGACAAAAACCATGTATCACCATCTCTCTCTCTGTGGTCTCTATTTCATGAGCATATGTGTCTGCTACCATACCTTTTTCATAGGAATCTTTCTATAGGCTTCATGAAGTGCATAGAGCACTAGTAATCAAATTGGGTTTGTTCGAAAACACAAGATAATATCTCTGTAATTTCGAAGCTGCACACTCGCATATCAATTGCAAATTTTGCTTATGAAATTTCAACCGATCCAGTACCACTATACAAATCTAACCAACGGCAAGGCCTTAAAGATGCAGGACAACCACCACTAGCCTAAGATTTATGGCGCACATATTATTTTACAAGCACAAATGTTGAATTTACAAGCACATATGTCGTAGACACAAGACTTAATTATCTGCAGGATATCCAAGGCTGCAAATTATATTGAATTCTATTGTATTTCAAGATGCATCTTGGTTAATCTCTGGTGTTTGAATGTCAGAAACATTACTGTTTGTGTGAAATCATAAATACTAATTTAGTACATGAAAATTTAAGAATGTACATGTAAAATTCAAAATACTCACCTTCTAAACTCTAAAAGATTGAAATCAAACAAACAAAAAATTCATAAATTGAGTCATACCTTGGTTGGAGGATTCAATACTTCAAAATTACCATCCATTAATAATAAAAAAATTGTTTTTCTCTATTAGAGCTGTTAGAGTTTTAGCTGGAATGAACATATGATAAACAAAGAGTAATCGTAGGGGTTTAATTATAGTGTTTGGGTTTATTGATAAATTTGAGTTTTATTATTAATTTCATTTTGTACTTAATAGTAATTATGCAATAGGGTAGTTGGGTGTAGAAATAGGTTACATGGATTTAAATAAAATGTCCTATTTATAAATTGAGGTATGACATTGCAATATTTTAAAACATGAGGTATGAGATTGTGGCTTGATATAGTTAAAGTAGTTTTGTATAATTTACTTTCAAACTAACCAGCTAGCATTCCTTTCCGGTGCCAGCACCGCGTGGTACAAAGGACTTTGACGGCCAAGAGCTTGCAGTGGGCATGACAGTTGTACGTGTCAAGCAACATGGCCTGGTAGGAGAAAACATCATCTATGTGCGATGCGAAAGGTTCCCTACGGTGAGCGAACCCGGAGGCTTTGGAAGATTTGTCAGTTATCAACAACTTGGAGTAGGAGACTCCTTAGTTGGAGACTCATACTAGGTTACTATTGATTCAGTGGTCGGTTTCACTTCACACCTGTTGAAGTTGAAATGCTAGTGATCAATCTTGACGTGCTAGGAAGCCTCAATGAAGGGCCGATTAGGTTGCTTCAATTCTTGTCATAACTTTTAAAGTTTCATAGAGACGAGCTGCAGTTCACCATCGATAGTATTACTTCTTAACTTAATTACTTGTACAATCAATAAATGCATGATTTTTATGCACAAGACCTCAATATAATTAGACACGGAAACATTTAATATAAGTTATGATTTTTTTTTTAAATAACTGACACTTTTTTACTTTATTCAACAATAATGAGCTCTTTCCTAAGAAACGGTATTTTTAGCAAGCACTTTTCTTGAGACAAAAGGGCACTTTAGTAGATAAGAACAATTCTAGAATTCCCCTTCATTTGTAAATAAAAAGCTTAGGTTCGAATCTCGTGAATATTGAATTCGATATCAAATTAGGTTGCCCGTTGTGTGACTTAACTGAACTCTCCTCCTACAGTGTAAAATATATCGTTGTATTAAAAAAAAAAAGAATTTATCAACTATCTTTGTCTAAAGAATTATTCAAAGTGGAATAGCATGGGGAAATGACAAAAAGTCTAAATACTCCAATATAATAATTGTCAAGGAGAGAAGGTGGCTACAAAATCTAAACGACACAGAATGAAGCCCTTTCCTTTCATCCTCCTTAACTCTCTCCTCCATTTTCTAGTCTTACAAATCTTCACAGCTGCTGATACCATTTCTCCATCAGAATCCATTAACGGCACGAATACCTTGGTTTCTTCCGGCACAAGCTTTCAATTAGGCCTCTTCCCTGCTGGCAGTTTACGGTATTTAGGAATATGGTACAAGAACTTTCCAGATACTGTTGTATGGGTAGCCAACAGAGAAAAGCCTCTTGCAGATTCAAATGGATCCTTGACATTATCGAAAAACGGAAGCCTGATCCTCTTAGACAAAATGAACAACATTCTTTGGTCGTCCAGTTCTTCCCGAGCAGCAGAAGATCCCGTTGCGCAGCTTTTGGAGACCGGAAATCTTGTTGTTAGAGACAAGGCCGCAACTGATTCAGAAGATTATGTATGGCAAAGTTTCGATTTCCCTACGGACACTTTGTTGCCGGAAATGAAGTTGGGGTGGGACTTCAGAACCGGTCTCAACAGATTCTTGACTTCTTGGAAAAATGCTAGCGACCCTTCTCCTGGAGAATATACTTACGGGATGGATCGTGTTTTGTTGCCTCAGCTTGTAATTTCAAAAGGATCGAAGAAAAAGTTTCGTACTGGACCTTGGAACGGTATCCGAATCACAGGTACTCCTTATTCAGCCCTTTCGTTCCGAGCGGTTGTGCATCCATATTTTGTGTATAATTCCAATGAGTTATACTATGCATATGGGGCTGTCAGTAATTCTACCATTACAAGGTTAAAGCTTACTGAATCGGGTGAGATCCAGAGGTTACTTGTCAACAACGGAAGCACTGAATGGGCTGTTATGTATACTTTGCGGAATGATGAGTGCAGTAATTATGGACAGTGTGGAGCAAACGGCTTTTGCAAGATTAACAAATCACCCATTTGTGACTGCTTGCCGGGGTTTTTTCCGACATCAACTAGCGAATGGGGGGTGCTTAATTGGACACGTGGGTGCAGGAGGGAGACCCCATTAAATTGTTCGAAGGGAGAAGGATTTCTGAAAATTGACAATGTGAAACTTCCGGACCAATTGGATTTTTGGGTCAAGAATAGCACTAGCACCAGCGAATGCAAGGCAGAGTGCTTGAAGAATTGTTCTTGTGTAGCTTATGCTAACTCAGATATCAAAACTGAAAGCAGTCTCTGTCTGATGTGGTTCGGCGACCTAATTGATCTGCGCGAGTTCGTTGAAGAAGATAGTGATCAAGAGCAAGATATATACATTCGGGGGCCATGTAAGTCAGTCTTTGCTTTATTAATGTTAGCTCCCGATATTGGTCAAGAGCAAGATTTATTTCTTTTGAATTGGATGTTGCAAAGATCAAATTGAATAAGTCAAAATCTGGCAATTTTGTTATGATTCAATATTTTAGGGCCTAAACTCATGAAGAAGTGCTGAAATCAGAATATTGAAATGTGTGGTTTAACGATTTGATGTTATCTTGTATATGACCTTCAGGGAAAACGACTGGGAAGAACGATAAAAAAGTAGTACTCATTTCAGTCATATCGGCGGTTTGTTTGCTACTTTTTCTCGGTTTGGCTTTGTTTTCCCGGTGTATAATTCTGAAGAGGAGAAGAAATAAAAGAGGTAAGTTAAAATGCATAAGCCCCCTGCTGTTATATTTGTGGACGCATTATATCGAAAAAAAAAAAAAGATGCTTCAATGTATTGTGCCCTGTGAAAGAATGTATGAGAATGATCATGTTCATGCCCCGTGACGTTTCTAGGAACTATTATATGCTGGAGGAAACTCTTCTGCATTGACAAAGACATTGTGTTTGAATACTTGTGTGCCCTTCACATTTTGGTTTTCATTTTACAGCTTCAAGAGACAGTGAGGAGAACTTGGAGTTGCCACTGTTTGATTTTGATACAATTGCAGCCGCCACCAACCACTTCTCCCACACAAACAAGCTAGGCGAGGGAGGTTTTGGTTCTGTTTACAAGGTAGCAAAACGATACTTGACGCTAATATTTTCAACGAATTTAAGCTAATAGACAAAATTTTCAGGCCAACTTAACCCAAGAAGAATTCATTGCTGTAAAGAGACTCTCAAAAGATTCTGGGCAAGGAATTGAAGAGTTTAGGAACGAAGTTGCCATGATAGCCAATCTTCAACATTGGAATCTTGTTAAACTTTTGGGCTGCAGCATCAAAGGAGATGAAAGGATGCTGATTTATGAGTACATGCCCAACAAAAGCTTGGATTGCTTCATTTTCGGTCTGAGATTCTGCCCTTCATCTTCAAGAATTGTCAATATTTATTTAGTTCAATTTATCATTGAGTCCAGTCCTCTGCAGCTCTGTTTATGTCATTCAAAGTTAATTAATATGAGGGGTGACTTATGCAGATCAAAATAAAAAGGTGTTGTTGAACTGGAAAAAGCGATTCGACATTATCATGGGAATCGCACGAGGACTTCTCTACCTCCACCAAGACTCTAGACTAAGAATCATTCATAGGGACCTTAAGAGCAGCAACATCTTACTTGACGATGAGTTGAATCCCAAAATATCTGACTTTGGCATAGCAAGGATTTTCGAACGCAATCAAACTGAAGCAAAAACAAAACGCGTAATTGGGACATAGTAAGTTATACCAATACATGTCATGCATGCATTTCTTCCTTTCTAATTTTAAACAACTACTAACATTGTGTTGTTTACATGCAGCGGATATATGTCTCCTGAGTACGCAATTGATGGGAAGTTTTCAGTGAAATCTGATGTCTTCAGTTTCGGAGTTCTTTTGTTGGAGATAATAAGTGGCAGAAAGAACAGAGGGTTTCACCATCCAGATCACAATCACAATCTTCTTGGACATGTAAGTATTACATGCTTCTGTGGGTTTTCCAAATGTTGAGCGCTATAGACTATAGTTTTCAATGAGTATGTATGACTAAAGGTCGATAATTTTGCAACTGAACTAGGCATGGTTACTATGGAACCAAAGCAAGTGTTCGGAACTAATAGATCAATGCTTAAAGTACTCGTACGTTGAGTTTGAGGTGCAAAGATGCATTCAAGTAAGTCTATTATGTGTTCAAAAGTTTCCGATAGACAGACCGGCAATGTCATCAGTGGTGTTCATGTTAGGCAATGAGGGAGCGCCATTGCCTCAACCGAAAGAGCCTGGTTTCTTTACTGAAAGAAGCTCCGAGGACATCGATACCTTAATCAACGAAGGTAGAAGCCAGTCGGGAAGTTCAATTACCATTACCACGGTGGTAGCTAGATAGCCAACATATATATGGATTCATTGATCCGATTTTCACACATTTGACAGGGTGGATACTATGTATATTGTATACTAAGAGACACATAAAGAGCTTTGCCTCAATGTATGGGGAGGTGGATTGAGAAATGTTAAAAAAATCAAAAATTATGTATACATAGATTAACTGAGTGTGTGTTAGCTAGAATATGGGGTGTAATATCCACACACCTTTTTAATTTTCGGCTGTTGGATCAAATGAATTGAAAAAAATCAACAAACATATATTATCAAGGGGTGTGTGAGAAGTAAAATGAAGTGTGTGGATAGCACACCCCCTAGAATATATCCCATTAGTCAAAGTAAATAAAACATTGTATGTGTAGGTTATGAAACTAGTTCGTTTCTTCTTTTTATTTTCAAATAAGTAGTATATGCCCACATACAAAGTGTGAGATTTTTTACTTTTGTTTTTCAAATTGGAGGAGGGAGGAAGTGAGTGAGAGAGAACGTGGGAGTAGGGAGAGAGTTTTATTTTTTTATTTTAAAAAAATTAAAGATAATAAAATCACTTGTAGGTGAGGCTTTAACAAAAAACAGTAAAATATTGTTTTGGAAAAAGTTAGAGTCTTTAACTTTTTTGTTGTAATAGAGGACAATAATGTATTTTCACCTTCTTTAGATTGACAAAGAGAATTTCATTAATATGTAGTTAGATTAATAGATACTAACAGTAAGGTCAACTCCAATTAGTTGGTCACACTCCTCATAAATTCGAAAAAATTTAAATAAAGTTGCATGATAAATAAGGAAACTCTCAAATCGAATGAGATAAGTATAAGGGTCGGATGTTCTAAAATATAAAAATTTCATGTCTTCATAAGGGTTGCTAAAAACTATCCTGGTCTGAGTGCCGGGGCACAAGTTTCTTTTTTCCCCAAAAATTCATGTTATTTCGGATGAAGTTCGTTTCAATGTCCAAGTATTTTCACTTTCTATGGTTAAACTCCAAGTTTGACAGAGGGTGATTAATTAGGACGGTTTCGGAAATAATTTCTGATCCAAAAGCCACGTAACAGAAATGCTAGCCAGTCAACTTCGTGTGCGGAGAAAATTTAATTTATCACTTTAGGTGTTTGATTGCATAATTGAAGATACGAAATTTTCTTTCTGCTAATTATGTCACCCAACGAACATCGGGATTATCAAATATCCATCACCAACCGATGTTGGACCAAGTATATTTTGTGCCAGTTCAGAAAAGATAGTCGTTAATATATGCATAGCGACTTCTTTCAAGTTATGATAATTGTACATTTAAAATGATTTCTCTATAATTAAATATCAAATTTGTCGTTTTATGTCAGTTAAATTTAAGAACTCTCAATTATAAATGAGAATAGCATGTTACTAGATTGTAGTGCTATTAACCCTAAGATCAACATTAGAAAAGCAATAATAATGAAGAGAATATTGAAGCTCTCTTATGCACTGGAGTCCAAGTTCTCATTCATTAGGCATACATGGAGGCCTAGAACAAACAAGTGATACATATTTTCAACACTAGGACTGGGTCAATGAATTTTTTATTTTTATTTTTTTTAGTTTTAAGGAGAGGCCAATGAAAATACAGTAGAATTTCAATAATTTGATTTGTACCATACTTAATCAATCCCGAAATTACCAAGCACCGGTCAACTTCAACCTTCAAGGATCCACTGAGAGGTTCATGCTGAGGCACCCCAGCATAAGCACAAGAGTTTTCCTCCACCCAAGAGGCCAATCATAACACGACACATGTTAACGTCATAATAAAGCTCCTAAAGTCCCACATCAACCGCAGACAAAAGCCAGATACTCTCCTCAACTATAAAGATGACTATTCTCCTACAATTAATTCTTAATGTCATTATTGTACTTAAACTAGTCATTAGAACCCACTAATGATGATCATGCTTGAACCTATGTATTTGTGTAAACTCTTAACTATTAATGAGAACTCCTCTACTCCGTGGATGTAGCCAAACTTAGGGTGAACCACATACATCTTGTGTTTGCTTCCATATCTTCATCTCTTTACATATTATCCTCACTAGGCGACCACAGCAACCGAGCGAATGTCACAAACTTGACACTTTACAATGTTCCAAAATCTCATTGATTTTGTGCATCAACAAATTTAGTACCCAATAAATTAATAACTTCGGTTAAATAATACTTTTGGTCAGTCTCGACTTGAGTATAACGTGCTAAATTAACAATTCGATGAGATAATACATTATAAAAAATTCATATAGGTTCCACGTAATATATAAATTAATTCCCTAATTTCTTTACATCATTGAGATCAAAAGCATTGTTGTATAATGTATATATGATGCGACTATTAGGTGCAATTTGGGAGTGAGATGCTTAAAAAAAAGCTAGGGTGAAAAAAGTTAGAAGGATTTTAGGTGTTTGGTAAATTTTCCAAAAGCAGCTTTTTTTTTAAGTTGAGGGTGAAAAAAAGCCCAAAACCTGAAGCTGCTATTTGCAGCTTCCCAAACCAAAAACACAGGTGAACAGTGTAGGTTTAATGAATTTTTCAATAATCCAAAATTGCCCTCCTTCCTTACAGTCGCAGCTCTCCGCCTCTCTCACCTTCAGTAATGCAACATTGCTTTTTCCTTCAGTCTACTCTCTTCTCGCATACCCGAACAAGGAAACCAGATCTCTCTCGTTCTCTCGTTCCAAAACCAGCATTCTCCCTTGTTCTCTTGTTCTCCAGGTTCGTTTGGTAAGTTTCTCTTGTAAATTTTATTTATTTATTTGTTTGGATTTTTAACTTTGGGGATGGGAGAGGGAAAAATGGATGGGAAGAGCAAAGGGATGAGGGTATGGGTGTCGGGGAAAAAATTGGGGATGGAGGGTGGGGAAAAATTAATTGGGGAAGGTGATATGGTTTGTGGAAAAAAATAATTGGAAAAAAAATAATTGGGGAAAAAATTAGGGTTTGTGGAGGAAACAAGAGAAATTGAGAATGTCTGCTTCTGATTTGGGTTTAGGTAAAGGATAATTTTTTTTATAAAGCTTTGCTCTGGTTCTGATCTGTGAACTGTGCTTCTGATTTGTCATCTCTTTGTCAATGTTCGTATCTTATCTCTCTGGAAGGAAGTGGGTTTCTGAGGACATCGCTGAGGCTGTACTCGAACAAGTGGGTTATTTTTGTCTTGGTACAAAATTCGGTTTTCATGTTTTTGATAAATCTGTTTTATGATTGCATTTAAATGGTATTTGGTTTATGTGTTTACGTATTAGTTTGCACTTAAAATGAGTTTTCTTTCAACCATTTTGTAATTTTCGTGATCATATTCGATTGTGTAATTTGTGTTTAAATGTAGTGGTGTAACAGACAAATAATACTTCTTGGTTATAAAAGTCAAGAGGGTGTCCCCATTATTATTGATTGTACCTCTTGTGAATGTTTGAATTGTTTAGCTTGTTTGTTCTCTGGCTAGATCCATGCTTCAGTGGGCTTCACTTTTATGGTGTTTATATGTTATGGTGTGTTCATCTTCTTTTCTTTTAGGTTTTTTGGTGTTTGTTGGTTTGGCTTTCAGCTCTTACTTGAAACAAGGTTTTTCAAATATTAGGATTAGATAGACTACTTGTTTCATTCCTCCTCTTAACATTCCTCTCTTTCCCCACCGCCCAAATATCACCATCCTTTTGCAGTTTGCGTATATTATGTGTCTGTCCCTACCTTGGTAAACTCTTCAATCACCAAACTATGCTCATAGTCGTAGTTTATATTTCCAATTCCTTAACTTGCAATTTGTTTTTGGTGAATTCTTTAACATGGGTTTGTTTTAATATCTCAGATTTCTTACTTCCTGCATGTTTGGATTTATAATATGATTTGGATAATAGTGTCTTAGATGGTCATTTGGTATCTTGATTTGTGAATTTGGATGGTAAGATCCTGGCTTTATTAGAATTAGATCATCAAGTGTGTTATCATTTTATGTATTATAATGCTCCAATCAAACTGCATGAATGATTTTGGTTTTGGATAATCTCATTAAGGAATGCTGATCACTTTTTTTTTTTTAAGTAACTGGGTTAAACACTTAAATTTGCTGTGTTTTTTCTTTTTCTAGGTAGGGCTTATGAATTACAGATGCACCGGTTACTTTGTTAATTTTGGAGTTTATGTTCTATAAATTAAGAGGTTAAAAAAGTAAGATGAGAGTGATCATTTTTCGTATTGAATTTACAAATGTTGTACTTAGATGTGTGACTGTATATTGTATTGTCGAGGAAAAACAACAATATCTTCCAAGTGATAAAATGTGTGTGTGTGTGTGTGTGTGCTCAGTGTGCTCAGTGCATGTATACAAAATGTGTGTGTAAGTATAGGTAAGTGTGTTTACTCTGTGTGGATAAGTGTATGTGATGTGTGTGAGTGTATATTGTATGCGTATGCAGTGTGTGTGCGCATATCAAAAAAAGGTAAGTGTCTGCAGTGTGTATAAAAAACTAAAAGTTCACTATTATTTGATGGTTTGTGAAGTTTTTGTCATTATCTATTAGTTTGGGGTCAATAAATCCTTCTTGTGGTGTGACAATGACTGAATTATAATTTTTACTGATGTGAGGAACTAATTTAATTAAACAAGTCTTTGATCAATAGTGTTATTGGCCTCAATACACCCTGCATCATGACTTTGTTGGGCCGGCTTGCATATCTTCGGATTTTTAGTCAGCAAGGAAGTTCATGTGATATAATGAAATTGATACTTTAACCGGTTTATATAATAAGTGATCAAAACACATCTTGTTGTTCTTGCTATTGTTCTGTGAACTGCTGTTGGATTTTGTAGTTGTGTGTGAATTGTTGTTGGATCTTGTTTTAATATATATATATATATATATATATATGTGTGTGTGTGTGTGTGTGTGTGTGTGTGTGTGTGTGTGTGTGTGTAGTTGTGTGTGAATTGTTGTTGGATCTTGTTTTAATATATATATATATATATATATATATATATATATATATATATATATATATATATATCTGTGTGTGTGTGTGTGTGTGTGTGTGTACAAATCACTAGTTGGTATCAATGGCAAAGAAGAGGGCGTCTTCGTCAAATCCTACAGCTACATGGAATGCCCACAATATATCTATATTTTGTGATGTATGCATCAAGGAGATTGAGGGCGGACATCGTCCGGGCACTCACTTTGACAAAGATGGGTATGCAAATATTAGAGCTAACTTCAAGGCAGAGACAGGGCATGATTATGAAAGAAAGCAACTGAAAAATAAGTGGGATGCACTTAAAAATGAGTGGAAGTTGTGGAAAGAGCTAGTTGGTAAAGAAACTGGCCTGGGGTGGAATTCGAGCAAGGGTACCATTGATGCCTCTGAGGAGTGGTGGAATAATAAAATTCAGGTTTGTGTATTTATTGTTTAATATGTATTATGATATCATGCAATATGTATTAACCATATTTTTTCTTACTTGTAGATAAACAAAGAATATGCAAGATTACGAAAAAAATGAATTAGTCCTGAGATGGAGGACAAGTTAGATAGGATATTCTCGAACACAGTTGCTACTGGTGAACATGCCTGGGCACCTTCATCTGGAGTACTTCCACCAGAGCCAAGAGAGGAATCTGTAGGACAAATTGATTCAGATGATGAGGAAGAAATTGAGACTATGCATGATCTAAGGCAAGCTAGTAGGAAGGGGAAAAACGGCTAACCAAGGAGAATTGCAAAAGAAGAATGTTGATAAGAAAGGGAAAAAAATTGGAGGTGCTACAAAACTTTGTGGACAAATTGACCGTCTTGTTAAAGCTTATGAAACTAGGAGTTCTGCAAACTCATTGATGAGGTCGCTGCATATAGGTAGTAGTATTCCAAAAGTGTTAACGGCTATTACAAAATTGCCTGGTTGTGCCACCTAGCGAGTTATGGATGTTTGCTACTTGTTTATTTTGTTCTGCAGAGAAGCGTGAGGTGTTTATCACGATGCAAGATCCTGAAGTCCAGCTGGCTTGGTTGAAATGTATGTTCAACAAAGAACAATAAGAAGCTATAATTATGAATTAGGACTTTGTGTGGTTTGTACTTTGTATTAAGACTCTGTTGAATGTTGCTTGTATTTTGTGTTTATTGAATTTTGGGTTATGATTTCTTGTTCAACGTTGGATTATGACTTGTTCTTGAATGTCGAATTTACGACTTCTTAGTGATTGTTGGATTGACTTGTGGAATGTTGAACTTCGTGTTACGTTACAGGTGTATATTCAAATGAACACCTCTGATGATGATGTTGAAGAGTGGAGGATGGTCTAATTATATGCGCTGTAGCGAGAGCTAGTGAAATATATTATTTAAAATATAAGGAAATGAACACTCTGATGATGATGTTGAAGAGATGGAAGTACTACAAGGAAATGATGTGCGATGCTATAGAATGTTTAGGATGAACAAAGATGTTTTTTTATAGATTATCCAATGACTTGCAAACTAATTATGGACTGAAAGGTTCAAGGAGAATGAATGCAACTAAAATATTAGGAATGTTCTTGCATATGTTGGGACATGGTGTGAAAAATAGATTAGCGAAGAGAGATTTCAACATTCTGGTGAGACTGTTAGTAAATATTTTGGTGGTATGTTGGATATCGTATGTAAGATGGCAATAGATATTATCAAACCGATGGATTCGGAGTTTCGTGGCATTCCTCAAGAAATAAGGAGACATGATAGAAGCATATTTATGCGACTTAGTTATCTTGTTTCCTTGCATTTGGATTGTTAGTTCTTAGTTATTTTAGTATTTTAAGCTATTTTCGTGTGTTTGTAGGTCCTAATAACAGAGTTAGCAAAGAAGTGCATTTTGGTGCAATTTGGAGCAGTTTTGGGGTGGAATGGATTGCATGCATGTGGAGCATAAATGATAGACGTTTTGGTGCATGAAAGGGCTTCAAACATATGCTAAAATATGGACACACTTCACCTACAACATCCACTCACTTCACCTACAACATCCACTTACTTCACCAAGAAATTTTGTGGTGGTGATTCATTTTCAAAGTCTATAAATAGGCTTGTCCATCACAAGACAAAGGGGAATACTACAACACATTCCATAAACAACACAATTTCTGCCGCAAGTTTCCTTCTTCCTCTATCCATTTCCATCCACCTCTTTTCCTATCCATCCCCTACCACCCTTCCATACTCTCTCAACCTATCCAATCTCTGCCACATCACCTAGACCATCCAAACACCACACCCACCTTGGTGCCGCATGTTTGCAAGAAAGGAGGAGGACTTGGAGCTGTGCTAACCATTCAAGACGTTGGATTGCTGGAGCGTTCTAGGTGTTTTCTACTTTTGTTTATCATGTTTAAATTCAATTATAGTTGTTTAATTGCAAATATGTGGAACTAAATTCGTTTTGGCTAGAGGTTGATTCAAAGCCATGAACATATTTGTAATATGAATTGATTACCTTCAGTTGTGATTTCATGAGTTGTGAATTCAATTTGCTTAACCGCTTGATTTATAACTTATTCTTATATGGCGATTAAGGATGCATACTTAGTTTGCATGCATGAATTTGATGCTAGAATATAAGGGAGTTTCACCTAATCGTTATGAACTTATATTCACAAGTAGTGGAGGTTGCTAGTCACAATCGCGTTAAGTGAATTCTTGGCAAGAGTATCATGTTGTTCATAGTTATGAATGCCTCGTCAATGCTTATAGTTTTCACAAAGCTTAATGATTTTTTATTGTATCTATATTGTGCTGTTCATGTAGGGAATTTTGAAGAATGTTTTGAATTTTTGTATGCGCTTTTCCGTCCAATTCAATAACTTAAGGAAAACTTAAAGGTTAAAAAAGTGTTGTTCACGGTTAATCTGGGGTGTTGAGATTCATAGTTTATTGAAAGAACAACTGAAAATTGGTTTGTATGCAAGTGTGTCATGTGTGGAGAAGAACCCTTTAGCTAGTCTGTCACTCATCCATTCACCTTAATTTTATGTCTTTGTTTAATTCTACAAGTTTGTTTAGTTTTAGTTTCAATTTTCGTGCAAACCAAACCCCCTATCATTAAGTAGTGTCAATTTAGTTAGAATTTGTCCTAATTTGTGTTTAGTTAGTTCTTTGAGTTTATTTTCGTCCAAATCAGTCTCTATTGTCTAGTTTGAGTCAATTTGGTTGTTTTGAGTTGTTTTGAGTCATTATAGTGTGTTTTGAGTTATTAGAGTTTAGTTAAATGTCTTTTGCCTAGTTTTGTGTTTTTGAGTCTTATTTAGTGTTTTTAAATCAGTTTAGAGTAGATTAGCAATCCCTCCCAATCCCCGGCCTAGAACGATCCCTACTTACATCTATACTACAATTGTCAAAAAGAGGGTTTAATTTGTGTGTTGTTTACAACGCATCAAGAGATACAAGATACATGCCTTATTTTAAGGTAAAGTTTGACTCGTGTTCTAACTTATTTGCAAACTATAAGTGTTTGCAAACTATAATTGTAGGTTGACCGGTTTTCTTCTATGTTATTATTTTTAGGATTGTATTGGTGTTATAGATGGCGTACATGTTGAGGCTTCAATACCACCTCCAGATCAAGTTCCATACATTGGTAGGAAAGGATTGCTGACTCAAAATGTTATGTCTGCATGTGATTTTGACATGCAATTCACATCTGCTTGTGCCGGATGGGAAGGCACTGCACATGATACAAAGGTTTTTCTATCTGTGCTACGGAATTCAAATTTAAACTTTTCTAAGCCTCCAAATGGTAATCTTCATACTTATTATAACATTTTACATGTTTTGTATAATTATTATAATATAAAATAAAATTTTCAATTTTCAGGAAAATATTACTTGGTAGATGCGAGGTT
The DNA here is from genome assembly GCA_963580275.1 of Crataegus laevigata. NCBI lineage: Eukaryota > Viridiplantae > Streptophyta > Magnoliopsida > Rosales > Rosaceae > Crataegus > Crataegus laevigata. Next base: position 8,341,472 of record OY756946.1, read on the forward strand.
ATATTCAAAGCCTAGTAGATAGGTGAACCAAGACTCAACTCAAGAACAAAGATAGGTGAACCAAGACTCAACTTAAGAACAAAGTGAGTTGAGAAATCTTATACCTTTGTTGATTCCTCTTTGCATAAGAAAAGGCTAATCGCCCAAAGAGAGGGCCTTCATTCCTTGCTTCTTAGCTCCATGGATTTCTTGGAGGAAGATGGTAGAATGGATTCTCCAAGTTCCCAAGAAAGGGAACCTCTAAGCATCCACACCAAGGAGAGCATTGATGAGGAGATGAGTGGCCTAGGAAGATTTAGATGCTAGTAAAATCTTCCCAGGGTGGCCGGCCTCTTAGAGAGCAAAGAGAGGTTTGTGTTCTCATCTTTTCTCCAAAAGAAACCCTAAGGATGAAATGGCTATAAAGTTGCCTTTATACCACTCCACAATGGAGTGGCAAACTTGCAATTAAGCCAAGTTCACTACCCTTCTCTTATATGACTGGCCATGATTGGGTTCTTTGGGCTTTGAGGCCCTTTGACATTCAAGTTGTCATACAACTTGAGTAATTGGGCTTGACAATCAAATCCCATTGAGCCTTGAGGCCCAAAACTAACCCGAGGTCTATAACGAACTTATTCGTTTGATTAATTAACATATTAATTAATCCTAGCCATAAATAATTAAACCATTTAATTATCCTTACTCATCTCTATTGTTTTTTCAATCTCTACCTTACACGGTGTACGATCCATTAGGTTCCTTTTAGCGAGGCAGTGGGCGATTAGAACTCTTTCAAATCGATTGTGAATTGAAACTTACTTTCAATTCTCCCTTTAGTCATTACTCACCTTTAGGGCTTCCACAAACCATGAATGACACCTAGCAGTATGTCATGGCTACCCAAGCTAATCAAAAGAGGTGGAGAACCTATTCAGTTTAGGATTACAATGCAATACAGTCTTTCTCTAATACAACACTATTGACCACATTGTTTGGTTTGATAGTTTATTCATGTCTACTATCCAATGTGATTCATTTACTTATATGATTACTTTGAATGTGATTTGGAACGACTTTCTAAATCTCATTCATACTCTGGCCAGAGATTCTTAATCATATCATAGAGTATTCTCCTTCAAACTGTTTGAAGGTTAGAGATCCCTTGTTGCGCATTCACTTGCCTCCATGGCTAAGTGACTTAACCCCAACTACGCCGTGGACACCTTCTGATAGAGTGACATTGACATAGTCAAAGATCGAGGACCTAACCACAAGAAAACTATGATGCCTCAGGTCAAAGGACTACTTTGCATTATCCCAGCCATGAGTTCTCATGTGACATGAGTATGAGAACTCCTCGTTGATCGTGTTCAGTGGACTCATTCTCTATTGAGCACCTACATGCTTGTCTTCGTGTCAATCACACCAATGACTCGAGACCAATCACTCTCCCTAAGAGAAGACATAGCACATACTGATCTTAACGGACTATCAATATCCAATTGGCAATCCTATGATCAGGAACATTTGGGATATGTATACGAAAGAAAATGGTCTCATGAATCTAACTTCTTTAGATCACATTCTCCCAATTGCATATTCCTTGGACTTATTGTTCAAACATATAACATTTATATGAGACAGCTTAAAACAATAATCTTTACCCTTGATATTAAACCAAATTAGTTTAACATGTGAAATGTCCGTAAAGTATCATCATATGATTGGTTTTAGGGCACATTTCCAACATGAGCAATGTATGAGAAGTTATTACCTAAGTTCGATTATGTGCGTTTAATTGACGGTTTTATAGTTGTTTCACATATAGGTTAAACATATCCAGAGGACGAGCGCAACCACATTAGGCTCGGGGGATACGACCCTTCCACCTATCAGTGAGTGGGCTTTTGTTTTCACTATATAGATATAGATATAGATAGATAGATATATATATATATATATATATATATGATTGATGTTGTTTCCCAGAAATTAGGTTTTTAAATGATTTTAGAATCGAAATGGTTTATGATTGAAATGTCATGTCGAGTACCATTGATATTATTATTATGATTGTGCTGGCTATGCTTTGGCGCCGTGGACGCTCAGGTAAGTCAAGTGAGTACTTGTTAGTAATAGTGTGGTGATGAGAGTATGATATAGCTCATATTTCTGCACCCCGGTGTTTGTGCTCTGCCAGAGTAGAGCGTAGCCTTCACGTGATCGTTCACCTCCCGCACCGTATGCTCACCTTGGATCCAAGGCAGGTGCCAGCCTATCGTACAAACCATTATAGGTGGTTCTGACTCGTAGGTGACTAGCGATTCGTCGCACAGCCTTCATGTGATCGTAGCACTGAGCGTAATATTATACACTCAGCCTGTCATACAGACCAATATAGATGGTTCCGACTCATTTGTAGGATTTGGTTGAGGAGCTATAGATTTAGCCGTACAGGTCACATTCAATGACTCCAGCTGACGCATTGTTATTGCTTGCATATTATGATGTGATTTATCTCACCTGCTTGATGCTTATTCAATTTGGTTTGAGTACCTTGACGTGGCATATTCTGGCTTGATATGTTTGAGATTTATCGCTTTCCTGCATGATTTTTATATACGAGTACATATGATATTTTCTGGGAAAATATACTTGTTTTACGAAGAGGGGTTATTAATCTGATTTATGAAACGGTTTTGGAAAAGCTTTGTTTTTGCCCACTCACGTTTTTCCTTTTTGCGCCCCTCTAGGTTTTAGGTAGTGGTGACATTGGTGGCGAGCGAGGCATCAAGGCAATTCTGACAGAACGCCATCCATGTAGGATTTCTCTAGTTATCTTTTCAGTGTTTGTTTAATCTGGACTGCACCTAGGGTTTTGCACTCTGATGTTATGTTGTTACGATTTCGTTTCATCACTCTCACTTATATCTTATTGTAAATTATCCTGTTTGGTTTCTATTTCCACACATCTTTCATATTTGCTCTTCCGTACTGCGCACTTGGCTACGTCACCCTCGCGTGACGGCCATCACACCTCGACTTTACGGGTCAGGGTGTGTCAAATTGAAGTACGGGTGCTCCGATTTCAAGAAGCCTTTGGTCATGTCTATCAAGAATCTAATTTATGAATCCCAAAGCAGGTGACATTTGGATTTTTTAATTAATTTGTTAATTTAATTTTTGGCTTTTAAGTTTAGGTTTTGGCTTTTAATATTCATGCATTAAGGTTAAATCTTTGCATGAATTTTTTTGTGGTCAGTGAGTATTTTAGCTTCAAAGTATATGATTTTATGCTAATTTAACTCTTGGATTGTTAATTTTATATATATATATATAGTTTATCTGATCAGGTACTAATTATTTGCTAACGTAAGCTTTTAGGCTGTGAAATTTCTTATTCTTCAATTTTGGTGCTTATCTCTTCTGTCATCATCAATTTTGGTGGTTATGTTGGGCATTCATTTTTATTTTTATTTTCCATACGACTTTAAGGATATCCTCAAGTCATCTGGTATCATCTTCTTCACGTCTCTCCCTTTATTCAACAGCAACGAGTCTGATTTTGCTTGGTAATTATTAAATCGTTTCTGTGTTTTCTTGGTATTTAGGATCTAAGATTTTTAGTTTTTGAAAAGCAATTGCAGGCGAAGTATGAGATACCCTTTTTTTTCTTTTTCTTTTTTTTGTTTAATTTCTATTTCATACGTGGTGAATTTCTCTTTGGTAATTATTGAATTGCTTCTATATGTGCTTGGTATTTAGGATCTTTTTTCTTTTTAGATTTTCAAGAGCAAGGGCAGGAGCAAGAGGTACTTTTCTTTTTCTTTTTTCTAATTTTTATGTAATATATGAAAAGATTTTATGAACCTCATGTATGATTATTACCAAATGTCTATATCTTTCGTTGAATAATGTTGGTGATTACGATTTCATGCCTTTTACCATCACAATTGCTAAAGAACTTGGATTCCCTTTCGCAGTGTTGCTTACTAGACCTTGGAATGTTTGGTTTTTATTTGGTTTGGTGTTCGACCAACTATTTGGTGAATTTGTATTCCTACTAAAGATATGTGTGTTGGGTATGAAATAAATATGCAAGTTTTTGCATAAGTAAAAGACAGTTTGCTTCCCTCTCACATAAATGAACAACCATAACTTTGTCTTCCATCTTGCAGCTTTGTGTTATGGCTTCCTCCATGTGACCTCTAAACCTACATCTCTCTTCGTTTGAATGTTAGGCGAGGGGTACATCACTAATGGCGTGTTGCAATTAAGGTATATCATTGAAAAGTTTTTGCAACAATTTGGAAATTTAGCAAAGAAAAGTGATTGCACTGCTTTTTTGTTTTGTTGTGCTGATCCAACTTTTTCTAGGATTTTAATGAATAAATAAACCGAGAATCAAGGGACGGAAATATGAGAAGTGGGTAATTACTTTGAAGAAATGCATAATCAAGAATGAAAATAAATACCATGAAAGCATCAATTTAGTTGTTCAGAATACCAAATATAGCCTTTTATTATCATTTTCTGTATTTTTTCCCTTAGAAAACATAAAAAAAATCTCTCTTCAAATGTACATAAAAGCTAAAAACTTCATATCTCACCACCTATAATATCTCAAATTAGTTCTGTAAAAACATTAGCTAAGCATCAGTATAACAAATCTGGTTCACGGGGATATGATGATACTATGAATCACAGTTATGACGAGATCAAAAGGTAATGATTTTTACACTCCCATTGTCTATTTTATTCAATCGCTTGATTCTCCTCTAATTTATTCAATCCAAAGGCTAATTCAGTTAAGATATTGTATGAAAGTATAGTTTATTCTATAGGAAAACTAACGAAAAGGGCCTGCATAGTGACAGTTTTAATGAAAAGTCCTTTTTGAAGGTATAATGAATAGTGACAGTTAAAGGTAAAAAAGGAATTTTCGTTAAAAGTAAACAGTACCGGGAGTGTTTTATTAAACCTCCCTTATTCTATCTCTTAATTGGAGGATTTTTTATTGGGTGAGCTCAAATCAAAGAAAGTTTTTTGGTCTATCTTATTTTCTTTTTATTCAATTTTCTTTTTTGTGAATACTATTAGTAAGACCACTTTGGTAAGCAAAATTCAATTATATAGGCATCGTTACTTACAAGACAAAAGATTTGTTCCTTGCTTTATGATTTCTAGGCTTTTAGATTAGAAATTTTGGCCTCAATACCTTGGTATATGATCGAGTACAAGATTGGGGTATGACATTTATAAAATCTAGGGTTGTAATAATTAACTTTTCCTTCGTTCTTTATCATAGAACTATGGATTCGAATTGGATTGGGTGCTATACTCTCCATGGATATTTTGGAGGCATCGCGTGATTTACAGCGTATAGGCGGATTGGCTCACAGAGATCTTCGTGGATGGTAAGCTATTAATCCCTAAGATATCTGTTTCTTTTTATTCATTTCACAGGAGTGGCTGTTTATTGAAATTTGATCTGCCAAGAACCGGAGATGATCTTGCGTTTTAGGTTAAAATTGAATCATCAATGATTTTGAAAATATGATATTTCTGTTGAAACCTATAACGATGGGCACATGGGTTATACATGCGGATTTTCACATTGTCACAGTTCTCTATTGATTTATAGAAGGTAGTCTTAACTCTTTGTTTATGTACCAATTTTTTATTTTAATGTTTAGTCAAAATATACAGAGGTGCTTATTTGTTGGAGATTCGAGGAGGAAAACTTAGCACCGTGGCACTGCTGAAAGTGGTAATTGCTAATCAGGTTTTTACACTTTTTTCCACATACTTTGGTTCAAAGCAATATCATTTGAATGATGAAATTTTGTGGGTGCATATAGAAATATCAAGTTTAGTTGGATGCTAGCAAGTGGTTTCTGTTTCCATCCTTTTGTGGTTGTCAAATTTCGTTTACCTATTGCATCTCGCCTTTCAAACTTTTTATTCCTAGATTTTCATGTCACACGGTAGTCATTGACTTTAGAACCTTAGCCTTTGCCCCCTATGCTTACAAGAGGAAGGGGTGCCTAGGAAAATAAATCTACTTTATTTCAAATTTTGAATCATAAACCAAGAAGAAAACTGACCTGAAACAGCAAGATCATAAGCAAAGAGAGAGCCTCCTAGAGTTGCAATGCAAGCAAAGAATTAATACCTAACAATCCTATACTCGTACTGATGAGCCCTTTTAGATACCCAATAATCTTCCTGTGTCGATTTAAGATGATCAGGGCATAATCAGGATAGCCTCTCACACCACTTACATTTACTTCGCTGCTGATATATTTTTTGCATCCAATTTTCCATTATCTAATCATTAACTTACTTCTATTATAATTATTTCAATCACTTCTTTAACATATATACTCTTTTTAGGGAATTGTTGCTACACTTATTGTACTTCAAATAGTAGTAAATCAGATCATAGAATAATTTTTAGGTGTAGTATTATTCAAAAGAGTAATGTCACATGTAAAAATTCGTTTTGATTATGCCCTCCATCGTCATCAGGGAAGTATTGCAAATCTTTATTTGTACTTTAAAAAGAAAGTCAAACTTTTTGTAGAGGTGTAATACTATATATTAATATCCTTGATACTCTACATCAATTATTCTGACATATATAATTAAAGATCCATAAGTGCAGGCTCCCTATGTTATTGTTCATTGCTTATTTAGGCAATTTACTACAAAACTATTTATTAGTGTCGTTATGATAACCGACAAGAAACGTATATTACTGTCAGATTTTAAGAAAAATTCGACAGAAAATAGATGCAGTGGCGAATATAATAAGCGACATAATTGCCAGTGTCAGGAAATGAATTTTCCGACATAAAATACTCTAAAACCAACAGAAATTGTGTCGGATATAACCGACAGAGAATATATTAATAATGAATAAGTAAGAGCATTTCTTTCGGGTAAAACCGACAGGACTTCTGTTGGATTTAACCGAAAAATAATTTATTAATAAGAATAAATAAAAGCATTCTTGTCGGATAAAACTGACAAAAAATATATTAATAATAAAAAAAATATAAACAACCACTTTCTGCATTTTCCTTATTCACTGCACTTTTTGCATTTTCCATATCCACAGCAAGATCGGATACAGCTTCATTAGGAAGCGGCTTAGGACGCGTCATGCTAGCCACTGTTATAGCATCGTTTGTTTCTACCTGCACACATTCACATTCCATTAGAATAACTCAATCACAGCAAGCATTGCTTATTCAATTGAATCTCCACCCGAAATCGAATGAAAATTGAAATACTTACAGTTTTGATGAGATCTATGATAACGGAGAGCTCCTGGTGCACCAGCTGCAAGTTCTCCACCATGCTCTGCCATTATCACTGCGTTGCGGAGCTTTCTTTCGAGCTCTTCTTTTGCTTCTTGTTCTCGTCCTTCTCCACAACCTAAGCGAAATCTATTCTCCGAATCAAATTCTGCCGCTTCTCGTCGTAGCCTACATCACTTTAATCGAAGAAATAGATAATTAGAGTTTCCGAGAAATCAAAAGTTGATGCCTATTTGGTTGCCGAGAAAAAAAAATAAGACAAAAAGAGGATAAATCGAGGTAGCGCAAGAGCTTTAGCCTCCCAATTGAATCTGGCAGTGTGACAATTGTGCTTGAACTCATGTCTAGCACACATACATACATAAGTCAATGAATTATTTCACCTTGTCCTTTCCCAAAGGCTCTCAGTTGCAAGTGTTGAACCTGACAGAAGGAAGGGAGGGAAGAAAAAGGGGAAGGGAGAAGGAAGTGAGGGGAGAAGATAGAGAAGGAAATGCGGGGAGGAGAAAAGGGGAAAAGAAGGGGGAAGGGAGAAGGCACCGGCACAAGGAAGAGATGGAGCGGTATTATGTTGGAAAAAATTTATTTACTGTTGGTTAAATCCGACAGAAACATTTTTTTAAATATAAACGAACAGAAACATTTTATTCGTGTCGGTTATAACCGACAAAAAACAAATTGGACAAAAACACACCCAAAATTCCCTCCCAAAATCCCCCCCCCCCCAAAAAAAATTTTGTTACGATTTTAAAAAATAAAATAATAATTGTTTGGTTTAATAAATAATATGTATTTAATAGAATACGTTTTTAAAAATTAACTAAATAATTGTTTGGTTTAATAGATAATAACTCATGTAAAATATGTAATAAAGAAACGACAAGATAATTGTACAATGAAAATGTCATCACATGTAACAACCCGTCCCGGAATTTTTATTTCGACATTGTGAAATGACCATTATGCCCTTGAGCTCGGGCGAACGTTTATGTATGAGTTATTAATTTTTGGGCCAATTATATAATTATCCAAGTTTTTGGGGGCCAATGAAAAGTTAGGAAAATAATTGTGGTGATTAGTGGTCTTGATTCACCTCACCACCGACACTCCTCTCTCTCTCTCGTCTCTCAGACTCTCTCTCCCTCTCATATCTCTCAACTGTCTCTCTCTCTCTACCATAATACACGGCACACCCACACCCATCCAAAAAACTTTGTAGATCGACCAAACAAATTATATATTCAGACTCGTGAAGTCCATACGAACTCAACCATACCAATTTCAGGTAAGAACTACAATGATTTCACGTCCAAAACTCAAGGTTTATATTTGGCACTATTCATCAACTTTTTATACGTTGCATTTTAGGAGAATCTGAAATCACATGAGTGTTTGTTGGGTCCTCTAGAGGCTCGGTGACGTTCGTTTGACAAGCTTTGACGTCGGGATTGTCGAGAACAAGGAGAGGCCGAAACTTGGAGATTTCCCGTCAAGATTCTCGTTGGTTTTCGAAGTTTTTGAAGGTATAGACTTGTTCTACTCTCAATTTAGAGCATTTTGGTGAAAAATTCATGAAGAATGGTTGAGAAACGAGTGAGAAATCACACACGGAAGTTTTCCGGTCACCGGAAAAACCAGTCCGGGGAGGACAGTTGGGGAAGGCGCGTGGGGTGCACGCGCGGCGTGTGGGGTGCACGCGCCGCGCGTGGGGGTGCGTAGCCCCGTGGCACTCCTGGCGCATGGGGGCGCGTGCGAGACCCTAAAATTTTTCTAAAAATATCACAACGTCCGTGACGTCGTGTAGGTCACGTTGGTATATTCAAATACCAAAATTGAGCTATGTATGAGAAGTTATTTCCGTAGTTACGTGTATGTGCTTAAATGACGTATTTTAGTAATTTCTCATATAGGTGAGACATATACTGAGGACGAGCGTAGCTAGGCTAGACGCAGGGGCTACGACCCAGCGACTTATCAGTGAGTGGGCAGCTATTTACCGTATTTACCTATATGTTATTATTATTTTCCCAGAAAATGATAAATGAACGCTTATGTGATTTTAATGCCATGCAAAGTATTCATATATTATTATTGATGCATTAATGATTGCATATTCATATGTTGGTGCTGCGGACGCACAGGTAAGTGTCAGGTAAGATTATATGCTGGTTATGATGAGAATGATGTGATATGATGTGATTAGAGCTCATATACTTGCACATTGATATTAGTGCTCCAGCCCAGAGTTAGGGGCATAGTCTTTCACGTGTCGTTCACCTCCCGCACCGCATGCTCGCCTTGGATCCAAGTTAGGTGCACAGTCTTGTCGTATAGACCACCTTTGAGTGGGTTCGACTCGTAGGTGACCCGCGAATCATTCACACAGTCTTCACGTGATTGTAGCACTAGAGCATATTTACTTGATATATATGATGATGAGTAGACCACCAGATGTGGTAGTGATGATTGTGCAGTATTGATATACATGATGAGCTATATGAGATATTAGATGGCCGAGGGCCAAGATGATTACCTGGCATTTGATCACATCAACAGTTTATGATTGAGTTTCTGTTTTGGATACTTCGGCATGGCATACATATACTTTTCAGCATGATTTAAGAACCTATATGTATATATGAGTATATATTTTGATTTTGGGAAATTATACAGGTTTTACGGTGAGGGGCTATATGTTTGAGTAAAGATTGGTTTTGAAAGAAATTGTTTTGCTGACCCACTCAGTTTTGTTTTTTGCCCCTCCAGGTACTAGGTAGCTAGAGGTTCTTTTGGTGGATGCGAGGGCTTATCGGCAATTCTGACACATTCATTTATGTATGACACCGGTGGTGTTATCTAAACTTATTTTATGCTTGACTGCATTCGAACTTAGAACGCTCTGATTATGTATAAGTACCTTATTATGCCTCTAGTACACTATCTTACCTAGGTTGCTAGTGGTTTTGGTTTTAATTAGTTCGTACAAAGTTATCGATTCTCGCTTCCGCACCGTGCACATGGCTACGTCACACTCACGTGACAGCCAGCACGCCCCACTTTCGGGTCAGGGTGTGTCATCACACAAACTAAATATTGTCTAATCAATACTTGAAAAACATAAATAAAAATTTAGCACAAATTACTTTTCCCACTTCAAAATTTAGGCAAATTTAACAAAGATATTCATTCTACAAAACTAGCTTCAATGATCTAACCGTCAAACTTGTTTGTACATACTACAAGATCACATATGTAAAAAAATTGCAAAAAAAAAAAAACATTGAGAGATTAGGTAACGGAACAAAATATTTCGACAATTATAAATGAAAAATCACAATTTGACAGTTATTTTAGCTCCGATTTTGATGATTTTTTTACAGCTACACTCATCAACCCTATAAGAATGCAATGAATGAATTCGATTAAAATATTTACAGTAGTGGATACCACAAAATCTTATTTTATACTTAATGAAAGTATAATATTAACTCTAAGTGTTTGTTTAATCTACCGTCTTGACGCGATATGCATTCTACGAAACTTTTTTCAACGATCCAACCATCAAACTTATTTGTACACACTCCGAGATTGCATACGTAAAAAATCGTAAAAAGTAAACATTCAGAGATTATGTAACGAAACAAAGTTTTCAACGGTTATAAACAAAAAATCACAATTTAACGGTTATTTTAACTCCAATTTTAATGATTTTTTATAGCTACACTCCTCGACCCTATAAGACCGTAATGAATAAATTTGATATTCAATTTAAAATATTTACACTAGTGGATCACAAAATCCTATTTTATATTTAATGGAAGTATAATATTAACTCTTAAGTGTTTATTTAATCTACCGTTTTGACGCGATACACATTCTACAAAAAAAAAATTCAATGATCTAACCATCAAACTTGTTTGTACACACTTGGAGATCACATATGTAAAAAATCACAAAAAAACAAACATTCAGAGATTAGGTAACAAAACAAAAGTTTTTGACACAATTTAATGGTTTTTTAGCTCCGATTTTGATGATTTTTTTTCAGCTACACTCTTTGACCCTATAAGAATGCATTGAACGAATTCAATCTTCAATTTAAAATATTTACACTAGTGGATACCACAAAATCTTATTTTATACTTGATAGAGAAGTATAACATTAACTCTTAAGTGTTGGTTTAATCTACCGTTTTGATGCGATACGCATTCTACGAAATGTTTTTCAACGATCCAACCGTCAAACTTATTTGTACACACTCCGAGATCGCATACGTAAAAAATCGCAAAAAACAAACATTCAGAGATTAGGTAACAAAAAAAAAAGTTTTCGATAGTTATAAACAAAAAATCAAAATTTAACAGTTATTTTAGCTCTGATTTTGATGATTTTTTGCAGCTACACTCCTCGATCCTATAAGAATGCAATGAATGAATTCGATCTTCAATTTAAAATATTTACACTAGTGGATAAATCTTATTTTATACTTAATAGAAGTATAACATTAACTCTTAAGTGTTTGTTAAATCTATCAATTTGATAGGATATGCATTCTACGAATTTAGTTTCAATGATCCAAACGTCAAATACGTTTGTATATATTCCGAGATAGCATGTGTAAAACATCGCAAAAAAAAAAATTCAGAGACGGGACCATGAGTGAAAAAAAAATATTTAGAGATTATTCTAGGCAAATTTTTGCTTTGTTCATGTCGGTTATATCCAACAGGACCATGAGTGAAAAAAAAAATATTTAAACCATGTGTTTATTTATTTATAATCAATATAACATTTTAAAATAATCAATTTCTATTGGTTATAACCGCCAGAATACTAAAATAATAACCACCAAAAACTAAAATAATAAAATAGTCAATTTCTGTTGATTATAACGGCCACCATTAACTTAAAAACCACCGAAATATGTTTAAAAAAAATAATTCAAAAATACGGTTATAACCGACAGTATTTCATTGTTATCCGACACTAAATATCCACCAGGAATTTATATCGGATATAACTGACAGGATTTCATTGTTATCCGACACTAACTGAATAATGTATCAGATATATTTTATCCGACATAATGGCTTATTAAACCGCCACTATCATCCGACACCTAAAGCTAATATTGTAGTAGTGTAAAATATAATTACAAATCCACAAGTACAGGCTCCCTGTTCTAATTTTTTTGCATTTGTAATCCTTAGTTCTTCACTCAAACATAGTTTATGAAGTGAATGAATTTGCATAATCATAAATATAATTTTCAATCCTGTAGCAACGCGCGAGCATACTTACTAGTATGCTTTATGTTGGAGGTTCCAAGTAGAGCATACTTTAGGAAAACTTAATCTTCAAAATATGTATGAGTAATTCATAAGTAATTGGAACGTAGGATTGTTAAAGTGACAGCAGAATTATAATACTTAATAGATTTTCAAACTATTTTATTTTGTTTTCTTTACTTTACCAATTTATTTAATTATTTTTAATTAAATTCGTTTTTAATATTTTAGGTTATAAAATCATCCTTTTTCAAATTTTGTTTTCAAATAATTAATTAAGATTTGGTTTAACATAAATTATTCATTCAATCCCTGTAGATAACGATCTTGCTAGAGCTGCTATACTACAATTACTTTGTACTCTTGTAAATATTTTAAGTGTTTTTAACCCTACTTTTTCAGGTGATAAAATATTATCACATGACACACATTCTCATTCATTTTCCTTCCCTCCCACCACCTTTCTTCATCCCTGTTTTGAATATACTTTTACTCTATCTCAAGATAAAACACATGCAACCAAATATTGTTGAAAGCTATGCACAAAACAACATGCAATGCATGTTGTTGATCTTGATGTTAAAAGAAAGTGGCTTCTCACAACATGTATGTTGGAATTGGGTGAAGTTTTGTCTGACGAAATTTTGAAAAAGACAAAGAATGTGTAGAGGCAAACACAAGATTCAATCTAAAATGAAGAATATAATCCTAATATGAGGGTACTTGCAGATAAACATCTAAAATTACAAAATAATAACCTCAAATGTGGCAAAGAAATTGAAAGAGATGGAGGATGCGTAGAAACCAATGCACTTACTGCTGTCAGATCATGTGAGCGATGAAAGCTCTCGAATCGACTGTGAGATTGGAAATTACCATGCTTCTATTTGAACTCTATAGAGGATATCATGACTCTAAATCACCTTGTGATCCTAAGTCGCCATTTAAAAATACATTTAACAAACTCAACCATCTCACCATCCATACTCTGGTGAACCACCATATCGACCACACAATGGCTAATTTGCCTAAAGCGAGAATACCAAACTGTTGGAAGTATGCCCACAAAGCCACTCATTTGATGTAATAGCTTTTGGAATACTTATTGTATTAAACTTTTATATGTTTAATGAAGGGCAAAGCTTATTGTTAATCACTATTTATTGTATCTTGTGTTTAAGCAATAAGGGAATCCAAGGAATGTATTTGATCTAAGAGATAAGTGATTTAAGTAAGTTAGATTAACGAGACATTTCTCTTATGTTCATTTCTAAAACGTTCCTAGCCATAGGATTGCCAATTGGGCATTGACAATCCGCTAAGGTTAGTATGTGTTATGTCGACTCAAGCACGAGTATGACAAGTCTCAAGTCATTTAGTGTTGGACACTAAGACAAACACATAGGTGCTCGAAAGAGTAATCGAGTACACTGAACAACGATCAAAAGAGAGTTCAAACATACATGTCATGTAAGAACTCGATAGTTACAATATGCAAAGTAGTCCTTTGACCTGAGGCATCATAGATGTCTAATGGTTAGGTCCTTGATCTTTGATCATGTCAAATGGCATTCCATTGGAGTGTCCACGGCATTGTTGGGGTCAAGCTATCTAGTCATGTAGGCATATGAATGCACAACAAGTGATCTCTAACCTTCCATGGTGGAAGGAGAATACTCTAAGATATGTTGTTCCAAATCTTATTCAATTGAATCATATAGGGAAGTATCACATTGGATAGTAGACATGAAACAAATTATCACTTAAACAATGTGATTAAGAGTATTGTATTAGAGAAGGACCGTATTGCATTGTAGTTGTAACTGGATAGGTTCTCCAACCACTTCTACTTAGCTTGGGTAACCATGACATGCTGCTAGGTGTCACTCATGGTTTGTGGAAGCCCTAAAGATTAGCAAACACTAATTTTAAGGGAGAATTGAAATGTGGTTTCAATTCACAATCGATCGTTAAAAGTAACGATCGCCCACTACCTCGCTAATTGGAACCTAATGAATCGTATACCGAGTAAGGATGAAAGTGAAGTAATTAAATGAAATGGATATGCAATTAAATGGTTTAATTGAAGAATGGTCAAAGTTAATTAATTAGTTAATTAATTATACGAAATATTTGTATTGGGCTTTTAAGTTGGTTTTGGGTTTCGGGGCCCAAAAGTGTTTTGGACCACAAGGCCCATTATGTTTAAGTTGTATGACAACTAAAACAAAATGGGCAATTAGCCTAATGACAATGTCAAGGCCGGCCATAAGGGTGAGGGGTAGCAAACTTGTATTAATTACAAGTTTGCCACTCACATGAAATGAAGTATAAATTCAACTTTATAGCTTTATTTTCATTTAGGGTTTTCTTGTAGAAATTGGGTGAAACATTTTCTCTCCTTTTTTCTAAAGAGGCCGGCCACTTAGGGGAGGGACATCTAGCAATCTCTTCTTCCCTAAGTCATCCATTTCATCTTCACAACTAATCCTTGGTGAAGAGACTTAGAGACATCAAGCTTTTGGTGTTTTGGAGATCCTTTCCTCAAATTCTCAAAGAAGCAAGGGAGCATTAAAAGGGAGGAAAACACAAGGAATATTCAAGGAGCAAGGAGGTGACTTGAAGGCCCTCCACTTGGGTCCCTTGTGTAAACAAGGATGAGCTTCAAGAGTAATGAACTCTAAATCCTTAATTCTCTTTAATGTTGTTAAAGAGTTTTTGGTTCACCATATACTAGGCTTTGAAAGTTATGGGCTTTATGAATTGTTTTGAATGCATGCCTACTTTAATGAGTTATTAGTTTGCATATGTATTCAAATGTTCTTACTTGTTCTTAGCTAGGACAAAAATTTTCCTTCACAAACTTGCCTATGACGAGACCAAAACTCATACTAAGTTTCTAGAGTTATTACAAACATGAGATTTGAGAAATATAAAATAAAAACCAAAAAACAAAAAAAATTGCACACAAACCTCTACGCTAAATCCCCTAGGACTTAGAATCTCTCTCCAAACAAATAGTCTTAAGAATAAGGTGTCCTCGAATTTTGTTGAATGATTTAAATGGAGTACAATATTACTGTAACATCTCATGTCAATAACTCAATGACACATGTTTGTTTTTTATTTTATTTTTTCTACATGGCATTGTATTATTAGCATTGAACATTGGTAACATGTCTGTTATACGTTGCTCTCTGAATCCTGACCTACCAAGCGTAGGACACCTTTAATTCTTGTCCTTGTTGCGTCCCTAGCAAATGTTCCTTTTAACTTTTAAGTAGTGAATTGAAGAAAAGTTTCTTAAATCCTTCATGTATCGAAACCTTGACCTATACTAGTTTTTCTGCCTTAAGAGCTATGGAAATCTTTACAATGCTTTTCGTTTAATCATCTTTCCTCTTCTCTCCAAGCATCTCCACTACAAAAGATATCATCACTCCGACAATATCGCTCAGATATGGAGAGCCCCTTGTTTCCTCCGGCGGAACATTCAAACTAGGATTCTTTAGCCCAGGTAATTGACTGTTGTGTGGGTGGCCAACAAGGAAACTCTACTTACTGATCACTCTGGAGCTTTGAACATCACTGATGGAGTTCTTGTTCTTTTCAGTTTTGAACATCACTGATGAAGGAGTTCTTGTTCTTTTCAGTGACAAAAATTGCAATCTGCGTTCATCTAATTTTTTAGTGTCTGGAATAAGAAACAGAATACTACATGCATTATATAATTAAAGAGACACTGACAAGAACAAAAATTAAAAAAAAAATTCACTAAGTGAAATCGTCTGTATAAATATTTTTCTTTAATTCTATAATAACACAGAGTGTTTCATCATACTCTGAGCCACTAAAAAAAATTTGTCACAGAGGACCAAAAATTATTATTTACGTTGCATTAAAGAGGCACCGATATTTTAGGAGACAGTCGCACCTACGTGGAAAGATCAGCTTCGGGCTTGAGTTGACAAAGAAGACCAACTCACACCCCTTTAATTTTAAAGCCAGCCTAGCTTTAGGGCTGGTTTGGTATTGCTGTGCTTTGAAAAAAGTTACTGTGAGAATAAGCGGCTGTGTTGTGAGAATAAGCGGTTGTGAAATAAATCAGCTAAGTGTTTGATAAACATTTTTGTAAAAGTGTTTTTGGAAAAAAAAAAAAAAAAAAAAAGCAGTCTGATAGTGAGTCTTTTCATTAAAGGAGCACTGTAGCTCCGTGTGCTTTGAAAAAAAGCCAGTTTTCCAAAGCTACAAATAGGTGCTTCGGCTTTTTCCTTTGATTTCAGCTTATTCTCACAGCAGCTTCCAAAATAAGCTCTCTTTTTTTAGTTTACCAAACACCTAAAACTCTTACAGCTTTTTTTCATGGGTGCTTATTTTTTAAGCACCTCACTCCCAAACTAGGGCTTAATGTATGGTCCAACAAAACCCAAACCACAGACCCATGTCTTTACAATTTTGGGTACGGAACATAACTTCAGCCTCTCTTTGTTAGCTCCAGCTACTTGTATGTAAGCATTACAATAGTATGAGAAGTTTTTCAACATGTTAAGAATACAATTCGATACATTAAGTGTATTAGTACATCTGTTGAATTTTTTTTTTCAAATTTTCAACTAATTGTATTATACATTTTGTGTATCAAATCGTTTTTTCAGCACATTAAAAATGTCTAATAGTAGGATTATTATTGCCTTGTTCTTCCGCAAATTTAATAAAATTCAATCGCATCATTTTTAGATAGAGATTGTCAGCCCTCTCACCTCCCATTCCCTTTCCATCCTCTTCTATTTGAACGGTCACGGTTAAGTCATATCAACATTATATATTAATTTTTTATAGAGATAATAAGACAAAAAATAATAAGAATATAAAATGTTAACATGATTTAATTGTAACCGTACAAATAAGAGGGGGTGGAAGGAGATGAAAAGTGAGAAGGCAGTCAATTCTCCTCCATCATTTTCAATCCTGCCATCACCATTGACGCATTGAATGCAAATAATTCGATAAGTACTAGACAGAGTAAGGTATGCTCGATACATAGTTCCTTGCAGTACAATCGACTTGTTCAAACTTTTTGAAGAATTGGTGCTGCAAACGACCTCACATTGATTAGAGAAAAAATAAATTAGACTAGGTGCTAAATTTTAATGAGTTGAGTTCAATTTCAAAATGCGACCAAAGAAAGTTTAGGTTCAAGAAACTTAAGAAGCGTTTGACAATCATTAGCATTTTAATTTTAAATTTAGATTTTATTATTTATTTACTTATTTACTTATTTTTTTATTTACTTCTTAGAAATGAGAGAATGCATGAGAAAGAGGAAAGGTAACAAATGGTAAGAGCTAAATGGAATTGTGCATGGCATACTTTCTTATTCATTTTCCTTCCTTCCCACCACCTTTCTTCATCCCTTTTTTTTCATATACTTTTACTCTATCTCAAGATAAAACACATGCAACCAAATTTTGTTGAAAGCTATAGACAAGACAACATGCGGAAAGTGGCTTTTCACAACATGTATGTTGGAATTGAGTGAAGTTTTGTCCGATGAAAAATTGAAGGAGACGGAGAATGTGTCGTAAATACAAGATTCAATCTAAAATGAAGAATAAAATCCTAATATGTGGGTACTTGCAAATAAAGATCTAAAATTGCAAAACAATAACCTCAAATGTGGCAAGAAATTGAAAGAGATGGACAATGTGTAGAAACCAATGCACTTAGTGCTGTAAGATCACGTGAGAGATGAAAGTTCTCGAATCAACTATGAGATTGGAAAATATCATACTTCTATATGAACATATAACAAACTCAACCATCTCCCCATCCATACTCTGGTGAACCACCATATCGACCACACAATGGCTAATTTGCCTAAAGCGAGAATACCACTTAGTTTTCAAAAAAAAAAAAAAAAAAAAAAAAAAAAAATATATATATATATATAGTCTTAAGAATAAGTCTGTGTCCTCGAATTCTATTGAATGACTTAAATGGAGTACAATATTACCGTAACATCTCATGCCAATAACTCAATGACACGTGTTAGTTCTTTTTTCTTTTTTCTACTTGACATTGTATTATTAGCATGGAACATCGGTAACTTGTCTAATATATGTTGCTCTCTGAATCCTGACCTACCAACTACCAAGATTAGGACACCTTCAATTCTTGTCCTTGTTGCGTCCCTAGCAAATGTTTCTTCAACTTTTAAGAAGTGAATTGAAGATAAGTTTCTTAAATCTTTCATGTATCTAAACCTTGGCCTATACTAGCTTTTCTGCCTTAAGAGCTATGGAAATCTTTACAATGCTTTTCGTTTTATCATTTTTCCTCTTCTCTCCAAGCATCTCCACTACAAAAGATATCATCACTCCGACAGTATCGCTCAGAGATGGAGAATCCCTTGTTTCCTCCGGCGGAACATTTGAACTAGGATACTTCAGCCCAGGTAATTCGAAGAATCGGTACGTTGGAATATGGTACAATGGAATATCTCCTCAAATTGTTGTGTGGGTGGCCAACAGAGAAACTCCACTTACTGATCAATCTGGAACTTTGAACCTCACTGATAGAGGATTTCTTGTTCTTTTCAGTGACAAAAATAGCAGTCTGTGGTCATCTAATTTCACTTCAAGAACCCTAAGGAGCCCGGTTGCTCAGCTCCTGGAATCCGGCAACCTTGTTGTGAAAGACGGAAATGATGACAACTCGGAGAGCAACTTTGTGTGGCAGAGTTTTGATTATCCAGGCAACACCTTACTACCAGGAATGAAGCTTGGATGGAACTTAGCGACAGGTATAAACAGGTTTTTGTCTTCGTGGAAAGCCGCAGAAGATCCGTCTCCAGGTGAATTCTCGTATTCCATAGATCATAGCGGATGTCCCCAACTAGTCCTTCGGAAGGGTCGTGTTCCACACTACAGGTTGGGGTCTTGGAATGGCCTTGGTTTTACTGGGAGTCCTGAACTTACTGCTAATGACGCATTTAAAATCGAATTTGTGTCAAATGATAGTGAGGCCTATTACAAATTCGACCTCATGAGGGGTTCAATGCATTCGAGATTGGTGCTCAACCTGTCTGGTGGTTTGCAGCGGTTCTTGTGGATTGATAAAACACATAGCGGGAACATGATTTACTCTGCTCCAGCAGATCGTTGCGACACTTACGATTTGTGTGGTGCATTTGCTTTCTGCAAGCTTGATTCTGATCCTCAATGTTCATGCTTGCAAGGTTTTGTACCAAAATCTACTTTGAAAAACACGTCTTCAGGATGTCTTCGTAAAAGTCCATCGAGTTGTACGATTCAAGATGGATTTCAGAAGTTCATACGGGTGAAATTGCCGGACACATCTTCGTCACGGATCAATAGTGCCATGTCCCTCGAGGAGTGTAAGATAGTATGTTTGACAAACTGCTCTTGCACAGCATATGCAAATTTGGATGTTAGGGGAGGAGGAACTGGCTGTTTGCTTTGGTTCAGCGACCTCATTGATATAAAAGAATTCGACTCTGGTGGGCAAGATCTTTTTGTCCGGATGCCCCCCTCCGAATTAGGTACTTATTTCTACTTGATTTCAAGCTTCATTACTCTCCGGTATTGTTAATAAGTTTTGTTGAGCACAAACAAATGTCGGCTTTAAGGATTTACATAAATTATGTAGACACTTTTGAGTTCTGGCACTTGTTTGATTTGAATTTAGTTGTAATAAAACGTCCATTTTCGAAAAAATGAATACTGTCACCAATCTGCTATGATCTTTCAGATGGAGCTAAGACAAGCAAGCACTCTGGTGTAAAAAGGAAAGTGGCAATCATAGTCAGCTCTGGGGCAGTAGTCATGGGAATGATAATACTAGGACTGGTTTTCTACATGCAGAAGAAGAAATCGAAAGCCCGAGGTAGAAATTATTAAGTTAAAAAATTAGTACATTATGATCAAGCTTTTGATTGATTCTTCTACTCTCAGGAAACATGAAAAACATACGTGAAAAGAACTTTGGTTTCGAAGGTGGAAGCGAGGAAATGGAGTTGATAACATTTGATTTGGCCACTGTATCTAGAGCCACTGATAACTTCTCAAACAATAACAAGCTGGGACAAGGTGGTTTCGGACCAGTGTACAAGGTATTAAAAAAAAGTAAAATGTGATTAGAATGTGGTGCTTGCTTCAACAAATATATAAATCAACTTATCGAATGATGGTTTCTAGGGAATCCTGAAGGAAGGGCAAAACATAGCAGTGAAAAGGCTTTCGAAATGTTCTGGGCAAGGAGTCAAAGAATTCATGAATGAAGTAGTATTAATCGCTAAACTTCAACACCGAAATCTTGTAAAGCTTCTTGGTTGCTGTATTGAAGGCGATGAAAAGATGTTGATCTATGAATATATGCCAAACAAAAGCTTGGACTACTTCATATTTGGTTTGACCCTCTATATATAAATTTCGTGAATTAATCTGTGTCTTGAGTCTTGTCATAATTTTGTTGTCGAATTAAGGGAAGATTAAACTAACATTTATGATTCACTGGTTAGACGATACAAGAAGTAAATTCCTCAATTGGGATCAGCGCATCAACATTATCGGAGGAATTGCTCGAGGACTTCTCTATCTTCATCAGGATTCTAGACTGAGGATCATCCATAGGGATCTCAAAATCAGTAACGTTTTACTAGATAAAGATATGAACCCAAAAATATCTGATTTTGGCACGGCTAGAGAATTCGGGGGAGATCAAACTGAGGAAAATACTAATAGAGTGGTTGGAACATAGTAGGTAGCTCGAAACTTGCTTTGTACATTCTTATGCTTGTAAATGTGCTTGTAACTCCAATTTCATTTTTAACAGTGGCTACATGTCTCCTGAGTACGTGGTCGATGGACTCTTCTCAGTCAAATCGGATGTTTATAGCTTCGGTGTGATGGTGCTGGAGATACTTAGCGGGAAGAAGAACAGGGGATTTCATCATCCAGACCACCAGCGTAACCTTCTAGGACATGTAAGCTTTAGCAAAGATTGACTTTCCCAAGTTTAGTAAAATATTTGGATCGTATATGGAGAATCATCATATATAAATTTCGTGAATTAATTTCAGGCTTGGATGCTTTGGATTGAAGGAAGACCAACAGAAATAATGGATGAGAAGTTAGATGGATCGTGTGCGCTACCAGAAGTGGCACGATGCATTCATATAGCTCTACTGTGTGTGCAGCAACAACCAGAAGACAGGCCAAACATGGCATCTGTGGTCCTAATGTTGGGTGGGGAGGGTTCGTTGCCTGTACCCGAGCAACCTGGTTTCTTTACTGAAAGAAACTCGGTAGAAGCATCTTCGCCAAGCAAGTACGAATCCCATTCCATAAATGAGATGAGTCTAACGCTCTTAGAAGCAAGGTTTTAAAAGGCATTAGGTGCTCTGCCACGAGTAGAGACCTAGCGCGTATGATTAATTAAAAAAATAAAATGCAAATACTTTTTTTTAATCATGTGGGAGTAAGAATTAATTCCAGTTTATCTACTTCTATCTATTGGTGGTTGTTGTTTTGTGTGGCGGCGGCAGCGGGGGAGGAGGGAGGGACGAGATGCCTAGCCAGGTCTTTGCGTTTAAACGTCTAAAAGTTAATCGTGGCGGTGGACAGTAGCCCAGGCTTCTTATAATATTTGTTTGAGGTCTTTGTTTGAAGTCTAGTCTGTTTGGGTTTGAGTAAGTGTATAATTAATAAAGTATAATACTTCCTTATTCCTAGTACGGAGGAAAATCCTCCTTAGCCGAATTGGATCCTCTCCGGATCCCCTCCATGAGGATCCTAGGGATCAAGGCTTTTAGGCCGTTCATTAAAAATCGTGCGGCTAAAATTAAATAATTTTTATATTTTTAAAAGTAAAGCAGTTTCGTTTTGCGTAAAAAACATTTAATTGTAACCGCACGATTTTTGATGAACGGTCCACGGAGCTTGATCCCTAGGATCCCCATGAAGGGGATCCGGAGAGGATCCAAGTCCCTCCTTAGCCATAAATGTTCCATCATTTACTGTATAAATGTTATAATCAAAAGATTAATGCTACACGTAATATGTAGTAAAAGTATATAATAAGAGTAACATTTTTGTAATCAAAATCATTCATTTTTTTATCATTATCTAAAAATTATAATGTAACAACCCGTCCCGGAAATTTTATTTCGACGTTATGAAATGACTATTATGCCCTTGAGTTCGAGCGAACGTTTATGCATGAGTTTAATAAATTTTGGGCCAATTATTTAATTATCCTAGTTATTGGGGGCCAATGAAAAAGTGAGAAAAATAATTGTGTGATTGGTGGTCTTAGTCCACTCACACCACCAACACATTCTCTCTCTCCTCAGTCACTCTCTCTCTCTCTCTTGTTCTCTTAGCCACGGCACACTCACAACCCATACCAAAAACTTGTAGATCGACGAAACAAATTACATATTCAGACTCGTGAAGTCCATACGAACTCAACCATACCAATCTCAGGTAAGAACTACGACGATTTCACGTCCAAAACTCAAGGTTTATATTTGGCACTATTCATCAACTTTTTATACGTTGCGTTTTAGGAGAATCTGAGATCACAGGAGTGTTTGTTGGGTCCTCTAAAGGCTCGGAGACGTTCGTTTGATAAGCTTTGACGTCGGGATCGTCGAGAACAAGGAAGGCCGAATTTGTGCAGATTTTCCGACGAGATTTCCATTGGTTTTCGAAGTTTTTGAAGGTATAGACTTGTTCTACTCTTAATTAGAGCATTTTGGTGAAAATTTCACGAAGAATGGTTGAGAAACGAGTGAGAAATCACACACGGAAGTTTTCCGGTCACCGGAAAAACTAGTCCGGCGACCACTGACAGGGATGACGCGTGCACGTCACGCGCCGCGCGTGGGGGGGCGCGTAGCCCCGTGGCTTTCCTGGTGCGTGGGGGCGCGTGCGGACTCCTAAAATTTTTCTAAAAATATCACGACGTCCGTGACGTCGTGTAGGTCGTGTTGGTATATTCGTATGCCAAAATTGAGCTATGTATGAAGAGTTATTTCCGTATTTGCGTGTATGTGCTTAAATGACGTATTTTAGTAATTTCTCATATAGGTGAAACGTATTCTGAGGACGACCGTAGCCAGGCACGACGCGAGGGCTACGATCCAGCGATCTATCAGTGAGTGGGCAGTATTATTTTCCGTATAACCTATATATATATAATGATTTCCCAGAATCACTTTTAAAATGGAAAATACGTTTTATCGACTTGCATATTACTTGATTTGGATGCATGAGTATTTAATTATACATTTCATGCATATGTTGGTGCCGAGGACGCTAGGTAAGTACCAGGTAGGTACATGCATAGTTGAGAACGAACATTGATGAGATATGATGTGAAATGATGAGATATTAAGAATTGTTAGCTCATAGACCTGTACATACTGTTAGTGCTCACGCCCAGAGATAGGGGCACAGTCTTTCACGTGTCGTTCACCTCCCGCACCGCATGCTCGCCTTGGATCTAAGTAGGTGCACAATCTTGTCGTATAGACCACTTTTGAGTGGGTACGACATGTAGGTGACCCGCGTTCATACGCACAGTCTTCACGTGATTGTAGCACTAGAGCATTTATTATTGATACAGTGATGATGATGATGATGATATGATGTGATATTGATGTATGTGCAGTGTAGATATGATTATGAGATTGAGATGTTATGAGCTATAATTACAGCCGAGGGCTGAGATGACATATGTTAGCGATATGATTATTGAAATGCATAGCATGGCATTACTTATGAGATTCAGATGACATTGAATTGCATTGCACGGCATACATTGAGATACTTTAAAAACATTTTATGCTGAGAAAGATTGAGATATATATGTACGTATTATTTTTTGGGAACTATACAGGTTTTATGGAGAGGGGCTAGACTTTTGAGAAAAGATTGATTTTGAAAAGAATTATTTTTGCTGACCCACTCCTTTTTGTTTTTCGCCCCTCCAGGTTCTAGATAGCTTGAATTCCGAGTTTGGCACTTCGAGGATCTTCCGGCTTTCTGACAGATTTATCATATGTAGGGCACCGATGGTGTAATTAAACTCTTTTATTCATGCTTGACTGCATTGACTTAGTACGCTCTGAATATGTATAAGTATTGTAATATCTCTAGCACACATTCCTTTTTAGGTTGCTAGAATTCGGTTTGAATTTATTCGTACTTTGTTATCGATCTTCGTTTTCGCACAGCGCACATGGCTACGTCACACTCACGTGACGGTCAGCATGCCCTACTTTCGGGTACGGGTGTGTCATATAAATAACATCAACAGCTAACAAAATACTTCACAATACGCCACTTAGTACTATGGTCTACTGGTATTTCTCTTGAGAGTTCTTAGATTCGATTCTCGCTAATGGTGAATTTGAACCACATTATTACTAGCTCATTGTAAGGTTAAGCTCACCTCCTCCCTGTAGTATAGATAATATCGTTTGTCCAAAAAAGAAAAAATCTTATGCGATGCATTGCATATGCCACAAAGGGCTGTTAAGTGAGAAGCTAATTATGGGGATATGGATTATCAGTCAACCGCCAATAGGTACTGAGACATGATTTAGAGCTCGTTTGAATGTCTTTTTAAAATATCTGAAAGTGTTTCCCAAGATCCACTTGGATTTTTACTAAAGATTGGTATTAAAAACAATTTTTTTTCTAAAAACTCTTTCAATTATTTTAAAAGGAAAACTAACGAAAAGGGTTTGAAAACTTTGAGTTTTAACGATAAGGACAAAATAAAGGGTAAAGTGAATAGTACCAGGATTGACTTTTTAGTGTAAAAATGTGGTTTTTCGTTAAAGTGAACAGTACCAGGAGCTTTTCGTTAAAGTTCCCTATTTTAAAAGGACATCCAAACAAGTTCTTAAAATGGACCGAACTGGCTTTAGCATGTGAAAATTGAAATTGGGAGGTGTGAACCCGTTTTTTTCCTATAAAAATTCATCAAAGTTTTCATTGTTTGAGAGGACAAGTTAGTCAAGATATAGCACTCATTTTGTAGTTGGCATTCTTCTTGTTATTTGTTGTCGAAGTTTTGTTTGCTTTGTTGTTGCTGTAGTTGGGATAAAAATCTTGTAAGTTAAGTTATGGGATTCATATTCTTAGCATTACTCTTAAATAAATTTATTTTTTAGATTTAGGACCTTTCAATCATTTTGTAGATGATAGAACTGTTTAAAATTAATATTATTTTATGGGTATTTAGAGAGAGAGAGAGAGGATGGAAATAGGCAAATACCTATGAACTTCCTCCATGACCTTCCTACGAAGTGACGGATACCCTTGAGCACCTTCCTCCGAAGTGACGCATTTACCCTTGAGCGCCTTCCTCTTGGCTCCTTCGCCAATGTTCCTTTTTCTCTTTTCTATTTATTTTTTAATTTTTTGTGTTCTGTTTTTTTAATTTTTTAATTTTTTTATTTTTTGTGTTCTGTTTAAACCCTTCACCAATGCCCTTTTTCCAACCCCAAAGACCATCACTCCCCTCATCCACTCCTTAAACGCGCTTTGATGACAATCCTACCCCTCATCACTTTCTCAGAAACTCCAATGGCAGCTTCAACAAAACAACAGACCGACTGACTCTCCTTTCTCTGTACCTGTGTTGTCTGCCATGGCCTCTCTTTCTTGGAAAACCCAACCCCCCCCCCCCCCTCCCTATTTGTATTCCCCCACTTCTCTCTTTCCCCACCAACAAACATACCCTTTCTCTCACTCATCATCTTCCTCGCTCCTCTCTCTCTCTCTCTCTCTCCTCCAAATTGTCAATGGCTTCCAAGCAGAACCAGCAATCCAATTTCCAAGACTTGTTGCCCACCATGGCCGACAAGCTTGGCGGGGACGGTTTAATAGGCGAGCTCTGTAATGGGTTCAATTTGTTGGTGGATTCTAGCAAGGGAGTCATCACCTTCGAGAGTCTCAAGAGGAACTCTGCTCTTCTGGGGTTGCAGGATCTGAGCGACGAGGATCTACGGTCCATGTTGGACGAAGGTGATTTCGACGGAGATGGCGCTCTCAATCAGATGGAGTTCTGCGTTCTCATGTTTAGATTGAGTCCTGAGCTCATGGACGAGTCCAGACTCTGGCTTGAAGATGCTCTTCAACGGGAGTTTAGACATTGTCATTGATTTGGGTTTTTGTTGTTTTAAATATATAGAGATTCTCTGATCTGGGTTTTTTGTATTTTTATTTTCGGTGATTGTAATTTGTCCCTATGGAATTACTGGGAAAGAAAAATACTGAAATGCAATTGACACATACTTTGTTCTTGATTCTCCGGTGATTCGGTTGTTTTGGTCAAATGTTGAATGGCTGATGAATCTTTCACACATTGCATTATTTTTATTTTTATTTAATGCTATTAGATTGTTAAATGATCTTAAATTTTTTAATAAGAATAATTTATAGACATATTATATTAACACTCAACAAATTGTGAAATAAACTCTACATATTTAATACACCCTACATTTACTTTTGGGAAAACTTGATATAAGTTTAATTTTTTGAGCCAATAGTAAGAATAGTTCAATTTAGGGTAAATGACAAAAAACTACCTCAATTATTGGTGTCACGACACTTTCATACCTCATCTTTAAAACGTAACAATGTCATACCGCATTTTACGAATTTGTGACAATGTCATACCTCCGTCAATTTTTCTGTTAGTTTTTCTGTTAAGTGCTGACGTGGCAAGATATGGGGACCACTCACTAATACAGCTGGATTAAAAAATAATTAAATATATTTTTAATAATTAAAATTTAAAAAATTTATTTTTATATTAAATCTCTCTCTCTTACAAAATTTTAATTTTTTAATTTTTAATTATTAAAAATATATTTAACTATTTTTTAATCTAGCTATATTAGTGAGTGGTCCCCATATCTTGCCACGTCAGCACTTAACAGAAAAACTAACAGAAAAATTGACGGAGGTATGACATTGTCACAAATTCGTAAGATGTGGTATGACATTGTCACGTTTTAAAGATGAGGTATGAAAGTGTCGTGACACCAATAGTTGAGGTAGTTTTTTGTAATTTATCCTTCAATTTATTAAAATAAGTTCAATTTGTTATATTTAATTATTTAATTATCAATAGTTATATGTTCAATGATAACATTTATTATAAAAATCAAATTTATTCTCAATTATCTCTTTACTTATTTCTTTTTATTTATCTTTATGTTATTTCTCGTTCTTCCTCCTGCTTTAAACCCCATTTATAGATTTAATTTTTAATTTTTATAATCAACCTATATGACAAGTTAACTATATTTATCTACCTATATGACATATATATATATATATATATATATATATATTAATCAACCTATCACACATTAATGTGTCTTGCTTGTAGGTATGTTATGTTTTTTCTACCTTTTAATTAGGTTTCATATCTCACGTATAGGTATAATATACATTCAAATATTTGTTATTTGAGTTAGGGTAGAATGTTTTGCAGATAAATTTATGTTAGTATATTAGTTTTTTTTTTTTGTTATAAGATATTAAATATATTTTTTGGAGTTGGAAAATACATAATATTAGAAGATTTTAATATTTTTAGAAAATATAGAATGAGTATAAAAAAATAAAAATATATAATTAGATAATTGGATTCATTCCTTAAAACACTATGTTTTTTTGACCTGGATCTAAAAGCCCCTTTACTTTTTCACTTAAAAATTATACTAATACATTCTACATATTTTCCCATAATACCCTCACACCTCACATTCTCAATATACACCTTATATTTTGTACATACATCCCACATCTGATCTAGCAGATACTTCGACAACACTTTACTGACTGCAAAGTCATTACTATTGCGCATCGTATAACATTTGCTCTTGATAGTGACATGGTTCTGCTTCTAAGTCACAGTTAGTATTGCCATATGAATCCATTCAACTTTCCTAATGATCCTCATAGTTATTTATTGTAATGTGTTTTTTTATTGTGTTGTAGGTCTGATTGAGGGATATGATTCTTCCGCAAGATTGCTAGAAAACAAATCATCGTCTTTCGCTCAGCTGGTGGCAGAGTACACAACGAGGTCGAAATCCAGTTACGAGTAGTTTGAATGACAATTGACAGTCCAAATCTTCACTGTGCACTAATCAATGAGGTCGAATTCCAATTACGAGGTCAAACTAATTCGAATTGCAAGAAAGCATCTTAGTATAGTGCAAGAAAGCACCATTAAAAATCACCACTACCTAGTTGAAAATCACCATTAGAAAAAAAAGAAAGAAAAAAAAACCTTGTTTTTACAAATGTAATATCACCTGGCAATCAATATATTTCAATTCAGTTTGTAAGACATAAATCTGTCACAATCAAGGCATATTGCTTTGGTGGTGGCTACATTATTTAGACTTGCGAATAGCTTAAATTGTTCCACACGATCTTGGTAGTTGGTGTAAAGGTGTCGAGGCATGTGAAGTTTCTGAAACATCGATTTCGTGTTTCATTAGTCAAAAATAATTTTTTTCAATCAACATGTTTGTAGTTTCATCGGTTAGGGTTTTGTTCAACAATAGAGGGTGTGAGGGTTTTTATAGTTGAGAAGATAAATAATAAGCTAAAAGTAATTTAGAGTGTATTTAGAAATTTTTATTTTTCTTAAAACCTAATAAGGTCAAAATTGTCATTACATAGTGAGGTAAATAAATTATTTAATATTAAATTTTAATATAAGGTGCATTTAATATTTTGTGGGATGTTAATATAAAAATTTTAATTTATATTATAATTAAGAAATTGAACGATATAATTAAATTTGTAGTACGGTGAAAGTGAAATATCAAATATCAGTTGTTTTGGTCAAATGTTGGGATTTCGCCACATTATTTAGTGCTATGAGTTTTATATAAAATTTAATTATTGCGAAATTCTATCGGATCTCTAGATAAGTCTTCACGTCAATTTTTCAAACCAGTAGCAGCCGTGATGGAAAAATGTGAACGTTGAATGGATTTTTTAATATAAAAATTTAGACGAGTCAGCACTAGTTAATTCTTGGAATATGACTACTGAAATAGAAAAGGATAACAGACATGGATTTGGATCCTCTCCGGATCCCCTTTATGGGGATCATAGGGATCAAGTAATATGGTCCGTTCATCAAAAATCGTGCGGCTACAATTAAATGCTTTCTACGCAAAACGAAACTGCTTTATTTTTAAAAATATAAAAATCATTTAATTGTAGCCGCACGATTTTTGATGAACGGCTCTTTTTGCTTGATCCCTAGGATCCCCATGAAGGGGATCCGGAGAGGATCCAAATCCAACAGACATGTCAACTCGGTTGGGTAGGTTCTGGAAACCATAACACGTTTGAGTTTGGATCAATTTGAAACCTACTCTAACAAACACGAGCTTGTTTAGACGTAATTTTAAAATAATAAAAAATACTTTTAGTAAAAATATTTTTAAAAATAATTTTTAGTTAAAATGTTAGTAAATTCTGAATAAAAAAACACCTAAAATGTTTTTGGAATCTAAAAATATTTTCTCTAAAAGCGCATTCAAATGAACTCGACATCATTTGATTGAATCAAGGGAAATTTTATTTGGACCCAGTTAATTTATCTCTACACCCATTAATATTTTTTTAAATTTTATATTCCAATTATGCCCTAATGAAAAGATGGGTATAGAAAGATATTATCAACTAGCGAATGGGTGTGTCGAAGTGGCCATGAGAAGACTTTCTTCTTTCAGGTACGCAATCGGATCTCGTTTCTTTTGATCCAGAATAGTAAACAATTTCAATTCCATTACCATGAAGAACAAGACCTCTTCTTTCTCCTCCTCCGCCACTGCCGCCCAATCCCGACCCGTCTGGCAACAAACCACCGCCGGCAAAACCACCTCTTGGACCCACCAGCAGGCTCCGACCCAGAGCTCCCGACCCGGATTGACCAACGCCCTGACTTCCATGGTCGGGGATATCTTCGGAAAGAGTTGGACTTTCGTGGCTCTGGCGGTTTCCGCCACCCCGATCACCTACGTCAATAAAAACCCAAATTTGTTTGGAGATTTTGTCAGTTTCGCCACGGGCAAACCAAATCATGCCCTTTCTTCCAAATCGCAGCCGCTGCTCACATAGGCTGCAACGTGCAGCCGTGACCTTGTCGCCACCACCATAGAGATGAGCATGAAGAATTGAACAATGACGAGATAAAGAGTAGGTCGGCGATGACAATTTTTGTAATGACAATCGGAATCAAATCTGATTACTGCCACTGTAGGTGGTTGGGTGGGTTTACGTGTTTGTGTCCTCTTTTTTTCAAGTTTGTCAATTTTGTATTTGAGGGTAAAAAGGTAAGTTTGTGAGACAAAATTTTTAAGTTGGGTGTGAAAAGAGGATTACTGGGTGTAAATAAAATTTCCCTTGAATCAATTGTAGATTGGTTTTTTTTTTAACGAAAATTTATCCTTATTATTAAAACAGTTCTATTTATACACACAAAACTACAAATTCGCTCGCATAGTAAGTAACATCTTCATTTTTTTTTTTTTCAAAATATTGAAGTAAATTTAATTGGGACAGTTATGTTTTCAATCTCAATCGGTAGGTCCTGAACATTATGTATGAATTAAGTAACACTGCTATGGCTTTCCAACAAAAAAAAAAAAAAAAAAAAAAAAAAAAAAAAAAGTAACACTGCTATGGATGAAACAGGAGATTAAAAATAAATAAAAAATGAGTTCAAAATTCACAGAGATCATTATTTTCACAATTATTGCGCCACCACGACTAGCATCATCAGATCATCCTTCCTCTTAGTAGGTGTCTGGCGTCATGCTTAGCTGCACTTAGCTGTAAAGATTACATAGTTCATTAGGTCCAGTGGCAGTTTTGATATATCACAACAAATACGGTACCAATTTTGGCAAAAAAAATCAAAAGCAAAAGATCTTCTCTGTAAGTCGTCGTTTTCCCGGTGCTCTTCACGCACAAAAGCAGCGACTGCAGAGGGGCGGATTCTCGTTCTCAGTCCTTGCTCTGCCGTAGCTTCGCCAGTGAATGTAACCACAAGGGGTTTTCTCAATTATCTTGTACTTGAATCAAATCAGTAGTCAAGGAGAGGGAGCACAAGAACAAATATTTTATGGGTGGTCTTTGTTTTTCGTTTATGATAAGTGCTGACTTGTTCTTCTTGTTATTAACAATTTCCTTTGCAGTTGACGGAATCACACGTTCGCAGTCTGTCCTCGATGGAACGACGTTGGTTTCAAGTGATGGAAGCTTTGAGCTCGGTTTCTTTAGTCCAGGTAGTTCCAAGAACCGTTACTTGGGAATTTGGTTCAAGAATGCCCCGGTTAGAACTGTTGTTTGGGTTGCAAACCGATGCAACCCCATCAATGATTCTTCCGGCGTGTTGATGATAAACAGCACAGGTAATCTTGTGCTTTTGAGTCAGAATAGCATCGTTGTTTGGTCGACGAGTTTAGTTAAACAGGCCCAAAATGCGACGGTCGAGCTCTTGGATTCCGGGAATTTGGTAGTAAGAGATGCAAAAGATGGAAATTCAGGAACTTATTTGTGGCAAAGCTTCGACTATCCTTCTGATACATTATTACCGGGAATGAAGTTGGGGTGGGACTTGAGAACAGGCCTAAAACGGCATTTGTCAGCATGGAAAAATTCAGATGACCCGTGTCCCGGAGATTTTACTTACGGAATTGAAATGGAACTTGGAGCATATCCTGAGGCATATATTATGAACGGAAGTACAAAATTCTTTCGCACCAGTGCATGGAATGGACTCACAATCTGTGGTTCACCCAAAGAGCCTAGTCCTCGTTATAGTTTCAATTTTGTCTACAACGACGATGAAGTTTACGTCACATACAAACCTAAGATTGAGTCGGTACTCTCAAGAGTGGTTTTGAACCAAACCACCAGCACGTGTGCTCGGTTTCAGTGGAAGGTGGGAGATCAAGCTTGGCAGGATTTTTCATCAAGACCTACAGAATCATGTGATTATTATGGCTTCTGTGGAGCCAACGGAAATTGTACCAGTGAGGATCCGGTCTGCCAATGCATACAAGGATTCAGCCCCAAGTCTCAAGAAAAGTGGAATTTAGCAGACTGGTCTCTAGGTTGCGTGCGCAATAAACCATTAAGCTGCCACGAAAGAGATAAAGATGAGTTTCTCAAATTTGATGGCCTCAAATTGCCAGACACAACAAATTCTTGGGTGGACAAAAGTATGAATCTCAGGGAATGCAGAGCCAAATGCTTGAAAAACTGTTCCTGTACTGCTTATACGAGCTCAGATATCGGAGGAGGAAGTAGTGGCTGCACCATCTGGTTTGGTGATCTAATAGATATCAGACAGCTTCCTGTTGCTGGAAAGGAAATATATATTCGAATGTCAGATGCTGAAATGGGTATCGAACTATACAAAACGAGCTTCGTGTTTATACTTTTATGTCACTTGTAGTTCAACTATTGTTTTTCAACATGTTTCAATAAGAAGTTGGTTTTATTTCTCGCAAAGTTGAACTGACCCTGCTATTTTTTTTTCTTCTGCTTGCTCCATTTTAAATTTGTCTGCTTTACTTAATCAGTCAACAATGAAGGAGCAAACAGCAGAAAAGTGAAGATTGCAATTGTAGTTGTTGGCATAGCAGTAGTGTTTTCCGGAGTGCTGTTAGTTGGCTATGTCATTCGCCAAAGAAAGAGAAAAAATAAAGGTATATTAGCTTACCCTGAGCATCCTTCAAGTATCTGTCAATTTTGTTTGTGTTTGGATATGCGTTTTTGAGGGAACGGGATTTATATCGAGTTTACATTGGGTGGAACCGTATATGTAACAATGTATTAAAAGCGTGAGGCGTGGGCGAGGCGTCCGAGGGGAAGCCCGGCCTAGGCGTAAGGCGTGAGGCGTGAGGCGAAGCCTCACGGGACCTAAATTTTTTAATATATACACTGAGCATACACATATATTATATTAAAAAGAGAGAGATTATTAATCAATAATCACCTAAGCACACACATATATTATAAATATATATATACACACATATATATACATATATTATATTATATATGTATAAAATAGAGAATGAAAAGCATAATGAGTACACATATAACAATGCACGTAGACAGCACACACATCAATTATATAAAATCCTGCCCAAAATTTGGGTTTGGGAGTAAAAAAAAATTAAAAAAAAAAAAAAAAAAAAAACCCCACTGGGCGGAGCCTAGGCGGCTGAGGCGGCTCCGGCGAAGCCTTTCGCCCACTCCAGCAAAACTGAGGCGTTTGTCATGGCGCCCAGCCTCAAGGGCGCCCTAGGCGCGCCCCGAGGCGAGTTCTTTAAAACACTGATATGTAATGTATCTGCACATTTAAGTTTTAGTTTGGTTGCTACATCTAGGCTACAGCTAACAGGAATCCCATCACAGAAATAAGGGAAAGAAATGAGGACACTAAAGGCGCTCGAAGAGGGGACACTGAAGGCGCTCGAAGAGGGGACATGGAGCTGCCACTCTTTGACCTGATGACAGTAGCTAGCGCCACGGATAACTTTTCAAGCAATAAAAAGCTTGGAGAAGGTGGATTTGGCCCTGTTTACAAGGTAGATTTCTAATTTACTCTACAATAATGAACAGTAACAAAGAATCATTCCATGAGGAATTTCACAATTTTGGAAATTGAGTAACCTTCCAGGGGACGCTGGCCGACGGACAAGAAATTGCTGTGAAGAGGCTTTCAAGAAGTTCTGGCCAAGGATTGAACGAGTTCATGAATGAAGTTATATTGATTGCCAACCTCCAGCACCGAAATCTGGTCAGGCTTCTTGGCTGTTGCGTTCAAGGAGAGGAGAAATTGCTACTTTATGAATACATGCCCAACGGAAGCCTGGACTCCGCCATTTTTGGTTTGAACCTTTGGACCCTATAAGTTTATGCAAAACTAATTATTGCTTGGTTGCTTTAAAATAATAATCATACGTAGACCATTAAGCAATTTGTATTGAAAATTGAAGTTGAATTTGGATTTAACTTGCCAGATGAAACGAGAAGAGAACTGTTCGATTGGCCTAAACGTTTCAACATTATATGTGGCATTGCTCGAGGTCTCGTCTATCTCCATCAGGATTCTAGGCTACGGATTATTCATAGAGATCTCAAAGCAAGTAATGTTTTACTTGATAATGAAATGAATCCGAAAATTTCAGACTTTGGCCTAGCTAGATTATTGACTGAAGGAGATCAGACTGTAGCAAATACAGAGAGACTAGTTGGCACGTAGTAAGTTTGCCATATAATATTCCCCCATCAACTACTAGTCCCTGTCAGTTGTTTATTTTGTTCTCACTCCTCTGTGATATCTATACTTTCTACAGCGGTTACATGGCACCTGAATATGTTATGGGCGGGCAATTTTCTGTGAAATCCGATGTCTTTAGCTTTGGTATTTTGGTGCTGGAGGTGATTACTGGAAGGAAAAATAATGGATTCTCCGATCCAAGCAACAGCCGCAACCTTTCTGAACATGCAAGTATCATTAGTAATTTTTTCGTTCCTATTGAGAACGGCAATTGACGAAGGAGTTTTGATTTGTTTCAGATATGGAGATTGTGGAATGAAGGGAAGCCTTTAGAACTGATTGATACATGCTTACCAAGCGCAGGCACGCTATCGGAAGTTTTGCGTTGCATCAACATTGGTCTCTTATGTGCGCAACATCATCCTGACGATAGGCCAAGCATGGCAGATGTGGTTATAATGTTGGGAAGTGAGACTGCATTGGCTCAGCCGAAACAACCCGGTTTCTTCATGGAAAAAGGAACACCTGAGGCAGGTCGTAATTCAGGTAATCAGTCATGTTCAACCAACGAATTATCGATCTCGCTTTTGGAGGCTCGATAAGGATCATCTTATTCATCTCAGGTAATCTATATGCTTTCCTATCAAACATTTGTTCAAAACAAATTTTGAGAACAATGCTGAAAAGGAGCATAGATTTATGAATCATTTGCTGTATGGATTCCTACGTTTTGCAATACGAAGCCAGTTGTTTGGTGCAGGTATGTATTAATGGTACTCCGACTAAATTATCCGACCCTACCTATTTAGTGCAACTCACGCCCGCTTCCTTATCACACCTAAAAGCTCGGTATTATTAGTCGGGTGAGATGCTAACAAAACACGCTCATCGTTTGGTCTTGGGTTTCGCGAATTTCCTCCCGCTTCAGCAATCGTTTCGGTTTCCCTCAACCTCCATGTTCTTTTTTACATTCTCATTCCCGCCTGCTTTGATGATTTCATCGGTATCCATGGTGATGGCAGCAGTAATCGGATCTACTTTGTGTTCAAGATTTTCAACGATTTCGATCGGTTTTATTCTCTTTTGCAAGATTTCAAGAATTGGGTTTTAAATTTTGGTTGGATTCAAGAACTGGGTTTTAAGATTTGGTTGGATTCAAGAACTGGGTTTTCCTTGGTTTCATCTAGGTTGCACTCCTTTGACCAATTTCTCCAACAACGCACGCCCGTCTCTTTTCTTTTCCTGGGTTTCATATGGGTTGCTGAACTCAATTGGAAGAGCCAAGTTGGAGAATTTCTCGGAAACTCAGTTGTCGTCCCTTTTTACTCCTGGTTTTCATCTGGGTTGTTGAGCACCAAAGAACCAAACGTTGCCGTCCCATTTTTGTTAATTTTACCACATTATTAGGAACCACCATTTGATTGGTTTCTATAAAAATCAAGATAATTAAAATTTTAAATTGTTTGCAGACTTGAATAATTTTTCATCTTTCTTTTTCATTAATCATTAGTTTCTCTCGTACAAATTATAATAATTACAAGTCCTCTTATCCAACAGTATAAATAATACGATTTTTAGTCTGATATTGCAACAAATGCCCGATCATTTAGTCAATACCATCCGATGACTATTTATCATATCAAACTGAAATAGTCAGTATAGTCCGAGCTGCCAAACGAGACATAATATATTTACTCCAAGAATGATTGAATGAAAGAACAAGTTAATATAAATCAAATATGAGCTACGATATTAAAGCATCTCACTTAAAATTAAAAAGAAATACAATTATCCAGTAATATAACAACAATGAAAAATATTCACAATTTTGTTACTTAATACTATGGGTCAGTGATATTCCTCTTCACTTATGTGTGGGATGTCTTAGTTCGATTTTTGCTAAAAAGGAATTTAATTCACGTTATTACTAACCCATTATGAAGCTTAACTCAGTCTCCCACCCTTTTAGTGTTGATAATATTGTTTGCTAATATATATATTCAGAATTCCAACTTTCTACTATGACATTCGCTATTTACCCAAACAGAACTCATAAAACAAGAACAAATAAAAATGTGCTAGTCCCGGGAATTGTGAAATTTACATTTGTGTCCATCAACTCAACTAAATGCTCCGAAGTCCTTCAATTGTTTTGTCTAACGCTGGTTCGGGTAGAGATCTCAAACCGAAATCCAAAGTTCGAATCTCAAATCAATAATTTTCGAGACGAGATTTCAAAACTTAAAATCGAACCGAATTTTTGGGATTCCCGAATTTCGAGTATCCGAAATTTTTTCAGGATATCGGATGGATCAGGATTGGGCCGTCAAGCACAAATCCAATTCATACGAAGCCAAATTACACCATCACTCAGCAATTCAAAACAAAATTAAAATTATGTAAAAAGCTCATAATGATCAAACAAAACTAACCTATAACTTACTTCAAATCCGATAAAGAATCGGATTACAACCCATTAATAATATATATAAAAAAAACCACATAACTAATCACGAAACAATAGAGTTGATTAATTTCAACAGACCTGAAAGGATGGCTTGTGCTCCAATTCGGCGAAGGCAGGTGGGCGAAGCTTGTAGCTAGGAATGGAGGATTTGGGTTGAGCAGAGACTGCGCGAAGGAGAGAAAGGCTCTGTTTTGGAGTTTTGGGAATCGAAAAGATATAGAGGAGGAGGAAGAGAGGGAAGAAAGGGCAACGATGGTAGGAAATGCACAGGCAGATATTATGGCAGTAGTCGTAGCCACTGACCTTAGAAATGCAGAGGTGGAGGAGAGCACAAAGGCGGAGAAATGAGAACTCGGGAGAGATGAGAGGGTTGAGGCTTGAAGTACACACTTTGATGAGTTGAGGGACCCTAATTGTATAATTGGTCATTCTAACATAATTTATTTTGACAAAATTGATGAAAAAGACTATATCTACACATTTTGATAAGTTGAGAGACCAATGGTAATGAATTTTTAGTTGAGGGACCATTGTTCCAATTTGATTAAAGTTAAGGGACCATTGCTACAATTTACTTCTTTGTGTCCTCGGCATTCTGCAACTACCAACATTAAAAATCATGGGCACAAGCTGGATATGAGAGCAAGTCCACCGGAGGACAAACTGCCCAGCACCCAGTCAAAAAACCAGCCCAACCCTCTGTCCATTTACTCCAGCCCATGGAGTTGCCTGGCACCCAGCCCAAGCCAGGCAACAGCCCAGCCCGTTTTTGATTGACCAAGAAGCTGGCCTGTTTCCCAGGCGCGTGCAACACAAGCGCGCATGGCGCGAGTGGATTTCAGCAGTTTTGGAAAAGGTGTCAGCCCACTTGGGCTCATCGACGTGGCTTTGTGATAGCCGTTGGATTTCTAACGGTAAAAAATAAATAAATAAATAAATTTGAGTTTTAAAATGGACCGTCCGATCACAAATCCACGGTCCAGATTAATTAACTTAATTAAAATTTATTAAAAAATACAGAAAAATTATTTTAAAATACAGAAAATTTTAAAAAAAATTATTATTTTTTCTATAGTTTATTTGATGAGTTTATTTAATTTTATTTTAGTGTGTTTTTTTTAAGTTTATTTGATGAGTATGTAATTTTGTTTTAGTGTGTTTTTTTTTAAAGTTTATTTGAAATTTTATCCGAAATTGGTTAAAAATCTTATCCGAAATAAACTTAAAAAAAACACACACACACAAAATAAATGGGCTGGGTGCCAGCGTATTTTTTTAGGGATGGAGATGCATTGGCTTATTATTGTTCATTAGAGTCTGTTACTGTTCACTTGAGTGAATAAATAGGCAGGGTGCTGACACCCAATTTTAGGGGTAAACTTGCTCTGAAGGAGCATGGGCACAAGCCACACAACAATTAGAATCAATTGCCACCAAGTTTTCTTGTGAACGTCAGCATGGATCCTATTTAATATTCTGTTTTCGACAACATCATTGTAAGAAGTTAAAGCTTAGTAACTGATAGTTTGGCACCGCTCCAATCAGTCTCTGTCGGTTTGAGAGTGTTGACACGCTTTCTCGACATCTATCGTCACCTCCCGGCATTTTTCGCCGTCTCTCTTGTTCTTCTGCACTCCTTTTCTTCTCAACGGACTTTTCCCCCATTTTTCCTTGCATCCTCGACACCTC
This sequence comes from Crataegus laevigata, assembly GCA_963580275.1. Lineage (NCBI taxonomy): Eukaryota > Viridiplantae > Streptophyta > Magnoliopsida > Rosales > Rosaceae > Crataegus > Crataegus laevigata. The sequence goes on from OY756946.1 coordinate 8,380,601, forward strand.
CATCTTCAGTCTCTCCTTCACCTCCCCTTTGTCCCTACCAAAAATCAGATCTTCAAGTTTTGAACTTGACTTAAAAGAGTGATTGATTTTTAAATTAAAAATAATATTAGCATGGAGGATATGCTAGATGCAGATAGAAGTTATATGAGTTTAAAATAATTTTTTTTCTTTACTTTCTTGTTTTATTCTGCATTTTTTAGTCCAAGCAATAACCATTGGAATTGCACACCCAAAGTTGCATAGTGCATGTACACTATTACATGACGTCTCGTGCCAACAATATAAAGAAATGTATTTGTATTTTTTCACATATATTTTGTTATTGGTATACAACATCACTGTGGGCCATACAAGTTATTCTTCTTTGGAACCGGATTCCCTCCTGAGCATAGGGTGAGAATTCTCATGACCAGCCCATCTATGTCTTTGAAATTTGATTCAACGGCTACAATAATTATAACTTTTAGAGAAATCTTTGTTTGTAGCCGTTGAATCAAATTTTAAGAGCTTAAATTAACTGGTCAGAAGGATCCCCACTCTATGCTCAACAGGAATTTAGCTCCTTCTTCTTCTAGCTTTAATTTATGGGGCCAACATGTCAATATTCCATCAACATGGACCCAAAATAGTCAGCAAACTGGAGGTGACGGTTAATGGTACTACATATCCCACAACGAAGCTAATTCTTTAGATTAAATTTTATAAATTATATAACATAATTGTTGATGATTAGATTATAACCTAAGTGTTAATTAATGCGCTTATTTTCTATTGATGACATACCACATGGTTAATAAATTTGGCTTAAAAAATTGATGTGCCTAGCATTACTTTATTTTCCCCTTTAGATACACACAATACAATTTCATTGTATGTATGTACGTACGTACGAATCTACCAATCTCAAAACATCTGCAATTGTAAAAGACTCGAATGATTATAGGCATATAATAGAAATCAATGGAAAATAAAAAGGACTTCTCATTCATTTTTGTTGGAATTTGTTTGCTCCTCTTTCTTCAAACCCTCAGTTCTAGTTGATTCCATTACTTAAAAATCCCAACGGCTCAGAGATGCCATGGCAGCACCTTGATTTCCAACATGGCAGTTTTGTACTGGGCTTTTGTAGTCCCCCAGATTTCGGCTTTTCCCAGAAGTGCTTCTTGGGAATTTGGCACAACAGTTCAGTCCCATCACTCCCAAATGTTAATTCGGTTGCCAACTAGCACAACCCCATCAGTTATTCATCTGGTTTTTATATGATTAACACCTCAGGCAGTGCTGTTGCCTGGTCAATATCTTTGTCCAAACATCCCCAGAATCCTGTATTGCAGCTCTTGGATTCCGGCAATCATGTCCTAAGAGAAGCAAAACATGGAAACCCGAGAAACTACCTGTAGCGAAGTTTTGGTTATCAATCCGGTACGAGTCTGTTGGCATTACTAAATCCCCAGTTTGCTGTTGCTTCCAAGGATTCGAGCCGAAAGCGCCATAAAAATGGAGCTTTGGAGAGTACCAAGAAGGTTGTGTGCGGACTCAACCTTTGAGCTGCCAAAAGAAACATGGGTTTGTGAAATATGGTGGGGTGAAATTGCCAGATATCACAAAGTCCCGGGCCAACCGAATTTCGAGTCTCGTGGAATGCAGGGACATTTGCTTGAGGAATTGCTCTGGTATGGCTTACTCAATGGATATGTAGTTTACTCTAATGTCCTATGCAGTTTCTCTACATATTAGAGAAAAAACAGGGAAGAAAAACAAAGGACGTGAAGAATACCCGGAGCTACCATTGTTTAGTCCGTGCGCAAAAGTCACGGCCACTGATAACTTAGCATTCAACAGGAAGCTGGGAGAAGGTGGTTTTGGATCTGTATACAAGCTAAATTTCCTGTATGTGAGATCCGATGAAGCAGTTATTTTTGGGAAACGTCGCCTAGAAGATGGGCAAGAAATTGCTGTGAAGAGTCTCTCACCAAGATTCCAGATTGAGGATTACTCACAGCGATCTTAAAGCAAGTAATGTTTTACTTGATAAGGAGATGAACCCGAAAATCTCAGACTTGGGCTTGGCTAGAATGATCGGAGGAGATCAGACTGAAGGAGTGACAAGAAAAGTGGTCGAAACCTAATAAGTAGGCATAACACCTCTGCTTACTATCTACTGGTTTCTTAGTTCATCTGTTTCGTTTCTTGGTGCATAAATTACCACACAAAAAAGTTGCTCAAAAAGCTACCGAGAAAAATTCAGATTTCAACTGCACACCCAACATCCCAAAAATTATGTAATGGACACCCAAACTAGCCTAAAAACAAATAACAACAGACACTCGTGCTGAATTCTGAGCCTAAAGAAACACCTACTACAAATACTTGTTGAAAAAGTAAGTCCCTATTTTCCCTTTCTTTGTAGTCTTTCTCTCATCAGCCCTATGAATAAACAATCTCAATGTAAGCACAACTGTATCTCTGGAACAGCTCTCATTGTCCGTTTTCAACAGATACTCACCTCCGTTATCGGAGCCGCTAAGGATTATGAATTCGTTTGGACTTCCATATGGGATTGTGACAATTGTGTTCGGAGAAAACTTCTCTGCCACAACAACTCCGCTTCCACTCAGTCCTCCACTGCACTTTATGCTGTAAGCTCCCCTCTTTATGGCCAGTGTTGCAGGCTCCCATATGTCGAGGTGTCCGGTGAACTGGAATATTTTGAATGAGGCATGGCCCTTGTGAAGAATCTTCTCTATCTGAGATTGCACTTCAGGGTCGCAAGTTATCTTCTTGTGGTCGTTGGCATACACCTTTACGAGATCCCCCTTTCGCTTCCTGTTGTCCAGAGGCTGAACTTCAATAGCAAGGTATGAATCCACATCATCAGCCGTAACAAGGTAGTTCGGTTGCTTTGCTCCGTCAATGTAGTTAACTGATCCGTCTTGGAGATGTCTTACCCACTCAAAGTTGCAACTGGTTGTTCCGTTGATGGAGTATCCGCATGCTTGAAGCTCGTGTCCTGGAAAAGCTTCGCCCGATATTTGAAGGCCCTCTATAGCTGGTAATGGGTCATCATCTGCAGCCTCTGAATACGAAGAAGAACCCTCTTCAATAACTGGCGGTAGGAAATGGGGATAGGGGGAGCTGGATTCGTTATGTGGCGATGCATAAGGAGATGTTCCTGCACTCCAATTGGATGAATCTCTCTCGTTGTGGTTTCCCTCTGCATCTTGTTCATCCATCTCTCTGTGTGTGTTCCTGATGGGATCACGAAATGTCACCTGTCTATTGCTTGTTACTTCATTATGCCGATTTCCTTGCGTATCACCTGGAACAACAGCATGATTAATGGGTACATCTTGGGCGGCAATAATCCGGTTTGGAACAGGGGAATACCTATTCCCCATGGCCAGGTCATTGTGTTCCACATTGTTGGCGACAACCCCACCAAAACCACTCTGCTGATGAGGATTCCATTCCGGGGTTGTCTGAGCATCAGAGGTAGCAAGCGCCCTGCTTCCACCAATGTAAGAATATGCTTGCGGATTCTGAGCAACCATTTCAAGAGCATTTCTGCTTACATTCAGCAATGCTGCTCCAGCAACGGACTGAGGTGGTGGCGGTGGCGGTGGTGGCGATGGTGATAACTGCGGTGCAGCAACATTAACATTATTGGGCTGCTGATTCGAGTCTGATCGCCAAGGCGTTAACTGATACTGCAACTCCTTCAATTTGGACTCAGTAAGAAGCAACTTCTCCTGCAAATGTCTAAACAAAACCTTCACATTACCAACAATTGATTGTGCATCGGGGACGGGTGGCTGCAACGAGTACTCAGCCAGAATCGGCAGCAAAGACGAAACAAACGTCGATCTCTCCTGCTGCGCATCCTGCACAGCGTAAGCGAGCCGAATGTTCTCCTCAATTATGTCTTGCCTGTAAGATAGAGACTTTGATGCAGCATCCACAAGGTCCTGCTGCTGCTGATCAAATGCCAAGCGCATGTAAGCAATGCGCTTCTCAAGCACATACTTTTCATTCCGAATTTCCGTCTCTTTGATCGAATAATCCGCCAAATGCTTTCGCAATTGCATAATTTCTTGCTCGTGCTCATGAACCCTAGCAACCAGATCCTTCTTCCACATGCTGCTATTAGGGTTGTTCGATTCGGTCAGTGGCATCAACCCATTTCCGTAATCCCCCTCCGTGCTCGACCTCCCTGGCGAAAACGACGTCGTGGTGGACGGCGACGACAATCTCGATATCCCGCTGCTCGCGTTATCAGCCGCCCGCGGAGTAGCCGAAACCCGAACCACCTTCATTCCTCCATTGATTTCGCCGCCACCCAATTGGGTCTCTCTTGTTTCCGATTCCCCGCGACTATGCTGTGCCGAACCTTGATTCGCAATCCTCTCGATTCGATTGTCGACGCCGGGGGCAACTACCTGATTAGCTTGGTCCTGAGATCCGCGGGCAGAAGGCGGCAACTGGGCAGCCATGGATTCGTGGAGCTTGTACCTGTGCAACTCGAGAATCTTGTGTTCGAGCTGATTCCTCAATCGGATGTTCTCTTCCACCTGCTGCTTGATTGTGGCCTCCGCAGCTTCCATGGCGTTCATAACCTGAATCAAGCTGCTGTCTTGATTGTTTGAGGTCGCGGTGGGGGTAGAAGAAGGAATTGGGTCGGCGGCAGAAACCGTCAACCCTGAGAATTTCTCCGCGATTTTCCAATCGTGACCGTTCTCCATTGTTTTTGATTTTTCGGTCTTGGTGGTGGTGGCTTGGGGGGTTTTCTGGTCTCTGTCCGTCTCACTTCATTATTCAAGTGCTCCAAGTTGTCCTTGTTTTTTTGTGTTGTGTTGGGGCAGAGTGTGTGAATTTTGAAGGTCCAATGTGTTATTTATATTTGACCAGGTCTTGTGTATTGAGCCCATTTTATGATCTAGAAATAATTTATGGGCTCTTTTGGAGATTCTTCTTTGCTTATTTGACCCACTCTAAGTCTTTTATTAAATTTCAATCCCTTTACTGTAAGCAGAGGATGATATTATCAACTGCTATGATAGATTAGTTTGCTCGCTAGTCATTTCCTATTTAGTTAAGAGCGTTTATTCTTGCATCGTAGACCTGATTCACTGTTCAGTTTTTCCTCTGCCGTGTTATATTCAAATTGCAAATTAGGTTATTGTTAGCAAAGACTTTATAGTTCAAGTAGTTAATATCATTTATCCTTGATCTGTGTGCGGTTCTTCTTTTGTTAGTAAGACAATATCTCTTGTCTAAATCAATAAAATAGAATTTAAAATTGATTCTTGAACTTTCATTGTAGTTTGGATTTGATTCTTAAACTAATTTTTTTTTAATTGAGATCTTTGAACTCGTTTGAAATTGCTTCTTTAAAAATCACTTCCAGTAAAATTGCCTATTCAAGAAGCACATCGAGTGTTTTTTTGAACTCAGAAGCACTTCTATTTTTTTTTTTTATTTTTTTTTTTTTATCAAAAGTACTTTTAGTTATTTTAAAACCATTTTCAAACAGAACGCGTACCATTAGAATCAAACTTTGCCTCAAAGTGATACATTTTGATAAGTTGAGCGAAGTTATTTAAAAAAAAATTAGTTCAATGATCAATTATAAACTAGATTAAAAGTTTCAAAGACTAATTGTAAAGTTTTCTCAAATAAAATAAATGAAGGTTGAATGGGTCACTGCAATTTAAAATAGAAAAACACCTTGACAAAGTGGAAGCAATCTTATCGTATGTGTTAAGGTTTTATGATTATTGGAAACCCATGATGTACAATCATGAGCTCTATGCAATGAAACATTGGAATCCTCATGAGAACAAATCAATAAGCAACCACCTGGTCACAAATTAAGCCTCTTTTTGCTTGCTAATTGTGGGGTTTTAAAGCTAGAAGCCCACTAAACATTGGCAAATACCATACTCCCCAATGATGCAAACTTCCATAATTGTCACACAAGTCCCTTTGCACCCAAGCAAAGACATTCCGAGTTCCAGTTGCCTCATTCCATTAGTAGGGTCGGTCCTGAGTTTTTAAATGTTTCGGGGCGAAATTTTAAATGGTGATTTTATAGATTGATTAATAGACATTCTTTTACATACCAGTTAACTTATTAACAATTAGAAAAAAGTTGTATGTGGACTAAAAAAGGATTACAACCGAATGGGAGGAAACCTATGCGATCTAGAAAGCACAACTGAATATATAAACGAAGCCAAAATTAAAAGTCAACATAAAATAAATTGGAGAGTTAAAGATTGAGAGATGGATACCTTCTAACACTCTAAAATTGTACAAAAGACATAAGCATTTGTGCAGATTACAATTTGTTTAAATTTTGAGTTTATGGGTTTATTTGTTCTTATGTTATTGTTTGTAATGAACAACTAAGATGAGAACTAGCTCATAGGCTATATGAATGACAGTTGTTATAGCAGTTGTGTGTCTTAAGTTGTACATATAGGGTGCGTTTGTTGCACCGAATTATCTCGGACTGGACTAACTTCAAGGATTAAGCTGGACTGACTTAATGAAGCGCTTGATGTAATGCCGGATTAAGAAGCATAACTCTAATATTATATTATTAAATATATATATATATACACAATATTTATTATTATTTTATCATTTGCCTTGAATCATCTTCTTCCCTGATTCATTTTTATCTCCGACCATTGACTCCCTCCCCTCTCCCTTTTTTCTGCCTTTTCTCTCTTTTTCTTAGTACCACCATCTTCCCCCAAAAAAACCCCAACCCCTCCCTCTCAAGCTTAGCATCGCCAATTTAATGGCAGCCATGGTGAGCTTTCCTGTTCAGCTTCCTCTCTCTCTTCCCTTTGTTTTTCTGTTCAAATCCCCCCCTCTCTCTCTCTCTCTCTCTCTCTCTCTCTCTCTTTCTCTCTCTCTCTCTCTCTTCCCTTTGCCTATTTTCCTGTCCAACTTCACTTGTTCTTCCGTGGGTGAGGATTGAACTTGTTGACTGCATGGGTGGGTGGGGCTAGGTATGGGCATGGGCATGGATTGGAGTTGCAGACGGCAAAGGGTGCAATTTGGTCGAGTCGCCGAGAATATCGTCGTAGTTCTCTCGTATTTTAATGAGGGAATGGTCTTGGTGTGGTGTTGTGATCTCGTTGGAGAAAAGACGCAACGCATACGAAGTAAGGTCTTAGCAGAGGGAGGACGCCAAGCGGCGCAAAGGAGACAAAGCAAGTCTTAGCAGTCCTGTGGTTTTCGGGGAGCTTCACTAAGACGACCTAGCGAGGGAGATAGTCCACATAAGTCGGGGCTAGTCTCATTTAAGTTAATCCCCAAGCTTACCAAACATGGGACAATAATCCTAGCCAGTCCAGTCCCACTTAAGAAGGTGAAACAAACGCATCCATATAGTGCACGTGAGTTGAGTCATATAAAGTACCCTAATGCAAAACACTAACACCTTTTGCCGGCAGCACGGTTGCAAAAGTCTGACAAGGTTTTGAGTTTTGATGTTAATTTGATGATTCATGAAAAAATTTGGCGTTGAATCACTAATTAGATGAAGAAAGTTTAAATTTAAATTGTTTTTGAGATGAGGCATAGTTTATTTACTAATTTTCTTGGAAAAGGAGAAGACTCTTCATTTACTAGTTTTTTTTTTCGTTTTTAATATACATGGACTAAAAATAACAGGGAAATTCTTATAAAAAATAATTGGGAAATAATTTGGCGCCCGTAGGAAAAGAAAAATGCTGATGTGCCTATTAAATAATTTATAAAATAAAGATAAATAATAGACATTACGAGGAATCAAACACGGATTATAAATGCAACAAATGCCACTACTACTAAAGAAACACTTTGATAATTAATCAAACTGTTCATTTATCCGAACTATAGCCTTTATGCACACACTCAGATGCTTGCAAAATGTATTTTTTGAATCACAACGTGTTACTAGCAACTTACACGTTTTAAATGTATTATTATGCGCGTGTAAAATACCTTTTTATAACCGGCACTATGCCTCTTAAGATATTTTGAACATGTTTAAAAATAGAGAAATAATATTTAATAAACAACTTATTGAATCGCATTATTGTTAGCCTATTGTGAGGTACTAATTAAAAAAAAACATTGTACAAAAAGAATTAATTATTAAAAAACACTATTTATATGACGAAAATACCTTTGCATTATTTTAGATTGCTTTTGAAATTTTTTGTTTCAAGGGCATTTTTGTCCTAAATTTTTTGGTGAAGCCGGTGACCTCAAAAGGGCCTCCTAGCTTTATATATAAAGACATAACAAAAACTCATATAAAGTACCCTAATATTTTTGGTGCCTCCGATTTTACGAGGCCACAGACAGTCCCCATGTTGGTTTTGGGCCAAGGCCGACCATGTTCATGAGTAGAGCTCAAGCAAGTAATGTTGGAGAGATTGGAGAAATGATAAAATCTCACATCAAAAACTTGACAAACTAAAATACAATAATTACACTACTTGTGGCCCTTTATATAAAATCTCTTGACTATTGGGCCATGCATGTAATTAATTTGAGGACGATATTAGTGTTGGACTAACTAGTAGTAATATGTTAGATCAAGTGTCTGAAACTACCTATGGTGAATCCCCTTATGCACATACTATTGACGAAAAGACAAATTATCATACTTTTTTACCCCCAATCACTTCGAGTATTTTAACCATTGTAGAAAACTAATTATAAATGAAAGTTATAAAATTGTTAAAGTGATTAAAGACCTCGGATTTCTTATTCATGGGATAAATTCATGTGTATCGTGTGTAATCATCCGTAAACAAGACATAGTAACGAAAACCCGACACTGACACAATAGGAGACATCCAAACATCAGAATGTATTAATTCAAAATGAGATATAGCATAATGTTTCGAAGACGTAAATTCTAGGTGATGGGATTTAGCCAACGCACAATGATTACAAAAATCTTTAGTGGAGACAGTAAAAGATGAGTTTAATACATCATTAGATGCAAACACACTAAGACCTTGACGGAAGGATGCCCATGACGACGATGCCAGAGTGAGGGTGATGCAAAAATAGAAACAAAAGTATGTTTGGCAGTAGAACCATTCCTAGAAGTAAGACCAAGTTAATGGGATATAAACCATCCTCAGATGGGCCTTGAAAAAGAACAACACCCGTCTTTAAGTCACGTATGACAAAACCTCACGGAAAGAACATTAAACTAACAAGATTATCATGTGTAAACTTAGCAACTGACAATAATTTTTTCTGAATTGCCGGGACATGCAAAACTTGGGATAACTGAAAAATGAACGACCCAGACTTGAAAGAAATATTACCAGTGTGCGCAATACAGAGGGTCTGACCATTACCCATAACAATCTTGTCATTAGAACCATACCCTGTAACCGAAGTAATGGAATGAGAGTCGTTTGTCATATGGTGAGTCGCACCAGTATCCTGATACCATGTAGGATCAAAGGGAAAAGCAATATGCATGCCAGCAAAAAGCTCGAGAGATATTGTCATCAAAACAAGTTGCTTGAGAACACAATGCAACAATATGACCGAATTGATTGCATGCTCAACATTAAGGGCCACGAGTAGCAGGACCTGATCTAAGGATGCCAGGTTGTTGTGCAGCACACTGACCATATCGAACGGCACCACCATTCATATTCGAACGACCACCACTACAAGTGCGAGGATGCCTATTGCCACTTGAAGTGCCATGATGGCGAGAGGGTGGACCAGCACGTCCCTGAGAGCAATTACCACCAAAATTACGTGCAGAGTAGAAAACGAAAAAAACCGAAGCAGCTTGAGTTATAGCATGTTTAGGTTCATAAACCAAAAGACGAGCACGCAAATCGTTGAATGACGGCAGAGTATGAAAGTTGGCCAGTGCTGAGACAAGAATTTCATATTCAAGCCTCAAGCCATTAAGTATATAAATCACCAAATCATCATTCTAAACAGGTTGGCTAATAGAATCCAATTGATCTGCCAAATGTTTGGTAAGACCCAAATATTCCGAAATCGTTTTAGTACCTTTCTGAAGAGACAACAACTGAAATCAAGTATGGGTAGAGTTGGCGAGGGATTGTTGAGAAAATTTTTGACGAAGATGCTCCAAAATCTCACAAGAAGCAAGGTTCTAAAAAACGCTATGCGCTAGTTAGGCAGTGGGCTAGCGCTTAGCGCATAGGCGGATTTAGGTAAATTTCTTGTATATCTTGTAAATAAGTGCATATTAATACTTACAAAAAATTATACTTATATGAAATCCATGTATAATATAATAAAAGAATGATAAAATGCAAAAAGAGTATCCAACAAGTCCAAAATTCAAAAACACATTAAGCATATATGCCATATAAGGAGGAAAATAAAGAAATTTAGTAATGTAAGATACTTATCTTTAGCATTCCGGAATTTAAGTTGATACACAACACACTTATTCTATAAAATTAACAAAATTTCAAGGTATAAACAATTAAACATAGGCGCATGTAGTACTAGTACCAACTGTGAATGAAAATGTTTGGACCTTAGGGTGATAGAGCAGTAAAAGAAGACATAAAGTTAAGACTTAAAAAAAAATTTCACAAAAAAAAAAAAAAAAAAACCGCCTAGCATCACCTAGCACGCCTAAGCGCCGCCTAGCCCGCCTAGAGCCAACTCGATTTTTCTACCCGTTTTGCCCAAAATTTCCAAGGTCTCCGGGCGCTGCCTAGGCAGTTTTTAAGAACATTGACGAAAAGTAGACAACCTGACAGTCAAAAAGAGAATGGGCTCTGTAAGCGTAGCACACAACATGCTGACAAATGTTTGATCGGGGTTAGGAACGCTAGTAGTCACAGGAGGCACCACTGTAGAGGAGTCGAAATCAGCAGAGGCATTTGATGAAGCTGCAGGAGTGGTGGTGGTGATAAAGGAGGAAGGCAAGGGTGGGTTCCATCTACAAAATGCCAAAAGTTTTGGCTAATAAAAAATGGCTTAACTTGACTTTCCCAAGGTAAGTAATTAGACTTAGAAAGTTTGACAGAAACTAGTAGAGACATTAGGGATTGGAGATGTAGGAGAAGAGGTTGCGGAAGCCATGGAAAGAAAAAAAGGGATCAGAGGCTCAATACCATGTGAAGTTTCAGATTCTCATTAAACTTTAGGTAAACTTTACATGGCTTTATACACCAAGAGGTTTACAGAATATAGGGGTCCTGTAACAGCTATACAATTAAATGAAAATTACAATTAAATGATAACAACTCATCCTAACTGCCTCTGTGATGAAACCGCATCCTAACTACCCTTGTCTACAGAAACCTCAACAGATAATTGATAAAAATTCAATACCAATCCTTTAAGTCCCAGCTGCCAAGTTTTACTCGGTTCCTTTCGTAAATATGTATTTGAAGGATAGCCAAAGCCCTGCCACAAATAGAAATAGTTGTCTGAGTTCTCGTCTCCTAGTTCTGCATTTTTAGAATGCAAAAACGAGTTATGTGATAATTAGTGAATCTTATCGAGGCTCTAACATGGTTATGGAAGATTCAGTCATTGAAGATGTTTCTTTTATCACACCGAAAAAAGAAAATGTTTGGTTCTTACTCACAGTTTCTACTTCAGATGATGAATATTTTCATATAAAGAGACCTGTCTTTTTGGGTTGAGGCAATGCACTCTCACCACCTAACATCAAAACCACAGATGACATGGTTGGCCTGTCTTCTGGAAGATGTTGCACACATAAAAGACTAACATGTATGCAACACAAGACTTCCAATAGACTGCATGAGTCCGTTAAGTAGTCATCAATCAGCTCTAAGGACCGTCATTCTTTCCACAATCGCCACGCCTAAGGCACATATATCATGTCAAATCGTCAGTAACAAAATCAAACACAAGTAAATGAGGAATTCAATAATTGATGCTCACATGTCCAATTAGGTTGTGATTGTGATTTGGATCATAAAACCCTCTACTTCTCTTTCCACTTAGTGTCTCCAGCAGTAAAAAACCGAAGCTGAAAACATCAGATTTTATACAGAAATGACCATCAATTGTATATTCTGGTGCCATATAGCCACTGTCGTATTTCACAAGAAACAAAACACTTAAATTATGAAAGTAGTATGCTATAGTACATAATAGACAAAGAGGCATTGTGATGCTTACTAGGTTCCAACAAATACTTACTAGGTTCCAATTCATATCTTTGTCAAGAAGCACATTACTGGCTTTAAGATCTCTATGAATAATCCTCAGTCTGGAATCTTGATGCAGATAGAGAAGGCCCCTAGCAATCCCTCGGATAATGTGGAAGCGTCGAGACCAATCCAACTTTCTACCTTGAGTTTGATCTAGCAAGTTTAAATCCATGTCACTAAAATTTAAATTCTCAAAGATGCAACAAGAGTCTTAGAACCTATTATACGATATTTGTAGTACTAAACCAAATTCGAACAGTATAATTAAGTTTTAAAGAATCCGAACCAAAAATGTAGAAGTCCAAGCTTTTGTTTGGCATGTAAATTATTATATATATATATATATATATATATATATATATATATATATATGTTGGCTGCATTGTGCAGCGTGTGTGTGTATGTGTAGAAACGGCAGCAACCTTACAAAAGGTTGTGTTTATTCAACCTTTTAGGTTTGTATGTTTTTTTGAATGGTTGCAAGTTTTGACTAAAAGGCATGATGCTTATTCAAATTGTATGAGTAGAATTAAAAGATATAATTAGTCAATATTTATTTTCTGAAAATTCTAAATAGAAGACATGTCTTTTGGATCAACACTTTTAAGAAGAGTTGTATATCTTCAACTAAAATGAAAGGACTCGATGAATGGGTGCTTTAATGCCTATAAATACTTATTGTGGCATAATGTTTCACACACAATTTCAGAGATTTATTTCTACATTCCTTGCTTTCTTTTCTCTCCATCACATTCATACAATTTCTTTTTAGTTATTTCTAAGGGAATATAATTCGGTTTTGCTAAACGAATATTCTATACTTTGTTGTATCCTGGAAGTGACTTGCCAAGAACCCTTTAGCAAACTCATTCAAGTGGGGACAAATAACACTTTAAGGAAACGATTCAAGTCGTACCTCAAAGTCATCATTCGGATTATTCTCTATATTTCTACATTTACCATAACAATCTTAAAGTGTTATTTTCGTCATGGAGAACAAATCTGATAACATGGCTTTGAAGATTATCAACCAAGATGTCTACAAGCTAGACAAATTTGATGGATCAAACTTCACCCGATGGAAGGAAACAATGCTTTTCATGCTTACTATTTTAAATGTCATATATGTGTTGGACTCAAAATTCGAGGCTATTGGTGAACTAAGTGACAAAGACATAGACAAAATAATTGGTGATCGAAAGTAGCGTGAAGAAGATGAATTGGTGTGTCAAGGACACATCTTGGGCACATTATCTGATCGCTTGTATGACCTGTACGCACACATTCAATCTCCGAAGGAAATTTGGGAAGCACTTGAACACAAGTATACAACGGAGAAAAGAGGTACCGATAAATTTTTAATATTCAAATATTATGAGTTCACTATGTTTGATAACAAACCCATCTTACACCAAGTTCATGAATTATTGGTCTTGGTCTCAAAGCTTCGTGAACTTAAAATAGTTATTCCGGATTCTATGATAGTTGGGGCTATTATGGCAAAATTACCCCAAACATGGAATAATTATAGAAAGAAACTTCTACATGTGGTGGAAGATATTAGTTTGGAGGATTTGCAAAAGGGTATTCAAATTGAAGAGTAAACTCGAAATCGTGATAAGAATTTTGCAAATCAAGATTCCTCCAAAGTTCACATTGTCGAAGGAAACAAATACAAAACGAACTTCAAAGTCAAAATTGACAAAGGGAAGTTTAAGAAGACCAATTCCAACAACAATCAAAAGAATGCAAATGGTGTCTGCTACCATTGTGGTAAGAAAGACCATTATATTTGTGATTGTAGACACAGAAAAGCAAGTGAGGAATATGCCAATAAGACCAATAACGCAAATATGGTGCAAAATTCTGGAATTGATAACATTGTTGCAATGATATTAATGATGCATATTTGCGTGATTACCGAACTAAATATGGTAATGGCAATAAAATCCTCCGATTGGTGACTCGACTCAGGAGCTACTATACATGTGTGCAATGACAAGGTACAATTCAAGACATATGAAGTATCAACAGACAATCAAGAGGTTTTAATGGGGAATCATAATTCCACCAAAGTTCTAGGAAAAGGAACCGTTGAACTTCAGTTTACTTCTGGGAAGAAATTGACGTTGCTTAATGTACTGCATGTTCCAGAAATTAGAAAGAATCTTGTGTCTGCAAATTTATTATGTAAGAACGGTATAAAGACTGTTCTAGAATCCGACAAGTTAATAATGTCGAAAAATGGAATGTTTGTTGGGAAGGAGTATTCTTGTGATGGGATGTTCAAACTAAGTATTCATAATAAAGTGAATTTTTCTGCTTATATTGTTGAATCTTCCTCTCATTTATGGCATTTACGTTTAGCACATGTAAATTTTAGATCTTTAAAATACATGCACACACTTGGTTTAATTGCTTGCAATGATGATTATAATGATAAATGTGAAACATATATTCAAGAGAAAATGACTAAGAAACATTTTCCAACTGCCGAAAGAAATACAAATTTATTAGACTTAATACATTCTGACATATGTAAATTTAATGGTGTTTTAACAAGAGGAGGAAAAAGATATTTTATCACATTTATAGATGATTGTTCTAAGTTCACTTATGTTTATTTATTGTCTAATAAAGATGAAGCTTTTGAGTATTTTAAGCGCTATAAAGCTGAAGTTGAAAACCAAAAAGGAAGGAAAATTAAATGTCTTCGTAGTGATAGAGGTGGTGAATATTTTTTACATGAATTTGATATTTTTGTGTGAAGAGCATGGTGTTATACATCAAAGAACTGCACCCTATACACCACAACAAAATGGTTTGGCAGAAAGGAAAAATAGAACACTCACTGAAATGATTAATTCTATGATGATTAATGCTAATACTCTAAAATATTTATGGGGTGAAGCATTGTTTACTGCATGCCATATACATAATAGAATTATATCTACAAAGACACATGTGTCACCATATGAAATTTGGAAAGGAAGAAAACCAAATTTGTCATATTTGAGAGTATGGGGTTGTGTAGCTTTTTATAAGGCACTCGATCCTAAGAGATCCAAGTTGGGTCCAAGAGGAATTAAAAACATATTTGTAGGATATGTAGAAAGTTCAAAAGCATATAGGTTGCTTAATTTAGACTCGAACACAATAGTTGAGTCTAGAGATGTCAAATTTATAGAAAATAAATTCTATAATGACTACTCAATGTCTGGAAAAGAAAATGATCAAACATCTTTCTCTAATCCAGCTACTAATTTTTCTCAAGGTGAGAAAAGAAAACAGTCTGAAACTGTTATTGAACCAAGAAAAAGCCAAAGAGTTAGAAAAGAAAAGACTCTAGGCCCTGATTTTATTTCATCTTAATTTATTGTATTTTCAGTCGAAGGAAATAGAACAAAGGTTCTTAAGAAAATACCGATATTGTTGAATGTTGAGGATGATCCTAAAAGTCTAAGCAAAGCAATGACCTCAAGGGATGCATCTTTTTGGAAAGAGGTTATAAATGATGAATTTGAATCATTAATATCTAATCAGACTTGGGTTTTAGTAGACTTGCCCCAAGGATCAAAAGAAATAGGTTGTAAATGGGTATTTAGAAGAAAATACAATACAGACGGGTCTATTCAGACATTTAAAGCCAGGTTGATTTCCAAAGGTTTTAAGCAGAAAAAGGGAATAGACTATTTCGATACACATGCACCAGTAGCTAGGCTCACATCAATTAGAATATTGTTTGCATTGACATCTTTATATAATTTGCATGTGCATCAAATAGATGTGAAAACAACATTTTTAAATGGTGATTTGGATGAAGAAGTCTATATGGAACAACCAGAAGGTTTGTAAATTAGTAAAGTCGTTATATGGATTGAAGCAAGCATCAAAACAATGGCATGAAAAATTTGATGTTGTCATTTTGTCATATGGATTTAGATATAATAATGTTGATAAATACATATATTCTAAATTCACAAATGATTATGGTGTTGTTATATGTTTATATGTCGACGACCTGCTAATTTTTGGTACAAACATGAAAGGTGTATTTGAAACTAAAGAGTATCTAAATTCAAAATTCAAGATGAAGGATTTGAATAAAGGAGATACTATGCTAGTGTAATCGGAAGTTTAATGTATGCCGTGCTTGTACCAGGCCAAATATCGCATTTGCAGTAAGCAAACATTCTAGATACACTAGTAATCCAGGTACTACCCATTGGAAAGCAATAAATAGAATTTTTGGTTATCTTAAAAGAACTATTAACCTAAGTTTAATTTACTATGAGTTTCCAGCAGTACTTGAAGGATATTCAGATGCAAGTTGGATAACAAATGCTAATGATAATAAGTCTACATCAGGGTGGATTTTTACAATTGTCGAAGGAGCAATTTCTTGGGCTTCGAAGAAGCAAACATGAATAGCACATTCAACTATGGAATCTGAATTTATAGCATTAGCGGCAGCAGGTAAAGAAGCGGAATGGATTAGAAATTTGTTATTGGAAATAGAGTTGTGGCCACAACCAATGCTGTCCATTTCTTTATACTATGATAGTGAGGCTACTTTGTCTAGAGCATACAATAAGGTATACAATGGAAAGTCTAGACATATTAGCTTGAGACATGAATATGTCAAGCAATTAATAACAGATGGAGTTATTAATATTATTTATGTTAAATCAAGTAATAACTTGGCTCATCCGTTAACGAAAGCACTTTCAAGAGCTTTGGTAGTTAGTACATCTAGTGGAATGGGGCTAAAACCCTTTACTGAAAATTAGCCACCCATAATGGTAACCCAACTTTCTCTAGAACATCACTAGTTTAAAAGTTTAATGGGTAATAACAAGTTATTGATAAGTGGTTATAAAAGCACTGAAAATTAATATATAGCTCATTCCAGGATGCTCAGTGCAAGACTGCTACGTTTAGGAGGCTGAGTTTTATCTCTTAGTGAGGTTATTTGTAGTTATGTCTATAGTAGCAAGGACATGGGAAGGAACCTCACCTATATGAACATAAGAAGTGGTGCCGCTTCTACCAAGAGTTGGGTTTTCTCTTATAAATGTTCATGAAACCAGGATGAAGCACCCATAATAGTGTTTCCACTGGCTTTTTTGACTTATACAAATAAATAAAACTTGTCCACGCTCGATTCGTCAAGTTTTTTTATCTAGCTCAGGTTGGCATTGTTGGAAAAATACTAGGCTTCTAGAAAATCCTTTTTTTTTTCCTTAAGAAAGCAAAAAAAATGATATTAGGCTTCTAGAAAATCTTGATGATACATTTGTCAGATATTCAAAGAGACGGGTCATTGATGCACTTATAATTTACACGATATTGTCCTTCAACTTGCATCTTGCCAATTGTACATAACATCAAGTGTGGTAGTTTTACACAAAAGGTCTGGACAATTTTAGAAGCAGAACCAAACATTTATATATTGTATTTTATTTTTATAAAATTTCTGATGTGGAACATATATTCAATGCGCTTCCTTATGTAGGACTGCCACATATGCAACTAATCTACATCGATCATTAACTGCAAAAGAATGGTGTTACATTAAACTCAATAACTCAGACGCAACATGGACCTTTAGGAACCACAATCAAACTCACTATGATACCGTATCAGATAAACAAAGAAGCGGATCATTGGCCATTTCCAACCACACCGATAGTGTCATCTAACTTGCAATTTGTCATTTGCAAAGAACAGCATGCATGGCGATTTCACACAAAAGGCGCGAAGTTATTAGGAGTGGAACCATACACATATCTATTGTATTTTATTTTCTTGATTTCTTCTCAATGTAAGACATATATTCAACAATACTATAAGCGTAAAAATTGAATAAATAATAGGTTAAGTATGAAAACATACTTAACCTTTAAGGGTGACTCTAAATTGATCGTAACATTTTAAAACATTCCAAATAACTAACGTTTTGAAAAATGGACATCTGTTAGGTTTATTAATATTAAATGATGACATGGACATACATTAAAGCTTGTTTTAACTCGCAAGTCATCAATGTAGCTTTGAATCTCCAAATTTTTTCATTTTTAGCCAAGCAAATTTACAATTTAATTTGCCTAAAAAGGGTCGATTTGGGGGTTAGAGCTCCAAAGATGATGATTTGTGAAAACCAACTTTAGTATTTATCCACGTCGTCATTTATTCAATTCGATTTTGAAAAAAATAATATCCGAATATGACAAAATCTTACTTTGAAAATGGAAAAGAAAAAGTGTGACAATAAGTGAAATTCTCATCCCTCCAAGAGTTGATTTTATACATGGAATCCAGGTCCCATTGTTTTATTAATAGATTAACGGGTTGGGTAAATGACGTTAAATCGCATTGAGTCATACATTGTTATTGATAATAATTTGATATTTGATTGTATGATGCCACTTAATTAGATTTGGTCAATTTATTATGGTAAGGTTATGTCACTACTAATTTGTTGTGGCCTTTGCCTTATATATAAAATCTCATGACTGTTGCACTGTGCATATAATTAATTTGAAGACGATATCAGTGTTGGACTAACTATTAGTAATCCGTTGGATCAGGTGTCTGAAACCTTAATAGGTAATTGATAAAAACTCATGACCAATGAAAGTCCCAACTGCCAAGCTTCGCTCAGTTCCTTCAGTAAATAGGTACCTGAAGGACAGCCAAATCTCTGCCACAAATAGTAATAGTTGTCCGAGTTCTCGTCTCCCAGTTTTGCATTTTTCAGAATGCAAAAGCGAGTGATGTATAATTAGTGAATCTTATCGAGGCTCCAACACGGTTATGGAAGATTCAGTTGTTGAAGATGTTTCTTTTTTTGCACCAGAAAGGGAAAATGTTTCGTTCTTACTCGAAGATTCTATTTCAGATGATGAATATTTTCCTATAAAGAGACCTGGCTTTTTGGGTTGAGGCAATGCACTCTCACCACCTAACATCAAAACCACAGATGACATGGTTGGCCTGTCTTCAGGAAGGTGTTGCACACATAGAAGACTAATATGTATGCAACGCAGGACTTCTGATAGACTGCATGAGTCCATTAAGTATTCATCAATCAGCTCTAAAGACCGCCCTTCTTTCCATAATCGCCACGCCTGAGGCACATGTATCATGTCAAATCGTCAGTCACAAAATCAAACACAAGTAAATGAGGAATTCAATAATTGATGCTCACATGTCCAATTAGGTTGTGATTGTGATTTGGATCATAAAACCCTCTACTTCTCTTTCCACTTAGTGTCTCCAGCAGTAAAATGCCGAAGCTGAAAACATCGGATTTTATAGAGAAATGACCATCAATTGCATATTCTGGTGCCATATAGCCACTGTCATATTTCACAAGAAACAAAACACTTAAATTACGAAAGTAGTATGCTATAGTAGATAATAGACAGAAATGCATTGTAATACTTACTAGGTTCCAACAATTCGTTTAGTAACTGCTTCAGTTTGATCTCCTCCAAAAAGTCTAGCCATGCCAAAGTCTGCGATTTTCGGGTTCATATCTTGGTCAAGCAGAACATTGCTGGCTTTAAGATCTCTATGAATAATCCTCAGTCTAGAATCTTGATGCAGATAGAGAAGTCCCCTAGCAATCCCACGGATAATGTGGAAGCGGCGAGACCAATCCAACTTTCTACCTTGAGTTTGATCTAGCAAGTTTAAATCCATGTCACTAATATTTAAATTCTCAAAGATGCAAATTCAAGACTCTTAGAACCTGTTATACGATACTTGTAGTACTAAAACTAATTCGAACAGTGTTATTAAGTTTTAAAGAATCCGAACCAAAAATGTAGAAGTCCAAGCTTTTGTTTGGCATGTATTCATAAATCAGCAATTTCTCATCTCCCTCAATGCAACATCCAATAAGCTTTACAAGATTCCGGTGCTGAAGTTTGGCTATCAGTATAACTTCATTTTTGAACTCAGCCTGTCCTTGACCAGAACTTTGTGAGAGTCTCTTCACCGCCATTTCTTGGCCATCTTCTAGTCTACCCTGTAAATTATCTTTATTGAAGGGATTACGAAGTTTTGAACAAAACAGTTGCTTCCCTCAAGTTGACGCTTCTTATATATGTGCACAACATTAGAAATTTACCTTGTACACAGATCCAAAACCACCTTCTCCAAGCTTCATGTTGAACGAGAAGTTATCAGTCGCTGTGATTAATGTGGACAAGCTAAACAATGGTAGCTCCTGGTCTTCTCTCTGTTCTGCGTTCTGACCCATCATTCCATCTTTCCCCAGTTTCTCTAATACAAAGAAGAAGAAATCATCAAGTACAATAACAGAAAAGTAGTCTTTAACTAAAATAGAAAAAACAGTGAAGGACTAAATTTGATACATTATATGTGAACCGGAAGTTTGGTCATATGTCCGGGCTCCATTCATATGAAAATATACTAAGGACTTGTAGCTAAAGTGATTAAGAACATTTAACAAACTCGCATGTATGGCTACTCTCTTAAAGTTTCCATATTTTTGTTGTATGCATACAGTGTCGAAACAGAAGCTTCAGTTACAACAAACTGCATGGGAACTCCTAAACCTGAATTTACCAATTCGGAAACATAATGATATATATGGACTAACGGACATGTGTTTTACAAAGTTGAATGTAGTTTTGTGGTTAGAGAAGAAATGTTACCTTTGAACTTTCGCCTCCTTCTGTAAGTGTAGTAGACGGCTAAGAAAATTCCCAAAACAATGGAAACAGCGGATACAGCTATCGCTATTATCTTCGTCTTAGACGAATTTTCTGCAGCATAGTCAATTCAACAGGGCAAAGCAACACTATAGTCAAAACGGGGCAAGTAGACGAACATAAAGCGGGGCAAGTAGAACAGTTAAACAACGATTTGATGTCACTAGCACTCCTAAATACTTATTAAGGAGAAAGAAAATAAGGGTTTGACATACTTGATTCAGAAGCAAGCATTCGGACATATAGATCCTGCCCGCTATCAGGAAGCAGCCTAAGGTTGATCAGATTACCAAACCAAACAGTGCAGTCACTGCCTCCTCCTTTGGCACTAGAGCTTGCATAAGCAATACAAGAACAGTTATTCAAGCAACTTGCCTTGCATTCCTCAACACTCCTACTTTGTTCCACCCGAGAATTTGTGGAATCCGGCAGCTTCACACCCCCATATTTAAAAAACACATCTCCGGTTTGGCACTTCAGCGGCTTAACACGCACGCAACCTGCCGAATTATCTGCATATTCCCAATTCTGAGGGTCTTTTGGTTGGAATCCTTTTAAGCAGCGGCAAACCTCTGAATTGCTAATGTCACACATTCCGTTGGGGCCGCAACGATTGTAATTGTCACAGCTGTCTCTTGAAGCTGAAGCCAGTAGACTCCTGTAAACACCAGACTTGAAAAAACCCAATTGAAATCTGCCATCTCTGAGGGTTTGGGATTGAGTAATAGCTTCAGCGGCAAGTGACGGTTTGAAGAAAGAGAGGGACATATGAATTGCAATGAACATGACTAAAAAAATGGTGTCCATTGTTTTCTGGTCTTGGAGTTGTATGTATAATCTATATGCTACAGCCACTAACTGCAGTCTGCAAATTTGAAGTTTTGCAGATTTAGATAAAATTTTGCCAGAAGAAAATAAACATAAGAACAAGATTACATAACATTTGTGAATCTTGAAGGGGCATTGACCCGGAACAACAATTCAGGTGACTTTTGGCCCACCTTGGCCCCACTTGTTGAGCTAAAATTGAATTATTGGGGGATTTTGAACTTAAAATGATTTTTCACCATTAAATTTCATCAAAGCTTCCAATGATCAAGATTTAATGGTTAAAACTTTTAAAGTAGATATTTATTGTTCTCATGATACTTTAATTTAATTTGGAGAATGGCTATGTATGTTGAAAATGAATTTCTTATTGATGAGAGGACAGACGTTGTATATGCTTATAGGTAGTTGGGCTGCTCCTCCTATTATTAATTAATTTTATAGTGAAACCTCAACTTTCTTCAATGTATACCCTTAAGACATTATGGGTTGTTGGTAAAACCAATACTACAGTATCACGTATTTTTTTTAATCTCATATAATATCTTATTACAAATGTAAAACGCCACAATCAATTGAAAGGTGCATGCAAAACGTTATAATTTTAAGATGAAACAACTACAGACGCGTCTTGTGTCCCATTAAAGTCATTAAGATTACGTCATTTGGCATCAATGCTAAGGATTTGTGTCTCTCGTGTTGTGAAACCTGAAGTGACAAGTCCTTGCTACGAAACCGTATTGATGGAATTAGTCTAATGCAAAGTATTAAATACCGATAATATCGGAAATATCGGTAGTCTAAAAACACGAAAATTTCAATGAAAATTTTGGGATATTATCGATATCGATAAAAATTGAATAAAAACCATGAAAATTGTAAGAAAAACTTGAAAATTTTTATTGAAACTTTGCAGGATGTTTATTTTGTCCATTATCTATTAGTTTATCACAAAAAATTGGAAGGAAATGCATTGCATGATGAATTTAATTGATTTCAATTGATTATATAGCGAGCTGGCAAACATTATGAGTGTAGCAAATATGTAAATATTTTAGCATATTTTCACAAAAACATAAGTGATATGGTGGTCAAGGTGTTGAAAGAGTAAAATGAGAGGGGTTTGAATCCACTCGGTGTTTTTTTAAAATATATAAATTAAAAAAACACGGAAATTTCGATGGAAATATTGATGATAACGAAAATATCGGTAGTCTAAAAATATGGATATTTTGATGAAAATATCGAGATATTATGAATATTTTAGACCTTAGTCTAATGTGCCCAATTATCTAAAGAAAATAAAGAAAGGTAGGTGACATGTTACTTTCAGAGCAGTCCGATAACATAAATGTCATGGTGTTTCCACTGGCTTTTTGACCAATACAAATAAATAAAACTTGTCCACGCTCGATTCGTCAATTTTTTTTTATATCGCTCAGGTTGGCATTGTTGGAAAAATACTGGGCTTCTAGAAAAACTTTTTTTTAATTTTTTTTAATTTTTTCAAGAAAGCAGAAAAATGATATTAGGCTTCTAGAAAAACTTGATGATATATTTGTTAAATATTCAAAGAGACGGGTCATTGACACATTGCTGGAAAAATATTGGGCTTCTAGAAAAACTTTTTTTTATTTTTTTTATTTTTTTTCAAGAAAGCAAAAAAATGATATTAGGCTTCTAGAAAAACTTGATGATATATTTGTTAAAAATTCAAAGAGACGGGTCATTGACACACTTCAAATTTACACGATATTGTCCTTCAACTTGCATCTTGCCAATTGTCCTTAACGTCAAGTGTGGTAGTTTTACACAAAAGGTCTAGGCAATTTTAGAAGTGAAACCAAACATTTATATATTGTCTTTTATTTTTATAAAATTTCCGATGTGGAACATATATTCAATGTGCTTCCTTACGTAGGACTGCCACATAGTGGGCTACATATGCAACTAATCCTACATCGATCATTAAGTGCAAAAGAATGGTGTTACATTAAACTCAATAACTTTGACGCAACATGGACCTTTAGGAACCACAATCAAACTCACTATGATACCGTATCAGATAAACAAAGAAGCGGATCATTGGCCACTTCCAACCACACCGATAGTGCCATCTAACTTGCAATTTGTCATTTGCAAAGAACGGCATGCATGGCGGTTTCACACAAAAGGCGCGAAGTTATGAGGAGTGGAACCATTCACACATCTATTGTATTTTATTTTCTTGATTTCTTCTCAATGTAAGACATATATTCAACAATACTATAAGCATAAAAATTGAATAAATAATAGGTTAAGTATGAAAACATACCCAACCTTTAGGGGTGAATCTAAATTGATCATAACATTTAAAAACAGTCCAAATAACTAACGTTTTGAAAAATGGACATCAGTTAGGTTTATTAATATTAAATGATGACATGGACATATATTAAAGCTTGTTTTAACTCGCAAGTCATTAATGTAACTTTGAATCTCCAAGTTTTTTCATTTTTAGTCAAGCAAATTTACAATTTAATTGGCTAAAAAAGGTCAATTTGGGGGATTAGAGCTCCAAAGATGATGATTTGTGAAAATCAACTTTAGTATTTGTCCACGTCGTTATTTATTCAATTCGGTTTTGAAAAAAAAAATCTGAATATGACAAAATCCTACTTTGAAAATGGAAAAGAAAAAGTGTGACATTAAGTGAAATTCTCATCCCTCCAAGAGTTGATTTTATACATGGAATCCAGGTCCCATTGTTTTATTAATAGATTAACGGGTTGGGTAAATGACGTTAAATCGCATTGAGTCATACATTGTTATTGATAATAATTTGATATTTGATTGTATGATGCCACTTAATTAGATTTGGTCAATTTATTATGGTAAGGTTATGTCACTACTAATTTATTGTGGCCTTTGCCTTTTATATAAAATCTCATGACTATTGCGCTGTGCATATAATTAATTTGAAGACGATATCAGTGTTGTACTAACTATTAGTAATCCGTTGGATCAAGTGTCTGAAACCTTAATAAGTAATTGATAAAAACACATGACCAATCAAAGTCCCAACTGCCAAGCTTCGCTCAGTTCCTTCAGTAAATTGGTACCTGAAGGACAGCCAAAGCTCTGCCACAAATAGAAATAGTTGTCTGAGATCTCGTCTCCCAGTTCTGCATTTTTCAGAATGCAAAAGCGAGTTATGTATAATTAGTGAATCTTATCGAGGCTCGAACACGGTTATGGAAGATTCAGTTGTTGAAGATGTTTCTTTTTTTGCACCAGAAAGGGAAAATGTTTCGTTCTTACTCGAAGATTCTGTTTCAGATGATGAATATTTTCCTATAAAGAGACCTGGCTTTTTGGGTTGAGGCAATGCACTCTCACCACCTAACATCAAAACCACAGATGACATGGTTGGCCTGTCTTCAGGAAGGTGTTGCACACATAGAAGACTAACATGTATGCAACGCAGGACTTTTGATAGACTGCATGAGTCCGTTAAATATTCATCAATCAGCTCTAAAGACCGCTCTTCTTTCCACAATCGCCACGCCTGAGGCACATGTATCATGTCAAATCGTCAGTCACAAAATCAAGCACAAGTAAATGAGGAATTCAATAATTGATGCTCACATGTCCAATTAGGTTGTGATTGTGATTTGGATCATAAAACCCTCTACTTCTCTTTCCACTTAGTGTCTCCAGCAGTAAAATACCGAAGCTGAAAACATCCGATTTTATAGAGAAATGACCATCAATCGCATATTCTGGTGCCATATAGCCACTGTCGTATTTCACAAGAAACAAAACACTTAAATTATGAAAGTAGTATGCTATAGTAGATAATAGATAGAAATGCATTGTAATACTTACTAGGTTCCAACAACTCGTTTTGTAACTGCTTCAGTTTGATCTCCTCCAAAAAGTCTAGCCATGCCAAAGTCTGAGATTTTCGGGTTCATATCTTGGTCAAGTAGAACATTGCTGGCTTTAAGATCTCTATGAATAATCCTTAGTCTAGAATCTTGATGCAGATAGAGAAGTCCCCTAGCGATCCCACGAATAATGTGGAAGCGTCGAGACCAATCCAACTTTCTACCTTGAGTTTGATCTAGCAAGTTTAAATCCATGTCACTAATATTTAAATTCTCAAAGATGCAAATTCAAGACTCTTAGAACCTGTTATACGATATTTGTAGTACTAAAACTAATTCGAACAGTGTTATTAAGTTTTAAAGAATCCGAACCAAAAATGTAGAAGTCCAAGCTTTTGTTTGGCATGTATTCATAAATCAGCAATTTCTCATCTCCCTCAATGCAACAACCAATAAGCTTTACAAGATTCCGGTGCTGAAGTTTGGCTATCAGTATAACTTCATTTTTGAACTCGGCCTGTCCTTGACCAGAACTTTGTGAGAGTCTCTTCACCGCCATTTCTTGGCCATCTTCTAGTCTACCCTGTAAATTCTCTTTATTGAAGGGATTACGAAGTTTTGAACAAAACAGTTGCTTCCATCGAGTTGATGCTTCTTATATATGTGCACAATATTAGAAATTTACCTTGTACACAGATCCAAAACCACCTTCTCCAAGCTTCATGTTGAACGAGAAGTTATCAGTCGCTGTACTTAATGTGGACAAGCTAAACAATGGTAGCTCCAGGTCTTCTCTCTGTTCTGCGTTCTGACCGATCATTCCATCTTTCCCCAGTTTCTCTAATACAAAGAAGAAGAAATCATCAAGTACAATAACAGAAAAGTTGTCTGAACCAAAATAGAAAAAACAGTGAAGGACTAAATTTGATACATTATATGTGAACCGGAAGTTAGGTCATATGTCCGGGCTCCATTCAAATGAAAATATGCTAATTAAGGACTTGTAGCTAAAGTGATTAAGAACATTTACCAAACTCGCATGTATAGCTACTCTCTTAAACTTTCCATATTTTTGTTGTATGCATACAGTGTCGAAACAGAAGCTTCAGTTACAACAAACTGCATGGGAACTCCTAAACCTGAATTTACCAATTCGGAAACACAATGATATATATGGACTAACGGACATCTGTTTTACAAAGTTGAACGTAGTTTTGGTGGTTAGAGAAGAAATGTTACCTTTGAACTTTCGCCTCCTTCTGTAAGTGTAGTAGACGGCTAAGAAAATTCCCAAAACAACAGAAACAGCGGATACAGCTATCGCTATTATCTTCGTCTTAGACGAATTTTCTGCACCATAGTCAATTCAACAGGGCAAAGCAACACTATAGTTAAAACTTCAACCTCATCATCAATGAAAAAATTACGAGAAGAAACATAAAGCTGGGGGAGTAGGTTTCGAAAAGTTTAGACGAACATTTGGCGGGGCAAGTAGAACGGTTAAACAACGATTTGATGTCACTAGCACTCCTAAATACTTATTAAGGAGAAAGAAAATAAGGGGTTGACATACTTGATTCAGAAGCAAGCATTCGGACATATAGATCCTGCCCGCTGTCAGGAAGCTGCCTAAGGCTGATCAGGTCACCAAACCAAACAGTGCAGTCACTGCTTCCTCCTTTGACACTAGAGCTTGCATAAGCAATACAAGAACAGTTATTCAAGCAACTTGCCTTGCATTCCTCAACACTACTTTGTTCCACCCGAGAATTTGTGGCATCCGGCAAATTCACACCCCCATATTTAAAAAACACATCTCCAGTTTGGCACATCAGCGGCTTAACACGCACGCAACCTGCCGAATTATCTCCATACTTCCAATTCTGAGGGTCTTTTGGTTGGAACCCTTTTAAGCAGCTGCAAACTTGTGAATTGCTAATGTCACACATTCCGTTGGGGCCGCAACGGTTGTAATTGTCACAGATGTCTCTTGAAGCTGAAGCCAAAAGACTCCTGGAAACACCACACTTGCAAAAACCCAACTGAAATCTGCCATCTCTGTGGGTTTGGGATCGAGTAATAGCTTCAGCTGGAAGTGAGGGTTTGAAGAAAGAGAGGGACGCCTGAAAGGCAATGAACATGACTGAAAAAATGGTGTCCATTGTTTCTGGTCTTGGAGTTGTATGTATAATCTATATACTACTGCTACTAACTGCAGTCTGCAAATTTGAAGTTTTGCAGATTTAGATAAAATTTTGCCAGAAGAAAATAAACATAAGAACAAGATTACATAACATTTGTGAATCTTGAAGGGGCATTGACCAGGAACCACAATTCAGGTGACTTTTGGTCCACGTTGGCCCCACTTGTTGAGCTAAAATTGAATTATTGGGGGATGCGCCCGTGTCCCGTTAATGTCATTAAGATTGTGTCATTTGGCATCAATGCTAAGGATTTGATGTCTCTTGTTGTGAAACCTTAAGTGACATGTCCTTGCTATCAAACCCTATTGATGGAATTAGCCTAATGTGCTCAATTATCTAAAGAAAAGAAAGAATGGCAGGTGACATGTTACTTTCAAAGCAGTTCGATAACATAAATGTCACGGTGTTTCCACTGGCTTTTTGACTAATACAAATAAACAAAACTTATCCACGCTCGATTCGTCAAGTTTTTTTATATAGCTCAGGTTGGCATTGTTGGAAATATATTAGGCTTCTAGAAAATCCCCCTTTTTTTTTCAAAGAAAGAAAAAAAAATGATATTAGGCTTCTAGAAAATCCATTCAAAAAGACGAGTCATTGACACACTTATAATTTACACGATATTGTCCTTCAACTTGTATCTTGCCAACTGTGCATAACATTAAGTGTGGTAGTTTTACACAAAAGGTATGGATAGTTTTAGGAGGGTGTAGTCAAACTCGGATTTGAGATTTTAAAATCCTAGTGTAGTCAATTAAAACATTTTAAAGGATTTTAGAATCCATTTAAATCTAGGTGTAGTCAATTAAAAGATTTTAAAGAATTTTAAAATCCATTCAAATCTAAGTGTATTAAAAAAATTAAGATTTTGGAGGATTTCAATAAGTTGTGGATTTTGTGAGATTTGAGAGCAAGAAATATATATAACTAAGACTAAAATGAATCCAAACTCACCCCCTAAGATTTCAAATCCTTTTTCATCTGGACAGTCCTCAAATCTCTACTAACCCCAGCTACCATATACTTTGGTGGAATGAAAGAACCTCAATGGACATCCGGGATGTAATAGCATTTCAAATTTATCACGCACTTATATGTGTTTTCATCTTTATAAGATACATAATTAATTTGAGACACCGACACCAACACCAACACATGGTGTTCGAACTGCAGAAAATTTGATCTTTGTGATGGGTGGTGGGCGTAGAGGTGGTGGACATGCAATGCAACTATGCAAAGTGCGTCTCTGAATCTGCTCCGGTGGGGCATCTAATCCGGTAATCTAATATAACAAAAAGAATTGTCATTCGCTCACATGCAAAATCACATCCCATCCCATTCTAAGCAACTTTTTACACCAGCTACACCATCACCCAAATTCAAAAAATAAAATAACATATAACAAAACAAAAACAAAAAAGGTGATACTTGCGAGTTCCAATGCTTTTGCTCAACATTTTAGAACCAGAAACTTGATTAATTTCAGTAAACAAAGGCCACTCCAAGAGAGGGATTGGAATTTGGAGTGTATACAAACAAGGAGAATACCAAAGGAGTTTTATATGAAAAACTCACCAAAGTTATGTTGATCTATCAATTGAGAAATAGATTGAGTCGTAGTTGTGTAAAAGGAAACCCGAAAAGAAAAAGGATAAAGTGGCTATCGAGTACAGTAGGGCAAGGGGAAAGAATTTTTTTTTTTCAATAAACAAATTATATGAAAATCCACCACAATCCACCAAAATCTATAAATTAAATTCATTCAAATTCTTTAAAATCCTTATGAATTTCATAGGAGTCTTAAATTCTCCTAAATCCTTCAAATCCATCACTTTTAAAATCCATTAAAATCTTAGTTTGACTACACTCCCCTTAGAAGCGGAACCAAACATTTATATATTGTATTTTATTTTTATAAAATTTCCGATGTGAGACGTATATTCAACGCACTTCCTTACGTAGGAATGCCACATAGTGGGCCACATATGCAACTAATCCTACATCGATCATTAAGTGCGAAGGCATGGTGTTACATTAAACTCAATAACTCGGACGCAACATGGACCTTTAGGAACCACAATTAAACCCACTATGATACCGTATTAGATAAACAAAGAAACGGATCATTGGCCATTTCTAACCACACCGATAGTGTCATCCAACTTGCAATTTGTCATTTCCAAAGAACGGCATGCGTGGCGGTTTCACACAAAAGGCACGAAGTTATGAGGAGTTGAACCATACACATATCTGTTGTATTTTATTTTCTTGATTTCTTCTCAATGTAAGACATATATTCAACAATACTATAAGCATAAAAATTGATTAAATAATAGGTTAGGTATGAAAACATACCCAACCTTTAGGGGTGATTCCAAGTTGATCCTAACATTTTAAAACATTTCAAATAACTAACATTTTGAAAACTAGACATTTGTTCGGTTTATTAATATTAAATGATGACATGGACATATATTAAAGCTTGTTTTAACTTGCAAGTCATCAATGTAGCTTTGAATCTCCAAATTTTTCTATTTTTAGCCAAGCAATTTTTTATTTAATTTGGCTAAAAGGGGTCGATTTAGGGGGATTAGAGCTCCAAATTAAGACGATGATTTGTGAAAACTAACTTTAGTATCTGTCGACGTCATCATTTATTCAATTCAGTTTTGAAAAAAAAAAGAATTCGAATATGACAAAATCCTACTTTGAAAATGGAAAAGAAAAAGTGTGACATTAAGTGAAATTCTCATCCCTCCATGAGTTGATTTTATACATGGTATGCAATATGCAGGTCCCATTGTTTTATTAATAGATTAACAGGGTGGGTAAATGACATTAAATTGCATTGCAGTCATGCATTGTTATTGATAATAATTTGATATTTGATTGTATGATGCAACTTAATTGGATTTGGTCAATTTATTATGGTAAGGTTATGTTCCTACTAAATTATTGAAGCTCACCCCTCTTTGTTTATGGTTGGAAAATTTAATATTATAATTATATTAAATTTATTAATTGAATGGAAATTGGAAGTGAAGTTTTTTGGTATTAAGATGTGTTTATTTAAATGAAGAGTTGTTACTTTTGACTCTTCATGAATAATCTTATGCTTTTCAAAGAGATATCTCACAGTCTATAAATAAGGAAGCCCCCTATAATCACAAAATAACTTTTCATTGTTTATTAGAGAGTCTTATTGAGTCTATATGAGAGAGTTTTCAACATAATCGTGGTTCATGGAGTGCTACTATTACAAGGACGTGGTCGTTGTATTTTGGGAAATAAGTGCCGATCAACCATGAACACTGTAGTAAGGCGTAAACTTGTTTTAAGTACAAAGTGTACCATGAACACCATAATAGGCCGTAAACTTGTCTTAAGGACAAAGTGTCTAACACTTGCCTCGATCGAATTTTCAGATTTTTCTAATCCATTATGTCATATTCATTTAGCATGAGTTACTCATGTGCATGAATTACTTTGATATATAATTGCATGAATTATTTCTTGATTTTTTATGTGATAGACCTTATTTTTCCAACATTTATGCAGGTTACAAACTAGACAATCACAAGGGCAGGAAGGATAAGATTGAATCAAATGTGAGTCTAGAAGTTTATTTATCTAACTTAGCCTTATAAAGAATTGTTGAATTTTATTTATTTTTCACCCGTTTTAGTTTTTTTTTTAAAGAAAACTAATAAAAAAGGTTTGAAAACTTTGAGTTTTAATCTTAAAGACAAAAAGGTGTTGTAAGTGAATAGTACCAGAAGTGACTTTTTAGAGTAAAAATATCATTTTCTTAAAAAATAAATAATACTGAAAGTGTTTTGTTAAAACTTCTTTCTTTTAATTTATTTAATTTTTAACTTGCTTTATGGATACGAGGAACTAACTCCGAGTCCGGAGTGTAACAGGAACACCACCATTATCCTTATCAAAAGATTCATAACTAAAATTTTCCAAAAAAAGAAGAAGAAAAGATTCATAACTAGAACAACATTGGTTTTCTTTTCTGGTCTGCGTGCTTTCATGGTTGGAATTTATTTTGTAATGTTCTAATATTTCGTGTTTCATGAAGCATGAAACCTCTCTATGTGAACTCACATTGCCTCAATGAAATGAATCCAACAATTCTAAACCTCTTACCCTTATATTCTGTTTGACTGTTTTTTTTTTTTTTTTTTTTGTTTTGTTTTGTTATTTATTTATTTAATCTAAAGACTAGAAAAAAACCACGGTATACGTTGAGAAAAAATTGCATGCGAAACCCGTTGTTTTTCAATCACCGGCAGTGTGGGGATTCATATTTGTGATCTTAACTAACATTACAAAACATCATTTTGAAGTATAAACCTACTCCAACCCTACTCTAAAACATATTTAGTACTACAATCTAGTGGTATTCCTCTTCACTTGTAAGTGAGAAGTCTTAGGTTCAATTCTCGCCAAATGCGAATTTGAACCACATTATTGTTAGTTCATTGTGAGGTTAAGTCTATCCCTACCCATTAGTGTAGATAATATTGTTTGTTAAAAACAAAACATAATTCCCAAAATGCTTTTTTTTTAGATTTTGATTTCTTCTGCTCCATAACTTGGGGAATGTATTTCTTCTTATAATGCCTATACTATCTTTATTTGCTATATTAAATAAATTTTATTTCCCTTTAATCCCTTTGGCATTTTAAATAATAATAAGGGAATTGTTATTAATACTCCAAAAATCTCATTTTACACTTTAAACTGTTTATAATTCAGAAAGAAAAATACAATTCCAAAAAATAAAGTTAAAGTATATTTTTTTTGTTGGAAAAGCATAGAATATTAAAGAAATGTTCTGTTTCGAAGTTTCAAATATAGATTATGATTGGAGTATAAAATTTTTAGAGTTGGAATATTAAGAAGATATTTCAAATTAAAATTAAATTTTAGAGTTTGAAGTTAAAGTAGGATGGGAGATGCTCTAAGTGCCATTAGACCATAACAAGGTTGGTCTTGACATTCTGTGTTAGTTAATTATTGCTAAGCACAAAATACCCTTGGCAAATGCCACGACTAACCAATTTTTGCAGGTAACGGCGGCCTTTCAATTTAAACAGCTCAAATATGTCCCTAGAATTTGTAATTGGTTAGCCTATATATTAGCTCAGTTTGTCGTATTAATTGGCAACGAAGTAGTTTGGTTCGAGAATCCACCTAATATTATTCAGGATCTCATCACCCAAGATTGAATGTAACTTTCATTTGCGGAGGGTGGGAGGATAAATGAGTATGTCTTTGCAATACTATGACAACTATGGCTTATGTGGTGTCTTATGGGAGTTTGAACATATCAAATTATGAGTCAATTGTTTGTGACAACTATCACTCATATTGTATATCGTCGCTCGGGAAAATTAAGTAGGAACACTCTTGACACAAGAAAATGAATCCCAGAAAGAATGAGCGCTTTACTACCTCAGTCGAACTCAAACCGGTGCTAAGTTGAACTACTCCCCGATAGAAAAGATGTGCCTTGCCTTGGTGTTCGCCATTCAGAAGCTCAGACATTACATGCATGCTTACACCATCCACTTGGTTGTTAAAGGTGACCCAGTCAAATACGTCATGTCCAAACCAATTTTGACAGGGCGACTAGCCAAATGGGCGTTGCTTCTCAATCAACACGAGATCATCTACGTTCCAGCTAAAGCCGTCAAGGGACAAGCACTTGCAGACTTCCTTGTCGATCATCTAATCCCAGTAGACTGGAAAATCTCAGACGACTTGCCTAGCGAGGAGGTGTTCTACATCGACATCTTCCCAACATGGACGATGTTCTTCAATAGATCCACACGAGCAGACAGAGCAGGGGCAAGACTAGTATTCATGTCGCCACAAAGGCAAATACTACCTTATTCCTTCCAACTAAGCGAACTATACTCCAACAATGTTGCTAAATACCAAGCACTGATCATCATGCTCTGAATGGCGATCAACATGGAAATCACAGCCTTTGAGGTATATTGTGATTGCAAGTTCATAATCAATCAACTCTTAACTGAGTATGAGGTGAGGAAAGATGATCTCCTCCCATACTTCTTATTGGCAACTCTACTATAAAGGAACACTTTATCGACGTTCTTTTGAATGAGTACTTCTAAGATACCTAGGTGAAAAAGAAGCAATCAAGCCATGGAAAAAGCTTACTCAGGTGTATGCAAGGCGTATCAGTCTGGGCCAAAGCTACATTTCCAGCTCAAAAGAATGAGTTACCACTGGCTAAGCATGGTGAAAGATTGCATGGAACATGCCAAAAGATGCCAAGCTTGCTAATTTCATGCCAACTTCATACATCAACCGCCTGAACCATTACACCATACAATTGCTTCATAGTCGTTCAATGCGTAGGGATTGAACGTCGTATGACCGATCGCACCAAAGCTATATGCGAGAGAAGCTTACATCCTAACTACAACAAATTACTTCTCCAAGTGGGTTGAAGCCATACACCTAAGGGGAGTTAAGAAGGAAACTGTCATCTTTTTCATCAAGGAGCATATCATCCACCGATATGGTATGCCTCGCTGCATCAGCACTAACAATGGAAAACAGTTCTCCAACAGGCTTGTGACGAGCTCTGTGAGAAATACAAGTTCAAGCAATACAAGTCTTCCATGTATCATGCCCTAGCCAACGGCCTCGCAAAAGCATTCAACACAACTCTATGCAACCTTTTGAAAAAGGTCATTGGTAGGAGCAAGAGAGACTGGCACGATAGAATGAGCGAAGCGCTTTGGGCATACAGAACGATGCACCGGATGCCTACTCAAGCTACACCGTATTCGCTCGTGTATAGAGTAGAGTCTGTTTTGTCGCTGGAAAGCCAAATTCTCTCACTGAGGATAGCTATACACGAAGGTCTAACTGACGAAGAGAATGAAAACTTGCATCTTCAAGAGTTTGAAGCGCTGGATGAGAGAAGGCTTGAAGCTTAGCAGCATTTAGAGTGTTATGAAGCACGACTCTCCAGAGTTCACCAAAGGTCATTTCAAGTGGGAGATCTTGTCCTTGCATTATGTAGGCCTATCATCACGACACACAAGACGAGAAGCAAATTCACCTCAAACTGGGATGAACCTTATGTAGTACAAGAAGTCTACACAAACGGTGCTTACAAGATCGTGGAAGAAGATGGCTTGAGGATTGGCCCCATAAACGACAAGTTCTTGAAGCGATACTATGTCTAAGAAAAAGCCACTCTCTTGGCCCACAAGAGCATAAATTGTGTACGGCAAAATAAATAAAAAATAAAAAATCATCACTCATTTGAACTACATTTTGATTTAATCTCTTTCTTTGGAAGGGTATGTAGACAGCTTGAACATTCAATTTCGAGTTCAGTCACATCAAAATAAAAAATTTAAAAAAAAGGTTTTGATTAAAGGAGTGTTTTTTTATTACAAATTTATCTTTTGAAAAAAAAAATTATTGCTTCAAAAAAATATATATATCAGGCTCGTCTTCATTTCTCCTTGGCCCACAGCGCGGCCCAGCAGCAAAATACTCTCCTCTTCACAAATCCATCACTTTTTCTAGGGAACCTGGGCATTATTAGGTCTTCAACCCCGTTCTCTTAGAGGTTGTATACTTCCGTGTTTCACCGACATCCTCCGTAAACAGCTCATTCGTGTCATCAGGGACCTCCTTGCCATCTTCCACCCCCATCATCTCTCAGCTTCAAGCTCAATCATCAGCCTCCCTTACACATACCCAGATGAGTTCATCTAAAGATTCAAAGCTTCCGAGCTCAAAGAGAGAATATTCCACTTCGTCTTAGAATCTATAGCCAAACTCTCAAAGCGTCAAACACATATCAGAGTGTTTTATCAATCTACACCATGTCTCAGAAGAATCACAGCAGCCATTGTACTTGGCACCCACTGACATCGCCATGCTCTCTGACTACTATATCCAAATAAGCCTTATCTTGGCCAAACCTTCGGAAGCCATGGATCGCCACCTCACGACGCCACTTCTATATTTGGTTTATGTAGATTGCAGTAATAGCCCCGGAGCCAGTTCATCTATACAACTCTGGATGTGTCGATTTCGGTCATTTTTCTGGCCACTACACGTCCTCTGGGATGTCCGCCATATCATTCATCCTGCTACAGCTTGTCAGCAGTAGGGAATACATCGTCGCCGCGAGAACATTGCCTCCCCATGTCTCACCCTCATCGGCTTCTCCTCCCATCGGCTTCTCCTTCCAGCAGTAAGACAGGTTAAAGGAGATACCTTCGTCGACGCGCACTACTTCCGAGCCGCAATTTTATCTCAACGTCTACCGTCAGCCTCCAGAAGAAGCTCAAGGATTCCATGGACAGCTTCAAAGCTCTCAGGCAAAAGATCATGCTCTCATCCGTCCTCACAGTCAACTGCCCTGACAAGGCTGGCCTCAGCTGCGACCTTTGCAGAATCATCCTCCAGTTTGACGCAACTAAGGTGACGCAGAGGGTGGCATCATTCTTAAACCTCATGGGTTATCGAAGGTTAAAGTTGCTGAAGCTTAGGTCTTGAAGATCAACCAATTTGACACGACGAGGGTGACGCAAAGGATGGCTGCAGCGTCCTGCTCATCATCCCCGTTCTTCCTCATGGACAATGCTCTAGCGCCGATTATCTCCATCCATATAGCATGGCTTGTTCGCATCCTCCTCTATAAGCTCGACGACAATTCCAATCACTACAAGGACATGATGCTATCGTACCTCCTCATTAGCCAACTGCAGTTCAACAGCTCTCTATTGTGCCCTAGTATAGTAGCAAACGGTGGCAAAACACAGCAATGTCACCACCGAGGGAAAACTATGACCATAAGGTAATACAAAGAAAAATCCTGTTGTAGTCTTTTGCACAGCACCACACGGTAGTGCACCACCAAGGAAAAACTGTGACAAAAAGGCACTACACAATGAAACCTTGTTGCTGTCTTTTGCACAGCACCACACGGTAAAAAGTGACACCTTGCACTACCTCAAGCTTGTCATTCTAGCCACCATGATCAAAGTCAGAGAAGAACTTCAGTGACCGCTGTCAAACGACTAGCCGGTCGTGAAGATCGACGCTTTGCACTACCTCCAAGTTCGACTACAGCTCTCTGTCTGTCTTCGTCCTTATTTGAAAACTCTCACTTTATCCCATATATATATATATATATATATATATATATATATATATATATACATATATATTATGTATATATTAAATTGAAAAGAAAAAAAACTCGATAAACAATACAAAGCACATGCAATGAATGATAGTATTCATGCATGCAACAACTTTTGACAGCTTGCACATACATGCACTGCTACATTTCCAAGTCACACTCACAACCTTTTGGTTAAGCACATAGAAGGAGCAGCACCAGCACCATATATATATAAAAGAAATAAAAAAAAATAAAAGGGGTGATGGTGCATGTAGTGGGATACACGGCAAGGGCATTAAAACAAGGTGGTTTATTATTTTTAATGGATCATTTGCCATAGTGCTTCAACTTTTGCATAAAAGAAAGTAGGAGCTTTGCTTTCCTACTCCCCCTAAGCAAAGAAAATGGTGGATAATATCATAAATAAATAAAAAAAAGAGCTTCAAACACCTTTTAAAAGCTTAAGCGTGGATTTTTTTTGTAATCTTGATGCATTGACACCATGAAAAAAAAAACTTTATTGTATTTAGTACAATACACTAAATGAAATAAAACTCATTTATTGATATCTCTAAAAAAACTTACAAAAATGTGCATATACATGAGTTGTACAAAAAAAACAAAAGGAAGTCTTCACAAAGGCTGATCACGAGAAGCCTCAGTACTCGGTGGAGCTCCAGAAAAACAAAGCATCGGAGGTTGATTTTCTGGAGCCTCAACACTTGGTGAAACTCTAGATGGTGAAGGCAAAAGATGCCTCTATAATAAAGCCACAAACCTCTGATGATCACTTTGAATCTAACTTTCAGACTCCTGCAGCTAGTCAAGCTTTCTCTTTATGCTCGTCGAGTAACTATTGGCAAACATGTGTATCTCTTTGTTTTCGTGCTTAAGCCCTCAGATTTCTTGCTTAAGACTCGCCACCTCAGCCATCAGTGACTCAACTTGGCGATTTTAAGCAAGTAGGCAATGGCCCATGTTCGATACAGAGCCTGCACACTGGATGCTGAAAGCTAAAGAGTCCTGAACAGCCAGTTCATCGGACCACTTGGAAAACATCCTAATATCTTTGGGGGTGAAAAGATTCTTTGCTACCACCGTAGCAGTTATGTCATTCTTCATCACAGAATCCTCAATTGTAAGAGGACCGTTAGGAGATAAGGAGGATAGGTGCCATATGTTGTCTTAAGAAGACATGTTAGTGTCTTCCTCAACGTTCAAATCATGACGACGATCAGATAGGCAAGCCATTTCCAAAGATGTTGAAAGAAAAGAAGAGGTTGAATAAATCAAAATCTCATAAGTGCAAAAGATGAGCTTTTATAGGCAGCAACTCTCGAGCGTGTTTCTGGAACTCAATTGATGCCTTCATAAAAAGAAAAAGCAACAGGGCTGTTTGTTTAGAAATCGAAGAAGTGCTTGTTCAGAAATCGAAGAAGCATCACCCTCTAAATTTCAAAAGCTGGATTTTCTGAATCAAAGTTTGTCAGCACCTTTCACACATGATCTTAGCTTTGTCGAAGTCAAGGACAAAATCAAAGAGGCGTATCTTTCCAAACCTCAAAAGCCAAGCCGCTTGTTCAAAGATCAAGGAAGCACTGCTCTCTGAATTTCAAAAGCCAGATTTTCTAGATCAAAGTTTGTCACCACACTTCAGACGCAACCTTAGCTTTTTCAGATATCATTGGCAACTTTGTCAAAAATCTCTGGCAAAGTTAAAAACACGTTAACTTTATTGTTCTAATTACCCCACTGTCGCTGACAAGAGTAAATGAACAGCATCACTACCTATTATTGGAAAATCTCTATATATGTTGACCTTCGTCCTCCACAGCCAGGTAGACCTGGAAAAATGCCAAGCTTTTCCTTATTTTCGAGAGTGCATTCCCGACAAAGTCTTTCGAAATACTTAGCGTTCCTCATTCCCTGGAATACCTCTGCAAATAAATCACACCAGAACAAGAATATCTCATATCATCAGGGTTGAAAGCAACTGTATCTCATATCATGCTTTCTCTCTGTCCTTTTCCTTGTCATTATTCTTACCTGCAGGACAAGGAGAAAGAGAGCAATCAGCCGGCACTTGGAATCAAATTTTTGATATGGAACCGACTGCTTGGAACCCCTTCCCTGATTGCTTACCTAGCATTACTCTCAAGTACTCATCTTCAACTGCTGATGTACTTCCAGAGAAGATGCTGCTTTTACCCAAATAATATATAAGGCAAGTGAAAATGATACATTGAAACACGTGGAGACAAGCACAACAAAACACGTGCCGGCTCATTTGCTACTTCTTCAAAAGTAAAAATATCTCATATCATTAGGATTGCAAGTACTCTAGATTTGGCGGACTTGCTTTGACCCTCAAATTCTTGAGTCGAATCGCTAAGGCGTTGTGCACTGCACGTGCGGATTCACCACCCTCGAATCAAATCCAGTTCAAGATTAAGTCTGTGGAAAGTAAATTTTGTCTTTTGGAGGAAACGACAAAAAAAAAACAAAAAAAAACCTATAGCTCAGTTCAAGATCAAGCATGTGGAAAGTCAACAAGCACAACAAATACACGTGTCGATTCGTCCACAGCAAAACTGAATAAACTTTTAGTTTTATTCAAGATCAAGCCTTGACGACCCTTGAAGAAATTTCCAACCCCATTCAAGATCAAGCCTTGACGGCCCTTGGATCAACATCCACATTAAGGGACTTCAAAACACATCATCTACATGTGATGAGCACATGTACATGACGTGCCTTGAAGTGGGAGCATTTGCAGACATCGAAATTTCGGTGTTAAATAAATGTTGATCAATAATTAAAATTTCAATGCTCACGTGTCACATAAATTTTATATGTAGCATGTGACTCAACAAAAATTCGAAAAGACTCGAAAAAGTCAAACAAACAGGACAAGTGTCAACACTTGTTAGAAACGATTTATTTCATATGAATATTATATTCAAGATTAGGCCTTGGAAAATTCTATAAATAGAAGCCATTCCATTCATTTCAAAGGACCAACTCACAAATACATTTCTCTACTCCCAAATTAGAAGAGAATTCCCCAAATCCTTGAAGTTTTGAAGTTCTAAAGCTTTCAAGCATCTAACCTCCCAAATTCCCAAGAATCTCAAAGGATCAAGAAAGCTCTCTTCGTTCTTCATAAAACCCTTGGAGAAACGTTCATCAAGATCAAGCCACAACGGCCCTTTAAGAAATCCACAAATGGTCATCAAGATCAAGCCCAAAGGCCCTTGAAGATCCATTCATCCATTCATCAAGATCAAGCCCAACGACCCTTGAAGATCCGTTCATTTCATCAA
Organism: Crataegus laevigata; assembly: GCA_963580275.1. NCBI lineage: Eukaryota > Viridiplantae > Streptophyta > Magnoliopsida > Rosales > Rosaceae > Crataegus > Crataegus laevigata. Next base: position 8,420,983 of record OY756946.1, read on the forward strand.
GATCAAGCCCAACGGCCCCCTTGAAGATCTGTTCATCCATTCATCCTTATTCATCCTAAGATCACACCCCGACAGCCCTTTGGATCAACATCAACAAATGTGCACCACTGTTCATCCCAAGATCGAGCCCCGACGACCCTTTGGATCAACAGCCCACCCATAAATATGCACCTTACGAAGATAGAATCAGAGGATCATATTGTAAAAGAGATTGTAATCCCAAAATTAATACAAAATATATTTTGTACACGTGTTCTTGTTTCAGGAATTTTCGTGTTTATAGTTATGTATAAAAGAACTTGAAGTGCTTCCTAAGAAAAGCACACAACAAGTGCTTCATTGGAATCGGCATTGACCGATTCTACTCCCCAATGATGCAAATTTCATAATTGTCACACAAGTCTCTTTGCACCCAAGCAAAGATATTCCGAGTTATAGTTACCTCGTTCTATGAGTAGGATCGGTCCTGAGTTTTCAAATGTTCTAGACGAAATTTCAAATGGGGATTTTATAATTTGATTAATAGACATTCTTTTTACAAACTAATTAACTTTATTAACAATTAAAAATAATGTATGTGTACTGAAAAAGGATTACAACTAGATGAGAGGGAACCTATGTGATTTAGAGAGCACAATTGAATAAATAAAAGATGACAAGATTAAAAGTCAACATAAAATAAATTAGAGAGTTAAAGATTGAGAGATGAATACCTTCTAACACCCTAAAATTGTACATAAGAAATAGGCATTTGTGCAGATTACAATTTGTTTAAATGTTGAGTTTATGGGTTTATTAGTTCTTATGTTATTGTTTGTAATGAACAACTGAGATTAGAACTAGCTCATAGGCTATATGAATGACAATTGTTTAGAAATGAGGCATTGTTTAAATATAAATTGTTTTAGAAATGAGGCATTGTTGATTTACTAATTTTCTTGAAAAAAGGAGAAGGCTCTTCACTTACTAGTTTTTTTCGTTTTTAATATACAGGAACTAAAAATAATAGGGAAATTCTTATAAAAAAATAAGAACAATATTTGGCTACTAAAAAATGAGTAGGAACTCCTACACAAAATTTCTCAATATTGTTCGTTGTCAATTTATATAACTTTATGTTTATAATAAGAATCGTTCATATTATAATTCACCCTATAAAGATTGCCTCTGCAAAAAAATCAATTAAAACTAAGTCCGTTTAGTCAACATAATGTTTAAAAACAAATTAGAGGTATTGGTAAAAGCATTAAAAACCGTCTATGTATTTGCTATAATAAATTGACTAAATAACCTTAGTTTTAGTTTATGTTTTGCAGAGATGATCTTTACAATGTGGTTCATATTATAAACGGTTCTGATCATAAGTACAAAGCTCTATGATTAAAACATTAAGAGTTCTGAGTAGGAGCTCTTACTCATCTTTGAGTAGCCAAATATTGTTCAAAAAGTAATTGGGAAATAATTTGGTGCTCATAAAAAAAATGCTCATTTGTCTGTTAAATAATTTAAAAAATAAAGAAAGAAGACATTACGAGGAACCAAACATATGTTTTAAATGCAACAAATACCACTACTAATAAAGAAACACTTTGATAATTCATCAAACTGTTTAATATTTATACGAATATAACAAAAACTTATATAAAGTATCCTACTATTTTTGGTGCCTCCGATTTTTTGAGGCCCTAAACGGTCCCTTGCTGGCTCTATGCTAGGGCCGGCCATGTCCATGAGTAGAGCTCAAGCAAGTAATGTTAGAGAGATTGGAGAAAAGATATAATTTCAAGTCGGAAACTTGACAAACTAAAATACAATATTTACACCAATCATTACACTATTAATTTGGTGTGGCCTTTTGTATACAATCCGATGACTATTGGGCCGTGCATGTATTTAATTTGAGGACGATATTATTGTTTGACTAATTAGTAGTAATCCGTTAGATCAGGTGTCTGAAACCTTAACTGGTAATTGATAAAAACTCGAGACCAATCTTTATATCCCAGCTGCCAAGCTTCACTCAGTTCCTTTAGTAAATATGTATCTGAAGGATAGCCAAAGCTCCGCCACAAACAGAAATAGTTGTCTGAGTTCTCATCTCTTAGTTCTGCATTTTTCAGAATGCAAAAGTGCAGTTATGTGACAGTGAATCTTATCAAGGCTCCAAAACGGTTATGGAAGATTTTTCGTTCTTACTCGAAAATTCTGCTTCAAATGGTGAATATTTTCCTATAAAGAAACCTGGCTTTTTGGGTTCAGACGATGCACTCTCACAACCTAACATCAGAACCACAGATGACATGGTTGGCCTGTCTTCAGGAAGCTGTTGCACACATAGAAGACTAACATGTATGCAACGTAAGACTTCTGATAGGCTGCTCGAGTCCGTTAAGAATTCATCAATCAGCTCTAAGGACTGCCCTTCTTTCCATAATCGCCACGCCTAAGGCACATATAACATGTCGAATTGTCAGTCACAAAATCAAACACAAGTAAATGAGGAATCCAATAGTTGATACTCACATGTCCAATTAGGTTGAGATTGAGATTTGGATCATAAATCCCTCTACTTCTCTTTCAACTTAGTGTTTCTAGAAGTAAAATACCGAAGTTGAAAATGTCGGATTTTATGGAGAAATGACCATCAATCGCATATTCTGGTGCCATATAGCCACTGTCATATGTCACAAGAAACAAAATACTTCAATTATGAAAGTAGTATGCTATAGTAGATAATAAACAGAGATGCATTGTAATACTTACTAGGTTCCAACAACCCGTTTTGTAACTGTTTCAGTCTGATCTCCTCCAAAAAGTCTAGCCATGCCAAAGTCTAAGATTTTCGAGTTCATCTCTTTGTCAAGCAACACATTACTGGCTTTAAGATCTCTATGAATAATCCTCAGTCTGGAATCTTGATGCATATAGAGAAGTCCCCTAGTGATCCCACAGATAATGTGGAAGCGTCGAGACCAATCCAACTTTTTACCTTGAGTTTGATCTAGCAAGTTTAAATCTATGTCAATAAAATTTAAGTTCTCACAGATGCAAATTCAAGAGTCTTAGAACCTATTATACGATATTTGTAGTACTAAAACTAATTCGAATTGTATTAAGTTAGGCATGTATTCATAAATTAGCAATCTATCTTCTCCTTCAATGCAACAACCAATAAGTTTTACAAGATTCCGGTGCTGAAGTTTGGCTATCAGTATAACTTCATTTTTTAACTTGGCCTGTCCTTGACCAGAACTTTGTGAGAGTCTCTTCACCACTATTTCTTGGCTATCTGCTAGTCTACCCCGTAAATTCTCTTTAGCGAAAGGATTACGAAGTTTTGAACAAAACAGTTGCTTCCCTGGAGTTTATGCTTTTTATGTGCACAACATTAGAAATTTACCTTTATTGAAAGACCTCTGGTTATTTAGGGTTCCTCTTAATTAGGGGTTCTCAGTATTATCCGGGTAATAGGGTTTGTGTCAACCCTATTAGTGTTTTACCTAGTTAATAGCCATTTGTTTTCTTCTTGTTCTTATCAACTTGTATAAGGGTCTTATCTTGTTGTCAACTCCTTAATCCAAAGAGCTTAGTTAAGTTCTCTATGCCGGCTATTTTGAATGATTCAAGGAGATTTGAGATGGATCTTGAGTGTTGAGTGTAGTTTGCAACTTACTCAAACTCTTTTATATATTTGTAACTTGTGTTTGCTCTCTTTATGAATTCATAATACAAAATCAGAAAGTTCAAAAGTCAAGATGGTATTAGAGCAGGCATCATTCTGAGCCTGTCTTTGCATATCTCCCTGTTGTGATTTTCCTTCAGCAAGAATATGGCTGATGAAAATTCATAGGATGAAAGCACGATTGCTTCTCCTTCTGCTCGCATCTCTGAAATGGATATCAATCCAAATCACTTGGTGGAAGATCCAAACTTGGTTTCATCGATGGCAATCAACCTGTTCCTTCATGTCATGGCTGCTTAACTCCATGAAAAGGAATATTGCTGAAATCTTCAGCTATTCCGAGTCATATCCCACTCTCTGGACAACTGTGAAGGAGATGTATGGTAATCAGAACAACTCTGAGCGGATCTTTAAACTCAAGAAAGATATCTCTAACATTCAACAAGAAGGTAAAACCTTTGTTCAACATCTAGGTTCTCTAAAAAACATGTGGAATGAGTTGAATGTCTACAGACCTCACACCATTGATCCCACAATGCTTCTTAAAAGAACTAAAAAAGATAAGATTTTTCAATTGTTGTCTAGCTTGAGCTCAGAATATGAGGACTTGAGAAGTCATATCCTCATGAATTCTGAGCTACCATTATTCACTAGCGTTTGTGCAACCATCCAACGTGAGGAAGTGAAAAGAAAAGTCATGAAGAGTGGTACAAAAACCACTGTGACTAAAGCTGGGGCTTATCTGACAAATGAAAAAAGATACAAAGGAAAAAACCCTCATCTGAAGTGCCTACAATGTGACAACATCGGGCATGTGAGAGATAAGTGTTGGATCCTACATCCAGAACTCAAGCCTAATTTCATGAAGGATAAGACTTCACCGAAGACAAGTCGAGCATATCTTCATGCCAACACTGCATCATCTTCATCTCTCAACAGTTATGATCCTTACCAACAGTTCACTGCAAATCTTGCTACTCTTATAAATGAGTTTGTAGCCTATCTCCAACAGAAGAAGGGAAGGGAAGGTTGAGTTGTTGACCATGAAGATGGAAGTGCCACTGCATTGCTTGGCAAGTTTGCAGGCTTTTTGGTTGATGTTGATCACTTAAACTGTTTAGCCATTTTTTCACCAGAAAATGTCATTTTTCAAGATCGTGTCACCAAAAGGAAGATTGGTGAGGGGTTTTACCTAGATGGTCTCTATTACATATTGAAAAGCTCTCCCAGTGGATTCCAAGCCAAGTCTATGTCCGTCCATGCCTCCATTCAAGATCATTTCTTGTGGCACCAGTGACTAGCTCACCCTTCTCAACATGTTTTGTCCACCTTGTTTCCCGACTAGGCAAAGAAAAAATTCATTGTGAAACTTGGCATGTGTCAAAGGCAACTAGACTACCTCTAGGTTCATCGTTGTCTAGAGCTTTTCACCTTTTTGAACTTGTACACTCAGATATATGGGGACCAACTAGTGAATCTTTTGATGGTTACAAATATTTCATCACCTTTGTTGATGATTATTCAAGAGCAACTTGGCTATATTTATTAAAATCAAAGAGTAAAGTGATGGAAGTGTTTAAGGACTTTCATAACCTTGTTAAAAATCATTTTTCCTCTCAAATCAAAACTCTAATGTCTGATAATGGCACCGAATACATGTCCCAAGTCATGACTCAATATTTGAGCAACAATGGCATCATGCATCAAACTAGTTGTGTTGGCACACACCAACAAAATGGCATTGCCGAGAGAAAAAATCGAGATCTTCTTGAAAAAACTAGGGCATTGAAGTTCCAAATGAATGGACCAAAACATTTTTGGTCTCAAAGTGTTATGGCAGCCGCTTACGTGATCAACAGGTTACCTAGTAGGGTTTTGGGGTTCAAATCACCAATGGAAATTGTCAAAAACAAGAAAATAGACTTGTCACACCTTAAGGTCTTTGGATGCATTTTTTTTGTCCATGTTCAGCCCTTGCATCGAGACAAACTAGATCCTAGGGCAACCAATGTATTTTCCTTGGTTACTCGTCCACACAAAAAGGATACAAATGTAACAATCCACAACTTAAGAGATTAATTGTTTCCAAAGATGTTAGATTTCATGAAACTAGCCATTATTACAGGAAATCTCTGGATAGTACAAGTGAGGGGGAGTGTTGCTTGGATCTTTTTCCATTACCAATGACTGAGATACTTGCCATTGAAGTCACTCAACCTTATGCAATGGTCCAGTACATTACACAAAGTCCTCCACTGCAACTGACAAACCAGTTTCAAGTGAACCAACCTTTTTGTCGAAAATGAATCTCCCCACAGTGTTGCACCCGAGGAATCTTCATACAAGTCTAATTTTATTGCGCCTCGATGCAATCACATTCGTGAAAGACATCCTCTAGCAAGACTGCAAGACTTTGTCACTTACAAGTCAAGGCATCCACTGTCCAACTATGTGTCCTATAAAAATCTGTCTTCTAATCACACTGCTTTTCTTTGTAATATATCTAAGCATGTTGAACCTCGATTGTTTCAAGAAGCAAATCAATCACAGGTTTGGCAGCAAGTTATGCAAGATGAACTGCATGCCTTTGATCAACATAAAACCTGGAGCATTGTGACACTGCCCAAGGTAAAGAAGACAGTAGGTTGCAGGTGGATATACAAGGTTAAATTCAACTTAGATGGGTCCATAGAAAGACATAAGGCATGATTAGTGGCTCGTGGCTTTACTCAAACATTTGATGTGGACTACAAAGAAACATTTGCTCCTGTTGCAAAAATGAACTCAGTGAGAGTACTCCGTTCAGTAGCTGTTAACAAAGGGTGGCATATGTATCAAATAGACGTAAAGAATGCCTTTTTACATGGTGATCTTAAAGAAGAAGTCTACATGAGGTTACCTTTTGGTCATTCTCAAAGCCATGAACCTGATGTTGTGTGCAGATTGCACAAAGCAATTTATGGTCTTAAACAATCACCAAGAGCTTGGTATGCCAAGCTCAATTCAGTCCTTACAACTGTTGGTTTTAAAAGAAGCAACGCGGACTCCTCATTGTTCGTGCGCACAGGCATAGCTGGAAAATTGGTAGTCCTTGTGTATGTAGATGATTTGATCATTACGGGAGGCAACCCTGAAGAAATAAAGGAGCTTGAGCATTCACTACAATGTTTTGCAAACAAAGATCTTGGAATACTAAGATACTTTCTTGGCATAGAAATGGCTACCTCTCATAAGTGTTTCTTTCTCAGCTAACGGAAATATGTTCTAGACCTTCTCAAGGAAGTAAACATGAGTGATGCTAAACTTGTCCATACACCTCTTGACACAAAGCTCAAACTCGGCTTGGAGGGGCAACCACTTCCAAACATAAGCTATTATCAGTGCCTTGTTGGTAAGTTGATATATTTGACTATTACAAGGCCTGACATAGCCTATTCAGTAAACATTGCTAACCAATTTATGCACTCTCCCACAATGGAGCATTTTAATCTTGTCAAAAGAATACTCCGGTACTTAAAAGGTTCAGTGGGTCATGGCATAATCATGAAGAAGAATGAGAGCACTCGGATCACAGGTTATTGCGATGCTGATTGGGCTAGTAATTCTATTGATCGTAAGTCTACAACGGGGTATTACACGTTTGTGGGAGGTAACCATGTTACATGGAAAAGTAAAAAGCAAGCAATTGTTGCAAGATCCAGTGCTGAGGCTTAATATCGAGCCATGACATCGACTGTATGTGAGCTAATATGGTTGAAAGGTATCCTATGTGACTTAGGTGTCTTCACTCCTCAGTCTATGTCTCTTTTCTGTGACAATCAAGCAGCATATCACATTTCTTCTAACCCCGTCTTCCACGAGAGAACCAAGCACATTGAAGTTGACTGTCACTATGTTCGTGCACAAGTACAATCACAGGTCATCCAAACTCATTTCGTCAAGAGCTATGATCAACTTGCAGACTTATTCACTAAACCATTAGCCTCTTCTTAGTTTCAACGGCTTCTCGGTAAGCTTGGATCCATCAACCTTCTGGATCCAGCTTGAGGGGGAGTATTGAAAGACCTCTGGTTATTTAGGGTTTCTCCTGATTAGGGTTTCTCGGTATTATCTGGGTAATAGGGTTTGTGTCAACCTTATTAGCGTTTTACCTAGTTAATAGTCGTTTGTTTTCTTCTTGTTCTTATCAACTTGTATAAGGGACTTATCTTTTTGTCAACTCCTTAATCCAAGGAGCTTAGTTAAGTTCCCTATGCCAGCTATTTTGCATGATTCAAGGAGATTTGAGATAGATCTTAAGTGTTGAGTGTAGTTTGCAAACTCCTCTATATATTTGTAACTTGTGTTTGCTCTCTTTACGAATTCATAATACAAAATCAGAAACATCAAAAGTCAACAACCTTGCACACATATCCAAAACCACCTTCTCCAAGCTTCGTGTCGAATGAGAAGTTATCAATTGCTGTCATTAATGTGGACAAGCTAAACAATGGTAGCTCCATGTCTTCTTTCTATTCTGCGTTCTGACCTATCATTCCATCTTTCCCCAATTTCTCTAATACACAGAAGAAGAAAAATGTAGTCATCAAGTAAAATAACAGAAAAGTTATCTTAACTAAAATAGAAAAAACAGTGAAGGACTAAATTTGATACTTTATATTTGAACTGGAAGTTAGATCATATATCCGAGCTCCATCCATATGAAAATATACCAAGGGACATGTAACTCAAGAGATTAAGAACATTTACTGGTTTGGTATTGCTGTGCTTCGAAGAAAAAAAACTGATGTACTGTGAGAATAAGCAACTGTGGAATAATGCAGCAGAGTGTTTGGTAAACTTTTTTGTAAAAGTGCTTTTGAAAAAGAAAAAAAAAGCAGTATTATAGCGTTTGATAAATTTTTATGTAAAAAAGACGTGAAAAAATGGTTTTTCAAAGTTGGGTTTTGTAGCTTTATGTTTTTTGGCTTTTTTCACCCAAAATTGTGAAAAAAAACTTAAGCTGAATGTTTGCCAAATATAAAAAAGCTCCCAACTTTTTTTGATAGCCACTTTTTTTCAGAATCACCTCAATACCAAACTAGGGCTTAATATACTCACATGTATAGCTATTCTCTTAAACTTTCCATATTTTTGTTGTACGCATTCCAGTGTCAAAACAAAAGCTTCAATTACAACAAAATGCATAGGAATTCCTAAAGCTGAAGTTACCAATTCGGAAACAAGATGATATATGTGGACTAATCGATGTGTTCTACAAAGTTGAATGTGGTTTTGTGGTTTAAGAAATGTTACCTTTGAACTTTTGCCTTCTTCTGTATGTGTGGTAGACGGCTAAGAATATACCAAAAATAATGGAAACAGCTATCGCTATTGTCTTCGTCTTAGACGAATTTTCTACACCATAGTCAATTCAACAGGGCAAAGCAACACTATAGTTAAAACTTCAACCTCATCATCAATGAAAAAAATGAAGAGAAGAACATAAAGCGAGGAGAGTCGGATTCGAAAAGTTTGGACGAACATAAAGCGGAGCAAGTACAACAGTTAAACAATGATTTGATGTTAACAGCACTCCTAAATACTTATTAAGGAGAAAGAAAATAAGGGTTTGAAGATGCATGGCGCCCTACTGCACCATGGAACCTGGTTCCTATTGGTAAAGGTTATTTTGATATCCATTTCCATAAGGATTATGATATGCGACAAGTATGGGGTGACGGTACGTGTACTCTCACTACTGGTTTATTTAGGTTATCGAAATGGACGCCTGATTTTCAACCAGGTGATGTTCTCTCTCAAACTTATGCTTAGGTATGGATTAAAAATTTTGGTTTGAGTCAGGAATATTGGCATCCTAGACACTTGATGGAAATTGTGAGAGGGGTTGGCACTCCCTTGCAACTAGTTATAGCTACAAGGGAAAGGCAATATGGTTATTATGCACGCATATTAGTTGATGTCAATCTTGCAGATGATTTACCTACATCTCTTATGGTTGAAAGAGAAAGGCATGGCTTCCCAGTTGAGGTTGTTTATGAAAATTTACCGCCCAAATGTAGTCACTGTGGTTTGATAGGGCACTTGGTTAATAGTTGCAGACAACTTAAACAAATGCCGAAAGGTCGTTCTCGTAGCCAGACGCGGAAGGGTGGTAACATGGGGGATAACAAAACCGGAGATTACTCTCGAAGTCAACTACACATGGAATATCGTCCCAAAATGGATACGGCAATACCAGTTAATGTCCTATGTGGGTCACATGCTTCTGAACCTCTTCAACAGGTTAATCAATTGTTGCCTACAAGTATTGCAGCAGTCGTCGATGGTAATGACGCGCCCATTCTTCAGTCTCTGCTTGGTATAATGCCAATTAACTCTGGTAATGATGTCATACCTGGTAATGATGTCATACTAACTCCTGATAACCAAGCTCTTGAACAGGTGGTTGATGAGGCCTTAGAGACCATCGCCCAAGCTGTGAATAATTTTGAAAATGAAAAACATGGTATCCAATCCCCTAGGATATCTCATATTAGCAATTTTATGACCGGATCGTTGTCATCTGATGGATCACCTTCTCAGAATGGTCACTCTTATGGTCAACAGTCGGGCAACGCCGATGTCCCAAATAATCTTGGCCCATAACATCTTCATGACGACTCTAGCTTCCTTCTTGGGTTTAAACACGTTGAGACATTAGCTCAGAACAGTCAGCATTTGGGCAACACCGATGTCCCACATAATTTTGGCCCGCAGAATCTTCATGACAACTCTAGCATTCCTCCTAGTTTTGAACATGTTGCGACATTAGCTAAGGATGTCATCGATATTGTTAATCACATAAATGGCTATGATATGAATGGTTTTACTCTGGTGCTATCTAACAGTAAAAAAAAAAAAAGCAGGTTGCCAAGCTTAAGCAGCCCTCTGATAAACTCTATTCGAGTAGGGTCCGTGCAATACTAGCTCGTTATAAATGAAGATTCTCTTCTGGAATATCTGTGGCATTGGTAATGATGACTCTCGGACGGAACTCTCTAACATCTGTCGGTTGCATCACTCGGATTTGGTTTGTATTACGGAGCCCATGGTGACTTTTAATTCTTTAAATTTATTTGCTTTTACTATTAACTTTAAAGGAACTCTTGCTCTCAACCTTTGGTTACTAACATCTTCGACTTGTGCAGACCCTTTAGTTATTTCTATATCTGATCAACATGTTATTGTTCGTTGTACTTTTGATCATATCCCAAGTCAGTTCACCTTTGTTTATGCAAGCACTTTATCTCTCTGCTCTCACAAACACAAGTTCCATGGATGGCTATTGGCGATTTCAATGCTATCCTGGGTGCCCACGAGCAGATGGGAGGAGGTAGATCGCCCCAAAATTCCTGCGCTGAGTTTAGTAACATGTCTGACTCTTGTAACTTTACTTACTTGAACATTTTTGGAGCAGCTTTCACATGGTCTAATGGTTGGAGATTTTGTGGTCGCACAGAAAGAAGGTTAGATCGTTCGTTGTGTGATATAAGTTGGTTTGATTCTTGGCCTCACTCCAACTGCATAGCATTGCCAAAGGTAGTCTCTGATCATAACCCTCTCATCTTTTCTGGTTCTAGAGTTTTGAGAAGTGGTCATTGTTCTTTCCATTTTCAGCCAATGTGGGTTCAACATTCATCTCTTAGAGAAACTGTAACTCAGTGTTGGAGGAATACAGTTGCCTACAGTTGTCTTATGTTTATCATTCTGCAAAAATTGAAAGCTCTAAAAACCTGTTTGCACCAATGGAACTTTTCTGTTTTTGGTGATGTCCATAATAGAGTGGCTAATGCTCAACACAATCTTTCTATGATTCAACAAAAAATTTCAACTGAGGGTATCAATAATGATCTTTTCGAAGAAGAGATTGTCGCCAAAACTACAGTAATGGAGTCTCTTAAAATGCAGGAAGCCTTTTGGAAAGATAGAGCTCGGGTTAAGTGGTTAACTGAAGGGGATAGAAATTCTTCTTTCTTTCATGCCTATGCTCGTATTAAATCATCCAGCTCTCGTATCAGTTGTATTCTTGATAGAAATAATCTTCTTACTGATCTACAAGCAATTGAGAACCATATTGTTAATTTCTATCAGACCTTGTTCGGCTCTTCTTTCACCCCTTCAGGTATTGATGAGGTCTGTGAGGTTATTCAGCCAATGGTCACTGACTCTGAGAATGATCTTTTATCTGCACTACCTACTGATGAGGAAATTAGGGAGGCAGTCTTCTCTTTAAGTGCTTCCAGTGCGCCAGGGCCAGATGGTTTTCCAGGTTTTTTCTATCACCATTGCTGGGATATTGTTGGCTTTGATGTTATTCAATTTGTGAAGCAATTCTTTCAATCGAATTGGTTATACCCTAATGCCAACATTAACTTCTTAGTTCTGATACCAAAGGTGGAATACGTTATTTCCATGACCCAATTTAGACCTATTGCTTTGGCAAATTTTCTCTTCAAGATTATTCCCAAAATTTTGGCAGTTCATCTTTCTCATGCTGTTCAATGCATTATTTCTCCTCAACAAGCTGCTTTTATACCTGGGCGACATATCACAGATTGTATTGGCCTTGTTTTAGAATGTTTCAATGTGCTTGACAAAAAATCTCATGGTGGTAATATGAGAGTTAAAGTTGATATAGCTAAGGCTTTTGACACTTTAGATTGGTCTTTTCTATTGCAGGTGCTTACTAACTTTGGGTTTTCCACTTGTTTTATGGACTGGATCTCTACTATCTTAAGATCTACTAAATTGTCCATCTTGATCAATGGTTCCCCACATGGTTTTTTCTCTTGTTCTCGAGGGGTGCGCCAAGGGGATCCTCTCTCTCCATTAGTTTTCTGTCTAGCTGAGGAGGCTTTATCTAGGGGTCTGAGTCGTCTCCAACTTGATGGGCTTACTAAGCCAATTTTTGCTCCAAGAGGTTGTATCTCTCCTTCTCATGTTCTCTACGCAGATGACTTGTTCATTTTCTGTCGAAGTGATGGTGTCACCCTATTTAATTTGCAAGGTTTTTTTGATAGATACAGTAGGGCCTCCGGTCAATTTATCAATAAGGCAAAAAGCACTTTTAAATTGGGCTCTACTTCAAGGCATCGCAAAGTTGCTGTTGAGAGTTACTTGGGATTCAAGGAAGGCAAAGTACCATTTGTCAATTTAGGAGTTCTAATCTTTTGTGGCAAGCCTAAGAGGAGTCATCTTCAAGCCTTGGCAGATAAAGCTAAAGCTAAGTTAACTGGTTGGAAGGGGAAACTTTTATCTATGGCACGAAGAGTTCAACTCATTCAATCAGTTTTTCAAAGTATGCTCTTGCATAGTTTCTCTGTTTATAAGTGGCATTCTTCCTTACTAAGGTCTCTTTCGTGATGTGCTCGTAATTTTATATGGTCTGGTGACGTGACCTCCAAGAAGTTTGTTACCGTTTCTTGGCATCAGGTATGTGCACCGAAGAATGAATGTGGTTTGGGATTGCGTGATCTTTGCTCTCTTAATACTACAGCTCTCTTAAAACTTGGATAGGTTATTATTAGTTCTGATTCTCCTTGGAGTATTTATTTTCGAGAACGTTTCCAGCTACATGGTCGTTTATTTTCTTGTAGTTACAAGCTATCTTCTATATGGCCTGGTATTAAACCCATCCTTCATATCTCGTTTCAGAATTGTCGTTGGGTGATTGGAAATGGTTCTACTACTTCCCTTTGGGTTGATAAATGGTTGGATACGCCTATTGTGGACATCGTTGGTGCAACTGAAATTGCTCATTCTCTATCTCGTACTAAGGTTGCAAATATTATTCGTATAGGAAAATAGGTTATTCCCTCTATTTTTTCGTCTACTTTTCCAGACCTAGCTAATGAGATTTTAGAAATGCCTCTTCCAATTAATGAGGTCAAGGACTTTTTAATCTGGGAAGCTTCTACATCCGGAGTCTTTTCGTTTTCCGATGGTTATGAAATTGTTCGTCATCGGTTTCCTGTTAAGAGTTGGGCTTCCACTATCTGGCGTTCTTTCATCCCACCTTGCTACTCTATTTTAGTTTGGAAGATTCTTTTCAACAAGCTCCCAACGGAGGATCAACTTCAGCGACGGGGCATCCTGCTAGCTCCAATATGCCAACTATGTTACAAGAATTCTGAATCTATTGACCACTTATTTTCTAGTTGTGAATTTGCACAACGTGCTTGGCAGTGGCTAGCTACCCAATTTGGCACTATTATTCCACCTACGGGCTCTCTCTCTGATTTATGGCTCGCTTTTGTGTCAAAGGGGTTTTCTCCACAACTTCGCAATGTCTGGCTAGCTTTAGGGTTTTTCTTACTAATGGCCATTTGGAAGATGCGTAATAAAGTGAAGTTTGAAAGCAAACCCCCTTCATTCTCATGTCTTTGCCATTCCACCTCGGCCTGGATTAAGCAGGTTGGAGCTTTACCCCTGGTCATGCACAAGGCATTTTGGATAGGCAACTCTTAGTCTCTCTTGGAATATTGGCTAAGTTTTGTAAAGTTTCTTCTATTGTCCCGGTTCTCTGGCATCCCTCTCATTTTTCTTGGGTCAAAGTGAATACGGATGGCCTAGCTAAAGGAAATCCGGGTCTTGCGGCTTATGGCGGGGTTTTTCGAGATTCTGCGGGTTATTTTCTTGGTGGTTTCTCCCTAAGCTTGGGCCATCGTACCTCTTTCTATGCGAAGCTCCATGCTGTCATCCTTGTTGTCGAATTGGCTCATGTGCGGGGTTGGCAAAATTTATGACTTGAAAGTGACTCTTCTAGTGTAATATCCTGTTTTGCTTCTAGATCATTCTCTCCCCCTTGGTCGTTCCAGGCATGCTGGAACAATTGCACTCTCCATTTGCAGAACATGGTTTTCCGCTGCTTTCATACATTTCGAGAAGGGAAAGCTGTTGCTGACAGATTAGCTAATTTAGGGCTTCTTTCATCTTCACTTGTTTGGCATTCCGCTCCCCCTATTGAGATCCTTCCTTCTGCACTCAGACTTCTTGGGAATGCCAGCCTACAGGTTTGTCTCCCATTCTTGATGTGTGACTTCCTTTTTTACCTAATCTTTTTGGTTTCCCTTTTTCGTTTTGCAGCTTGTCTTGCAGGTTCTTACCTTGGTTTCCCTTTTTCGTTTTGCAGCTTGTCTTGCAGGTTCTTACCTTTTAAGGTTTAATTTCTTGGGCACGCGAGCCTACAAGCTCTTACCTTTTCAGGTTTATAGAAGGTTTTGGGCATATGTCCACCCAACATTTCCCATGTATTTTGTTTTTCAAGAAGGGTATGGTCTATGTCCCCCCCTCTTTTTTCCTGTATTTCTTTTCTCAAAAGGGGTAAGGTGTATATCCCCCCTCTTTGTATTTCGTTTTTCTTGTTCTATGAGGGGTAAGGTTTTTGTCCCCCCTGACTAGGTGTAACTTCATTTTTCTTATCAATATATTTACCTCGTATCGTCGAGGTTTCACAAAAAAAAAAAAGTATTCGGACATATAGATCATGCCCGCTATCAAGAAGCTGCCTAAGGTTGATCAGATCACCAAACCAAACAATGCAGTCATTGCCTCCTCATTTGGCACTAAAGCTTGCAAAAGCAAAACAAGAACAGTTATTCAAGCAACTTGCCTTGCATTCCTCAACACTCCTACTTTGTTTCATCCGAGAATTTGTGGCATCCGGCAACTTCAAACCCCCATATTTAAAAAACACATCTCCGATTTGGCACGTCAGCAGCTTAACACGCACGCAACCTGCATAATAATCTTCGTATTCCTAATTTTGAGGGTATTTTGGTTAGAATCCTTTTAAGCAGCTGTAAACATGTCAATTGCTAATATCACACATTCCAATGGGGCCACAACGATTATAATCATCACATTTTTCGCTTGAAGCTGAAGCCAGTAGACTCCTGTAAACACCAGACTTGAAAAAACCCAATTGAAATCTGCCATCCCTGAGGGTTTAGGATTGAGTAATAGCTTCAGCTGCAAGTGAGGATTTGAAGAAAGAGAAGGACACCTGAAAGGTAATGAATGTGACTGAAAAAACGGTGTCCATTGTTTCTGGTCTTGGAGTTGTATGTATAATCTATATACTACTGCTATTAACTGCACTATGCAAATTTGAATTTTTGCACATTTAGATAAAATTTTGCCAGAAGAAAATAAACATAAGAACAAGGTTAGATAACATTTGTGGATCTTGAAGGGGCATTGACCAGGAACCACATGTCAGTTGACTTTTGGTTCACGTTGGCCCAACTAGTTGAGCTAAAATTGAATTATTGGGGGATTTTGAATTTAATGTTGTAAAATCGACGGTGTGTGTAGTAGAATAAATAAACAAGACACAAAATTTACGAGGTTCCTCTACAGTTAGTGTGACTGGAGTACGTTCTCGGGGCAGTAGTGGTGCTTTCATTATAATTTTAGAATAATAGGAGTACAAAAATAACTTTCTCTCTCTCTCTCTCTCTCTCTCTCTCTCTCTCTCTCTCTCTATTTTCTCTTCTTTTCTTCCTTTCTTTCTTTCTTCTTCTTTCTTTCCTCTCTTTCTGGCGTGAGTCTTCCCTCTTTGGTGTTGTGTGGGGTTTGTATTTATATAGAAAATAGGAGTCGTATGAAGCAAGTTTCGACAAATAGTGGAAAGGCAACCTACCCATTATTTAATTATTTGAGTGGACATCCACTTTTCTACAACACTCCCCCTTGGATGGCTACAAGTCTTCAATTGACTCCTTAAAATCTTGATCTGTTTTTGGATGCTCCCCCTGATGAGTATCTCCTACTAATATCAAATCATTTAGGTTGATCATTGATCATTCTGCTTTGGTCTATTAGCAAGAAGAGTTGCCAACAGAGGTGCTTTACTGGTAGTTAACTTTCCACGGGCTTGTTCTTGAACTGGGCTGGAGGGCCTTTTGCTAGACTTCCTCCAAATGTCTGAATTTACTCCTTTTATCTGGAGCTGAATTTGATTCAGGGTGGTGGACACTTGATCTTGAATCGAACTTGTGATTTCTTCAAAGGTCGTCGATGCTTGATCTTGAATGAAATTGGACCATGAGGAGATTCACGTGGCAAGTGATCTTCAGCTTTGTCGGGGATGAATCGGCATATGTTTTGTTATGCTTGTCTCCACATGCTTCAATGTATCATTTTCACTTGCCTTATATGTTCCCCTTGCAGAGTGGTATTTTCCCTAGTTTTTCCCCATGCAGATTTGGCATCTTCTCTTGCAGTATTTGCCCTTTGATGCAAGAGTGAAATGCAAACCTTGCATTTGGATGGTACTGCAGAACATCACTTCTCAGCGACTCATCATGCTTGGCAACTATCATCATATCAACAGTTGAAAATGAGTACTTGATAGCGATGCTAAGTAAGCAACCAGGGAAGGGTTCCAGACAATCAGTTCCAGATCGGAAGCTTGATTCCAAGTGGCGACTGATTGCCCTCTTTCTCCTTGTCCTGCAAGTGAGAACAAGGACAAAGAAAATGGTAGGAAAAAAGCATGATATGAGATACCCTTGCTTTCGACTCTGATGATATGAGATATTTTTGCTCTGGTGTGACTTGTTTGAAGAGGTATTCTCGGATAGGAAGCAAACTGAGTATTTCGAGATCTTTGTTCAAGATGCATTCTCGGAGAGGAAAAAGAGTTAGGTATTCTTGCATGTCTGCCTTGTTATGGAGTACAGAGATTGACATATATAGGGATTTCGCAGTAGCAGGTAGTGGTGTTGTGCCTTTACTCTTGTCAGCAACTGTGGTGTAATTAGAACAATAAGATTCACGCATTTTCAACTTTATCACAGATCTTTGACAAAGTTGCACGTAATATCCAAAGCTAAGATTGCATTTGAAAAATGTTGGCACACGTCATGCAGGGAAATCCAGGTTTTGAAATTCAAAAATCAGTGTCTCTTCGATTTTTGAATAGGTGACCCCGTTGCCTCTTCTTTTATAAAGATATCAATTTTGTTCAAATACACTCAAAGATTTACTGCCTATAGAAATTTCCCCTTCTTGCACTTCTGAGATTTTATCTGACCTCTTTTTTCCTTCATCATTTTTGAAATGGCTTGCCCATCTAACCTTAGTTTAGATTTGAGTCTCGAAAGGGATACAGACGAGCCGTGTCAGGATAATATATGGCGCCCGTCTTTCTCATCTTCTAAGGGTCCTCTTACAGTTCAGGATTTTGTGATGAAGAATGACCTAACTACTACATTAGTAGCTAGGAATCTTCTCACTCTCAAGGATAACAGAATCCTTTCAAACTGGTCTGATGAGGCGACCTTTCAAGACTCCTTGGCTCTCAGTATTCAGTGTGCGGGCTCTGTTTCTAATATAGGCCAGCACCTATTTGCTCGAACTCACCAAGTTGAATTATTGATGGCTAAGGTGGCAAGTCTTAAACAAGAGATTAAAGGGCTCAAGCACGAAAATAGATTGTTACACATGCTTGCAAATAATTACTTGACGAGCATGAAAAGAAAGCCCGACCAGTTGCTAGAACCCGAAGGTCGGACTCAAAATGACAATCAGAGGTTCGAGTCTTTATTCCAAAGACACCCATTGTCTTAGCTGTCTGGAGTTCCACCAAGAATTGAGACTCCAAATAATCAACCTTTGGTGCCTCCCCCTTTTGAGGTACCTCTGAGTACTGAGGCTTCACATGAGCAACCTTTGTGAAGTTTTCCCTCCTCATGTCTATAATTTCTCGGAGATATTAATAGATAAGCTTTATTTCATTCAATGTATTGTGTCAAATACAATAAAGCACATACTTCACTAAGATGTGGTACTTCTGGACCGAATATCAATTTATCAGTTCCCTCACAAAGATAAATGATCATTTTTAGTGTCTAAATCATTTGAGTATTCCACTCATAATCTTCAATCCATATGATTCTTTAATATCTTAAACATCACGGATATGATTCGTGTTGGTAGATTGTTCGATCTACAATTCGAGACAATATTCCTCCCAATTTAATATCATCAACTCTTTAGGAGTTCTAATTTAATGTCATCGACTCTTCCAAGAGATTTTTGTATTTTGCAACAATATCATAATGATAGTACTTACTAAGGCAATTATACCATCCATTGGTATTAAGTACATAATTTACACTTTACCTTTCCAGTGCTTTCTTCAAGCAATCTGAATCATTCAGGGATTTGCTTTACTTCATGACACATTCTCCTTTGGAATTTATAGAGAGCAACTTGCTTCCATGTATACTTGAGGAATTTACTTGTTGAGGTATGATGTGGGCAACTCATAATCCTTCGTATATAATTCTCCATTCATATGAACTCGTTTATAGTAGTATAATTTCAAGTTTCAATTAGTGACCTTGTGTCATATCATGTGAGTGTATTTCACTGTATTACAAATGCCCATATGTAACCTTTTTGGTTTAACATCTTTTGCTATTTGTATTGTATACATATATATAGGTCCATTTTTTCCACATTCTTACAAGATTGTAATGGAATTGCCTTTCTCCATTTTTGGCAAATAATATTTCCTTTCGTCGACGAACAAAAGAATGTGACTCAATACCAACACAGCTTATTGATGAAATTTAGTACCTACTTGTAAAAGAACATGACTCATCATCAATCCGAGATTCCATATTCTCATGTGCATGTGCATGCATAAAAGCTTTTCATTTCTTTTGGATATCCATTGCCTCTTCAAGGGCATTACACTATCTCTTCCAGGATAACCATAATTTAGAGAATGCGGATCATAACCTCTTCTTGAGCATTATAGAGCTTGGATTTTAATCTCCACGTCCAGGAGTTGAGTCATTGGAACCTATACGTCTATCATGCTTCATGCATGAAACATCAAAATTCCCATGTCCACGAATTGTTCTTTCTGGGACGTGTATCCATGCGGTGACTGTCATGCTTTCGGCATGTCAACAGTTATGCTTTGGGAATGCAATAGTTCAATAGTGCTATATTCTTCTTCTTTTAAATGACTGAACCTTTCGAATCTAAGGATTTGCCACGCTTCAAAAGTGTAATAAATAAATCATTTGCTGCTTCATTATTTTGTCCAATAGGGACATCAATTCTTGTAGGCACATTTGCAGCAAGTATATGTAATTTTATCACTTTCATTGCATATCGATGCATCATTCAATTATTCTCACTTCGTTTTTATACTGATTGCTTCATGAATCAAAATAAGACAAATTCTCTTCATTCTTCTGGAATGGTATTTTCTCATCATTCTTCTGGAATGATATTTTCTCTCCCTAATGGCGGGAAAAATGTCTTATCATAGTCTGCAATCCAGACGGTAAACAAATCCCCAGTCAAGGGTTCCAAATGTTGAATGATAGATGGTGTTCAACATCAATGCCCAATCCACGATGATGTCTCACTTCAATAAGTTGTGGCAGTGCAATAGGCATAAAGATAACACAATCAAAAACTCGTAAATGTATACTGTTTGGCTGGTTTCCAAACACGATTTGTACTGAGAAGTATTGATGGTTGGTAACAAATCTCAATTAAATTAATAATGCATCATACAATATAGCATGTACTCATGTAAAGACTGGCAATTTTCTTTTCATGAACAGAGCGCGAGTAATTAATTTCATTCGCTTAATAAATGCTTCTGCTAAACCATTTTGAGTATGGACATAAGGAACTTCTGGTCCTTATTTAATAGTTTGTAGACTGAGACTATAATGGCTTTTATTGCAATTAAGTTGAGGCACTGGGGCGCTTCAAACTTACTGTACTCATCAAGGAACTTTCTGTCCTGACCTTAAGGATTAAGGGACTTCATGCCTGATCTTTTTGTATGATGGAACTTCTGGTCCAATCATTTTTTTATATGATGAGGATCAAGAAACTGTAGGTTCTTATATGATTAAGGAACTTCGGGTCCTATATAT
This sequence comes from Crataegus laevigata, assembly GCA_963580275.1. NCBI lineage: Eukaryota > Viridiplantae > Streptophyta > Magnoliopsida > Rosales > Rosaceae > Crataegus > Crataegus laevigata. The sequence continues at coordinate 8,441,623 of OY756946.1, forward strand.
ACTTATCGTAACAAAGAGAAGTACAATAAGTAAATTAAAGCAATAGGCGGTAATTCCAGCCATAGTGAATAAATTACATTTAAGTAAATAAAGCTTGTCACAAGGGCTTTAATTCAGCACCATTCACATAAATTAAAACTTAAAGCAGTAGGTGGTAATATCGTCCATGATAAATAAATTGCTTTAAAGTAAATATGACTCGTGAAAGTGTTTTAAACCAACATCATTCACATAAATATAAATATATATATATATATATATATTCTTCTTTCATTTCAAATGGTACGACACTATCCAAAAAGTCTTTACCCTTTTGTTTATTGTTTTTATTAACTTTTCTAAGTTTCCACATGGTGTCTGACACACCATCATTTTTCCTTTTATTTTATTATTTTGTCTTATGCTTTTTCAGAAGGTGTTGATGCACCATTCCATTGCTTTTGCCCCCTTTTCTCTGCAAAAACCCATAAACTGTTACTTTTTCCATGGGAGAGGCTAGATAAGGAATACCATTTCCCATCCCTGTGTTTTCTTCAATTTTTCTTGCATGGCCCAGAGAACGTGGCATCGCGAAGGAAGAACCTCCATAGAGGAACATAGATGACAGCAGGGTTGATGGAGGTACTAAAGATGGAGGCCTATGTGGAGTCAATCCTGCCATCACCATCTCAGACAACCGAGTATTCATGGGAGTTCTCGAGATCCATCGAAAACGACGCGATCTAGGTTTTCAAGTCTAATGAGATTCTTCTGGATCTCTGGAAACCAGTTGTCAGGTATGAGTTTTCTTATCTCGTGACGACTACAGATCGTTGTAAATTTCAATTCTCACTGGAATTTGGTGGGGTGCTTCCGGCGCGGTAGGAGAGACGAAAAATGGACATACCTTTTATTCTGTGAGATTTCAGCTGACAGAGGTGAATCGGATTTATGGCTTTATGCTTTCCACTGACATGAGAGCTTCTTGTGCTAATAACGTGTTGTAAAATCGACGGTGTGTGCAGTGGAATAAATAAACAAGACACAAAATTTACAAGGTTCCTCGGGGCAGCAGTGGTGCTTTCATTATAATTTTAGAATAATAGGAGTACAAAAATAACTCTCTCTCCATTTTCTCTTATTTTCTTCCTCTCTTTCTTTCTTTCTTCCTCTTCATTTCCTCTCTCTCTGTCGTGAGTCTTCCCACTTTGGTGTTGTGTACAATATAGAAAATAGGAGTCGTATGAAGCAAGCTTCGGCAAATAGTGGAAGGGTAACTTGTCCATTATTTAATTATTTGAGTGGACATCCACTTTTCTACAACACTTAAAAGGATTTTTCACCATTAATTTTTCATCAAAGTTCCCAATCAAGATTAACGGTTAAAACTAATGGAGTATAAAGGTATTTGTCGTTCTCATGATGCTTTAATTTGGAAATGAGTATGACTATGTACACCCCTAAAATGTTACGGTTGGTTGGAAATCAATACTATAATGTCATGTATTTTTATTCTCACATAATATTTCATTATAGACGTAAAATGCCACGATCAATTGAAATTTGCGTGCAAAATGTCATAATTTTAAGATGAAACTGCAGATGCTCCCTATGTCCCATTAAAGTCATTAAGATTATGTCATTTGGCATCAATGCTAAGGATTTGACAATTTAAGTGTCTCGTGATGTGAAACCATAAGCGACATGTAATGACCCGTCCTAAAATTTTCAGAACGGAAGAACAATTTTGTATTTTCACTATGGTTGGGCTAGATACTTTGTAATGATTACTATTTGGTCTTAATTGGTGTGCCCAAGGGGGCTCACCTCTTTTGATTTTGTCCCCGGCCCATTTCCACTTTCCTTTTCTCTCCATATTCCATCTCTTTCCCGTCACTTTCTCCCTCACTTTCTTTCTTTCCCTCAAATCCCCTGAACTTTCTCTCTCTCGGCAAGCTCTCCCTTTCCTCTCTAAACCACATACACATACAGAAACCCTAAGCCACCACCACCTGGATGGAAACGCTTCGAAAATCCCGTACCAACATCGAAGAACTCCACAGTGACGTTGTCACTGTTCATTGTCTTCCTCCACATGTTTTCATGATTTCCCGATGTAGGTAAGCTTCTAGAAATCAATGGGATGTGTTTTAGGGTTAGATCGAAGTTTGTTTTATGTTGTGTATACATTTGAATTGCAGAAAATAGCTCGGAGTAGATTTTCCAAATTTTTCGATGAGCACAGCCCTTTTTGAGGCATTTTCGGACCAAACCATGGTGAGTTAGCCATCATGCAAGGTACCATTCTCTTCATCTCGTTGAGTACTACAACTTTGGTTTTTGAATCGCTCGATTTGGTTAAGTATCACAGAAGTTATGAACGTTTGAAAACTTTCCTAGAAATTGGCTAACCCTTGGCCTAAAACCTGGTAAACCCGACCCGTAACCGAAGGGTCCGAACTAAAACTGGCCCAAGCCTTTGGGCCATGTAAACCAAGCCCAAACCTATAAACCCATACCCAAAGCCATAATCCCAAACCTAAGCCCATAAACCCGAACCCAAGCCCATAAACCCGAACCCAAGCCTAGAAACCCAAACCTAAGCCTAGAAACCAAGCCCAACCCAGAACCCAAATCCAACCCAACTCGACTCGGTCAGATCCCAAAACAGGAAGCGCGTGGGTTTGCGCGTGACTACCTATCTTGGCCGATGCATATAGCACATGTGCCTCCACCAAAGGTACTGTGCTCTTCCGCCGTCTATGGCGACGTCGACGATTTTTCCAGCTAACTTTTCGGTGACCCAACTCGGCGGTTATGGTGGCGCGTAGTCATCTAGGCTGCCACCCCGTGGCAGTGCGTGGGGGTACCCGAGGTCTCCTCTATGTTTTTCGACATCCTGAATCCGTATATGACATCTGTTTCCCAAAATTCAATCATTTTAGTATAGTTTTATTAATTGGTCCCTTTATGTGCTTAGGTGCATTTGTTAGTGGCGTTTCCATCCACAATTGTTTGCACAACTCTTTACCAATTGTGTAAGGTGAGTGGACCCCTTATAAAATGCATGTTTTTACTATTAGAAATGTATACATAAAAAGCATGATTTTATGGCTACGTTTTATGAAACGTTTTTGAGTAAATTGGTTTCACACTTTATGAATTATCTTGCTTTATTAATTTAACGTTCTTTGTGGTTATATGATGGATGACAATATACCTACTTATCAAGTGGTTTTCTGATATGATGTTTTAGTTACTGAGCTCCGATTTGAGATTGATATATATTAGAAATATTATGTTAATGTCTTAATGTGCTTGTTCAGTGACTTATACAATTGCCTACGGGCAAATGGTCCTGCCCACGGGCGAATGAAATCATTAATTGGCTTCAGTTAGGTGATGTAGGGCCTACAGGCATAAGATTTATATATTACCTTCGGGCGGGTGATGTAGTGCCTTCGAGCGTTTATGATATCACTACTAAGCACACTATATATGATACATGTTTTACAAAAGTTTGATGGTATGATAGGGTTTTCGAAAAACCTACTACTTATTATGTTATATGAGTTTCTGTAAAACTTGGGGGTTAGTACGTTTGAAGAGTAATTATTTTAGTGTTACTTATATCAACTTGATCCACTCACGTTTTGTTTTGCACCCCCTCAGGATTTAGAATTGAGGAGTACAATCCCGACATCAGAGCACTCCCGCATTAGCATCTTCAAGTCCTTTCGGAGTATGACCCATCCCTTTGTTCATTCAATTTAAAATTATTTCTTTTTACTGTCTTGGATTAGTTTTATGCTCTGCGCATGTTCCACAATTGCATAATCATTGTAGTTAAATTTATAAGTTTTAATTATGTTCGTTACTTCTCATGCATGTTAGTATGGCTTCGTCACCTTCAGGTGTTAGCCAGCACGTGCCTACCCTATTGTTTAGAAGATATCAAGGTCAGGCGTGTCACTACAAAGTCTATTAATCTAATTAAGCCACATGGGTTACCTTCCGACTACCCTATCACCACAGAGACTATTAATCTAATTAAGCCAATTACAAATAAAGTAAAAGGCCTAAGCAAAATTATTATCGAGTTGGGTAAAGGACGTTAAATCGCATTGCAATCATGCATTGGTTATTGATAATAATTTGATATTACATTGTATGATGCCACTTAAATTAGTTTGGTCAATTTATTGTGATAAGGTAATGTCCTTACTGAGCAGTTGAACCTCACCTGTAATACCTTAAAAAAATTAAATATATGAAATTGATATTCATAATTATGAATATGTGGAGAAAATAAAAAATAAATCAATTTATGGTTATAAAAATTTAATTGTAAAAAAAATTTTAATTTTGTTTCTGGAAATTATTATAATTTATGTCGTAAAATTTATCGCAAAGGGAAAAAGACAAAAATGCCCCTAGTTAGCTTAACTTAATTATACAATGACGTATTTTATGCTCATATATTTTAAACAATTTCTTGGCGTATTTGGATGGAGCTCGAACCCACAAGCATGTAGGTGAAAATTGTTCGCCAAACGGAGTCATAACGAATGAAGATAAGGGCAAAATGGTCATTTTATCGTGAATCTAGAATGTTCCAGATTTGTTGAAGCTTTGTTTTGGTGTAGAAAAGCCACGTGGTGGCTATGGTTTGGGAAAATGAGGAAGAGACCAATCGGAGAAAATAGCAAGGAGGGGAAAGGAGAAAGAAAAAAAACCACCAAATTTGAGTCGTCTTTGACCAACGAATCCGACCCGGTTCTAGATAGAAATTTCGTCAATTATCGTCAGTTTTTTTTTTTTTTGATGAATTTCACATAGCTGGTAGTTGCATACTTCACCTTGACCTCCATTCTCCCATTTCCACCAAAGATCCAAGGTTTTTGGCCTCGATTCAGGAAAGATTGCATTGAGGGCTTTGTGGGTGCACAACATCAATTCTGCCATTTCTGAAAGTTTTTCCTTTAACTACTACCACCAAAAGGCTTCTCTTGAGGCAAAAAATAAATTCCAAACAAGTTTGGGGGTGGTGGTGTTGCAGATTTTTTGAATTGAAGAACACCCAAATTCTAGGGTTCCAGCAGATCGAAGAGGTTTTCCGGTGTTTCCCGGTCAAATTCGACTTTGACCCAGGTATAAAAATGCTTCCCCACCTTGTGTTTTATAACCCTGTGAAATTCAGTAATTTTTGGAGTTTGTCAAAAAACTAGATTTCTGTTCACCGAAAACCGCCGCCTGCGGCAGCACGTGGCCAAAGGGCCGATGCTGTCGTTTTAATCTAATTTCGATATTCTGAATACATATTTGATATGAATTTAGTGTGATTCATTTGTTTGAACCTAGTTTTGTGATTGTTAGTCAATTGAACGACTTAGAAAATGGATTACAAATGGATTGTGAACTACGATTAGCTTGATCCCTCCAAAAGGTATATAGGCAGTCTAACAAGAGGTTAGATGCAGCCATAAGATAAACAAGATTAAATATTAGTGGAAATCGTCAATTAAAAGAAATGTTAGTATGGTTGATGACATAAAGGGTAACTATGACATTTTTTTGGTCTACCACTAAATGTAATTTCTAAAATAAATTGGTGGGGCATTACAAATGGTATCAGAGAAAATGATCCTACCTTACAATATGAGATATTATTGAGTTTGTGGATGTAAATTATGAATTGCATTGATATTGCATTATTTTATAAGTTCCATGAGTATGATGGAATAATGTGGAATGCACACCATGAATTGAATGGGAGTAGGAAAATTTTAAAATGTCATATTTCATGTTATAGCCTTAATGATGAGAGCTTGATTAATGTTTTGGGTTAACCTTAAATTAGGGTTGATTTTATGTTATGTGTTATGAAAGATTTGAAACGTTAAGATGATTGTGAAATTCTGACAAGTTGATGAAAAAGTTGTATTATACCTGTGCAATTGAGAAATGTTGAATGGAGCGAAAACGGCTCGTGGATGTTGATTTGGGCTGAAAGGTCCCATGGATGTTAAATTGGGCGAAAAGGGCTGAAAGGGCCCGTGGATGTTAAATTGGGTGAAAAGGCCCGCGGACGATGAATTGGGGCGAAACAACCCGTGGATGTGGAATTTGGGCAAAATGACTCGTGGAATGTGGAGAAATTGTTGAACGGGCACAAAGGCCCAATGTTTTCGAGAGAAAGATCCATGTGTAGGCTGCAAGAATGAACTATGGATGTGATAAGTATGTGTGGGAAGGTATGTTTGCCAGGTATATTACAGTCCTTTCTAGTCTATTTGTCACTTATTGGGATAAAAGAAAAATGTGAGTAATTGTGATTTGAAATTCAATGTTTTTGGCTGGAATTTATGATATTTGTTTTGCTAATGATGAATATGGAAAAAAAAATTCTAATGTTTGGTATCGCCAGTGAGTGTGGCTAGAAATTTTGAGGAAGAATCGTGGTAATGGCTGTGTATAGCCAACGATGGTAAGTGGTTTTACCAATGATTGTGATTATTATGCTAGTATTTATCTAGTCAATGGTAGATGTGGTTTGATAATCTAGTATTTTTTAGCCAATGAGGATTGCGGCTTGATGTTTGATATTTATTTTGCCAATATGTATGGCTAGAATTTTTTTTTATTTATTCTGCCCATAAATGTGGCTAGAAATCTGAGTATATGGGTTAGAATCATGATGATTTATTTGTTGATTTCTTTATTTTGAGCTTGAATAAACTCGTAAACTGAGGTTATGATTTTATTCACTATAAATGGAATGGTGGGAGTAGTTCTAATCCCTTTTCATTAATCGAAGGTAGAAATCATTGTTTTGTCAATGATGATTATGGTTAGAAATTTTAAAATCTTACGGCTAATGATAATTATGGTTGAAAATTTTAATATTTATGAAAGTCATGATGATTTTACGAACGGGAATGAAATCACAAACCGAGGCTATGATTGGTTTAATATATAAGGGTGAAAGAATGAAGGAAATAACTATGATATAGCTATTGTGTCACTTTGATAAAGATTGCCCAGTTGTGTGACACATATAATGTTTTTCTTGGACCCATTTTTTTACGTTGAGGAAAAGGGTTGATGGGGAAAGCTTGTAATTACAAATTTGGTTGGTTTGGTTGCCAAAATCAAGAGTTGTTATTGTTTGGATCAATATTGTGGCCAAAACTGATGACACACACATATTTTATGGCTATATGATTAATATGGTTAGTTTGGTTCACGTGAGGATATGAAAGAAATCATAGAATAAGATTTTGATTTCGTTCAATATTAATGGTACTACAAATTGGTTTTACTCAATGATTGAAATCTCAGGGGTGAGATTTATTTTAATGGGGTCGAATGTAATACCCTGAAAATTTTTAATATATGAAATTGATATTCATAATTATGAATATGTGGAAAAAAAAATCGATTTATGGTTATGAAAATTTAATTGAAATTTTTTTAATTTTGTTTTCAGAAATTATTATAATTTATATTGTAAAATTTATCGATAAGTGAAAAAGATGAAAAGGCCTCTAGTTGGCTTACGTAATTATACGAGGACGTATTTTATCCTCATATATTTTAAACTATTTCTCAGCATATTTGGACGGAGCTCGGTCCCACAAGCATGTAGGCAAAAATCGTTTGCCAAACGGAGTTATAACAAATGAAATATAAACGAACGAAGATATGGGCAAAATGGTCATTTTACCGTGAATTTGGAATGCTCCAGATTTGCTAGAGCTTTGTCTTGGTGTAGAAAAGCCATGCGATGGTTGTGGTTTGGGGAGAGGAGGAAGAGACCAATCGGAGAAAAGAGCAAGGAGGGGAAAAGAGAAAAAAAAAACACCACCAAATCTGAGTCTTCTTTGACCCGCGAACCCAACTCGGTTTTAGGTAGAAATTTCGTCGACTATTGTCAGTTTTTTCAACGAATTTCACTTAGCTGTCACTTGCACACTTCACCCCGACCTCTGTTCTCTCATTTCCACCAAAGATTCCAGAGTTTTTGGCCTTGATTCGCGAAAGATTGTGTTGAGGGCTTTGTGGGTGCACGGCATCAATTTTGCCATTTTTGAAAGTTTTTCCTTCATCACCACCAAAAGACTTCTCTTGAGATTAGGAACAAATCCCAAACAAGTTTGGGGGCGATGGTGTTGCATATTTGTTGAATTGAAGAACACCCAAATGTTAGGGTTCCAGCGGATCGAGGAGGTTTTCAGGTGTTTCTCGGGCGAATTGGACTTTGATCAAGGTATAAAAATTCTTCTCCTAGTTGTGTTCTATAACCTTGTAAAATTTGGTAATTTTTGGTATTTGTCAAAAAACTGGATTTTCGTTCACCGAAAACCGGCGCTTGGCCAAAGGGCCGATGTTGTCGTTTTAAGCTAATTTTGATATTCTGAATCCATATTTGATATGCATTTAGTGTGATTCATTTGTTTGATCCTAGTTTTGTGATTGTTAGTCAATTGAACGACTTAGAAAATGGATTGTGAACTACGATTAGCTTGATCCCCTCGAAGGGTACGTAGGCAGTCTAACGAGAGGTTAAATGCAGCCATAGAATAAACGAGATTAAATATTAGTGAAAAATCGTCAATTAAAAGAAATGTTAATATGGTTAATGACATAAAGGGTAACTATGACATTTTTTTTGGCGTACTACTAAATGTAATTTCCAAAATAAATTGGCGGGGCGTTACATCACCCCTCATTGTTCATGTAGGTTTACAAACTAGACAATCAAGAGGGAAGGTGGGATGAGATCGAATTAGATGTGAGGCTAGAAGTTTATTTATCTAATTTAGCCCTGTAAATAATTCTTGATATTATTTATCAGTTGTACTTGAACTATTAGATAATTATAGTCGGTGGTACCATCATTGTTGCCATTGCTATTACAGAACCGTACATGAGATTTTCACCTCATACGGCTCCTTGAAGGCTAGAAATAAATATAGGGACCGCGTCAATATTCTTTTTTGAATCTTGATATGTTTGTTGGAGGGATAACAATTGGTCGGTCCCAAATTAGACCAATTGAATTTTGTCTGTATAATGATTTTAATTCAAAATTAATTTTTTTTTAAAATAAGTTATTTATAAGAGAAAATTTTATTTTTCACCCGTTTTAGTTTCTTTTTATTTATTTATTTGATTCATTTTTAGCTTGCATTTTGGATTCAGGTTTTTCAACCGACTCCGAATCCAGGATGTAAAAGGAACACAACCATCTAGAACAATTTTGGGTTTCATTTCTTGTTTGCGTGTAGCTTTCATGGTTGAAATTTAATATGTAATGTTTTAATACTTGTGTGTTTTATGATTATGAAACATGAAACCTCTCTATTTGAACTCACATTGCCTCAATGAAATGCACCAAAATTCTAAAACTCTTACCTTTATAATCAGTTTGACCGTTTTTTTTTTTTTTGGTTCTTTATTTATATAATTTAAAAATCAGAAGAAAAAAAAATATTTAAAGATCAACAAAAAACAACGGATACATCAATCGAAAATTGCATGCGAAAATAACTTTTCCGTTGTTTTTTCAATCAACGACAGTGACACACCCCGACTCGAAAGTGGGGCGTGCTGGCCGTCACGTGAGTGTGACGTAATCATGTGCACAATGCGGAGGCGAGATTCATAAGAAGACAAACTAATTAAAACCAATCCACTAGCAACTTAAATGAGATAGTGTGCTAGAGAGAGATTATAGTACTTATATAGAACCAGAGCGCACTAAGTTAAAATGCAGTCAAGCATGAAATAATAAATTCGAATGACCCCAAAGGGTGCCCTACATAAGAAGAAGTTTGTCAGAACTACCGAACGATCCTCGATAGCCACCAACGATACTCTAGCTACCTAGAACCTGGAGGGGCGAAAAACAAAGTTAAGTGGGTCAGCAAAACAAATCTTTTCTCAAAAGTATAACCCATCTCCATAAAACCTGTATAAATTCCCAGAATCAAAGTATATACTCGTATATAGATATTCTTGAAATCATGCTGTAACATATGAATGTATGCCATGCCAAATCATCATAACTGAATCTCAATCATAAATCTGTGGATGTGATTAAATATCAAGTAATCATCTTGGCCTTCGGCCGTATATATATCTCATAATCAACTCATCATATCATCTCAGCCATCGGCTGTATAATAGCTCATAATCAACTCATCATATCATGTATATCAATCCTGCACACAAATCAATATCACCACTAGTGGTCTACTCATCATCACTGAATATATATATATATATATATATATATATATATATATATATATATATATACTCTAGTGCTACAATCACGTGAAGATTGTGCGAAGGATTCGCGGGTCACCTACGAGTCGAACCCACTTATAGTGGTTTATACGACAAGACTATGCACATAACTTGGATCCAAGGCAAGCATACGGTGCGGAAGGTGAACAACACGTGAAAGACAGTGCCCCTAACTCTGGGCAGGAGCACTAATATCAATGTGCAGGTATATGAGCTCTAATCACATCACATCACATCATTCGTTCTCATTCCCATTATAACCTTTATCTAAACTTACCTGACACTTACCTGTGTGTCCGCAGTAGACCTGGCAGTTTCTTACACGACACAAAAATAACGGGTTTCGGGTCAACACGATAACTAATCAGGTCGTTATCGGGTCATACGATAAGAACCCGTTAATAACGGGTCCTTAATAGGTTTACACGAGATTGACACGCGGGTAACCTATTCCAACACGAAAAGGAAAAAGTTATTTTGATGATTTTAATTTTTTTTAATTACTAAAAAAAACTTACTATAAAATACAATAAATATAGTGGATATATATATATATTGTTCATTAATTATTATTGTATTATTATTCTAAATAAATCTTAAAAATTTAAGTTTTATTTATTTATTTTATAAAATATTATGAGCAAAGAGTGAGATTAAAAAATTATAAAATACATTAAAAATAAAAACATCAAGTAATTTAAAAATACCAAATACATTTAAATATTTAAAATAATTAATTTACAAGTGCAAAAAATGTGAAAAAATATGCAAGCACTCTTAATCGCATTCTCTACGCTTTAAAGGTGCGTACAAGAATTTTTAAAACTATACAAACCCTCATGTATTTTTAAGGCAGTTCAAAATAAATAAAATTCATAATCATTAATGTATAAGTCTGAAAAATGTGAAAGCATATATAAAGGGGTGTGATATTCACACACCCCATTTTACTTTTCACACACCCCATTTTACCTATATAAATGTTCATGATTGCATCCTCTACCCTTAGACAATCGTTACATGGTCGTTTAGATTTTTAAAACCCTCCAAATATCATGAATAATGTTTTTTTAGTGCAAAATTAATAATATTGTAGAACTGTAAAAAATGTAAAAAAAAAAGAAAAAAATACAATCACTCGTAATCACAAGTTTTACAACTTTCGTAAAGGGGCCAACTCTGAAATCTAACACCACAATCTAGGCCTGGAAAACGGGTCGTGTATGTCGTGTTCGTGTAACACCTATTATCTTAACAGGTCGTGTCGTGTCACATCCGTTATCTTAACGGGTCTTTAACAGGTAAAGTGACCCCACCCGCTATGACACGTTAAGAAAAATATATTTTTTTAAAAAAAAATTGCACATACCACACATTGCCACATAAATATTACTTCAAAACATCAAAACATTTGTCGTTTAAGTACTATATCTACACCCGAAAATAATACTTTTATTAAGTATATAACATAAGATTTTGTGATATCCACATCCACTAGTGTAAATATTTTAAATTGAAGATCGAATTCATTCATTATATTCATATAGGGTCAAGGGGTGTAGCTGTAAAAAATCATCAAAATAGGAGTTAAAATAACCGTTAAATCGTGATTTTTCGTTTATAACCGTCGAAAAGTTTTGTCCCGTTACTTGATCTCTAAATGTTTGTTTTTTGTGATTTTGTACAGATGTGATATCGAAACATATACAAACAAGTTTGACGGTTTTGATCGTTGAAATTAGTTTCGGAGAATTCGTATCCCATCAAAACGATATATTGACTAACACTTACGAGTTTATTTATACTTTCATTAAGTATAACATAAGATTTTGTGGTATCTACTTGTGTAAATATTTTAAATTAAAGATCGAATTCATTCATTGTATTCATATAAGGTCAAGGGGTGTAGCTGTAAAAAATCATCAAAATAGGAGTTAAAATAACCGTTAAATCGTGATTTTTCGTTTATAACCGTCGAAAAGCTTTGTCCCGTTACTTGATCTCTAAATGTTTGTTTTTTGTGATTTTGTACAGATGTGATATCGAAACATATACAAACAAGTTTGACGGTTGTGATCGTTGAAATTAGTTTCGGAGAATTCGTATCCCATCAAAACGATATATTGACTAACACTTAAGAGTTTATTTATACTTTCGTTAAATATAACATAAGATTTTGTGGTATCCACTTGTGTAAATATTTTAAATTGAAGATCGAATTCATTCATTGTATTCATATAAGGTCAAGGAGTGTATCTGTAAAAAATCATCAAAATCGGAGTTAAAATAACCGTTAAATCGTGATTTTTTGTTTATAACCGTCGAAAAACTTTGTCCCGTTACTTGATCTCTAAATGTTTGTTTTTTGTGATTTTTTGCTGATGTGATCTCGAAACATATACAAACAAGTTTGACGGTTGTGATCGTTGAAATTAGTTTCGGAGAATTTGTATCTCATCAAAACAATAGATTGACTAACACTTAAGAGTTTATTTATACTTTCATTAAGTATAACATAAGATTTTGTGGTATCGACTTGTGTAAATATTTTAAATTAAAGATCAAATTCATTCATTGTATTCATATAGGTTTAAGGAGTGTAGCTGTAAAAAATCATCAAAATCAGAGCTAAAATAACCGTTAAATCGTGATTTTTTGTTTAAAACCGTCGAAAATCTTTGTCCCGTTACTTGATCTCTAAATGTTTTTTTTTGTGATTTTTGCTGATGTGATCTCGAAACATATACAAACAAGTTTAACGGTTGTGATCGTTGAAATTAGTTTCGGAGAATTCGTATCCCATCAAAACAATAGATTGACTAACATTTAAGAGTTTATTTATACTTTCATTAAGTATAACATAAGATTTTGTGGTATCCACTTGTGTAAATATTTTAAATTGAAGATCGAATTCATTCATTGTATTCATATAAGGTCAAGGAGTGTATCTGTAAAAAATCATCAAAATAAGAGTTAAAATAACCGTTAAATCGTGATTTTTTGTTTATAATCGTCGAAAAGTTTTGTCCCGTTACTTGATCTCTGAATGTTTTTTTTTTGTGCTTTTTTGCTGATGTGATCTCGAAACATATACAAACAAGTTTGACGGTTGTGATCGTTGAAATTAGTTTCGGAGAATTCGTATCTCATCAAAACGATAGATTGACTAACACTTAAGAGTTTATTTATACTTTCATTAAGTATAACATAAGATTTTGTGGTATCCACTTGTGTAAATATTTTAAATTAAAGATCGAATTCATTCATTGTATTTATATAAGGTCAAGGAGTGTATCTGTAAAAAATCATCAAAATAAGAGTTAAAATAACCGTTAAATCGTGATTTTTTGTTTATAACCGTCGAAAAGCTTTGTCCCGTCACTTGATCTCTGAATGTTTGTTTTTTGTGATTTTTTGCTGATGTGATCTCGAAACACATACAAACAAGTTTGACGGTTGTGATCGTTGAAATTAGTTTTGGATAATTCGTATCCCATCAAAATGATAGATTGACTAACACTTAAGAGTTTATTTATACTTTCATTAAGTATAACATAAGATTTTGTGGTATCCACTTGTGTAAATATTTTAAATTGAAGATCGAATTTATTCATTGTATTCATATAGGGTCAAGGAGTGTAGCTGTAAAAAAAATCATCAAAATCGGAGTTAAAATAACCGTTAAATCGTGATTTTTCGTTTATAACCGTCAAAAAGCTTTATCCCGTTACTTGATCTTTGAATGTTTGTTTTTTGTAATTTTTTGCTTATGTGATCTCAAAGCATACACAAACAAGTTTGACGATTAGGATCGTTGAAATTTGTTTCGAAGAATTCGTATCCCATCAAAACGATATATTGACTAACACCTAAGAGTTTATTTTTACTTTCATTAAGTATAACATAAGATTTTGTGGTATCCACTTGTGTAAATATTTTAAATTAAAGATCGAATTCATTCATTGTATTCATATAAGGTCAAGGAGTGTATCTGTAAAAAATCATCAAAATAAGAGTTAAAATAACCGTTAAATCGTGATTTTTTGTTTATAACCGTCGAAAAGCTTTGTCCCGTCACTTGATCTCTGAATGTTTGTTTTTTGTGATTTTTTGCTGATGTGATCTCGAAACATATACAAACAAGTTTGACGGTTGTGATCGTTGAAATTAATTTTGGATAATTCGTATCCCATCAAAATGATAGATTGACTAACACTTAAGAGTTTATTTAATACTTTCATTAAGTATAACATAAGATTTTGTGGTATCCACTTGTGTAAATATTTTAAATTCAAGATCGAATTTATTCATTGTATTCATATAGGGTCAAGGAGTGTAGCTGTAAAAAAATCATCAAAATCGGAGTTAAAATAACCGTTAAATCGTGATTTTTCGTTTATAACCGTCAAAAAGCTTTATCCCGTTACTTGATCTCTGAATGTTTGTTTTTTGTAATTTTTTGCTTATGTGATCTCGAAGCATATACAAACAAGTTTGACGATTAGGATCGTTGAAATTTGTTTCGAAGAATTCGTATCCCATCAAAATGATAGATTGACTAACACTTAGTGTTTATTTATACTTTCATTAAGTATAAGTTATAACATAAGATTTTTTGGTATCCACTTGTGTAAATATTTTAAATTGAAGATCGAATTCATTCATTGTATTCATATAGACTTTGATCTATATTTTCACTAATGGTAAAACTCTCATCGTAATATAAACGATCCAAACCATTCATCTTCATGCATCCTCTAAGAGATCATGTTTTCAAAAAAGGAAATCCAAAAAAAAAAAAAATTGGTAAGAAGAATGAAACGTAAATGTAAACGACAATCAACGGTTAAATTTAAATCTATAGTTTATAGATAATGGAAAACCTCAGTGAAAACATCGTCAATAAGTTCCAATACCATTTCACTCCGTGATTGATGAAACTTGAAGGGTTTTATTGTAAAAAATGTACAAGGTTCCTCAATCTTGAAACATAACTCTCTTCATTTTGCATATCTTTGAACATTTGTATTTTGTAGTATGCACTAATGTTTTTTCATTAGACTCTTATTTTGGGGTATGTAAACTTGAAAGAAAAATATTTTATCTATTTATTTATTAATGTTTTGAATTAGTATTTATGTGACAATATGGTATGTATATACTAATTTAGTATTATGTTTTACATTTTTTAGGGTCAAATTATTTTTTCATTTTCATTATTTATTGATTTAAAAAATATTTTTCTTAACGGGTAACGGGTCGGGTCATATTACCTAATAATATTAACGGGTCGATTTCGGGTTGGGTCATATTACCCGTTTATTTTAACGGGTGTTACACGACACGACCCGTTAAGCTATCGGGTATGACACGAAAACGACACGAACACGAGAAACACGACACGAATGCCAGGTCTAGTCCGCAGCACCATCATACACATATGAAATCACTAATGCAGCATTTATAATAAATGAATACTTTGCATGGCATTTCAAATCCTTTAAACGTTCAATTTCATTTTCTGGGAAAATAGCAATATATATAGGTATATATGGAAAACAAACTGCCCACTCACTGGTAAGTAGTTGGGTCGTAGCCCCCACATGTAGCCTGGCTATGATCGTCATCGGGGTAAGTCTCACCTATATGAGAATTTACTGAAATCACGTTATCTAAGTACATATACGAAACTACGGAAATAACTTCTCATACAAAGCTCAATTTTGGTATTTAAATATACCAATGCGACCTACACGACGTCACGAGCGTCGACAAATTTTTAGAAAAATTTAAGGATGGGCCACGCGCCCCCGCGCACCATGAGGTACAGGGACCCACGTGCCCCACGCACGTCATCTTCTTCCTCCCGTCGTCGGCATAGTGTCGCCGACGCCGGAAAACCTGCAACTCGTCTGTTCTCACTCGTTTTTGCACCATTTTACGTGAAATTTTCACCAAAACACTCTAAATCAAGAGGGGAAAGAGTCTATACCTTTAAAACACCTTTAAATGGCTGAAATCTCATCGGGAAAAATCACAAAAACCGGCCTCTTTGGTTCCACCCAATCCCGACGTCCAAAACTTGCAAACGAATGTCTCCGAGGTTCGTGGGAGAGTTCTAAGACTCGTGGTGATCTTGTTTTCCCCTAAAACACAACCATTGAAAGGTTGATGAATAGTACCTAAAACGGATCACGAGATATCGACGTGAAAACAAGTGTAATCTCACTTGAAAATGACACCACCGTGCTCGCAAGGACCTCAGGAATACAATGGTTGTCTTGGTGTCTACGATCTGTGGAGTTTTGAGGGACTTTGTGTGTGAGTCCGTACAATCTGTAAGGAGGGAGAGAGAGTCTTCGAGAGGGAGAGTGAGAGAATCTGAGAGTTTGAGAGACAGAGAGTGACACGGGAATGAGGTGAGAGAGAGATGAATTTGTGTGGTGTAAAATCCATCAATCCAACAAATATCTTCCTAGTTTCTCATTGGCCCCAAAAGCTTAGGAAATTATGCAATTGGACCATTACATTAGTTCTCATTACAATCGTACCTCAACGCTCAAGGGTAAATTCGTCATTTCACAACGTCAATATGAATTTTTCGGGACGGGTTGTCACAATGTGAGGATTCAAATTTGTGACCTTAACTAACATTGGGAACATAAGGGCATTTATAACCCTACTTTAAAGCATCATTTTGATGCATAAACTTTCTCCAACCCTACTCTGAAACACAATTCCCAACATATTTAATTATTTTTTATTAAAAGTTATGGAGTTTGATGTTAGACCATTAGACCCATAACAATGTTGGTCTTGACTTTCTGTTTTGTTAGTTAATTTATTGCTAACCACAAAATACCCTTGACAAATGCCATGAGTAACCAATTTTTGTTTGTTCAATATGAGTATAGCAAGTAAGCCCTTATGGAGGGTGCGAGGAGAAATGAGTTTTGACTTGGTTAGGTTAAAGGGAGATCTTATCAATTACTTGCTCGAACTCTACACCTGCAATGTGGTAACTAAAAAAATGTGCGAAGAGCTTCAAACCTGAAGTTTCACCCAAAAACTTAATGGACTGATCCGAAGGATGTTTGCGCAACAATTCGTTGAGCTGCCAAGACAGAGAGGCAAAAATATGTTCTCAAGGAATGAAGAGCTCAGAAAGCTTAGCAAGTTATTGCTAAGTTAACTTTTTTATGTATGTAACAAGAAGCTGATGTTTATCTTTGATGATGGATCAAATAATATGATAAGTTCAAACAACGTAGTTAAGCTCCCTTCTTAATTCTAACATTTAAAGCTCGCCTCCTTTCTTTTACGAGGGAACATAGAGAACGATGGAACAAAAATCAAAGCGATGAGGCCTGAACTGAAAGTGACTTGCCATTCTTCAAGCTAGCTATGATTGCTAATGCCACTGATAAAATTCATGCAACAAGTTTGGACCTGTATAATCACTTTATAAGGTAAACTAGCTATCAGATGGAGAGGAAATCGGTGTAAAGGAGCCTTCAACGAGTTTTGGACAAGGGTTGAATGAGCTAAAGTATGAACTTCTTCTGATTCCCAAACTTCAGCACAGAAATCTTGTAATGCTTCTTGGTTGCTGCATTGTAGGGGAAGACAAATAGATAGTAATTTCATTATTCGAAAAATACTAATTAATCTCCTTAAAAAATACTTTGGTAAGGGTTATGGATGCAGTATCATGAGGTTAAGAGAAAGTATGCTCAATAGAAAAAGTGCGGAGAGCAGCTTATCCAATACTTGGCTGTGGCTGTAGGGGATATGATTGTGGTGGACAGAAGCTTTTCATACATATCAGATGACTTCGTTCCGAGAAAAAAAAAAAAAAACTCTTTTTTTACATCAATTTAAGATGGCATGGACATGTGAGGACAACTTGTGACCCGTGCACTACACATATCATCATCAGTCACGTTCATCTGAACATCATAGCTCAAGAAATTTCTTATTCACTCACAATTGGATATAATCTAAGTAATTACTTATGATAAAATTAAACAAAAATGGTTATTGGTGCAAAGTTAGCCTCCATCTTTAGATTAGATCCAACAGTGAGTAATCATTAAATTTTTTTAAACCACAACGTCACACATATCATATATGTGTTAGCCTGCTTGTTATAGATGATTAATTGATTTGAACCCCAATAATTAATATCAAGAGTGAAAATGTGGAACATTTAGGACAAGGAATGTGAGATTCAACGGCAAGACAAGGTATAGAATTCTTGAAGCAAAAGCCAATTTCCTTCTTTTTTTTTTCACTTTATATCAATGGACCTATTCCAGGAATTGTGAATAAAAATAAGAGAATTTTAACGAAAAGTTTCCGGTAGTGTTTATTTTAATGAAAAACCACATTTTAACCCTAAAAAGTCAATCATGATACTATTCACTTTACTCTTTATTTTGTTATTATCGTTAAAACTCAACGTTTTCAAGCCATTTTCATTAGTTTTTCTTAAAAATAAAGGCATGCATGGTAATGATGTTTTTGATAGACCAAGGGAAACCCATTCCTTTTCTCATATGAAAAGTTAGTTTTTTTTTTTTTGTTGGCCAAGAGAAGACCATTCCTTTTCTTAATAATTTATTAATTTAATTAAACTACCGTTGAATGTTTTCACAACTAGCCATTAGATTTGAATCAGTTATTGCAATTTAGGAATTGAGTGCCAAAAAAAGCTAAGAATGGGCTATATTGGAAGTTTTATAGAATTATAGCCTAGCCATCAATTAGGAATAATATTTTGAACAAATCAAACAATTTTTTAGCTTTTGAGCATCGGAGATGGCCTGAGGGGAGTATTAAGTGCATGTGCTCTGGCTAATGTAGCCAAATACACATCAGCTACATGTTTTTGTTTGTTTCCCCACTAATTGTCGTATGCCTCGATAGAACAAGAAATGCTTCAGATCTCTCCTTCCAGCTTGAGACTTTTATCTGATAAAGCAAGAAAAAGGTTATAAATTAAAGGTCACTGACTGAATTCCACTCCAAGAGTAGCTAGCCACACATCATCATGTCTGTTGTTGGGTGAGAACATTATACATATATCAAAACTCAACATAAAAGTACTGCTCGTAAACAGTAAAATGACAAAAATGGCCTCAAGCTGCTCTCCCATCCCTCGTTCTTTCTCCTCTTTGGCACACTGGAAAGACATATTTGTCCATGTTACCCACACGTCAATCATCGTTAAAGGCTCTACTTCAACTTCTTCTCCACTTTTTCTTTCTTTTCACCTCTCTCTCTCCCTCCCCCTCTCTCTCTCTCTCTCGAACCTAGTCTTCTTTTGCTCCCAAACGTCGCCTTCTCTTGTTGTCCAACCTCTCAATCTCTCTCACGAATTACCAACAACGGTGCTTCCCTGCTGAAAAACCACGAACTAGTAGAAGTTTTTTCGGTTCTTCAATTCGATTCGAATAAAATTTTGAACTGGACTTGGCTACTGCAAATTTAGCAGCAGCAGCTACTGCTTGCACCCAATTCCGGCTAGACACGTGTCCGAGTTTTAATTTATAAAAAAAATAAAAATTCGGACACGTGTAGCCGGAATTGGGTGTAAGCAGCAGTTATTGATGAATTCTTCAGTAGCCAAGTTAAATCTTAAAATTTTTACCCAGAAAAGCTAGTTAGGAATTAAAACACCATGTCAAGCCTGCTTTAATCTTGATTTGGATTGGAGATATAGAAAGTTAGAAACAATGGCTGGAAGTTGGATTTTCTTTGTCTAAAATTTTCAAACAATTTTTAGGCAATGTTAACTAAATGTGATTTGTATTGTGAATATCGTGAGGTTATGTAAGCGTACAAGATAGATTAATTTTTGAATGTATATTTTTGTTCTTCTGGGGGTAATTTATAGGCTTAAACATAAAGAAAACTTGCATACATCAGTTGCATCTTTGTTGCTTTGACGAAACAAACTTGATACACTTGTGAGCCGTTCAACTGGTAATCCAACAAAACTTAAGGTATTAAGTGGTGGACTTAATAAGTACATTAAGCATCATTAGATACTTAGCTCAAGTACTCAACAAAGATGTGAATAGCTGTAAAATTCCATTGCAACATTGAATATATAATTTGTTTTGCACTTTGCAGACTTGATTAATATGATTTTTCATGTGACATGCCAACTTGGTATGGCCTGTAACCTTAATAAACTAAATTAATTACTACTAATTAACAGGTAAGATAAGATCATATAGGAGTTGGTAGGTAGGTAGGTAGGTAGGTTAGGTTACTTCTGTAAATTTCGGTGATTTTCTAGTTTGGGTCAGCATGCAGCGTCTGCTGCGTCATCTCTTTATTCCCTAATTTCTTTTTCTTCTTTGTTGACTTCCTTTCGTCCCCATTAATTTTGCAATGAGTCAAACGCCATCAACTGCTTCTACCTTTTTTTGGCAATAACTTCCTTTGCCATCTAATTCTAAGTAGTAATGTTAAAGAGATAAAATTTATAGACAAAATTTTTAAAATTACAGGATATGAAAGTTGATAATTTATTTATTACTTAAAGGTAGATAAAAGTGTTTATTCTTATTGGTGATACATTATTTAGTTTGTAAATTTTTATCTTCAAATTTAAACTCTCTAGTATTACGCAATTCTAAAGAGTAGTCGTATTCATCTCACACTTTTCTTGTTAATTATTTCATTTGATCTTCTTCAATTCATTCAACAGTTGGAAATTGAGAAAAAAATGTGTAAAAGGTAAGAGTATCTCCAAATGAGATTAAAATTCTAGGTGGAATGCCACTGTACATCTATCCAACCAAATATTATTTGTTGACTAGATTAGAAGGCATGTGATTAGAAGTCAAATTTGACATCAATGTCAAATTTATTTTAATAGTGAGTCCTTATTCCACTAACATTTCAACTAATAAGAATTTTGTTTCAACATTTTTTTAATAATTACAACTATTAAAAATTCTATTTAAATAAGAAAATAATTTTTAACTGTGACATCCCACATCGCCCAGGGAGTGATCCTTAAATGTATATTCTCATCCGTACCTAGCACGAGACCTTTTGGGAGCTCACTGGCTTCGGGTTCCGTTGGAATTCCAAAGTTAAGCGAGAAGGGGCTAGAGCAATCCCAGGATGGGTGACCTTCTGGGAAGTTGCTCGTGAGTTTCCAAAAACAAAACCGTGAGGGTGTGGTCGGGGCCCAAAGTGGACAATACCGTGCTACGGTGGTGGAGCGGGCCCGGGAGGTGGCTGCGCCCGGGCCGGGATGTGACATTAACAATTCGGTTAGAGAAATATAAAATTTAGCATAAGACTTTATCTTGTCACATCAGTCATCAGTTGTAATTTGACTTTTATAATTTAACATTTTATTTGGAGATTGTCTAAAAAAAGTGTATGGATAACATAATTCATTCTATAAAAAGAAGAGTAAAATGTCATCATTGACTATACTACTTATATCTATTTAATTAAATCATCATCCGATGGTTAGATATAATTCATGTGACTATATGTATTTAATACAATCATCATGTGATTGTCTAGATGATAATTGTATTAAGTACATGTAGTTATTCTTGTCATCTCAATTTATGACATAAATTCCAGTAGTTAGACTTGAGGTTGAGGGAAAAAAATATTTAGAATCAAGCATCATTCCTTTTAATCTATTTTCACAAACCTTTTTCCTTTTTATGATAATTCACAAAATTAATATCTCAGAAATCAACCACGACGAAGTGTGAGGAATGATTACGAGATTTGCCCAAAAAATTCTCCACATAGATTTGGTGTATTGTGTAGTTTAACATTATTTCTCAAGGAAAACTATGAAGCCACATGGGGACAACATATCTATATAAAGACTATCTTTGAACAAGTCCAGATAGAATCTTTCATACGATAAATTATTCAGTAGTATAGTACTACCATATCCGTCCATGTTACTTTCGCTCAAAATTTAATACGTACAATTATTATATAGTTCGACTTAAAAATTATTTTAACACAAAAAATGAAATTTAAAGGAAAAAAAAAAACTTCTCCATACTCGCCTTCTTTCTCCTACCCTCTCTTTGCTCTCTCATGCACTGACCCTCGCATGTCATCTCACTCGCCGTGACTAAGACCTTCGCCAGACTCGCCGAGGTTCTGCTAGTATGGCAACCCCATCTCATCCACTGATTTCTTATAGAGACTGTGCTCCTTCTTCATCTTGTCTACTAGTTTTCAACAGTCGACAGCCTGGTTGCATAATTGGATTTATTTTTCAATTTCCTCTTTAAAAATTTGTATTTTGTTAGAATGAAATATATTTAATCCACGTAAATAAGTTGTATATATGGCAAATTTTAACTGGTAGTATCACCGATGACATGGTGGTAGGCCCGGCCCTAGCCCAGTGCTACCAGGGCGACCGTCAAGGGCCTCAAAAAATTGGGGGCACAAAAATTATTAGGGTAGTGTATTTATATATTTTTTGTAAGCATATAAATTTTAAAAAAAATTGGTTAACTTGACAAGAAGTATAGGTAAAGGCGCTGGTTTCATTCCTCCTCAATAACATTGAGAACTAGTGTTCGAACTAGGCCCTACACTCCTTTTTATTTGTAAATTTTCACTAAGTTTTGTTTGATTCTTAATTTCTTTTTACCTTTGATTTTTTACTAATTTTTTTTATTCTTAATTTCTTTTTACCTTTGATTCTTTTACTAATTTTTGTTTGATTGTTAGTGTGACATCCCACATCGCCCAGGGGAGTGATCCTTAAATGTATATTCCCATCCCTACCTAGCACGAGGCCTTTTGGGAGCTCACTGGCTTCGGGTTCCGTTGGAACTCCGAAGTTAAGCGAGAAGGAGGCTAGAGCAATCCTAGGATGGGTGACCTCCTGGGAAGTTACTCGTGAGTTCCCAGAAACAAAACCGTGAGGGCGTGGTCGGGGCCCAAAGCGGACAATATCGTGCTACGGTGGTGGAGCGGGCCCGGGAGGTGGCGTCACCCAGGCCGGGATGTGACAATTGGTATCAGAGCCAAACCCTGGTCGTGGTGTGCCGACGAGGACGTCGGGCCCCTAAGGGGGGTGGATTGTGACATCCCACATCGCCCAGGGTAGTGATCCTTAAATGTATATTCCCATCCCTACCTAGCACGAGGCCTTTTGGGAGCTCACTGGCTTCGGGTTCCGTAGGAACTCCGAAGTTAAGCGAGAAGGGGGCTAGAGCAATCCCAGGATGGGTGACCTCCTGGGAAGTTGCTCGTGAGTTCCCAGAAACAAAACCGTGAGGGCGTGGTCGGGGCCCAAAGCGGACAATATCGTGCTACGGTGGTGGAGCGGGCCCGGGAAGTGGTCACGCCCGGGCCGGGATGTGACAATTGGTATCAGAGCCTAACCCTGGCCGCGTGTGTGCCGACGAGGACGTCGGGCCCCTAAAGGGGGTGGATTGTGACATCCCACATCGCCCAGGGGAGTGATCCTTAAATGTATATTCCCATCCCTACCTAGCACGAGGCCTTTTGGGAGCTCACTGGCTTCGGGTTCCGTTGGAACTCCGAAGTTAAGCGAGAAGGAGGCTAGAGCAATCCTAGGATGGGTGACCTCCTGGGAAGTTGCTCGTGAGTTCCCAGAAACAAAACCGTGAGGGCGTGGTCGGGGCCCAAAGCGGACAATATCGTGCTACGGTGGTGGAGCGGGCCCGGGAGGTGGCGTCACCCGGGCCGGGATGTGACAGTTAGTTTCTTTTTGCCTTTGATTTTTTACTAATTTATGGTTTGATTGTTAATTTCTTTTTGCCTTTGATTATAAATTATAATTACCAGTTAAAAGTGGGTTGCAAGTTTTTGACATTCATTCCAATTCAACTTTCAACAAATTAATATATGTTTTTACCAATTTAATTTGGTAAGAGTGGAGATTATTCAAAAATAGTTTTTGACATTCATTCCAATTCAACTTTCAAGAAATTAATATATGTCTTTACCAATTTAATTTGGTAAGAGTGGAGATTATTCAGAAAATGAGATCACTTTCAGGCAGCTGAAAAAACTAGAACTTGCTCTTTTACCAAATCACAAGATTTTTAGTCGGAAAATTGCATTGTCAAAGTCTTGTGCTTGAACACTTTAGAGATCAAGTGTTGCTCGATTGAGTTTAGAATTTCTCCTGATTTATTACTTCTAAGTGATTCAAAACCTTGAATACCACAATTAACAAAGGCAAGGAAAGAAGTTAAAGATGTGGCGGAAAATAAGAAGTAGAAAAAAAGAAAACGATGCAAATACTGATCTATTAGATGGCTTGTTTATCGTTGTTGTGTGTTTTGCTTGCTTGAATGGTTTGATTTTCCCTTTTTGTGTGAAGGAAGAGAAAGAAAATTCTACTCATGAATATTGCAGACACATAAAATAACCTTTGGACATAATCTTTGTTTATTTATTGTCTTATTTTATATACGTTAATATTAAGGATGAAGAATGTAATTTTATTTATACCTTATTTTAGAAGCACATAGGGACGATATAAGAAAATAGCCTCTCAAATGGACTAACAGAGAGGCTAGTACTTTTTTACCATACGACAATCTTCTTTTCTTTATGAACACTTGACCAAGTTTTATGATGTAACTTTATATTTTTATATATGACATACTTATTATCTGAAGAAAAAAATATTTATTCAAATTATTGAAAATCCTTCAAATACCTAGTCGAAAAAGAGAAAAAAATCACATAAAAAATGTAAATTTTCTTGTGCGTAATTGTAAGTTTGTGGGCCCTTTTGTTTATTTTTGCCCAGGACCTCCAAAATGTTTGGACCGGCCCTGATGGTGGTACAGTATCACTATATAATCTCTTCCCTCATACTAATCAAAATTAATTTTTAAGTTTGGAATTACCTTTGTTAGGTCTAGTTTTTCTTGCATTATTGAAATCAACCCTCTAATGCTCAACTCACCCCACATCTTATTACTTCCCTCTCTACATATCAATACCTTCCATTTGTCCTCTTCTATATATTGTCCTCTAAAAAGCCAAACAAATTATATCCAATAAATGATAAAGTATAAATTACAATTCTTAAGAAAACGACTTCTTCTAGATCCATTGCTAGAAACTCCAATGGTGATGAGCATGACACCAGCCTAGCATCATTATCCCATTAATTCAGTCACAACTAAGACTCATTTTGAAACGACGCCGTTTACTGTTTGCCAGCAAATAAATCGAAAGAATCAGCCACCGTTAAGAGAGATTAAATAATAATTAAACTTTAATCCCCATATTCCACTATAAAAAGGGCTCTGGCTTCTTCCATTAGTCGTGCAAAATCGTCAACGTCCCCCACTGCATTTAGCTCAAAACCCACAACACGCAGTAAAATCACACAAGACTCCGGAGGACTGCATTCATGGCCACCAAAGTGTATATTGTGTAAGTCCCAATTCTTTTTTTAATTTACTTTTTTAATTTTATACCAATTCACCATGAAGTATGAACTGCGAATTTGTTGTTAAATGATCCCCTTTTTTTTGTTTTTCGTTTTTTTAAATTTCATTTTGTTGTTGTTGGGTAATGGTGATTTGTAGTCTGTGAGAGTTTCAGTCTGTTAGAATTTTGAATTGGTTATTGCTTCATCGGAATATGGATGGTTACGAATTTTGAATTAGAAGGAACCCATTTGATTATCTTTCTGTTGGATTGGATCTTTGTGTTTTTGGACGTTTTGTTGACTTGGGTGTCATTTTTCGTATTCAAAGTGTTTAAAGGCTGAATCTTTATATTTTGAGGAAGATTTTGGGGTGGTGAGTCAGAGAGCTTTCTCCTCTTTTTATTTTTATTTTTGTATTTTTTTGCTGAAGAGTGGGAAAGTAAGAGCCAGTATAGGCTTAGGAAACTTGCGCATTTCTGATAATTTATTCAAAGAGGTCAGTAGTGTCTTGTTTTATTTTGTTTTGAATCCATCATCGAAGAATTTCAGCCGCGGTGAAAAATATAATGGTTGAAGTGAATTAAATAATTTCTTTATGTGAATTACACTCTTGTACCGAATATAGGTAAAGATAGAGCTAAAGGGTTGTTAGTTTCTTCTTTTCCTACCGTGTAGATGATTTTTTGGAGCTTTTGATTACCCCAAAATCTGAGTTTTGTGTAGTAGGAAATGCGATTGATTAATGGTTATGGTCAGTCTAATTCGACAAACTGTTTCTTTAATGTGTTCCTCCTGTTGTGGGATTTGTAATGTTGAAAATCACTTGCCTTGAATCCTTCAGAAGAAAGTAGTTTTGTAAAGTAATAGAACAAGGAAATTTCTGGGGGAATAGGAAAAAATTGTTTGCTTTGCTGAGGCAATTCGTTTTAATTAATGGATGTTATAGTGCATTTTGAAACCTAAGTAAGTTACCGTCTAGAATATGGATTTGTTTTTCCTAGCGAATCTTTACTAATCATTTGTGGAAGAAGGATCTATTAGATTTAAATTTCAATACTCCTGTAAAGTTAGAGATCTAATGAACATGTTGGAAATTTGGAATAGTAGTACTTCTGTATACTACACACTCTGCCCTATAGTTCCTTTATTATTTTTTATTCATTTCCCACTACTGTTTGTCTATGTCAATATTCATTCCACTATGTTGCACTAGATTTAACCTTGATAGTCAGTATAAAATCCAAACAATTGCCTGTTGTAGGGTAGGAATTGAAAGGTGAGATAGGAGAGGTGATTGGCAGGGAAAGGCAGAGTTGGTTGGCATTTTTATGAAAGTCAATTCAGTTGGTTTTAAAATTTTAGTAAGAAAAATCCATATACAGTACGAACTGCTTTTGTCTGTTTTGATTGTTGTTGATGGAATGCGGTGATACTGTCTCTCCTGCAGTGCAGAATTATGGAGTTACTTTCTCACGTTTCGTTGTGTGCTTGATTGGCTACATCATTCTCTTCTATCCTGATTTCTTTGTGGAATTAATTGATTTTTTTTTAACCTCTCTTGCGGACGTGAAATTATTGTATACTTGGGTAATGCTCCATGTGCCGTGTTTAAGGAATGAAAAATGAAGGCATTGCATGTATTTTTGGAAAGAGGTAGCTAGCCATTCTCAACGTTTTCCATCAAATGGAGAGGTCCTGCGTTAATGCTTACGTGAAAAGCACATTTCATTTGCATCTGTTTTTTTATTGCCAAATTGATTCTTTCTAGGTCCCATATGCCACAATTTAATTCCTTGGATTTTTTATTCTCCAACCCTCTCTTTTAGTTTTAGTTCAGGCCAAACTCGGTGGTCAATGGCACCATTGATAATGCTTAGGTTGGTATGGAATCTTGATTCAGCGTGCTTTTGGTTATGGGGGCGTCTGTGTTTGAGGTTTAAACCTTAAAAGTTTTTGTTTGGTTGTGAATTGAGCTTGTTCACATGCACGTGGGTTGGTAGATAGTGTGTTGAAGATGGTTGACCTTGATTCTTGGAGGTAGTGGTTATCATACTTTGGTTACTAGTGGTGACAAGTTGGGCAATTTGGGACACTGAATATTTTGACTTTGAGACTACTGTTAGAGATGGTTGAATAGTTGTTCTGCAGATTCAGAATTTCCTCACTGGAAAGGTTCAAATGTCAAATTTGGATATGAATGCATATTAAGACTCTAAATTGGGACAATATATCTGGGATAGGATGAAATTTGTTCGTTGATTCTGTTGGTGCAGTAATGAAATAATCGGTTCTGGAACAACTGACAGACTACAGCGGTTCAATTAGAGTCACTTTTGTGAAAGTATTTTTCCCAGTAATTTCTAACCGAGAATGCTGACAGAATGTATGGCGGCCCATGGAAAGAATGTGTAATACAAAAGAAAAGGGAGCTGTTATTGGCAACCAAAAATACTCATTCTACCTGGAGGACTGCAAAATGAATATTCTCCCTTATACTGTGTAGGATGATTTTTTGGAGTTCCAAAAAAGCTTTACATCCAGTTGATTTTCAAGAATGCTGTACTTCTTTTTCATAAATAATGCAACCCTCTTAATCAAAATCCGTGTTCGATTTTACAGGTACTACTCCATGTATGGACATGTCGGGAGACTAGCAGAAGAAATAAAGAAAGGGGCTTCATCTGTCGAAGGTGTAGAAGCCACCCTATGGCAGGTGAGTGTACATTTTCTTTAATCCATTCATTTCACTGCTGATTTTGGGAAACAAGCCATTTTAAATTAAATTCAAACTTCGTGTTTTTGCATGAGTATAAACATGAGATGATTCTAAACATTACGCCTATGCCAAAGTTTTAGGGTTCCACCTTGCGTGGTGGTTAGCTCAACATCATGACAAACATTTTTCCACGACATGTCTCAATATTTTATGCCTAGTTTTGAGCTTTAAAATTGACCTTCCTTTAAATCCCCACACAGCATGGGTGATGGAGCTTTCTTATGCTCTCTTTTGAGTGCAAGATTAGTGTCCTTATGTTATGTTGAAAAGTCAGCATTGTAAAGATTGGTTCTCACTGATTGTCCGATGTATCAGGTTCACTTGTCTATATTTGGTACACCTGTACATTCTATTCCATCATTTTCTTTTGTGTCTTGCTCCCCTCTCATCTATAGTTCTCTGTCTCAAACTACCTCTGGTATGCTAGTTATTATATATAGCTTCGAGATTGGCAAAACTAGTATCAATCCTTGTCTAGTCTTCTCTCTAGTTTTATTTTAATTTCATCGGTAACTCTTACAAATCATGATCTTCCTTTTCTCATTTGCTTATACACAGTCGTGCACCTCCCATCTATTTCCGTGTAGATGCTAGATATGAAGATCCGGGTTCTTAGTAAAGGAAATTTTGATTATTTTTCTCCTGTACCGTGATTAGTTTGTCTTCTCTATCTGGTTAACTTGATTGAACAGTAAGACTGATTATAAGGCTTATAAAACAGGTCCCTGAGACACTCCCAGAGGAGGTGCTTGGGAAAATGAGTGCACCACCAAAGAGTGATGTACCAATCATCTCGCCAAATGAACTTGCTGACGCAGATGGATTCATTTTTGGCTTCCCAACAAGATTTGGTATGATGGCTGCCCAATTTAAAGCCTTTCTGGATGCAACAGGCGGTCTATGGAGAACACAACAGCTTGCTGGAAAACCTGCTGGGATCTTTTACAGTACTGGATCTCAAGGTGGCGGGCAAGAGACTACTGCGTGAGTCTTATCATATTTTATCATTTATATGAACATTGAAAATTTGTCTACATCTGAGGTGGATTAATAATGTTGGGATTATTTGTGTGTAAATAGATTGACTGCCATCACTCAGCTGGTTCATCACGGGATGATATTTGTACCCATCGGTTACACATTCGGAGCTGGCATGTTTGAAATGGAGAATATCAAGGGCGGAAGTCCTTACGGTGCAGGAACGTATGCTGGGGACGGTTCAAGACAGCCATCTCAGCTTGAGCTGGAGCAAGCATTCCACCAAGGGAAGTACATTGCCAACATCACAAAGAAGCTCAAGGGAGCTGCTTAAAGTGCACAAACATACTCAAATGGAATGCCTTATCGATTCTTTATCCCTATAGTTTCAATTTAAATTTCCGATTTCTATTTGTCTGCAAGTATAACTCTTGCTGTATCTTATATTTGTGTTTTCTATGTGTTATATGAATTACAGTTATTTATTCGAAATTATAAACGTTTGTTTGCTCATGATATCCATCTCATTTCTCAAAGTGTTTGAAGAGAGGGTGATGGCAGAGAAGACCTCTCTGCCGAAGAACTCCGGTTTGTGTTTGACTCCTAATTCTGAAGTTTGTGGCCACGTATGGATTTTGAACATAAAGAGGTCGAAGAGGACGACTGTTGAAGAATTCGACATCGAGGATCTTCATTCTGCTTTGATGATTAGATTCAAACGCAGTTGAGAGAGCTTATCGAGTTTATTTGCTTCCTACGCAAATAAAAGAGGCATCAAAGGAGAGTTTTGAGTTAGACGGTGTGAAATAGATAGATTAAGGTTTGATAGGGCTAAGTGAATTCCGTAGTAAACCAAAGTTTCTGTTCTTTGCTATTGAAATTTATCAAGAGGATCGCCGGAGGGGATGTACGACAGATTGGCCGAACCACTATAAATTCTTGTGGTGTTGTTACTTTTGCGTGTGCGATTATCTATCTTTTTTGTGATTGCTTGTGTGCGCAGTCTTCATAGTCCATTGATAATTAGATTCATTAGAGTGAATCTATAATAGTTACATGTATTGGAACACCTAAAAAAATGTATCTTGGAGAGAAACTGGGGAGACTTTCTCAAAGTAGGATTCTCTATGGATTTTCTGTCACCCTACCGTTTAATGTTAATTTCCGTGCCAACATTATAAAATATTGTGCGAAAAACCATGATATGGCAAAGGCCAGAGAGTCCATGAAGAGTCTTACTTTTAAGAGAGTCTCTTTAGCATTTCTCTTGGAATTAATTCCATATCGAGATTTGAGGAGTATATAAAGTGGTACTCAATCCCTCCTCTCACTTGAGAAAAAATTATATACTCCATGTTCATCTCTTCCATCACATACTTAGTTATGTGATGAGAAAAATAAATAGAGTATGCATGATAATTTCTCTCCACTTGCATAAGCGTGCAAGTAGAGCCTATTAGGGGTGGGTTCGGTTCCGTTCGGTTCGGTTTTTTGCCAAAACCGGAAACCAAACCGAAATTACTGTTCGGTTCGGTTCGGTTTTCTGTCGGTTTGTGTTCGGTTCGGTTTGAATTCGGTTCGGTTTTTTTCGGTTCGGTTTCGGCCCGGTTCGGTTTTAGGATACCTATAAATATTATACTTGTACAATTATAACAGAACAAAGCCTCCTGTCAAGTTGGCTTGCGGCTGCTATTCCCAACCTTGAGGGAATGGGTTCGAAACCTGGCGGGAGGGTTTTGTTGATTTATTTTGTTGATTTCTCATAAAAATTGGAAAAAATTTCTAAAATCCAGAAGGCATTAAGAGGGTTCAAACCCATACCCTCTTACTTTGAAAGTTTAACTAAAACCAACTTGGCAACCACATCTGCTTTGTTATGATTGTATGACTAAACTATTTATAAACATTGAAAAAAATAATTAAATATATAAATCGGTTCGGTTCGGTTCGGTTTGGTTTCCGAACCTCAAAAACCGAAACCGAACTGGGCAGATTCGGTTCGGTTCGGTTTGAGAGTTTCGGTTCAGTTTTTTTTTCGGTTCGGTTTTTTTCGGTCTCGGTCCGGTTCGGTTCCCGGTTTTTTTCGGTTTTTGGTTTTTTGAACCCACCCCTAGAGCCTATGCATCATTGATTCATTGTTGATGATTTTTTTACTTTTGATTAACAAGTGATTCAATGCTAATGAAAAATGGAAAGTAACATATTAAGAAGAGGACAGATCCGTGTCATTATTTATTTATTTTTACAGAATTATTAACACACATGTTTATGGGGCTCACTTCGTAATTTATTTCAACTATCTGAATCGTTTATATTTTAGATCTTTTCTAAAAGATCATGTCTACTAAAAATCACCAAAATCTAAAATCATATAACCATTGGATTAAGGGTTTAAGATTTCTTTTATAGAACCTTATTTGTCTATTTTTTTCACTCAAAATGAATGTCTTAATGATTTTTTATTTATCTAATTTTTTACAATGATGACATATAAATGACGTGCTAAAAAATAGATGATTCGAATTATTAAAATACATTATAAGTGAATAAAAAAAAGTTTATAAAAAATTATGTGAAAAAAAATGGTGCTACGGATCCACTCTATTAAAAATTGGGAACCTTCTTCGAATGAAAAATTGGTAAACTTCCAAGAGAAAGACAAAAGTAGATAAGTAAGATGCAAGATATTATAATATATCTTCTTTTGACATGTTATGCTATAATAAATAATAATGATCAATGCTTAGATGCTTTCCTTTCTACATTCATTGATGTTTCTTACTAAAGTGGATGCTATTGGAGATTTCTTAAAGTATAAGTTTCTTCTTTTTGTTTTGCCATTGTTTTAATAAAGGGGTTTTTGAACTTTAATTCTTCAAGAAGATTAAAATTTTAAAAAAAACCTAGTGTTGGATTGAATATTGATTTTTAGTCCCTAATGTGTCCTTAATTCAAAATAATTAATGTGTATTTTATTTAATATCTCCCATTAAATATTTAAATTTATTAATACACAAATTTGAATTTATTTTTTGACCAAAAAAGAGTTTTTTAATTTATTAATTTTATTTAACATTCTTCAAACTTGAAAGACTCAATTAATGTACCTAAATGTTAGTACCGAAATGTGTATACCGAAATATATTATATTGAACTAATATATTTAAATGTTAGTACCGAAATGTATTAATATTAAATTAATGTACCTAAATGTGCATACCGAAATGTATGCACCGAAATGTGTGTACCTAAATATATGCACCGAAATGTATATTCCTAAATATGTGCACCTAATATATGTACCGAAATATATGTATCTAAATATATGCACCGAAATGTATGTACCTAAATATATGCACTGAAATGTATTAATATTAAATTAATGTACCTAAATGTGTGTACCGAAATGTATGCACCGAAATGTATGTACCGAAATTTATGTACCTAAATGTATGCACCAAAATGTGTGTACTGAAATGTATACACCGAAATGTTAGTACCAAAATGTGTATACCTAAATGTATGCACCGAAATGTATTATAATGAATTTAATATACCTAAATGAAGAAATTACAGTACAATGAAATATATTGTATAACAAAAATTAGTTTATCTAAATGTTCACAACAAAAATATATTACAATGAATGAAATGAAAATAAAAATTATAATGAAATAAAATTAATACATTAAAAATTAGAAAAGAAAAAGATAAATAATAAAAAAATCAAAATATAATTAATAAATGAGGTTATTAATGTATCAAGGGACTAAAATTAGATTTTGATTTTACTCATAGTTTTAATCAAAAAGTAATCTTTGCCAAGGACTAAAATAAAGTTTACTATTTAATAAATTCAAGAATGATTTTGCATTCCTTAAAACTGTACAAAATCGTAAGTTACTATTATAACACTAAAAAATAATCGTTCACTCGTTTGTACAAAATGCTTGAAAAGAAAGCTATTAAATTGGAGGAAAAAGCTTACGACGGATAAAAGAAGAAGGTAACAACAAAAGTCGTTCAAACAAAATGAATAGTACTTAGCTCTTTACATGTAAATGATGAAGATTGTTGTCAAAACGTTTGAAAACGCTCTAGAATGTGAAGTTAGCAACTTTGTCATTCGCCATATTTCATTTTGCGAAGATATAAGAGTCTTATAATAAGACACCTTAATTATAAGTTATAGGTCATTCTGCTCAATATCATGTAGGTGTTGAGTCAAAACATTTCATGCGTTTTTTTTTTCTTGTTGGATAAATATTTGATGCTAACTAATCTAGTTATCAATGTTATCGTGTTTACTTTGACACATAAACATTGCCAAATATTATAACCACTACGACTAGAATCCTCTCGTCTATAAGACTAATAAAATTATCGCTCATAGGGTAAGGGTAGAGATGGTCAATAGGTATCCATTTAGTTACATGTGTTAGGATTTTGCCTTGTCAAATATGTCCTAATTGGTTTAGGATTGTTTTAAGAAAATTAGAGGTATACCGATTCTTGTCCTAGAGGGATTAGGAAAGAATTTTAGTTTTCCTTATTCAATTTAGGTTTGCATTTCTAGAAGTCTATTTAGATTTGGATAAGTGTAATTTCCTAGTCCACTTAGAAATAGGAATTCAATCAGCCTTGGGACATGTAAGCCGACCCTATGCCTATAAATAGTGCGGCAATACTTAATTTTTAGAGAAAAAACAGCCATAGACAACCGAGAGTTTTGAGATTAGTTCTAGGGTTTGCAAAAGTTCTGTAATCTCTATTATTAATCAAATGAGCATTGATTTCTCTAGGTAGAGAAATCACAACTGGACGTAGACAAAAGTTCTGCCAAATCAGTATAATTCTTGTGTGTTTCTAAGTTTTTCTATATTTGCTAGTTTAGTCTATTGCTATTGGTTATATTAAAGAACAAGGTCTAGTGGGTGTGTTTTTCAACACGATGGAGGTCCATTTAAGTGTAGATATGCATTCATTGTGGTGGTGAGTAGTAGTGTTTGTGCTCTAAAATACTAAAACCGTGGTTGAAAAACAAAGCAGAAATCCTCTAATTCTACAATGTTTTGTTAAATTCAAAAGTCCATATATAAAAGAAACCAAAATGATAATAATATCCTCTCTCTCTCTCTCTCTCTCTCTCTCTCTCTCTCTCTCTCTCTCTATGTTGGTTTTTGGTGTCAAAAGCACGTTACTTGTGTTACAGAGTAGACGAGACTTTAATTACTTGTGTTAGAAGGTGATACTTTATCCCAAGCAATAGTCAACTAAAAAATGGTTCACGTTATTTTGATTTCGAACTGTGCAAAGATTTCTTTTTCAAGGGGATGAAGTATTTTTTGAGTAAAATTTCTTTTACAGTATATTTATTTTGTTCTGAAATAAGTTTGATGAAAGAGATGTAGAAACTAAAATGGTATCCCCAATTGGCAAATTTTGTTTTATGTATTAATATAGGTGTTCTATTCAAGGGGAGAGAAGGCAACAATAGAACTCTTGCTACAAATACAAAGACAAATATGTTACCAATGAGCAAGTGGCTCTCTATTACAGTGGTGGAGAGGAATGTTGTCCTGACATCATGATGTGGGTTCGAAGTCGACTCCCTAATCTAATATTTAATCTAAGAAATCTATCATTTGACCCAAAAAAATTTACCAATGAAATCTGGCTTTGAAACATTCAATTTCTATTTTGTTAAAAAAAAGTTATGACTTATTAGTTCAAATTTAATGGATGACAATTGTCAGTCAAATATTTCTGTAAGTAACATTGTAATAGCATATTTGTTTTTATCCAAGCAAACGACATTCTAATCTCATATAAATCACATAATGAAACGACATTCACATTATCAACAGATCCCATGTATATGAGATTCACACTTCAAAACGAGCTTTTAACTTTTTATATGAAATTCAGACTCTCAACAAGTCCTCTCATGCTGATTCGCTCAAAATATATGTGAATTAAAAGAACCCTGTATAACCCACATTAGAATGAAATAAATAAAAAACAATTATGAGAAAACAATTAATAAGCCCGCCACATGAATTAGATTTCCCAATTTACAGAAGACCATATGAGGATGGAAAATATATCTATGTACGGAAAAAGAAGAAAGTTTGGACCTCTCTCTACCTCCCAATGGAAGCCCATCAATGTGACCATTCGACAAAAAGCACAGACCACGACTGATAGAATCCAAAAGAAAACATCTAGTTTTTAATAACAAAATTGAATTCCAAAAACAAATTGTAAATAAACCTGAAAGAAGGTGCACTGGGCCATCTTCTGACTTCCACTAACATATTCCCATCACATAAAATAATAAAAAGTGAGATCTCCAAGCAAATGCCATCCCCCACACTTATTCACTCCCATTTTTCTAAAAATTCAATTATTCCTTCCAAATTTTCTCCATCTTCCTTTTGGTGTTAAACTAAAGGTAGTGCCGGCTCTATTCACTGTATAGCAACAAGGAATAAAAGCTTCTTTATCTTTTTATATTAAAATCAGCTCCTATAACAATAATTTTTCTCTCTAAAACGAATTCATCGTAAACTTTCTCTAAATTCAGCATCTGTTCTTATTCTTAATCCACCTCCTAATCATAATTCTTCAATTATTACAACAATTAATATGCTCCAATTGGTCCCTATTGGCCAACCCTGCATCATTCTGCCTGTAGCTGGCCCAACAATTTCATGTTCTTTGGAGGGTCATTCGCCTTTTCTCATGTCCCTCACCAGTTTTATTACTTCTTTCCATCCCAGACCAGGTCACATATGTAAGCATATCTCTGTTTGTTTCCCTCCTCTCTTTCTCGTTCGCCTTATCATTCCCTACTCAGTTACGGTTTAATAAGATACATATACAAAAGTACGCGTCCTATGTACCTACATACATAATTAATCTACCATTTCTCTTTGCTCTATCTGTAAGTTCCTCCAAATGTAGGTGTCCAAAAATCAACTGTTGTCTCATGTGTCACCGGGAATGTGCTCGAAACCGGTACTAAACACAGCCCTCTGCTTCTAAGATCTTGCTTTGGACCATCGGGGTCCTTAGATTTATCAGACATCTGTATAGACAGGTAAAAGAAAAATTGCAGGTACAAATTAATCTACAGTAGATTAAAAAAAATATTTAGTAGTACCAAGAAACTGATAGCACCTATTGGAATCAGTACATAGGTATTATTTTTTCAGGTAGCAGAAGAAGGAGAATACAATATACCTGCTGCTGGTGTTGTATGGCAGTTCCACTTTTCATGTATGGGGTGCTTAAAACCTGATATTATAAGATCAAAACATCTTATATATACATTATTATTTAGCTAAACCACTATAAACTAATAGCTTTGGGATAAAGAAATCTATTAATTTAACAGACTATTAAATAAACAATAAATTAATCGTTTATTAATTTATCAAGGAATTTCTTATTGTCTTAAATATTGTACATGTATTTCATTTCTCATTTTACGAACAAACAATTCTATGTATTTGTTTAACCAATTAAATTCATGAATTTCATTTCTTTTCTTTCAAAAATAGTGTACATTGTTTTTTTAACAAAAAAAGGGACCAGCTGGTCACTTCGCCACTGTAGTCCACCCTTCCAAAGGCCAGAAAAACTCACAGAGACATTTTAACCTTCCCCTGGCTATCATCGTGTGATTCACCAACGGCAGGAATTAAACTCAGGACATGTACTATATTATTCCATTTGATGAACATTTAACCAAGCAAAAAACAATCTAGTTAAATATGGATGATAGTTCTACTAATCGAGGCCATTTTGCAACAAAAAAAAAGGGCTCAAAACGGTGATGACATTGATAACTTTTTGTTGCAGTATGAGAAAACCACACTTAAATTTCTTATCATGTTTTAAAAAGTTAGAGATGAGATCTACGGTGACATCAATTTCAAAAAGAAACAAACAATGATTAAGTCATATTTTAGGAAGGCCTCGTAGTAGAATCATAAACATTGTGTATCAGAAAATTATTTATTTATATATTATATAGGACCTACATGAAATTTTAATAATGCATTAACTGAATTATTAATAACATGTTATTCCAAATCGAGACCGGTCAAAAATATTATTTAATCGAAGTCATTAGTTTATCGAAGTTCTATGTATGCTTAAGGTGCATATACACTATAGCCTTATAAGACTTACATTAACTTGTTCATGGAGGAATTTGATATATTCGATGGCTTCAGAGAGTACTGAGGCTGTATCAGTCTGTCACACAATAACATGATTATTTAAAATCATCATACACAATCAAAGTTTTCATTTTATACTTTGAAAAGATTAAAAATTAAAAAATTAAAAAAAATTAAAAAAAAAAGAGTAACGCACACTTTTTAAATTCAGAAAGAGAATGATATCTCACACTCTAGCTAACTAGCTCTTTGTGAAAGTAAAGAAGATAGATAGCGTTTTGGAGCTAAATTTACTTACCTTTCCGAAAGGTGAAACCAATTGTTGGAGGGCAGTGATTCTGTCCCCCATCTTCTCTTTCCTCACCTAAAATAAAACCAAGCTACAAGTTCTCATTTATGTCCATGATAAAAGCTCCACACAATTCATCGCTAGCTTCTTGCCAAGCCAAAATGAAAATAAAAGGAAATTTTAACAAAAAAATTCCAGTATTGTTCACTTTAACGAAAAATCACATTTTTACACTAAAATATCAATCCTAATACTATTCACTTTACCCTTTATTTTATCCTTATTGTTAAAACTCAAAGTTTTCAAGCTATTTTAATTAGTTTTCTTTAAAAAAAAAATGTTGATTGCTCATTTTGTGTACCTTAAAAGCTGGCAAAGGCGATGAGGTTTCATTCCGGGGCCTTTTGGATACTACTTCACTCCCACTTTTCTTCTCCACTGCAACCGATTCCTGAACTTCAGATATATTCTGCTCACCCCAATATTTAACATGTTAAATGACTCCAATCATTACAATCAAAACCCTAATCATGATGATTATGAAACGCAATTATCGTGTAACTGTTGCTTGACATATAATGT
The DNA here is from genome assembly GCA_963580275.1 of Crataegus laevigata. Taxonomy (NCBI): domain Eukaryota; kingdom Viridiplantae; phylum Streptophyta; class Magnoliopsida; order Rosales; family Rosaceae; genus Crataegus; species Crataegus laevigata. The sequence continues at coordinate 8,480,169 of OY756946.1, forward strand.
TGCAATGTATAATGTTGGTTCATTCCTTAACAAGTTTTTTTATTCCACTGCTTGTCTTTAACAACAATTGCATACCTTTGGTTTTTCATCAAATCGTGCCGTGGGAAATTGTGGCTGCAATGAGGGGAACAAGCTTGGCCGGACGTCTTTCATGGCGGCCTCATGAGGTGCATTCCAAAAGGGAGCATTATTAGAAAATTGTAAATGGTTATGAGGAGGTTGTTTGGGAGGTGATGTTCTCAGAAACTGGGGGACTTTAGACCAAGAAGGCAATAGCTCACTAGAATTATTAATTCCATAATTTCCTTGATAAGGAAAATTGATGGTTGCTGAATTAGGCTGCTGAGGCTGATGAGGTCCCAGAATTCCTTGCAATATTGTAGACGGGCTTCCGTACAGAGCTGCTGATGCTGAATCCATTTGAAAACTAGAAGGCAATCCTTGACATGTCACCGTGCTTTCCCCGGAGCTGTACTGAGGGCTAAACTGTGTTTGGTCTAAAGAAAATCCCCGGTTCATTTGCTTAAACTCGTTAGAAGAGTCCCCACAACCACCAGCAAACAACTTATCCCTCCATTGGAGCTGTTGGTCACTTTCTTGCTGAAAGTTTGCAGTACTGGAGTTCATATTTTCTTGTAGTATTGATCGAAAACTAGTGTCCGCCTTCTCACCGCGACTGTACACATATCAATTTATGCAAAAATGAATGAAGTGAAAGACAAAATCCCCTTTAGGTTTCTATATATTGAGCACCACGATCAAGTTGTATATATTTGTTCATCCAAAAAATAAAATAAAATAATAGTAATTTTATGAACTTACAATAAGGCTTGGTTCCAATCTGTGGCCTGAGAGGAAAGCCCTAAACCCATCATATGCAAGTTGGGGTCGCTGCCGCTCGCAGAGTCGGACCCTTCTTGCAGCTTGTGAGTATCATGGAAGACCATAGAAGAAGTACCTGAGACCGACCCGGAATCCATAGAAGACCTAGCCTTGATGTCAACCATGTCAGGTTGCCATCCAAAGCTTCCCAAGCTATTCAGGCTCGAAGATGGGGGCGATGCCCCCGTCTCGAACCTGGTTCTTGAAGATGAGTCCCACCAGTTCCCAGGTGTCTGAAATTCATCTGCCATGGCTAACTGCAAATCAAAATAATTATACTGGTTGATGACCAAAGGTTGCTGGAGTGGTATTCTTTACTTTTGTTCTTGTTGTCTTCAACCTCTTGGACGCTACTTGTTTGTGTGGAATCTACAAAGCTGTGGTTTCATAAAATGATGATGAAAGCGGTTCGCTGCATCTCGGAAGTTTATATATATTTATATTTGGTGAAGTTCAACCGTTTGGGTGTGAAGGAATGAAAGAAGTAACTGGAATGTAGTTGACATTTCGGGGGGGTGATGATTAGACAAATGAAGGGACCATTTCTAATTAGAGTAAACTCTCCAATTTGGTGAGTCATTGGGTTTAGTTCACTTCGTTAGATTAGGTCCATTCGGTAATTATCAACATTAGTTTTTTTTTATATTATCTTTTTATTAAATTATGATAAATATCAAGCCTTATTTATTGATTTATTACCTTATACTCAATTTTAGAATTTTAATTGTGATAAATATCATGACTGTTAGTCATAATTTACTGAACATTGACAGGGGTACATAGACAGGAGGTGCGGCATAGGAGAGAGAAATGTATAATTGTGAGATGTGTTATATTCTAACCCATTGTGCAGGTTTATTTATAGTAGTAGGGAAGGTTAATTCCTTAACCTAATAAGATTACAACTCTAATAAGATAATATCTAGTCTAAGAGATATGGTAGAATCTCATAAAGGTATCCTAGATATGTTAGGATTTACACAATCACATTCCTAATCTAATAGGACTGCAACAATGTCTCTTTCTTTTTTTTTTTAAACAATGGGCAACCTAATTTGGTATCGAATTCGTCATCCACGAGATTCAAACATAAGACCTTTCACTTACAATGGGCAACCTAATTTGGTATCGAATTCGTCATCCTAATTTGCTAAATAGCTAGGATGGATTCTTTGGTTTTTTTTCCCTCTTGCGCTAGGGTTTGTCTAATTATTTAACTACAAGTCGTTCTCTGATTTGAATCTCAAACCTTGTTAACCATATTGTTGTATAAACTCAAAAGAATGGTTTATTTCCCATTACATTCACTTCTACAAAAAAACACTTCGCACGACGAAATAAGATTTGTTGCGCAAAGTAAGATTTCGTCGCTCAAAACCATAGTTTTTTATTTCGATTTTAATTTAATTAATTTAATATTTTGCGCGACGAAAAATTTGGTAGCGCAAGATTTTGCTCAAAAAAAAGTTTTTATTTTTTATTTTTTAATTAAATTGACATTTTGTTTTATTATTTTTATTATTTTATTTAATTGTTGGCTAACAAGATGGATGTCCGTAATGTTTTAAGCATAATCCCCCGAACATTTAGGCGTTTAGTAAAGTGAAATAGCCCTATTGGGGCTGAAATAAGGACTTTTTATTTACAATCGTCCTAAGACTCAGCTCTATAGTTAACTGTGATAAAAAAAAAAATTTAAAGTGAGATAACCATTGAACCTTCTAAGACTTAGCTTATTATAAGCCATCTGTTTGGTAGCAACTTTGCATCCTTTTTCTTTTTATGAAAGAAACGATAAAAATAGAGTCAATTGATTACAGATACAAGGGAGAAATCAAAATGTATTATAGGGAATGAGTCCTAATATTTTTTAATGGAAAAATTAGTATCTGGTCCCTAGTTTCTAATGTTCATTGACTGAAACCTTATTAGTTTTCAAATTTTGATTGAAGTCCCTAGCATTAATGTGATAATAAATTTACATATTTTTTTTAAAATAAAAATTAGTAATTGATTTAGGGTTTTAATACTAACACCTCTATTAAACTCCTAATTAATTTTCAATTCAAACATTTTCAAAATAAAATAAAAATTAAATTAGAATAAGTTTGTACCCATTAGTTTTTTTTTTTTATATAAAAAGATTCTCAATTTTTTTAATCTTAAATGTACCCATTCATATGGTCATATCCCGACCCGACCCCCACCACAACCCGGGCTCGACTCCACGATATTGTCCGCTTTGGGCCTCGAGCACGCCCTCACGGTTTTGTTTCTGGAAACTCACACGAGAACTTCCCAGTGGGTCACCCATCTTGGGATTGCTCTCGTGCGAACTCACTTAACTTCGGAGTTTCGATGAATTCTGAAACCAGTGAGCTCCCAAAAGGCCTTGTGCTAGGTAGAGATGAGAATATACATATAAGGCTTATAGGATTCTCTCCCCTGGGCGATGTGGAATGTTACACATATAATTTTCAATTTTTTTAATCTTAAATATACCAATTTGTTATATGTAAAATGTACCCGTTTTTTAATATAAATGTACAAAAAAAATTATATAAAATGTACCCTATTTTTTAATATAAAATCCATTCATTTTTAATCTATTTTTAAATTTATATGGATACATTCTTTTTTCGTTGATTTGAGAATGTATCTATGTCAAGTTTAATCAAAGAAATTTACTAATGTTATTAAGCCTAATATCTTCTTTTTTTTGTGTTTTGAAGAATGTATCCATGTTTTGGTATTTTTTTGTTAATTTTGATGAATGTACCCATATTTACACACACACACACACAAAATATAATAGAGAGTATAATTTATATTTATTATTTTTAATCCCACAAATTATGGGTTATATTTAAAATATCATTAATATAAATAAATACAATTTTTAATTTTTAATTTAAAAAATATAGTAACTTACACTATTACATTAATGTTAGGGACTTTGATCAAAAACTAAAAACAGACAAGGTTTCAGTCAAAGAATATTGATAGCTAGAGACCGCATCCAAAGTGTCCCATTTTTATTGTTATAAAATAATATCTACAAAGTTGGAAACTAACAACAAAATAAAGGACTAGTTTGCAATATCGCTTCAAAGAAAGAAAAAAAAAATGTCAGAACCTTCACACTTACCTTTTCATTTCAAAATTTTCACTTCTAGCCATGATACGTGTGTTTTATTTACACAAAACTAAAACTCTTTAACAAATTGAAATTTTAATTATACTAACAAAGGAAGAAAAATGGTGTAATTTTAATATAATTAAAATTTTAATTTTGAGTGCTAGTGTAGTACAGTTACATGAGAAGAACTGAGAAAGTTGAAAGGAGGCTAAGTGAGAAGGTTGCAAGTATTTTTCAAAGAAAAATGGTACTGGTAAATAAACATCTGACCTTGTTACCATCATTATAATAATGTCTTTTTTTTTTTTGTAAACAAACAATAGTATCTACATTAAGGAGGTGGAGGAGTGGGCTAAGTTTTACAATGATGTTGCCATAATAATGTGGTTCAACTTCGTTTTTTACGATAATCAAACCTATTTAAGACCTCTCATTTACAAGTGAAGAAAAACATTACTAGACCGTAGTACTAAGTGGTATGTCATTTTGTATTGTTAACATTAATATTTGTATTGTTGACATTAATCTTACTATTATTTTTAATTTAGGACTGTAAAGTTTGACAATATTGTGACTATGGCAAAAACAATACCCTTAAAAAATGAACCCGACTAGAAAAAAAAAGGGAACCCGAAAATCCCAAACTATTTGGTAACCGAAACCGAACAATTCCAGAAACTTCAATACAGGGATCGGGACCACAACGCCGTATATTTGATAATACTGAACCGAACCGAATTATAATTTATATAATATGTAATTTATATATATATTTGAAATATATGTGGCCGTTAGATTGGATTGAGACTAGATCTCATCCGTTCATAAAAATAAAACTCTCTCTCACTTAGAATCTTCTCAAACTCTCTACCACTCTGTACTACGATCTTATGATATTCTTCTCAAACTCTCTACCACTCAGTACTACGATCTTATGATACCAATTAAATTATAATATTTTTAAAAGTATTTTACATTAACTCGTATTTGGATTCATATATTATTAAATATCGTATTTTGATTATCGCTCAATTCACATCTCTTTAAATACTTCGAATTCAGACTGAATTCGATTCATTGACAAGTCCAATTTTGCTTGTGTATACTTTCTCTTTTATGATTTTTTTTTTTAATTGTTTCTTAAAATTGAAGCGTAATGCAATATTTAGTATACCACTAAATTGGAGGAAAAAAAAACCAAATTCTAATATGAAGAGCAAGTAATATTAATTTTTTTTAAGGGATCTTGTAGCTTCATTAAGGCAGTTCAGTTTTTTGAAAACCGAAAAAACTCACATAAGCATTTTAACTTTGTTCTAGTCACTATCATGCGATTTAGTAGTTCTAAAATTTAAATTCAGAACAGAATGTGAAATACAGAAATAAAATTTATCACCAAAACTAAAAACAAGGATGGGATAAAGAGACGGCAGGGGGTGTGGGGGAAGAAGGAAATTAAGATTAGATTTTTAATATTATTATGACATTTGGAACAAGAGTCAATCAGTGGGGCCCACGGAGCGTGCAAGCGTGCGAAGACACATGGGACCTGCTTTTTCAAATTTCCAGCCACCCTAGGAGTCAGAGCCCTGAAAGTGACCGGATTGTATATTCTTCTACATTCGTAATCATTTGGCCTACTCAAACACCCAACACAAACACATGAGACATGACACATGCACCCACCATGACCAGATGGCCATCCATCCGTTGTGGTCATCAAAGTATCAGTTAATCTGGATAACAACTTGTATGAAACATATACATTATTACGTTTTATTTTAAGTTTAATAGTTAATAATATATTATTATGTAATTTTTTTTTTACACATAATAGTGTATTGTGTTTTTTTTAGTATATCGATATTTTTGCATTAAGGGAAGAGGGAATTCGGAAAAACCAAGGGTAACCTAATTTGATATCAAATTCCTTATTTACGAGATTCAAACCTAAAATATTTCACTTCTAAATGAAGATGAATATTACGAAACCGTAGTATAAATAAAATAAAATAAAAACTGTGACAATTAACTTAACTATTTCATGTAAGTTATTCTGGTTAATTAGCTCAAATAATGCTACTACCAATCTACCAATTGTTCACGCATTGATGTTTAATAATTAAGAAAATCTCATAATTGATCAACAGTTCCATACTAATTAAAGAAATCTCATAATTGATGATTTATTATGTGGGTACGCAAAACTCTTATTCCTAATATTATTACATTAATTAACCAAATCGATCATCGAAATTCTTGTGAGCGACTATTCCTAACAGAACTCTAATAATCACTCATCATCCACACACAACCCAACATTTTTGTGTGTTTGTGTATGTGAAAGAGAGACAAAATGGTTTCTGTATCGATCAACATTGTGAAAGAAGTGGTACGATTTAGTGGGGGCACTTGAAGAGTGAAGTGGGTCCAACAAGTATACAATTTCTACAAGCTCTCTTAAAATGGAAAGTGCATGGTGGTTCTAGGGTTTGATTGCAATTGGATCATGATGAAGAAATCATAAATTTAACCAACGAGGGTGTGCTTGAGCGGTTATTGTAGTAAGTCCAAATTGGTGAAGGTTTGTTGAATTGGTGCGCAACTAATCATATTTGCAGATTAATTGAAGAGCCTCATTAATTGAAATGATGAGACATAAGCATTGCAAATCATTATTATATTCAGGGGCGGAGCCACAGTGGGGTCAAAGGGGTCGTGCGACCTCTTAGAAGCAATGGAAATAACCTTATAGGTCCCTTCGAGCTGCTGGTGCCATGGTGCGACCTCTTAGAGCTACACACCACATGCTCGACAAAAGGTCTGAACAAAGAAGAAGAAAGAGCAGCGGAGGTTGAAGAAGGAGAGGGGCGCGAAATTTTTTAAAAAACAACCTGGGCAAAACGACGTCGTTTTGGCCCAGGGAATTTTTTTTTAAATGACCTGGCCAAAACGACGTTGTTTTGGGCCAGGTCTGAAGGAAAAATAAAATTCCCAGCGTGTCCCCAATCCCCCTTATGCACAGATCCGATTCCTCCAAAAGAAAACCCCCAAATTTCTTTTGTTTTCTCCTCCTCCAACCCTAAGTTCCAAACCCATTCCCCCCCCCCCAAACCCTCAACTCCATCTTCTCCCTTGATGCCGCCGTTGAGGTGTCTTTGTGCTGTCCTCCCTTGCTCCGCCCCTGCGGCCAGCTGCATTGTGAGTTTTTATTGGTGGTTGTTAAGGTATTTCCTTCCTAGTGCTACAAACATGTTGAGTATAAGAACACAAGTAAGGGTGTCGAATCCACAGGGACTAATTAGACCTATATAACCACTTGTTTTGCAAGAATCTTACTAGAAACTAGAATTAATCAATTTAGGCAGATTTAGATGTTGTAACTTGATACACACAGAAATGAAAGGAATACAAGTAGATGAGATAACAAGTAATAAAATGGGGTAGAACCGAGGGAGTTGAGGCTAGGGATTGTAACAATAGAGAGAAGGAGCTAGGGATTCGGTTTCACCATAGCTAATTGATTCCATGTTTGTTAATTCAAGTTATGCTCACCCATCGATCTATTTCTTGAGTTTGTTTCACTTTAGTTATGATCATCCATATGGTGTGTGGTTTTGATCAAATATTCCTAATCATGGACCTAATTGTGATGTGCAACTTCGGTTATTAATCAAGAATGTGTTAAGCATAAGAAACTTTCATAAAACCAAAGGAAACACTTGGCAGGATGTATGCCAAACATTCCCTTCATTCATTCCCATATCTGCCAAGGTTATGCATGATGTGTGCTATAAGATTGGCTAAACAACTTATGGTTAATTCAAATGGTGATCAAGCATCAAAATCAACACACTAAGTCACAATTAAAATCAGAGAATGAAACAAGAAATAGAATGATAAACTGAGCATTTCCGAGTTAACTACATGGCAATCTTGCTAGGCTACATCGAATCCCTATAGAGAGATTAGTTACACTTCATGTTTACAAGGATTTGACATAGAAATATAACATGAGTGTACATAGAATTAAGAAGAAGAACCCCTTGAAGCAAAACTGTGTTGAAGATCACTTGGGAATGGCCTTCGGTGCAAGCTCTCCAAGTGTGGTGTAGTCCTCCAAGAATGGTGTAGATGAATGTGGCACGGTGATGATGAGATGGTTTCTGTGAAATGGGAGAGAATGGGAAGAAATGGTGTGGTGTTTTTGTGTTTTGGGAGTAAGGATGAATGTAGTAGTGTAGGGTTGTGGAATTGGAGAGTTTATGCCGAATTGAAGATTGATTCTTCCCCCCTCAGATTTCATTACACTTAAAGAGAATGAATGGAGTAGCTTTTCAGGTTTAGATCCAAGATTGGATCTCAACAAATGTAAAATATGGGATGCAAGTGTGTGTAATGATGGGGAATTCAATTTCTGAAATGGATAGTGCATGGCATGGGGAAAATGGGCAAGCATGTGGTCATTTTGAATGGAGAAGCATGTGAAAACTGCAATGACAGGCTGGCAAGGGATAGAAAAGGCACGGCATGGGTGAAATTGTTTGTGAAATTGCATGGCTGAAAGGTTTAACTAATGGGAAGGGTAGAAAATGTAAGTTAATGCATGGCAAGGTGGTGAAATCACCCAAATCCGAATCCAATGCATGTGCCATGCATAGGTCCTCCAATATGGCCGAATTGCACCCTTTGTCAATTCCTGAAATTCTAGCAACCAACTTGTCCTCAATTCTTCACATGGACTTCAAATTAACACATCAAACACTTCTCCATGCTTGGAGTAATGCTCGGACACCAAAAGTGGTGTTTTTGCTTCATTTGTCTTCCAATTGCTCCTAGCAAACACATAGCTGCATACTAACACAAAACAATGTAAAATGCAACTAATTTAAATCGAACACATCACCAAGACACCAAATATGTATGCTATAAATGCATATGAAATGTGAACTATCAAATACCCCCAAACCTGGTTTTTGCTAGTCCACGAGCAAATTTAGAATTAAAACACACAACACCCTAACATCTAACAAACACTAACAACTAACTAAACCACTTTCGCTGGCCAAACGATTGCACTGAGCATGTGCAACAAGCCTTTGAACCCCTAGGTGTCCCTAGTTGGAGGAGTTGTGTCTCCTGAGAGTTTATAAAGATGACACCCTCAAACATCAACAAAATCTGCAAACAATTTTGGTTAAACATGCTTTAAACAAACTAATAAGAACCAATGAAAACTTTGTCATACAATCAAACTCAAAAGCCCAGCCATTCCAAAGAATCGTATCAATTGTAATGTATAAAGATATTTCACCATGTCTTACAGCTTCAAGGTCACCATACCCAAATGCTTAAGAAAGAATTCGCCTCAACTCTATTCCTCACGGTTCCACTCAAGTTCTCACTCAGATCCTAAGGTTTTTAGTCTCTCCACTAGCATATGTGAGTGAAGTTATGTAAAGGAAATCAAGAATTCTCACATATAAACTTGAAATGAAAGCACCAATTCTGAGTAAATCTCATGAAATGAATTAAATACCAAGAATATAGATAACCATACACTTATCATCACCCATGAATACATCCTCAATGATCAACTAGGTCTTTCTCAAGATTGTAAGGTAAGGCTTAGGTTATGGGTTATGAAAGAAGTAATATGAAATACTAGAACTTGGGGCATACCAAAGTGTCTTTGAGATTCATACTCTTCTCTTGCATTTGCATTCTTTCATCTTCATTTTTGGCGTCCAAGACCTATGTCTTATGATGAGGAGATTTGGAACTTGTTTTCACTTGATTCTCTTCTTTGTTAACTTCTTTTTTTTTTTTTAGAATCATACTTCACATAGGCCTTCGGTACACACCACAATCTTGTTTTATCAATCAATTTACCTTTGGGGTTCATCACATTGGTATTCCCCAAGCTATAAGGTACGGCTTGAATTGAGCTAGGATGGGGTAGAGTATGGTGTGTGGGTGATGAAAGAATTAGGCAAAAGTGTTTGGCTGCAAAGGGGTGAATGGAACACACAAAGGGATAGGATTTTAGCCATTTAGTAGTTAAAACATGCATAGCCTAACATCATCTCATTGAGTTCATTCATGAATGGTACTAAACACATGGCATCTACAAAGGAGAGTAATTCTTAGCATTCAAACAAAATAGAAGCAATGAGATCATTTAGAGTGAAATTTGAAAGAAAAGATAGGAGTAGAAACACTTTAAACCCTCTCAAAGAAACAATTTAGGCTCAAAATAACTCACTAGGGTAGTCTCCACTATTCTTCTTTGTGAATTTGAGTATGGTACCTCTATCATCATATCTTCAAGTTTTACAACTTTATACATGCCAACCAAATACAAAACTTTTCATAGTGACCCCAAAGTTTATTTGCAAACATAGCTCTCATATACATTTGTATTAGTAAGCAAAAACACATTTAACCAAAACAAACACAAACAAACACTAAAACATGCTTTTCAACCCTAAAACAGAAACACTTATCCAAAAAAACAACATTTAAAACAACATTTTCCATCTCCCACATAAATACCCCCAAACCTATCTTAAACATTGTCCTCAAGGTTTACATTCGAATGTAATGCAAGTAGGCAAAGAATATGGTATGGAAACAACATAGTCACAACATAAGGAAAGAACACAAACCACACTAGGTTGCCTCCTAGCAAGCGCTTTATTTAACGTCTAGGCAAGACATGGGAGCTTGTTCATGGTGTTGTAAATTCAAGGTAATCCACCACTTGATACATTAGCTCATCCTCCACATTGTCCAAATATGGCTTCAATCTCTGCCCATTGACTTTAAAAGAGGTGCCATTCTTCATGCTCTCAATTTCCACAGCCCCGTGGGGGAATGTTTGCACCACCTTGAATGGTCCAACCCACCTAGACTTCAATTTCCCTGGAAAAAGTCTCAAACGTGAGTCAAACAAAAGTACTTTCATACCTTGGTGAAACTCCTTCCTTAGGATGGCTTTGTCATGATAGAGCTTAGTCCTTTCCTTGTAGATTTTGGCATTCTCATATGCCTCATTTCTAAGCTCTTCCAACTCATTAAGTTGGAGCTTTCTTGCTATGCCCGCATCTTTGTAATCAAAGTTGAACTTCTTGATGGCCCAATATGCACGGTGTTCAAGCTCCATTGGCAAATGACAAGCTTTCCCAAACACAAGTCGATATGGACTCATGCCAATGGGGGTCTTGTATGCTGTCCTATATGCCCATAGTGCATCATTCAACCTCAATGACCAATCCTTCCTTGTAGGGCTCACGGTTTTCATCAAAATGTTCTTGATCTCCCTATTGCTAATCTCCACTTGGCCCGAGGTTTGAGGATGGTACGGGGTAGATACTTTGTGGTTGATGTTGTACTTCTTCATCAAGGATTCAAAAGGTTTGTTGCAGAAATGGGTACCACCATCACTAATAATAGCTCTTGGTGTTCCAAACCTACAAAAAATCACATCTTTAAGAAAATTCAACACAACCTTATGATCATTAGTTCTTGTAGCAATGGCTTCCACCCATTTGGATACATAATCTACGGCCACTAAAATGTATAAGTAACCAAAAGAAGATGGGAATGGTCCCATGAAGTCGATTCCCCAAACATCAAAGAGTTCAATCACCAAAATGTTGTTCAAAGGCATCTCATTCCTTCGGCTTATGTTCCCCATTTTCTGGCACCTATCACACTTAGAACAAAAATCAAAAGCATCTTTGAATAAGGTAGGCCAAAAGAAACCAGATTGTAAAACCTTTAGGGATGTCTTTTTGGCACCAAAATGTCCTCCACATGCCAATGTATGGCTAAATGTTAGAATGCTTTGTTGCTCACTCTCCGGGACACATCTCCTAATGATTTGGTCAGGGCAATACTTAAACAAGTATGGCTCATCCCACATGTAGTGCTTTACCATGGCAAGGAACTTCTTTCTTTCCTGAAAAGAAATGTCATCTCTCAATACACCACAAGCAAGGTAATTGACAAAATCAGCATACCATGGTTCCTTTTCTTGAACAACAAAGAGTTGTTCATCTGGAAATGATTCATTTAGAGGCAAGGGTGGTCCAACTCCATGGTCTTGATCAAGCCGAGACAAATGGTCAGCCACAACATTGTCACTTCCCTTCTTATCTCGAATTTCCAAATCAAACTCTTGTAGTAAGAGTATCCATCTAATTAGGCGCGGTTTAGCATCCTTCTTTGTCATCAAATACCTAAGGGCTGCATGATCAGAAAACACAATGACTTTAGATCCCACAAGATATGATCTAAACTTCTCTAATGCAAAGACAATAGCAAGCAACTCCTTTTCAGTTGTGGAGTAGTTGAGTTGAGCATCATTGAGAGTACGGCTTGCATAATAGATCACATGTGGGAGTTTGTTAACCCTTTGTCCTAAAACTGCACCAATAGCATAATCAGAGGCATCACACATTAATTCAAAAGGTAGAGACCAATCTGGTGCCATAATGATAGGAGCCGAGGTTAGTTCATGTTTCAAAGTATTGAATGCATCCATACAAGCTTTATCAAAGTGAAACACAACATCTTTAGCTAACAAATTGCATAAAGGCCGAGTTATCATTGAAAAGTTCTTAATGAAACGTCTATAAAAGCCTGCATGCCCTAAGAAACTTCTCACTCCCTTCACGGTTGTAGGAGCTGCCATAGTGTTGATAATGTCAATTTTGGCTTTGTCTACCTCCATTCCTTTGCTAGAGATCACATGGCCTAAAACAATGCCTTGTTTCACCATGAATTGGCATTTCTCCCAATTGAGAACCAAATTTGTTTCTTGGCACCTTTGAAGCACTAAAGAGAGATGGTTAAGACATTCATCAAAAGAAGAACCAAACACTGAAAAATCATCCATGAATACCTCAATGAACCTCTCCACCATGTCAGAAAAGATTGCCAACATACATCTTTGGAATGTGGCCGGGGCATTGCAAAGTCCAAAGGGCATTCTCCTATATGCAAATGTGCCAAATGGACATGTGAATGTTGTTTTCTCTTGATCCTCCGGGGCAATTGCAATTTGATTGTAACCTGAGTAACCATCAAGAAAACAATAGTGTGAATAACCTGCCAATCTCTCAAGCATTTGATCTATGAAAGGCATGGGAAAGTAATCTTTTCTAGTGTTAGAATTCAACTTCCTGTAATCGGTGCAAACTCTCCAACTAGCCGTGGGTTTTATGGTCACAAGCTCTTTGTTTTCATTCCTCATCACCGTGATTCCCACCTTCTTTGGTACCACTTGAATGGCACTCACCCATTTGCTATCAGAAATGGGATATATGATCCCCACATCTAACAACTTCAAGACTTCATCCCTAACAACTTCTTTCATGTGTGGATTGAGCCTTCTTTGTGGTTCACGGGTTGTCTTTGCTCCATCCTCCAAGAGGATCCTATGCATGCACCTAGTAGGGCTTATTCCCTTGATATCTGCAATAGACCAACCAATAGCCGATTTGGACTCTTTTAACACCCTAAGTAGTTTATCTTCTTCATTAGGTGTTAGGTCCGAGGCTATGATAACAGGTAGAGTTTCAAATTCAGCTAGATATGCATATTTTAGATGTGGTGGAAGTGGTTTAAGTTCAAGTTTAGGTGCCTTAACAATGGAAGGGATTAAATGTGACCTTGATGGTTCTAATGACTCAACAAGAGGTGAAACATTAAAAGGATATGGTGCTAATGCTTCCAAGGCAGCAACCACTTCCATGAGTGCATCTTCATCATCAAACTCATCTTGAGATTGAGTTAAAACAGTTTGTAATGGTTCATTGGATTGTGCCTGCAAGAACTTAGCGAAAACGAGTGAATCAAGCACATCAATGGCATAGCAATCAAGAGATGAAGAAGGATGAGCAAGAGACTCAAACACTTTGAATTGGACGGTCTCTCCTAGCACTGTCATAGTGAGGATTCCATTTTGCACATCAATGATGGTCTTGGCCGTGGCCATGAATGGTCTTCCAAGCAAAATAGGCAACTCTCTATCATGTATAGGTGCTTCTTCCATGTCCAATACTACAAAATCCACAGGCAAGATTAGTTTATCAATTTGAACTAGAATGTCCTCTACTATACCTCTTGGATACTTCACGGATCTGTCCGCAAGTTGTAGTGAAATGGTTGTGGCCTTCAATTCCCCCAAACCTAGTTGAAGGTACACGGAGTATGGCATTAAGTTGATGCTAGCACCCAAATCAAGCATGGCCTTCTCCACTTTCTTGTCTCCTATGGTTATGTTGATTGAAAAACTTCCCGGATCTTTGAGCTTTGGTGGAAGTTTTCTTTGCAACACCGCACTTACATTCTCCGACACCACTACCTTCTCATGTGGTCCATACTTCCTTTTGTAGTTGTTTAACTCCTTGAAGAATTTCCCATAAGCCGGCATGTTCCTAATGACATCAAGCAAAGGTAAGTTCACATTCACCTTACTTAGAATATCAAAAATTTCTTTAAATGACTTATCCTGCTTGCCCTTGGCAAGTCTTCCAGGGAATGGTATTGGTGGAGTGTAAGGCTTCTCGGCCTTGTGAAGGTTTGGTGCTTCATTTGAGGAAGAAGCGTGGCTTGGTTCCTCATTTGGTTTCTCATTTGGTTTCTCATTTGCACCTACATTCACATGATCAAATTCATTAGTAACTTCATTTCCAACTCTATTATCAATAACCTTACCATTTCTTAGTGTAGTTATTGCTTTGGCTTGCTCTTGGTTCCTTTGGAGTATCACGGGTTGGCTTGGAAACTTGCCAACCTCTCTTTGGTTCAAGGCATCTGCAATTTGTCCCAATTGTGTCTCCATTTTGGTTAGGGCAGCCGAATGTTGTTGGAAAGTGCTATTTGTGGCTTGTTGGAATTGCAATGTGTTTTGAGCTAACAACTTAACCGTATCCTCAAGTGTAGGGGCAGGTCTTGGTTGGAAGTTTTGGACTTGATTTTGGTTGGCATTGGGAGGTCTTGGTTGGAAATTTTGGTAGTTGTTGTTGTTCTTCCATGAAAAGTTGGGATGATCTCTCCACCCCGGATTATATGTGTTTGAAAATGCATCATTCCTTGGCCTTTGATTGTAAGAATTCATGAGGTTCACTTGTTCTTGAACAAACTCGGGATAGGCCTCCCTAGATGGACATTGATGAGTAGGGTGGCTTGGTATGTTGCAAATGGCACACACCTCACTTGGTGTTGGCACCAAGTTGAGCACGGATTCAAGCTTTCTTTCTAGGTTAGCTACCTGCAAAGAAAGATCATGGTTAGAACTTGTTTCATACACTCCAAGTTTCTTACCCCTTACATCTTTGTGTTGAGCATTAGATCCCAACATCTCATAAATGTTGTAAGACTCTTGAGCATTCTTTTTCTTCAAAGCACCACCTGCGGCATTATCAACGGTTGATTGACATGTTTGGGTTAGTCCATCATAAAAAATTTGCATTTGTAAGTGAAGAGGTAACCCATGGTGTGGACATTGCAACAAATGTCCTTTAAAACGCTCCCAACACTCATTGAAAGGCTCTCCATCATCTTGTTTGAAATTGAAGATTTGTCCCCTTAATGTGGCTGTCTTTTGAGTGGAGAAAAACTTCTCCAAGAACTTCTTAGCCACGGCATCCCATGTGGTGAGTGAACCCGGAGCTAAGGTCATCAACCAACTCTTGGCCTTGTCTTTCAAAGTGTAAGGAAACACTCTCATCCTCAAGTTTGCTTCACTTACTCCCTGCAAAGGTAAACCACTCACAACATTGTAAAACTCTTTAACATGAGCTAAAGGATCTTCATTAGGTATGCCATAAAATGAAGGAAGCATATGAAAATGTGAAGACTTAAGATCATAGTTTCTAGCTTCGGTGGAGAGCAAGATGCATGAAGGAGAGTTTGGTATGATTGGTTGTGCAAAGTCCTCCAAGGCTCTAAGTTCATCTTGGTTGGCAGCCATCTCTTCTCCTCTTTCCTTATGAATGTGCTCAGAAGCTTCACTTGTGGAACTAGATGAACTTGCTTCTTCTTCTCCTCGGACAAAGGATGATGAACTTGTTGGCACAAAGTTGTCCAAAGTGTTGCCTTTCAAACGTTCAATTCTTTGGCCCAACTCAACAAGTCTATGTGACATATACTACCTAAAACAAAACAAAACAAACAAGATTAAACAGAAAACAAAACTAAACTCTACTTAGAATGAAAATAACAAAGTTTAAAATAGCAAAACAAGCAATTACAAGGGACTGAAATCAGTCCCCGGCAACGGCGCCATTTTTGTTAAGGTATTTCCTTCCTAGTGCTACAAACATGTTGAGTATAAGAACACAAGTAAGGGTGTCGAATCCACAGGGACTAATTAGACCTATATAACCACTTGTTTTGCAAGAATCTTACTAGAAACTAGAATTAATCAATTTAGGCAGATTTAGATGTTGTAACTTGATACACACAGAAATGAAAGGAATACAAGTAGATGAGATAACAAGTAATAAAATGGGGTAGAACCGAGGGAGTTGAGGCTAGGGATTGTAACAATAGAGAGAAGGAGCTAGGGATTCGGTTTCACCATAGCTAATTGATTCCATGTTTGTTAATTCAAGTTATGCTCACCCATCGATCTATTTCTTGAGTTTGTTTCACTTTAGTTATGATCATCCATATGGTGTGTGGTTTTGATCAAATATTCCTAATCATGGACCTAATTGTGATGTGCAACTTCGGTTATTAATCAAGAATGTGTTAAGCATAAGAAACTTTCATAAAACCAAAGGAAACACTTGGCAGGATGTATGCCAAACATTCCCTTCATTCATTCCCATATCTGCCAAGGTTATGCATGATGTGTGCTATAAGATTGGCTAAACAACTTATGGTTAATTCAAATGGTGATCAAGCATCAAAATCAACACACTAAGTCACAATTAAAATCAGAGAATGAAACAAGAAATAGAATGATAAACTGAGCATTTCCGAGTTAACTACATGGCAATCTTGCTAGGCTACATCGAATCCCTATAGAGAGATTAGTTACACTTCATGTTTACAAGGATTTGACATAGAAATATAACATGAGTGTACATAGAATTAAGAAGAAGAACCCCTTGAAGCAAAACTGTGTTGAAGATCACTTGGGAATGGCCTTCGGTGCAAGCTCTCCAAGTGTGGTGTAGTCCTCCAAGAATGGTGTAGATGAATGTGGCACGGTGATGATGAGATGGTTTCTGTGAAATGGGAGAGAATGGGAAGAAATGGTGTGGTGTTTTTGTGTTTTGGGAGTAAGGATGAATGTAGTAGTGTAGGGTTGTGGAATTGGAGAGTTTATGCCGAATTGAAGATTGATTCTTCCCCCCTCAGATTTCATTACACTTAAAGAGAATGAATGGAGTAGCTTTTCAGGTTTAGATCCAAGATTGGATCTCAACAAATGTAAAATATGGGATGCAAGTGTGTGTAATGATGGGGAATTCAATTTCTGAAATGGATAGTGCATGGCATGGGGAAAATGGGCAAGCATGTGGTCATTTTGAATGGAGAAGCATGTGAAAACTGCAATGACAGGCTGGCAAGGGATAGAAAAGGCACGGCATGGGTGAAATTGTTTGTGAAATTGCATGGCTGAAAGGTTTAACTAATGGGAAGGGTAGAAAATGTAAGTTAATGCATGGCAAGGTGGTGAAATCACCCAAATCCGAATCCAATGCATGTGCCATGCATAGGTCCTCCAATATGGCCGAATTGCACCCTTTGTCAATTCCTGAAATTCTAGCAACCAACTTGTCCTCAATTCTTCACATGGACTTCAAATTAACACATCAAACACTTCTCCATGCTTGGAGTAATGCTCGGACACCAAAAGTGGTGTTTTTGCTTCATTTGTCTTCCAATTGCTCCTAGCAAACACATAGCTGCATACTAACACAAAACAATGTAAAATGCAACTAATTTAAATCGAACACATCACCAAGACACCAAATATGTATGCTATAAATGCATATGAAATGTGAACTATCAGTGGTTTGATTATATTTTGATTATTTTGTATATGTAGAATATACATGATTTAATTTCATTATTTTGTATATGTAGAATATATTTGATTTAACTGAAATTCAATTCATATTTATTTTGATTATATTGATGGTTTGTTTATATTGTGAGTTTTTATTTTCATTATTTTGTATATGTAGAATATATTTAGTTTAATTGAAACCTAATTCATATTTATTTTTATTATATTGGTGGTTTGATTATATTGTGAGTTTTTATTTTCATTATTTTGTATATGTAGAATATATTTGATTTAATTGAAATTCAATTCATATTTATTTTGATTATATTAATGGTTTGTTTATATTGTGAGTATTTATTTTGAATATTTTGTATATGTAGAATTATTATGGAACGGTTTTTTAAGAGAAAGTCATCATCGGGTTCGGGTAGTTCGAATAATGTTGATAGTTCAAAAACTATTGGTAGTTCAAGAACTCCAAGTTCAAGACAAAGTCAGTTAGATGATGTTTTGGGTAATCTTCAAGCGGATCCTGGATTAAGAACTTGAATGATAGATTATGATGCTAATATGAGAGATGAGATCCGAAGGGCATATCTACAAAAAGGACCTTGTCAACCTAGAGGTCATAATTTCCCAATAACTAATATGTCGGGAATTAATCGACGCTTCATTCCCCAATGGTTTGATGAGTTTGATTGGTTGGAGTATAGTATATCTAAAGATGTGGCATTTTGTCTCTATTGCTATCTCTTTAAAACCAATTTTGCACAAGTGGGTAGTGAAGCTTTCACTGGAGATGGATTTAAGACTTGGAAGAAAGGGAGAGAAAGATTTAAGATGCATGTTGGACCGGTTTGGAGTGTTCATAATAAGGCTAGAGAAGCTGCTACAAATTTGATAAATCAAGCTACACATATTGAAACGGCAGTGAGCAAACACTCCGACCAAGCTCGTAAGGCTTATCGCACATGCTTGAATGCATCAATCAAGTGCACTAAGTTTTTATTGCGACAAGGTCTTCCTTTTCGTGGCCATGATGAAAGTGCCACTTCAAGCAATAGGGGAAATTACTTGGAGCTATTGCAATTCCTTGCAGATAATAATGATAAAGTTAGAGAAGTTGTGATGGAAAATGCTCCGGGGAATCTCAAATTAGTAGCTCCTTGCATTCAAAAAGAAATTGTGAATTCATGTGCCCTTGAAACACTTGATGCTATCATGGATGGTCTAAAAGATAGATTCTTTTCAATATTGGTGGATGAAGCACGTGATGTGTCGGTGAAAGAGCAAATGGCTATGGTGTTGCGTTATGTGGATGACAACAGGCATGTAATTGAAAGATTTGTGGGTATCCAACATGTTACCGACACTACTTCAAGTTCACTAAAAGATGCTATTGACACATTCGTTTCTCGCAACGGTTTGAGCATTTCCAAGCTACGAGGACAAGGTTATGATGGTGCTAGCAATATGAGAGGTGAGTTGAATGGCCTTAAAACAAAATATTGAGAGAACAACCTTGTGCATATTATGTTCATTGCTTTGCTCATCAACTTCAACTAGCTCTTGTTGCCGTAGCAAAGAAGAATATAGACATTGCCTCTTTTTTTGCAACGGCTAATAGTGTGGTTAATCATGTTGGAGCATCTTGTAAGCGGCGTGATTTACTTAGAGGGCAACTTCAAGAAGAGCTTGTGATAGCTTTTGAAAATAATTGTCTTATAACGGGGCGAGGCTTAAATCAAGAAACAAGTCTCAAACGTGCCGGTGACACATGATGGAACTCACACTATGGTACCTTGATTAACATCATTTCCATGTTTTCATCCGTGGTTCATGTGCTTCAAATGGTTATTGATGATAATCCCAATGAAAGTGCGGATGAAGCAAATAAGTTAATGAGAGAAATACGTACTTTTGAGTTTGTGTTTCACCTTTTCTTGATGAAAGTCATATTGGGACTCACAAATGATTTGTCACAAGCATTGCAAAGGAAATATCAAGAAATTGTGAATGCAATGGCTTTAGTGAAATCATGCAAGGAAAAGCTACATTGGATGAGGAATAATGGGTTCGATGCATTGGTTGATGAAGTGTCTTCTTTTTGTGACATGTTCCTAACATGGAAGAGGCATTTATACTTCCAAGGAGGTCAAGGCGTAATGCTCCAATAAAGAAAAATCGTCATCATTATCGTGTGGAGCTCTTTATTTATGTCATTGATGAGCAAATTATGGAGTTAGAGGATCGCTTTAATGAGGTAAATACCGAGTTGCTTATTTGTTTGGCATGTTTGAGTCCGAAAGATTCATTTGTAGCTTTTGATAAACCAAAGTTACTTCGTCTTGCTCAATTTTATCCTCAAGACTTTTCAAATGAGGATCGTTTGGCACTTGAAGATCAACTTTAGATTTATATTCATTATGTGCATTCCAGTAGTGATTTCTCTCAATTGAAAAAGATTGGTGATCTTGCAAAAAAAAATGGTGGAGATAAGGATGCATCAAGTATTCAATTATGTATATTTGCTCATTACATTGTCTTTAGTTTTACCAGTTGCAACTGCTTCAGTGGAGAGAGCATTTTCTGTCATGAATATTGTTAAGGGTCCACTTAGGAACAAAATGGGAGATGAATGGTTGAGTGATAGCTTGCTTGTTTATTTTGAGAGAGATATTTTTGCTTGTATTGAAAATGAAGCTATAATGCTTCGTTTTCAAAATATGAAACCTCGTCGTGGACAATTATAGCTTGTAATATTGTTTCCGTTATGAATTATGAATGAAAGTACTATGATTTCATTTTCAATATGTTTTCCATCCAAAATTTTTATTTGGACTTTTACACTAAGACCTCTTGTGGTAAGATTCCTGGCTCCACCACTGATTATATTGATCGTGAATTTTATTTTAAGAAATTTGATTGAAGATCACACCAACAAATAAAAACAATCAAAATAAGTTTTAAAATAGTAAACTACATAAAATATATGTTAAAAGACTTAACTGTAATGGAAGCAATTTTGTTCACCACTATAAACTACGGTGTATGCTCACCATACACCTAATGAACCGCCACATGTCGTTTCACTTAATCTTAGTTAATTTTAAAAAAAAATTAAAAAAGTAGCATCTATTGTGAAAGTTAACTAGAGTTAGGTGAAATGACACGTGATAAATGATTAAGTGTATAGTGAGCATACACCATAGTTATGGTGGTGAGCAAAAATGCTCCTAATACTAATTGCACCCCAACCTTTTGCCTAAGTTCCCATTGGCTTGATACACTTCGAGTAATATTACAACAATCAAATATAGCAAGCAAGACCAGAAAGATGGCAAATAACGACAATGGTAGATATCTCAATCACAGTGGAAATCATGATGGCTTACGACGATGGTGTTAAAATTGAGTTCAATGGAAAGGTACCAAAAATATTCACAATTTTTGGTTATGAGCTATTGAAAATGTGCACAATTTTCTATTGGTTGTTATATAATATTGGGATTCATGATGAACTTCCAATATTTAACAGACTGTAATTGAATATTTTGAAGGTTTTCGATTGTTGACTACTATTGATTTGTTACATAGTTTTTGGTTGATTTCACTTAACTATTGCATTATAATAACCTGTCTTAGAATTTTCGAAACGAATGGGCATTCTCGTAATTCCATTTTGAGTTGAAAGGTATTTTTTTAAGTGGCTACTTTTTGAGGTCTTAATGTGTGTGCCCAGTGGGACCCATTGCTTTTGGTGTTGTCTCTCCCAACTCACTCCCCTCACTTTCTCTCATTCTTCTCTCTTCCCTTCCCTCCTCATTAACCACTCTTGGACTTCTTTCTCTACTCTCTGTCGGCTCTCTCTCACTCACCGCACATCCCTTTCCATGAACAACCATGACAACAACAGCACCACAACCACCACCACCATTACCCTCGCTCCTTGCTCACTCCCTATCTCTCTCTTTCCCCTTCTCTGTGAAGCACAAAGGCCACCCACGAACTTAGCACACCTACCTTGCCGGCGAAATTCCACTTTTTTTTAGTAAGTGAGCCTCGGAATCACCTCACCCTATCTTATTTTGGATGTTTGGTTTTGTTGCTATGTATGTGTACCCTTTTCTATGAAGTTTTAGCTAGAAATCAACTTGGGGTTTCAAACCCAGTGTTCCGGAGATGGGCTGCGACTTTACATGAATTTTTTAGCCACAACTGGACCTTAAAATGGTATAATCCTAAGCTACACTTGGTTGTCTTCATTTTGGTGGGTAAATCACATGCTAGGGTGAAGAATCGAGGTCAATTGAAGCTCGGGAAGTTCCGGCCTTCTTCCTTGTCGAAAACATGTCAACTCGACCCCAACCCAGAAACCGAGGTCCTTCAGCCCAATCCTTTGGGCCGGGCTACCAGGCCTAAGACCCCATCCAAACCCATTAACCCAAAAACCCATGGAACCCAACCCAAAGTCACTATTCGGCCTAAACCCTTGGGCCGGGCTACCAGCCTCAACCTAGAACTAAGCCAAACCCAAACCCAAATGAAACCTAGATTCGGCCCGAACCTAGTCGGATCCCAGAACCTGGTCAACGCATGGGTTCGCATGTGGGCGCTTGCCTTGGCCGGCGTCGGCGACCCAAAATGCCGCGTGCGAAAGCACCTATGGGTACCTGCGGTTCCCTTTCATGTTTTTCAATGTTTTGAATCTGTTTATGAAGTCCGTTTCCCAAAATTCAATCGTTATGATAGAGTTTTTTTAATTGGTTCCTTTATGTGCTTAGGTGCAATTGTCTATGACATTTCCGTCTTTGCTAGTTTGCATGGCTCTTCGACAGTGAAGTATCTGTGAGTGGACCCTTTCTAAAATGCATGATTTTACTATTAGAAATAAATACATGAAACACGTGATTTTATGACTACGTTTTATGAAACATTTATAAGTAATTTAGTCTCACGCTTTATGAATTATCATGCTTTATCAACTTTATGTTCTTCGTGGTATATATGATTGATGACTAAATACCTGCTTATGAACGTGGTTTTACGATATGACGTTTTAGTTACTAAGCTCTATTTGAGAGAGAGAGAGAGAGAGAGAGAGAGAGAGAGATATATATATATATATATATATATATATATATATATATATATGAAATAGTAGGTTTATGTTTATATACTTATTTATTAGTTATTCAAATGATACTGCCTACGGGCTAATGATATCTCTATATGGCTTTGGTCGGGTGACGTAGGGACTTATGGGTTGAATGATATCTATATATGACTTCGGTTGGGTGATGTAAGGGCTTATGGATCGATTGATATTTATATTGGCTACGGTCGGGCGTTTGGTTGGTGCCTACTGGCGGAAGATATTTATATTGGCTACGGCCAGGCGTTTGGTTGGTTCCTACGGGCGAAAGATGTTTATATTGGTTTTGGTCGGGCATTTGTAGATGGCTTTGGCCGGAAGATATTTATATTGGCTTCGGCTGGGAGATGTAGTGCCTTCAGGCGAATGAAGATATATGTTTATATATAGATATTTATATATATGCCTTGTGCTACTACTACTAAGCAACCTATATATGATATATGTTTTTATGGAAGGTTTTATGGCATGCTAGGGTTTTCGGAAAACCTATTACATATTATACTATTGAGTTTTCATAAACTTTGGGGGTTAGTACGTTGAGAAATAACTGTTTTAGTATTACTTATATATCAACTTGGTCCACTCATATTTTGTTTTGCGCCCCCTCAAGACTTAGAATCGAGGTGTATAATCCCGGCGTCAAGGCGCTCCCGCATCGGCATCTTCGAGTCCTCTCAATGTAGGACCCATCTCTTTGTTCATTCAATTTTATATTATTCCTTTTTAGTGTCTCAGATTAGTTGTATGCTCTGAACACATTTCACAGTTGCACAATCATTGTATTTAAATTTATAAGTTTTAATTATGTTTGTTATTTCTCATGCATGTTAGCAAGGCTTCATCACCTTCGGGTGTCGGCCAGCACGTGCCTACCCTAGTGTTTGGAGAATATCAGGGTCGGGCATGTCAACATAGTTTCCGGTTGGTTGCTGCTGAATTTTGGGACTCATAATGTTCTAGGATTCAATGAAAAGCAACCAAATATTTTAGGAATTGTCAGTTATTGTCTACTAAACTGTTATATGGTTTCGTTTAGTTGCTACTGAATACTAGGACTTATATATGATGGCCTCAATAGTCATTCATGATAAAGAAAACAAGTTTTTCATATTAAAACTGTAGGGGTGTCTTCAATATAAACATGAAAATTACATGCAACAAATGAAGATTTAACATAGTGATACTAGTCTATGACTCAGGGATTGATTTGATGAAGTAATTGGAACAATTCATTTTCAGTATTCCCTCAAACCTCTCAACGTTTTACTGAGGAAGCCTTGGTTGGTGTTATTTGATCTGCAGGAGAAGTCATTGACTTCATAGAGAAAATGATGTCATATCGCAGTAAGCTTGAGGTGTGCAAGCTGACAAACTCAAAGATGCTTAGTCAGAGATTGAGACAAAAAGTAGTGACATCCATCGAGAGAGAGAGAGAGAGAGTGCCATACGAGTGAGGAATGAGTAAGAGAGACGATGAAGTAGGATGAGCTGACCAAATTACATAGATGACAGAGAAAAAGCAAATACAAAGCACATGACATTAGAACTGAGCATTATGTAAAAGCAAGAAAATAAATTCTTTCACAAATTAACACTACGACTACTAATACTGTCTTTGTCACTTTATTTTAGGTCCATGCGTTTTTGTCAATACAAAGCTGCTTTAATATGTCTAATTTTCTCATCTTTCATACTTTATATATTTGTATATATATTTTTAGGTCAACCCCAAAACTTAGATTGACACACGCACCCTCCCTTCTCAATGGATTTGGATCCTCTTCATGGGGATCTTAGGGATCAAGCAACAAGGGCCGTTCATAAAAAATCGTGCGGGTACAATTAAATGTTTTTTACGCAAAACGAGACTGTTTTATTTTTAAAAATATAAAAATTATTTAATTGTAGCCGCACGATTTTTAATGAACGGCCCTTATTCCTTGATCCCTAGGATCCCTATGAAGGGGATCCAGAGAGAATCCAAGTCCCTTCTCAATGGGTAGGTTTAGTTGTGTAAGACATATACCAAACTTATTATTAGTACACTTCTTTCTCTAAACTAGATTAACTGACAGGAGCTTAATTACTTTTAAATATATTATTATGTCATAGCTAGACACACTGACACTCACTAATTTCAACTAGCTGGCTAATTATGTGATTTAGTTTGATGTGATGGATTCGAGTAGTGATCTTCATCGGCCATGCGTTTTCCTAAGTCATAAGTCAGAGTTATTTAATTATTTAACAAGGTCAACTGGCGTGATTTTGGAGATTGACTATGGGCGTGGACAATTTCACGAGCAATTTGGATGGTTCAGATTCAATGGGTTTTGACTTTCATTATTTTCTGTGTTTTTTAGTTGTTTCATTCAAGGTGGCTGACTACTTAGCTTCAAGCACTAGTTGTTTACATGTGAACGCTTTGCACTAGGCTAATCTGTGAAAGGCCTGTCTTACACATATATCACGAAAAGTTAGGTGCCATTATCGCACGTCAGATTTTCTTTGTAAAGATTTTGGAAATCCTCTAATTATATCAGTTTATCGTTCAATATACATTGTGCGATTATAAGTTATTATAATTTTTTTTATCAGAAATCAAATATAAACAATATCTGACAAAAACTAGCCGCAGATGTACGATGAACAGATGTGATTAGAGAATCTCCAAGATCCTCACAAAGAAAATTCGGCAAGGATCATCTCTCGTGATTATTTACGTATTATTCATTCACGTGTTATAATTTTTAGTGTGTTGATGTAAGATCAAGTTAGAATTGGAATGTAATTAGATTATGAGTTAATGTAATTTTCTTTTCAGTTGTATCTCTATTAAGTATAAATACAAGGGGTAATAATATGTAACGTAAATTTCTCGCAAACCCTAGGCTCTTATTTTCAACATAGTATAGGCAGATAAGACTTCTTTGTCTCAACACCTCCTCTCAGGTGTGAAGTCATTTAAATTTAAATTAAATTTGGACTACAATATTGAGTGACGATAAGGCACGTAAGCATGTTAAGCTCAACACATAAATTGCTTCTCTGATATTATACTAGAATGTGAACATTGAATCTTAAAATCAATTAGCAATAAAAAAGAGTTGCATGCCAAAAATTATTTATACTATTAAACATGTAGAGACACTTCACTTTTTCGATGTGTGATTAATTCTCTCAGCAAATCCCCTCCTAAATTTATTTTTTTTTGTAAAATTTTAATTCTCATTCATCTTTGTAAAAAGAAAAAACTTGCAAAGAAAATTAAATTGAGAAATTTTTCCATTCCCTCGACTTCGTCCCCTCCCTCCAGTTCAACCATGACCAACTGTCCAAGGACAAATGCCTCAATGATGCCGTATCAGTCTTTTTCTTTCCTATTGAGGATGTCAGATATCTTTTACAGAATGTTAACGGTAATGGCTTCTGCTTTATTTGTCGCCAAGATAATGGAGTCATCAGTCATCACATAATTAAATTATATGTCGAGACGAGGATCCTTGTTATTTCATTCAGCACGAACTAAAAAATAATACTATACTAATCAGTGTAATCCTGAACCGTGATATATAATGATTGTACACACATATTATATGAGCATATACATAATAAGGTTTTTTAATCCAAATAGTTTTTGAGATTACAAAACTCTTTATTTTGGTTCTTGAGATTTGAAATCAATAAAAGTGAACTCTGCGTTTATTCACCATCAATCATTTTAAAAATTCTATTAAATAAGAACTAAAATGACAAAAAAAACCCTCAATTTAATAAACAACGTGTCAAAATGAATTTTTTTTTAATTTGAGGGTATTTTTATCATTTTATCTTTATTTAATGGAGATTTTTTACAGAATGACCAAAATGATTGATGGTGGACAAATTTAGGGACCACTTCTATCGAGCAAATCTCATGGATCAAAGTGATAAGTTATGTCAATCTCAGAGACCATTTTGACTAACAAACCTAATATCAAACATGCCACATTTTTAGAGCAAAAACCAAAGAGAAAAAAGCTCTCTGCTGCTGACCTTGCAGGCATGCCTTTGGCTTTGCAGTCGACGACAATGTTCTTGACAATCTTTTGTTTGTCTCTTTTCTTTTTCTCTTTCCGTTTACTTTGTTTTTTGGGTAGAATTATCATCGTGAATAGCTATAAGTCGTCGTGATAGTCATCATCTTTTGGCCTGAGCACATAGAAAATACAAGATTTTAGATCTAGTTATCACCTTTGATATGAGGTTAAAGTTGGAAGCCATGGAAGATGTCGAATTGCCTCGGGATCGGATTTAGCCAATACGACACTATGAGCCGGTACGGTGATATAGCTCTTAGATGACTGGACAATGTAGAGCAGCAGCATGGTTTTATCCTTTTATTTTGTTTCTATTGAAAAATATCTAGGATTTGTCTTGGAGCTTGGTTTTGATTTCTTTCTTTAGGAGATCAAGTTTGCTAGTTTGATTGCTCTCTATTGGTTAGTTGCTTTATTTTAATTTTTGTTTTGGAGTGCTACATCTCTTTTGGACCCATGTGTTAAGGGTGGAGCTATTTGATTTGTTGGATCTACCTCACTTGGTATTTAGGGATCGTGGTGGTGATTAGGTGATGCAATTAGACCTATGGGCATTGTTTTTTGGTCTCAATATAAGATTTGAGATTTTTGTTCTGACATGATTTGTGTAACTCGAGGTTTAATGATTTTATTGAGCTGCGTAATCCTGTAATTTTCCAATGAGCTCGAACGAGTGCTCATTGCTGCGCGATTGGTGACGCTTTATTGAAAAAAAAATTAGATCTAGTTTGCGAGGACCCTTTTGGGGCTGAGTTTTTCACGATGCATTTATAATACCCTTTTATATGTATGAAATATCATACTCTTCTTAAAAAAAATGCCACATTTTTTACCATCCCACACAATAACTTTTAGAAATAATCAGGAAATCCATGCCTCGTTTGGCATTGCTTGTTTTCACCAAAAGTTACTTTGTCACATGCCGGCCCGGGGCAGATCACTTCCCGGGCCCGCTCCACCACCGTAGCACGATATTGTCTGCTTTGGGCCCCGATCACGCCCTCACAATTTTGTTTCTGGGAACTCACGAGTAACTTCCCAGTGGGTCACCATTCATGGGAGTGCTCTAGCCCCCTTCTCGCTTAACTTCAGAGTTCCTACGGAACCTGAAGCCAGTGAGCTCCCAAAAGGTCGCGTGCTAGGTAGGGATGAGAATATACATTTAAAGATCACTCCCCTGGGCGATGTGGGATGTCATGTGATCCCTTCACAACCTTTAGAGATTAATCCATATTTGACTTACGACGAAGAGCCAATGATGATATTAGATTGGTAGGATAAGGTGCTCAAGAACAAGACAGTGCGTTTGGTGAAAGTCTTATGGAGAAATCATTTAGTGGAAGAAGCGACTTGAGAGACTGAGGACAGGATGAGAGAGATGTATCGGCGGTTGTTTTATGGATGCTAGTGATTGTATTTATTGTATGAAATTTTGGGTAGAAATTTTTATAAGGTGGGTAGATTGTGACAGCCCGTCCCGAGAAATAATTACCGTAAATGTGAATTGACGTAAGTACCCTTGAGTGTGGGTGTGTGTTTATGTAATTGGTTTAGTTTTTGGCCAATTATTTGGTACCCTAAATTATTGGGACCAATGGGAACTTAAATTTCCTTTAGTTGGGATTGGATGGAATTTGGACCACATACACACTCCCACATCACTCTCTCTCTCTCTCTCTCTCTCTCTCTCTCTCTCTCTCTCTCTCTCGCAGACTCTCTTTCTCTCTTCTCTCGCAGACTCTCTCTCTTCCCTTTACGTACGGACAAGCTCAAAACAGACCTAAACCTTGCAGATTGAGGAATCCAAGGTCACCATTGGACTGCTTGGGACCTCACGAGTGCATTGGTACCAGTTTTAGGTAAGAATACCTTCGATTTCACGTAGAACCATAACCTCCGAGATTGTCACTGTTCATGCACTTTTTAATGTGTGATTTTTATGGAATTTCAAGCTCATAGGGAGCTTAAGGAGGTCCCCACGAGGCTCGGGGTAGTTCATTGAGGGATTTTGGACGTCGGAGAAGCGAGATATACAAGTTTAAAGTTTGGCCGGAGTTCGTGGAGTTTTTCCGGCGAGATCCCGTGATCATTGGGTCCCAAAATTGGTATGGTTTCGTTCATCTTGGTGAGATCTTCATTTTGGTATAAATTACGTGAAAAAGGTTGAAAAATGAGTGAGATAAGACGTTTAGAAGTTAAGCCCAGCAACCGGCGAAGTCACCGGAGAAAAAGATGGGATATTCCATTAGTTTTAACAGAATATTACTAACGGCAGTAACAGTGTCAGTCAGTTTAAATGGAATATTCCCGGTATATACCTGACGGCGTTAACTGATGCCGTCAGTGTGCCTGTCACGTGGCCGCGCGTGGGGGTGCGTAGGTCCGTGCCGTCGCCTGCCCGTGGTGGCGCGTGGGTAGTCAGAAATTTTTTCTGAAAATATGTACGTGTTCGTGACATTGTGTAGGTCACGTTGGTATATTCAAATACCAAACTTGAGCTTTGTATGAGAAGTTATTTCCAAAGTTCCGTTTATGTGCTTAAATAACGTTATTTCAGTTAATTCTCGTATAGGTGAGACTTATCCAGAGGACGAGCGTAGCCAAGCTAGGCGTGAGGGTTACAACCCAGCTACATACCAGTGAGTGGGCTTTTGTTTTCCGTATATACCTATATATTGCAATTTTCCCAGAAAATGAAACTGAATGTTTATACGATTTGAAATGCCATGCAAAGTATCTATTTATTTTAATTATGCATTAGTGATTGCATATAATTATGATGGTGCTACGGACGCATAAGTAAGTCTCAGGTAAGTTTATTTACTGGTTATGATGAGAATGAAATGATGTGATGTGAATGATGAGATGTGTTGAGAGCTCATACACCTGTACCTTGATATTAGTGCTCCCACTCAGAGTTAGGGAACAGTCTTTCACGTGATGTTCACCTCCCACACCACATGCTCGCCTTGGATCCAAGTTAAGTGCACAGTCCTGTCGTATAGACCACTATAAGTGGGTTGGACTAATAGGTGACCCACGTTTATTCACACAGCCTTCACGTGATTGTAGCACTCTATACAGTGATGTTGTGCAGACCACTAGAAGTGGTATTGATTTGTGTGCAGGATATGTACATGATATGATGAGATTGATTATGAGCTATATATATACAGCCGATGGCTGAGTTGATTAACTGGCATTCAATCACATTCACATAGTTATGATTAGAGTTCAGTTGAGATACTTTGGTATGGCATACATACATATTTTCCAGCATGATTTTGAGATTTATATATATGAGCATATACTTTATTTCTGGGAAATTATACAGGTTTTACGGAGAGGGGTTATAACTTTTGAGAAAATAATGGTTTTGAAAAGATTTGTTTTTGCCCACTCACGCTTTTGTTTTTCGCCCCTCCAAAGTTCTAAGTAGCTAGTGTTCATTGGTGGCATACGAGGATCTCATCGGACGTTCTGACAGAATTCACTTATGTAGGACACCCTTTGGTGTTATTCGAACTTATTATTTCCTGCTTGACTGCATTTGACTTAGTATGCTTTGGTTTTGTATAAGCACTCTAAATTCTCACTCTAGCACACTATCTTAATTAGGATTGCTAATGGCTTGGTTTTAATTTGTTCATATCCTTCTTACTAATCTTTCTTCCGCACTGTGCACATGGTTACGTCACGCTCACGTGACGGCTAGCACGCCCTACTTTTGGGTCGGGGTGTGTCATAATTCACTTTAAAATTAAGCAATAAACAAATTTTTAGCAAAAATAAAATATCATGCTTATTTTCAAAGCAACCTGTAGGTTGTTTTCAGAAGCTACTTTTATAAAAAGCGAAGTTGAGCATTTAATGAATATTTTCAATTCCTGTAGTACCTTCCTTAGTTTTTTGAGTAATGTCATTTTTATCCTTCTACACACATTTTATCCCTTTGAGCAAATGAGGTAATAATAATCACTACCAGCCATCTTTGCAAAAAATCATTTGAATTGGAGGTCATTTAGCTCTTTGACTATTATTATTATGGACATTTCATTGTTTATCAACAACTTTGTGTTCATTTATTTGTCATGCGGCATGCCACAATTAGATAATTAAAGGACTTCTGATTCCAATGAATTTTTGCATGGAAGATCCTACAAATTGATTGGTTCAAATTATGAGAAATATTGTTCAATGAGTTCAAACGAGTGGTTAATTTCGTATTAATACTAACTGGTTCGCATTTGAGTTCTCTTATACATATGTATGTAATTATGTATATATCGTAGTGGAGACATATTAAACATGTATATATAAGTTCTTCATTTTTATATTCTATTTTCTGCTTACTCAACCACTAGAGAGGACTATTATCCTACAATGATCGACCCACCCATCATACCTATGAGCTCCCCTAAAGACCAACTAAGACTTCCACTTTGTTCATCTAGACTGTACAAGAGCTGTATAATATTTTTAGCAGAAAGACTGTATGCCGGCTTTCCAAAAGCTTGCTCTCCAGAGGAAGGGGCTCCAATGGATACCTATAAATATCATTTTTTTTTATAAATATAGCAAGTACAAATAATTCAATCAGATCATTAAAAAAATGAGAGGCAGCTATAGACCTTGGGCCATATATATATAGTTTCTTATTCGACAAAGATACACAAATGGCTTAGTGGAAAATAATATATATTAAGTGATTTGTTATCACGATCATAAGTTGGTTGATTAAGTTTTAAACATGTGGTGATATTCAGCGAATGTGAAACATCCTCTTCTTAAACTTGTCCAAGTTCTTGTTACCCTCACCAACCTTCCCTAATCTCCTCATTCAATTCCTGCATCTATTTTTTTTTTTTTTTTTTTTTACAACGTTATGTAAGGCATGCTAGAGCAAAGGTCTGCTCCTTACATTTTTGTTAGGGTTTACTTGTGTGCCCTATATGACCATCTCTCTTTTCATCGACTTTGTTTGAATTTCGTGGGTTGAAAATTTCACTGGCATTTCAAACAAAAAGAAAGAGTTGTATACACTCTTTATATGTTCAATAAGACGATGATCACGAATTAATAATATGACTAGTGGCTGATGCCTTGTCTCCCAAATGAGTCTTCCCCCAACTGGTGGGGTTGACATGGATCTTGACCTTCTTTGATGAAACATTCCCTAAGTCATGATTGGTCACCCCATCTATATTGTGACCTTTTTTTAATCCTACAATATTTGAGGACTAGGGTTGAAAGTTGAATGCTGATTTATATATTGTCCTCTTATGCTTTTATTCAAAACAATTCAATTATTTTTGTTGTCCTCTGGCTGTGATTGATGTTATGTATGAAAATTTCTTATTCTCTTGACAACTTAAAAGTGAATAATAGGAAGTGATAACATGCATCTCACTAAGAGAAAAAAAAACATACATTTTTTCTTCTACAAATTATGTTCTCGTGAGTCGAATTTTCTACTGAATAAATCCAAGTTTACTTTTATATAATATCACTTTATTAACACATGTTTTGTCATATACACCTACCACCATTACTATAATATTTTATGAGTGTTACTGGTCCCACTCTATTGTCCTATTTTTCTGCACATCTTCTAATTTCACTCACCATAAAAATTTAAAAATGAAAAACTCTCTTTTCTCACCCACCCCTATCCCTAATATAACCTTTTATATATCTCTAAATTCTTTTAAATTTAATTTATTAGAATATATAGGATATATATATATAGTAAAAACATGATAAAAATCCGTTAACCATCCCAATTCCAAAACCATCAAAGCAACAGATCTCCAAAACCCATCTGCACCATGATCCCCAATATGGCAGCTGCACCAACACCTAGGCTCCACCCCATCCAACCTTCGCAGCACCACCATAGCCTCAAAAACTGCCCACCTCCATGGGTTTACCCATCTTCCTTCGTTGTACACAATCTCTTTCACTGCTAAAATTGGATCGAGATTGTACACTGTCATGAGAGAAAGGGAAAAGGGAGGAGTTGAAGAGAAGGTAGCCGTCATCAACGTCGCGGTGAGGGAGGCGTGTGGTTGTGCACTTGTCGTGGTTATAATAGTGAGAATAGGGTCGGGGTTTTCAGATTTTTTTTTTCTTTTCGTTTTTTCTTTTTTTCTGCTATTTTAGTTTTTAATGAAAAAAAATCTAATGCTTACGTGACAAAATATAATTAGTTATTGTTTAGGTCCTTATGGTCATTCTCTAAAAGGACATAGTTGTCAATGAAATTTTCACATTTAAGTGGGGTGGGGAAATAAGAAAAGAGGGCGGGTTTAACACTACTCTATTTTATTATGTTTTTTGAAACCAAATTATAGTTCGAAATATCAAATATTTCACACAAAGGCTATTAGGTTTAGCTTAGTGATGAGGGTGGGCACAGTGATAGACTAAGTTTAGGGTTTGAGACCCTCCAGACAAAAAACTAATACCCAAACAACAAAATGAATTGATTTTCTTTTTTCTTTTTCTTTTTGCAATTTGTTATGTGTTGGTAATTTCTCTGCTCATTAAAAAAAAAAAACTGACTAATGAAGTCTCTGTTAATATGAAATAATGAATATTGGGAAGAACACGGCCTACATATGCTTTAGAAGGAGTCGTAATTCTCAATTACCACACCATTTTTTAACTGAAGGTGATCAGTTCCTAATCCAAACAGCAAGCGCACACAGCATGACTTCAGATTGGCGTCATTGAAATCACACAGGATATTTTATTTCCTTCATAGGACTGTAATATGGATTTCAAAAGCGATGAGTGTAATTGTGTAGGAGCTTTCAGATATATTTTTAAAGGTTGATTTCATGATGAATATCTGTGTGGACCTGCTTATTTACAAACCCTTTCTTCGGTTGTCATGATTGACACTGATGAAGGGCAGGCTGCCTCCTTTTCTTTGATTTCTGTTCAAACTAGTTTTCATACTCCAACTTGTTGTCGTTTACAAATTTCCAACTAGATCACATGACCATTATCTCGACTTCAACCTTTGTTTGCACAGCCTCAAGAGAAGAGTGCGTTTTACAATTTTATGTTGCATTTGTATTTCTAAGCTTGAAATATTTGTGTCCTTGAACCCAACCCCTATCGATCGATAACGGCTGATGAAGGAGATTCCAAATCTTAATCTAACGATTGGACAATTTCAACATAGTGACGTGGAGGCACGTGTAATCATTGTGTTTCACACGTTAGCAAACTCGCTTTGAAACAATAATGAAGAAAGTTGAGGTTTCACTCCAAATGAAAATGGGGTCGAGCAATGATGGACCCAACATTTTGTTCATATGGGGTCGTCATTAACTGAGTTAAATACTGAAACCACTTTTTTCCAAGAATCTTTAAGTACGGATAACTAATCAACCTTTAAAGATGATTCCAAATAACTACCTAACAACATGGACAAATTCTAAAGTTTGTTTAATTTATAGAGTTTTAAATCCCTAAATTGCCCCTTTTTAGCTAGAAAATTGTCAGTATACCGGAACACGGCTCAGAATATCAGGTGTTATAATACAATTGATTGAAGAAAAAAAAATTTCTCTTCAAGTTTTCAACTAATTATATTATTACATTTGGTGTATCGAGCCGTAATTTCGACATTGAAAAATCTCTGCCTCTTAGCGAAGTTAAACTCCAAATTTGCTAGCTAAAAAGTATCGTTATATTAAATGTCAAAAATATCCTTACATTGTAAATCCAAGCAGAAGATCGGAATCCCATTTTGTAGGGTTAATACAATTGGGTTAAACAAGAAAGTCATTTTGGGCTTTCCACAAAAAGAAATAGATTTGGGCCGAAAATAATTATTTTCTATACCTAGAGACAATTTCGTAAACGGAAGTTATTTTCACTCTTGTTAGTTTTTTTTACACAGATGATGATTCTCTCCAAATCCTCTTAGTGGGAATTATATGGATCCTCACATTTTAACCGTTTATCGTATATTATGTGATCAGTTTTTTTCAAATATTATTTGTATTTAATTTTTACATAAAAAGTTAAATAATTTCTAACTAGGGATAGACAAACGGGTATAGAAATTGCAGGTCGGGACGAATACGGGCCGGTTCAAAAAATTGTAGAGAGAAAACAGTCCGGGCAGGGCTGGACCTCTGTCAATTACGAGGCGGGCGGATCCATATAATTAAAACAAAAAGATACTCCAACCGACACGTTTCTAATTATAATGAACGGCCGAGATTGAATGATAACCTATCATTCAATCTCAGCCGTTAGCTTCTACCTAGTTTCTATCCGAGTCCAAGGTTCCAGAATCACTCTCTCAGCTGCCGCTCTCCCTCTCTCTCTCTCTCTCTCTCTCTCTCTCTCTCCTCTCCTTCCCTCTCCTCCATCTCTCCTCTTTGAGCCACAAGTTCCTCTTCAGCTCAGCCTCCAATTGCCTCTTCTTCAAGCCCTCGCTCTCTTCCTCCACTTCTTTCCCCCTCAGCCTCAAGTCCCCTCCCGAACCGGTCCGAGACTCCGTCCAAGACAATCTCGTCGAAAATTCGATGAATTTACAGCTACCCATCAGAGATTTTCACCTAATTACAAGGATTTGGAGCGAGTAATGCGGGAGAAGAAGCTGGCTCCGAGCTGGTGAACTGATCCTTGTGGTTGACCGAGTCGTGGCTGTGCCATCAGAACGAGTCGACTGGGAGGTTCTACTTAGACCGATCCATGCCGTAATTGGTGAAGTTTTTTTCTGCATAGACCGCGAAATTCGCGTCCTTGTCGTGCTTTTCTAGGCTCTGTGCCAAATCGGGGAAGCAGAGAAGATTGGCTGCGGAACGACTCGACTGGAAGGTTCTGCGTAGACCGATCCGTTCTGAGCCGCTAGCTTTGCGAAAGCCTCCGAGTCTCTCCCTCGCAATAGCAGGCCCGTCTTTCTGCCACTCTGTCAGAGAACGAGTCGAAGCTCTGGAGGATGAGCGAGCCCGAGAGACGATCAAAATCGAAAAAAAAAAAAAAAAAAAAGAAGAAGAAGAGGGGGTCTGTGGGCTCGTCTGGAACCGGTTCGTTTAAAACGGATCGGTTAGGTCCGGTTTTAGTGATCAAATTTACAATACTCGGCATGGCTTGTTCCGTATCTTTTTTAAGAGGGTCTAGTCCGGTCCCTTTAAATTTAGGCCTAGCCCGGCTTGTGCCTACCCTTATTTTTAATCGTACGATATACTATTAATGATTAAGATGTGAGGATTTCTAGAATCTCCACCAAATCTTTTTTACACATCTTTCTTTACTTCTAACAATTTGTGTGAATATATTAAACGGAATCAATGGCCACAATTAAACAAAGTATGTACGGAAAAGGCTAAAAAATGTGTATATCATTTTGCCTTCGTAAATACAATTTTTACAAATTAAATTGTTATCCTTTTTTTTTCTTACTATTAGTATGGTGGTGGTACATTTTCAACACTAAGAAGAAAAATACAACTACGAAGACAAGGAGTTAGTTGGTATCCGTTTTAATTAATCAATTGTAGTAATTGGAATATGACTTCTTTTTTTTAGTACATCGATATTTTTCATTAAGAGGATGAGGAGTTCAGTTAAGTCACACAATAGGCAACCTAATTTGGTATCGAATTCGTCATCCATGAGATTCGAACCTAAGATCTCTCACTTTCAAATGAAGATAAATATCATCAAACCGTAGTACTGAATAGCGAGTATGGCATTTATATGGTCATATATGCAAGAAACAAACCAATATAATTGTTAAGTGTAATTTCTTAAATCAAAGTATTATTAAAGTACAAATGGTATGTAATTTCTACGAAGTTTTAAATTTTGCAACTGGTATTTGAGGGGGGAATAATCAAATCTAGAACGTGGTTTAGAGGTTAATCTTCTTAACTATTTGAACAACAAAACTCTTGTGTGTTATTAAGGGGGTTGTTTTTAATTGGGAGTTTAATTTTTTTAAAAGAGTTTTAAAATTCAAGGGTATTTAATCAAGATTTTCAAATTAATCTAGGAATTCCATTGTATTCAATCAAAATTTTAAATATTACATTCCGACTCACTGGGAAGTTCTCATGTGAGTTCCTAAAAACAAAACCTGAGGGCATGCTTGGGGCCCAAAGCAGACAATATCTTGTTACAGTGGAGTCGAGCCCAGGTTGTGGTGGGGGCCCAGGTCGGGATGTGACATTAAAGGAGTTCATCAAACTCTAAAGAAATCTAGATGTATTCAATCATGAATTTAAAATAGTCCATAAAAATCTATGCGTATTCAATTAGTACTTGTTTGGATGTTTTTGTTTTTAAATGACTGAAAGTATTTTTGGTGAAAATGTTTTTGGAACCAATTCTTAGTAAAAATGCAAGTAAATTCTAGAAAAGCACTTAAAGTGTTTCCTGGAAGAAAGGAAGCACTTTCCAGGAAGCACTTTAAGTGCTTTTGGAACCAAAAAATATTTTCTCTAAAAACGCTTTTAGCCATTTTAAAAGCACATCAAAACGAACTCTAAGAATTGATTTTCAAGTATGTTAAAAAGTTAAGAATTTGGATGGATTTTGTTGAATTTAGAAGGATTTTATAGCGTAATTAGGCTTTAGAAAGTCATGCCTCTCCTCTTAAGATTTTGAATGAATTCCCATGGAGGAGTCTACAAAACTCCACTAAAACTCCATCAAACTTCATGAAACCGTCAAAATCTTAATTGAATACAATACCTAAGTATTTATTTTTTGTTGGTTTGAAAATCCTATCAAAATCTATTACCTTATCCTCCTTCTTTACTTGTTAATCCTTCACTCCCCATACATATGAAGTTTACAAGGTAAATTTTAATCTAAATTTTGTTTTTCACAAATCTTGTAGCTCCAAATTATTATTATTATTATTATTGAGTGAGTTGTAGCTCCAAGTTTATTATTGTTTTTTTTTAAAAAGAGTACGATATTCATTAAGATACGAGGAGTAAGTACAAAAGAAAGGATAGAGTACATAAATGAGTCTCGATAAAAACCTTGCCCGGGCTTTATAGCTCCAAATTAAAAAAAAAAGAAATAAAACTTTCTAGTATGTCTTTCTCAAAAGAAAAAAGAAGCAAAAACTCCTACTTTGTAACCCTCTTCAAAACCTTCAAAGTCCAAACTCCAAAGTCATATCCTTATGTAGCTTATGGCCCATTTGGTTCATGTTAAGCTGAAGTCCAAGTCCAGTAAGCTCGCTGCTCTCATGTCGTAAGAAACAGAGCCACTCCAGCAGCAAAACAACACAAAGTTTCAGTCTTTTAGATTTCCCAGAAATGGATCTGCTCTGCAACGCATACTCTAATGCCTCCGACAACGAAGAAGCAGAAGCAGAAGGAATTAAAGAAACCTTCACACCCCCCAACCCGAAGCGACTCAAACCCGATAACCCGTTTGCACATACCAAATTTCACCATCCTCTGCCGGAGTCAACCCAGTTTCCGACCCCCCAAGCAGAAGCTCCGGTTCCTGGTCGATACATATCCAAGAGGGAGAGGGCGTTATTGGCTACCCAACCTACTGTCCCCGAACCGAACCCGAACGCTCCTGTCACGACCTTGCCTGGTACTTTGTCAATTTCATTTGTATATATTTGTGAATTTTATTATTATTGTGTATTTAATTTTATAGAAACATAGACTGTTAATTTGAAGAACAAGGACTTACATGAACCGTGTTCATTGCGGCAACGGCATCCGGTATTTGCATTATTGGACCATGACGTCATGATCGTGCTAAATCCTTTTCATATAAGTTGTTCTCTGTCAGTTTGTAAGAAAAAAAAAATCTCGTGACAAGTTCACTGAAGTTGACAATGCCACTCATATATGCATGTTGTTGCTGGCAGTTTTTGGGAGTATTTCGGATTCAGACGTTCGTCGAGATGTTATGTCGTTGTTGAGAAACAAAGGGAAAAAGGGTCCATCGCAGCTTGGCCAATTACCCCAAAGAATGTCTGTAGCTCTAAATAGGCATACCAAAGCTGTCAATGCTGTGCATTGGTCACCAACTCATGGTGAGCCCTACTGTTTCATGAACTCTTGGATTATGACTTACCCTTTTCGATTCATAGCCTCGTGACACTAAATTTCCGTAAGGATTGGTTCTTGGATGTTGTTTTATCGTAAATTTTGATTTTAATTTATTATTTCATTAGTTTGAGTAGAAGGGCGTTTGCCAATTGTGTACTTTTATATACCAATTGTACTTATTGATCTGTTCATTGGAGTTAGTCAACAGCTCATCTTCTTGCCTCTGCTTCAATGGATCACACAATCTGCATATGGAATGTGTGGAGCAGTGATCAGAAGGTAGCCCGTGTGTTGAATTTTCACAGTGCTGCGGTCAAAGATGTGAAATGGTCACAGCAAGGATTGTCTGTTCTTTCTTGTGGATATGACTCTTCATCAAGGCTAGTAGATGTTGAAAAGGGGTTAGAGATTCAGGTTTTTAAGGAGGATCAAGTTGTCAGTGTTATTAAGTTCCATCCTGACAATTCCAACCTCTTCATATCTGGGGGCTCAAAAGGCCGAATCAGGTTGTGGGATGTTAGAAGTGGCAAGGTGGTCCATGAATATATTCGTGGTCATGATCCCATCCTTGATTTAGAATTCAGCACCAATAGCAAGCAGATTATATCCTCTAGTGATGTATCTGGACGCAACCTCAGCGAAAATTCTATTGTTGTTTGGGATGTTTCACGACAAGTTCCACTATCTAATCAGGTAAGAGACCTCTTCCAGTCTTGCTTCAATATGTGCTGCAAATGCGGTGTTCAATCTGTATATCAAAATATGGCTGCCCCTGCATATCCTGATTGTATACTGAGCTGAACTTGTATATACTGTAATCCTGCATCATCCTGTAAGAATTTACATTCATCCTGTAAACTTGTTTTACATTACTTTTGGTAATCTGTTTAGAATGCATGGTAAGTAAGATGTAGATATAACACAAGGCCATTTGTAATCATCTTCTTAATGATGGAAGACACGCGATACTAAAGGTGATGACTGCATCAGCTAAAATATGTGACACAATTCACGTGGAAGAAGGATGTTCCACAAGGCCATTTAACTTGCTTTGCTGTCAAATTTGGGACACAATTATAAAAATCTCATATTTTAGAATAAATCGGTTGTATGTTACTTCTAGGAACAGTAAGGGAGTGAATGAGAGTCATTTTGCTTATTATTTTGTTTACCTGCAATAAAATAAAAATATATCTGACTCCACAAAATCAGGAATCTTTTTTCTGATTATTCAGTTATGCATTCCTGATGGAAGACTTTGCAGTTGGAACCACCCCAACACGAATAAACGTTTTTCTTACTCAACTCTAGTTTACTAGAGTATGGCAAGTTCTTCCACCAATTGTTCTTACAATACTACAAAATTGCCCAACTATTTTCTCTTAATTCTATAAGCACTTATGCAGTTATGCTTACAAAGAATAAAGTTTATACTAGGGTCAAAATGCATGATATGCTACATCTTCTGAAAAGAAATGATGGAAGGTACAAAAAAACATTTTGAACAGAAAAACAACTACGATAGCATTCTAATGGGAAAATAATTTTGGCATTTGAGATGTTTATTATAAGTAGTTGAGAAATTAAAAAAGGGAACTATTATCGACACTCCAAAAATCTAATTGTCCACTCCTCGTAAGAGTATTTGTCTTTCTATATATAGAAAGTTTGGAGTGCACAATTAGATTTTTGGAGTGCCAATAACAATTAGATTTGTATCTGCTTTCGAGATTGATGTGCTTTGTTTAATGCTTAGAAGGTGATAATTCTATTCTTGCTTTGTTTAATGCTTAGAAGCTGATAATTCTATTCGGAGGACAGAACAGAACTATTGTTGTTGGAAACATGTATTTTTGTATCTTGTAAATCCATCAAGTTCATTGGATTAGGAAGAATGGAGGCATTTTTATTAAAAATTTAGAGATATTTAAATCAATATAGTTTAACCTAGTTGTACAGTGAATTACTTTTTTTGGGATCAGTTTGGTTGCTTTGTAGTGCAGGGATTTGGGATCGGTTTGGTTTCATCTGTTCTGAATGACTTAATTTTATTTTCATTCATTATGTTAAAGTACAATCTTAGTCATCTCTCGTGTACAAGTCTTCTGAGATACGGTCATGATCAAGTTCTCAAGGGTCATGTTTTGGTGACAAACTATTGAAACTAATACAGTAATCATTAACTACTTCTGAGTAAGTCCAAATTAGATTTACTGTACGTTAGCTTTTGAATATTCCTCTCTAAAGAGAAAATGGTTTGGCGTAAGGAATTTATCGCTTTCAATTGAAAACATTTTGTTAGTTAACACTGCAAATCATACAGGACCATGTATTGCAAGAGGTTTGCTAAGGCTGCTGGTTGTTAAAAAATGTATGATCAGAAGTATGATTTGTTATCATTTGAGACATTGCACCTGCTACTCCTATTTTTCTTTATTTGTCGATATTTTTCTTAATGTTTATTGTATCCACATCTGTGATCATTTATGCATTTTCTGCCACCTTACATCAATATGAATCTTGTTTAACCGTTTATTTACTCGTAATAATCACATTGCTTCATTCATGTTCCATTATGTAATTATGTTAAACTGATATTTCTATGTATCAGGTTTACGTGGAAGCCTTTACCTGTCCCTGTGTGAGATCCCACCCATTTGAACCATTTTTTGTTGCCCAGTCAAATGGTAATTATATTGCAATCTTCTCTTTAAGTCCCCCCTTCAAGCTGAACAAGTACAAGAGGTACGAAAGCCATGGAGTATCAGGGTTCCCCATTAAATGTGTATTTAGCTTGGATGGGGAAAAGCTAGTCTCGGGCTCCTCCGATGGTTCTTTGTACTTCTATGACTACAGGTCTTCTGAGCTTGTTAGAAAAATCAAGGCGTATGAGCAGGCCTGCGTAGACGTTGCTGTCCACCCCATCATGCCAAATGTGATTGCTTCGTGCAGTTGGAACGGAGAGGTTTCAGTGTTCGAGTGAGTTTCTCGTGTAAACTTTTCATACAAGAAATGTAGTGTTTGAGTGAGATTTCACAGCCAGACAGTGTTTGGTTATTTAAGAGAAGTATCGAGTACGTTGAAAGCATTTTCTTGCATTGTTACAAGAGAAACTGATATAAATGAAACAAAAATGAAAGGTTAATTAGAATTTTCCTTTGTTTTTGTCGCGTTTGTTTGCTTATTGAC
Source organism: Crataegus laevigata (assembly GCA_963580275.1). Taxonomy (NCBI): domain Eukaryota; kingdom Viridiplantae; phylum Streptophyta; class Magnoliopsida; order Rosales; family Rosaceae; genus Crataegus; species Crataegus laevigata. The sequence continues at coordinate 8,522,707 of OY756946.1, forward strand.
CGGTAACAACAAACTTGTTTCAGAGCCGGTTGGGAAGTGTAATTTAAATGCCTAGAAATGCTTTTGGTGAATGCTTCTAAAGAGAGATTATATTCACACTGTCTGGCTAAAAGTACATAATTAGTGCTTCTTGTAGGAAACAATTCAAATGTTTTTGAAACTAATTCTTAGTTAAAATGCAAGTGAATTTTTAAAACAACTTAAAGTGTTTTTCGCAAAAGTCCATAACTAGTGCTTCTTGTAGGAAACATTTTAAATGCTTTTAGAATCTAAAAAAGTTTTCAATCATTCTAGGAGTACTTCTAAACAAGTCCTTAGTTATTTTATTGTACTATGTAATTTATTTTGGAGTGTGATATCCACACACCCCTTTTTACTTTTCTCACATCTTTTTAGATTTCGACCGTCGGATTGGATGAACTGAAGAAGATCTAACGGATAGAAAGTAATAAAGGTGTGTGAGAAGTAAAATGGGGTGTGTGGATAGCACACCCCTTTATTTTTTTAGCTTTGAAAGTTATTGGATTCCTCTTACTTCAAGGGATTGTGGAATTATATTATCCTCTAATAGATCTTTTCTCCTAAAAATTTGGCTTTAAAGAGGTCATGTCACAATGGATATTTCACATCATACGTGATGTTTGATAATATGTGTTTGGGGCTTCGCAAAATTCTGCTTTAAATAAAACTTTTAGGATATGATTTGTGGAAGTGCTAAAGTTTTTATCCTGCCGCCTTGACACCAACAGTGAATACTGTGTATTTATTATTATTATTATTATTATGAGAGAAGGAGAATTTAAAACTATTACAATTATTTAAGATTGATTGGAGTTTTTTCAGGACTCATGAATAAAGACTTAACATCTTATCCACTAAGATATTGATTTGGTTAGTGCCCAGTAGCAATTGTGCGGGGTGAAATGACAGGCAATGCAATTTAAAGAATATTAGGAGATAGGGAAATCGACACTGAAACTTTGGGAAGGGATGATGAACCTAAGTTAACCACTGAGCTTTTGCACTAGGGTTTTGGGGTTTCATGCCTCTTATTTTCAAGTTCATAGGTTTTTAATTTCTTGGTTCGTACATACTACATGATTCTCAACCCTAATCTCATCGTTCCTACATTCAGCTTTTCACCATATCCTCTATTAGTTTCTCATCTTCACTTTACTCCAAATCCCATAAATTTGGGATTTTAGGGTGTTTCTAATTTGAGTGAGATTTCGTATTTATCGTGGTTGATTTGGGTTCTATGTTTTTCATGTTTTAGTTTGACTTGGTTGGTGCCTCTTGCTCAAGTCCTATTCATTTCCAAGTTCTTGTCATTGCTAGTTTACGATCCTGGTTGATTTCCTCGTAGTGGTTGAAGGTGAAGGTGAAGGTGACGCTTATAGTGACGACGTTTTTAGTTTTGTTGATCTAGGGTTTGTTTATGGTTGTTGCATTTGGTCTTCCCTTTCTCTTTGAGGCTTTGAGCTGCTATTGTTTATGGGCTTGAGTTTAAAGCCTTTTTTTTTTGTTTTGTCAACATTGAGTTCAAAGCTTTTAATACAACATGTTGTTCCCCTTTGGAAAACGGGCTCTTGAAATGTATATGCCAACATTGCCAAGAGCACGCAATGGAGTATTATCTAAGATGAATGTGTTGAAAATTGATGTACTAAACAATCAATAAAAAAGCCATAAAATAAAGAAATTTTTTTTGCTTGACCTAGGATCAATACAGGAAGGATTTGAAACAAATAAATGAAGGTGTTGAAGGAAGTTCATATACGTAGCTGTTAAGTATGGGGCAATCTGGCAGTGGGGAGCAGTTGATAGCAATACTGTGTAGAGGTACTTCTAACTTAGGCAGACCTATCATGATGAAACAGAAAAATGATTCACTTAAGAGGGGAGGTGTGGGGGCATACTCAAAACTATGCTTTTGTTCATCATCCACTTCCCTTTCCATCAAAGAGGAGAGAAGAGAAGGGAGGGAGGTGAGCGAAGAGGGGAGGGGGGGCCAAAAAAGGATACTAAAACAAGACACAATTATGCAATTCCCTTTCCAATTGTTCGTGGGGGTCAATTGTAGGGGGACATGACACACCACTTCTCTACTTTTTAGATGCATTTGCAAATGGGACCAAACCCCCCCTCCCCCTCTAAACCCCAAACAACCCCCACCCCCCACCAATCTTTCAAATACCACCTCAATCACAAAACACAGACACAAAGCACAAACCCACGAAAAACAAGTCAAAGAAACCAACAATTTTTCTCTAATCCAATTATTAAATAAATATATATATATATACACACACACACACATATATATAAAAGCATGCTTGTAACTCCATTTTTCAATAGCACTATCTAGACATACTTTCAGTTCTTGAAAACATTGATGGTCCACATACAAAACTGTTTGTATTGGAAAATATGGCAGCAAACCCTAATCCCATTTAAGGCAAAAGGAACACAGTCATGCATACCTACTCGCCTATATCAACATTATATAATATATATATATATATATATTTCAACCTTCATATGAATATGTTCCCCACCTTGCCTGGTCTCAAGCTGCAATCTTATTAAATCCATCTCTTTAATTGGCACACCATTAAAAATCAGAATCAAATGAGAAAAGCTAGCTAGCTATAGCTATTGCTAAAAAGTAAGAAACCAAATCAAAGAAAGAAAGAAAGAAACTGAAACGGTAAGCTCGAGTATTCTTCCTACGACTCCATATGACTTCATCATCAACTAAAAAGATAAAAAGAGATATACTTCCTTGGGAGCTTTAATGAAAAATGTTTTTCCAAACTTTTTACTAACCAAAAATTATTTACTAACTTTATTTAATAAAAAAGACTTAAACATTAATGAAAAAAGACAAAAACTAGAAAGAACAACCAAAACAAGGAAGCCTCGCGTGCAAAATAAGAAATTTATTTTCCATCCATGCCCCTGCCTTCCGTCAGCCCACTTTTGTTAGAATTAAACTTTCATTTATTTACAAATATGCTGTTGCCTCATTTATTTACAAATATGCCATTTTCTAGAGGATTTGTCAAAAAAAAAAAAAAAAAACTTTTGCCAGTTGATACCAATTAACCCCCAACATAATTAATTATCTCCAATTCCTCGCCTCGCCTCCCATCAAATAAATTTAAAAAAAAATTAAATTCCACAAATCACTACAAAATAATGAACTTTAGATTGGAAAATGACATAATTCACCCAGTATATCACATTGCACATTCACTTGTATAATCCAAACTTCTACACAAATCACTACAAAATAATGAAGGTTAAGGGAAGACTTCTTGGATCAGTGAAACTTAGTGCGAGACTCACATCAACGTTTATGATTATGTTTTTTTTTTTTTGAAAACTAGTTTATGATTATGTTTGGAAGTCTCATGCAATTGCCTTGGATCTATCTTGTTATAAAATTGAACTCGTGTGTGTGTGTAGTGTTCTGTTTGAGAAATAATCAGTGTTTAGTTTACGAAACAATGATACTACTAGTGTTCCGTTTAATAAATAATCAGTGTTTAGGTTACGAAATAGTGATAGTACTAGTATTCCGTTTGAGAAATAATCAGTATTTAGTTTACGAAACAGTGATAGTACTAGTGTTCGTTTGATAAATAGTCAGTGTTTAGTTTACGAAACAGTGATAGTATTAGTGTTCCGTTTAAGAAATAGTTAGTGTTTAGTTTACGAAACAGTGGTAGTACTAGTGTTTCTTTGAATAGTTAGTGTTTAGTTTACGAAACAGTGATAGTACTAGTGTTCGTTTGATAAATAGTCAATGTTTAGTTTACGAAACAGTAATAGTACTAGTGTTCCGTTTGATAAATAGTCAGTGTTTAGTTTACGAAACAATGATAGTACTATTGTTTGTTTGATAAATAGTCAATGTTTAGTTTACGAAATAGTGTTTGATAAATAGTCAATGTTTAGTTTACGAAATAGTGATAGTATTAGTGTTCCATTTAAGAAATAGTCAGTGTTTAGTTTACGAAACAGTGATAGTACTAGTGTTCCGTTTAAGAAATAGTCAATGTTTAGTTTACGTAACAGTGATAGTACTAGTGTTCCGTTTGATAAATAGTCAGTGTTTAGTTTACAAAACAGTGATAGTACTATTATTCGTTTGATAAATAGTCAATGTTAAGTTTATGAAACAGTGATAGTATTAGTGTTCCGTTTAAGAAATAGTCAGTGTTTAGTTTACAAAACAGTGATAGTACTAGTGTTTCGTTTAAGAAATAGTTAGTGCTTAGTTTACGAAACAGTGATAGTACTATTGTTCGTTTAATAAATAATCAGTGTTTAGTTTACGAAACAGTGATAGTACTAGTGTTCAGTTTAAGAAATAATTAGTGTTTAGTTTACGAAACAGTGATAGTACTAGTGTTCGTTTGATAAATAGTCAGTATTTAGTTTACGAAATAGTGACAATACTTGTGTTCAGTTTATGAAATTAGAGGCCAATACAAACCTTGTATAATCTATTAAATTAGAGGCCAATATCAATGTGACATGAGTGGTTATCTAATTCCGTTTTGTCCTTTTAAACAATAGAAAGCTAATGCAGATTTTCACATACCCATCACGCACTATAGATTCTGTATATATGTTATATGCATCTGTTAAGAAAGATGCATCAGTACGATCACAGACATCTCAAGAAGTCATAATCACGAGGTACCGTTTGAGAAACAGGTCTCTCTGAAGAGAAAATTTCTTGTTCCGAAGACGCTCCTGATATGTTGTGCACAACCGTTTCTCGTTCCGAAGCTGTTCCTGATTATGCATACTCACACAACAATAATTTCTCGTTCCGAAGCCGTTTCTCGTTGCTAAAATGCACCCCCCATATAAATCCAAAACCCAATAGCCCCAAATTCCTTCATCCTCAAAGACTCCTAATATGGTGATTCGAAAAAATGGTGAATTCGAATGGAATTGAAAATGAAAACAGAGATTAGGAAGCAATGGACAATTCAATTTGTGATACGGAAGCACTCCATACTAAAGATGTAAAGGGCTGCAAAGAAGAGACCACCGAAACAGTGGCAATATGAAAAGAAAATTTACAAAACAAAAACATAATACTAAGAATAATTGACAAGAAACAAAAACCAAAGTCGAGATAAATTGAGCTACAAGGCACTTCACCCTTGCAATTTTCCAAGATAGTTAAAAGATAAAATGTGCGCATGCATCATGGAGAGGGTTCTCGGATATACTATTCTTAAACTGAACATTATATTATTACTATTTCTTAAACTGAACCTAGAACTGAGCACGAGTACTATTACTATTTCTTAAATTGAACATGCATGAAACAAAAACACAATTACAGCACCTATAGATACAACAATAACACCACATAAATTTTCATGCACAAATCCATGATTTTCATTCACAAACACCAAAAAAAAACGTTACGATTTTAAACCCCATGTCCAATTACTAAGTTTCGAGTTTTAACACCCCCAGATTAAACCAGCGGTTCAACCATCGTACGGGTTTTGTACTAATATCACTAGGAATGTGTAGGAACATGTTGGGTTTATTATGTTAATTACTGCAAAACCCAATTCATGGAGCTCAAAAGATAATTAAAAATTAGTGAAGAGTCAAACTTCTCCAATACTATCTTCTTTTTTTTTAAAGGAAACGACATCAATATAAAGACTTCTCCAATACTATCACGAGTAAAATAGCATCAAATTATCATGGAAGCAACTAAAGCAATCAAATTATACTTAAAGAAAAAAAAATAGAGTAAAAGACATTTTACTACCCTTATGTTTGGTGATTTTCAACATTTAGTACATCAATTTTTTTTCATCTCAGAGTCATACCTAAAGTGTAAATTTTGGGACAGTTTCATACATCCGTTAGTCAAACTGTTAGTTCTTCCGTTAAGTGATAACGTGGCGTCTTGATTGGGCGCCACGTGTCATTAAAAATATTAAAATAATTATTTAAATAAAAAAATATTTAAAAAAAAAACAAACAAACAAAACAAAAAACAAAATCTGGGATTTGGGTTTGGGTGGGGGGGGGGAGGAAGAAGGAGAAGGAGGAGGAGGAAGAAGAAGGAGGAGGAAGAAGAAAATAAGAAAAAAAATCTGGGATTTGGGTTCGGGTGGGGCGCGCCGGGGGAGGGGGGAGGAAGAAGGAGAAGGAGGAGGAAGGAGGAGGAAGGAGGAGGAAGGAGGAGGAAGAAGAAGGAAGAAGAAGGAGGAGGAAAAAGAAAAGAAGAAAAAAAATCTGGGATTTGGATTTGGGTGGGGCGCGCGCAGGGGCGGGGGCCGGGGGGGACGAAGAAGGAGAAGGAAGAGGAAGAAGAAGGAAGAAGGAGGAGGAAGAAGAAAAAAAGAAAAAAAATCTAGGATTTGGGTTTGGGTGGGGCGCGCGCGGGGGCGGGGGCGAGGGGTGGGGAGGAAGAAGGAGAAGGAGGAGGAAGAAGAAGGAAGAAGGAGGAAGAAGAAAGAGAAGGAGGAGGAAGAAAAAAAAAGGAAGAGAGAAACCGAACCAGAAGAAGAAGAAAAAGAAGAAGAAGAAGAAGAAGAAGAAGAAGAAGAAGAAGGAGAAGAAGGAGGAGAGAGGAAGAAAAAATATATATTTTATTATATTTTAATATTATTTTTATTTAAATAATAATTTTTAATATTTTTTTATTTAAATATTTTTTTAATATTTTTAATGACACGTGGCGCCCAATCAGAGTGTCACGTCATCACTAACGGGAGAACTAACAATTTGACTAACGGATGTATGAAACTGTCCCAAAATTTACACTTTAGGTATGACTCTGGGATGAAAAAAAATTGATGTACTAAATGTTGAAAACCACTAAACATTAGAGTAGAAAATTGTCTTTTACCCAAAAATAATAATAATCAGCTGTGTAACCAATGAATCAAACTCAAAAGCAAAAAATGGAACAGGTTTTTAAAGAAAAAATCAAAAAAAAAAAAAAAACAGAGAGGAAGAAGAATTACATAATATCAATCCTAATTTAGCAACAGTTTGATAATTTTGAGTACCTTTTTGTTGATTGATGAGGCTTCGATCGGAATCGGACTTGGAATTGGGGATTTTAGAGAGGGAAGGAGGTGAGCGGAGAGAGAGGGAGAGAGGGGGTGGACGGGAATTAGGTTGTCGAAGTGTGAAAATAGATAGCAATTGGATCAATTTGAACGGGAATACTTGGAGAAGTTTGAAATGGAGGATCAAATGTATATCTATTACATACTTCTTTTGAATGGGCATAGTATGGAGACGACCTCCATGGGCGCAGTCACGCAGAGCTTAGCAACGGCATTCGTCAAACCTAACGTTGGAGCAAGACTGATGTTAGGGGGTAAAACCGGTAGTCCGATAAATTATTTTGTTTGGGCCAATCTTAACGGGCTGGTTTGACATTAGGTTTTGTTCTAACCATTAAATAAAACTATTATCTAGTTTTTGGTTAAAATTCAAAATATTAAAGCCATTTTCATTAGTTTTCTTTGCTTCTTTTACAGAAAAAATAATAATATATATATGTTATATTTAAAAATAATGTCCATATATGTGTGTGTACTTGTGGTCAAGGTATTAAATATCCATAATATCCCGATATTTCCATCGAAATTTCCGTGTTTTTGGACTACGGATATTTTCGATGTCATCGATATTTTTATCGAAATTTCCGTGTTTTTAAAATTTCTATATTTAAAAAAACACCAAGGGGATTCGAACCCCTCCCATTTTACTCCTTCAACACCTTGACCACCATATCACTTATGTTTTTGCGAAAATATGCTAAAATATTTACATATTTTCTACACTCACAATGTTTGCCAGCTCGCTATATAATTATCTTAAATCAGTTAAATCCATCATGCAATGCATTTCCTTCCAATTTTTTGTAATAAACTAATAGATAATTGACTAAATAAACATCTTGCAAAGTTTCAATAAAAATTTCCAAAGTTTTTCTTACAATTTCCGTGGTTTTTATTCAATTTTTATCGATATCGATTATATCCCGATATTTCCATCGAAATTTTTGTGTTTTTAGATTACCGATATTTCTGATATCATCGATATTTAATACCTTGCTTGTGGTCAAGCGGGTATTCGCTTCATAAGGGCTCCACCAGCTTGCCATTCGAGCGACATGAAACGATGGGCTGAAAGGTTTTACCTAAAGCCAAGCCAATTAATCTTTCGGAGGATTGGACATGAACTCCACGGTCCTAATCAATTTAATGATGTTTTTGCTTTTGATTAGGGAACCAGAATCAATATTATAAGGAATCTAACCTCATGCTTAACGATGCATAATCGTTGCTTTGGAATCAAAAACCCTACATAGCACTCTCTCTCCCTCTCTAGTCTTTAGTCTCCTTCATTAGCGCTCGGTCATAGTTTTTTATGTATATATTTGTGATCCATCGTATCATGTCCTCTGTTTTTTTTTTTTTTTTTCAACTTTAGTTTAATGTTTATCTTCTCCTACCTGCTAGGCCATAATCAAAATGTTTTATGTTAGATACAAAGTGTTAAATATTACCAATCCCTCATCCAATCCTGGCCTTGTAAAGTAGCCGACAGACTCATATTTATTGACATCACCATGTGATTTGTGGCCTCAACCAAGTCATCCCATTTGGTTGGTTATTCTTTAATTTTGTTTTCCCTCTACTCTCAAATGGATCAAGAATTGTTCTTCCCAATTAGAGTAACTCCAGTATAGGAAAACCCACCCCCCCCCCCCCCCCCCCAAGGGCAATTGCCTATTGAATCCTTTCTAGTGAACAGTAATTGTCTTTTGCATCAAAATAATAAAAAATAGCCATGACAATATGCAATAAAAAATAATTTGATTTCAAATTTCAAATATGATTTTTAATCAATCTCATTGTATCACGTTTCATTAAATAAAAAATTACAACCCAAAGTATTTGAAAAAAAAATATAAAATTGTGGTATAAGGTGGAAGATAATGATAAGATATTTATAGAAAAATTAAATCTTTTAAATTTTTTTTTGGATTTTTTATTAATTGTTTACATTTTTTTAATTTTTTTTATAATGTTGCTGACGTCAGCCTTGCATCATATGCCCTCAGGCTCTCAGGCCTACGATTCGAGTCAAGCCCCTCACTCGGGCCTCCCCCGAGCTCAATCGCTCGCATGGGCTAGAGCTTCTTAAGCCAGCAATTGGATTGGAATTGGGGGCGGTCCCTCCAGCTAAACCCAACACTGGAGTTGCTCTTAGGATGTGTGTTCCTTTATTAAAATGATTTAGTTTCCTTGTTCATGTCGTAGACTGAACCACGGAGACATGACAGACATGATTGCAATCTAATTAATGTAAACCTAAAATTAATTAAGCAAGAGTTAATCATATTTTCTAATGGCAATGATATCCCATAAAGCTTAAGCTAAGATTATGTCAACGGTTGACGCCAAGGTCCTAGAAAGCTGAGTCCAGCTAGAATCCAGTGTAATTCGATATCAACTATTTAAGCATTTTTCATTTCAGCTTTTCAAAAGATTTGCTGTTTCTTTATCAACACAGTGGTTGAATTATTGAATAGTAACACTGTTCATGCTAGATTGCATACAATTATAGTCAACTTAGATATCAGCTTAATTAGTGATAGCTAGCTAGGTGCACTGTTTAGTGTTTGCCTTATCTTAACGTAAGGATTGCTAGCTGGCCTGGAAAATTAAGAAAAAACACTAGACAATGTGAAGTTATATCAATTATCGACAGAATTACGGAGTTAATAGCTTAATACTAGAAACTATTCATTTTGGTGGACACTAACAGTAGTGCCCCCTCTCCTGATTTTTGTCGTCAATGATATGGAAAAAGAAAATAAAAAACACAAACTAAGTGAGGAAACAATCAAATCATATCAAGCACATGCTCAAACAGAGGAGAAATGAACAAGAAATGTTATTTCTACATTATCTGTCAACGTAAGATTATCATGTTCTTAAATTGAATGTGAATTATTGATCAAGTTAATGTTGAATGCAAATCTAGTTAGTCTAAATTCTCAATCATGTAACATGAAGCATGTCATATATAAATGCCGGACAATCTATTATGAGAGACACTACTCTACAATGGGCATATACGAAAGTTTACATTATAGACACAATGTGCTTTACTATATATAGGGCAAATCTTTGATGAGGCAAATATGATGGAAGTGATACAATCTTTGATTCTGATATTAGTTTCATATTTACTTTTTTTTTTTGTGTGTTGAAACGATAGCAACTTTATTGAAATCAAGAAGAAGGCATACAATCATTCAATAGGGTACCCTGGATTAAATCTGGAGGGTCTCGAACCAATGAAAACTAGAAGGAAAATCTAAGGCCAACTTGGCCATTCTATGAGCCGCACCATTGGCGGAACGACTTACATGACTGATTTTAGAAGACCCAAAACTCCTCAGGTACTCTCGAAAATCATCCAATAATAGATCCAAAGAGGAGAAGCCTCTTTTCAAACTTCCCACCCCTTGAACAACTTGCAAGGCATCACACTCTAAAATAATGCACTGCGCATTCTGTTGGGAAGCCCAGTGTAGACCTTCTCTAGTCGCCATTAATTCAACTGTATAAGAGTTATTGACATGGGTAATTCTATGAATGAAACCTCCAACATAGCTACCGGCTTCGTCCCGAAATACCACACCAATTCCCCCCACCTGAGAAGCAACATGAAAAGCACCATCAACATTTACTTTAATCCAACCTGCTAGAGGAAAAAACCAACTGGATTGCAAAGGCATAGGTTGAATATGAGATAAACGCTGAGCATGTGTATAGGCTTCCAACTGGAGATTCACAGAATAGCAGACCAGAACCGGGTTCTCAATCTTACCATCCCACAAAAGAGTATTCCTGGCACGCCAAATCGCATGAATTAACATAAGAAACAAATCACATCGGGTGGGAGGAAGAAACTCAACAATCTCCGAGAACCAATCCCAAAAAGATGAAGCTACTGAACTTTGTTGGCTGAACTTTGTTGGCCCAAATTGAAATTAGAGGAGGAGAAAACTAATCGGGCAAATGGACATGCACTAAAAACATGTAGCGCCGACTCCAAAGATGAACTACAAAAAAACACAAAAATTGTCCACTACCACACCTTTTTTTTTCAAATTTTCTTGAGTAGGCAGGATGTTACTATAGGCCTTCCAAACACACACTTTCACTTTACATGGGACCGAAGCTCTCCAGATTTTATTCCAGGTTGAAACAGTCAATGAATTTGAACTTGAAGAAGAAACAGTATCTCGCAATGCAACCGCAACCTTATAGGCACTTTTAACAGAGAATAAACCTTTAGAGTCATAATGCCAAATTAGACGATCTGGAGGCAAACGGGCACTCAGTGGTATAGAAAGGATCAAATCAGCCTCACCTGAAGGACATAAAGTGTGAATCAAGTCCGAATTCCATGAGGCTGATTCATAATCAATTAATGTCGACACCCACTCTACCCCACAGTCCTCTGAAGGCTCTAAGAAAGGTCTTAAGAAATGAGGTCAATCGAGCCATCTATCATGCCACACTCGGATTGATCGCCCATCCCCCACCCTCCATCTAGAACCATGTTCCAAAATAGACCTAGCCTCCATAATACCCCTCCAGCACACTGAAGGAGAGACACCCAACTGCGTATTCTAGAAAGTATTTTGCGGGAAATAGTTCGCTTTAAGTAATCGGGACACTAGAGAGATTGGATTTTGAAGAAGACGCCCCTTGTTTGGCAAGAAGAGCAAGATTAAATTCATAAAGCGAACGAAAGCCCAAACCCCCTTCTTTCTTTGGCCGACAAATTCTCTCCCATGAAAGCCAGTGAATACACCTAGAGGAATCACTATCACCCCACCAAAAGCGATAGAGAATACGTTGCAAGTCCTCACAAAAGGCTTTTGGAAGGAGAAAACAATGCATGGAGTATATAGGAAGAGATTGCCCAACCACTTTAATGAGAATTTCAAAATATTTACTTTATTAAGTGGTCTTGTATTTTCACTTGAATTATCTTCATATATCTTTCCTAGCTAGTCACTGATCAATTATCATGAAGGAGAATTCATGCAGTTACAGAAATGGTTAAATATTGCTTCAACCGAAAGAAAAAAGAACGTGAAATGCTAATAAGTTTAGGAAAAAACTTCACATCCCAACCTAGGTGACAAGTTATATATGAACACCACATTATCGCATCAAAAAGATAGCACATTGTATTATCCAACATAAGGACATCTAAGTTGAAACTTGAAAGAAAAAAAGAAAAAAGAAGAAAAAAGAGTCGTCTAGCATTATCGAGAAGGCTATACATGATAAAATGCCACCATGCATTCCTAAAAGTATTGAGTCTGTGAAGGCTTGTCTTTGAATAAAGGAGATTACACAATTATGTAGCAGTATACTAGCTAGGTCATGGGCACGTACACCAACAATTCTGGATTGTTCGACCATGTGGGGGATTGACTTACTGACATCGACATCATGAACAGCGTCCCTAGCTAATTTTGGGGCACAAGAGTGCACAAACAGCTAGCTTTAAGCTCTCGTGGATAGAGACCTTGTACTACAGGCTAGCTATAGCAAGCCCCATAATCACCATCCATCATCATCCATGAAGGTGAAGTTCCCATTTCTGTAACCGGTAAAATCACTCTATCGTATGAAAGTGAAAGATTGATAGAGATAGATTACCAAAAAAATATAGGAAACTTTAATGAAAAGGTACTTTAACGAAATGCCACAAATTTACATTAAAAAGTCATTTCTAGTACTATTCATTTTGCCCTTTATTTGGTCATTATCGTTAAACTCAAAGTTTTCAATTTATTTTCATTAGTTTTCCTAAAAATAAAAATCGATAAAGATAAAGCATAAAACCGACAGTTACGCCAGTATTTCTTGTTTATATGTAATGGTTAGTGGTTACAAAGTGAAGGTCGTGGATACGGACTCCACATGAGATCAGTGTGTTTTATAGATGATCTGCTTTATATCTGCGGAGCTGTTGTTCTTGGTTCGAGGAACCTCTTATGCTTATTTTGGATTCTTTATTTGATTATTGTAATGTGTAATTAGTACGCTTTTTCCAACCATATGTAGTTTTTCGATATGAAATATTTATCATCAACGTGTTCATATGTTAGAATTAGGTCAACCAACCCACAATGCATGAAAGAATTATAATTCTAGGCGTGGGATTTTATTTCTCCAACACAATGTCAAAAGTTACAGATTGGGAAGTAGCTTTTTGTGATGCTGGGTGCGTGACAGTTCCTGTTGAGCAGTGAACGTTTGATAGCAGTTCACGCTTTTGTAGTAATGGAGTAATTATACATCGTCTTGTCAAATTTTGGTTTGGTTCATGCATGACGTGGAAACCATGGCATCATATATTGTCCTTGATATGAAATCTCATTTGCTCTTTGGTTTCAATTTTCATTCTTTCCCCTTTATTCATGTGATTGAGGACATGCCCCAGGGCAGGGTGTTACAATCCAAGTACTGAAATCTCAACATCCCTTCCGTTTTACCTTTCTGCATATGATCATGGATCATCTTGTTGTCGTCGGCCAATTAATCAGCGAGATCACTATATATATATATATATATATATATATATATATATATATATATATATATATAAAATTTGAAACGAGTATAATTATACATCTTTATCTTCTTTCCGTATAGCTCATAATGCTTATGTGATCAATTGTTTCCAAGTTAAATTTAAACTGTGCTGCAGTGTAACCGTGTAAGTGAGATTATGTACATTCTGGTTGAGCAAGTTTTGCTAGATGGCAATGTGCAAAAGAGTTCGCTATTTCAAGCTTTTAGCGCTTATGTTGTGCCCTAGTCTTTGATTTTTTTTTTTTTTTGGTTAAAGAATGTATGCCCTGTTTTTTTCTTTTTTGAGACGAAACAATGACGATTTATTATAATATTAAGAACTAATTGTAGTTATAAAAAGTTTGGTGAAATAAATGTTCACCAATAAATTATATTTTGACTCACTAGGACTTATGTGGTGCACACTATAAGTTCAAGAGTGAAACGTGTCGACATAAGGCATAATGCAAAGGAATTACCCGATTAAGTTGATGGTGGAAGCAGTTGATAAATTATCTTTTAATTAACTTTGATTAAATAAAAAATATAAATCATGTCAAGTTGAAATCAAATACCAAATCAAGTTCAAATCAAGCTTTAGTCAAGACAATTTATGGAGACAAATTCCATAAATCAAGGTCTGATTGAATTAATTCAATACAAAATGTTATGAATAGACCTATAAATACGGGGATTCAAGACAGAGAGGGGGCACAGACACACTATAAACTCAAAAAAATTAGGATAACTCTCTCCATCCTTCATCACTCGCGTGAAGAACCACCACACCAAAGTCGAATGTTCAATTTATAGGAAAATATCGAAAATTTCTTACAATTAAATGAAGGGATAAGATTTATTAAGAAACTAAATTAAAAATTATAATAACACTAAGATGACGTGAAATCACAATTATTGGATCTATTTCAATAAAGTGACCTAACTCTTGGTAATAAGACTCACAAACAATAACCTATATCTAGTCTATTCTAAATTAAAAGACCCTTTTCACAATAATATCGCTTGTAATACCTATTTTTGTTTTTGAAAAGAAACACTTTTGCCTCTTTCCCGACGATAGGAATTCGACTGTGCGGTTTTAGGTCAGTGTCATGGTGGAATATCGAAAATTCTAGACTTAAGATTGAAGTTTATGATTGAACGTTGCATAGATGCATTGATTACGTACAACTTATGAGACAGTCTGAAACTTCTAGCTAATTAATTCAGTACCCATAAAATTCCAAAAAAGAGCAAACCTAAACCCTAATATGTACCAACCAGTCACCAGGAACTTGACATTTGACGGTTAACCCTAGTTTGCTCATTGTTCAGCCTGAAGATTTTATTGCAAAATTTAAATTGTTTTAAGTTATTATTAACCAGTAACAGCTGATATTGGAGAGATTATGCCCTAACATACAATTTGAATCACTTGTATTCCTATGCTTCCGTTACAGATGGCATGATGATACATGCCTTAATTCCCTTTGATAAATAGGACACCAACGCACAGACAGTCAAATGAAATAACAAAAATACTTCTGATGTAATACAAGATATCACTGACTTGAAAAGTTGTATGGGAAAGTCCATGCATGAACAGCAGGACATCCTCAACCATGTTATTGCCTTCCTTATACATATCATGAATGTTATATATGGAAATGAATATATTATCCAGAAGAGAAACGCAATATGTTAGAATAAAAACTTATGCTTTTTTTTTTTTTTTTTTTTTGCATACAAAGCACGCATTGTTGTATGGTACATTTCTTCAGGTGTCGAACCTTTACTTCGTCAAAACTTTCTTATCATCAGTTGTCATACTTCTTTTCTCCTTAACTTGACTACGCTAGATGTAGGACTATTACAACTGATTATATCAAAGATTTTTATTACCGATTATATGCGTACAATCGATTATACCTAATTAAATTTTCTCGTTACTAGTAGCTTGAGTTACATTGTATGGGGTTACTTACCTAATAGGCTAATAATGGTGGACCCTTGCCAAAAAAAAAAAAAAAAAAAGAAGCTCAAGATGCAAGAGTCAGTTAGGGGTCATGGACATGAGAAAAATTTCAGTGTGCGGGACACACGGACTGGTACAGCAAGTGTCATAATATAAATGGTTAGAAAAATTTCTAGTATCCAACCACTTTATATTATGACACTTGATGTACCGAATCATGTTCTCGGCACATCGAAAAAATTCTCCATGAATATATAGGTTAGAATTTGAGACAGACAACATAATTGGGGAGGGGGGGGGGGGTGTGAATTCAACGGATGAGGATCCTCTCCGAATTCTCTTTGTGGGGATTTTAGGGATCTTCATATTATGGTCGCTCATGATACATTGTGCGGTTAGCTTTCGTTAGGTAATATTTGTATTTAATTTTAAATAAATAAATTTAAAATGATTTCTAACGGTGCGATGTACGATAAACGATTAGGATGTGAGAGATGCGAATGAAATCCAAATCCAAATTCAACTTGTACTTTCTTCAACAACTTTCAACGTGCCACATTTTTCCTGCTTGAAACATGTTTTACACCCGCTCATCATTTTGTTACTTTGATTACTTTTTCACCTGAAGAAGATAAAAAGATTCCACCAATAATTCAACAAGGTAGGGCTTGCCATCAACCCATAAGCATCAGGGTCCTCACTCCATCATTACACAAATAGGAATTGCGAATACAATATTCCTGCTTATTAATTTTCTGTGGGCAGGGTGCAAAAGTCGAAAAACTACCCAGCATGTAAAACCATATGACTTTGTACCCTGTTAATTATAAAGGTTTTTCTTATCAATATATAGGTTAGTTAAGAACTGATTAGAGGATATTAAAACATGCATGCACAATCTCCAAAGTCCCATTTCAAGAACTGTCAAATGTAACATAGAAAGTTTACCTTGATCCATCAGCCATGAATCCATAAGTTGCATGTGATAACTAATTGTTTCTACAGATTGCATCAAAATTTTAATCTGTTGTGGGTAATTAACTTGTGAGTCAATTTAGTTGGTGTCACTTTATTGAATCATGGTAGTTAAACCCAATATTTTACTGTCACATTAGGGCAGCAGGAAGCTAGCTTTACGATACGGTAATTATTCCTTTTGCATATCCAATAAAATGCTTCCATGCATGTTTGTGCTGTCAGTGACAATTTTTTCCATGTTACACCCAAAGGGCAGCATGATATTAGGGACCACATTATGGGTCTCTTAAAGTTAATCATATCTTAAAAAGCTGTTAAACGAAAGATTTAGGTTTTCTGTGTACTCTGTGCTGGAATTTGGTTTTATAGTACTATATATGTGCCATGCAACAAGAGAATATACTGTGAACATATAATTGCCCCACAAATTGCAGTACCATCATTGATCAATGTGAATGGTTGTGGCTTTGCGCCTTTTGTAGTACTTGAGCATGCACATTTTTTAAGTCACACTACGTAGAGGCACCTATAAATGCATGAACAAAATGTAATCCCAATCAATTAATAGATAATTTTTTTCGTTTTAGTTATAATGCTAACACATGTAATTATCAATTTACACTTGTTATAACATATAATATTTTATTATTAATGCCATACCTTAAAATATAAATTCTTCATACACCATATTACAATTTTATGACATACAAATTAATAACATCACATAGCAAAAGTATTGTTACACTTTCGTCATCTATTAATAACTTAAAAATAAGGCGGATAACTAAAGATGATTTTATGCGAGCTGCCTCAAATACCAATTCCCACCATCTGTCTTAATGTTATAATATTTGTGATTTTTTTCCTGTTTGTCATACCATTGATTTTTATACCAAAAAATTAGTTAACAAAAACAACCGGTCGGTTTTTCATTAGTTTTTTTTTTTTTCTGTCCCTAATGTAGTTATTTACATTGACATGTCGATGAACAGCTAGCTCGCAGTACTCATTTTACAAGTATTGTACATTTTCAATGGAGCAATATTGGGACTCGTGCTAGATCAAATACTCTATTACTTATTGACACTACTAAATTAAACAGTTTGTGCGGTGAGGGAGATTTTGTCGCTCAAAGCATTCTTAGGTCATACAAAAACTATGGCGACCAGAAAATCATTGCGCAGATTTTGTCGCACAAAACTCGTGAAAAAAAATATTGCGCGACGAACATTTTCAAATTCATCGCGCCTCTAAACAATTGCGCGATGCTTTACTAGTCGTCGCGCTAAAGTTATACCGACAAAGGTTTTCATCATACGATATAAAATGGTACAAGTGCGTTTTGTGACTAGTTTGTCTCGAAAAGTTTCGCGCAATGAAAGATGTAAGAGGCGTGTGGTAATGCGTGACAAAGCAATAAGACGCGCTTAATTTTGCGCAACGACAGGTCGGCGTCGCGCAAGTGTAATTTTTAATTAAAAATAAATAGAATAAAACAAAGTTAAAAAAAAAAGATTTCATACTAATGACAAAAAAAAAACAAATTTATTTATAATATAAATAAAAAAATTATTTATAATATAAATAAAAATGTATGTACTGTCACATCCCGACCCGGGGTGGATCACTTCCCGGGTCCGCTCCACCACCGTAGCACAATATTGTCCGCTTTGGGCCCTGACCACGCCCTCACGGTTTTGTTTCTGGGAACTCACGAGCAACTTTCCAGTGGGTCACCCATCATGGGAGTGCTCTAGCTCTCTTCTCGCTTAACTTCGAAGTTCCTACGGAACCCAAAGCCAGTGAGCTCCCAAAAGGCCTCGTGCTAGGTAGGAATAGGAATATACATTTAAGGATCACTCCCCTGGGCGATGTGGGATGTCACAATCCACCCTCCTTAGGGGCCCGACGTCCTCGTCGGCACACACGCGGCCAAGGTTAGGCTCTGATACCAATTTGTCACATCCCGACCCGGGGTGGATCACTTGCCAGGCCCGCTCCACCACCGTAGCACGATATTGTCCGCTTTGGGCCCCGACCACGCCTTCAAGGTTTTGTTTCTAGGAACTCACGAGCAACTTCCCAGTGGGTCACCCATCATGGGAGTGCTCTAGCCCTCTTCTCGCTTAACTTCGGAGTTCCTACGGAACCCGAAGCCAGTGAGCTCCCAAAAGGTCTCGTGCTAGGTAGGAATAGGAGTATACATTTAAGGATCACTCCCCTGGGCGATGTGGGATGTCACATGTACAAATTTAAAGTTTTAAAAGAAAGCGAGAACAAAACTATGAAAATAAAGCGGAAAAATCTATAGGCATGTCGTTTAGAGGTGTTTGGTAATCTTGCTGCTGGTTAGGGACGGGGTTAGAGGTCGACGGGTCTGATTGCTGTGCTTGCTCAGTGTGGAAGGGCTGTGAGGGCAATGGTGCAGCAAAACCGGGGAAACGTATTTCGGAAGAATTAAGGGCTTGTACAAGAATTGACATTTGAGACTTGTACAATGCCAGCTCATTCCTCAAGACAGCAACTTCTTGAGTCAAAGCCGTAACCTGGCTCTTTGGCTGCGAGAATAACGAGGCTCCACTCTCCCTTTCCTGACATTTCCTATCCCTCGACAATATGGCCTTGGCCTCCGACCGAAAGTCTGGTTCAATGTCTCTATGACGATGTGAAACCTTACATCCTCAAGGGGATCCACAGACTCGATCGGCGTGCCCGATGGAAGCTGGGAAACGGACTCTTAAAGCACCAACTGACTCTTCTCCACCATATTCGCCTATGAAAAAAAAAACACGGATTATTAATAGAAAATAATTTGAAATAATTAGTATAAATGTTTAATGCATAAGAAAGTACTTACATGAAGGGACTCGGTCAACTCATCCCCAGGCCAAACATAAACGTTAGCAAAGACGTTGATCTTCGGAAATTTTGAACCCTCCTAAAATAAAAAAAGATAAGGAAAATGTTGGTACAAAAAAAATTATTAGCGACATTTTAAAATTGGAAATGAAAGTTGTAATATATACCTTCTGTCGTGCCTCCATCCTATAGAAGAAAGGCCTCGAATCCAAATGGTGGAGAAGAGTCTTCTTCTCTCGATTGATCTTGTTCGCCTTCGCCTTCTTCTGTTATACAAAATGTAAACATATTAGTTGTAATACATAAAGAAAATTAAAATAATAATAATAAACATTAGTAAAAAAATTAAAAAAAAGTAAAATGAAAGAAGTCGTAATTAAAAACGCACCACATAGGTCGGCTCCTGAAAATGACCGCAAAGCCAAACCCAACATTGGTGCAAGTCACTCTTCCACTGCTTGTAGCGTTCGGAGAAAAGCCGATTAAGGTACACGAACATGTCCTCCAAATTGTAGTTTGTTTGCAATGTAACAAATATTTTGAAAGTATTAGTAATAAAAGACAGTAATAAATATAAATATATAAATTTTACATGAAAAGCATTAAAAAGATGACGCTACTTACGGACAATTGATTGCGCACAGTGTTCTTCGTCTCCTCCGCCATCGCCTTCCAAGACTTCCACAGTATAGGGCAAAAGGTCCGCACAACATGCCCAATGTCGTGGGCCAATGCACTATGCTGCTCCGCGGTTGGTGTTGCCCAATGTCACTCGTCGTATCCGATTAGGATACGACCGTTGGTCACCTAGGTGACATTCGCCGTCTTCAATTGCCGACAAGGTTCCCGGGTGTTTTTCTTCGCTGCAAAGAGATGAAAAAAAAAAATCATTAACCAAAAACTAATAACAAATCCTACTAAAATTTCGGCATAACCTCCCCTATAATAAAAAAATTTCCCAAAACCTTGAAAATAACATAAACAATATACGTATCCAACACAATGATGACAACAGTTTAATAAAAGGTTCAAAACGATGACAACTTTTTAATCCTTACATGACATAACCAATTAAATCTAAAATAACAAAACTCAATTAACATGGGAATAAGGGAGTTAATTAGGATTGTATATCTGGCCGTGTACCTGAGGCATCGGTTGTGGATCCAGATGGTGACATCTGGTCCTTATTGCGAGGGCGCCGGTGAGTACGTCGGGCGCGAACATGTAACACCACTGAAGAAGTCGATGATGTATGCGTATTTGGGACTGAATAACCAATTGGGTTAACCAGATTGACCGGCCTATGGTCCATCTCTGCCGGAGCAGTGGCGGCAATAGTAAGTGTTGTTGGAAATGTGCCCTAAAAGCCAATCATATGATGATACTTTACGGACATTTCACATATTAAGCTAATCTAGTTTAATATACATAAAGGGCAGAGATTATTGTTTAAAGTTGTCTCATATAAATGTTATATGTTTAAACGATAAGTCCAAGGAATATGTAATTAGGAGAATGTAATCTAAAGAAGTTAGGTTCATGAGACCATTCTCTTTTATATATATATCCTAAATGTTCCTGATCATAGGATTGCCAATTGGGCATTAACAGTCCATTAAGATCAGTACGTGTTATGTCTTCTCTCAGGGAGAGTGACTTGTCTCGAGTCATTGGTGTGACTGACACCAAGACAAGCATGTAGGTGCTCAATAGAGAATGAGTTCACTGAACACAATCAACAAGGAGTTCTCATACTCATGTCACATAAGAACTCATGGTTGGGATAATGCAAAGTAGTCCTTTGACCTGAGGCATCATAATTGTCTTGTGGTTAGGTCTTTGATATTTGACTGTGTCAAAGCCACTCTGTAAAAGGGTGTCCACGGCATAGTTGGGGTTTAGCCACTTAGCCATGGAGGCAAGTGAATGCGCAATAAGGGATCTCTAACCTTCAAACCATTTGAGGGAGAGTACTCTATGATATGATTAAGAATCTTTGGCCAGAGTATGAATGAGATTTAGGAAGTCGTTCCAAATCACATTCAAGGTAATCATATAAGTAAATGAATCACATTGGATAGTAGACATGAATAAACTATCAAACCAAACAATGTGGTCAAGAGTATTGTATTAGAGAAAGACCGTATTGCATTGTAATCCTAAATTGAATAGGTTCTCCACCTCTTCTGATTAGCTTGGGTAGCCATGACATACTGCTAGGTGTCACTCATGGTTTGTGGAAGCCCTAAAGGTTTATAATCACTAAAGAGAGAATTGAAAGTAAGTTTCAATTTACAATCGATTTGAAAGAGTTCTAATCGCCCACTGCCTCGCTAAAAGAAACCTAATAGATCGTACACCGAGTAAGGTAGAGATTGAAGAAACAATGGAGATGAGTAAGGATAATTAAATGGTTTAATTATTTATGGCTAGGATTAATTAATATGTTAATTAATCAAACGAACAAGTTCGTTTTAAACCTTGAGTTAGTGTTGGGCCTTAAAGCCCAAATTGGGCTTCCAATCGTTAAGCCCATTAGCTTAAGTTGTATGACAACTTAACAACCAAAATTTAAGAAGCCCAAAACAGCCCAAAGGCATGGGAAAACCGGCCATATAGAGAAAGGGTAGTGAACTTGCTTTAATTGCAAGTTTGCCACTACATTGTGAGGTGGTATAAAGACAACTTTATAACATTTCATCATTGGGGTTTTCTTTTGGAGAAAAGATGAGAACACGAGCTCTCTTTCTCTCTAAGAGGCCGGCCACCCTAGAGGAAGATTAGCTAGCAATCTCACTTCCTCTAGGTCACTCATCTCCTCCTCAAAGCTCTCCTTGGTGTGGAAAAATTAGAGGTTCTCTATTTTGGGAACTTGGAGAATCCTATCAACCATCATCCTACAAGAAATCCATGGAGCTAAGAAGCAAGGAATGAAGGCCCTCTCCTTGGGTGATTAGCCTTTGCTTAAGCAAAGATGAATCAACAAAGGTATAAGATCTCAACTCACTTTGTTTTGAGTTGAGTCTTGGTTCGCCATATCTACTAGGCTTTGAATTTCATGGGTTAAGTTTTGGTTTTGAGTGTATACTAACATGATTCCGCCTTTAATTGTTAATTGCATGTTGTTGATGTTGCTCAAATGAACTTGTTTTTCACAAATTTTCCTTCAAGTGTAGTCGTCGAACTAGGTGTAGCCGCCAGACTAGGTGTAGAAATGATCGGCCTCCGGGTTCTAATGAGGTGAGACATCTACAAAATTGGAAATCAATTTGTTTCGTACACAAATATTTAAATTTAAAACGAAATTTAAAAACCTTAATTCTAAACCCAATTCAAGTTTGGCAGAAATAAAACTTAAAACTGATATACTATACACAAACTAATCAATTCAGATAGGATATAGACCCAACATTATAACTTATAAGAATAAACTAGCATAAAGAAGTAGTTGGAGGCAAAATCATACCTTATGAGTGTATGCGTCTGTCTGTATATGCGTGCTCTGTGTGTGTATGTACTGTCTCTGTGTGTGTCCATGTATATATGCTGATTTTGGGTGTGTGTGTGTGTCTGTCTCTGTGTGTGTCCATGTATATATGCTGATTTTGGGTGTGTGTGTGTGTGTGTGTGTGTGTGTGTGTGTCGATGTATGCTAATTATATGCTGATTTTGGGTGTGTGTGTGTGTGTCGATGTATGCTAATTTTCCATGTGCTTTGTGTGTGTGTGTTGATGTATGCAAGTTGTGTGTGTGTGTGTGTGCTATGTGTGTATGTACTAAGCAACATAATTTCAAACAGTTTCCACCATAATTATTTAATAGTTTAACATGTAGTAATAATTTCACAGGTAGTAATGAGAAAATGAACCATATAAAGTGATTCTCAGTCTCTTTAAACATCCACATTACATATAGAAATCATATGACTATTGGATATAAATAGACATATCAGCAAATCAATGTCATGATCGTCTTCAACAGAAGAGCAAGACAGAGGAGAAATGGACAGCAAAAGAGTAAAAACAGTAAGGTAGAAAAGCAGCTTAGGAGAAGCCATTAAGGCATCCATTTAGTTCTGAGTATTTGCTTAATTAGCACATAAGGATGGTGATCATGTATTTATATTATAAGTATGCCCCAAAGTGCAATGTGAACACTTACCAAAATTGTTTAGGATCAAAATTACATGTCGAAAATTTGTGGACTTGTATCTATATATATTATAAGGATTAATTTGCACATCATTTACCCACTCTTTGTGTTCATCTATTTTGTTTGCATTATCTAGCCATTCAGAAATATTGTTTTATTTCCAAATGAGTAAGAAATCATTTAAATAAAGAAGAAAAATGAGCAAAAGCTAAACTTTTGGAAAGTTCTGCAAATCCACATCAAAAATCTTTTTATATATGAGGCTAATGATGACCTACTCAAACTTAGGGTGAAACAAGAAAAACACTCATAACGCATATCACTAGTATATAGCTGCCCTCAATGGCTCAATCACATATATCCATTCGACTTTTAAATTTAATAATCTCAACATTGAAAAAATGGTAACACTTTTTACCAAAAAAAAAATGCAAACACTAGTATCAGCCTTGATCTTCCATTTTCTCAAGGACCTAGCCAACAAAATATTAAAAAGATCAAAGTTAATAATTTAATTGTAACAATACTCCACTCGAAAACTGAGGAACACAACTAAAGATAAGTAGCAGAAACCTTAATGTCATTACATTCGCTTGTATGAAAGGGAACTGACTCTCAATTACCAAAACAGAAAGACCGAATAAAAATTATTATAGGGTGGAAAGCCAATTGTCTAACTTAGGTTACTTTCCAGGAAGGAAAGAGTGTAAGCATTTTCCAAGTTCTGCATTGCACAGATTCCACCTACATCTAGCAACAAACATCAAGTTTTTGAACCAAAAACTTCAACCAACATTCAATTCCAAAATCCAACAGCAAAGTAACAAAAACCCCACTCGGAAAACCAAAGAACAAAGCTAAGTTCATTTAGTTCCATTATTTCTCAACACACTGAATCACTTTGTATGGTAATAAGAAAAATTCAACCAAGAGCGAGACAAGGCCCTAATTCTAAACATTTACTTGAAATTATAAAACTCCTAATTTAAGATAACCCCCAGTAAAGCACCCTAAATCTAACCCCCAATTTAAGAAAACATAATCTAACCTCACTGCCCAAAATTGTTCTCCTAATTTAAAACCTAAATCTAACCCCAATTAAGAACTCTAAAAACTCTAACTTAAGAACCTAAATGTAAACCCTAATTTACGAACCCTAAATCTAACCCAACTGCCCTAATTCTAACCCCTAATTTGAAAAATAAAAAGAAAACAAAAAAACCCTAATTCTAACCCCTAATTTGTAAATCTAACCCAACTGCCCTAATTCTAACCCCTAATTACGAAGTCGCGACGGCCGGAGAGAGAGACGGAGAAACAGATGGAGATATAGAGAAAGGAGAGAGGGTATCGCGCAGGGAAAAAGGAAGAAGAGGGAAGTGAGGGGAAGAAGGAGAGACGGGGTCAAAATATAAAATCTTGCACGATAGAGTCTTTGTCTCGCAAGGCTAAAAAATCGTTGCGCAATTTTTTTAGAATTTTTGCGAAAAAAAAAACGCCATAATTGAAATTTCAAACACTTGCGCGACAAATACATATATTTCGTCGCGCAAATATACGTTGTGTGATGAAATATATGTATTCGTTGTGCAAGTGTTTGAAATTTCAATATTCCCACGTAAATTTAAAATAATCATTAATCGTGATTTTTCGTTTATAACCGTCGAAAAGTTTTGTCCCGTTACTTGAACTCTGAATGTTTTTTTTTGCGATTTTTGGCGTATGCGATCTCGAACCATATACAAACAAGTTTGATGGTTGGATTGTTGAAATTCGTTTCGTAGAATGTGTATTCCATCAAAATGATAAATTTACTAACATTTACAGTTTATTTATATTTTTATTAAGTATAACATAAGATTTTGTGGTATCCACTAGTGTCAATATTTTAAATTGAAGAACGAATTCATTCATTGTATTCACATAGGGTCAAGGAGTGTAGCTGTAAAAAAATCATCAAAATCGGAGTTAAAATAACCGTTAAATCGTGATTTTTCGTTTATAACAGTCGAAATTTTTTGTCTCGTTACTTGATCTCTGAATGTTTGTTTTTTGTGATTTTTGGCGTATGCAATCTCGAACCATATACAAACAAGTTTGACGGTTGTATCATTGAAATCAATTTCATAGAATTTGCATCCCATCAAGTTCAATGGTATATATATTTAAGCCGATCCAATGGTAACCAATTTATTAGGTAGATTTAAATTTATTTATTTTGTACGTATAACACTTAAAAAATTGAATGGTATGTATGTTTAAGCCGATCCAATGGTCACCAATTTTTTAAATTTAATTTAATATATATAATTATTATAGTTTTTAGGGTATAAAATTGTTAAATTAATATATATATATATAATTATTATAGTATTTTTTTAGGGTTATAAAATTATTAAATTAATATTTTGCTTGTCATGTCGGGTTATTGGGTTGTGTCAGGAATTGTCAGGCCTAGCTTGCGCAACAAAAAATTGTTATGCGTCGCGCAATTATGTTTTAAAATGGTTTTTTTTATTTTGTTTACAATTTATTATAAAATACAAACAAAACAAATTTATTTACAAATTAATTTACATATAAAATGGGAATCATTCATACCATTTTTTCCATCACTCTATATAATGCATTAACCATTTCATGTATTTTACAAATAAATTGCCTTAATCTTCATCCGAATTATAATAACTTTCACTTTCATCGCTATCATCATTTTCAGTGTCTCATTCCTCCTCATCGATAGGTACGTCACCATTGTCGTTTGTGCGCACTGGACCATCGTATCTTGGAATATTACCAAGGTCAATTGTGATTGACTGAATCGGTATTTCGATTGAAGATACTTCTATCTGAAATGGTTCTTGGATAAGATTAGTATCTCAAAGTGTTTCCGCACCACTTTCCATCAAAGATTCAAGACGTTGGTCAGCAACATTGTCGATGTCATCGTCAGTACAGTCTTGTTCTGGTATAGCATACATGTTCCTATGATCCATCTTCTGAACAGCTTTTCAACCCATCCCGACTTTAGAGTCATCTAGATACACAATTTGTTTTGCCATGGTTGCTAAGATGTAAGGGTCGTCATCGTACCAAGTTTTGGTAGTGTTCACTGATAGTAATCCATGATCTCTTTTCACACTTCCAAGTTTTGGTTGCTAAGATGTAAGGGTCGTCATTGTACCAAGTTTTGGTACCTTTGCGTGACGAAATATTCGTCGCGTAAACCTCTAAGTCTGTTGTGCAAAATGCGTCATAAATGCGCAATAAATTAGAAGGTTTGAATGCATTCTGACCGTGCTTTGCGCGACAAACACATGGGTTCGTCGCGCAAAGATATCTTACGCGACAAAGTATAGTCACGCAATATATTGAGCGACGAAGGTGGCGTTGCGCAAGCTATTGAACGACAAATAAAATAATTGTAATTACAAAGTTTACGTAAACATAGATATCTATGTTTACGTAAACTTTATAATTACAAACAAATATTCACAAATGATTTAATACCTTAAATATTTATTCTAAAATTAATTAATACTTTAAATATTTATTCTATAAATAATTAATACCTCAAATATTATTCTATAAATAGTTAATACCTTAAATATTTATTCTACAAATAATTAATGCCTGAATCCATACAATTATTTTCAACATAAATACGATATTCATTGAAGATTAAAAACACATATAAACCGAGGATAGCTAGAGTGCTTATATTAGGTCTCAATAATAATAATAAAAACTCAACAGGAATTGAAGCCTAATTAAGTCCAAATACATAAAAAAACAAAAAATAAATAAAAAACCTTAAATTTAAATATTGTCATACAATACATAAATTTTAAACTACTATTTGGATGCTCCATTCCGCAAGACTTCATAACGCCACCAATTGTAACCTCCATCCAACGCATTCTCCAGCAACTTCATCAATTGTTCTTTCGGTTCATCATTAAAAACATACTTACACTGTTACACATTTATGCAAATAATTAATTCCAACATATAACTAAAAATTTCACAAACTTCATTATTGATTCATCAACAATATACTTACTAATAGTTCATCCATCACAGCCTTCTTCACATTTCCGGGCATATCTTTCCAAGAACGCCACTTAACAGTGGGGCAATTATTCTTTATAGCTACAAGAATCGCATGAGCAAACTTAAAATGCTTTCTCAAATCATGCAGGTTGGTGTTGCGCACACTCTTTTCGTTGTGTTTATCTGCCATCTCTGTAAGATCCCACATCGCCCAGAGGAGTGATCCTTATATGTATATTCTCATCTCTACTTAGCACGAGACCTTTTGGGAGCTCACTGGCTTCGGGTTCCGTAGGAACTCCGAAGTTAAGTGAGTTTGGGCTATAACAATCCCAGGATGGGTGACCTCTTGGGAAGTTGCTTGTGAGTTCCCAAAAACAAAACCGTGAGGGCGTGATCGGGGCCCAAAGCGGACAATATCGTGCTACGGTGGAGTCGAACCCGGGAAGTGGTCCCACCCAGGTCGGGATGTGACAATTTCAGTATGAACAGAAATGTGAAAAATAAGGAGAACAGAATTGTAAAGAATAAGGACAGTAGAAGCGCCTATTTATAACAAAGTTAGGATCTTTGCTCGACGAAGGCTTTGTCGCGCAAATATCTATATTAAATGTCCACTGATTCACCTGCACTAAATGGTCAAAGTTGACTGGAACTTATGCGACCAACTATTGGTCGCACAAAGGCCCATTTTCGTCACGCAAGTTTTCCGCACCAAATAAAATTACCCCGCGTTTTCTTGCTGACTTTAAGCGACGAAAACAATTATTCGTCACGCAAGTTTTTTTTTCACTATGTTTTCTATTTTCCGCGACCAATACATTGTTCCGTCACGCAAGTGCGTCTTGTGCGACGAATTTTTGCTCGTCACGCAAGCTGTTTTTTCTTCTAGTGTGAATCAAGAAATGTTATATTGCCCAAAATTTGTTTCCGGTTACTCGGTTAATTTCACGCCTAAGTACTCAGGTAGATCACAACACAAATCCCAATGATTTATGTGAGCAATGCATGATTCAAATTACCCAATAAACATCAAGAACATATTAGTTACCACATATTCCAATTGTATACATCACGGTTTCAAAAGGCAATTGCAAATTCCAATTTGGAAATGTCTTTTAAGTCGACTTGTAACCAAATTGAAAATGATTCTTGGCAAAGATTTACATATAGGGACAACATAAAAAGAATTTATATGATCAATTATTTCTATAACTCCAACGTATATAGGTTTATTTACTTATTTTTGAACAAACACTAGAATATTTACGTAGAAAGAATTTACATGGGACAACATAATTCTATAAAGCAAAATCATTTCTTTGCATGAGTCGAACATAAAATATGCTTTGAGTAAATGAAGACAACTACCATAGAAATAAAACCGTAACCAATACAACAACCATA
Source organism: Crataegus laevigata (assembly GCA_963580275.1). Lineage (NCBI taxonomy): Eukaryota > Viridiplantae > Streptophyta > Magnoliopsida > Rosales > Rosaceae > Crataegus > Crataegus laevigata. Next base: position 8,551,822 of record OY756946.1, read on the forward strand.
CTGATTTATACCACAAGCTTAGTTATGTCCTTGAACTCTACTAATAGTTTCTTTCATCCTTGAATTATGTCATTTGTTGCACTAATAGTCATTTTTGTTAATTCTGTCAACTTTTCCTTTAAGTTGAAGGATACAATATGAATTTCATCCAAAAATAAGAAAATGAATGTTTTTTAAGAGAAATATTTGGCTCTTTAAGGATTGAGGAGAAAAGTCTCTTTAAAATACTCCGTGACCTATTCACATAACTACGTGCTTATGTTTAGAGGATGGATTAAATGATTTTAGTCTTAATTGATTATTTGCAGAGATAATATTTACATAGTGAGGAGTAACTCCTCCTTAAGCATGAAATTCCGATCATAAGCATAAAATTCTATGAATAAGCCATGAAGTATTTTGAGGAGGAACTCCTCCTTAACCCTAAGGACCCAAGCCAAGCTCTTCCCTTTTTGAATAAATTAGATTCTTTCTGTATAAAAAGACCACCATATCCTTAAATTTGAGGAAAAATAAAACAGATTTGACAGAATTGACGAAAACTAATATAAGAGTTTATAAACAAAAACTAAACATGAAATAAAGTTCAGAGACCTTTGACATCACGCATTACATAAAATGCGAAGAAAACTAGGATAATAACCTAATAAGAGAGTAGAGTAGGGTTTCAAGAAAAGAAAAAAAAAGAGGCACGCACAACTGGACTAAAACGTGGATATATATTGATATATTATGTTTGTATAATCAACAATATAATCTACACGTTCGTGTCTTTTAATTATTGTCATTATGCAAGACATAATGCTTATCCACATATGTATCTTTCCGTATTCCTCGAGATGTTAAATGAAAAATTACTTTTTATTTGCAAGTCAAGAAAAATATCTGTGGTGGTAAAAGGTCAACGGTCAAAGATTTGCATTATTGGCTCTGTCTCCCGCACAGGCACCGCCACCACATTCCCTTCCTCTATAGTTTCAGTTTGTATGCATTGCAGAACTCTGTCTCTCTCTCTCTCTCTCTCTCTCTCTCTCTAACATTGACACATTCATCAGTCAGTCGTTGGTATAAATAAACATTCCCAAAATCCCTCACACTCACACCAAGCACTATGCGTCCCACTCGGGCGCGGGCCTACCTGCCTCCTCGGTGCACCCGTCTTCTCCCAATTCTCCTCCCCCTCTTCTCCACCAAATGCCCTGTGGGTACCACTTTACCCCGGCCCTTACAGTAGCCCTACAGCTTTGGGTCGCATTTTCCCACTATTATTTTAGGGTTTTATGACCCTGAACTTGCTCGGTTCCTCGCCATCCGATCATATTACCGGTCGGGTGTTTGACCAGTCTAGATTAGGCCAAAAGGAAACGACGACTGAGGTGGGGCTTTGACACGTGGTCAGATCGAGACATCTCCCCGTGGAATGTATATGGTGACGAGAAATTGCGTCAGATTGAGAAACCTTAATTTAGTTACTCTGTTCATAACAACCATTCTCTTTTGTATTTCTGAGTTGGAAACTTATCGGTTATATAAGAGTAAGTTCTTAACTTCAATTGTATATAAACCTCCATTGTTTGTGCATACTCTTGCTTAAGGCCACAAATTCAAAGATATTTTCTTCCCTAGGGTTGCGAATTCAAAGATATTTGGAAGCTTTTGTATAATAATCACGGATTGTTGTACAATGCATTGAGTCTTCCATCGGTGAAATACTAGGTCGATAAGGGTTAGATAATTAATTAGTTGTTTTGACTATGATTAGGTGAGAGACTTACAGACTCCAAATCACAAGAGATTGCGGTCAAGTTAGTAAGAGAATGATCACAAAATGCTAGATAAGAAAGAATAGAGATGCACCAGATGAGCATTGCAAAAGCATGTAAAAGGGGGTTTCAGATTCCTATTACATGTCTTTGTAATGCTCATATGGTGCATTTCTAATTCCACTTATCCAATATTTTATAATTCATTGCTTACTAAATCAACCTCAAACCCTCGAAATTTGGAAATCCCTCACCAAACAGTCTTGAAATTTAGCGACGAGGTAGCTAATGAGTGCTTCCTTGAGTCGTGACAACTTGGTAGCAATGCTACCAAATGACAAGACTTGTCATTTTGTATTTTAGGTTCAAATATCGTTAATAATGAGTTTGAGACAACTTATTCTCCCACCTCTTGATGTAAATATATCATTGTATTAAAAAAAAAAATTCATCTTTAAGTCCTTTGCCAGGAGTCATACTCTACTTATATATGTGCACATGGCTATGCTCTTGACTTCTTTGTTATTTTGAAAGAGTTTTTTGTACTATGAAAAGCACTTCTTAAGCACTTCATTTTTGTAAAATCATAAACTTGCCTTGCCCTTGCTTGTTTAAGGATAAAGAGGAATTATTGTTGTTTGAGTTAAAAGTCAAATTAAAGCACTGTTGATTAAAATGGTCCCCTAAAATCTCTAACGTTGGCAAGTTGGCATTGCCTGTGGTATGAATAGGATTATCTTTGACCTAAACTTCCTTTATAACTGGACACGTTAGATATGGAATGTAAGGACTAATGACTGCTGCCCCTTTGAGCTGTTGTATTATTCTCTTTGTGATAAATTAGATAGTTCATGTAAGCTTGCAAAACAACTTTTTTATTCTTGGATTCAGGCCTATAGTTAACCATTTTCTAATTCCAACAGGGTGCATAACCATTTTCTTTCTTTTCTGTTACATTGGAAGAAATCGAACCCCCAAGCTAATCACGTTCTAACCCATTTTTCCAAACTAATTGTTGTTTATTTCTAAGATTTATGAGTTATTCGTCGCATACGTGCAACTTTGAGATGGCCTGATTCCACTTGTAGGTTGACAAAGAAATGTGTTTGAATAAATAAGCTTAATATTGAGGAGAGGCATGTTTTTGCTAAGCTTAAGCGAGTAGTGCCAGCTGGTGCTTTCGTCTGTATCCTCCTATTTCTAATCAAGAAGTACATAAATAAGATACACACGAATATCAAAACCTTAAGAGGGCAGACCAAATAATATAAGCGAAATTATTTTCTCACTATATCTGGCATTTGAAAAAGTTAAGTCCACCTTGATGTGTGCGTGTGTCCTCTCGTTTTTCTCTTTGTAGGTGCAAAGAAATCATGCATGCCAATCGAGTCACCCAACAATCTGAACAAGGCAAGCTCCAACTACTCACATATGAAGGAAATTCTCCACAAATTTGTTAGAGAGAAAAGAAGCTTTTGTGGCTTTCGATCTCTAAGCTTTTTCTTTTCATATATCCCACTTAATTCGATCAAAGTTCTTCAAGAAGTAACAAAAATAGCATTTTATAAATAAATGACAAGAGTCTTTTTCTTCATCTACCCACTCTACGAGGGTTAGGTTAACTTTCTTTTTATCACTTTGTGTTCATATTATCAAAGGTTCAAAATTCAACCATCTTACCACTTCAAATTAGGAAGCATCTCCTTAAACACACAAAAATCCAACCCTCTCGAGTCTTCCTATAATCGCATAATACTCCTAATCCCTTGAATATTATGGAAAATGTTAAAGGAGAGATCTTAGAAGCGTGTATATCTATGCAACTCCATGTACTAATTAATGTTTTTTTCTATATAAGGCACTCCTTTTTTTTTTTTTTTTTAAATTAGAGGATCCATCGTGAATTATAGGCTTACCAAGGAGGACGTGGAATATTGCAAGTCGTCTCAAACAAAATGAAGTTAACCCAATGCAGGAAATATATGATCTTATCCTCACTCTATTAGTTTAATTAATATGATATTCATTTAAAGAGTAATGTCAAAGAAATCACATTTTGATACCATATGCAATATTAGTATAAAGCAGCTAGAGAGGAACTATGCAGAGTAAGTTGATCCTATAAAACTTTACTCAGTTGTCGTTTTCAATTATAATAATAGATGAAAGTCCAAATATTGGATTAAACTGAGTCGAAATCCCCAAATTTCAATGCCACCCATGATTTTGTTCCCTCCAAAATCATATAGTTTCTTTACTCTTTTGTCAAGCTCATCCAATCTCATTAGTAAATAGTCACAACAGTAGTTGGCCATCAATATCTAAAAAGGTTTATATATTATCATTCATCATCTTTAGTGAGCACCTTTAGTTGGAAATATAAATGTGCCTTTTATATTTCAGGTTCCACCCCTTCTTCAAATGGAATAAGATTAACGCTCTAATTATACTCACCTTACACATCAAGAACAAAAGGCAGATATTAACTTGTCACAGGTTGTCGAGTCGTGAAAATAAACTCTTTGCCAATCAAAGATAATGATGCATACAGCAAACGTTCTCCCCCTCGTAAACTTTGCAAAACGAAAAACTTTGTTGACTTAAAATTGTCCTTTAAGAGTAGGGTTAGAAATAAACTTGTTGACAAATGACATTTTGCATGATTGGAGAGTTCCAGCCGAAGAAAAATGTACTCCCCAGCAGACTAACAACATGCAGGCATAGGAGGTCCAATCATACACGTGTCGACAAACCAAGTTGGCAGCCAGCTGGCTGGTCCCACTTGGATACTTGAACAAGTAACCCTCCAAGTCTTTACCGAGAGGCAGATTGTCTACCCTCTTTTTACCGTCATTCTCATCCATTCTTATTTGTGCGGTCACGGTTAAGTCACGTTAATATTTTATATTCATATTGTCTTTTGTCTTATTATCTTTATATATATATATATATATATATATATATATATATATAATGTTGACGTGGCTTAACCGTGACCGCACAAATAAACGGAGATGAGATGGACACAGTAACAGGAGGGTGGATAATCTGCCTCCCTTTTACCCTACACAACTGCACACACTATTCTTCTTCTCCCGAATTATACTCGTTAAATATTGACTAAATAGTAATGTTATATTTACCGCATATTTGTATCTAAGTTGACAGTCAATTGGCTTGTTCCACTTGAATACTTGAACAAGTAACCTGCCAAGTCTTTTACCAAACACTACTGCACACACTATTCTTCTTTAATGGAGGTAGGATCCACTAACGCATGTGGGTCCTATTTTTATTTAAAAATAATACAAATGATGATATGAATATGTAATAAGAGTATATTGATTATCACGTTAAAATATCGTCGTTACGCCGTTTTTCAATTCTGATTACCGGATAATGCAAAACCACCGGCGATAAGAAATAAATGAAGTGGCTGCCGGTATTTTGTGATACATCCGTGGTACATGAGCGCATGTAAAGAGTGTACCCACTGCAGGTTTACCGGATATTGCCGGCTGTAAATATTTCTTTAAGAGTTTCAATGGCACGCCTTACGAAGGTGGGTTATAAATTGTATAAGTGTGTTACCCTTTGATATGCACTGTAGTAAGTTAGTAGTACACTACTTTCGCAAGAGGAAAAAGGAGTTTTAAAATGGGTTAAAAACTTAAGCTGACTTAAGCTTGCAAAAAGACAAATTTCAAATAAAAGTGATTTTATTTTAAGATTTTTAGTATAAATATTTCATTTTGAGCTAAAGTTAGTGGGATTTCCATGAAATAGAATGGCCAATTGGGAAAGGGATTTAGGTTTGCTAAGATTTGATGTACATCATAGGAAGTTGCTTCACTTTTTGATTTTATTTTTGTGGCTTGCTGTACGTGTTATGTTGACTGACTGTATAATTTAGAATACTAGTATAGTCTAGTTAGTAATGTAGCATGTCGACAGTATGACATATTATATTGTTAAACTTTTATTGAACGTGTAATACAATTTAAAAGTCTAATTCAGCTAGTTGTGTAACACGTCGACAATCTGATATATGATGTAATTTAACACTAATATGGCATCTTATATTACTGTACTCTTCATTGAATGAACGATTCAAATTAATAGCCTAGTCTAGTAATGTGCTACAATCGTACACGTGTTTCTTTTTTATTGAACAACAATCTTGCATAGCATGTTGTGAAACTCTTGGTTAAATGAGTGATTCAAGTTTACAGTCTAGTCGAATAACGCAACGTGTGAGATACTTATTGGAATTAGTTATAACCAATGACGGCAATGAATGAAAGAAACTACATGTTTTGATGTGTGAGAGAGTAGCAAATATTGAGAAAAGGAAAACAAAATGATACTAATGGTGTATATTTACAACTATGCCCTTGATTATATTGCTCTGTTTACTTTCTCATCCCCATATGACACTACCGGTGAAAGCAAAGCCAACTCCATTTCGCTCTATATAAACACGGGTTCTCCCTTTCTTTCTCCCCCACAACTAAACCATCATCTAGTTTTCATCACATCTCTCTCTCCTTCTCTCATACAGTTTCAAACCAATCTCTCTCTCTCTCTCTCTCTCTCTCTCTCTCCAAACTACACACAAACACCATGCCTCAAGCACCGAAGAAATTTCTGAATCCCACGGAGGACTATAGCCTCCAAGACAAGAACAACAAGATCCTTCACTTCATCGAAGAAGTCACAAAAAACCCCGACGAGGTTCAAAAACGAGTCCTCGCTGAAATCCTCACCCGCAATGCTCACGTCGAGTACTTGCAGCGCCACGGCCTCAACGGTCACACTGACCGTGACACTTTCAAAAAAATCATGCCCGTTATCAAATACGAAGATATCCAGTCCGATATCAACCGCATCGCCAATGGTGACACCTCCCATATCCTCTGTTCCCAGCCCATTTCTGAGTTTTTGACCAGGTGGGTTTTTACATTTTACATTTCTTCATGCCTTTAGATCAACTTTTGCAATTGATTATTTGGATGGTTTTGTTGATTCAAGCGATATTAATATTACAAATAATTAGTAAACAACGGGACTGGGAATCGAACTTTGGTGGAGCACACTGTTGTAGCCAACTTGGTTACGTCTAGGTCTGCAGTTAATTTAATGGTTAGGCTAAATGGGTTTGTTTTTGTTGTAGTTCTGGCACATCCGGAGGGGAAAGAAAACTGATGCCAACAATTGAAGAGGAGCTAGAGAGGAGGTCTTTACTTTACAGTCTGCTGATGCCTGTGATGAGCCAGTATGTCCCCGGACTGGACAAGGGCAAAGGAATGTACTTTTTGTTCATAAAATCCGAGGCCAAAACCCCTGGCGGACTTGTGGCCAGGCCGGTCCTAACCAGCTACTACAAAAGCTCACATTTCAAACAAAGACCCTATGACCCTTACACTAACTACACCAGCCCCAATGAGACCATCCTCTGCCCGGACTCCTACCAAAGCATGTACTCCCAACTCCTCTGCGGCCTCTGCCAGAACAAGGAAGTCCTCCGAGTCGGTGCTGTTTTCGCCTCTGGCTTCATCCGGGCCATCAGGTTTCTGGAGAAGCACTGGACTATTTTGTGCAAGGACATAGCCTCCGGGACTCTTAACCCCCAGATTACAGACCCGTCGGTCCGCGAGGCAGTGATGAAGATCCTGAAGCCTGATACGAAACTTGCAAGTTTCATTGAGGGTGAGTGCCGGAAGGACTCTTGGCATGGGATTATTACCAGGCTTTGGCCAAACACAAAGTATGTGGATGTGATTGTGACCGGGACTATGTCGCAGTACATTCCGACACTGGACCATTACAGCAACGGACTGCCTCTGGTTTGCACCATGTATGCCTCTTCGGAGTGCTACTTTGGTGTAAATCTAAACCCTCTGTGCAAACCCAGTGAAGTGTCCTACACTCTTATTCCCACCATGGGATACTTTGAGTTCCTCCCAGTCCAGAGGAACAATGGGATTAATACTAATCACCTCTCTGTCCCCAAATCACTCAATGAGAAGGAGCAGCAAGAACTAGTTGATCTTGCAGATGTGAAGCTTGGACAAGAATATGAGCTTGTTGTCACAACACATGCTGGTAAGTGGTCACTTTTTTATTTATTTATTTATTTAAGTTTTTTGTGTTTTAATTGGTTTAATTCATGAAAGTACAAATTTTGTTATTTTTGGTGCTGAAGATTGACCTGGGACTATTTAATCCGCAGGACTGTACCGCTATAGAGTGGGGGATGTGCTAAGAGTGGCCTCATTCAAGAACAGAGCACCGCAGTTCAACTTCATATGCAGGAAAAATGTTGTCCTGAGCATTGACTCGGACAAGACTGATGAGGTGGAGCTCCAAAACGCAGTGAAAAATGCCGTGAACCATTTGGTCCCATTCGATGCCACCGTGACGGAATACACTAGCTATGCGGACACAACGACAATCCCGGGGCACTATGTGCTCTTTTGGGAACTTAGCCTCAATGGGACAACTCCAATCCCTCCCTCGGTCTTTGAGGACTGTTGCCTCACTGTTGAAGAGTCCCTGAACAGCGTCTACCGGCAAGGCCGGGCCTCCGACAAGTCCATCGGACCGCTCGAGATCAAGATTGTCGAGGCGGGGACTTTTGACAAGCTCATGGACTATGCCATTAGCTTGGGAGCTTCCATCAACCAATACAAGACCCCTAGGTGTGTGAAATTTGCACCCATTGTGGAGCTCTTGACCACAAGGGTGGTCTTAAACTACTATAGCCCCAAGTGCCCCAAGTGGGTCCCAGGCCACAAGCAATGGTGCAGCATTGATTAGGAAAGGATTAAAAAATAAAATGGAAGGGGAATTGAGTAGCTTTTGGCCAATTGATTTTAGCAGAAGCTGCTTTCACGGAGGTTCACAAGAAGTGCTTTTGTAATCATCTTAGGGAAAGAGTAGTAACTTCTTTCATTTTAATTAATTAGGTTAACCTTATGTTTTTTTATTTTCATCTCTCTCTCTCTTTTTTTTTTCTTTTTTTTTTTTGAAGTTTTTAGAGTAATACTTTTTTTTGGGGGGGAAGTTTTTAGCTCTTGTTCTACCATGTACAAAAAAAATGTTCCAGATTCAAGGAAACTCTTTTTCTTTATTGTTTAATTACCAGTATTTATTTATTTTATTTTTTGAAAAAGAGTTGTTTTTATTTACTTGAATTAATAAGTACAGTAGTACTGAGTGTCCATGATTTTTTTTTTCATTTAAAAAAAAAGGTTTTATGGCCACTTAGTACCATGGCTTAATAATATTTCTCTTCACTTACAAGTTAGAGGTTTTAGGTTCGATTATTGCCAAAGACTAATTTAAACTATATTATTGTTAGCCCATTATGAAGTTAAACACAACCAGATAATATCGTTTGTTAAATAAAAAAAAAAAAAAATCATGGCAATTTGATTCCTAGATCCTGCCAGGATTGCTGCCCACTGAAGTCTCATGTGCCTTATAACGGCACTCAGTGAGATCTCAGAAATCCAAGTCCTTTCTTTTTCACTCAAAAAAAAGGGTCACAAACTTTTCCCTTGTTATAAGTAGTAATTGAGTTACTAATATAAAAACAATGAAAAAGATTAACACTTTTCTAAAGATAAATTATCATATTCCTCCCAGGGACTTGTTACCCGAGCTAGTCAAAGTGACCAAATAATGCGAGTTAAGGAAAAAGGTTATGACCCATATGGAGTATTGTAATCACATTATAAATAATTAAGATAAGTCCAATGAAGACGATATTGTTTAACCAAGTTGGCTACCGTATTGTACTCCACCATGTGTACTTAAATCTAATGAAACTGTACAATTTTTAAACTTAGATTTAGAAGAATTTAGTGTAACTATTCAATCATTTGTCTAAAAAAAAGTACAATTTATCCAAGATTTAGAAGAATTTAGTGTAACTATTCAATCATTTGTCTAAAAAAAGTACAATTTATCCAAGAAAATTAGGCATCTGAAGATATATAGAATTGGACAAAGTGACCAAGCAAATGTCGTGGAATTTAATTCAAAAAACTATGTATATATACAGAAGGAAAATAAAATTGGATAAACTAAAATTCTTGGTCGATCTGATGAAGAACTATGAGGGCTGTATATGGTCATATTGCAAAGTTTGGATTTATATATAGACTAGTGAAAACCAAAATTTATGAAGTGTGCAATAATGTATGTGACAAAATTGCATGCAATAGCACCAATAATTTGGCATTATTTACTTTGTATTTGAGTGTTTGGTTTGGTTTGGGGCATTGATATTTATCCGGAAATTTGGCGCAAACCGTCAAAAGATTCAAGGGACAAAGAAGTGGCTTGGTACACATGAGGTTGAAGCAGAAGTTGTTCCCTGTTTGGCCATTGTCATTGATAGGAGAAAACAAAAGCAGTTTTTGATATTTTTGAATTAAAGGAAAAGCCAAAACGCATTTCCAGAGAGTCCATTAGGCAGACAAATCATAATAACCATAGCAGACAAACCCAGAAAAAGATGGAGACAAATTTAGGGACAGAAATTCAGGTCTCAAACAAAAGGAGAACGGCCATTTTCAGAAGCAGTAGTTATAGTAGCAGTAGTAGTACTGTTTGCTTGTGAGAAGACGATAAATCATGCAGCACCAGCTACTGTATTCATATGGCCTTGTCTTCACCATGTTGAATCAAAGCAGTAGTCAAGCACTAAAAATCACAAGACGGTCCACTCCATTGTTTGCCACCCAACTAAATGCTACTACAGCGGAGGAGAAGGATATGACACTGATTAGCACGTGAGTCTGTTGGCACGTACATGGCTGTTACAGAACAAATATTTGATCTTTTTTATGACTTTCTTTGGAGCAAAAGATAATCGTTCATTGGCTGGAACAAAAGATAATCGAACTCTTAACCTAACAAATTAAGTTCTGACCTATTTTTCTCTCCCAAAGGCATACATGCATTCTTCAAATAAGAACATTGATTCCATTTTCTTTTTTTCGATGAACAACAAGAACACAGCATAGTGTCATTCGTAAAATAATTTTTTTTAGTTACTATTATTAATGGGGAGATGGGGAGGGTTCAAAAGTATTACATTAATTTTGAAAAGTGGGAGTTTCGAATCCGGAACGCATACGTAGAAACCTAATACCCTATCCTCATTACACATATATCCATCCTATATTCTAAAAAAACCAAGGGTGCTCAAAGATGCTTACTTAAGCACCTTGTTAGAGAATAATTTCATATCCAAGTTCTTTATCTTGTGCATGTGGCTCAATATCCTAATGAATACGACGTTGGATTTTGCGTTTTGAGTTTGAAACTCTCCTATCTCTTTAAATTATTGTAATAGTTTCCCTCTCATTCCCCTTAATAATAATAATAGGGTAAATTACATAATATCCCCTCTGGTTTGAGGTCTATTACAATCTCATACGACATTTTAAAAACATTTCACTTTCGTACCTCACGTACTATTTTATTTCAAAATAATACCTCCGTTACATTTTTCATCCATTGATCCGTTAAGTGCTGACGTGACTGCCACACTAGTGCCACATGAAGAAAAAAAAAATTTAAAAACTTGAATCTTCAATTCCCAACAAAAAAAGAAAAAAAACACAAAAAGCCTAGATCCCATCGCCTCACCCCACCGCCTCACTGATTATCCATCCCCCAGATCCCATCCTACCCCCAGCGATTATCCATCCCCGCAGCCTCACCCAAGCCCCCACCCTCCCTCCCCGGCGACACATCTCGCTCAACCCCCGTTCCGCGACCCACTCAACCCACCCCCACCCACTTCTTGGCAACCCAGAGAGAGAGAAAAAAAAAAAACTCATCTCCCTTCCCCTGCAACTCAAATCCCGTCTTCCCCAATGGATATGAATTTAAGGAGTGGGCTTCCTTTCCCTGCAACCCATATCCCGTCTTTCCCATTGGGTAAGAATTTAAGGAGTGGGGTGTGTAGAGGAGGGGAGAGGGTGGGTGCGGAGGGTGCAGGGGTGGGTGTGGAGGAGAACTTGGAGGATTGGTGCGGTGGGTTTGGAGAAGACGGGAGGGGGGAGGAAAGGGGTGGGTTGCAAGGAAGCGGGGTTGGGGAAGATGAAGATGGTTTTTTTTTTTCTTTTTCTCTCTCTTCTTCTTCTGGGTTGCAGGTTGGATTGGGGGGTGGGGATGGAAGGAAAACAAAGTGGGGGTTGGGTTTGCTTTTGGGTTTTTTTTTTTAAAAAATATTTTTTTTGCCACGTGGCATAAATATGTCAGCTACGTCAAAACTTAACGGATCAATAGATGGAAAATGTAACGAATGTATGATTTTGAAATAAAATAGTACGTGAAGTATGAAAGTGAAATGTTTTAAAAATGTTGTATGGGGTTGTAATAGACCTCAAACCTGAAGGAATACTGTATAATTTACCCATAATAATAATATCAATAATTTTAAAAAAATGGAAAACGTAAAATTTATCCCCCAGAACCCAGTACCAACCTCAACTTACAGACATAAGAATCAGATAAAACAATCTTACACATTCTGAAATTACAAAAATAGGATAACAACAAATCAATCTATCCTATCCATCTTAATGAGAACTTCTAATTCGAGTGACAATCTATCCTATCCAACTATGCAACGCTACCTTATGTGGGTTTTTTCTATGGTGGTTGATAGTTGGGTTCTTCTTTAATGATTTAAAGAAAGAGTAAATTGTAGTCATAATTTCTCAACTTTAATCAAATTAGATCAATTGTCCGTCAATTAAAAATTCATTATCATTCGTCCTTTAACTTATTAAAATGTGTAGTTATTCTTTTGATAGAGTAAAGATAGCCTGAATGGCTTACTTCCTAGAGCAAATATCCAACTATTCTTTTGATACCGGCATGTAAACTAAACTACACTCACAAAAAGTTCTTCAAATTTTCTCGTCCATCACATATTTCTTTATTTACGACAGTTAAATTAAATAAATTAAACAAAAATAATGCATATAATTCCCAAATAAGTTTCGCCCTCGCGATTATTGCAGCCGTTGAAATATTTTTCATGCAGGAAATCGGCGAGGAAGGCTGATTTCCAGTTCCAGGTACCAACCATCATATACAGTAATACTTACCCTAATGCGGGTCCCGCGGTCCATGCAGTCACGACAGGGGAGGCGCATAGAATACTTTGCTCCCCTTCAACGCGGAGGGGGACCGTGTTCGAGATCTGGCCACGTGGCTGCGAGCATGGTTGACCTGACTTATTGGTTGCTTCTGTTGCTCAAAAAGAGAAGTGACCCCACCTCGTTGGGCCAATGAGAGTAAAGAGATCCACGTGGGAAAGTCGTTCCGAGTTTTGATCTGGTCGGCCACAACATAAGACTGTGCAAGTTCTCGGCGTAAATGGAATCGGGTGGTGGCAGTGCCATTGGAGGAAGGTGGCCTAGCTTTGGTTTGGTGCGGCCACGTGGCAGAACACGGATGACACTTTGTATTGATTGGTCATACCGTAACTTTTAATTTGGAAATTCATTTTCGGTGGTATTGACTAATCTCCCAACTCTTGTTATCTAATTATTCATATTAAGTGTAATAACTAACAAGTTATGGGTTGATTTTTTTTCCGTTTTTATTCAACGGTTGAGATCGGTGGTAGTGTTTTTTTAGCCCCTCGTATATGCAAAGTAACACATGCGATCGAGTAGACAAAGTCATTTTGATGAGTCACGCTGATTCAAATTAGTTTCAATAGTATAGCAATTGAGTAGACCAACCGTAAAATAGGTAGTATTTAGGATAGTTGTATTAAGTGATTATGCCTTTTTTGTCTTTTATTTTGTAATAGTTGCCTCTTTTTTTCTTTTTTCCTTGATTTCGGATTGAAAGTTCGGGCAATGTTTTTTTTTTCAACAAATTCACTTCTTTTTATGTTTTATCCTCTTGTACGTATTTTATCAACATATTAATAAATTTTGCATATCATCTTTTGATATGGGTCTAAAATTGGAGCTAAATCAAAAGTAAGAACACAATTTTAGGCTACAAAAATTGGAGCTAAATAAAAAATAACTAAAAATTGGACTCATATCAAAAGAGACTTATAAAATTGGACTCATATCAAAAGAGACTTATAAAATTGGACCTATTTCAAGTTTTTCCTTTTTTTTATACATTAAAAAACTATACATTATAGAGGAAAAAATAATTAAAATATAATTTTGCCACTTGGTTTGCCTAACCTATTGGAATTACAAAAAAAAATTCACAAGATACTATTGAGTAGACATGTCGCGTCAGCCTTTGCAGTACAATTTTGCCTACTTTAGTTGCCTCTAACACGGAGATGCTCTTATGGAGTAAGTCATAGGGGATGTCACGACAAAAACTGTTTTGATTATTTAATATTTAGCAAAGAATAAAAAAATAAAAACAAAATATTTAGCAAAGAATATTTTTTTTTAAATAAAAAAATTTGTTGTCTCTGTTTTCTGAGAGATAAGGTTTATGTCTCATATGACAAGGTGTAACTTGTTTTTTCGTTATTAATAAAAAATTTCTCGTATCCAATAAACTCTCCTATTCCTCAAAAAATAAATAATAAATAAATAAAGACTTCCATTGTCTGAGGAAAAAAAAATCTTGTATTTTCTTCAAAGATTTCGAAGAAAAAACCAAACTCTAAGATATGCCGATTAGGTTAGTCTTCAAGGCAATGTTCATACTCTTTACATCCAAATTCGAATGTTCTTATCCTCTGAGTTATATAGGTGGTTTTATCGCAAATCATTAACCGTGCACTTGAGCAATTTCTAGAGCAAGCACAAGTACGTACATCATTACTAGCAGAAGGGGAACACCTAGCTATCATTTAGCATTGACGGTCAAGGCCACAGCACCAGAGCAATTTCAGAACAACGACATGCGAGGGTGACCGCAAGAGAGATGAATGAGAGAGAGGAGAAAGTCGAATATTGATACAAAAATTAGACCACGTTTTTTGTTTTTTTGTTTTGACACAATTTATCAAACAATGAAGGACCAAAGGATGATTGAATGTTAATAAGAGAGAAATTTAAATTATCTGTTTATTAACTCATAAGATTATTTATAAAAAAAAAATGCTAGAAGATAAAATTTGTCAGATTTATTATAGGAAACTTTAACGAAAAACCACATTTTTATACTAAAAAGTCAATCCTAATACTATTCACTTTATCCTTTATTTTGTCCTTATCATTAAAACTCAAAGTTTTCAAGTTATTTTCGTTAGTTTTCCTTTTATTATATGCTTGTATGAGTAGTCATTTTTTTTTTTTTGTAATTACGTGACTGGATATAAACGTATAAAATAAAGTGAGCAAATACGATACGGTAGGAAACATAAACCTTGCTATATTGATTGAAAGTATAGACCTAAGTGTGCCTGACGTAGACGACCCATTTAAAGACAAATTTAAATGAAAGATTTTTTGTTCACATATTCAACCATCAAACAATTTCAAGTGGCAAAATTTGTTTTTAGGGTAATGACACTCATCCATCCATATCTACCACACGCTGCACCCTGCCATTTTTATAAGAATTAGCTCACTCAGTCATTGACGGAATCATAATTCAAATCTGGGAGGGTCCCAGTGTTAAAATTTTAAGTTTTTATTTTTATTTTTAAAATATAGAAACAGAGCACGAAAATGCGTAAAAGAAAATTTCAGTTTATTCACTAGACATTTTGTCGAAGACTTGGTGGTCTTATTGTTATCAGCCGAACCAAGTTGTGCATATATCAAAAGATATTGACATTTGCCGAAACAATTTGATAAGGGCTATTGGGAGAATTTGTTGAGTATTGTCGAAGTAACCTAAGAGAGTCATTTTGTCAAGTACTTGGTGTGCACAAAAAGGATCGTAACAAACATTCAGAAGGCCGAAAGACTTTCGAATGTGTAGTTCTCGGAGGACCACCTTGGCCTCAATGTACACTCGCCACTATTCACAATGGCATCATCACATCACACTCTCTCTCAAGAACAGAACTAGAAATTTTTACAAAATCAAGAATTTTTTTTTTCAACGATTCTAGTTTGTGAGTGACATACGGGTATTATTTTAAGAGATACGTGAATGGAGTTAGCTAATTTTTCTTCATATTCAGGGTTAATTTCTATTATGTGGGGTAAGCTTCCTGAAAACTTGCACTAAGCTAGAGTCACACCCTAATCTACGGTGCTCTCGTTATCTCCTTCTAGCTTGCTCCCATTGAATTGAAGCATATCTGACTCAAAATTCAGATTAGAGGATTTTGAACAAAAATTAAATTATCATTTTTAGTACATGAAAAAAAAAAATTCAAATCACAAGGACCCTCCAAATAAAAAACGAGTATGTGTAGCAAAAAACACCACACGAAAGTCATTTTTATATTTTTAATGATTGGCCAAAGGAGGCAAATGGCCAATTAATTTAAGAGAATTTTAACGAAAAACCACATTTTGTTAAAATTTAAAGTTTTCAAATTTTTTTCATTAATTTTCTTTTAATTTAACAAAATTAATTAAAAAGATACGGAAAAATGGCCCAAATTTCACGGAAATGTCACCGTCGCGTCCGACTGAGGATGGCGACGGCCGAGGCCGGTGAAGTTGTTGCATGTCACCTCGCACGTGGGCTGTGGGCCCCTGCGAAAGCCTCCGAAATTCCCCACCCCTCCACCACCCGCACGTGAGACATATCTGATTTGTTTTCTTGCCGGGCTCACACAATGTGTCGGGTCGGGTCGGGCCCAGAACTTTGGTCATCTACAGTCTTCTTGTTACTTGTTGCTGTTACTTATTTAAAGTTGCAAGGGAAGAAACACAGAACATTGTTCTTCTTCTCTTTTCTTCTACCAGGGTTTTGAATCTTGATCTTTTGTTCTTGCTTTTCGTATATAATTGGTTAGTAGTAGTTGGGAATTGTCAATTGCGGGGTTCAATTGTTTCGTTTATATATTTATCGATCTTCCATGTATGCGTGAACGACTGACGCTAGCATTTCTCTCAATTAAATAACGTGACTTGAACGGAGCTAAAACAATTGAAACGTTGACAAATGAGATAACGATTGATGCAACCACAATGCCTCCTACCTCTATACCAACAAACATTGGTTTTGATTGGTTAATGC
Source organism: Crataegus laevigata (assembly GCA_963580275.1). Lineage (NCBI taxonomy): Eukaryota > Viridiplantae > Streptophyta > Magnoliopsida > Rosales > Rosaceae > Crataegus > Crataegus laevigata. The sequence continues at coordinate 8,568,750 of OY756946.1, forward strand.
CCAATTAATTATTTTTAATTAGTTTCAACTTTTTGGACTTTGGTTATCATTTTTTATGAGAGGAACCTGATGATTATCTTCTTTTTTTTTATGTTCAAACTTCAAATACCATATGTTCAAAATGTAGAGGGAAAAAAGAAAGAAAATATGTCGTATGTTCAAAGATGGCGTCCTCAGACTGTAACGACTTAAATGAATAAACCCTAATTAAACTAGTAAATTAGTAAACCCTAAACACTAAACCCAGGAAAGTCTGCACTTTGTAAAAACCTTTAAGAGCGTATTGTTCTGTTGTTTTTTTTTTTTGAACAAATGTTTTACGTAAATTTTTCAGATTGTGAATCTGAGCCACAATGAACTATATTTAAATTAACAATTAACTTAATTAATTATAAATAAAGATTATTTCCATCGTAGTTTAGCAACAGAATATTTCCAATCTTTAAGAATAATTGCTACACATATAATAAATGCGTAAGCTATGATATATTGTTAATCAACATACCATTGATAAACTGAAATTGTATTTGAATAAGCAAAGAAATCCATAAGATCATTTGCAATGGGAGATGTAAAATGCCTTGAAACGGCATTGAATATTATTTTTGCCGAAAAGCTTTCCAATGGTGAAATGTAAATTATCCAAATTCAAGGGAAGATGTAAATAAGAACATAAATTTACATTCCTTTTTACATCTTTTGGTGATAGATCCCGCTAATCTAAGAGACAAAATTAAATGGGATCTCAAACTTACATCCGTCCCATATAATAGAATTTTCATTCACAACTCCTGAAAATGTAAAATGGGATGTAAATACATTTTTTGCATCTTAAATTTGAATTTCCCCATCGGAGATGCTAAATCATGTTGTTTAATTAGAGGGGTCGAACTCTTGTTGTTACTAATTAACTATTTCATCGTTCAATTAATGGGCTAATTATCGTTGTTTAGCGTTCAGTTAAGCTGTTGAGATCATTACTGTCAATGCCTTCAATAGTTACGTCTTCAAAACTGGATTACCAAAAAATGCTGCCGACGATCAAGGACACCAAAAACTATTGCAGATAATTTGGGTGGTAGGAAATGGGGAGACGACTTGGAGGTTGCTTCCTACTATCAAACAATTATAAAAACTACTTGGTCACGCAAGCAGATGTGTCTTCAAAGTCATGAATTATTAACAACTAATCATGTATTACGTAAATTAGTGGATAACTAATCATGCAAGACACAATTGAACGAGTTGGACTTGAAAATGATGCATGCAGTTAATTATTCTTCTCACTGTTTTTTTTTTTTTTTTGGTTTTATATGAATATACTGAGGGAGTGAGGATTTGAGTTAAGTCACACGATAAATAAGACATAATTATCACTAAGCCGTAGTGCTAATATTCACTGGCGGAGCCAAGTTAAGGGCTGCCATGGGCTGTAGCCCAGGTAGCTTGCGGTGAAAAATAAAATTTTACATGTAATTTTGATTGGTTTTCGAATGTATCCCACCAAATATTTAGTCACTAATTCGAATTCTTTAAGTTTAACTATATATAATTATATAATATAGTTTGCAAACCATCTCTTTTTCTTATATTATTTTTCTCATCGCTTCTTGTACATGTGTAGGATTTGTTTAATTTTAACAAGTATTTGTTTAGTTACAAAAAATTTTGGCTCACCTTGTGAATTTTTTTAAGCTAGCTGACACTATAAAAAATACGGTATCAAATTTCTTTATTTATAAAGATTAAAAAAATTTAAGCTAGCCCACCCGGTAAAAAATTCCTAGCTCCACTATTGCTAATATTAAGAATAGATTTTACATCTATGGAAAAACGGACCTTGCATGGAGAATAAGGCGTTTGACCACTCTTCATATTGTTAATTAGTTTAATACAATCATATTTAAAATTACAGTGTCTTATTATATGTCGTAATTTCTTAGTTTCCATGGAAATTGGACTGGCGGGAATAAGAAGCATGGAAGTGTGCAAAATAAAATAGCAATGGCAAAACCCATCCCGTGACCAAAAGAAGGAAAAAAACAATCAACCGATCCAGCCCAAAGAAACTTGTGTCATACATCGTCGCCCAATACTCGGCCCAATTACACTTTGGGAAGTGAATTCACACACATTTTTTAGCTTCTAACACACTTATTATTTCTAATCTTTGATTCTGCTTGATTTAATCCCTAAAAAAAAGAGTGAAAATTATTTTTCATCCAATTTTAAACTAAATTTGCACTTATTACAAAGATATTTGTTTGCGCGAAGAACTTTATTTACATTAAAAGATGAAAATTTTGGATTGAGTTACTCAAACTCACCGTCAGAGGAGAATGGTAATAAGTGATTTTTCGAAGAAACATGGTGTGCAGAGGCATTCTTTGGACGCCCAAAATATATTTTCTAACCTTTCGACAATACCCCCTTCCCATATGTTCAAAACTGGGATGCAAGCAATAAGTTAAAGATTAATCTTTTTTCTATCAGTGCAATTCACCACTTGACTCTCGAGACAAAAATCAAATGTAAATGAACTTTCCTTTGTTAAAGAATTTTTTCAACCAAAATTTTCATGAAAAGGGTTTGGACTAAGTTTATTTTAACTAAAAACCATGCTATAATTTATTTAATAAAAAAGAATTAAATATTAATAAAAAAATCCTTAAATTTTAATAAAAATGACCAAAAAAAAACTTAAATTTTAATGAAAAAGGACAAAAAAAAAGACGCGCAGGACCCTTACGTCCATCACAGACATATTTATGAAACTTAACACTATTTATGAAATTGAACAGTATTTATGAAACTAAACACTATTTATGTAACTGAACAGTACAACACTATTTAATGGTCCTGTTTCATAAATAGTGCTTAGTTTTTGGTCATGTTTCATAAATAGTGCCTAGTTATTGGGGTCCTGTTTCATAAATACTGTATAGTAATTGGTACAATTTCATAAATAGTGCCTCTTTCTTGGTCTAGTTTCATAAATAGTGTCTAGTTATTAGTCCACTTTCATAAATAGTGCTAGTTCTTGATGCAGTTTCATAAATAGTGTATAGTCCAGTTCAAGGTTCTAAAAAACGTTAGGCGCTAATCGAGCGGCGAGCTAGCGCCTAGCGTCTAGCCCGGGCGCCTAGGTGGCCTAGGCGGATTTAGATAAATTTCTTGTATATCTTGTAAATAAGTACATTTCGACACATAAAAAATTATACTTGTATGAAATTCATGAATAAGATAATAAAAGAATGATGAAATACAAAAAAGAATATTTAGTTTTTAAATAATTAGTATTTAGTTTTTAAACAATAAATATTAAAAAAACCCCACCTAGTGGGTTGGGTAGTTCATAAACATTTAAAAATCAAAAGGTTGTCCATAAAAATCCACGTGTGTGAGGTTTGACACCTCCTCTCCACCCCCACTTTCTCACATCAGATAGGATTTAGATAGGATTCCAAAAGGTTGAGCTGTTATGCCTTGGAAAGCGGAATGCATTATTTTTTTGGGGTTTTCTTTTCCTCTTCGTCCTTGGAAAGAGGAAAGCCAAAATGTTTTGAATCTTTTTCCTTTTCCTCTTCTTCTCCTTCTCTGATTACTCTGTTTTTCTATTTCTTCTTCTTCTTTTATTGCTTTGTAAATTTCCACAACAGCCTTGTGCTTCTTCTCCGAGCTCATTCATGCTTCCAAGGCTCTCTCTCTCTCTCTCTCTCTCTCTCTCTCTCTCTCTCTCTCTCTCTCTCTCTCTTCTAGCCACCAAATAGCCCAGCGTCCAACAGATCTTGCCAATTTAAGAACCGACTTTGAGTTAATCACGGCGAAGCACCGCCGCCTAGCGCCCAGGCGCCGCTTAGGTGGCCGCCTCAACCGTTTTTTAGAACACTGGTTCAGTTTTATAAATAGTTTTCACCTATTGGTTTAGTTTTATAAATAGTGCCTAATTCTTGGTTTTGTTTCATAAATAGTGTATACTTATTGGTCCAGTTTTATAAACAGTATCTACTTATTGATCAAGTTTTATAAATAATGTCTAATTATTGGTTCAGTTTCATAAGGTTTGAAACTTATGTTGTTTATCCCCATTTTGTACTTGACCATCTCCTATGTTATCACCATTTTGTCACTCGTCAATTACGTCATTTACACCATGTGACGACGGTATTTTTTTATGCGAATAATCTTACAACTATTCATTGTTTCAGTGACACAACCGATGATATAGATAATTGTTTGTTAAATAGTTATCACAGAGTGTCATTGATTGCAGAAGAATCTCTTCTCTAATACAAATAACATATTTCATGGCACAAATATACCATCACTTAACGTTCTATGTCAATAGAATAAAGATGCGTAAATAAAAATATACACATATATTTATCCTTTTGTCTCAAAACATCAGTGTGACGATGCATTCGTACTGTGTACACAAATTTCTCCTCCTCACATGTCGATGACCAATGCATAAAAAATTATAGCCAAAATTTGAAGCAACGAAACGAAAAAAAAAACAAAATTTTGTCTAAATTAGATCCAATCCATATAAGAAAAAACAGATTCAATTTGCTAATGTGGCATCTTCCAAAAATAGAGGCAATTTACTAATGTGGCGTCTTCCTAGTTGGTTAGGAGTAGTTGGGCCCACCATGACCTACGAAGTGGAGTTGTCTGTAGGAGTTTTAGGGTGGAGTGGAGTGGGGTGGGGTGGGGTGGGGTTGCGGGGGGAGGGACATGCGCGTTGAGCGACTTGGATTTTTTTTATGTTTTATTTTTATTTTTTTGTCTTTATCATAAAATAAAATTAGTGTATGATTTTTTCATTAAAATGCAAAGATTTGAATCCTTTTTTTTTATTAGTTTTTCCAAATATATTCTTTGCTCTTTAAAAATTGTTATGGGCCTCACACAAACAAAAAGCCTAATTCTCATGGCCCAGCCCAAAAATCAAAATTATTCAATGTAAGACCTGAAAATATCGCCCTCTCTCTCTCTCTCTCTCTCCCTCTCCTTATCTGCGTTCTCTCTCTGAGTCTCTCTACTTTGAACTGTGAAAATGGCAAATGCGCCGAGCCTCTACAATACATCCAAAGCCCTAATACCAACCCCAAGACCCTCCCCTTTGCCTCCTTCTCTCCAACCCTCTTTCTCTACGCTCCAATTCAATTCAGAGACTCGGCCTTTGACTCGCTCGGTTCCCTCTAAGCTGCCCGTTCGAGCTGTGAACAACAGCGACTACTTGTCGAGGAGAAGCAGCAGCAATGAGCAGAGGGAGACGATTATGTTGCCGGGCTGTGACTATAACCACTGGCTTATTGTCATGGAGTTCCCTAAAGACCCTGCCCCAACTAGGGAGCAAATGATTGAGACCTACCTCAACACTCTCGCTTCTGTTCTTGGAAGGTATTTCTTTACCCTTTAATCTTCATTCAATTTCTGTGATTTTACAGTTTTTGTTGTTTTAATGGCAAATGTTTCTGGGTTCTGTTTGTTTTATGGGGAAAGTTATATCTGTGGAGAAATTTTTGGTGAAATATGGTCAAGTATAAGGCTTTCTGGGTTGTTTTGTTTCGGTTGGGAGTAGTTGCTGGATGTTTCGTGTGGCGGAAATGCGTTCAAATTTTGCGTAAATAGAGTTATTTTGTTTTGAAATCCCAAATTGAATGAAGTATGCTTTATATATTGCTGTAGTAGTTGCAAGGAAATGAAGTGTTTATGAAGGTGAGTGGGAGATTAATCTATTTGTGTTTATGTAGAAATAGAAAATAATTGTTAGATAAGTGCCATGTAAATTTTCTTCGAAAAAGGTCCAACAAAATGACAAGAAGAGTAATGCAGTGTGGCTTGGAAATTGTAGTATTGGTTCATTCCTTATCATTAAGCAAGAGATTTTATTTATTTTCGAAGCATTTTTTGTAATTTTATACTCTAGATATTAAGCTATCTTTTAATTTTGAGTGATTGAAGTTGCATTTTTATTTATTAAATCAAGTTCATTATCGTATTGCAAACCTCACAATAGTAAGCTAAAAACTTGATGGTGTGGGACGATGGAATGGTATCATCTCAATATAGTTTTGGTTGATGATGGTTAAGCTTCTGCATGGATTAATTAACTTAAGATTGTTTTACTTAACATGAACCTGTGTGGGTATCAGTACTCTGCTAGGTTACGTACTTAGTGAGAGGCGCTTAGTTATTAATCTCACAACCTCCCATGGTTCTTTATGTTACAGCATGGAAGAAGCAAAGAAGAACATGTATGCTTTTAGCACCACCACCTACACTGGATTCCAATGTACTGTATCTGAAGAAACATCCGAAAAATTCAAAGGTATGCATCGTAGTCAGGTGCATCTTTGTGTGATTTTCTCGTATAACAGTGAGTTTGTAAAGCTAACTTGGTTCATCCTGATGCAGGATTGCCTGGTGTTCTCTGGGTGTTGCCAGATTCATACATAGATGTCAAAAACAAGGATTATGGAGGTATGTTAGGTCACAAACAGATGGTTTTGTTTTACCGCTTACAATTCAGTTTAATGATTTCATCTTGTATAGGTGATAAATATGTTAATGGAGAGATAATTCCTGGAAACTACCCTGTTTATCAACCAAAGAAACGGAGAGAATCAAAATTTGAGAGCAGAAGATATGAAAGACGAAGAGATGGACCTCCTCCTGAACGAAGAAAACCTAAACAAGAAGCAACTCCATCAGAATCAGCATCTGGATGAGGTAATCAGAATGCCATTTATGCAAGCAATTGTATTTTTCTTTACTCCACAGTTAGTGAACGCGGGACTGCAAAAACAAATAGTACTTTATTAAGCTATAGTGAAGGTTATCCAACGGAGGAACTCATCCAGGGGTGCACATATCTGCGCTTAGATTTTTCTGGTGAAGTCTTCTTGTCGTCTGCTTGGATAAGGAATGTTGTCATATGAGCTTGTTGTCAAAGACATCATTATTTGTGAATTATCTGGTTGATCTAGGATAACCTTTGTAATAGTTTTCTTGCATTAACACCGAGAATTTGAGTTCATCTAGATAGTTGAGTTTAGTTGTACGGATGTTTGATTTAATATGATTTTATTTTCTGATTTCTTTGATTTAACCATTATGGTTACAAAGCTTATCTCCCCTTAACTTTCCTTACCCTTGCCGATGTTATTGTGCATCCAAGCTCTTGGCACCAAACACTCATACTGCTGTTTTGATTTCGTTCTCATCGGTGTGATTTTGTTGAAAGGAGTTTTTCTTGTTCTATGTTTTTCCTCATACTATCTCGAAATGTTTGTTTAATCTGTGCTGTCTAGAAGTGACTCTGGCTAAGGTTCTTAAACTTGTGTTAATGGTAGTAATGTTTATTGATTCTTCCTTGGCGGGGGCTCCACCCCCATCTTCACTTGGTACTTAACGGGAGCAAGATTTCTTGAACAGAGACCGTCTTTTCTACCTTCCGTATGGTTAACATGCTTATTTCTTATTGGTGACACATCATTTGGTTTTCCTAGCCTTACCCTTTAACATTTATTGTGGCCGTGCTTCTTCCAGGTAGCCTCAAGCAACTGCGAAGAAACCCACTATTCGATTGCGTTGCTAACATGTAAATTATATTGAAAACTCAATTTTCATTGCCCGCGATATTTGTGTATGTATTTATAAGCTAATATTTCACCCAAAGAAAGTCGAGTTATTATCTGCTTGCGGTAGAAAACGGTCTTAACCTTGACCTTTATGCTTGTGGCAGGGAGAGTGTTGTTTTTGCACTACGGCGTGGGTTTGAACTCGGTTGGCTTTTTAATTTAACAAATCTATTGTTTGACCAAAAAAAAAAAATCAATTATGCCTTATCTTAGAACAGTTGGGGTCTACGGATACACTAAAGCACTGGCGGATCCACCTTAAGGGCTACCCTGGGCTATAGCCTAGGTAGCTTTCGGTGAAAAATAAAATTTTACTTGTAATGTTTTTATTGATTTTCGAATGTACCTACCATATATTTTGCAAGGTTTTAAAAAAAACGTTAGGCGTTAGTCAGGAGGCGGGCTAGAGCCTAGACAGCTTAGGCGGATTTAGGTAAATTTATTGTATATCTTGTAAATACGTGCATATTGACACCTAAAAAAAAACTACACTTGTATGTATAATAAAATAATGATAAAATGCAAATTAAGTACATCATTTTCATAAGTATTGGATGAACTTTTAGTAAATCCATCATTGGCAAATTAGATACACAATTTCCATAAGTATACCACATGAAACCAAAAAAGAAAAAAGCACACAATTAATAAAAAATAAAATAAAATATTAAAAAAAACCGCCTAGGATTGCCTAGGACGCCGTAGCTTCCAGCCGATTTTTCCAAGCACCTTGCCCAAAATCAGGGTAGGGCCCCATCGCCCAGCGCCTAGGCGGCCCACCTAGGCCGATTTTTCGAACCTTGATATTTTTTCACTAATACGAATTTTCTCGGTTTACTAATATTTTAATTATATAATACAGCTTACAAACCGTAATTTTTCTTACATCATTTTTCTCATCGCTTTTTGTACATGTACAAGTTTGGATTCCTTTGAATTTTAAACGTATTTGTTTAATAACGAAAATTCTTGAATCACCTTGTGAAATTTTTTTCTTAAGCTAGTTGATACTATGAGTATCAAGTTTCTTTGTTTATAAAGATTTAAATCTTCAGCTAGCCCACCTGATAAAAAATTTCTAGCTCCGCCATTGCAATAAAGCAATCCATTATCTTGTTCACCTGGTGAATAAAGATTTATAATCACTTGTTATTTGATTTGATATCAAGAGTTAAGATTCGAACATTAAAAAAACGCATCAAACTATTTTCCTACTTTAATGGCAAATCAAAGAACTAAGTGGCGATACATTCATTTCATTGACCCTGATATTGAAAATTGGGCGCAACAAAATACGAACAGAGAGAGCTCGAGCATTGCAATTCGCCAAACACCAATTATTGCAAGTGAAATAAGAAAAAGAAACCAAGAAAATAAGTTAAAGGACAACTACGAAACCCAAAAAAATTCTTTGAAATGTTGATCTTCAAATCCATGAAAACTGAAAAGACAATGAAGTGAAAGCATAAGGGAGACCGTTTCTGATTCAGAAATTCCCAACACAAACGATCAAACCTGTGATCTCTGAGAGAGGACAGCTGACAGAGTCCTTCCCTGCAAGTATGCAAATCATGAAAACTATGACTGGCAATACTCATACGAGCTGTCTCGTTACCTTTGGTCTTTATATATCTTGAGCTTAAAGGCAAGGCCTGTAGGTCCGACTAACAAAGCTCTTTTGAGTCCACGAGTATGCGGCAGAGCATCCGTCGAGTAGGATGACAAATCAATCTGCTGGGTTGTTAAGAGTATTTTCAATGAGGGGCTTCATATGGTGTTGAAAAAGTGATAGGTATAGCCCATTTTAAAGCTCCGAATTTTTTTTTGGAGCTTTATAGAAGTATCTCTCCCAATGACAGGTTATTTCTTTCGGACTCTATATGTGGCTATTTATATTTATTTATGTAATAATTTGATTATGCGATAACTTTTTTTTTTTGTGTTAACTTTTCTTAAGTTGAATTGTAGATGTTTTTTTTTAATTTTTATGAACCTTTCAACCTAAAAATGTTCAAATTGTGACAAAGTTAGATTTCATCACTTATGAACCGTTTCATCACTTACGAACCGTTTGTTGGATTATATACTCTTATCTCAATCTCATCTGTTGAAAGATACAAACCACCACTCCCCCTTTGAAATAATTTGATTTTCATGTACAACACAACAATTTACTTAGCACCAATTGGCAAATTAGTATCATACAATTTTGATAAAAAAATTATTTGAAAATTTCACCTACCAATGCCCATGAACGTTAAATCAATTTGCAATTTTGATTATGAAATTTAAAACAATCATTAATTACCCAAATTGCAAGAAAAATATGTAAAAAAAAAAGAATGAAAGGAGAGTATAAACGTATTTGCAAGGGGAGAGAGAGTGATAAAATTTTGCTCACATGGGTTGCTACTTTTTTTGTGGGACCGACTGTTTTTTGGGGCTAGATATAACCCAATTTTATGCTACATAAGAAGGGAAGCTGCTAGCCCCAGTGGTGGATCTAGCCCCTTTTTCTGGCTCGTTGAGAATGAAATTTCTCACTAAGGCTTGAAATGTAATAGCCTCATGAAGGATAAAGCCCCCATTGGGGATGCTCTTAATGAGGACCTATTAAGACCCATTTAATTTGATATCACCAAAATATAGAGGTGAGATTGATAGTGGTGCTGATAGTGTAAGGTGAAATCAAGCTAAATTGGTCTTAATAAGTACCCATTAACAACCCAACGAATTAATTTGTCAAATTCTACAAAAGTTGATTTTTGCTAAATTTCAAAGTGCTACTTAGGATTTTGTTCAAAAAAAAAATAGTGTTACTCAGGATTTCTCTGCTCTAACAGAATTGTCAAATTTATTCTTCAAGTTTACGACTTGTACTACACTCTCTAAATTTGAAGACTTGCTGTCCCACTAAGCAAACATTTTTTCTAATGATTCAATACTAAAATTTGTAGAGTCTGTTGGAGTGTAAAATTGTGAAGTAGCAAATTTTAGTCTTTAAATTACCACGTAGGTTTTTTTGCTTTTTTTTTTTTTTTTTTTGAAAAGATATGATAGTAGATTTCATTTCATCAAATAGACTATTACATCGTTCGACTTTTGAAATTAATGTCCTACACAATCCTCAACAAGTAGATCATGAATAACACTTGGAGGAGTCTCATTTCCATTCACAGGTTTGGGTTACTGAAAGTTCAATCCGTGCGAGTCGATGAGCAACATTGTTTGTATTGTGGCGAGTATGGGTAATAATAGCTTCAGTGATTGGATGGAGTAGTGCTTTGATGTCCTCCACCACTTGTCCCACAGTGGACAAGTTTAGAGATGAGTTCCTTAAAGTCTACACAATCTGAAGTGAGTCCGTCTCGAAACGTAAGTGTTGATCCCTGTTTACTGCCCAACACACAGCTTTCCGAAAAGCCACTAATTTCGTCTGCAGAGGAGAAAAGCCACTAGGTTAACAAACTTGCATTTGAAGAAGTCACATTTGTGTACTTTCTTAACGATGCTCTTATTTGAAAGTTTAAGTTTAATGTAAAGAAAACAAGGACAAAGTTGGTCAGAATTCAACAAATACAAATATCGGTGTATGGTATACAATGATGCATACTAAAAAAATTTCACCATTTAAACCAACTAAAGGAAGAAATTCTTTGATGCGGCTGCTATATCGCTCCCACATCCTTACGAGTGCGCTGCGTATACGTGAGCTGCACAATAAAATTTCGTCACTAGGGCACCATCAAGGCACCCGGGCCTACGAGCTAATTAACAAGCAATTACAGTTGAAAATCACTCAACATGAAATCTCCATTCTATAAAAACAGTTGTAAAAGTTATTAGAAGGTGAAACTTCATGATGCTTGTGAATTGACCTCGGTAGGGTTACACAATTGTGATTTTTGTCAAACAAAGACAAGTATCGAAGGGACATCCACATGTTTGTTGAGTCGGAAGAGTGATATTTGTTCTTGAGGGAGGAGGAAGTGGTCCTAGTCCGACAAGACCTTGGGGCTATTCGCTTAATTTCGTCCATGTACATATTTTAGTGTAAGTGATATTCTAAACTAATTTAGACTAAGAAAAGGGAAGAGAGTTTGAACTCGGAATGCAGTGAATTGAAGAAGAAGATTTTAACCACTAGATCAATCCACCACGTGCGTCGACGTAGATATTAAGTGAAGTTAATAAAGGTTCTACGTCGAAGAATTAAGAACCTTGCATATGCTTATTATTAAAGATTTGCATTATTCCCTATAATTGACTAATTAATTATGAGGTGGAACCCCAACTTCCATGTCTTCGTTAATTTTTAAACAAAAGATAATAGCTTTGGCCTCTTTGTTACACAAAGGGCTTTCAAGGCGGGAGATCAAATTTTTAGCAGCCGTTCTGTGTGTGGTCTCTCTATGGCATTTATCATAATTGATATGTGTTAAGTTTATGACAACAAAATTAAAGATAGTTAAGTTTATTAACACATGTTAATCAATGATAGTGATAGATGCCACACACAACATGAGTGTAGAAGATTTGAACTCTCAAGATGAATACCAATTTAACCTAGGGTTCAAAAGCTAGCTTTAAATTTCAATCAAAAAAGTGAAGATGATAAATTTTCAACTTTCATGAATATCATGTGGTTGATTTAATAGGGTTCCATAAAAGGATTCACCAACTATAAAGGATTATCAAAGTAGTACGATATCCTACCTTTTTTTTTTTACACATGCCTCTTGTAAAACAATTACTCATATTTTGGGGTTCCTTTAATTGTACTAACACTAAATTGTAGGAAAAATAAATAGTTAAGATCATAAACCGTTTGAAAAATTAACAGCTATGTTTTGCTTATAAAAATATAATAATTCTTTTGAACGATTAAATTTTGTTTAAAACTCGTTCAACTGAGTGGAACTTAGTATTGTAGCCGGATCCGATATGCACTTCAAAGGATGAATAATGTGGAATAAGAAGTGGCGCATGGGACCTGCAAAGCAACTACGTGGGATACCTTTTGAGCTTTCTTTTTCTTGTACTAGTATGTTTTTTTTAATGGAATAGATTATGGAAGTAACTTAGTTTGACCAAAAAAAAAAAGACTCGGTAAATATTAGAAGCCTTAAGTGGTGGCACTATTGAGTGTGAACCGTATATCAGAAAAAAGGAGTTTTGCCAAAGTTCGTATTGCAATCAAGATTCTAATAGATACTAGGCAGATTTAGATAATTTATTATATATCGTATGGATAAGTGCTTATTTATACTTATAACAATGCATAATTGTATTGGGATACATAAATTGCAAGATAAAATAAAATATATATTAAAATATTAAATATTTGACAAGTCTCTTGCAATGTATTCAACAAAAATAAAATAAGAAACATTAGTTATCGTTTTTCTGTCTAAATGAGAGTCACAAGTTCAGGAGGGCGCTTAAGGAGATGTATGCTCATTTTTTAATTTTCTAACTCCTAGAGGTTAGTTTGAACGGTAACCAGCCGCTTAGCCCCTAGACAGAAATTTTTCGAATAGTAATTGCAATTGGTTTTATAACGATACATCAACTTTCTTCATGTACACAAAATATGAAGAAAAAATTGAGCGGTAATTTACTCTCGTACATCATGTAGAAACCTTCAGTTACACAACAGGTGTTAAATAATTCGAATTATAATTAAAGCTCGTAACACTTGGTATGTTTTAGCTAGATAAATGTTTTCCACACGCAATGTTCTAAAAGTGAACTGGGCGCGCATCTAATGCTTCGCAATTTTTAGAACATTAGCCACATTACATCAAATGAAAAAAAAAATCCCTATATATCCTTTTTTTTCTTTTTTTCTTTTCTTTTCTGTAGATCAACATGAACGTAACAGTAAAAGAAAAAAAAAAAAAGGGTATGCAGCAAGTCTGCAGTTGTTGCCTATATATTCACCATCCCTTCCCTTGTACATTTGCAGAATTCATATGAGGGACTTCCTGGATTCTTACTTTTCCACTACAGATGTAGCCGTTACTCTCTGGTTAATTAATGTTTACTCTATTGGTCAATATGGGATTGAACAATTTTTTATATACTCTTACGCGCAGTGCCGGAATCAGGATTTAACAACAATAGCATCACAATTTTATCAAAAAAAACTTCATTGGATTATTTGGTTGAGCTTCAAGTGGGTGTCTACCAAATTATGCTACATTATGTCAATTTATGCGTAGGACTATCAAGTGAGGCTTTTTATCAAACACTTGTTGCACACCATAAGGTCGCGCACAAGAAATAAGAAAAGAATGACGGATGAAAGAAAGAAACAAATTTACAAATAACTATACGGGGCTCGGGGAGTTTCACAAAAGAAGTAGCAGTTTGTAGTTCAGTGTTTTGGCTCTTTTTTTTCAGTTTGCCACAATTGTGTGTAGTCATATGCAAATATGTGGAGTTATGAAGCTATTGAGGTCATGAGCAGCTAATGACTCCATGTTGGCTCCGTCACTTCTTACATGTTAATGGTAGCACTCTTCAATTATAATTTTTAGATGGAAGTATTTATTCAGTGAGTCTTTTCTACATTTAGCTGCTTGACCTGCAAACGCAAATAGACTGTGATGTTATAGTATATTACTTTGGGTTGGTTATTAATTAATCGCAAACGTTCAAGTATCCTTTCCTGAATTTTGATTTAATTTGATACTTGAATTAAAACTTGTCACAATGTGGATTAATGATATTTTTGTGTAACACCGTTCGTCCAAAATAAAAGGATTTGAAGAGGAAGGAACCAAAGTTATAACAATGTGACAAATATAAGAACCAAAAACTCTAATTAGTTCCAATTGAAAGACTAGTATTTTTCTAATTATTAGTTTAGTTGTTGAAATAGTATTCATAATATGTAGTCATACTTTCTTTGTTGCCAATTTTTATGATGAAATGGCCAGGAGGAGGTCCTTTGGCTGAGCTGTTTGCACCACCTAGGGACCTTTTGTGGTACATTTTTTGTATTTAAATGAAGACTGTACAAACAACCAAATTTTTTCTTTTATTTTTGTCAATTTTTAGTCTTTAGTTGGTTTTTATTAAGAAAAAAATAGTTAACTATGAATCATTTGGTACAAAACGATGGTATTCTTAAAATTTTATTATACAATGTGAAATCATGTATTTCGTAAAGTTAACTTTGTTGCGGATACTATTACGAATCTAGGAATATATCACTCGTATATAATCTCTTTAATCTTAAAAGCATTGCTACTTACCTCTTTTGATTGTTACTTCTTTTTTAGGGTTTTCACTAGAAAAAAAAAAACAAAAAAGACAATATTTTGAACAATATAACTATACGATAATATATCAACCAACATGAGTTAACAAGAGCAGACCTATTCAATTGCAAGGGTGGACAACCCCCCACCCAGCCTTGAAGAAAGTCTCCTTAGGCCATCTCCAATCGACAGCCGGCCAGATGGCTCGTTCTCTGGCCTTCCAAGATATTAATATTTTAATAAATAGTACAGGGCCATATTTGTCTCTATTTCCAACCGATGGCCAAAGGGCCATATGACTTCTTTTAGCCTTGTCTCAAAAAACCGTCTCTAACCAAGGGCCAAAGGGTCATAGGGCCAAACATAATTTATTATTAAAAAACTACAACTTAAGTTCAAATCTAACAGTAACTAACGTCAGCTAGCCGTTGTATTTGAAATTTTACCCCCCAAAAAAGAGAATTTGGTCCCCCCCCCCCCCCAAAAAAAGGGAATTTGGCCCTAAAAAAATTTGAATCCAACGGTAACTAGCCATTGTATTTGAAATTTTGGCCTACCATTCCTGTCGAATATAACTGATAGGAATAAGTACAATGCTATCAGATATAACCGACATGAATAATGAAAAATCCAGCCCGGCTTGGGGCTGGCTGACTAGATTGGGCCAGCCGGTTAGCCCTTTCAGATTATGTGGGGCCCACAAGCTCTCTGGCCTAACTCTCGGTTGGAGACAGTTTTCGGACTATTTTCGGTCCTTGCCCATCTAATAAGTGGGCAAGGCAGGTGCCACAGTGCTATACACAGGGCAGGTCCATTCATAGACTTGGGTGGTCTCGAGACCATCTGAAAGTCCGAAAATGGTGCCGGTAAGGTTATCTGATGACCACCCAACGATCTGGACAGATGATGGAAGAGATAAGACTACTATGGCTGTCTAGATGTTGTGCAGCATAAGTTTTGAACCTAGAAGAAATATCTACTTTCAGACGAGGAGAAATACAAAGAAACCACTATGGCTCTGATGTTCTTGGATCTTGTTCTAATGAAGAAGAAAGACTCTCTCGATTCCCTAAGTGACTAACTCTCCATTTTTTTTAATAATTGTTGTCCAATTAGGTTGTGCCACCTAGCATTTTAATTAATAAAAGGATGATGTATTACTCAACCAATATGTTTGATGCTGTTATTTTTCTTTTAAATTCACTATAAATTCATACAACTTGTGAAAAATATTTCGTAAAGTACTATGAACTCATAATCACTAGAACTTTCATCTCATACCATCAAATTCATTAAAATACTAAAGGAAAATTATGATATTTTTGTATTTTATATGTTAAATAATAAACATAAATTCTCGAACAAGTATAATTTTTTTAAGTGTAAATAGGCATTTATTTATATGATATATAATAAATTTTTTTAAATCCTCCTAGTACGCAAATGCCCGTCTGGGTGTATAGGCGCTACACTCGAATCCACCACCCGACTAACGTCTAGTGTACCTTGATTAGGAACATTCGGTGTTAGAAGCCTAGATCCGCCACTGGCTACACATTTCTTTTTCTACCTGAAATCAACAATCATTTTCAACTTTTTTTTTCTCTATTTCAACCTCCTTTCACACATACCTGAGTTAAGTTGTACCTACAAAAGCTTACAGATAATTAAACATTAATTTAAGTTCAAGTAAAATATTATTATGGGAAGCGGAAGAGTAGAGAATCTGCCTCTAGACTAAAATAAGATACATGATTAGTAGATAAGAAGAAAATGGAATAGATATTTATTATGGTCATGATGTAGAATGTAGAATTGTAGATACACTTGACTAGATACAACTTTAAGAAACAACTTAGTACATCAGCAAGCAAGAGAGCCAATAATAATAATGTGCTACAGTACAATATAATTATCTCCCCCCTCCCGAAAGGGATCCTCTTTGAATTCCTTCCACCAAATCTATCGCATCAGTCAATCCAGACCTTTAAAATTTAATCTAACGACTAAAGTTATTATAACTTTTAAAAGAGCCTCCAATTTTTATCCATTGGATCAAATTTTAAGAGTCTAGATTAATTGGTACGGTAGATTTGGTGGAAGGGATCCGAAAAGCCCTTTCCTGGCCCCCCATCACCTCACACAAAGAAAGCAATCACCAACAAGGGCAATGTAGTAACTTCACCACACAAGCTCTTCTTTAATAAACAGTCTTTCAACTTTCCAACTCTACCGGTCCTTTAATAAACAGTTTTCCAACTCTCCAACTCTCCCAAATACATATCATCGCCCTTAAAACCCTCCAAATCCTCTCTCTCTCTCTCTCTCTCTCTCTCTAACCATTTTCCATCCAACCAGCATCATGTCCCTGTTAAACACCCACTTCTTCTCCTCCTTCCTCAGAGTCTTTCCATGGACCTTTCTCCTTCTCTCTCTACCCCTCTCTCTCTCCTCCACCAACATCCACGACCTCCTTATCTCCCAGGGTCTGCCACCTGGCCTCCTCCCAAAGGAGGTCAAGTCCTACACTCTCTCAGACAATGGGGAGCTCCAGGTCTTCCTTGATGCCCCATGCCTCACAAAATATGAGAACAGGGTTTTCTTTGAGAGCATGGTGAGGGCAAATCTCAGCTATGGCAGCCTCATTGGGGTTCAGGGTTTGTCTCAGGAGGAGCTGTTTCTGTGGCTGCCGGTCAAAGACATCATTGTTGATGATCCAAGATCAGGTCTCATCCTCTTTGACATTGGAGTTGCTCACAAACAGTTTTCCCTCTCACTCTTCGAGGATCCCCCTGACTGTAAACCCTCAGGTAATCAATTCTCGGAAGATGACTTTCGCACAGCCTTATTATTTCAGTCCGTTGATTTTCTGTTAATCTATTCAATCCGACGGATATAGACAGAAGTTTGTAGGTGAAGAATAGGGTGTGCAGAATCACTTCTCTTAATTTAATTATGTTTTATAAGTTTTGTTTCTGCAGTTATTTTGTAACGTGTGCAGCAGTTTCTGTGGATATTGGTTTCTGTTATTTTTTGGTGTGCTGAACACTTGAACAGTTTCGTTTGGATTTAACGCATGCCATGTCTCATTTCTGGTCATAAATATTGCAGAGACAAACGTGTTAGTGTTTCAGATGATGGAGAGAGACTTGTTTTTTTCATTTGTTGTTCTTTGTTTGTTTTATTCATTAAAGAGATATTTTTTCTTTGCCCCTTTTTTCTGTTCCTACACATGATGTATCAAAATTTCCCTATAAACAATCCAAAAAATGATTATATTGCTAGAAATTTCCTATATAAAAACAAAAGAAACAAACTTTTGTTGTTGGCTGGTCTTTTGAGGGACTTGTTATGCATACTTCAATAATGTAGCTCCTACGCTTTTATCTAGTAGCATTCCATATTATGGATGTGTCTTAGATTGCGGACCGAGGGATCTGGACCATTCGATAAAGAGAGAAAGAGATGCAATCTGTTCAAGTTTTTGGACTTTTGTAAAATGGATCAATGTGATGGGTTAATAGGGCCGCATGATTTAAATTGAGCGGTTAGGATTTCTCAGTAAGCGAGCTCTAGACACAGAGACTCAGAGTGGATCTCAATCACCATATCCTGAGTGTAGTACTAATTAAAATCATATAACTTATACAAGCGGTAGTCTAAAATACTGTGTGGGTAGAGAGATTTATACGGGTGCAAGAGGATAAGTACAATCATGATCAACTGGAAAAACTCACGTTTTCTATGAACACTACATCCCTAAGAGTCTGCATGTAAGATGAGAATTGATTCCTGAGCTCCTAACAATAATCATGTGACTGTTTGCAGGTGTGTTGAAGAATCATGTGAGGAAGGAGAAAGGCTTTTGGGGTCTGGGATAGGGAAAGGAGATGCCAACTTGTTTCCCAACTTTGTCCTCTTCTTTTTCTTTAGAATATTAATGCAAGTTTAAATATTTTAATTCGCACTAAGTGGGAGCAGGTTGGCTTGAGATTATGAGGGTTTTGAGCAGGAAAAAGGGAGGACTTTGTAAAAAGACGTCAGATGTGAACTCCTGGAATCAGATTAGCGGTTCTAATTAATCTTCTAACTTTTTTGTTAATTCCATGTCTAATGTCGTCTAATCTTGTTTAAGCAAAGCAAAGGGTTAAATTTCTTTATTCCCTTCGGCTAATTATAATATCTTTTCATGTTTAAATTGGCACGGCAAGAATTATTGTTTTATACCAATATTTAATAGAAATGTTTTGACCTTGTTTTATATATTATCTTCTGATTTTGTATTTTAGTTCTCAAATGTGACGTGAAATGGTATTTTCTATTAAACTAATCTCTGTGCCGAAGCTGCCGACCAGGGATGGTATACGTATACCCATTTAATTAAAATGGAGATGATGGTGATTTACAGAATATTCATGGGCACTCATTGATCATCCCTGTAGCCGACTCGGGATGGTACACTACGTGTCATTATATAAATAGTGAAATATGTGTGTTAAAAAATTAATATTTAAAAAATAAAATTTCCAACCACTTATATAAAAACACGTGGTGTACCATTCGTGTTCTGGTCACAATGAAAATTTTCTTAACCGACTCTTAGTCAACTTGGAGAAATTTTTTATTGTGTTTGGAACACAAGTGGTACACCATGTATAATTATATAAGGGTAGGGAAGTTTTATTTTTCAAATTGTTAATTTTTTAACATAAGTATCTCGCCACACAGTAATGACATGTG
Source organism: Crataegus laevigata (assembly GCA_963580275.1). Taxonomy (NCBI): domain Eukaryota; kingdom Viridiplantae; phylum Streptophyta; class Magnoliopsida; order Rosales; family Rosaceae; genus Crataegus; species Crataegus laevigata. Next base: position 8,588,407 of record OY756946.1, read on the forward strand.
ATGTACTCCCATATTTTGGGCATAATGAAAAATCTCTCGTCACCTTGGTAGTAAATGAGCTACTTTGAAACCATCAATCTGCATCCGGATTCAAAATTATAGAGGCTAATTATTCAATCTTTTGTTTTGTTCTCTTAATGAAGATGGTTTGAAAGAAATAATAATGGTTTTCTTCTCTTAATGAAAATTCAAACTTAGATGAGTACATTGAAGCATACTGCTTTAGCTTATTAATTCTATGATAATAGTTTTGGGTACTGGCATTTGTGTTTCATTGGCAATGGACTTTTTGAAATGGGCGTCATATTCCTAGTTATTTTGCTTGTGTAAGTTTGTTTTGAATTAGGGTTTGTATCTCTTTGTTTTGTATAAAAATAAGACGGTGATATTTTGATATTGTTATTACTTGATATTACGGTCTAGTAATATTCATCTTCACTTGTAAATGAGAGGTTTTATGTTTGATTATTGTTAAAGACAAATTTGAACTACATTATTTTCAACACATTGTGAGGCTTACCTCACTCTTTTATATTTTTTTTGTGTGGTTAATATCGTTTGTTAAAAAAAAAATTGTTTAATCACGTTGTTGTTATTGGTATTTGGCATGAACATAGTTGAGATCAGGACCGGCCCTTCATATTTTCAAGTAGTTGAGATCGGGACCGGCCCTTCATATTTTCAAGGTCCTGTGCGACAACAATTAAGAGACCACGTTTACATATATAATTTCCCATTTCAACTTTGTCGACCTTATATATATATATATATATATATATATATATATATATATATATATATATATACACACACACACACACACACACACACACAATAATTAAGAAGAAGTGATTTGAATTCGGAACTTTGGATGCAAGAAAAAAAATAACCAATTGGGTTATAAGCTCTTTAAACCTTATTAACATTTTAACCATAAAAAAACCTAGATGAGTAAAATAAAAAAATATGTCTCATTTCTATGATATTTTGGTGGGGATGATTTCTACTCGTGTATGGATATGCTGGATCCTCTCTGAGAGCATCAACCATAGTAGTTTTGGTAGGCTAGGCCGCTAGGAGATGGAGGAAAAACTGCAGGTAGCGTCATTTTAATTAATTAATTTTTCTTTTATCTATAAACCAAATTAATTGCATGATCAAGGTATGCATTTCTTCAAGCGATTAGAGTGATTCTTTCATAAACAAAATACAAAAGTCAAATCGCATTTGCAAATAGCGTATCTTCACCAAAGTTTATAAATATGATGTTCTGAGGTGCTATTTGCAAAGAAATGCTCAAGGGGCAATGGGTATAGGCCTCAATGATGATGGCCTCAAACCGTTGAGTTCGAAATGAATCGGCCCAACTCTTCCAAATTTTAGTTTAAAGTTCAAAGAACTTTAAAGTTATGTGTATTAAGTGGTTTTTTATGCCACTTAATATTATGCTCTAGTGACATCACTTGTAAGTGAGAGAGATCTTAGGTTTGATTCTCGTCAAAGGCGAATTTGAACCACAGTATTGCTAGATCATTGTGAGGCTAAACCCACCTTCATTTCCTCTTAGTATATATAATATAGAATTTTTATCAAAAATTGTCTCTGAAATTGACCATCACCATCAAGATGGTCCTTGAAATTAAAAATCAATCAATGTAGTCCCTAAAAATAGGTGTTACAAATCAATGTGATCCTTCCGTCAACTTTTTGTTAAAATTTCGTTAAGTGCTAATGTGGCACATAATGGGCCCCACAATATTTACAGGTTTTTATCACAAATGGTTCCTGAAATTGACCCCTACCATCAAATAGTTTCTGAAATTGACCTACACCATCAAGATGGTCAATGAAATTGACCCACACCATCAATATGTTCCATGAAATTGAAAATCAATCAATGTAGTCCATGAAAATAGGTGTCGCAAATCAATATGATCCTTTCACCACAATTCTGTAAAAAAAATTGTTATGTGTTGATGTGGGTTTAATAATTAATTAAAAAAGTTGTCTAAATACCTTTTTGCACAACGAAATTTTTTCTTCTTATAGTAGGGTCTACCCCGAAGAGAGCTCCCTTCCATAAACTCTCAAGGGCACAAGGCTTAACCAAGGCCTAAGAGGGGGTGTGGAAATAGTTTTCAATCAACAGTGGACGCACCTCGGTGATCTTGATTCAGGTTCAATTTGGTGAAGAGTGTCAAAGTGTGTAAATATTGGTGTATTGAGAATTTTTTAGAGAATAGAGAACGAAGAAGGTATAGAAATGTGGACTGGGATTGAATGTGATTGTAGACTAGGTTTTTGGGTTGACAATTTTTTTTTAACTATTAAATTATTAAGCCTATTTGTAATTTTTTTTTAATTTAATAAGACTTGTGTGACCTATTTATATGTCACATCATCACATAACAGAATTTTTGACAATATTGTAACAGAAAGACTACATTGATTTGAGACACTTACTTGAGAGACTACATTGATCAATTTTTAATTTCAAGAACTATTTTGATGTCTCTGGTCAATTTCAGGGACCATTTTTATGTCGCGGATCAATTCCAGAGGCCATTTTGATGTCATGGTCAATTTCAAGTACCATTTATGAGAAAAATAAATCATGGGACCCATTTATGTGCCACATCAGCACTTAATAGATTTTTTAATATAATTGTGACAGAAAGATCATATTGATTTGCAACACTTATTTTCAAGGACTACATTGATTGATTTTCAATTTTAGGGACCATCTTGATGGTAATGGTCAATTTCAGGAATCATTTGTGATAAAACCCTTATAATATATCGTTTGTTAAAAACAATGCACCCCCTATTGTTTCTTTGATGTCACATGTGCCAATAAATTTGATATAAATCTCTATTATGCGTTAACATTTAACAATAAAAAATAAAACTAAGTTTTATAGAGTAAAATAAAACAAAATAGCAGAAAATATTATAACTCTTCTCTTTGTGTTAACATTTAATATAACGAAATTAAGGCAATGTGAAATAAATTTTGAGTTTTATATAGTAAAATAATGACTTTTAAGTTTTAAAAAGCAAAATGGAATCCCAAATCCTTTTGACTTGTAGGAGTAAAGTTATAATTTTTGAATTACAAAGACAAAATGAGATTAAAAACGAGTTGCAAGCGTAGCTAAAAATAAGCCTAAAAACAATGTTTTCCTTAGTTCACAAGTAAACGCAAAAAGATATTAATAACCACGTGGCAGCCTAAAAGCGATCATCAAGGATAACACTGCCAGAGTCCAGATTATGCTCCGATAAACATCAATCGGAGAGAGAGAGAGAGCGCGAGAGGTTTCGACTTTCTACTTTCCAGGGTTTTACCACACTCACAGCCACAGAAAACTATGGGAGGCAGCGGAGTCATGAGGTCGGTGGCAAAGGTGGCCGGGATCGGCGGCGTGGTCCACGGCGGCATGCTCCGCGGCGCGCCGGGGCTTCCTTCGCCAACTGGTCATTCGGTCCGCAAGGCCTCAATTCCCGTGGCAGCGACCCTCACGGCTCAGAACTACGGCGGCGGTGAAGTGGCAGCGATCGAGAAGCCTGCGTCGGACGCGGTCGACGACTTCGTCGACTGGCAGGTGGTCGGCGCCGGAGAAGATGACCTGGTGATGTCGGGCGGCGAGCCGATGCCGAGGGTTGTCTTCGAAGCTGCGCCGAGCTTCAAGGAGGCCAAAGAGGCCACCGCTGAATTGAAAGACGCCCTCGATAAGTATAATTCTCCACCGATTCAAATGATAAACTAATTTAATTGTTTTATTATTATATATTATTTTCGAATGAATTTCCATTCTGTTTTGTGTTGTTTTGTGTTATGCTCTGTTTGGTTAACGAGAAAAGAAAGAGAGAAAATTGCAAAATTTACTCTTCTGTAATTATTGGAAATTTACATTTCTGCTGGAATTTGCTTTGTTTGAATTACAAATTGTAAAATAGAAAGAGAATGTTTGACATTGTATTTTTGTAGTTTCTGGGAATTTTTCAAGTGAATAATAATGAAATTATTGTATTTGTAGTAGCCGATTTTATTGTTGAATATGAATGGTCGAAGAAATTAATTTCCTTTTTTTAGTCGAGTGTAGAAGAAATTAATTACTGAAATGTTTCCGGTGCGAAGAAATTGGATTTTGAGTTTACTGGTTTTTGTACGGAATTAACAATTCCTTGTTATCCACATGACATTGATTGATCCATAGATGTCGTCGTGGATGTCTTCTTGATTTCGTATTTTGGGAGACCTCAAGTTTTCCCTCTTCTATAAGTGTATTCGCTTGCACTGTTACGCGGCACCAAATTTATAAGATTGAAAGAGTTTCCCTTCATTTTGTTGATCTAGATGTATAATCTGTCGACTAATGTTGGTTCTATCATGCGTTCGGTACATGAACTTTCAGGGTGTATCTTTCCTCACCCAAATCTACTGATTCTGGGAAACTGTCTGCTGCTGCTGATGCGGCTGGGCTGCCTCTGATCACAAACCCTGAACCTGAGGAGACGGAATCCCTACTTCTTACTAGGACTTCGGTGCCGAAACATGCTCTTCATGCATTTGAAATGCTGAGTAGAAGTTCTGAAGCTCAGGTATTTGATCCAATCCCTTGCCCTTTCCGGGATCCAGTTGCTTTGAACATGAAATTTAGTATGCGTCTTTTCTTCTTAAAATGTCAAGTGCTTTAAGCTACCCGAATTTACGATGACTGGCTTCTTACGATTTGTTAGGGGACTTGATTCATTTTCTTGGTTTCATGCCCCCAGAACGTTGTTGCTTCAATTGCAAGTGACCCAAATATCTGGAATGCTATGATGGAAAATTCTGCGGTCAAGCAATTTATGGCCAACAAGAACAATAATCTTTACACGGAAGAGTATGCTGCAGATACTTATCCAGCTTCACCCAAGAAGCATGAAGACGAAACAGAGAAATCTGACAGCTTGGAAGACATGCTCGGTGGTTTTATGCAGAAAATCAAGCTTACAGTGAATAAGTGGGTCAATGATTTGTCGTCATTCATCCAGAACATTTTCGAACCCCCTGCAGCTGAGACTGAAGCAGATGGAGGGAATACAGGGGCGGTTGTAGCATCGGCGTTCATGGGACTAGCGGTTATGGTTGTTATGGTGGTCTTGATGAAGCGTGCTTAGTTAATTCTAGCTCAATCTGCCGAAAAAACAATCCCAAATGCGAGTGTCTCTGCCTAATGAGCGTTTGTGGAATAAATAAAGGCAATTTGATGCCGAAAGTATTGCTACTAGAAGAGGTAAATGTCTTTAAACGCCATAAAAAATATATAAGGTAAATGGTAAACAATGTATAAATTTGTTACATATGGCTGTGGGTAACTTTTGACTAGTTAAAACTATTTCTCATAGCAGAGACGCTACCAACAGTTATTTCCTCTGCTGCATTGATTACAATGAAGATTGAAAATTTTAGATCATTGTTAAATCTACAAAACTGAACAATTACATCCACTTGTAATCGTTAGCTAGTACAACGGTGCGGAGAGTCGAGCTCATCGCTTTCCCATACGGCCAAGCAGGCTTCTGCTGCGGTGCAAATTCATTGCTCGTCTGCTGTACACAATTGGTGTTGCATTAGTCATTACTTATGTACATGACGTCCTCTTTTGATATGTGCATCTTCCCCTTGTCTCTCCTAGCGTTTACTTGTGTCTGATCAGGTTCCCCTCGCTGAAAAGAACACAGATTTAACGCATACCAAATGCTAACGGGCTATAAGAACGGTAACAGCAACACAAAAATGAAAACTCGCATCGGTACCGGGAGTATGCACTCACCTTCCTCAAGACAAATGCCAAATAGAGATGAGCTACTTCCCATTCATCTTTTGATAGTGTGCCTGGATATTGCAAAGCAGGAACGAGAAGCATTAACAGAGCAAAAACGCATCAGAAGCATTCTAATGGCAATCAGCTGAAACTAAATTGACACAGTTGATAGGAAACAAACTTACTTTGATCTTGGTTGCCATCACCTAATGCACCAAGCCTCCGCATTAACTCCACAAATTCGGGTTTTTTCATGTACTCGTGCACAAATTCGTGGTTGTTCTTCACCAAAACTAGCTCCATATCATACTGCAAAAGGCGAATTCATTTTTATGAATACGAGAAGATTCTTAGCGAAAAGTAGATAAAACATTTCAGATAGCTTCTTTCAATTAGCAATGTGTGCTTCTGAATGTTCTGCTGTCACCGTTTGTACTGAAAGAAGAAAGTATACCTCTTCGACCAACGATTTGAAAACATGAAAGGGGACAATCCATTCCGGGCAATCAACAGCATCCTCCAGGTGAAACTTGTACTTGATACCAAAGGGGCTCGAAGACTTGAATTTCTGCACCATACGCGAAGTATTCGTCAAATTAGGAATAATTGAAAGAAAAAAAAAAAGTTAATAAATACTCATGTCTAAGATTGGAGAATAGCCAAATTGAAAAACGAAGCATCTGAGTAAATTCATACCTTTTCAGAAAAGTCTTCATCAAAACGTATCCAGTAGACGCCATTACCAAAGACCAATCCTTCAGCTGGACATCACAATGAAAATAGCATCTCCGATAAATAACGGTAAAAGTAGTCTGCCATGCCCAAGAATCTTAATGCTAAACATACAAGCGTGAAATGGGAACTTCATAATTCTAATGTATTTTCACCATCTACTCGGCCAGAGGGAATACATTGCTTATGAGACAAATGACTGCAGTTATCAAAGTGTCAAATTTGTTTCCTTTCCCTAGGTCACAGTTTAGCATGATTCTCAAAGGAAATGAATCATCGAGGCATAAAATAAACCTTCTCTAAGCTTTTTGATAATCACATTTGCATCGGGCATTGTTCCAATAAAAGTACCGCCAGGGCGCAGTAAAGCCGATACATTAGCCAAGGCTCGCCGCGCACGTGCCTCAGTAGACCAGGAGTAATGCAAGGCAAACTGCAAAAATAAAATTTGTTTTCAGGGGTCAGTTTCAAAGGCTTTCCTCCCCTCAAATCTTTTTATTACATTACAATACACAGTAGAAAGCATGAGACGCTCACCTGGCAACTGACAACATCAAAGGGGGCATCATCAGCCAGGACTTTATCCAGGCGAACCTGAAACCATGCACATACATAGCATTAATAATCGTACATTATAGAAGCACTAAGCATGTTTCCACAAAGGCTGCTTCCTAATGGCTTCTTCTTTGATTGAGTGAAGCAAGGGCAAGCTCCCTAGGAACAAAGCAATGGCTTAGTAAGCAGCTATTCAATTTGCAATTACCTCATAGCAATCTCCACATATAAGATTCGCAGGAAATGTAAACTTTTTACGACGCTGATGATGGTCAGCATCACCATTGTAACGGGTACGGCAATCTTCTATCTGTACAAATATTGGAACACAATGATAAGATTGTTGATGACGGCACACTTCTAAAAATAATAACACTGAGGACAAGAGGCAGACAACAAGACTGACTTCCAACATTCTTAATAAGGTCTTGAGCAAAAAGATGTCACTCATTTTTCATCGGAGAAATACACACATACAAAAAGAAGATTTCACACATGAAAGAGAAGGATGGCATTCAGAAAGATCTTTACTGTCATAAAAACTGGGAAATCTATAGCTACGTGATGAGGTGGTGCAAGATAAAGAAAAACTAAAACTTAATCACACGCAACGAAAAAACAGAATTTTCCTAGGTCAGAAAAATAGCCTTAAAACCTCTTAAGTCTCAACTCATCCACGGAACAATACCATATCATCCTAAGCGCTTTATTTGTCGATATATGGTACAGTTTGCTAAAACTCATTCCTTGTTTGGCAAGAAAAATACTTTCCTTTCGTACAAAATACAAACTAAACAGCTACTGAAAATAAAAATTCTCTCAAACGTTGATGAATTGAACAACAATAGCTATAATGTAGGCCAACTAGAAGTCAATACGAACTAATGCAAATTATCCAACATTAATGAATAATATGACACTTCACCATAGCTATAATGCCGGCCAACTAAAAATCTATTATTACTAATGCAAATTTATGCATCCTGAAATGCAGGTCAGCAATTGAGTGGCAATACAGAAAACTTTGGTCCTAGAAAAAGTTTTCTTCTCCATTAAAATATAACTAGTTAACTGTGATGAAGAGCTTAGACAAACTCAACGAAGCTATGTATCAAAAAGAAAAATGTGAACTAATAAGCCAAGTATAACCAAACTTAAATACTTACCGACCCCTCAGCGATATCAATTCCAACATAATACCCAATTTTTGCCTTGTCCCATTTGATGAGATCACCCCCCTAGACAATAAAACACATTTAAAAGAGAATATTTAGTTAAAGGGAGGGGAAAACGAAAACATACAAATGGTCCACCAATACCTTGCCACATGCAAGATCCAGAACAGCATCTCCTCGGCGAGCATAGAGCTGGATTAAAACACTCTTAATCTGCTCAACAAGAAAAGGAACTATAATCGACTGAAAAGTATGGAGTGTGATCAAACAATTTTGAAAAATTAATTAAGGAGATTAAAAGACAAACCCAATTGTTAAGCTTCTTTAAATGGATGATTGGACTAGCTTCTCGTTCTTCTAGAGTTTGATTCGTCCTTGCACTATAATGATCAGCCACTTTACGTGCAAATTTTTTTGTGGTTTCATCCTCCAAGAATTCGGCATCACCTAAGACCACAATGTAATAAACCATGGTTAGAAAACCATGAAGATTTCAAATTTTCAATATTGAATTTTCCTATTGTATGGCTATTAGATACACACACACACAGAAAATGCATATATGTATACATATACATATATTTCCTTTGTTTTGTTTCAGCTAAAAAAAAAAATAGTAAGAATTAGAAAATTCAAAATTTAGTCACATTCCCTTCTTCTCCGTTTCCTCTGTTACCAAATAGTGGGGAACTAAAAATCCCTGGTTCGAATTAATCCCCCACACTAATCAGACACACAGAAAACATTCAATAAATTGGCAATCGAAAACACAAAACAAATAAGAAAAAAAGTTTTCAACTTGTGCAATTCTCTTCCTCTTCCTTCATTTATCAGCAAAAATCCACAAAACCCAGATCCAAAAACTCCCGAAATAACCTAAAAGATTACAAATTTACCAGAACAAATCACAAATCCGAACCAGAAAACAAAAGGGGTTTACGATTTTCACCTTCTGGGTTGTGTTTGAATCTCGACTGGGGAGGCCCGAGGGAGGTGGAGGACGATTCCGAGTACCCTCGTTTCATGGGCAAAAATAGAAATTGCACTGGGACACAATCGGGGTTCTGCGAGGAAGAACCGAATGCCGGCACAAAATTTAGAGCTTTGATATCAAGAAGCAAACACAGACAGACAACAACGTTAATTTTCTTTATACTTGTGTGTGTTTTTATTTTTGAGGCGTATATTTGTGCGTGTTCTTACTTATTGGTGAGGTGAGAGGGACAAGGAATGAAGGAGAAAGGCTTGAATTCAATTGAATGGTGGCTCTGAGTGGTGTTTTTCTGTATCTAATTGTTATGTTTGCAGGCCGCGTGGTGGAGAATGGTGCGTATCTGATTTTTCTCCTGTTTTATGAATATCTTTTGGGAACTTTAACGAAAAGCTCCCGGTACTGTTCACTTTAACGAAAAACCACATTTTTACACTAAAAAGTCAATCCTGCTACTATTCACTTTACCCTTTATTTTGTCCTTATCATTAAAACTCAAAGTTTTCAAGCCCTTTTCATTAGTTTTCCTATATCTTTTCACTTTTTTCACAATGAGTCAAAATATTATTCAAACCCGCCCTTCATTTTTGTCCCATTAAAATTTTAAAAGATAATAGGTGCTAGTCGGACGGTTAGTTGAGATTTTTGTATTTAGGCAAATAGAGATAACATAGGCAGGAGCTTAGTAAATATAATTGTATTAAGATACATAAATTACAGTAATAATATAGCATGCGACAGTTCTGACCTTGTCGTTTCGAGTCCTACACCGCCTCTCCTGGCAAAATCCCGATATGCATGCCATTCTTGCCGCGCTCTTTACTTTTTCCTCTAGAATTTTTTTGTATAATCTCATTTTACTACTCTCAAATTTCGTGGTTTTCAACATTTGGTACATAAAGTTTTTTTCGTCCCAGAGTCATACCTAAAATGTTAATTTTGAGACAGTCTCATAAATCCGTTAGTCTAGCTATTAAGTCTTCCGTTAACTAATGATGTAGCGCCCATATACACAATGACTGGATGCCATGTGTCATTAAAGGGTCTACCTGAAAATTAAAAATTAAAAAAAAAGGTCGTCTTCTACCCTCTAACCTTCCCTTCCTCCATGGCCACCACCATAGCCACTACCACCACTCTCTTCCTTCTCCTGATCCTAACCGCCACAATAACCATAGCCAAAACCCAGAAATTTCTACGAAAGATTCAAATTCTTTTCATTTCTTGAATCCGATCGTAATTTGCAGCGTTAAATTTTCAGATATCTGAAAGAAAAAAAAATATAAAAAGAGGAAAAATTAAACCATAAAAGTCAAATTTGTGTAAGCGAAAGAGATTATGTAATTAGTTTATGGAAATTGTTTTGGTGGTGGGAAAATTTGGATTTTCTGGTGGATTTGGGGTGGAACAATTTCAAAGAAATCAAGGAAATTTTAGGGGGTGGTGTGATAGGGAAAGATGATGAAGGTGCGAAAGCAGTTAAAGATGTAGAAGAAGGTGAAATTTCAGATTCGACTTCAGTTGAGGAGATTAGTGAGGAAGACTTTGTCAAGCAGGAAAAGCAGCAAGAAGTTAAGGTGGTGGTTTTGCCACTGCCGCCACCCAAGGATCAGTCTAAATCCAACGACGTTTGGACGATGCGCGACATCTACAACTACCCGGGATTTTAGTGGGAAATTGAAGCGATTGTCGTCGTCGTCGGTGATTTTGTCTGAAAAGAGCAACGCGAAAGGAAGTTGATGGAGTGGTGATTGTTGATAATGGTTATGAAATGGATGTTGAGAAGGAGGAATGCGAGTTGGAGGAGGGTGAGATTGATTTGATTTGGATTTGGATTCGAAGAGAGTGGTGGTAGTGGCCATGGAGTGGAAGGAAGAGTTGGGGGTAGAAGATGATCTCCTTTTTTTTTGTCTCTAAATTTTTTTTGAATTTTTAATTTTCATGTGGACCCCCTTAATGAGACGTGGCGGCCAGTCATTGTCCACATGGGCACCACGTCATCAGTTAATGGAAGACTTAATGGCCAAACTAACAGATGTATGAGACTATCCCAAAATTGACACTTTAGGTATGACTTTGGGACAAAAAAAACTTCATTTACCAAATGTTGAAACCACGAAATTTGAGAATAGTAAACTGAGATTTACCCTTTTCTTTTTGTTCAGAAACACAATTAAAGTTAGTTTATTCAAACCCGCCCTTCCTTTTTGCCCCTTTAAAATTTTAAAAGATGATAGGCCCTAGTCGGGCAGTTAGTTGAAATCTTTGCGTCTAGGTGGCTAGACATAGTGTAGGCAGAAGATTAGATGAACATAATTGTATTGAGATACATAAATTGCAAATTAAAATGACATATAAATTAAAGTATTAGGTAATATTCAAAATATGAAAAACAAGCCTACAATGTGTTTTCATCCAGTTATTCAACAAGCTTTCTCATACTTTAGGGTGTGTTTGGTACGCAGACAGGACGGGACGGGACAGGACGGGACGGGACAGGACGGAACAGGACGGGACGGATGTTGTAAATTTTGAAAAAGACAAGGGGTTGTCCTAAAATGTTAAAAATTTCTGTCCCACAGACGTGGAACAACCCCGTTCCATGGGGGGAGGTGGAACCAAAAATCATTCAAAACTTGTCCCGTGGAACACCTCGTCCCACTCGTTTTAGGCGTACCAAACGCGGGACGGAACGCCTCGTCCCGTCCCGTCCCGCGTACCAAACGCACCCTTATTGAACGAAAGTAAAATGCTTGAGTGAAAGTCACGACTCACGATCCAAAACGGATGCAGAAATGAGTCTAGAGGAACAAGACGAACACCTAAAGGGTGCGTTTGTTGCACCGGATTGTCTCGGACTGGACTAGCTTCAGGGACTAAGCTGTACTGGCTTAGACTAGACTAAGCTGGACTAGCTTAGTGAAGCGTTTGGTGCAGTGTCGGACTAACAAGCAGGATAATTAACAAACTCTAATATTATATTATTTAATCCATAATTATTAATATTTTATTTTTATCCTTTTTTTTATCCCTCTAATCCTTTCTTACCCCCCATTCTCTCCCTCTTTTGCTCCATCTTTTTCTCCCTTGTCTGTTCCAATCTATTCTTCAATTTGGTATTTTATATGAAAATTGGTTGTGAAAAGCGTCTAGTCCAATGGCTTTCGAATGTGAGTGGTCGAGGAGCAAGGCGAGGAGGAGAAAGGGGACAGTCTTAGCTAGTCCTATGGTTTTTGAGGGGTCTCGCTAAGACCAGCTAGTCCCTGATTTAGTCCAGGCTAGTGAGACTTAGTCTCATTAAACCTAGTCCCTGTCAGGAACAAACATGGGACTGGACTAACCCGTAGTCCAGTCCAGTCCAGTACCCTTTAGTGAGGGCAAACAAACGCCCCCAAAAAGACCTAATCGCATTTTCTTAATTTTTAAACGGCTAATAAATTTAAAAAAAAGCGGTCTTCACCGTGTTGTAATTCATTTTAAAAAATAAAAATAAAAATCCTTTGGGAGAATACGGCCGATGGCGTTTTGAGAGACCAAACATGGTAACAAATAGCCTGCGACGGTTCCGACCTCATCGTTTCGAGTCCTACTCCGCCTCTGCGGGCAAAATCCCGGTACGCATGCCATTCTTGCCTCGCTCTTTAATTCCTTCTCCACAAATTTTGCATTTTTCCTTTTGTTCAGAAACAAAATTAAAGTCAGTTAATTGAAAATTTAATCAAAGCAATTTGGGTTGCTGTAAATTGGAATCTACTGTATCTGATGGACATCGATTTTGTGATGCTTGATTGTGAACTCATGTCTTTTGTTCTAGTTAATGTTTTTTTTTTTTGGTTCAATGTTGTCTGTCTAATTTGTTAGTTGGAATAGACAAATAAGAAGGTTTGGACTTTTGGGATTTCATCATTGAAATTTCATAGATTTTTGCTTTGATATATTCATTGCATCTGTACAAATCGTTCTTTATATGCTTTGTAGCAAAAAAAATGATGTTAGATGTGGCGTCTCGGGTCATCGTTAACTTGGAGAAGTGTTCTAAACCACTGTACTGAAGTTTTAGGAATCCTTGTCAGGTTCTTCTTGTAATCCACATAGTAGAGGCCGAACCGAACAGTGTATCCCATGTTCCATTCCCAGTTGTCGAGCAGTGACCACACAAAATAACCACGCACGTCACAGTTGTCTTGCCTGCATTGATTGAGTTTTCTGTTAAGTACGTGTGTGCAATGTTGGGAGTTCTAGAAATGTCGCGAAATAACCTCACAAAGATATCGAAGTGGGGAGTGGTTATTGCCTTATAGCAGCAGATAGGTTCGAGAGATAGTCCCTGTGAAAGGTTATCCTCTTTTCGTCGTTTAAAGCCCTTTCTAAAGGTATGAAACGTTTATTTGGATCATCCATACCTGTGCTCATGTATTTAAACATCTGTTATTTCATGAAACTTTGAATTATAAGTTGTGAATCTGAATCTAGTCTACTCACCATTTTCTGTTATTATCATCGGGGGGTTCCCATACTTATCTTTCAGGTGTCTTGCCAACTTTCGGATGCCCCATGGGACTATGCGCAACCAGCGGGAAGCTGCCTGGAGGAGGAAGCACCGAGGAGCTTTCTTAAATATGAAATCAGTGACTGAATTCAAGGTTTTAGGAAGGGTTTGAGACATACTCTTTCTCCAATTGCCACTCCTCCTTTGTATGCTACAACGAAAGCCAGGTATAATAATAATCAGTTGACATCCTGATTTTGATTCTTTTGTAATTAGGTAGTGCTTGGTCTTCTGAAATGGACCTTGGAATGGAATAGACATTCCATACGCAGGAATATGCCGGATGGAATGCCCATACCATTGCTTGGTCGACAGGAAAAAAAAAAAAAATTGGAATGGGCAATTTCCTTTCGCCCAAAGTGTTTTATAATTCCAATTGCTTTCCTTACCAATTTTACTTGTCCTATTTTGACCTTAACTCTTTCAGCGTTCATTCCATTCAATTCCATTCCGATGATCATTCCAGCAACCAAACACTATAAGCGGGTAGAAAGTGTTTTGGCATCTTACGGGTTGAAATGACTGCAGCATCAGATGTAGCATCCTGCATTATGAACTTTCGAATCTGAGTCCTGTCATTTCGAGCATAATATGTGGTGTAGTGGTTTAGGCCAACAAAGTCCACGGTTCCAACCAGGAAATTTGAGATTTCCTGCGAAATCTCTGGTAATCTCTTATCCACAAGCTTCTTCATTGAAAGTGGATATTCGCCAAAAAATAGTGGATCAAGGAACCTGATTCACTTTTCTGTGTTATGGGTGTTTATACAAATTTTGGTCTCTGTGATGCATAGAACATTTGCAAAGAAATTACCATCCCAATGAAAAATCGATTGCTCTGTGTGCTGCATCTCTGTCCTCATCATTATCAGATACAGGCTCATACCATTTGGCATCCAATGAAATTCCTACTTGGCCTCCTTGTGTCTCCTAGATGGTTCAGTAAAAAAACATAAGTTCCATGTGTTATTTTCTTTAACATATGGCATAAAGTTTACTATTTGAGTTAGGAAGTATAATTTTACAGAAATGAGGGTACCTTGAAAAATTGCTGGTAACTATGATAAGCGGCAGCATGAGACAGGAGGATGTTGTGAGCAACAATGTACGGTTCAGCAGATGAATTTCCCTTCTTACAAAACAAATGGCCAAGAATAGAACACCTCCCCGGAGCTTGTATGCCCAAGTCATAACCTTGAAGTGCATTACCATGAGGCTCGTTGAAGGTGATCCAATTCTTAACTCTGTCGCCAAAAGTTTTGAAGCAGGTGAAGGCATAATGTTCGAAGTCTTTTCTGTAAGCAAGCGAGGTAAATGTTCAGTTTTTTTTTCAGCATTTTCAAATCCTTTTCTGCAGCTGTTTTGATAATTACATTATGTTTGCACTCAACCACCCTTCGTATCTGTCTTCAAGCGCTTGTGGAAGATCCCAGTGATATAGAGTTACAAAAGGTTTGATCCCTAATCAAAAAGAATAGTTTGACCTTCAATAACGTTGTCATTGAGAAAGAATTATTTTCTTAAAATCAGTTATGCATTTCAATGGCGTTGTAAAAGCAATCGAATTATAATCTTGAAAAAGAATTCTCTATCTAAGAATTATATTCTTATTGAGGTCTTATTGCGTACCTTTTTCGAGTAAAGCATCTATAAGGCTGTTGTAGTAGTTTATTCCTTCTGAGTTGGATTCTCCTGTTCCGTCTGTTTCAGGTTATTATCGAAAGCATTAAGTAATCAGAAGACAGTTAGATAGAGAAAACGAAAATCTAGACAGAATCAAATCTTACTTGGAAAAATTCTCGGCCATGATATTGAGAATCTGTATGCATCCACTCCCATATCCTTCATCAATTCTATATCACTCTGCAAATATTGAGTTTAGTTTAGTAATTTATAATATACTTGAACTCCGAACTCCGGCATTTGTTTACTCTGGATATGTTTTGTGTTATGCTAATATAGTAACACCGTTAGAACTTGTATCCAAAATAAAGAAGTTAGTAAGGGATGAAAGTTCTAATGGGTCTAATGAACACTCAAAAGGACCTTTGCTCCACACACTTGGAAGAGAAGGAAACTTTGAGACAATCTGCTATTGCTTGTAAGGTTAAAACTCCAGAAAGTCAACTTAGGTCACTGTTATGTTCACCTGAAATCTGTGATATTGATCAACTGCCGTGTCTGCATTGCTGAAGTCCAGAATCCTCCCTGTTAAACAAACAAAACAATCTCAAAGCCGCTTCTTCCGATCATCTCTTCCGTAAATTTCTCTTTCTTTTTTGCATATCATTTAAACTGCCTCATTGAATTTGAATTCATACCCGGTTCTTTCGCGAAAGTGTCCCATACGCTAACTCCCTTGTTTCCTTCATTTGCAGCGCCCTCAAACTACACCACATACAGGACCCCATGAATGGTTGAACTGCTATTTGACATGCAAGCTCTGTCGAGATGTTAAAGCCGAAACAAATTAATACCTGGTATGCTGAAGAAGCTGTTCCGAAAACAAACCCGTCGGGGAAATCGGCTCTGCTAAGAGATTCTGAGTTTGCGAAGAGCCTGGCTATCAAAACCAGGACAAGGCATAGTCTCATGGTGAAGTCTTGAGGTTAGCTTCCAGCTCCATGGACGTTTCTCACTTTATAGAGCAAGTAGAATAATAAGCTAGCTTAATTTTAAAGTGAAGGATATGATCCCATTCCTCACCAAATTAAAATAATAATAAAAATAAAAAATAAAAAATATGTTGTTGGAGGCAGAATTGGGCAAAAGGACGAGGCAATTCTCTTGCGCTGGAAGGTGACGTGGGGAGGTTGGCCGTTCTTTGTGTGCACGTTACAAACCATAAATATGGAAATTCAGGCAAGCAACTTTCATGTTTGATAGGTAGTTTAAAGGTTTTTGTTTTAAATATTATTGTCACTTAGTAGTTACGGCGTACTGGTATTTTTCTACTTGAGATTATAAAGTTTAAAATTCGAATTATTTTTCTACTTGAGATTATAAAGTTTAAAATTCGAATTATTTGCTGGACCACTTTGGTACCAAATTATTATGTGGCTTACACCAGATCCTGCATTTCTAAGCACAAATATCTCGTTGAAGGAAAACAATTTTGGAATTATTATAAAATAATTTATTTGTTGAAATGATAAGATTTAAGCAAGAATCTAAATGAAGTTCAATCTTAAATCTTGAGCAATGGTACCGTCCACGTCAACCACATAAGTTCTAGTTGGTAGGGAAGATGACTAATATTATATTTTCACCTCCATTGCCTTCTTTCAATTTTTTATTTTTTATTTTATTTTGACACCGTGATAGGATGATATAAGATATTGATGCTCATCTCATCTACACATAACCCTCGTAAACATTGTCGTTTTATTAGAACTAATACCGTATGAAAATTGTGTAGCTTTCATCCCCTTTGAACTCCTTAATTCTTTTGCCTCGTCTCACCAAACGTAAGAAAATAGCATGCGTCCGTTGGTTCAGTCAGCGAATGCAGTGTGCTCGTCTCTTTCACTGAGTTAAGATTAATTCAAAGCGTGTTAATTTTCGAAATATAAAATTGAAAATATCCAAAAGAATCGGATCATGAAATACCCTAACCATTTTATATTTTTGTAACATGCATTTTTATATATTAAGATTGAGAAGGATAGAGGGCCTTGGCGTGCATGAATTGCGTGGAAAATACGAACTTATCACCTTTCAACCGCCAAATCTGGGGAACAAGACGAATGTAAGAACAAAGAATATGTGATTTGGGTCGAATAATTTATTTAATTCCTTATTTTAATACTTTTTGTCGTTACAAAATTCTATCCATTCCGTGGCTAATAAATAAAGTAGTAGTTTTGACTAGAACTGTAAACGGGTCATCCAACTCGATCTGTTAAGTTAACGGGTCACCCGAACCCAACCCGTTAAGCTAACAGGTCACCTGTTTCACCCGTTAACAAATTTTTTTTTTTTTGCATAGAATTTATTTTTTGTTGTTAAGACTTTATTGAAATTACTAAAACATCCTCAACTAACGGGTGCTAACGGATTCATCCATTAGCGACCCGACCCGTTAAGCATCCATCCAAATACTATTATTAACGGGTCGGGTCGAGTCGGATTAATGGATCGGGTCAAAATGCCACCTCTAGTTTTGACTAAGACACACAGAGATATGGAAAAATCAACATTTTAGTGGTGGAGCATCCAGCATTTTGCTTTTGTGACTCGTGAGTGAGTATATTCACATTCGTTTGTGTTTGTGTATTTTTTGTTTTTCAATTTATCTTTCCAAATTAGTTATTTAATTATAGTCCACAGACTCCACACCCTAATTTTAATTTCTAACCCCAGAAATAAATAAAAAAATTTGTTTTTAACTTGGGCTATTGGATGGCTTGCTTTCCAAGAAAGCTAACATAAATTTCGGCGACAAAACCCTAGCTCCCCTTGTAAGGCCTCCAGTTAATCCCTGCCAAGTTGCGTGGCCGTGAGGATACCCAAATCCAAGTCTTCACCTTCCCACATCCTGAAGACGCAACCCAAGTCCCCAACATCTCCGTCTTCCTCTCCGTCGTGGAAGCTCTAAGGCTTGGCTTCCAGCTTTCCCTGGGTTTGCAACGCCACCGTCGAGCAGGGCAGGTCGAAATCGACGACAGCGGGGAGGCTGGTAGCGAGGCCCGATTGGACGCTGACGTTATTAGGTTTTCGATCTCGTCGATGTCGGATTGGGAGGATGGATTATAAGAAAATTTTCATTAAAAATGCATTTTGTAGAACATGTAGATGATAATTTGGTATTGTGGTATGGAAAAACTAAAAAAATTCACAAAAATAAAAAATAAATAAAATTAAGGTGTAGGGAGACGCAGCTCAAACTCATGTCCTCAGGAAGGTCCAAAGCGCAATGAAGCAGTGGAGGCCCGTGAGGCTTAGAGTTTAGGGGTATATGAATGGTAACGAAAAAATAGTAGCGGGCCATACAGATAGCACTCCGAATTTAGAGCGTTTCAACGCACCGAAATTCTTTTCCCTTGCCACAGCTTAGAGGATAAATGTTTTATTTATTTATTTTTATTTTTATAAAAGAAGGAGTTACTATGTTAAAAGTTGCAAATTTAGTGTGAATTTTATAATGAGTAATGTTAGAGTGACTAAATTTGTAAACTAAAAGACGTGTCACCAATAAGAAATGAGCAAGCTTATCAACGTTTAAGTAATAATCCAATCATCAATTTCTATATCATTTAATTTACAAAATTTAGTCTACAATTTTTTTAATACATTAATATTTTTACATTAAGGGGAGGGGGAGTTCTACTAAACCACAAAATGGGCAGTCTAATTTGGTATCGAATTCACTATTTATGAGATTCGAACCTAAAACCTCTCACTTACAAGTGAAGAGAAATAACATCAGATGATAGTACTGTCTTTTATAATGGTTGATAGTGGCTTATAAGGGGACCCCACCCCACAACAATATTTCATCTAGTGAAACATTGATTGATTTCCGAATGAGATATCAAATTTTGAACATAAAATTTGAATAGCCTATGTGGTATTTTGACATCTTTTAAGTTTTACTCTCCACTCAATATGTCAAATTAAATTATTATTTTATTCATTATGACATAAATGGTTAAATGAATAAAAAATTAATAAATGATATTTAATTAATTATTAAATTGCCACCAATAGGAGAGATATGTTCTACTAAACAAATGCATGGTCAACATTCAACATTAATTATCATAGGTAAACTGTCAATTTAGTCCCTGAATTATCACCTTAGTAAAAATTAGGTTCCTAAATTATTATTATTATTCAGAAAAATGAGTCCCTGAATTATAAAAAATTACCAATTACATCCCTAATATTATATTCGAAGCTACTATGTTCAATTTTCAATCAATTCAAGTCATGTTACTTGCATGTGATACACATTGGAGGGTAGATTGGTAGATTTTCATAAAGAAATAGTGTATAGAGTTAACTTTAGAGGATAATTTGGTAGTTTTTCATAAGAAATAGTGTAAGTTAATTTTTGAGGATAAATTAGACATTAAATTCGCAATCTATATGAAATGTTAAGGGCTTATAGATGAGAAAATTATGGTATTCCACTCTAAAGTGTGTCAAGTGACTTAAGTTGACGAAAAATTAGATAAAATAGCTTTGAATATAATAGTAGGGATGAAATTAGCGATTTCTAATGAATTTAGGGACTTATTTTACCAAAAAATAATTCAGGGACCTAATTTTCACTGAGGTGATAATTTATGGACTAAATCAGCACTTCCCCCATTATAATAATGATTAAATTAATAAAAAATTAATAAAAGACATTTAATAATTAATTAAAAATATTTGAATTTGACAGCAACCTCTTTGCTGTCAATCTATGTCAGCGCCACATATGAATTGGCATTTCGATTGGAGAATATTAGTGTGATATTTTATTACTATTGTTGATGCACAAAATTAGTGAGGACTTTGGTACAATAGAAAGTGTTAAGTTTGTGACCTTCGCTAGATTGCTCTGGTCACTAGTGTGGATAAGTATGTAAATGGACAGAGATAGGGAAGCAAGCACAAGTTGTACGTGGTTCACCCAGATTGGCTACGTCCACGGAGTAGAAGAGTTCTCATTAATTGTGAAGGGTTTACACAAGTACATAGGTTCAAGCTCTCATTTTGTGAGTTCTAATGAATGCATAGGTTCAAGCTCTCATTTTGTGAGTTCTAATGAATGGTTTAGTATAAATGACATTTGAGATTATTGTGGGAGAATGATCCCTATTTATAGAACAGAGTTTCTAGCTTTGTTCTGACATTGACACGTGTCATGTTGTGATTGGCCTCTGATGTTGACACGTGTCGTGCTGTGATTGGCTTCTGACGTTGACATGTGTCGCGTTGTGATTGTCCCTCTGGTTAGAGGGAAACTCTTGTGGGTCCTTGACGATATAATGTTGACTGGTGCTTAGTAGTTTCGGGGTTGGTCAAGTATGTTACAAACAGTGCTCCCCTAAGTTCCCGAGTGAGGGAAACTTCTCGGTGGGGGACTTGCAAGATCCAAGCCACTGACTAATCATGAAACTTCTAAGTGTCAAAGTGTGGTATCATTTTCAGTTGCCTCTGTCCCCTAAGTAGAAGTGGCATCTTGAACTAATGTTGACGCACAAGGTAATGTATTATTTTCACTTGAAGCTTACTTGTAGTTTCAGGCTTGGTCAAATGCGATACAAACCATGTAGTGGTAGTCCCCCAAGTCTTTGAGAGAGAAGATATGCCGAATGAGGTGACAGACAAGGTAAGCAATCAGAGTTCCAAGAAAGCAGTCCCAGATTGGAGGTTTGATTTTAGACTCCGGCTGCTTGTCCTCTTTCTCTTTGTATTGTAGGCTGCATGAAGGATAAGGAGAATCAAAGGGAGAAGAGATGATATGAGATACTTTCACTTTTGAAAAAGTACCAGATGAATCGGCACGTGTTTTGTTGTACTTGTTTACTTTCCACATGCTTATTCTTGAACTGGGTTAGAGGGTTTTCTAGTTTCCTCCAAAAGAGGGAGCCAACTCGAGAATTTGAGGGTCAAAACAACTCCATCAAATCTAGAGTATTTCGATCCTGATGATATGGGATACTGTTGCTCTTTGGCAGCGGTGCTAGCGAAAAGTTGTTGAAGAACATTCGTAGTTGCCATCCATTTGTTGAAGTAGTCAACCGCAACGATTACATAATGGACCTTGCCCTTCCCCACAAGTATTGAGCCAATCAAATCGAGTCCCCACCGGGCCAAGGGCCAAGGGCTGGTAATGGGAGTGAGAGGCTCAGGAGGGGAGTGGGGGATGGTTGCATAACGTTGAAACTTGTCACATGAGCGGGATACTTTGATGGAATCTTGGTGGAGTGTTGGCCAGTAATATCCTTGGCGAAAAGCCTTGTGTGCTAGAAATCGAGATCCAGCATGATCTCCGCAGACTCGCTCATGTATCTCTCGAATGACAATTTCCGCCTCAGTAGGCGTAAGACACCTTAAGTATGGCATGTTAAAACCTCACTTGTAGAGTTGGTCATTAATGATCAGGTAGCGGGTAGACTTGTATCGAATTTGGTTAACATCAAAGTTGTTCGTGACCTGGTTAACCACCAGTTGGGAGTCACTGAAGATGTTAATTTGTTTAACTCCAAGGTGTTTGCCTAAACACAAGCCTCCTAGGAGGGCCTCGTACTCGGTCTCATTGTTTGATGATTTGAATTTGAAGCAAATGGCATACTCCATTGCCACTTTGTCTGGGTGATAAGGACTAGTCCTGCTCCACAGCTCAGCTGGTTGGATAAGCCATCAACATATAGAGTCCATACTGGGAATGTTGGTTCTACTTTCCGAGATTCCGAGGCTAACAGAGCCGGTGCCTCAGGTGTAGGAGAAATGTTGACAGGATATGTGAATTCGGCGATGAAATCTGCAACTGCTTGGCCCTTCTTAGCTAGTTGTGGTTGGTAAGAGATGTCAAACTCACTTAATGCTATAGCCCACTTGATCATTCATCTCGAAGTGTCAGGACTTTAGAGTATTTGTCGAAGGGGATGATTGGTAAGCACGACGATGAAGTGTGCTTGGAAGTAAGGGTGAAGCTTTCGGGCAGACATGACCAATGCTAGAGCTAATTTCTCAATGTTGGAGTATTGTGTCTCTGTATCTTGCAAGGCCTTGCTGGCGTAGTAGACGAGTCGTTCAACACTACCATTCATTCGAATGAGAACGGAACTGATTGTTGAAGGCAAAATAGATAAATAGATAGATAATGAGAATGTCGCCAACCTCGAGTTTGAAGAGTGGGGGAGCTTTACTTGTGTACTCCTTGATGTTCTTGAATGCCTCAGCACACTTATCAGTCCATGTGATGTACTTCTTACTTTCCTTAAGTGCTTTGAAAAAAGGAGCACATTTGTCTATAGTCTTAGAGATGAACCTAGTCAAGGCTGCCACCTTGCCAGTAAGGCTCTAGATGTTTTTTTAAGTTACTGGTTCTTTCATATCAAAGATTGCTTTGATCTTCTCGGGATTAGCTTCAATGCCTCGTTAGCTAATCATGAAGCTCAATAATTTGCCATAGCCCACACCGAAGGCACATTTGTTGGGGTTTTACCTCATTCAATTCCTTTTCAGTATTACGAAGGTTTCAAATAAGTTGGTGATGTGTTGGTCAACATGTTTTCTTTTGACTAGCATATCATCAACACAAACTTCCATGTTTTTCCTAATCTATTCGGCGAATATTGAATTGACTAGTCTCTAATAAGTCGCCCCTGCATTCTTTAGGCCGAAAGGCATGACTTTATAGCAATATAGTCCCCTGTCAGTAGTGAAGGCTATGTGTTCTTAGTCTAAAGAGTTCATGAGGATTTGGTTGTACCTTGAGTACACATCCATGAAGCTCAAGAGTTCACACCCTGTCGTTAAGTCGATAAGTCTGTCAATGAGAGGGAGGGGAAAACTATCATTCGGACATCCTTTGTTTAGGTCAGTGTAGTCGACACACATTCTCCATAAGATCTTTTGAAGCAGAAGACTTTCTTTGGTCGAATTTTTCTTGACAAGGACAACATTCGCTGCCTATGTTGGGTAATTGACTTCATGAACAAATCTTATATCTTTGAGTTTTTCAACTTCTACCTTCATTGCCTCGTGTCGTTCGGCATCTTAAGATCTTCGTTTTTGTCTCACTGGCTTGGCCTTGGGATCAATACTCAAACGATGACAGATGATATCGGGAGAGATGCCTGACATGTCCTCATATGACCAAGCGAAGACTTCAGCGTTCTCTTACAAAAAAGAGATTAGTGCCAACTGGATGGGTGGTGACAAGGTGGTGTCGATCTTCATTATGCTATCCGAATAGTCTTTGGAGATAGAGACATTCTCCAATGCTTCAGCAGGTTGTGCTTACTGGGTGAAATAGTCATCTCGTGGATCGTCCGGTTGATCATTGCCATTATGGAGGGCCAAGTTGGCTCCATCTAGGCTGGTCTTTGTGACTTGGTTATGTATAGAGAGGGTTTCCTTGGGCACATGCATATGTTGTTGCTTGACTGAAGTGTTATAACATAATCGTGCACTAAGTTGATCTTCTCTGAAGTAACTATTGCCATATGGGGTTGGAAATTTCATCAGCAACATATGCGTGGATACCATGGCCTTGAGATCATTAATGCATGTGCACCTAAATATGACATTGAATGTCGTTGGGCAGTTAACCACTAGGAAGTTAGTGGTAATGGTAGCCATATAAAGGCTTATACCAATGGTAAAGGGCAAACGTATGCTCCCTAAGGGCTGCACGATATCACTAAAGAAGCTTATCAAAAGAGAAATCGAGTGATCGAGCAAGTGTTCAGCCATATTGAGTGCCCTGAAAGCTTCAGCGAACATGATATTGATCGAAGCCCCTGTGTCTACAAGGATTCGTCGAACATTAAAGTTGGCTATGTGAGTGTAAGAACCCGTAATTTTTTTTAAATAAGTCTTAAGTTATTTATTTAGCTCGTGGGAATTTTACTATAAATTTAGATTGTCACTTTAAACTTATTAAGTATCTATATATATATATATATATATATATATATATATATATATATATATATATAAAGTTGTTTTATTTGGTCACCATTGATCATATGTTTTCTACCTTAGGATGAGGACAATATATTCACATTTCCACCTTCTGTATGGTTGGATTTGTAACTAAGCTACATAGCCACCTATTCGACTAGGTGTCCAATTTATATTTATGCAAACCAATTAGCCCCCATGCGAGTCACTTGAGTTGGCCACGTAGTTGATAGGTGTCACTTTACATGGTGACTAAGGTTAAGCTAGTGGCAAATTATGCCGCCTTTATGTCCCTATAAATAGGAGCTAAGCTCCATTTGTTTTCCTGCCCTAGCTCGCATGCAGTGCATGCTCTCTGGAGCTCGTTCACTTAACAATATATTCATATATATGTAGTTGTTTGTGTGGAGAAAGGAGATTATAAAAGAAATAGGGTGGAAGAATTACTTGATGATTTAAGAGTAATCACGGAACTTGCTCAAGTACGTGGAACTTAGCTATTCCGGTAGTGACGTGGAACTTCGTTTTAGCTTTGGAATCCAGGTAAGGGAAATAAGGCAGACCTTTACGGAAATTGATTTTATTAAATTTTGTGAAGTGCTATAATATTCTTGATCTTTTTGGTTGATTTATATGGTTGGATTTTACTTGGCTAATTGCTTCAGTTAAGTGTTTACTTGTTACTGGTTATGAAGTTATGGCTGAAACGAAATATGTTGAGAATATGCTGTGATTCATGTGAAAGATAAAATGACATCATTTGTGCATCATTCAAATTGATGTGGTTGGAATTTCAGTGTGGAGATTGGAAGTATGGAAATGAGGGTAGTTGGAAAGGATCTTTTGTGTAGTTGAATCTGTTCATTGTGAAACCAGTTCCAGGCGAGCCCGATGTGCACAGTAGAATAGGATATCGACGGGAATTGTTGATGTGGGTGATTTGGGCTGGAGATCAATGAATTAGATAAGATGACTAGCAAAAGGGGTTTATGAACTTGGGATATCATATGGGGTTAGTTTCTATAATAGAACATTCGAACCACCTCTGCAGGGGTAAAATGCATGGTATGGGACGTGCAGGTCCACGTGTTTTATTATATAAATTAACGGGGGTAGCCGAAGAGGTTACGTTGCATTCATGCAATATTATCAATAATGATTTGATATTTGGCTATATAATTTCTTGACACTTAATTTAATATTGTCAATTTATTGTGGTAAGGTTATGTCCCTACTGAGCTGTGAAGCTTATCCCTTTATTATTATGCAGATCTACGAACTAGACATTCAAAAGAGTAGGCAAGATGAGATCGGATTGGTTTGAAGAATAGAAAGTTTATTCATCTATTTACTGTAGGTTGTAAAGAATTCTTGATTTTTTGTATAAATCATGAATTATTTTAATGTGAGAAGTTCATTTTTCAACCCGTGTCAATTTCTTTTTAATTATTAAGCTTTTAACTCACGTTTCGGATTCAGGTTTGAGTTTTTATTACCGACCTGGGTTCGGGGCGTGATAGTGAGCCTCCACGATCAGTGGGTCGTTATGAGGGTAGATGATACCTCTTTCTTCCTCAGGGTAGAAACATATTGGATCCCAGTCGGGCTTTTGATATTTGCCCCCTAATGTCTTCCACATGAAACACATGGTGGCCACGCCTCAAAGTTCGTTCATTGTTTTTCATGGCCCTGTTAGAAGATTCAGATATGGGTGTGCCACCGCTTATGGAATATATCACATTCACTTGGCGTTGCTCACAGTTATCCCTTGAAAGGTGAATGAGGAATTGATCAATTTTTCCTTCACGTGTCAAAGCTTCGATATGGTCACGGAGGATGATACACTTCTTGCCGTCATGACCATTATGTTCGTGGTAGCAGCAAAAAATGCCCGTGTTTTCGTGAACTTGTAATCTGGCTGTCTCGACTTTGGCTTCGGTATCAGGTGAGCTATACTGGGGTAAATAGTTACGCATGTGGTGTCCAAGGGCGTGTATGTCTCATACCTCGGGATATGGCATGTCTTGACATGTGTTTGGCCCACTGCATTAACTGTCTGGGGGCGGGCATTATCGTGGTGATACCTTTGGTTATCGCGATAGTGCCCCTTATTCTTTTTACTAAAATGAGAGTGGTAGGGATGGAAATCCTTCATCTTTCCCTGAGATTGATACGTCTGCTGATTTGGTGAAGCATAAGGTAAGGCAAGGGAAGGCACCGCTGCCGTTTGGAAGGTTAAGGTTTTCTCATTTGGGTGGGTCTGGCTTCCACTCTCCACTTGCTGATTAAGGATGGTTGTGGGGGGGGGGGGGGTTTCTCTTGATATGTCCTTGCCTTAGCGGACGCATGGTTGTAAGTCTGTGCCATCACCTCAGAGTAAGTCTTCCAAGTGTTGGCATTGATCGTGTACTTAAAGAAACAGTCACGTAGACTTGCCGTGATGGCTTTGAGGGTAGTTTTGTCATCTGCCTTGGCACAACGAGAATACTCATGGTTGAATCGGCCGGCATACTTAAGTAATGATTCGTCTAGCTTCTAGCGAATAGTGTACAAGTCATCTGCAGAGTGTAATCGATCGGTTTGGAAAATATGTTGAGAAACAAAAAATTTTCTTAACTTCTCAAATGAGTCTACTGTCTCAGATGGGAGACGACAATACCAGTTTAGAGCTCCGCTAGAGAGGGTGGAGGGGAAGAGAAGACATCGTTCTTCGTCAGTATGCATCCGGTATGCCATGTTGGACTTAAAGAAGTTGGGGTGTTCGATCGAGTCTTTCCTCCTGGCATAGAGTTGTAAACTGATCTTCTGCTTTGTCTTCGCTTTGAGAGGGTGTCGAGGATCCTTCTTGTAAGAAGGCCAGGCCTAGGTTGGTTCCAATTAGGTATCTCAGCTTGTCGTTCTGCCTTTAACTTGTTTACTTCCTCAATGAGCTGTAAGACAAGGGGGTCCTGAGTGGAGTCATGTACCACTAGGGCTTTCGTTCGTAAATCTCCATCACCTCTTGGAAGTAGGAAAGTTTGATCAAGAGCATGTGATTTTTCCTTGGACTCGCCATATTGACTTCTAGGGTATGTCTGTCGGAACACCTCTGAGTTCTTTATACCCTCATGTTTCTTTAGGATTTGTTGCCTCTTCCCTAAATTGGTAGTCGGCCTGGGCCGTGTTAGGGGGCCAAGTCTCTCAGAAACTCTTAGGTCATTGATATTTGAACTTATGTGGATGAGGTTCTCTCGACGTTGCTTCAGGAAGTCCCGACAGTCACGATAAACAGCTTTCGATCATTCCGCTCCCTCTGGCAGGAAGTGCCTTCCTCCACTTCTCATGCTTCGGGTTGAAGCAGCTGGGTTGAGAGAAGTCTCATGTTGATTGACACCTTGATGGGTAGCTCACTCTCTATCAGGGATATCCATGTTGGATATCGGTGACCTTCCGTGTTGGGGGCATTCAGATGATTGTTGACTTCAACATGGGCAACAAACTCGTGTGTTTGAGCATGCTTAGCCCCATTGAGCATTTCAAAGAACTTCTCATACTACTCTGGGAGGATCTCATTCTTCATGCTATCTTGTTATTCTGAGCCTCCAACTCATTGACTTTAGCTTGAAGAGCAAACTTATTTTGTTCTTTCTTTCGATGGCTCACAATATGCACGAGTGGAGTGTCATTCTATGTGATGTGGCTTCCTTCGCTTCCCATGTTGGAGAGGGATGCCTGGTCAAATAAGAGTGTTCAAACTATGAAAACCAGCTTGACAAAGCTGGAGAGAGTAGGAATAAGTCTCGTTTCCCACAGATGGTGCCAAATGTTGATGCACAAAATCAGTGAGGACTTTAGTACAACAGAAATTGTTAAGTTTATAACCTTCGCTAGATTGCTTCGGTCACCAATGTGGATAAGTATGTAAATGGACAGAAATAGGGAAGCAAACACAAGATGTACGTGGTTCACCCAGATTGGCTACGTCCACGGAGTTGAGGAGTTCTCATTAATTGTGAAGGGTTTACACAAGTACATAGGTTCAAGCTCTCATTTTGTGAGTTCTAATGAATGGTTTAGTACTATTGTGGGAAAATGATCCCTATTTATATAAGAGAGTTTCTAGCTTTGTTCTGACATTTTATTGTGGGAGAATGATCCCCATTTATAGAAGAGAGTTTCTAGCTTTGTTCTGACATTGACACGTGTCATGTTGTGATTGGCCTCTGATGTTGACACGTGTCGTGTTGTGATTGGCCTATGACGTTGACATGTGTCGCGTTGTGATTGGCCTCCTTGTTGGAGGGAAACTCTTGTGGGTCCTTGATGGTATAATGTTGACCGGTGCTTAGTAGTTTCGGGGTTGGTCAAGTATGGTACAAACAACTATTATAGTCAATGTATTAAAAGCGTGAGGCGTGGGCGAGGCGTCTGAGGGTAAGCCGGCGTGAGCATACACATATATTATATTAAAAAGAAGAAGATTCTTAATTAATAATCACCCTGAGCACACACATATATTATAAATATATACACACACTCACATATATATATATATACATGTATTATATTATATATGTATAAAATAGAGGATGAAAAGCACAATTAGCACACATATAACAATGCACGCAAACAGCACACACATCCATTATATAAAAAATAAAAATAAGAAAAAAGGCATAGAGACAAAAGTGCAAGAAAAATGTATGAGGCAGTTAAAATCCTATCCAAAATTTGGGTTTGGGAGTTAAAAAAAAAAAAAAGGCGCGCCTTTCGCTGCCTAGGCGGCTCTGGCGAAGCCTTATGCCCACTCCCTCAAAACAGATGCGACAACCCTCAAGCCGAGCCTCAGAGGGCGCCTAGGCGGGTCCTGAGGCGAGTCTTTTAAAACATTAATTATAGTTTATGAGGACATTTTGACATCTCCTTTAGAGATACTCTAAGATTGAAACGAAACCCTACCCCTTTTAGGCATTACATACTTGAAACGGAGGCCAATTTCGTAACTTCAGTAATCAGCTTGCCAATCTCTCTCATATAGCTGACCTTTCTCTGTCTCTCTCGCTCTCTCTAGAAAATCTACATCGAGGTTTATCGAATAGGGTTTTAGCTTTTAGGCCGTTGCAGCATTGACTCTCAAGCGCAAAGACGATGGCCTTGACACTGAGAGCAGCGGCGGCCGCCGCCACCGGTTCCACTCGTGGCTTGGGGCGGCTCTTCTCAACAAGTTTCATTCCCCCAATGAACTCTGCAACGCCTTCGGCTCGAGAGCAGGCTGAGCCGAGCACCAACCTCTTCGTCTCCGGTATGTCAATCTCTTCCTCTTTTCCCGCTTTTCCCCTCATTTCCTTCATGTTTACCGATTTATCTCTTATGGGTCATCGGCGTTTTGGTCTATTTTGAATTTATTTGTAAAAAGCTCGCGTCTTTGCGTCACTTGTTCAATGATTTTTGAGTTAGCTGCTGAGAAAATGATTGCAGGAACACATACTTTTGTTTAGACTTATTTTATATGTTAATCGCTTTTGGGCAACCTAGAAACTGAACCCCCACTAAATTGATTGGTTTGCTTCCTTCGACAATTTAGCATTTTGTTTTTAATTACAGAAATCCTAATTAGATACCAACTGTTGATTTTCAATTTTATATGCCTATATTTTTTGACAAACCAAACACTGTTACAGAGTTAAAAAGTTTGTAACTTCTTAATTATAGACTGATATTAAAGGTTGGATATCTGCGGTCGGTTTGATAACTACTTCGTTTTTAGTTTTCTTCGTATAAGTTTACTGTCAGGTATAATAGAATAAATAGTATCCTTTGGAAATGATTGTTTACTCCTCGGTCAATGTTATTCGTGAATGTGCAAATGACTGATGTGTTTAGTGGGTATGAAAGTTGATTCTGAAAATCCATGAACCGCTTGATGCTAACAATGGATAGGCGACTCTTCATTATCGAGTTAATGTTTTGTTTCACATGGCCTATCAGTCAGATGTAGTTTTGAATTTTTTTTTTTTCGTTAGTAAGGGTTGGAAGTGCAAATTTAATTTTTAAGGCAACAATTTATTTTTGTTAAGCACAGGAAGAGTTTCGGAACTTATCTATGTACATTGATGATCTTGAAGGCAATTTCTTTGTCTTCCATGTATTTTTAGATTAAATCTTTCATCTTTTGTTTAGTTCATAAGTGCCTCGCAGACTTTAGTAGTCTAGATTCAATCACACTTTGAGTTTCCTTTTGGTTTACTATGATTTTTATTGGGTCACTTATCTGTTTGTTTTCAGGGCTCAGCAAACGTACTACTACAGAAAAATTACATGAAACCTTTTCTCAGTTTGGTGAAGTAGTTCATGGTGTGTAGTTATCCTTCACAATTGTTACCTTTATATAATGATTTCTTTAGTAAATATTTACTAATGATTCTCTGCTGTTTACAGCTAGAGTGGTAACTGATCGAGTATCAGGATATTCCAAGGGGTTTGGTTTTGTAAAGTATGCTACCCTAGAAGATGCTGCCAAAGGCATAGAAGGGATGGATGGAAAGGTCAGTTGACAGTATTCCTTGCACCGTTAAAGTTTGTTAGACACTACACGATAAGTCAGTGAAAACACAATATTTTAGCGATGCAATATGGCTTCTCCCAACCCAACAAAAGGGTTCTCTATATTTGTTGGGGTAGCCTTGTTCCATTGGATGTATTGACACTCAAACTCCAGAACTATAAAAAAGAAAGATGTTTAACAAATTGAAAATCTTCCTTCTAAAAAATACTTCATCAATTCTTCAGGAAAATGTTTTCAGTTACTTCCCGCTGGCTCAAGGCAAACAGAATGCACATACTTTGCTTCCATTCAGAAGGAAGCTCTAAGACTGATATGAGCACAATATAAGAAATTTCCAGTCGGAGACCTCATGATTACATAACCTTAACATTTCAAGCACTGAAGCAGTTTTAGCATACTTAGTTTTCATTCAAAGACGTATCTGGAACTCTCCTTGAACCAAAAAATTATGGTTACTTTTTTCTGACTAACAAAAAGCCACCTCATCTAGGATATCTCAAATCTCATTCTGCATGCTCCACATTTTTTTCATCTTTCACTTATGAAGTTCCATGGCATGGAAGTTCCAATAAGCTAAAGCAATTATCTCGTGACCAAACTTTGTTGCATGTTCATCCCATAACCTGCAGACCACATGGTCTGGTGTCCAAAGATCATTAGCCACCAGATTGTCACGTTGTTCAAACTCACAAGTGCAGGAAGCTTTTACAAATTTGAAAATAAGATTTCATAATATTGACATTATATATATTTAGTTATCTTGTTATTTGTTATTGCTGCAACGTTTTTTTCTTGCATTCATTGAACAAAACAAACACTATCGATGCCTGTTTGGGAATTTACTTAACTTGTAAGGCCTTTTAAAATACGAAAGTGTTCAGTTATTAATTATCACCCTTTATCTGGCACTTCTACTTTTTAGGGGTTTTGTTTATTAATGTCGATTCAGCCTTCCTCCTCCATTGATAGTGGGAATGGTTGTCCATTTATTTGTTATCGATATTTAGTATACACACTTTTCTATCTTGGATTGGAACTGAAGTTTTTGTTTTGTTTGTGTGTAGTTTCTTGATGGTTGGGTCATATTTGCCGAATACGCAAGACCCAGACAGCCAACTCCACCACCTCAGAACAATATGGCTTCACCATATAGCCGTTATTAAATCCTGTTTCCAAGGCGAGAAAGCTTGTCAGGTTAATAATATTCATCACCAGTTGGAATTCATTGATCATACTTCATCATTTTTCGGTTCAAGGTTGGGTGGTCTTCATTGCCTGGAATTTCATAAATGGGGTGGGGATTGTCCTAATCTGACAACCGATCATGATTGGGAAATCAAATGTAGCATCATTCATATGTTTTATTGTAGTGTGCAAGACTGTTTGCTTTTGTCAACATGTAGCGGAACTTCTACTGATATATCATATATTCTATACCTCTTTTTGAACTTGAACGGTAGATGACTTTGCTTTTTGGCTGTCTGGTATTGTGTTTTTCTTCGGAAAAAAAACTAGAAATTAAGGTTCACCAGTTCCTTTGTATCTTCAATTTGTGTGAAGGGTATTCAGTTTCTCTGAGCTTGAGGGTGATGCCTCGTCTGATGTCTCGTTGAGATCGTTTGGTATGTAGCGATTTGTCGACCTGATTATCCAAAGGAAATCCTCATTTTCCATGGTTTTCCAGTTGCAAGTTTGTAGGGTAATTCAGTGTCGTATCTGTATGATCTGGCACTTTAACTTGCGTGTGTTTTGGACTTTTGGTAGACACATACATTATTACATATGGTGGCTAGATGCGGATGAACTACACTAGTGCAGGTGTGGCCTGAGTCGCCCAATAGCATTCACACAATTTCGTGACATGCCCCAATGGCCGTCGAGCACCGCCTTGTGATCGAAGCAACCGGAGAAAATTTATGGTCGTGAAAGTGACCGGACATTGGATATTTTGAAGTTAATGCCTCGTCATCGAATTAGGACAAACAAATCCTTTTTGGTTGGATGGAAATTAGTTGGGGGGAATGAGAAGACAGTATTAGATGCGTCCTCGTTTCTCATTTTTGAGGACAACTGGTCCTGTCACATTTATGAGTCACAGATGCTTGAATTGTGGCTTTCTTTCAAAAATAATAGCTATCCACAACCCCTTTTTACTTCTCACACATCCCTATTACTTTTTGTCTGTTAGATATTCTTCAATTCATCTGATCCGACGGCCGAAACTCAAAAAGGTGTTAGAGAAGTAAAAAGAGGTGCGTAGATATCACACCCCAAATAATATTTAGCAGATGGAAAGATTTTTCTGGTAGAAAGTTGGGATTAAATGAATGTAGTCCGAGATGGAGTAGGATTCTCTTCCCCTTTTTTTTCTCCTTCATTTTTCTCCCTTCTTATTTGAACGGTTACGGTTAATTCACGTCAACATTTTATATTAAGTTTTATTTATTTATTTTATTTTATATATATATATATATATATAGAGAGAGAGAGAGAGAGAGAGAGAGAGAGAGAGAGAGAGAGAGAGAGAGAGAGAGAGAGAGAGAGAGAGAGAGAAAATGGGAAGTGTGAGAAGAGAGAAGAAAAAAGAGAGGAGAATAGAAGGAAAGAGAATCCTACTCCGTCTAAGACCCACTGATAAGCTACTATTCCGTTTGCTAGAATCATAATTGTGGTGGAAATGAATTTGGATTGTTGAGAAAGGTGCATAATGTACATCCTTCACCCTTTTATGTGGCTTAAAACGAAAAACGCTTGCTTTAGTTACTCTCATTGTATCGGGCTATTCCTGACTGGTACTAGTCTTTTGAATGCAACTCATAGTATTATTGGACAATTGTAACTAATAATGTAAGAGGAGGGGTTTTAGAGTAAAAAACAAACTCGAAGCCTCTTCCAAAATTAAGAAGAAAAGTATTGCGGAACTAAAATCATAGAATTAGGTCTAAGAAATAAATGAAAATAACTCATTGCCAGGCTGCTAGGCATTTCTATAAATAACAAGTTCAATGTGGCACGTTTTGTTGATTGAGCCAATTCGCCTTGTTATTAATATACACAAAACGTGTAGTGTATTTGTTAGATTGTAGTGGATGGAGCAAAAGTTGGCCAACAAGTGTTTATCCCCGTAGGCTGGCAATCCGACGTCAAAAGATTATGACCCATCAATTTAATTAGTTAGGAAATTTAGATTGAATTTATTTATTTGATAAGGATTAAGGACCTAAAACTCTTTAACGATTTAGTGTCATTTCAAATTGGTCTCAATCTTTTGAAATATTCGAAACAAGTACCCAACCTATTGAAAATGTCATATTCGTTAAGCCCAAATAATTTTTTTGTTAAATGTACGTGTGGCAACAATGAGTCTCACTTTTTATCTTACCGTGACACAAATAATAATAAAAACAAGGGTAAATGACAAAAAACTACTTCAACTATTGGTGTCACGACACTTTCATACCTCATCTTTAAAACGTGACAATGTCATACCGCATCTTACAAATTTGTGACAATGTCATACCTCTGTCAATTTTTCTGTTAGTTTTTCTGTTAAGTGCTGACGTGGCAAGATATGGGGACCACTCACTAATATAGCTGGATTAAAAAATAATTAAAAATTAAAAAATTAATTTTTTTTAAGAGATAGAGATTTAATATAAAAATAATTTTTTTTTAATTTTTAATTATTAAAAATATATTTAATTATTTTTTAATCCAGCTGTATTAGTGAGTGGTCCCTATATCTTGCCACGTCAGCACTTAACAGAAAAACTAACAGAAAAATTGACGGAGGTATCACATTGTCACAAATTCGTAAGATGCGGTATGACATTGTCACGTTTTAAAGATGAGGTATGAAAGTGTCGTGACACCAATAGTTGAGGTAGTTTTTTGTAATTTACCCTAAAAATAACTTAAAAAAAAGAGATGAAGATTAAAAATATAAAAAAAAAAACAAATTCACAAATAAAATGAAAGACAAAATGAAGATCGGGAAATATCGAGCCCTTGCCACCTCCAAGCTCAATCTACCACCGAAACCCCATCCCAACATTTGTGGTAATCTTGAAAGCTGTGATTGGCCTAGTTAATTTAACAGAAATTAAACTGGGGTCTAACGAATGTGTCATTTTCAATAGATTTGATGCTTGTTTGAAATGTTTAAAAAAGTTAAGACTAATTTGGAATGACACTAAAAGGTTGGGGGATTTTAAGTATTTAGTTCATTTTATAATTTAGAGGAGTTTAAGAATTTGTTGAAAGTATTAATACGTGACAATAATCAGATGGGGCTTGTAGGATAATTGGGTATTTTGGTGGGTGAGGTTCTTGAATAAAAATGCCCTCTATTGACATAAATTTGATTAATTTTTCCCCCTTTCTTTGGGGCATGTTTAATGCTTTTTTTAATTTAGGTTTTGGTAAGTTATGCACCAAGTGATATTATTGGTAGAATTTTAAAAAGTCATAAGTGGTGTGTTATCTTGAGGGTGGGTGTCTTCTTGTTTAACTTATTACGTTTTATATTTAAACTTTAATTATTTTTTTGTGTAGCATAATATAGGAACGTCGTATTTAAGAATAAATCCATAAGAGCCCTTCCATATCATAACTTGATTACCCACCACAAGTCCAGGACTTCGAACCACATCAAAATAATTAGTAATTACGTATCAACCACATACAAAGTGACACATTTTTTTTAAAAAAAACTAACGAAAAGTTTAAAAGAATTTTAGTTTTAATAAAAAATGACAATTAAAGGTGTAGTGAATAGTAATAAAAAAAATGTAAAAATGTAGTTTTTCGTTAAAGGTAAACAATACATGAAGTGTTTCGTTAAAATTTATTTTTATTTTTATTTTTGAGAAAAAAAGTGACATGTTTTGAATAAGAAAAATGGCACTTACAAGTCACTTTCTAACGGAATTGGATTCCATCCGGATTCATTTTGTGGGAATTTTAAGGATTCTCACATTTTAATCATTCATCATGTATTGTGCAGTCAGAAATCATTTAATTATTTTATTTAAAATTAAATACAAATAGTATTTGACAAAAATTAATGATACAATATATAATAAACGGTTAGAATATGAAAATCTTTAAGATTTAATATGAAAAAAATCATCTTCTCTTTCTGATGTTCACATTCTAAATATACAAAATTTAATAAATTGAAAAGCTGACGTGATGGAACCTTTATACCATCACAGTTGGCGATCATTATTATTAATTTTTTTTTTTACGGTGTTTGTTTTTAAGTGAGTGCAAAGTATTTAAAGAGTTAATTGCCTTGTGTCGTTTAAGAAGAAGCATGCCTTTCAACATGAAAAATAAAATGTCCCACATATTATTATGTTAATGGTACGACGTGGTTAGGGCGGCTATAAGGAGAATCCACTGAGGCGGGCAACATAAGTGAGAGGCATTCATTTTCACCTATGAAGAGTTTTAGGTTTAATTTTTGTCAAAAACGAATTTAAATTATATTATTACTATTTATTGTGAGGTTAAACTCACTCGCACTCTTTTAGTATAGATGATATCGTTTGTTCAAAAAAAAAAAGTTATTTGTAAATGCATAAATAAGAATGACACTCATTTCTTACAATTTCATTCATCAAAACATGACATTAGTCCTAACAAACACAACCCTTTACCACAGTGATAAAAAAGTGTTGAGCCTTTGCATGACAGCTTGGGTTCAAATTCTGTCGGTAGTTAATCTAACATCTAATCTAACAAAATCTAGCGTTTAGCAAAAAAATAAAAAAAATAAAAAGAAATGGGTAAATGACAAAAAACTACCTCAGTCGTCTCACGACACTATCATATCTCATCTTTTAAAATTGACAATGTCATGCCTTATCTTTAGAATTTGGTCCAATGTTATACCTTCCGTTACTTGGCTATGAATTTTTCAGTTAAATGCTGACGTGGCTTGATTCGGGGCCCACTTTCTATTAAAAAATTAATTAAATATTATTAAAACTAAAAAAATATTTAATATTTTTTAAATATTAAAATAATAAAGAAAAGTTATAAAAAAAAATAAAAAAAGTTAAAAAAAAAACCAAACAAAACAAAACCCTCAGTTTGTCCCTCCCCCCTGGTTCTCTTCTCCCTCATCTTCATCTTCTTCCCCCTACCTGCTTAATCTTCAAAAAAAAAAAAAACCCACCCATGCAACCCAAATCCACTCCCATCCATTCTCCACATCCTCTTCCGCACCCATCCTCCACCTACTCCGCGCACCCATCTTCCCATCACGAACCTAACGATGGTGACGTAGACAGGATCTTTTTTATTTATTTATTTTTTCTGGGTTGCAAGTAGTGGGTGCGACTGTGCGAGGGTGGGTGTGAAGGGTTTAGGGAAGAAGGGAGAGGGGTGGGTTGCAAGAAGGGGGGGTCAGGGAAGATGAAGATGGTTTTTTTTTTTTTTTGGGTTGAGGTGGGTGGGGAGGGGGAAAGACAAACTGAGGGTGGGTGCCCGAGGGGGTGGGGGAAGACAAATTGGATTTTTTTTTCAGGTATTTTTTTTACTTTTCTTTATTACTTTAATATTTTAATAAAAAGTGGGCTCCGAATCAAACCACGTCAACATTTAACTGAAAAATTCACAGCCAAGTAACGGAAGGTATAACATTGGACCAAATTCTAAAGATGAGGTATGACATTATCAATTTTAAAGGATGAGGTATAATAGTGTCGTGAGACTAATAGTTGAGGTAGTTTTGTATAATTTACCAAAAAAAAAACTCTCTTTTATGCAATTTTTTTGTCCCTTGCACGCCCACTTGCGCTATAAAATACGTTTTTACTTGCATATCATGCCCATTAAAAAATTATTTGATAATTAAGAAGTAGATTTGAATTGATAAGGATCAAAATCATGTGGCTCTTTATATGTATTTTCTATACTTCCTCTTTCCACAATCTTTTATCATAACAAATCATGTGGCCCCCGAATATAAATCAAATTGAACATTGAATATTGATTCAATTTACAATAAAAAAAGAAGTATATTGAATCAAATTGAACATGTCAAATTTTCTTTATAGAGAGAGTCACAGAGATGCACTACTCTACACACCATGTCATTCCATAAATTCATTATGAATGGAAATAAAGAGAAAGACCTATATGAAATAGGTTCATTTTTAGCATAACGTTTCTGTTTAATAATATAATATATGTAAGTTTTTGTTCAAATGATTTTACTATTGGATTAGAATGTCATACGTGGACATGACAGTGAACTAATTCCATGTAAATTACACGGTCGAAAACAGGTTCACAATTGTAATAATCCCACAAAATCATGCCCAGTCTGATCGCATGCTTCAGAAAAATACCTACATATCCACCCAAACCTAACGCATTATAAAATCCTCGCTCTCCCACAAAAACCAGAGGAGAGCCAGGAACAAAGTCCACTCCCCAAAACCTTCTATCTCTTCAGCCTGAAACTAAATAGCCTGAACCCTATACGAAAATGAGATCCCGCCAATGGCACGAACCGTAAATCTCAACAATTCTGAGCCTCTCTTTCACACAATTCTCAGGTAACGCACATCGTAGCAGCAAAATCACGCCATGAAGTTCTTGTTAGA
Organism: Crataegus laevigata; assembly: GCA_963580275.1. NCBI lineage: Eukaryota > Viridiplantae > Streptophyta > Magnoliopsida > Rosales > Rosaceae > Crataegus > Crataegus laevigata. The sequence continues at coordinate 8,627,013 of OY756946.1, forward strand.
GTTCGTCTCGTGCTGCGGGGCCACTCGCCCCTCAACATCCATCAGCGAGCCGGCTCCATTTTCTGAGGAGACGAGGTCGCTGGTGAGGGCGCCGAGCCGAATGATACGCTGCAGCAGAAAGCGCAGGAGTTCCGTAAATTCGTGCGATTGGAGGCCGTCGCTAAGCTCAATTTCCGAGGATAAGGTTGCTGCGATGGTGGTCGATCGAACGGCTGTAATCGAGAGATCCGTGAAGAGGAAGAGCGGTCACGATCGAACAAAAGTTCAGGTCCGCAGCCACGACGAAGATTACGGGTACGTGAATAGTAAAATATAGTAAATAGAAAAATAGTAAAATCATCGGATGTTTTGCTTTCTTTAGACCACGATGTTGTTTCATTTGTGTTTGGTTTTGTTATTAGAAAAATGTTAACCACACTCCCATTTTTTACCTAACATACTTCACTCTTTGTTTCAAATAATGGATTTTAATAAATCAAACGAAAACAAGAAACATAATTAAATTAAATTGATTAGTTATCATTTCTCTTATTATTGGTTGTAAAATTGATTACATATTGTATGGAATTTTTTTCAGGCGAGCTTCATTTGCGATTCCAGCATTTTCTCCGACGCCTTTTATGTTTTGATATCATGGGATGAACTTGCAATATATAGCAGCCGGTTATTCATGCTCGAAACTGGATGGGATAATGAAATGAGAGAGTGTGTATATGAACTTTAGGAAAATAACAATTAAAAGCCTTCTTGTGTTGTACCATTGTACTCGAATAGTGCATTTGTATATTTTCCATTTATTTGTTTAGGTTTCCAATTGTTCATCCAATCCACTTACTTTGGCTTTTGTTTCATAACTCAAGTTGAGTCTAATGAAATGCTATACTGGATATTAAGTTTAATTGGAAATTGTTTTGTTTTTAATTTTAATAAGGTAGAATATTAAACTTAAAAACAAACAATTTAAGGCAGAATATTGCTCTTAAAAAAACAATTTCCAATTAAAATTTTCTTCAAGAGTAAGAGATTTCAAATTCAGTCCGATGACGACAAAAGAAAAGAAAAGTTTCAAATTTCATGACAGAAGAAGAGATTCCAAAAATTAATACAAAACCTTTCAACAGTCTTGAAACAAGGTTTCCTATATCGCATCACTACCTTAGTCTGTCCAAGGTGTATAGTAGTACGGAGTTGATGCAAATGTTCATACATGGTAAACCGTTGGATATCGTACCATCATGGACTGGCAATATTTGTTTATATTAACGTAGAAAGTGTAGAGCGGGATATAAATATATAGTTTTAATTTTCATTGAGCCTGCAAGATTAGAGATAGATAAGCTGAGCAGCCGTAGATCATCAAATGAATCACCCCTTCAACTTAACAGAGTGACTCATAGTCTAGTGCGTAATCTGTTGGAAATGGAGCAGAATCTAGTTCATTAGGTTTTTTGTTGACTAAATTTGGAAGGATTTATATTTTTGCCCCAACGGTTGGAAGACGGATCGACGGTGCTTTGTTGTTGTTGTGATCGTCAACTACTAGCTAAAAGGCACTTCACTAAAAAAATGCACATGCATGGCAATTGACAAAAGTAGTGTCTGATCCAACTCAGCCTTGTTTGGTTTGTAAAAGTTATGAAAACTGAGGTCTCTAGCTTATATTTTATTAGAATATCGTAAAATTAATTGACAATAAGATAGAGAGGCTCAAAATTAATTAAACTATGTACTTAGCAAAGCTTCATTTTTCGATGCATGTACTCTCAACAGGGGCAGCTGGATTGTAGTCGCTTCGCTTATATACGTCGTCAAAATTAAGAAAATATGAATTTAAATAATTGGCAGCTGGATGGTAGGCGGCGAAGCTGTTGACAATGGGAGGTTTTTGCCTTTGGAAGAGAAGCGAATTGAAATTATAAGTGATAAACTTGCAGTGTGGTTTCTGTAATATATGCATTCGTGCATTAGCAGTACTATTTGCTACGGATTCACAATTGATGCTACGTACTGATAACGTTAATTAAAAAGATATAATGTCAGTCTTACAGACTTATTATAATCAGGAAGTGACAAATTCACACACTTCTGAAAGCACCCTCCCCATCCTCCATCCCGGTCATTGTATCATACAAAGGCTTATTCAACGTCTCCGGCAAATAAAATGCAAACATTCCACCCACAATCCCACACATGGCAAACACTGCAAACGGCAAACCCCCGCCCAAAACCACCACAAACGGGGCCAAAATCGCCCCCATTTGTGCGGCTTGTGTGGCACATCCAAGCGCTGCATTCCTCACCACAGTTGGAAACAACTCCGTGGTGTAAATAAAAAGCAAATTGTAAGTCCCCGCCATCCCAAAAATCCCCAAAATCCCGCACACCAACCTAACAACTTTCCACAACCCAACATTCCCCACCAAGCTCCCAAGAAAACAAAAAACCCCACTAAACCATAGTGTTCCAATTGCCAATGGCTTCCTTCCGTACTTGTCCAGTAATATTGCTGTGATTGTGAAAGCTGGCATTTCTGCCACGGCATTGAGTAGCACGTTGATGTAGAGGTTGGTTTCGAGGTTGACAACGTTCAAACTCAAACCATAGTACACGACCGAGCACAAGAAATTTATGGCCACAGCTAGGAGTAACCGAATTCGAGTAACTGGAGACTTCATCACATCAATTAGAGAACCACTTATTGCTTCTTTGCTCTCCAATAGTTCCTTGTACGTTTGGTCATCCTCGTTTGTAATAGTAGTACTATTATCATTGCTTGCTTCTTCGTCTAGGGTTAGGACAACTCCCTCAGGAAGGTAGTTCTTGTTGGACTTCGCAATTACGCGCATTAGTTTCATGGCTTCAGATATTCTTCCTCGTATGAGGTACCACCTTGGGGACTCAGAGACAAATGGTAGGACAACGAGCAAGAAGAGCAATGATGGGATTGAGGAGACAATGTAGAGCTCGCGCCATTGTGGAAAAATGTACGCAACACAAGAGAGGATTGCAATTCCTGTTGAGAAGAAGTAGAATGTGGACATTCCTGCTGCACCACGCTTTGTAGGACCGACAGGTTCAGTGGCAAGGACGAAGGCACATAGACCAACCCCACCTGTGCTGAAGCCGGTGAGGAGGCGGAAGAGGACGTAGGTCCAGTAGTTTGGGGAGAATGCTGTTAGGCAACCGAAGATCGTATTCACAATGCAAACAACGGTTAGGGAGCCTTTCCTTCCTAAAAACGAGTCTGACAAATGCCCAAAGATTCCCGCACCTAAAATGAAAGTACGTAAATATTAATCTTAGTAGCCAGTTAAAATATAATAGAAAAAACAGAGTTTCCAACGTTAATTTACAGTATTTGCTACGTTGTCTGAATTATACTAATAGTTTGTAATATCGACGATGTCCCAAATGCTATATATTGGCACCTGTTACAGCCATTCACCATTTACACACACAAGTAACAAGCAGTACAAGTACAACACAATCAAACCTCAAGAAAGAACAAAAAGGGAAATTTGGGCCCTATTACATAACATGGACCGGGAAAATGATAAAGAGCACTAACCAAATTTCCTCTATCAATTTGGTTGCTCTTCTCCTTCCTCTTTTTATTTTTATTTTTTCAATACAATGATATATTTATACTAGATGATTAAAGATTGTATATGGTGCTAAATTTATCATCTACGAGTTTCGAACTTAAGATCTTTTACTTACAAATAGAATTAAAATATTATTAAAATGTAGTAAAAGGTGTCGTTTGATGCTCTAATTAATTGTACATGATTCATGTGCATATAACTAGAATTAGTATGACTTGCTATGATTTTATGATATGATCAACGCATTACTACTGACCAAGCAATAATAGTGGCATGTGATGTCGACCTATATGTACTAATCTACGTCGCCAGTTATTTGGGATCGCTTTGCACGCACGCATGTGAAGGAATACAGATACATCCTACCTCTAGAATTATTGGCCTGCCGCTACGCTATTTGCAGGCTTCACCGGTATGAAAGCATCTTTAACTCAGTCATGTAACCCCATTATCGCCAGTTATTTTTTGTTGCATGTGAATTAGCCAGTTAATGGGATGGTGTGCTCTCGTCTTTACCTCTAAATTGGACTAATTATTGATAAAGTGGCATAATTATTGATTTTCCACTCCAACTTGTAACGAGTTGTCGATTTTTATGAATTTTAATTGTAGTCAATTATTCTCTTTCTAAATTTTTAAAATTGACCAATTTTTCTTTTGAACTCTAGTTTTAGCCTATTACCCTCTGAACTTTTATAATTGGCCAATTTTCTTTCTAAACTTTAGGTTCTATAATGCAAAAAGGTAATTTTATCCCTAATATTGTATTTTTCTTCTTCTCTTTCTTTGGTTCACTTGGTGCACCCTTTTTTTTTGTTTTTGAATTTTAGTGTTCAGGAGAGAAATTAAAGTTCGATTTGGGAGGGGGGGGGGAGGGGGAGAATTGGCCAATTATAAAAGTTCAAGGGGGTAATCGGCTAAAATTAAATTTGTGGGGGGGGGGGGGAGGGGAGAATTGACCAATTATAAAAATTCAAAGGAATAATCGGTTAAAACTGTAGTTCAGATAGAAAATTGGCAGTTTCTTAAAAGTTCGGGGGAAAAATCGGTCAATACCTCATATTAGATATGAACCCTTGGTTTTGTCTAATCTTTTCATATTTTCCCGTTTAATTCCATTATTTAAGCTAATTCCAAGAGTTTAGTTTACATATGTGTTTTTGTTTTATATTCTATGTTTGAGAATAAATTTTCATATCGAACATATGATAGTAAAAGTTCACATCTAATAATATATAGTTAAGTTCGAATTAATATCGATGATGTTAGAGGTATACATGCTGAACCTAAAAAGTGTATAATTTTATCCAAATTCATCCAAAATATACTAAAAGAGAAAAGAGAACACGTGAGACCTCAGACCTGTTCCATATGTCCTTAAGAAATGGACAAAATGACACCTATATATCCTCTCGCCAATGAAACCCAACAAACAAACTGATAGCTAACTAGATTTCTCTGAGTTGCATGCAGACACAGAACATTCGTCGTCTTTCTCCAAAAGCATCCGCATATTTTGACTTTACTCACGCTATTAAAAAGTATAATTTGAACATATTAATCTAAGGATAAAGCTAGCCGGACTCGCCTATCTCGTGAATCTGGCTTCAATTGTTAGTGCTCCTAGGGTTCCACTGTTACAAGATCTTGAGAAAATTGTCATTTAAAATTTTCAGTTCTCTTCTCCCTTGCACTATGAATTGGTAACCATGGTTGTTGATTTGCATATATCCATCGAAATATACTGGGCAAACCTAGGATTTGAATCTGTAAACCAAAGAAACAACCCAAGATCTGAATTTTTGAACTGAAAAAAGTCGGGGGTCAATCTGCAATTTGAATTTGTCTCTCTCTTTTCCAAATTATTAATTTTTCTATGGGTTTCTCACCCCATCTTTTTTTTTTCTCTAAATTTTTCCATCGGAAATTTGTGGATATTAGATACATGTTCTTGAACCATGAATAATTTGTATATTTTGTCGACTATGGGTTAGTGGGTTTGCTTGATAAGCTTTTAATGGAGTTTTTATAAGTTAGGAGCCATGATCCTCTTTCATGGTTTGAGAGATGCAACGGGAATTTTTTTACAGATATCTGGGTTTCATCCGAATGGAGAGAAAGTGGGGAGGAGAGGGTGAGGACGAGGGGACAAGAGAGAGAAATATCATTTTTAAATTGCAATGTTTTAAAAAAATGATATTAATAGTGAATTCCAAGAATGAAGGAACACTAATTGAAGCCGAACACACATGGTTGGCTAGTCGGACTGGACCAAATACACATGGTTGGCGAGTCGGACTGGACCCAAAAACATGCTGTAGACGCAACTTTCTATAAACTATTCTTTTGCGATATAACCAATATTCCTATATATATTTGAAGAGATGTGCTATCCACACACTCTTTTCTACTTCTCACACATTTTTTGTAGACGACCGAAAATTAAAAGGATGTATAAGAAATAAAAATGATAGAATGTTAATAACATATTTATCATTTAATGATATTCTCTTCCTCAATTTGTCATGATATTCTCACCCAGTGTCTTATTTCTCCATTATCATTTAATGAAAATGTTAATAACATATTTATCATTTTATAAAAAGACTCTTAAACCCCTATTTGATTCAATACTAAAATTTTGAAAAAATAATAAATAATTTAAAATAATAAATAAATAATGATGTGATATCTTTGGAGGAAAGAGGTTGAGAAAAATTTGGGTTAGAATCGACGGAAAGGTTGGAGGAAGGAATGGGCGTGTGCTAGATGACGGCAAGAAACTTCAATGGAGAAAAAAGAAAATTGGGTGTGAGATCTGCAGTTTTGACAAAAAAGAAGGAAGAATAGTGGTTTGGGGTCTGGGATCCCTGTAGGATGGCGATAGGTGTGAAGGAGATGATGAATGTCTAGGTCTTAGGTCTTGCATTTTCTTTCATTTTTTCTATTTTTATTTATTTATAATATTATTTAAAAAAAATTATGGTTATTTTGGAAATAATGGTGGGTGGAGAAATAACATTTTACTTTTTAATTTTTTTATAATGGGTGAAATTATCATGTGAGTGAAAAAATAAGACACTGTGATGGGTCCAGTAGTACTCGTATATTTTTTACTGTTTAGGCAAAGTACTAGTTACGTAATGCTTTTTGGTTTAATTTAATACAAAAATATTTATACTTTAGACTAAGTCATATAGGTCAGTCGTAATAATTTGACTAATTTCCTCACACAAATCCACAACTGGAAAAACATGAACGATCTTCTACAACTAGTCAAAGACAGATTACTACTATATAATGGAACGGCTTAATCATTTAAAAATGTCAACATGCATATATTCAAAATAAAACTATTTATACCGTATTTACTGGACGGAATATTCTTAATGTTCATCATATCTTCCTAATTCATAAATTTTTATTGTTATGAGTTGATAGTCTTTTCTACCACCTATATTAAAAAAAAAAAAATTGTATATTCCATTTGTGTGCTCGTTATATTCTTTGCACCTGTAAAAATTGTATATTTAACTTTTTCACAGTTGTAGAAGTTTATCTCATATGTTATATTATCCCGTGATTTTTTTAAAAAAAAAATTATAAACTAACAAAACAACGGATTAATTTGAGGGGGAGAGGAAGAGTAGGGAAACTGACCAATCATACAGCCGCCGAAGAACAAGGCCTGAGCCAGCCCAACCTTATACTTCTCCTCACAAACCAACCCCCATTCAGCAACGGTCGAGCTTCCAAGACCGCCGATCCACTCCCACGAACCCGGTTCGAGCCCGCAAACGGTCCTCGCCCCAGCATCGCAACCCGAACCAGCTGCTCCACCCAAACACCGCCAAGGCGGTTCACGGTCTGCAAATATCATGACCATGGTGTGGAACGCCTCCAGAGCCCAAGCCAAGCTGGTCAGCACAAAGTGCTTCATTTGGTACGGACCAAACTCCCCGCAATACTTTTGTAACATGTCGTCGATGCATAGTTTCTCTGATTCAGGCTCTCCGGCGGGTTTATTTGCATTGGAGAGCAGAGGTGACCGGAGCTCGGGGCTCTGATCGCCTCCCGAGTCAGATGACGATGATGATGAGCCGGTGGGCATGTTATGAATTGACCTAATTAATTTCTTGCGTAAGAGGTGGTCGTGGTGGCGTTTCTCATGTCGAAGGTATAAGAGGTGGTGGCTATATATATACTTGCGTTTTCCTTGTCACCAGGAGCGTGATGCTTTTGGCTTGACGCGTGGATGGAACTCTAACCGTCGATTTGTTTCCTAGCTTTTCTGACTCAAATGGGTTTTGCAGGAGAAGTATTTACACGACATAGGTAAACTGTCGTCCAGACGTTTTGCACTAATTTTATAGAGTAAATGACAAAAAATTACCTCAATTATTGGTCTCACGACACTTTTATACCTCATTTTTTAAAATTGACAATGTTATACCACATTTTTAGAATTTGGTCCAATGTTATACCTTCCGTTACTTGGCCGTTAATTTTTCAGTTAAATGCTGACGTGACTTGATTCGGAGCTCATTCTCTATTAAAAAAAATTAATAAAATATTATTAAAAAATAAAATAAAAAAATTTAATATTTTTAAATGTTAAAATAATAATAATAAATAAATATAAAAAAACCTCACTTCGTCTCTCTCTCTCTCTCTCTCTCTCTCTCTCTCTCTCTCTCTCTCTCTCTCTCTCTCTCTCTCTCTCTCTCTCTCTCTCTCTCTCCATCTTCATCTTCTTCCCTACTTAATCTTCAACCAAAAAAAAAAAAAAATTGAAAACCCATCAACCAAACCCAGTTCGTCCCCCCATACAAAAAAAAACCCAACGCCCTACAAGGGAAATTGCCTAAGGAATCAGGGGAAAAAAAGAAGAGAAGGAAAAAGAAAAAAAAAATGAAAAAGGAAAAGCTTCCTTCCCGTCGGTACTTGCACCCGCGCACCCAACCCAACTAACTCCGGAAAATTTCGTCATATTTTCCGTCGAATCACCACCATCCAACACCCACAACCTCTCCTCTACGATCTCCACCCAAATTTAGGGATTTTTAAGCCCAAAAACCGTGCGGGTGGACGGAGGTGTTCCAAGGCGATTCCCAATCTCTGCAACATTCAACCCAAAATCACAGCAACCTTTGAACTTGCTTCACGTGGGGGAGATGCAGAAGCTTTTCTTTTTTTCTTTTTTTTTTTTGAAATTGGCGAATTCAAATTTTAGGGTTAGGGTTTGGGTGGAATTGGGATATTTACAGGGATTAATTTGGTGAGGGTGAGTGGGAGGAGGGGAGGAGCGCCAATGAGAGGGAGGTGGAGATGGAAGAAGAGAGGGCGCCGGGGGGGGGGGAGGACAAGGGTCGATGGGAGAAGGGGAGCTGGGTTTTGGGGGATGGGGGGACACGGGTATCTGGGTTTTTGGGGAAGGTGGTGGAGGAAGGTTGGGGGGATGGGTGGGAAGCAGTTTTGGGAATGCAAAGAAGAGAGAGAGAGGCGAGAGAGGTGGGAGAGAGAGAGAGATTTAATATATAAAAAATATTTTTTTTTAATTTTTAATTATTAAAAATATATTTAATAATTTTTTAATCTAATTGAATTAGTGAGTGGGCCCCGTATGTAGCCATGTCAGCACTTAACAGAAAAATTAATAGAAAAACTGACGGAGGTATGATATTGGCACAAATTCGTAAGAAGTGGTATGACATTGTCAATTTTAAAAAATGAGGTATAAAAGTGTCGTGAGACCAATAGTTGAGGTAGTTTTTTGTAATTTACCCAATTTTATAATATGATGTGAAGATAAATTTACACTTCTCGTTATATTATTGTCATGAAATGTTATTGTAACGGTGTAAGTTTCTCTCTTACGTAGAGCTTAGGGGTGGCCTGGCAAGATTAGGGAATGCTGTTAGAATCTCTTTCCTTGGCATCACCCCATTTATCGTGAAAGTAATAAATCACTATCTCAAGGACAGAGGTTGGTGTGAGTCACAAAGGATTCATTAGGTTCATAGCCCAAATGCTGAAAATGTGAAGCTGTAGCTAAAACGCCTGAAGTCGTGTGAAAGAAAAGAAGAAGAGAGGGATTTTGCACCTTGGGTTTTTGCTTTAAGCTTTCCCACTGGGATTCCTCTACAGTTTGTTCCCCAGTACTCTTAATATGTTGATTCGATATTTCATAACTCATTTGTTTATTTTATACGCAAGATCTTGATGGAGCCGAATATGGATATGTTAAATGCTTTTAAGCACTTGAACCGCAAATTTTTTACAAAATTTCTTAAACTTGCGACAAGAAATACAAAGTATTAAAATAAAAGAACAATGAAGAATGAGAAAGATGAAGAACTAGAAAGAAAGTTTAGACATAAATGAAGCTTCTGTATTTTTGAGAAAAATGACTAACTAATTACATTTTTGAGTTATAGTTTTAATTAACCTCAATTAACAAATCACTTAACAGCCTAACAAATATTGTAACAACTTGGCTGACATGACAATGAGTATATGGAAACCTATAATCGAGAGCCATTTGTCTTCTTACTAGTTTGATACTGCTATTCTTGAAAAAAAAAAAAAAAAACTGATTTTGCTGTGCCGTACCAAATGCTTCAGTGCTTTATTCACATTGGAGAGCAGAGGTGACCGGAGTTCGGGGATCTGATTGCCTCCCGAATCAGATGACGAAGATGATGAGCTGGCGGGCATGTTATAAGTTGGCCTCATTAATTTCTTGTGTAATAGGTGGTGGTGGTGGCGTTTCTCATGTAGAAGGTTTAATTGGTGGCTAAATTGCTATACATATAAGCTTGTGTTTTCCTTGTCACTGAAGAGAATAATAGAGTATATACAAATGTAAAAGAGTTAAAAGTTAGTTAGTTTTTTGTCAAAGTTACTACAGTAATATTTTCTTAACTTTAGTAACTTTAGTCCTTTACTCTTTTCAGTTGTATATATATACTTTGTAATTTTATTCTCAAAGATAATGAAAAAGCCAGAATCATTTTCTCAATATGGTATCACTCGCCTTTAGTCTACCGACTTCGATTCTCTGCCTTTTCGCTTCCTCGTCTTTTTCTCAGTAGCCAAACACGTCTCTTTCTTCTCTCTTTCTCTCTGAAATTGTCGATCTATGGCTGAAACTTCTGCTCATTCTTCATCTCCCGTGATCGCACATCACAATTCTCCTCCTGTGATTGCTGATCCTCATTCTTCTTCGCCTAATTCTTCTTCTCCAGTTCCGATGAACCCAAACCCTAATTGTTCTGTTCAGGCCTCGCTCAACTCGATTACGATTAACAACATTGGGAGTATGATTCAGACTAAGCTCAAGCGCCATAACTATCTTGTTTGGCGATCTCTCTTCGAGCCGATCTTCCGTCGTTACAAACTCACTGGTATTGTTGACGGATCTGAACCTCCCCCGCCTCCGTTTCTTCCTGATGATTCTGGTCGATTCTCTTCTGTTCCTAATCCGGCTTACGAATTGTGGTATGAGAAGGATCAGAACATTATTATCTGGATTAATTCGACTCTCTCGGAAGATCTGATTCCTTTCACTGTGGGCGTTCAATCTGCGCGAGAACTCTGGCTCAATCTTGAAAGGCGTTTTGGCGGTGTCTCTCGGTCTCACATTCATCAGCTCCGTTCATCCTTGCACTCTGCCAAGAAAGGTTCATCTTCTATCTCCGAGTATCTTCAACGCATCAAAGAGGCTACAGATGCTCTTGCAGCTGCTGGTGCTCCTGTGGATGATCATGATCTTCTTCTTATTATTCTTAATGGCTTGCCTGATGAGTATGATTCTTTTGTGGATTCTGTTCAGTTTCGTCTTGCTGACACTACTGTTGATGACCTTCACGGCTTTTTGCTTAGCAAAGAAATGTCTCTTCTTCGCAAGAAGCAATCTCCAGGCACATCTTCTGAACCCTATCAAGCCTTTCATTCTGTTCAGGCGCCCTCTACTGCCCCTCCCCTTCTTCCTACACCTCAGGCGTACATTGCTCAACCACCGTCTTTCTCCAATTTCACCAGTGGTAATTTTCGCCGCAATAATTTTCACCGGCATTCCAATAATCGATCCCGATTTCCTCGCCACACCAATACCAATAATCGCAATAACCACACCAATAATCGCAGTGGTGATGTTTTTCGTCCTGGTTCTCGGGTCAACAATCACAATTTCAGGCCTGTTCCTTGCCAAATCTGTGAAGACCCTGGTCATCACGCGATTGATTGCTCCCATCGTATGAATCCCAACTTTCAAGGTCGTATTCCACCAGCCAAGCTTGCTATGTATGCCAACTCCGCTGCCTCTTCTTCTCCTCCGTGGCTTCTTGACTCTGGTGCGAGCTCTCATATGACCAACAACATCAACAATCTGCAGAATCCTCAGCCTTACAACGGTCCTGATAAAGTCTATATTGGAGACGGCCAAGGTTTGCCGATTCTCCACTCTGGTTCCTCTTTACTTCGTACTCCGTCTGCCACTTTTCAATTAAATAATGTCTTGCATGTTCCACATTTGAAGCATGATCTTGTTTCTGCAAATATGTTCCTTCGCGACAATTGGTGCTCATTAACACTAAATCCTTTTGACTTTAATGTCAAGGATCTTACTACGGGGAGGATGCTTTTTAGAGCTCCTGTTTGCTGTGGCCTCTACCCGTTCTCTGCACAGTCTCAGTCTTCACTTCCGCATTATGGTCTTACTGCACTCAAGGCCTCTCAGCATACTTGGCATCAACGTTTGGGTCATCCAGCGTTCAAGACTTTCTGCTCTGTGATTTCAAAGTCTGCTTTGCCTATTTCTACTCCTGTAAAACAAGATTTCTGTTCGCATTGTGTTTTAGGCAAATGTGCCAGGTTACCTTTTCAGGCTTCTCTCTGTAATTCTTCTAGGCCTCTAGAATTGGTTCATGCGGATGTTTGGGGTCCAGCTCCGTTACCTTCTGTAAGAGGCTATCGCTTTTATGTCATCTTTGTTGATGACTTCACTAAGTACACTTGGTTGTATCCTCTTCATCATAAATCAGAAGTATTTCAGGTTTTTGTTCAATTTCAAGCTCTTGCTGAGAATTTGTCTGGTTATAAAATTGGCACTTTGCGCTGTGACTCAGGGGGTGAATTCATCAGTGCTCAGTTCAAACAACATTTAGCTCATCATGGCATTCAACAACACTTAAGTTGTCCATATACTCCTCAGCAGAACGGTTGTGCAGAACGTAAGCATCGTCACATTGTGGAAACAGCCCGAACACTTCTTATTGCATCCATGGTTCCTCATCAATTTTGGGTCGAGGCATTTCTTACTGCCGTCTATCTCATTAATAGACTTCCCCCTGCATCTAATTCTTCACCTTGGGAGCAGTTTTTCAGGAAGAAACCAGATTATCTTCAATTGCGTATCTTTGGTTGCAGCTGTTACCCTTGGCTCAAGCCTTACACTCAGTCTAAACTTGATCCTAAGAGCAAGTTGTGTGTCTTTCTTGGTTACAGTTTGTCTCACAAAGGTTACCGCTGCTTGGACCCCTCCACCAACAGAGTGTATGTTTCTCGGCATGTTTATTTTGATGAGTCTACATTCCCTTTTCATCATTCTTCTTTCTCTCAGCCTCAACCTTCTGATTCCTCATCTGCCACCCCTTCTTCCTTTTCTCTCACATTTCCCCATCTTTATCCTCCGTCCCCTATTCCCCTTTCGCATTCACCCTCCCTTGTGGTTCCAGCCCCTGCCACAGGAGCAGCCCCTGTCACTGTCTCTTCTCCTTCTCCCAGTACCTCTGCCTCTGCTACTGTCCCTTCCCCTGTCTCTGTTTCAGTTCCTGCTCCTATTCCTAATCCTCCCTCTCCTTCTCCCATTCTTCCAGCCTCTACTCATCCTATGCAAACCAGATCCAAGTCTGGCATCTTTAAGCCCAAGGCCTTCACTGCTACTAACCATCCCATTCCTTCCACCTTCCCCACTGAGTTTGTTCCCACTACCTACATTCAGGCATCCAAACATTCTCATTGGCGCACTGCCATGCAGGATGAGTTTAATGCCTTGCAGAATACCTGTACCTGGCACTTGGTTCCTCCGGATCCTTCTTACAATTTGGTTGGGTGCAAATGGGTCTTCCGGATTAAACGGAATCCTGATGGCTCTGTTGATCGTTATAAAGCCCGGTTAGTGGCTAAAGGGTATAATCAGCAAGAAGGTATTGATTACCTTGACACATTTAGTCCGGTGGCTAAACCGGTGACTATTCGTCTTCTTCTCACCCTTGCTGTTCACTCCAACTGGTTTCTCCATCAATTGGATGTAAGTAATGCTTTCTTACATGGCTCCCTGAAAGAAAATGTGTATATGTCCCAGCCTCCAGGATTCGTTGATCAGGATAAACCTTCCTATGTTTGTCATTTGCAAAAATCCCTTTATGGCTTAAAACAAGCCCCTCGGGCTTGGTTTGAAAAACTTCACTCTGCACTCATCTCTATGGGATTTAAGGCATCTCAATCTGATCACAGCTTGTTTGTGTTGCACCAGCCTTCATTGGTTATTGTTTTGATTTATGTAGATGACATAATTGTCACTGGACCTTCTTCTTCTGCTTGCAATCATGTCATCTCTCAACTCAGTGTTCAATTTCCTATTAAAGACTTGGGTGATTTGCATTTTTTCCTTGGATTGGAAGTTCACCGCTCATCTACTGGGATCTTTATTCATCAATCCAAGTACATCTTGGATCTTCTCAAACGCACTAAGATGGATGGGGCGAAGCCGTGCACAACTCCTCTTGGTTCCACTAAGCTCGATCTCTCTGGTTCTCCTTTGGCCAATCCTGAAGAGTATCGATCTGTTGTTGGGGCACTTCAGTACCTTACATGGACTCGTCCTGATCTCTCGTTTGCTGTTAACTTGGTCTGCCAGTTTATGCATTCTCCAAGAGAACCTCATTATCAAGCTGTGAAGCGCATCCTTCGCTATCTTAAAGGTACTCTTGGTCATGGTCTCTGGTTTCCCAAATCTTCCATTCCTCTTACTCTCACAGCATATTCCGATGCTGATTGGGCGGGCTGCTCCTGGGATCGGCGTTCTACTGGCGGCTTTTGTATCTTTCTTGGATCCTCCCTTATCAGTTGGAGTGCCAAGAAGCAACATACTGTTGCTCGTTCCTCCACTGAAGCAGAATATCGCTCTTTGGCACACACTGCTGCAGAATTGACATGGATCTGCAAGCTGTTCACAGATATTGGTTTCCAGCTGCCTTCTATTCCTAAAATCTGGTGTGATAATGTTTCAGCGATTGCTCTTGCTTCCAATCCTGTTTTCCATGCTCGCACTAAGCATGTGGAAATCGATTACCATTACATAAGGGAACTTGTTCTTGCCAAGCTGCTGTCTGTTCAATTTGTCTGCAGCCAGGATCAACTTGCAGACATTCATACCAAATCTCTTCCCAGGCAGCGTTTTCTTCTTCTTCGTTCCAAGCTCTCACTTCACCCTTCTCCGTTTAGCTTGAGGGGGTGTGAAGAGAATAATAGAGTATATACAAATGTAAAAGAGTTAAAAGTTAGTTAGTTTTTTGTCAAAGTTACTACAGTAATATTTTCTTAACTTTAGTAACTTTAGTCCTTTACTCTTTTCAGTTGTATATATATACTTTGTAATTTTATTCTCAAAGATAATGAAAAAGCCAGAATCATTTTCTCAATAGTCACTAGGAGCGTGATGCTTTTGGTTTGATACGTGGAGGGAATTCCAGCAGTTTGGTTTGTTGGATCAAAGTTTATGACTCAAATGGGTTTTGTAGGATAAATACTTACATGATGGATAATAGATTATCATTTTGACGTTTTGTATAAATTATATAATGTCACATGAAAATATATCGTCATATTTTTGTCACGAGACATTATAGGTGGACTGTGAAGATTAGGGAATGTTCTTGGGATCTCTTTCCATGGCATTACCCCATTTTTCATGAAAGTAATAACTTTTTATTTGTTCTTCATAAATCAATACCTCAAGGACAAAGGTCGGTGTGGGTCACAAAGGGTTCACTAGGTTCATAGCCCAAATGCTGAAAATGTAGAGCTGTAGCTACAATCCAATGAAGTCCTGTGAAAGAAAGAAAAGAAGAAGAAAGGGCTTTTGCACAAAGGGTTCATTAGGTTGATAGCCCAAACGCTGAAACTTTGAAGTTGTAGCTAAAATGCACTGAAGTCTTGTGAAAGAAAGAAAAGAAGAAAGGGCTTTTCCACCTTGTGTTTTTGCTTTAAGCTTCCCACTGGGATTCCTCTACAATTTGTTCCCCACTCTTAATATTTTGATTCGACATTTCATAAATCATTTGTTTACTTTATAGAGAGATCTTCACGGCGCCGATTATCGATAAGTTGTTCACTTTTATTTAAATACTTAAGTCGCAAACTCTTCACAAAATTGCTCAAACTTACGACAATAAATACTTAGTAGTAAAATAAAGCTTATTTTTAGCTGCACTCTCTAGAATTCGATTTCAATTCTACTTTGCTCTCTGAAACTCAAAAGTCATCATTTTACATTCTGAAACTCAGAAGTCATCATTTTGCTCCTATTTTGTCCCATGGAACTCAAAACTCGCCACTTTACTCTTTAAAACTCAAAACTCACTTTACATTACTTTGTTTCTATTTTTTAAATAAGTTCATCTCTTCAAAATTTATAATTGATAACATGCCAAATTTCTCCTGAAATAAATAAATAGTAAATAGAACAAAGCAAACTATTTTCTCTCTTCAGCATGCACCTCCATTAATAACATAACAAATAACAAAATCAATGAAAATGATAAGGTGGCTGGAGATGGAGGGAGGGGGATGAATGTATAGGCAATGATTAGAGAGAGGGAGAGACAGGTAAGAGAGATGAAACTCATTGTTGAATCTCACATCTGTCAGAGGGAAAGAAGAAAAAAAATTAATTTAAATAGGATTGTCCCATTTTAAGTAATACCGATGTTTTTTGTGATAAAACTTCACACCAAACGGATTAGGTATATAGTAATTACTAAATTGTGGATAGTATCAGTATTAGTGGAGTAGGACCCTCGACCCGTCGACCTGAAAAATTCAACACTCATGAATTGTTTTTATTCTATTTTTCTTACTTTTTCTTTATTTTAATATGTTCTATAATATTTGAAAACTAATTTTTTTTCTTTCTTTTTTTGTTTCAATCTACGTCACACAATTTAATTGGATATGTGAACTTTAGTCTTGTGCCACATTAGTCATAAGTGTGCTCTAATTATACCACATAAGTAAACTTAACGTTTATTTAATGGAATACATAGAAACAACTCAAAGTGGAGTGAATATTGAGTCTCAGGGAGTAAAGTGTCGACTTTTGAGTTTCAGGGGGCGAAGTGTGGTCAAAATCAAGTTACAGGGAGAAAAAGTGACGATTTTTGAGTTTCAGGGGGTAAAGTGGGACCAAAATCAAGTTCCAGGGAGCAAATGGGTGACTTTTGAGTTTCAGGGGGTAAAGTGAGATTGAAATCAAGTTCCAAGAGTGTAGCTAAAGATAAGTTTAAAGTAAAAGTACAATAAAAAAATTAAGAAAGATGAAGAACCCGAAAGAAAGTTTAGAGAAAAATAAAGTTTCTGTATTTATGAAAAAATGACTAACTAACTACATTTGCGAGTTCCAGTTCCTTATACTTATATACTGAATACAATACAAGCTTAAATGTAATTAACTAACCAACTAATAAATCACTTAACAGCCTCACAAATATTGTAACAACTTTGACGGACATTGACTATAACCTATAATAAAGAGTCATGTGTCTTCACTGATAGCCTGCCAAAAGGGTGAGATGGGCTGGGCTTTTGAGCAGTGAAGGGATGGGGAAGGGTGTTGGAGCCGTTGAACCTGGATTAACTAGTCCAACGGAGCTGACTGTTAGCCCTCCATTTGTTGGTCCGCAGATATAGAAGTAGAATCAATATAATTGTTAGCAAGTCCTAGACTCTAGGAGACTAATTGCGGTTATAGTTAAAGAAAAACTAATAAAAAAAATTTGAAAACTTTAAGTTTTAACGATAAAGAAAAAATAAAGGGTAAACTGAATAATATCAGAATTGACTTTTTAGTGTAAAAATGTGATTTTTCGTTAAATTTACCTATAATTAATTGACTTTTTACTTGTGATTAACCGGCAAGGTGAATGGAACATGGAACATCTTCCAACATTGTAAACACAAGTACTAATAGACTAAAATCTATTTAATTAAAAGAAAATAAACTGAAACGTCTCGATGAATAATCTTCATTTTTAACTCACTGAATTTGAGTTAAATCCCCCACATATTATTTATAGGGCTATATATAATCAGCCTAGGTACATGTACATCAGTCACAAGTGGTATTTATGTGGAGATTTAAATTGGATGGGAGGATGCGAATACCATGATTAAGTTTGCAGCCAATATAGGGGATCTTTTGGTTACCAAATATATATATATATATATATATATATATATATATATATATATATATATATATATATATATATATAGGGGATCTTTTCATTCCCACCCCGCCCTCTCCCTTTTTATTTATTTATTTATTATTTTAGAGAATAACTAGTGGCAAACTACGGTTATCCACATTTTTTGGAAGCCGAAAAGACTTACAAAGCTATTTCAGCCTCCCCTGACCTGAGTGCTGGTAAGCGACAACCATATTTTAAGGTGCAGTAGCAAGGTAACTGACAACTAGTTCATCAGCAGTTTGTCATGAGGTAATATAGCAGCTAGGGTTCCGGTGCGTGTTCTGCTCTCTGATTCCATTAAACTCTGTTTTATTTTTAATACAATTTGTTGGTAGAAACACTATTACACACATTTGAAACAAACCAACCCAACACTCCTAGCAAACGTTTATTCCAACGACACCAGGACAACGTCGGACCTAAATGCCATTTTATTTTCGCGAAGAACAAAGGAAGGATCCTGCCAGCTCATGTAATTGGCATTGGATCAATAAAAAGTGCAGCAATAATATCCTTCACCACTTTACCAACACGAGTGTAGCCATCTTCACCTTTGTAGAGGAGATCTACTACCCTTGTTAAATTGAGAACACGCATGAGGACGGACATTGGCACTGCAGTTGGTCTGTGGAACTCCTCGTTTATATCCTTCCACAGATTCACGACTTGTTTGTTAAAAACCTCGAGCGTCTCTCGCTCCGACACCCCATATTGCTTCATGTAGCAGTCAACACTAGAAGCAACATGCCCTCTCTCTTTCTCAAACTGCAAAAACATAGATTTTCAAAATATCATACTTGGACGTAAGTTTATTATACTACTAACGTTGAAATTACATAGTCCTGATACTTTTTTAATTATTAAAGGGTACCACAGAATTTGTCAAAAAGTGGATGCAATCAATAGGTACTAAAAGCTGCTGTGTACCTTGGTCGTAACCATATCATCTATGAACCTGAAAAGGGTTGTTGAAGCTCTAACAATTTTGGCGTCATTGAAGAGCCACTCAAATGTCTCCTTGGTTACAATATCTCCCATACCAACCAAGGATACGGTTGAAAGCATTGGGTAGCCAGTAGACACAATAGCAGCAGGCAAATACTCCTCCATAGTTGGGGTGTATCCTTCGTTTAACCATTTAGCCTCTTCAAAGTACGCTCGAGCAACACCTTTCAACTACACGGGGCATGTGTACGTAGTTAGTAAATTATAGTAACTAACCCCATTAAAAAAAAAAAACAAACTCTAGTCATGACATAATCTACACATGCGAATATCATTTCTACTTAAATGGCGTAGTTCTTTACCGAACAATGGATATTGTATTAATATAGGAAATTGTTATTGGCACTCTAAAAATCTCATTTTATACTCCAAACTTTCTATAATTAAAAAGAAAAATATACTTGTGAGGAGTCTAGCATGAGATTTTTGGAGTGTTAATAATAATTCTCTTAATAAAGTTTCGATATCATTATCAACAAACCTACTGACACATTAATATCAATACAAATCCGTTCGAACGTAATGCAGAGCGCATAGAGAATTTCTGATCAAATATGCACACACACAAACACTTCAAAAAGTTTCTTAGACCATTAATTAAAAGTAAGCGTTGAAAGCTATATATGTGCATGTTGGTATACATACGGATTCCTTTGTATAGTAAACTCAGTATGATCTTCCTTCTTTTACCATCTCTTCCTCAATTTCATTGATAACACTCAAAAGTGTATGATAAAATATTTGCATATAGTCCGGGAGTTCATCCAAGCAATTCATATCCCACCTGAGAATTTCATAAACGACGTTAATCTTAAGCATATATATAGTTAGGAGTACTTCTCTGCGACAATAGGTCACGTTTAAATTATTAAAAAGCAAATACATTGATTTACTTCAGATCAGTACCTCTCAATTGCCCCGGTAAAGATCTCGAGTTCTTCGAATGTAGCATATGCGTCGTAGATGTCATCCATCACTGATACCAGGGCAATCACTTTTGTAAGAAACTTTCTTGCTCTAACGTATTGGGGTTCAAAATATACTCCCACTATCCATAGGTACAACTCCACAATCCTATCTCTTGCAAAAGGCAGCTTCTTTTCAAAGTCTAGTTCTTTCCACCACCTAATCAAAGAAAATTAGTTACCAACTAAAAATACACACTCATAGACACACATATATATATGGAGTACTAATTGATAAACATTTTAGGATCAACATGGTCCACCACCAAAATCACCGGTATTATTTTAATTTAACCATCTATTATTAAGTGTGAGGTTTATCACAAAGGTCTCGGTGATATATTTGTAGTGAACTCACACATATAAACTCTATATTATTTTGCTATATTCCGAGACTCTATTCTCCACCTCTAATTGCAAACTCTTTTATATATGCTTACTAATTCAAAGACTTACCTAGTAATCTCACTAAGCTCCTTTTTGTGTAAAGATTGAACCAGATTGAAATCTAACTTTGCAAGTTTCAGTAGAGCTTCGTTATGTGCAGCTTCATCTTGGTAGATTGACATGTAACGCCTGGCACATACCCTCTCTAGATCCTTTTGCAAAGGTCTCTCTAAGGCTTGAGTTATTTGTTCTGCCAGCTGATAGCTTACATTGGTTGTTGAAGCTGACTCAAGGTGAGTGGTGGTGAAAACAAGAGCCTCATCAACTATATCTTCACCCCGGACCCCTAGATGTGCTGCTTCATAAAGGCTTAGCATGCCAGGAATGTCGGCAGTTAAGGATTCCTTGAATTTTCCATTTGCATCTTTGAACTTGTTGAATATATCTGCTTGATTGTTATAAAAAAATGGAGAAGTATTAGTTGGCAAAGCTCACTCACAGTACACTAGTGTACATGAATATATTCAAACCTACCACATGAAACATTATATCCGTGTTGTCTTAGTAGCCGAAAACCAAGGGCTACAATGTGTAGATCACCATCAACATCTTCATGGTCATTAAATGTGCCATGCATACATTCTAGTGTTTCTTCAATTTCACTTTCGAAATGGTATGCCACGCCAAGGCGTTGGATTGCATCGATCAACTTCAGCTGATGTGAAAAATCACTTGCCTTAGTTTTGAATACTTCACTTCTCACTACTTCTTTCAGCTCGTCAATTTCTTGTTTCTTACGAGCATGAGTTGTCTGCAGCAAAAAGAATTTACTAAATAAGCGAAAATAGATTATTTTTGTCGAACTAAAATTGTTATTAGCACTCAAAAAAGTCATAATGCTCTACTCTTTATTTTTTCACTAAGTAAAATGCAGAATAATTTTTTTTTTTGAGTACTAATAGCAGCTTCCAATATGCAAATCTGGAATATATGATCTAGACATGATAATTGCAAGAGATTACAATGTCTTGGGAATCGTAGTTGATGAACCGATCTCCCCAAATGCTTGGTGGGAAATTTGCCGTCGGACGATCAATTTCGGGCTTAGCATTTGTCGAAAGGACTCCTGCACAAACTGGGATAGACATGATACGCTTTTTTCCCCTTATCTATCTGTTTGAGCTTTTGCTATGCAAATATGAAAATCATTGATTATAGGCTCATGTATATATAGGAAAGGAAATGGTCTTTATTTTACTATTTCTCACGTTTCATTGGGCCATTTGATTTGGAGCATATGTTTGGTGTTTTTGTCTTCCTTTAGAGATGATAGGCGAACAGATCATAAGGCTTATCAACTATGCATCCAAGCTTAATTTGTGCGGTGGAGATGTATGATCGCACTCAATCTAGCTTTATATGATTGACACGATCTCTAACGACTTATTATATGATTCCGAAGTAACAAGTTAAAATGTACTTAGCACGTGTCTTATTTCTTTTCCTCTTCAATTTTGGCTTAAAAGTAACATTTGAGAAAGTGTTGTAGAAAAGTCGATGTCCACTCAAATAATTAAATGATGGGCAAGTTGTCCTTCCACTATTTGCCGAAGCTTGCTTCATACGACTCCTATTTTCTATATAAATACAAACTCACACAACATCAAAAGGAAGTTGATAGAAGAGAGAAAAGAGAGGAAGAGGAGAGGAGATAATAGAGAGAGTTATTTTTGTACTCCTATTATTCTAAAATTATAATGAAAGCACCACTGCTGCCCCAAAGACGTACTCCAGTCACACTGACTGTAGAGGAACCTCATAAATTTTGTGTCTTGTTTATTTATTCCACTGCACACACAGTCGTTTTTACAACACGTTATCAGCACGAGAAGTTCTCATCCAAATTACCTCTTTCAGCTGAAATCTCACAGAATAAAAAGTATGTCCATTTTTTGTCTCTTCCAAAGCGCCAGAAACGCCCCACCGAATTCCGGTGAGAATTGAAATTTATAACGACCTGTAGTCGTCACGAGATGAGAAAACTTGTATATGACAATTGGTTTCCAGAGATCTAGAAGAATCTCATCAGACTTGGAAACTCAGATCGCATCATTCTCGATGGATCTCGAGGACTCATGGAGTTTTACGCTACTTGGCCTGGCGCCCATGGCCGCTGTCTTTTGATGGCGTTGCAGTCCTCTGAAATAAAGCTTAAAAAATCCTAGAGCTCGCCATTACTTACAAGAAGTTGAGAGATAATTAAGTAGGATGGTTTCTGCTTAGGGTAAAGAAAAGTTAGTGCCATAAAGCTCTAGAAGAGCTCCTTTGATGTGTTGGAATTGTGCACAGAAAAGAATAAAAAGGGAAATGGAGCCAAGGATTTGGAAAGGTGCGTTGCACCATGTAAAATGAAAGAAAAAAGCAAAGGTTTTTTTTTTTTTTTTTTTTTTTTTTTTTTTGGAATGGTGTAGCATGTGAATGAATAAGAATAATAATAATAATAAAAGGGTAAAGGTTTTTGGATGGTGTTATACCGCCTGAAAAGAAAAAAGATATATATATATATATATATATTTATGTTAATGGTGTTGGTTTAAAACACTTTTACGAGTCATATTTACTTTAAAGCAATTTATTTATCATGGACGGTATTACCGTCTACTGCTTTAAGTTTTAATTTATGTGAATGGTACTGAATTAAAGCCCTTGTCACAAGCTTTATTTACTATGGCTGGAATTACTGCCTATTGCTTTAATTTATTTATTGTACTTATCTTTTGTTATGATGAGTATATAACAAGGACCTGAAGTTCTTTGAATAGATTAGAACCTGTAGTTTCTTGATCCTCATCATATAAAACTGATTGGACCTGAAGTTCCATCATACAAAAAGATCGGGCATGAAGTCCCTTGATCCTCAAGATCAGGACATGAAGTTCCTTGATGAGTACAGTAAGTTTGAAGTGCCGCAGTGCCTCAACTTAATTGCAATAAAAGCCATTAGAGTCTCAGTCTACAAACTATTAAATAAGGACTAGAAGTTCCTTATGTCAATACTCAAAATGGTTTAGCAGAAGCATTTATTAAGCGGATGAAATTAATTACCCACACTCTGCTCATGAAAACAAAATTGCCAGTTTTTACATGAGTACATGCTATTTTGCATGATGCAGTATTAGTTCGGCTGAAATTTGTTACCAACCATCAATACTTCTCAGTACAACTCGTGTTTAGGAACCAGCCAAACATTATACATGTAAGAGTTTTTAGTTGTGTTATCTTTGTGCATATTACATTGCCACAACTTACTGAAATGAGGCATCATCGCGAATTAGGCATTGATGTTGATTCACCATCTATCATTCAACATTTGGAACCCTTGACTGGGGATATGTTTACCGCGTGGTTTGCGGACTATGATTTTGATAAGACAGTTTTCCCGCCATTAGGGGGAGAAAATATCATTCCAAAAGAATGATGAGAAAAGACCGTTCTAGAAGAACGAAGATAATTTGTCTTATTTTGATTCACAAAGCAATCAAAGAGAAAATAAAGTAAGAATAATTGAACAATGCAACTAAAGTGATGAAATCACATATACTTGCTGCAAATGTGCATACTAGAATTGATGTCCCTGTTGGACAAAAAAATAAGGTAGCAAATGATTTATTTGTTACATGCATGAAGCGTGGCAAACCCTTAGATTCAGAAGGTTCAATTATTCGAAAGAATAAGAATATGGCACTACTGAACTATTACATTCCCAAAGCATAACTGATGCATGCCGAAAGCATGACAGTCATCGTATGGATACACGTCCCAGAAAGGACAACCACGGACATGGAAATTTTGATGTCTCATGCATGAAGCATGATAGATATATAGGTTCTAATGACTCAACTCTCGGAAGTGGAGATTAAAATCCAAGCTCTATAATGCTCAAGAAGAGGTTATGATCCGCATTCTCTAAATTATGGCTATTCTGGAAGAGATAGTGTAACGCCCTTGAAGAGGCAATGGATATCCAAAGAAATGAAAAGTTTTTATGCATGCGCATGCACATGAGAATATGGGATCTCAGATTGATGATAACCAATGGTAATTTTAGTTTTTACAAGTAGCTACTAAATTCATCAATGAGTTGTGTTGATATTAAGTCAGTTCTTTTGTTCGTTGACAAAAGGAAATATTATTTGCCAAAAAATGGAGAAAGACAATTCCATTACAATCTTATAAGAACGTTGAAAAATGGATCTATATACCTGAATACAATACAAATAGCCAAATGATGTTGAACCAATGAGGTTACATATGGGCATTTGTAATACAGTAAAATACACTCACATGATATGACACAAGGTTACTAATTGAAACCTGAAATTATATTCCTGTAAATGAGTTCATAAGAATGGAGAATTATATACGAAGGGTTATGAGTCGCCCACATTATATCTCCATAAGTAAATCCCTCAAGTATACATGGGAGCAAATTGCTTTGTATAAATTCCAAAGGAAAATGTGTCATGAAGTGTAGAAAATCCTTGAAGGATTGAGATTGCTTGAAGTAAGTCCTGGAAGGATAAAGCATAAATTATGTACTCAATACCAATGAATGGTATAAATTGCCTTAGTGAGTACTATCATTATGTTATTGTTGCAACATACTAAAATCTCTTGCAAGAGTCGATGGCATTAAATTAGAACTCCTAAAGAGTTGATGATATTAATTTGGGACTCCTGAAGAGTCAAGAAAGATTATAAAGTGTCGAGAGAGATATTGTCTCGAACTGCATAATTGAACAATACGCCAACATGAATCTTATCCATGACGTTTATGATATTAAAGAATCATATGGATTGAAGATTATGAGTTGAATACCTCATAGGATTCAGACACTAAGAATGATCGTTTATCTTCGCGAGGGAATTGATAAATTGATATTTGGTCCAGAAATACCACATCTTAGTGAAGTATAACAAACAAATAGAAGGGAACCTTCACAAAGGTTGCTCATCTGAAGCCTTAGTACTCGGAAGTACCCTAGAAGAGGGAGGCACCAGAGGTTGATTATTTAAAGCCTCAATACTTGGTGGAACTCCAGACGGCTGAGACAATGGGTGTCTTTGGAATAAAGACTCGAACCCCTGATTGTCATTTTGAGTCCGACCTTCGGATTTAAGCAGCTGGTCGAGCTTTCTTTTCATACTTGTCTAGTAATTATTTGCCAGAACGTATAACAATCTATTCTAGTGCTTGAGCTCTCTAATATCTTGTTTAAGACTTGCCACCTCAGCCATCAATGATTCAACTTGGCGAGTTCGAGCAAGTAGGCGCTGACCCATATTAGAAACAAAGCCCGCACACTGAACAATGAGAGCTAAGGAGTCTTGAATGGCCACCTCATCAGATTGGTTTGAAAGGATTCTGTTATCATTTGGAGTGAGAATATTTCTAGCTACCACCGTAGCGATTAAGTCATTCTTCATCACAGAGTCCTCAACCGTAAGAGGACTATTAGAAGATAAGAAAGACGGACGCCATATATTATCATGACGCAGCTCATCTGTATCAGTCCTAAGACTCAAATCTAAGCAAATGTTAGATGGGCAAGCCATTTTCAGAAATGATGAAGGAAAAATGAGGTCAGATAAAATCTCAAAAGTGCAAGAAGGGGAAATTTCTGCAGGCAACAATTTTCTAAGTGTATCTAAACAAAATTGATATCTTTATAAAAGAAAAGGCAACAGGGTCACCTATTCAAAAATCGAAGAGTCGATTTTTGAATTTCAAAAGCTGCGTTTCCCTGCATGACGTCTGTCAACATTTCTCAGACGCAACATCTACCTTTTGGATATCACGTGCAACTTTGTCAAAAGATCTCTGATAAAGTTGAAAACACGTGAATCTTACTATTTTAATTACACCACAGTTGCTGACAAAAGTAAAGGCACATCACCACTACCTGCTATTGAGAAATTCCTATATATGTCGACCTCCGTCCTCTATGGCAAGGTAGACCTGAAAAATATCTAACTCTTCTTCCTCTTCGAGAATGCATCTTCAACAAAGCATCTCGAAATATTCAGTTTTCTTCCTCTCTGAGAATACCTCTTCAACCAAGTCACACCAGAGTAAGAGTATCTCATATCATCAAGGTCGAAAGCAAGGGTATCTCATATCATGGTTTCCTTTGTCCTTTTTCTTTGTTGTTGATCTTATCTGCAAGACGAGGAAAAAGAAAGCAATTAGTCGGAAGTTGAAATCAAACTTCCAGTCAGGAACCAACTGCCAACTTGAAATCAAACTTCCAGTCAGGAACCAACTGCCTGGAAACTTTTCTGATTGCTTACCTAGCATCGCTCTCGAGTACTCATTTTCAACTGTTAATATGATGATAGCTGCCAAGCATGATGAGTCGTTGAGAAGTGATGTTCTGAAGGACCATCTAAATGCAAGGTTTGCATTCCACTCCTGCATCAGAAGGCAAATACTGCAAGAGAAGATGCCAAACCTGCATGGGGAAAAACTAGGGAAAATACCACTTCTGCAAGGGGAACAGATAAGGCAAGTGAAAATGACACATTGAAGCATGTAGAGACAAGCACAACAAAACACGTGTCGATTCATCCTTGACAAAGCCGAAGATCACTTGCCACATGAAGCTCCTCATGGTCCAATTTCATTCAAGATCAAGCCTCAACGGCCCTTGAAGAAATCACAAGTCCGATTCAAGATTAAGTGTCCACCACCCTTGAATAAAAATTAGCTCGAGATAAAAGGAGTAAATTCAGACCTTTGGAGGAAGTCTAGCAGAAGGCCCTCCAGCCCAGTTCAAGAACAAGCCTGTGGAAAGTTAACTACCAGTAAAGCACCTCTATTCGCAACTTTTCTCGCTAAGAGACCGAAGCAGAATGATCAACGATCAACCTAAATGATTTGAAATTAGGGGGAGATACTCATCAGAGGGAGCATCCAAAAATAGATTAAGATTTTAAAGAGTCAATCGAAGACTTGTGGCCATCCAAGGGGGAGTGTTGTAGAAAAGTGGATGTCCACTCAAATAATTAAATGATGGGCAAGTTGCCCTTCCACTATTTGCCGAAGCTTGCTTCATACTTAATGCCCCCATAGGCTATAAGTCATTATAAATAGTTAGAATTTGACTCTTCTATTTCTCTTTATCTATAAATATCATATAGGATTAACCTATTACAAATATTGATTTCGATTCTCTCTGGATCAATTCGTGGAGATCCCCCGAATCGATGCATCTCATCTATTGATACAAATCCAACAACCAAAATCTCTTATCCTTCATCTTTTCCCCACAACTCTTCTCTTTCTCCTTCATTTCGTAGCTCTCAACCTCTCGAACCCCCAACTCCTTAAATTCCAAATTAATTCAACCCCACCTTAAAATTAGCCCCAACACCGCCACAACCTACAACCACAAATTGCAGGCCCCTCACTTTACCCTCTCCAAAATCAGCCCCAGCTCCGCCACATCCCTCAATTGTAAGTCCCTCGACCTTAAAATCTCAACCGATGTTAACGAAACAACAAAGAGAAGGGTCATGCAAACCAATGTCTTTTGGTTGCAAAGATCTTTTTATAACTATGGAAGAATTATAGAGAGATATCTCAAAGATGAAGAAGAAAGATATGACAAATAAAAAGCTAAAATAGTAAGGGATAGCGAAAAGATAAATCATACTTAGAACACAGATGACCTGCAATTGAATTTTGAGTTTGTTAACATGGGTGGGGTGTGGCGGTGCGAGGGAGAAAGAGGAGTTGAGGGGGAATAGAGACTGGGGAAGAGGCCTTGATCGTTGGATTTGTATTCCTATGGAACTGATCTTGAAAGGATCTGAATCCAATAAATAGTTAGAACATATGTATTCTATCACACTCTCTCTCACCTTTCGTTTACATGGAGAAGCCTGCTCAACTCAGAAAAAAAGGGAACCTGGAAAAGAACACTGCATTGCAGTGTCTGAATCCAAATGTAAAAAATAGAATTGGAAAACGGACACTGCATTACAGTGTCTGAATCCAAATGTAAAAAAACAAAGCCAGAAAATGGACATTGCAATACAATGTCTGAATCTAAATGTAAAAAACAGAGTTAGGAAACATATACTGCATTACATGGTCTGAATCTAAATGTAAAATCAAGAGTTGCGTGAGGTGTGAAGTGTAAGAGACGTGTAAGTGATGGAAAAAATAGAATCATAAAATAGACACTATAACGTAACGTGCAATTCCAAAAGTGAAAAATAGAACCAGGAAACGGACATTGCATTGTAGTGCTTGAATCCAAATGTACAAAGGAACGTGTACGAGGTGTGTAAGTGATGGAAAAAATGAAACTAGTAAATGGACACTGCAACACAGTGTTTGAATCCAAATATAAAAAACAAAATTAGAAAACAGACGCTGCATTGCAGTGTTTGATCCGTATTGACTTATTCTAAATATAAAACTATGAGAACGGGAGTGTTAGTTGAAGTGGGTGCCAACTGTAGTGGCAGATTTTGTAATTTTTGTTTATTTTAAATGCATTTAAGTATCACAATATATAATTAATCTATTTATAATTAGCATAAATTGTAACATCCCACATTACCCAGGGGAGATGATTCTGTAAGCCTTATATGTATATTCCCATCTCTACCTAGCACGAGGCTTTTTGGGAGCTCACTGGCTTCAGAATTCGTCGGAACTCCGAAGTTAAGCGAGTTCATGCGAGAGCAATCCTAGGATGGGTGACCCACTGGGAAGTTCTCGTGTGAGTTCCCATAAACAAAATCATGAGGGCGTAGTCGAGGCCCAAAGCGGACAATATCGTGCTACGGTGGAGTCAAGCCCGGGTTGTGGTAGGGGCCCGGGTCGAGATGTGACAGTTTGGTATCAGAGCCACTCCATGGCCGGAAGTGTGCCGACGAGGACGTCGGGCCCCTAAGGGGGGGTGGATTGTAACATCCCACATCGCCCAGGGGAGAGGATCCTGTAAGCCTTATATTCTCATCTCTACCTAGAACGAGGTCTTTTGGGAGCTCACTGGCTTCGGAGTTCGTGGTAAGCGAGTTCGCGCGAGAGCAATCCCAAGATGGGTGACCCACTGGGAAGTTCTCGTGTGAGTTCCCAGAAACAAAATCGTGAGGGCATGGTCGGGGCCCAAAGCGGACAATATCGTGCTACGGTGGAGTCAAGCCGAGTTGTGGTAGGGGTCTGGGTCGAGATGTGACATAAATATTGTTGATCTATTGTTAATATTGTAACTTTTTATTGATTTTTCACAAAATCACCCATATTTTTTTGTTCTCGAAAATAGAATAAGTCTAAAGAAAGGACATATATTAACAAGAATGTGAAAAAGTAAAAAAATAATCTGTGAAAATCATTTTTCTTATTAAAAATAAAAATATGTGCCATTATAACACTAGGTCAATCGTGGTTCATATCAGATAAATCATCTTAATACATGAAGCAATCGTGGCTCTCTGTTCCTTATAAAAATAAAAGAAAGGAAGCCTATCTTCAACACAATCTTCGCAATCTTCTAGCAGAATCCATACAATTATTGACAGTGAACCCAAAAATTGGCAGGTGAATACAAAACGGACCCATTGAAGGAGAAATTTTTCAGTGTGACCAGAATACACCACTTTTTGCATAGATATGTGTTAAAAAGTTAATAATCGAAAAAATATAAGTTCTCACTACTTATATAAAAACACATGCTGTACTATCTGTGTTCCAGTTATAAGGAAAAATTTGCACAATTGTTGAATCCAAAAGTTGGTAGGTGAATACAAAATGCACCCATTCAAGACACTGCACAATTGTCGCTTGTTGCATGCCGAAGAATTATTTGAGAGTCCAAAAGGCACATGTATGATGGTATTTGTATTTATATGGGAATGGATTAGCTACAGATAAATCCGTTTCGACCTAATAGTACACCATCAATTCACTTATTTTAAACTGTTAGATGTATAGAAGATGAGGACAAACTTAAGATCAAATGGACTTTTGTGAAGAAGTTTAATAATGCATGGATTGCATTTAGATGGGAAAAAACGTGAAGTACGTGTTTGTGTAATTTTGCAATTGAATCAGCATCAACTATGCATCCCTGCTTTGTGATCGGGAGACGCATTGAAATGCATACATACCGACAAATATTACCTAGATCGCACTCAATCTAAGATCTATACGATTGACAGGATCTTTTTCGACGTAATAAAATAAAACGGTTATATTTTTTTTACTATAACAGTAATAGCATGATATATGTTGAAGAATTCTTTTAAGAGTTCTGGAACTCAAAAGGCGCATGCATGATGGTATCTATACTTATATGGGAATGGACTTAGCTACAAATGAATATCATTGATATTTACAGTTAAAATGTTTGTCCTTAATTAGCTTGCATACAATTGCTTGAATAAGTAATTTTTAGTTTAGCGATCGATAGATATTTTATTTCTCACTATAAGCATAGATATTTGACTTTTAACTTAAATTAAGACAACAACAATTTAGTCGTCAATTGGCCTATTCCAAATATACAAATTACAAAATATTGATGAAACTTAGTTTTGATATCTGTAAATTCATCATTCCAGCTAATTTTTCAAAAATCTATCCGAGATAAATTAAGAAAGTCTTATAGTCTTATACGTATATTATATGAGTTAACTACACATTCTATCAATTGAGCCCTTGCTTCACCTGCTACTCAACCCTCTCCGATATGGATTTCTTGAGTCTAGTTAGGAGCCTTTGTTGCGCCTAGCGAGGGTCAACGCTTCCTTGAGCCCTGCTCCGCTTTTTATTTTATTTTTAATCCGTCGGTTCTTCAGGAATTCGTTTGAGTTATACCTAGGTATTTGTGTCTTGATTGTGTATCTTCCATCTTGAATTTGTGTGCTTAAGCCAAAACAGGCTCTGATACTAAATTTTGTGTCACGGGCTTAACAAGTATTTCTATTAAATCAAACCATGCATCAATCGTTTTCCAGCTTGACCAGATACATAAGCTCAACACCCAAAGTCATATTAAGCCTAATTAACCTCAAGTGTGGAGTTTTGTTTTTTGCTTTTTGTTTTTGTTTGTTTTTCCAAGCAAGGTTTTAACGAAGTAACTAATATTGATATGTGGGCATTCAAGGAGGAGTGTTGTAAATAAGTGGAGTGTATGCCCACATGCCAAACAGTACATTTTCATATGGTTAATAGTATGGTTTTTGTTTTGTTGTAAAGCAACCATCCATTTTATGTAAATTAATCACGGATGTCGTTGGATTGGTTACAGGCATTCACTGTAAACCTACGGATGTGGCTCTATAAATAGAGCACTCCGCAGGTGATCAATGTACAACACTGTGAGAGAAAAATAACTGAAAGCAATAATATCAATACCACTCACTTCCCTTGTAATAATTTTATGTTAGTATAATATTTTGCACCCACTTCGCTCATATCCTTAGCAAATGTTATTTCTCTAGCTTTTATTTATTTATAACATGTCCACCATTTTTGTCTGCCAACATGGGAGACGATGCTGAAGTTGTGCTGCCAGTCTTGTGTAATATGTAGGGGGGCACTTGAAACAGAAAACCGCAACCGAAACCCGAACCAAATCGAACCGCACCGAACGGTTTGGTTTTGCGGTTTCAAAACGGGTTCGGTTTGAAACCGAACCGTATAGGGAAAAAACGGTTTGGTTTCGGTTTCGGCCCTCCGAAACCGAACCGAAACTGAAACCGCAAACCTTTATTAAATATTAAATTATTCTAATTGGTCCGTGCACTAAGGGTAAGAATAACCCTTTAAGGCTTTAGCCTTTATTTCTCTCTTTTAGTCCGTGCCTTTATTTCATGTTCTCTGACTTCTATCTTTCTTGAATAGTTGAATTGTGGTGGAACCGTGGATGATGTTGGCATTTTGCTAATTTAATATTTTAATGTTTAAATCCTTAAATTTCTGATATGTATCCTTGAGAAGATGATTCATTCATTTGCCCTCTGTTTTATGAATTTGCGGTACTAGTATCGGATTTGATTTGCTCTTAGTTGCCTCAAGTTGGTTGCCTCAAGTTGAATTATTTTGTTGTAGTCATTGTGGTTGTGGATGTGAACTATAATAATTTTTCAAAATGGGGAGCGCCTCTTCTGGTATGCCCTACTCTCTTTTTATATTAAACCGAAGAGGATCAGGAGAGATGATCAGCTCCTCAATAAGTCATTGTTGGGTTTCTAGGAAAATGTACATGTTTTTGGTTTTGGTCAAATGTTATTGTTGCAGGTGGATCTGCTATACCGGAACTGTGGCGATCGGTGATCATTGGAGGAGTACTTGTCTATTTTAATTGGGCTCACTGAGAAAGGTTTGGAACTTCCTAGTTCCTACCACCCCGTCCCCTGTTCTCTCCCTTACACTCACAAACAAATGCTAATTTGCATATAAAATGTAACAGAATATGGTCTGGAGGGATTGGTTGAATTCAAGTGGAAATGTTTGAAGGATGGAAAACAAGTAACCATACCATCAAAAACTAGCTTATTTTATTAACACCTTTGGGATAACCTGGAGTATTTGTCATTAATTTATCATGCAATTGAGTTTGATCAAATGTAACGAGTTGCAGGAAGCATGTCATGTGTGGCAAACTCCTGGTTTGAAATACTATCTGTCGTGCACCTGATGGCTATGCTTACATTGTCGGAGGCTGACACCTTGATGATCCCATTCAACCATTCTGGTTCGAGTATAAAGACAGTTTCTTTAGGTTTGTATTCTTGTCCATATGCTTTTATTATACATGTTCACCTGATGGCTAACCTTAAGTATAGTCTTTTCTTCCATATTCCAAGAGAGATGCCGTCGACTTATTGCTCAAGGTTTTTCAAACAATAAAACCAAACCAAAACCTTTTGAAACCAAACCGAACCGAACCAAATGGTTTGGTTTCATTTTGGTTTTAGCTTCAAAACCGTACCGATCCAAACCGCAAAAACTTGCGGCTTTGGTTTTGGTTTCACTCAAAACCGCACCAAACCAAACCGCGCCCACCCTAACATGTGCTACTTTCTTGGTCATTGGCTTCGGTAAACAACTATATGTTTTTTTACACAAGGGCCCATGGGCTCACAAATATTGCAGGAAGAAGACATACAATAAAAATAGCCATGGGCTCTCAATTTTTTGATTTCTTCTATTATTTTCATTGCCTTTGTAATTTCAGTTTGACTTAAGAGAGACGACTGCTACTACCCCGAAGACGTAAGAATATTAGTCGAACCTTATAAATATTATTTTTTATTTACTTTATATTTCACAGCAAACATACGTTGTTTTCACAATATGTAGAAGCTTTTGAAGAATCAAATGATATGCGCGTGCGAAAGGTCTTCTTTTACATCACGTCGCTATGCATGACGTGCAGAGTTTTTTTTTCTTTTCACATTTGTACATCATGAAGCGATTTTTATAACTACGATGTGCTACACACAGTGTACAAAGTTCAAATAGTAAAATGAAAAAACTACAAGAACAATTAAATTTGCATTAATTTTAACAAATACCAATTCATGCCAAACATTCTTTAAACTAACAATTTTTACTATTATTCACAGTAAAGCAAATACGTTTCTTACTCAGATCTTTAAGATAGTGTCGGTGTCCCAACAACTCAAGTCTTTTATCCATGATAGAACTGTAAGAGAGCAAGCAAGGGTTCTAAGTTTATGAGTTCGATTTAACATTGTTCTTGACATGTTGCACCTCCTCATTTCCCTTGTAAATTCCTTAGTCTTTTCAAGGGCTGCAAGCTGTGGTCATAAAAAGGAAGTAGACCTTGCATTTCACTTTGAAGCGCTCAATATGTCAAAGTTTGACAAACAAAAGAGAGTGAGGGTCATAGAAACTATACAGATAATAACAAAAAAAATCTATAAGGCTTACCACCTTGATCAATAAACGAAACGGCAATGGCTAAAGAATCTCAGCAGAACAAGAAAGTGTTTGGCGATAGAATGATGAGAGGGGACTAATCTGCTTTGATAACTGCACCAAGAATAAACTGGTTCCATGTGAAGTAAAAACCATAGTTAAACAAACAATATGTAACAAAATTGGTTGAGAAGAATTTGAAACGATTTTGGAGTGAGACATTTGTAGATATCGAAATTTTCGGTAAATTAGATGTTCACTAATACATTAAATTTCGACATACCAAAATTTACATGGCATGCATGCATCATATGTCTCCCAAATCGTACACATGACACATGACTTATCAAAATCGGACAAGTTATCATGAGTGACACGCGTCGACATTTGGCGAAAAGTATATAATTAAGGAATTTTCTTTATTTATTCTTTCATCAATTTTAATTCAAATCAAATAAATTATTCGATTTTCCAAATCGGGAAAGATTGCCTAAATCAAGGATGACCAAGTTAAGGATGAAATATGATTGATTTATTTGATTTAAATCAAAGATTATTTGATGAAGTCAAATCATGAACCAAGCCCAAAATCAAGTCTTGGTTGTTTCATCAATTAATCAAGTCCAAAATCAATACCATATCAAGCCTCAATCAAGGCACACTCAGATGCTTAAACTCTCAAACAATCTGCACACTCAGAAGATTGAGAAAGTTATTTGCATTATTTGCCATACTCATGAAGAACCATCAAGAACCACAAGAAGTGTCGGTTCCTCCATCACCACAAGCCAAATTCTTGTGGCATTTGCGAATTCGAGATTCAAGTCACTGCAACTCTTGGATTAACAACCCTACACATACCGTTTGCATCCCGAAGATCGAATCAAATGATCAAATTTTGTAATCAAAGATTGTAAACCTAAAACCTTACATTAATAAAAATAATTTATTTTGTACACGTGTTATTGTTTCGTTCGTTTAAGGAAAAACACGCTTACAATATTAATAATAACACACAGTTGTGAATTTTGTAGGATGGAGACTGTGCACGTTTTTTGTTTTTTGATTCTTGTATCAAAATGGGATTTTCAGAAGGATATATAGTCAATTTAGTTTGATAGAAACTGCTCTGTGTTGAACGTGGTTGCAGTTTTTCCAGTTTTCACGTTTGGTACCCAAAATGTTTTATCTATTTCATGTGTATGAGGAATACAAGGGAGGGCTCTATATAGAGACCGGAGGAAAGAAAGAGGAGCCATACTCCTTTAACACTTACAATCAGATTTCAAGGGAGATCTGATGGATAGAGATCTAGACCTAGCAACAAGTTACAAGAAAGATAAAGGTCTAAGATACTAAAGGACATAAACCCTAGAATTAAGGGATATGATCAAAAAGGTGATCAGGTAGCAAAAAGAAGCAAAAAATGACGGTAGTGGCAGAGGCAACTCTACCCGAAAAAGAGGATAGAGTTGCAGCTGTAACTTGACATCTTAGAGCATGCATAGAGCATGCTGAGTACAGTTTCAATACTCCCCATCAAGCTGGATCAAGAGGGTTAATTGATCCAAGCTTGCTTAGCAGCCTTTGGAAATGAGTAGAGTCCAAAGCCTTTGTGAACAAGTCAGCAAGCTAATCGTGACTGCGAGTGTAAATGGTGTTGATAACTTTGGATTGAACTTGAGCACGAATGTAGTGACAATTCACTTCAATGTGCTTGGTGCGCTCGTGAAACACTGGGTTAGAAGTAATATGCATGGCGGCTTGGTTATCACAAAACAAGGACATAGGTTCCTTGTCGAAGCAGCCAAGGCTCTATACTCAGCCTCTGCACTCGATCGTGCAATCACAGTCTATTTTTTACTCTTTCGTGTCATGAGGTTTCCACGAACAAACGTGCAGAACCCGGTGGTAGACTTTCGATCGAGTGCATTACCTGCCCAATCAGCATCTGTGTATGCCATAATGTGATTTGAGCCATGTTTCTTCATGAGCAAGCCTTTTCCAATTGACCTCTTCAAGTATCTGAATATCCTTTTGACAATCTCCTAGTGAATTAAAGTATGAGAGTGCATGAATTGGCTGATAAGGCTTACTGAATAAGCAATGTCAGGTCGAGTAATTGTAAGGTAGATCAAGTTCCCTACCATACGTTGATAGACACTAGGGTTTGATAGAGGTTCACTAGAGGCATCAAGTCAGAGTTTGCTTAATAGGGGAGTGAGAGCAGCTTTGCAATCCAACATGTGAGCTTCCTCCAATAAGTCAAGCACATATTTACGTTGATTTAAGAACAAACCCTTGGCAGATGTTGCCATCTCAATGCCAAGGAAGTACTTTAAGGTTCCTAAGTCCTTGATTGCAAACTATTGATGAAGAGCGGATTTTAGAGTAGTGATCTTTTCTATGTTGTCCCCCGTTGTAATGAGATCATCCACATATATAAGAACAATTAATTTGCCACTTGTTCCACTGCGAACAAACAAGGAGGAATCGGCATGACTCCTCTTGAACCCCACAGTCTCAAAGACCGAGCTTAACTTCGAGTACCAGGCTCGGGGGGATTGTTTAAGTCCATATATGGCCTTGTGGAGCTTGCATACTTTGTTAGCTTCACTTTCTTATGGGTGTCCAGGGGGGAGCTTCATGTGTACCTTCTCTTCAAGATCACCGTGGAGAAATGCATTCTTCACATCCATTTGGAATAGAGACCAGTTATGATTGACTGCCACAGACAACAGCACTCAAACTGTGCTCATTTTAGCTATAGGAGAAAATGTCTCCTTGTAATCGATACCATAAGTTTGAGTGAATCCATGGGCAACAAGTCGGGCCTTGTGTCGTTCAATACTGCCGTTGGAATGAAACTTGTTCTTATATATCCATCTACTCCCTACTGCCTTTTTCCTTTTTGGTAAATTGACTACACTCCATGTTTGATTGTCATTTAAGGCTTTGAGCTCTTCTTACACAGCTTCCTTCCATACTAGACTGTGCGCAACTTCATGGAAGTTCCTTGGTTCAACATTCGAGGATAACTAGTTTAGGAATACAATATAGGGTTTTGACAGTTTGTGATATGTTAGGGCTTTTGAAATAGGATGTCTTGTATTGTAAGTAATGTATTCTTGAAACCTTGAAGGAGGATGCCTATCCTGAGTTGGGTATCTTCGAGGAGCTACATAAGGTTGTGGGGTAGTGGTTGAGCTTTGTTCACTTGTAGATGTTCCCTCACTCTCAAGTTGTTTCGAGTAATGTTCGAGAGAATCATTTTGAGAATGGGATTCAAGAAGATTTGCTGGAGTAGGTAATGAAAATATATCCATGAGATCCTATCTCTTAGGCTCTTCACTGCAGTCTTTATGAAAGAATAAGGGAAGCTCATCAAATCAGACATCTCTAGAGATTCCAACCTTACTATTATGAGGATTAAAGTATTTATATCCCTTTTGAGAGCTTGAGTATCCCATAAAGACACATTTGATAGCCCTAGGTTCGAGCTTATCTCGATATGTTGCTTGAACATGAACATAGCAAGTGCACCCGAAAGTTCTGAGATGTGAGATGTCTATGTTTCTTCCCTTCATCACTTCAACTGGAGACTTTGATTTTAAAACTCGAGTAGGTAACCTTTTGATGATGTACGCTACAGTGAGAAGTGCTTGTGACCAAAACCTTTTAGGCACATTCATTTGAAGCATAAAAGACCTTGTTTTCTCTAACAAATCACGGTTCTTTCTCTTCGCTACACCATTTTGTTGTGAAGTACTAACACAGCTGGTTTGATGAAAAATTCCATGATCACTT
This sequence comes from Crataegus laevigata, assembly GCA_963580275.1. Classification (NCBI taxonomy): domain Eukaryota; kingdom Viridiplantae; phylum Streptophyta; class Magnoliopsida; order Rosales; family Rosaceae; genus Crataegus; species Crataegus laevigata. Next base: position 8,665,276 of record OY756946.1, read on the forward strand.
AAGTAATTAGACATGTTATTGGATGTGTACTTAGTGCCATTGTCCGATTGCAGTATGCTTAATTTAGATGAGAATTGATTTGTGATGAGTTTATGAAAATCTTTAAAGGCATCAAAAAACTCACTTTTGGATTTCAAGAGGTAAACTCATGTAACCCGAGAGTAATCATCAATGAAGGTGATGTAATATTTATATCCATAAAAAAAGTTTACTCGAGAGGGACCCTAGATATCTGAGTGTACGACCTCAAACAGTTTACATGTTCTAGACTTGGAAGAAACAAAAGGAAGCCTAGTAGCTTTTGACATTTGACAGATTTCATAAGCATGTGCATGTTTACAAAAATTGGGAAAAAGTTTGTTCATCACAGGTTCTGAGGGATGAGCCAATCGAAGATGCCAAAGCTGGTATTCTTGAGAGAGGCTGAGGTGGCAAGGGGGTGCTTAAAAGACTTGAAATTCTTTGAGAGGTAATAGAGTCCATTCAGGAGGTACCCTTCACCAATCTTCTTCCGAGTGACCCAATCCTGAAATACAACACTGTAAGGAGAGAATATGGCATGACAATCTAGGGTTCAAGTGATTTTACTTATGGACATAAGTTGGAAGGGAAAAGAAGGTACATACAAAGCTGTTGACTCAATCTTATCACTTAACATTTTAAGCTTCCCTTTTCCCAGAATAGGTTCTCTATTCCCATTTGCAACAGACACCCGTGTAAACTCAGGCATATTTTGAAACTTATCCAAGCAAGAAGACTGATTTGTTTTGTTGGTCAGTGGCACCTGAGTCTATAATCCAACAATCATGACTAATTTCATTAAGTGCAGTGTTGAGGGCAGTAATGATACTTGAGACATTGTCATGAGTTGAGGTCTCAGCCAAAAAACCTGCAAATGTTTTTAGCATAGCAGTAGGAGTTGTAGTGGTCACTTCATCGATTTCAGCTTTGCCTCTTCGTCTTTGAAGGAAGTTTGCAAATTCATTTATCAACTCTATTGGATTTGCAGTGAAATTTGAGATTCCACCAGTCGAAGAACTGGATGAGTGGAGGGTCTTAGGGTTGATTCCTTTCCCTTCTTTGATCATTTTTCCTTCCTTATCAAATTTTGGCTTTAACTCTGGGTGCAATATCCAGCATTTGTCCCTTAGGTGACCTTTCATGTTGTAGTAAGTGCATTTCTAGTATGCTTTCTTACTGGCAACACATTTTTCACCAGTGGTTTTGTGATAGCTCGAGAAAACCCTAGCCTCAGGATTTGATTTCGGCTCAATGTGCATAACTTTTCTTTGAGTTTTCTCCCTTTGAACAGCTTGGCAGACATCATTAATTGAGGGCAACTCCGAGGTCATCAACAAGTGACTTCAAAGGTCTTCATATTCAGCTCCTAGACTTGCTAGGAGTTGAAATACCTTGTCCTTATTAGCTCTTTTAAGGAGCACAATTGAGTTGGTTGAGTGTGGATGATACATGTCGAGTTCATTCCACATGGACCTCATGCTTCCGAGATGTTGCACGAAGGATTGATCATCTTGCCTTAGCCCAGCAAGATCTTTCTTGAGCTGAAAAAATACGAGCTGCATTATTTTGATTGCCATACATTTCACTGACGGATTCCTAGAGAGTGGAAGAAGACTCTGAGTACCTGAAGAGTTCAAATAACTTTGGTTCCATGGAGTTGAGTATCCAGGACATAATCAACTGGTCATTTGCATGCCATGCACCATATGGCGTAGATGACTGTTTAGGCAGTCTGATGCTTCCATTGATATACCTGAGCTTTGATCTTTCTCATAGGGCAAGTGAAATAGCACGAGACCAAGGTAGATAGTTGAACTCGTTTAATAACACTGAGCAGAGACGCAAATTTGGATTGATTTCACCCTAAGTGATACTGGAAGATGAGGTGTTTGAGGAGCTTTCTTTTGTCATTGTGGTGAATGAGGCACAGCAGAAACAAGGTTTTTGAATGGATGAACAAACAGAGACAGGACCCTATGGTTCTTGCTCTGATACCATGTGGAAATTTGGTACCCAAAATGTTTTATCTATTTCATGTGTATAAGGAATACAAGGGAGGGCTCTATATAGAGACTAGAGGAAAGAAAGAGGAGCCATACTCCTTTAACACTTACAATCAGATTTCAAGGGAGATCTGATGGAGAGAGATCTAGACCTAGCAACAAGTTACAAGAAAGATAAAGGTCTAAGATACTAAAGGACATAAACCCTAGAATTAAGGGATATGATAAAAAAAGGTGATTAGGTAGCAAAAAGAAGCAAAAAATGACGGTAGTGGTAGTAGCAACTTTACTCGAAAAAGAGGATAGAGTTGCAGCTGCAACTTGACATCTTAGAGCATGCATAGAGCATGCTGAGTATAGTTTCAATATATTTTCTTTTCTTTTCTTTTATTTTTATTTGAGGGTTCATCACATCCTTTTTATTTGTTTTTTCATCTTTTCCCACTAAAACGAATTTAAATTTGTTTTTAATGAGAAAATTACGCCTGCAAATTTGGTTCTATTATTGTTGGCCAGCTTTGGATATATATTTCTTTATTATAGGGGTTTTTATGTCCCATTATTTTGTGGAGTCTTATTACCCTAAAGTCTAATAATTTGATAAAAATTAAATATAAAAAAAAGCAAAAAGACGAGTGTCTAATACATATATAGTTTGTTTGCGAAAAGGGAAACCTCTAGTTATGAAGCATTCCCTGGACTAGAGACTGTAGGATACTTTTATTCGGCTACTATGCCTATTGTATCAGAAATATTACACAAAGATTATTAGTTATTACAGAGGGTGGGTGGTGGATGGATTGCGCGCCAAGTGCATGGGTGCGGTGGTGCTGAGGGGAGAAAGGGGAAATTCGTTTGTATCAAATACAAAAAATGGATTCAGGAAGGATCATCCGTCAGCCGTAATAAAATATTAATATACTGATAAATGAATTTATTTTGAAGGGTAATAGAAAGCAAAAGAAATCTACGTGATCTGAAGTCATGTTTGGGGTGCAGAAAATAATGGAAGTGAAAAGAATTTCAATAGTTCTAAAAGTGTTGTAGGCCTATTTGATTGAACGATTTAGGGTTTAGAGAGAGAGAGAGGGGGCCAACCACTTTAGAGAGAAGATAGATAGATTTAATTGTGAGTGTGTTTGATTCACCCCATTGTGCCTTTATTTATAATAGTAGGAAGGGCAAAAACCTTTCTCTTTAGGATTACAATATTTAATAGGTAATCTATTCCTAATAGGAATATAAGATACATTCTCATATCTACTAGGAGTTACACAATCACATTCCTATTCTAAATATGACTGCAACACTCTCCCTTGAGTGTGTAAATACTCAATGCACCATCGCATCAGATCTTCAGCAGATAAGGTAGAATAGTTGATGAAGTCATCGGCACAACGGGTGATCGCGAGTCTCAAATTTAAGTGAAGTATGCATTTGTAATAAAACTCACAAAACCTCACTATGGTAAAACCCAAGGTATGGGGAAAAACCCATAGGCTAGGGAGAAAAGTGAGAAATATGCGTAATGTCTAAAACGTCAAATAGGACGAAAGTAGTGAACTCAACGGAGTATGATCATCTCATGATGGGTGCCACATCAAAACCTCATTTGGTAGAAAAAAACCCATTGGGAAAAATGCTCCTAATTGTAGGAAAAATAGTACATTAAGATTATGTGAGTACGCTTCTGGATACTCATCCTGAGTTAGACATAACTTCTAAATAAGAGAACTACAAGCGATTCAACTCAGATAATTTACGCATACCGATTCCTTGGACGAGCTTCTAAAAAGTAGACTTGGGCAATGACTTGGTGAAGAGATCAGCCAGGTTATCTTGAGAACGGATTTGCTTGACTTCAATGTTTTGATGTTATTACTGCTAGTGTGAGTAAAAGAACTTCGGCGCTATGTGCTTGGTGTTGTCTCCCTTGATGTATCCCTTCTTCAACCGCTCAATACATACTGCATTGTCTTCAAAGATCATCGTAGGAAGGTCAACGATTGATGTAAGACCACTAGTACTTCGAATATGTTCCATAACTTCTCTCAGCCAAAAGCATTCACGCGTTACTTCATGTAGAGCGAGAATCTCAGCATGGTTCGACAAAGTAGCAACTAGTGTTTTCTTGGTAGACCTCCAAGATATAGCAGTGCCTCCAACGGTAAAGACATAACTTGTTTGAGAACGTGCTCTATGTGGGTCAGGCAGATATCCAGCATCTACGTAACTAACAAAGCGAGAATCAACCAGAGGACCATAAGGGGCGGCAACACTCAAAGATTCGCGAGTAAAGAACAAGCCCAAATCCGTTGTACCCTTGAGGTAGCGGAAAATGTCTTTAACACCATTCCAGTGTCTATGTGTGGGCACATTGCTATATCTTGCCAAAAGATTAACAACGAAGGAGATGTCGGGTTTAGTGCACTAAGCCAAGTACAATAAAGCCCCAATTGTACTCAGGTAAGGAACTTTAGGTTCCAAAATCTCTTCATCATCATCCTTTAGACAGAAGGGATCTTGTTTAGCATCTAGAGTCCAAACGACCATAGGTATACTCGAAGGCTTCGCTTTATCCTCATTAAAACGACACAACACATTTTGGGTATAGTTCGATTGATGTACTAGGATTCCATCCGAACAATGCCCAATCTCCAGGCCGAGACAGTATCGAGTTTTTCTAAGATCCTTTACCTCAAATTCCGATTTCAAGTGTGCAGCAATTTCCTCAAGCTCTGCGGGAGTCCGATAAGGTTCATGTTGTCGACATAAACTGCAACGATTGCAAATTCGGAATGTGACTTCCTTATGAACACGCATGGGCATAGTTCTTTCTTCACATAACCCTGACTTATCAAATATTCACTCATACGGTTTTACCACTTCCGCCCGGATTGTTTTAACCTGTAGAGTGACCTCCTCAACCTAATTGAGAGAGTGTTCCGTGGTCTAGAACTATTTGAACCAGTCAATGGAAGTCTTTCTGGAACTTTCATGTATATTTTCATATCTAGATCCCCATAAAGATACACGGTTACTGTGACCATAAGTTGCATATTCAATTTTTCAGAAACTACCAAACTAATTAGGTAGCGGAATGTTATAACGTCCATTACGAGGGAATAAGTCTCCTTGTTATCAATCCTAGGGCGTTGAGAGAAGCCTTGCACTACGAGGTGTGCTTTATATCACACTATTTCATTCTTCTCATTACGCTTCCTCATGAAAACCCACTTGTAGCCAACGGGCTTCAAGCGTGGTGGTGTAGGAATGATAAATCCAAACACTTTACGTTTTGTGAGCGAATTGAGTTCGACCTGGATTGCTTGTTTCCAGTTTGACTAATTAGTTCTATGTCGGCATTCATCGATGGAAGGTGGTTCAATGTCATTGCTAAGCATGATGTCAATAGCTACTGAGTACGAGAATGCGTTGTCGAAGATCATCTCATTCCTATTCTAAACCTTATCCAATACTGCGTAGTGGAGCGAAATCTTGCAATTTTTGGGAGGCCGGCATGTTTCGTCTGAAGCATCACCGTAATCTAGAATAACCTCTTGCGTTGGAACGGATGAGTGAACAATAGTCGGATTCAAACTAGGGTCGTAATTGGTGCCATTTTCCTCTTCCAAGGTTGTGAATCTTTTGAACCAAGGGATCTGCCACGCTTTAGGGTTGGAGCAGATAATTGGCTAGCCGCCAATGTACCTTACCGCGTGGAAGTTGCGGCCTCCCCACCTTCAGGGATGGTCCGGCCTTCCTAGACGGGTTGTTGACGTATGCAGGGTACATCTATCCTTGTAAGTGTATTTGCAGCGGGTATATGTGATCTTGTCACCTTTGCTAGATCATTAAAAGCATCTGGCATGCTTTGAGCTATGCTCCGAAGATCCATAATTTGACGCACTTTAGTTTTAGACTGAGCAGTGCGGGGATCCAAATGAGACATAGTGGGAGTATACCGTGACAATTTGCGACGTTCTACAAGAATGTTAGCATGCTTATCTCCCCTTAACGCCAGAAAGAGTTTCTCATCAAAGTGACAATGCACAAAACATGCGGTAAAGAGATCTCCTATCAAGGGTTATAAGTATCGAACAATTGATGGCGAATCATAACCGACATAGATTCCCATTTTTCTCTGAGGACCTATTTTGGTAGCGGGGGTGCTATTGGCACATAAATGGCGCACCCAAACACCCGTAAATGTGAGACGTCAAACTCGTATCCAGTTACCTAGTGTAACAGCGAATGTGGTTAAGTAGCAGTGAGCCTCAGACGGACCAACATAGCTACGTGCAATATTGCATAGCCCCAGGTAGATACTGGCAGTTTGATTCTCATAACCAAAGTCCGAGCTATCAATTGAAGACGCTTTATGAAAGCTTCTGTCAGGCCATTTTGGGTGTGAACATGGGGTACCGGATGTTCCACATCAATCCCTACTAACATGTAATAATTGTCAAAAGTCTGTGACGTAAACTCTCTGGCATTATCTAATCGAATCGACTTAATCGGATAATCAGGGTGGTGAGCCCTTAGCTTAATGATTTGAGCTAGAAGTTTAGCAAACGCGGTGTTGCATGTGGACAAAAAGTAAACATGTGACCATCGTGTTGTAGGCCTATTTGATTGAGCGATCTAGGGTTTAGATAAATAGAGGGCCGACCACTTTAGAGAGAAGAGAGATTGATTTAATTGTGAGGTGTGTTTGATTCACCCCATTGTGCCTTTATTTATAGTAGTAGGAAGGGCAAAAACGTTTCCCTTTAGGATTACAACATTTAATAGGTAATCTACTCCTAATAGGAATATAAGATACATTCTCATATCTACTAGGATTTACACAATCACATTCATATTCTAAATATAAGTGCAACAAAAAGTTGTATTAAATACGGGAAGTGATTTTCATTTTTATGCTCTATACACTAATGCAATGTAAAACAACACACAAATTAAACCCTCTTGTTGACAGTTGTAGTAAACATGCAAGTAGGGATCGTTCTAGGCCAGGGATTAGGAGGGATTGCTAATCTACTCTAAATTGACTTAAAAACACTAAACAAGACTCAAAAACACAAAACTAAACTCTAATGACTCAAAACATACTAGAATGACTCAAAACAGCTCAAAACAATCAAATTGACTCAAACTAGACACTAGGGACTGATTTGGACGAAATTAAACTCAAAAGACTAACTAAACACAAATCTAAACAGATTATAACTAAAGTGACACAACTTAAAGATGGGGGGATTGGTTTTGCACGAAAATTAAATCTAAAACTAATTAACTTGCATAATTAAGCAAAACATGAAATTAAGGTGAATTGATGGATGAATGGCTAGCTAGAGGGTTCTTCTCCACACATGACACACTTGTAACACAACATTGATTTCCAGTTACAATTTCGATAAACCATGAACCTCAACACCCTAGGTTAATCATGACAGCACTTTTTAAACCCTCAAGTTTTCCTTAAGTTATTGAATTTGACGGAAAACGTATACAACAACCCAAAACATTCTTCAAAAGTTCCCTACATGAACTGCATAATAGAGATACAATCAAAGATCATTAAGCTTTGTGAAAACTATAAGCATTGACAAGGCTTTCATAACTATGAACAGCATGATACTCCTGCCAGGAATTCACTTAACGCGATTGTAACTAGCAACCTCCACTACTTGTGAATATAAGTTCATAACGATTAGGTGAAACTCCTTATATTCTAGCATCAAATTCATGCATGTAAACTAAGTATGCATCCTTAACCAACATACAAGAATAAGTTATTAATCAAACAGTTAAGCAAATTGCATTCACAATTTATGAAATCACAACTGAAGGTAATCAATTCATATTGCAAATATATTCATGGTATTGAAATTCCCCTTAGCCAAAAGGGTTTAGTTCCTCATGTTCGCAAAACAAAGATAAACAGATTTATACATTGAAAACAAAAGAAAGAAAACACCTAAACGTTCCAGCAATCTAACTCGAATGCAAGCACGTCTAAGAGCCTTCCTCCTCCTTCTTTGCTGCGGCACAAGGGTTGGGTGAAGGTTTGGATGGTGATTTGTATGGAAGAATGGGTTAGAAGATGTATGGTTGAGGTTTAGGTTGGATAATTGGTGAGGCAAGGGGTTGAATAGGTTTAGAAAATGTGTATAAGGGTGGTAGGGGATGGATAGGTAAGTAGGTGGATGGAATGGATGCAGGAATTGTGTAGAGAATTGTGAAAGATGCGGCACTATATATTTATTGGGAAGAAGGCACGATTTTGAAGTAGTTTTAGGGAAGGATTTAGCTTTCCAAATCCCCAAGAAAAGCTAACAGAAATCAATGAATTTAGGAAAGGAAAATATATGGCAGATTTGAAGGAAAAAAGGTAAGAAATTGTGGTAGAGAAGAAGAAAGGTAGAATTTGGCGCGGCATAGGGTTTTAGGGAAAAGAGAATCTATTTTAAGTCACAAAATAGGCAATAAAGCTGTCCCTTGTGCGGCTGGAATTGAAACAAAAGGGGAATGTGGTTTTAAGAGAAGAAAATAGGAAAGGGGAAGATCCCTTGTGCGGCAAGAATGGGAAATCCAACAAGGAGGTGCGGCTGGACTTTAGGGCAGGTTTAGGAAGTCTAAAATAAGTAATTAAGTGACCTAACATGTTTTAGAAACTCCTTTGTAGCTGGAACTTAGGTGAATTAGAATTAGGAAAGTTGAAAGCCAAAAATAGAAACTTGAGTTTCCAATTCTGAACTCTTTGTTCTTCATTTTCATTTCTTCCATCTCTTTAATCAATCCTAGCCTCCTTTGATCTTCAATTTCATCCATCTACTTAGCTCCAAGCATGTGTTATCCTTCCAATGCCCAAAACTGCTCCAAAATGCACTTTCTTGCCACATTAGCACTTTAGACCTACAAACACATGAAAATAGCTTAAAATACTAAAATAACTAAGAACTAACTACCTAAATCCAAGGAAACAGGCTAACTAAGTGATGTAAATATGCTCCTATCATACACTTACCACATTTTTTTCTGCTTCTACACACTGTTGTCACATTTTTCATACCACATTTCTAATATAAATGAGATCCACATAAGTTAGCAGAACTTACCTCTATTAGATAGATGATATAAATGTGGTATGAAAAAAGTGGCAAGTGCAACATAATTCTTATATATTTACATTTGATTTACGCAATGACATACCATCTCTTTTTAGCCAATACGTACCTTCTCTAAGAAAAGAGGAGCATGTGTTCACCTACAAAAGTGGTCATAAAAGATACAAATATATTTATTTTTAAAGAAGAAGAGGGTCATATAACTTGCAAAGATAGTAAAGTTATACCCGAGAGAGAGAGAGCCTGGCTAACCATCATCATCTGTTGGTGATGGATGTACACATTAAAAGAGCTAGAAAATAGAACAAGACTTTGAAGTATCCAAGAACTAGATTGTGTAATCTAAATGGAGAAAAACAAGTCACTTTCCAAGAGAAAGTACTCACCAGTGCATTTGGAATACAGAGAGAAATGCTAGCCAAACGTGGGATTCCATAGCTAGCTGTATCCAAGAAGTTACAAAAGGGGTATTGAAAAGGTTAAGGTTAGGAAGGAATGTTAAGCCTTATACAATGATAGAAAAGATGAAAGCTATGAGAAGTATAAAATAACGAAGAAAGAGGTGAAGAATGCTGCAACAAAAGTGAAGCTTGCGGCTTATGAAGATACATATAAGCAATTAGATACCAAAGAAGGAGAGTTGGAAGTCTATGACCTGGGTATAGAGATGGAAAAGGAAGACAAGATACTTGAACCAAGTAAGGTGCATAAAGGATGAGAATGGAAATGTTTTAGCTATTGAGGACACTGTTAAAGACAAGTAGAGAGATTATTTTCATAATCTTTTCAATGAAGGACATGAAATAAGTACTTCTTTGAGTGAGTTGAGTAACTCTAAATAGTACAGGAATTACTCCTTGTGGATGCAAATGTTTGCCTTCTTCTTCTTGGACGAAAATGTACCTGCAAAACAATTAACACATTTGGTCAAAGCCAAGAACTTCATGCACCCACGATGAATATGTGCTTGGGGGGGGGGGGAGGGGGAGGCTTTGGCCAAAGAACCTACGATGCCAAAGTTAAAATTTGAGGGAAAAAGTGTTTAGAGAAGTTTGGAGAATTTTGCAAAAGAGTTCAACTTAGATTTTTGGAGAAATGGAGACCAACCACTTATGGTGGTTTGGCAGTAAATTTATTAATTAATTGGGTTATTAATCAATTAATTTGCTAATTTATCCCAATTTGAAAAGAATAATTGGGAATTACCTTGTGGGGAGGATTTGATGAGGATTGATGAAATAGGTTTTGAATAAATACCATTCTGATCACCTTTGACCTTAATTGAGCCGTTATCATCTGTTACATGAGTGTGGGAGTCCCAGTGTGCCTCTAGGGTAATTTTATATTTTTTACCTAAAAGTCCATGTGTCACCTCCATATTTTCTTGATTGTTTTTTGCTCCACAAATGCCCCCACATCTGTTGGGCTGCTTGTAGGAAAGGGCAGCATATGTAGCGATTTTGTTGCTTTTGGAAACTGTTTGGGCCCAAAATATTAATTTGGGCCAAGCTTGGAGATGGTTTGTTTCTAGGAACATCGTGGGTCATCTAGCTATTATGGGTCGTCTAGTTAAGAACGGCTGAATCCTAGTGTGAGGTGGATTGATGGGGAAGGTCAACTCTTAGTACAACATGGAGTCTCAATAGGATAAGGATGCTGAGATTTGAGAAGTGAATGTGGCCGGATAAAGAAGCTGGTTCAAAGTCTTAATGGAGGTAGGATTGGCCGAGACCTAGTTAGATTAGGTTAAAAAGTCCTAATCTGATTGTAGTTCTAGTTCGGCCATGAGGAGATTTGCTACTATAAATAGAAAATGGGGTGCATCATTCTAAACCCCCTCCAATTCAACACACAAACTGCCATGCTCAAACTTTCGCTCTAAGCAAAACCTCTCAACAACCTTGAGATTTTTTCTTTTTCTGCCAACACATCTTCAGTTTGGATAAACAGCACTATGTAGGCAACCAGTGACATCTTTAGTTTGGATAAACAGCATTGTTGCCATAGAATCAGTTGACCTCGGAGCACCTTCAGTTTGGATAAAGAGCACTGTGTCGAGGCCGACTAGTTATCTATCTAAGTCTCGGTTAAGAAGGATCTTTGAGTCTTTATTGGCAGAGGTCATCTCGGCGAAGTAAGGTGTTACAGATTACTGTGCTCGGCACATTGAACGCCTAGTAGTTTTTATGATTGGATATTCACAAGTAAGTTTCAGAGTTCGGCATTCCGACGGCTAAACCATATTTACAATTAAGACATATATCTCTTTTGAATACATGTGTCTATATAGTCTGGCATCGATTCGATGTGTTTATACTCTTACGAATATAATCATTGTGATCGAATTCAGTGCCGACGATTTGTGAACTTCGCAAGAACTAGTAGCCTTGTCGTCAGGCTCTAAAACCCAAAGCCCGAGACATGTTCCTTCCTCGGTCACATTCGAGAGATCGAGAAGTCAGCAGCTCACTCAACGCCACGTAACACATTTTACTCCTTAGCCAAGCTTGGCCTACGAGTTGGCATGCCTCACACATAACTGAAGGACGTAGCTAGCTCATTAGTTACTCGGCCTTCACCCCTGTATGCTTGGTAGTTTTTAGGGTCAACAAGTGATCCACTTCAAGAAGGTCGTTGATAGGCTTGAACCTCAAGTGTTGGAGTTCCAGGGTGCTTTAAAGATCAACGACAGCCTGAAAAAGGAAGTCGATGAGCTGCAGAGTGTCTATGCTTGTCTGTTCGAGGAAAATGAGCAGTTGAAAGGTTCGAGGCTCGGTTTGAGGCTTCGCTTACTCAAAGTCAAGTTGATTTCTACAAACTGGGTTATGTAGACCATCTCTTTAGGCAGGTGTCTGACTTTGAGTTTTCTGGTAAAGACTTCGAGACCTTTTCTATTTCTCTAGAAGACTTGCTCACCTTGACTTTTAAGGCTTCCATTGGTGAAGTAGTCGGAGAGGCAAATACCTAGGCTGGAGCAATTGGGGGAGAAGCGTCAGATTGCACCACTGCTGAGGAGACAGCTACTATTGTGGCAACCAAGTAACTGTAGAGCATTCAAGTTGTTGATGAGTAGTCTTCTAGGTAGTCTTTAGGATTTTCTTTGTTTTCCTTGTTGCTTTTTGCTTAAACTCATTCGGCCTTTGCTAGTTGTTTACCAATTGTGGTAGAAAATTTATTAAACTTGTTTCCTTCATCGTTCTCCGTCTTCGATTCCTTTGTTCGTACCCTAACCTTAGACTTTATAGACCAGAGGTAGGCGTGCTACTTTTCTATAAGCAAACATGTCTGCATAGCCTATACAGCCCGCAGATGTTAGTGTAGAACTTTGCAAAGTTGTGAGTCACAGGGTCGGCAACCGGACGCCTTACTTACAGAAGCATACAAGTCCACGTGACCATTTGGCTGTTAACTTTAGCTTTCTCCAATTTCGTAGGCTGCATAACAAGTATCACAACACTTTATAACTTAGTGTAGGTCGTTTCGCGCTTTGGCAGAAATGAAGACTATCAACTGTGTAGCATGTCGACAATGGATGAAGCTTAGTATATGCACACTAACTTGTTTAGCATTTCACGGAAACATGCGGTTGTATAAGTTTAGTGTGGCTCAATGCTCGAAGGGCAAGCCGTAGGCAGTCTTCTAGAAATTGTAGGCTACCTAAGTGCACTCGGTAGCAGCTTTAGGGTTCCATGGCAGCTCGTCCTTAAGGTGTACTGTGTAATGTGCCCCCTCCGTCTCTGGGGCTTGGTTCCCCGCAGATTAGGCCAAAAGACCCAAAAATCCTTCAGTTATCTAAGCCTTGAAAAAGACCATTGTGGCTACTTCTAAGAATCCTAACGCAGACCATTATGAATCTAGTTATACTAGAGCAGCTCGGCTCATCCACGTCTGGATATTCAGAGTATAAAGTTTATCCTCCCGCATTAGAGAGCAAACCTATGTGGGTGTCAGGGATTGGTTTACCCTCTCGTACTAGAGAGCAATTAGTTTATCCTCTCGCACTAAAGAGCAGACCCATATAAGTGTCGGAGAATTGGTTTACCCTTTTGGACTAGGGAGCATGGTTAGTCCCCAAGGGAGCACAATTCTTGCAATAAGTCTCTAAGAAAGGCACTATCTTCTTTTGAAGTGCAAGGGTGATTAGGTGTTGTAAGCATGTAGCCAAGCCAAGTTGTAGATTACTTCTAAATTCCTCATTGAAAAATGAGTGAAACGAACAAAAACTTAGTTGTAAGGTAGGAATTGCATAACAATTGGATAGTCCTCAGTTTACTAAATGGTGTCCGTAGAACTACTTGAGCCTTCGGGTTTTGATGTAGCGGGAGGTCTGGCATGGTGCTTCTTCAAATTGTAGGCATTCCATTACTTTTCAATCTCTTTGTTGTTCAGGGTGGCAAAAGTGTAACTACCATTGATGTCTACTGTACTGATCTTGTACGGATATTTCCAGATGGGATCTATTTTTTTAGAGCATTCTCTGCGGTCAGTGATAAAGCCTTTTCCAAGCGCTAAATCTCTAGGATGGAATTGCCGGGTCTTGGCCCTTTTGTTGTAGGTAGAGATGAGCTGATGCTGGTAAGCTGTTATGCTGGCAATAGCCTTCTCATATTTCTCTTCAGCCAGATCTAAATTTGTGACCATCTCCTTTCTGTTTTACTCGATACTTGGCATTAGAGTCCTAATATTTGGCACGATGACATTGGGAGGAATTATTGCTTTTGAACCAAATACCAAAGAGAAAAAAGTTTTACCAGTTGCTCGTCATTTGGTTGTGCGATACGCTCATAGACATATGGGTAGTTAGTCTGGCCATTTTCCTTTCTTGTTAAAAAGAGATTTCTTAAGGCAATCAAGAATTGTCTTGTTGGATGCTTCGGCTTGCCCCTTGCCTTGAGAATACCTCGGTGTGGACATGTGCTACTTGATGTCATATATTTAGAAGAACTTCGCGAAATCTTTGCCTACGAATTGCGGCCCGTTGTCTGTGACGATGGATTGAGGAATGCCAAATCGACAAATGATGTTCTTCCATATGAAGCGTTCTATATCCGTCTGAGATGTGGTTGTCATGGGCTCTGTTTTTACCCATTTGGTGAAGTAATCAGTCGACATGATCATTATGCCTCTGCCCCCAGTAGTAGGTAGCATTGGCCTTACCAAGTTGATTGCCCACTACATGAACAACCAAGGACTCGTCTGCGGTTGTAATTCATTGGCAAGTAGTGTTACTACCGCTTGTAGCGTTGGCAGCGATCATATTTTTGTACTAACTCCTTGGTATCTTGATGCATAGTAGGCCAGTAGTAGCATGCGTAGCCTTATGTGCTAAGGATCGGCCTCCAAAGTGATTTCCACAAACGCTTTCGTGGATTGAGCTTAGAACCTTTATGTCATTGGGAGACGCTAGGTAGCAGAGATGTGGTCCAGTGTGGGATCTTCGGACGAGAATGTCGTTCCACATGTAGTAGCGTGCTGCTTTTATTTAGAGCTTTCTAGACTCCAGCCTTTTCGTGGATAGTGTGCCATTGACAAGGTAATCTATAATAAAACTTTGCCAATTGGGAGTTATATAAACCTTTGACACTTCAACTGTTAACTCTGCCTCTATACTTAACTTGTCTAGGTATTCCACCGGAATAGAGTGTTTGAGTTAATGGTTAAGGATGGAACCTAGGCCGGCTAGCGCGTCAACGTGGGCATTGTCTGTCTGCGGAACTTGAGTGAGGGTGAAAATCTGAAATGCCTCAAGTTATTTGCGTTCCTTCTCTAGGTATTGCACCATCTTCGAATGCTTTATCGTGTACTCCCTAGTAGTCTGGCTGGTGATTAGCTGGGAATCGAAATGAATCATAAGCTTTTTCACTGCTAAGTCTTTTGCCATTCAGAGGCTTGCTAGTAGGGCTTTGTACTATACTTTGTTGTTAGATACTTTGAAGCCTAGAGTGATCGCTTGCTCGAGCATTGAACCATCTGGGGTGACAAAGACCACGCTTGCCCCAAAGCTTTTGTAGTTGGATGCGCCGTTGGCATGTAAATGGAAAAACTTTTCATCCGGTGAAGCATGCGTGGTTAAGGAGTGCTAGTTGCCTCTGAGGTGTCGTTGGGTCACTCTATTATGTTGCCTAGGTTAGGCAAGGTAAGGAGTGGTGGAGCTGGGACCATGTTAGACGTAGCAGGAGCTGCTTAACTGTAGGTATTGGGCCATTTTAGAGCTAAATTATGGAGCTAGGGTTGTGTGACGCGCAACAGGAGGTGGTGTTTAACTACCTATACATGTTGTTCCTATGTAGAACCTTTTGGGGTGACAAGGACAAAAATTGCTTCCAAGTGTGTCCTTCTAGTGTTCGTTTGCCCTTGGTACGCCTTTTGGGCTGAGTTATTACGTTCGTAAATTTTTTTGCATCCGCCAATGTTTGTGTCATGAGGATGACTGCATGCATCTGAAGGTATAATTTGATCCTCCGGGTTGCAACAATTGTCGCCAAAGTTAGCTTTTGAATTTCTGGTAGCTGGTTTCTACATCGATGAGAGCTTTTGAACTGTGGAACATAATAGTCGAGCCCCTAACTCTTCTCATATGTTGGTAGAGCTTATTACTGCTTTAGATACCATCAAGCATGTAAATAAGTCTTTCGCTGCTTCTGGTTTAGATAATAGGGAGGTGATGTCAGGTACTTCTTCAAGTTCTTAAATGTGCATCGACGAGCCTCGTCCCAAAGTGCACGCTTCTCTGCTAGAGCAAAAGAGTTTGCCAGAGTTAGATCTTCTTTCGTGATCAATGTTTTAAGCTATCGAGTCGTTGCATCCGACTATTTTCGCCTTTTCTGCTTTAAACCTTTTCAAGTAGTCGTAGAACGACTATTTTGGGTTCTTCTTTACATTGAACAATTGGTTGGACTTCTTCTTGATTAAGCGGTAGGATGAGTATTCTTTGGTGAAAGCAAGGAAAAATCATTGAAACTCTAAATAGATCGTGGTAGCAAGGTGTGGAACCAATATTGTTCTTCGCCCTGCAAAATGGTGGTGAATATCTTGCATATAAGGGCATCGTTGTTCGATAAAGGACCATCGTGCTTTGGTAGTGCTTCAAGTGTCTCTCTGGATCTACATCTCATTTGAAAGATATGAAATGTGGCATGCTAAACTAACGTGGAGGCTCTACCTGTTCGATCTGGTTCATGAAAGGTGACCTACTCATGTTGGTCATGTCTCGTCGTAGTGACTCATCAGGGACTTTGTTACGTTGGAAGTCACACAATCACTCGATTAATAACATCTCTACCTCTTCCTAAATTTGCCTTTGTTGGGGGTAGCCAAACTCTCAGCTACCCCTGTTCTTGACCTGCTGGTCTAAGCTGTTATTTTATATGCTCAACTCGTCTACACCGCGGCTACGGTGCCTGTGGTACATCCCTAGCAGGCGAGTGAATTTCTCACAGGTTGCCAGTTGAACTTGAGCCAGATTAAGTGATTGCTTCTCTCAGTTCGTCGTGCTGCCTACTCCGATGTGAGGTGAATGATGCTCATTGCGGGCCTAGTCGCGAATGAACACTTTGCTGATCGGATCTTATTTATATATATTTTTATATCAAATTCACTCGTCTTTTCTTAGTTAGTTCGTTATATTTTGAGCTATTTACGTTATTTTTATGTTTTATAAGATTTATCAAGCTAAGAAAATAAAAATAGAATAAGTGAAGTGTTAAGTAATAAATTCGTCTAAACTATCTTGTCTGTTGAATTATACTTATCATTTGGAAAATAATATATATATATATATATTTATATATATATATATATATATATATTTATTTATATATATTTATATATATATTTATATTTTATAAATATAAATTGTGTGTGTGTGATTACAACTGGAAGAGCAGGAGGGAATGATTTTAGTGGAGAGTGGTTGCCAAGCTTTCGGTGGAGGTCATGATGAGAAAAGAAATAGAAGGCATGATGGAGGGAAGAGTCAAAAGAAAAAAAAAAGCCACGGGCCTTGAAGAATGATGAGGCAGAAAATATTTAAGAAAAACGAAAAGGAATAAAAAAAAAAAAGAAACTAAAGGCCTCGGGGCCTTGATTTGAGGGGGGCCTTGGGGACGGAACCATTTGAGAGCTGCCTTTGAGCAGCGTGAAAAAGAAATAAAAAAAATAAATAAGCTGCCTTGGCAGCGGGCAGCGGGAGGAACGCGCACGGACAGGAGACTGCCAACGGGCCAATCGGAGAGAAAAACAGAAGCTGGCGAGGAGAGTGCAGCGAGCTTGAAGCTGCCATTTGGCAACTGAGGCTTGGGGCGGTCTGACGCACGGGGCAGCACGGAAGTTGCCAATGGAGCCTCGGGGATAAGCTGCCAATTGGGCAGCCAATAGGAGGACTCTCGGGCAGAAGAAGGAAAAACACGGGGCAGCCCGAGAAAGGAGGCGCCAAGAATCAAAGTCAGCGTGAGGGAAAAACCCTTTGGCAGCGCCA
Source organism: Crataegus laevigata (assembly GCA_963580275.1). Classification (NCBI taxonomy): domain Eukaryota; kingdom Viridiplantae; phylum Streptophyta; class Magnoliopsida; order Rosales; family Rosaceae; genus Crataegus; species Crataegus laevigata. Next base: position 8,682,909 of record OY756946.1, read on the forward strand.
GCCAATCAGAAAACATAGGCAACTCACGGAGCAAACAAGCACAGTGCACAGACCCTTGATCCATATTTCGGTTTAATCCCTCCAAACTTATGTTTTATTTCTGTTTTAATTTATAAATAATGTGTAACTAAATTTGTTTTGGCTAGAGGATAATTCAAAACCATGAATATATTTGTAATATGAATTGATTACTTTCAGTTGTGATTTCTGAGTTGTGATTTAATTTGCTTAACTGCTTGATTGATAACTTATTTGTGTATGTCGATTAAGGATGCATACTTAATTTACACGCATGAATTTGATGCTAGAATATAAGTGAATTTCACCTAATCGTTATGAACTTATATTCATGAGTAGTGAAGGTTGCTATCCGCAATCGCGTTAAGTAAATTCCTGGCAAACGTATCATGCTGTTCATAGTTACGAATGCCTTGTCAACACTTATGATTTTCATAGAACATAATGATCTTTAATCGTATCTCTATTGTGCTTTTCACGTAGGGAACTTTTGGGGAATAATTTGAGTTGTTGTATGCTGTTCATCCAATTCAATAACATAAGGAAAATCTGAAGGTTAATTTAAGCGTACCTAATTAATCTGGAGTATTGAAATTTACAACTTATTGAAAGAACAACTGAAGGTCAATTTAGATTGCATATGTGTCTTGTGTGGAGAAAAACCCTCTAGCCAATCCGTCGCCCATCCATTCACTTTTATTTTATGTTATTGTCAATTCTGTAATTTATTTAAGTTTAATTTACGTTTCGTCAAAACCAAACCCCCCATTATTAAATTATATTATTTAGTTAGTTTTTATTATTTTTAATCTTTTAATTCGATTTCCGTCCATTTTAGTTCCTAGTGTTTATTTAATTTGTTTTCTTTGTTTTGAGTCATTTTAGTGTGTTTTGAATTATTAGAGTTTTTAGCCTAATTTTGTGTTTTTGAGTCTTGTTTAATATTTTTAAATTAATTTAGAGTAGATTAGCAATCCCTCCTAATCCCCGGCCTAGAACGATACCCTACTTACATCTTTACTACAACTGTCAAAAAGAAGGTTAAATTTGTGCGGTTTTAAAATCCCGTCAAATTTTTGGCGCCGTTGCCGGGGATTAGTAACTTTGCTAATCCCTTTATTTTTTTTTGTGTTTATTTTTATATTTGTGTTTATGTTTATATTTGTGTTTATGTCTTTTATTTTTTATATTTGATTTATTTCTTTTCTTTGCAGGAATTTTTGGTTATTTCCACCCTTGAAGTTGATTGCAGAATTTAAGCTTGGAGGTCATCGCTTGATTTTTCTGCAAATTAGGGAAGTTTTCAGTCTATTGCTTTATTTTGTTTCTTTTCATTTAGTAATTTTATTTTTATATTTATTTGCATTATTAATGTTTTCTGACATTGGGGACAATGTCTAGTTTAAGTGTGGGGGTATCAAGAGTATAAAAAAACGACCAAATTGAAATTTTTTGTACCTTCGACTTTGAACTGGTTTCATTTGTTTCCATGTTGTTGCTTTTTGTTTTCTTAATTAGTTTTGTTTTATTTAATTTTTTCGGAAAAATTTAAAAAAATCCAAAAATATTGTCTTGTTTTCCTTATGGTTTTAAATTAGATTTTTGTTAGTTTCCCGACCCAATGATATAACTGGATCGAATTTGAACCATGATTATCAAGAACTTAGTTAACATGTGTTATGTGAAATTCCTAATTCTCTTGTTAGTATTGTACATGTTTGATCATTCTTGAAAAACCAAATGCACATAGCCTTGTTGATGTGAAATTAAAAGCATGACTTAAAATTTCATATGTGAATTTAGTGACCATTTACATCCTATGTGAGTTTTTGAGCCTATTGAAAGTGTGTGCATTTTTCATACACTCCTATTCTTTCATGTGTGATGAACTTATGTGAGATACATCTCTAGAACTTGCGTAACGATCTTTCGAAATATTTGTCATTAATTGCATGAACTTGAAAATGATAGAGGCATTAGGTTCACCACCATGGCCCAAATAACCATATTTCCCAAAGAAAAAATGATATCATTAGATTGCCTATTTGAGCCGTTTTTGTGAGCCTTTTATTTCTTATCACCAGATATGTCTACCCTTATACCTCAAACATTTTTTCCTTACCCTTTCCAAGCGAGCAATTTGAGACTGTCTTATGAGAAATGTTTGTGAAGTACTTGGAAGGAGTTTGGCAAAAGAATAAGTGTGGGGGTATTTCATATTTCATATTTGTATTTACTTTGGGACACCTCGTCAGGGGTACTTTGCATATTGGTGCGCAGCAATAGTTGATTCACCAAGGTCGTCTGATGTGCGAAGGCCCTCGTCAACTCTATAACTTGTTGAGACAAGTGTTGTTCTCCATATGGGTTTGAAGAGCTTAGATGGCATGCAACTTTTCAAGTAATGGAAGTATAATCGATACCGGGCGCAAGATTTGAGCCAAAATAAGGCAATCTGTGCTAAAGACACTATGCATGCCTATGTGTGCTGGGTCGCATCTGTTCATGTGTGGGCCATCTAGTTTTGTGCTAATTTTGGACTGTAAGTGACACCAGTGCAAGCTGGGTTAGATTTTGGAAGGGCTAGGCTTTCTACTAACACCGTGCCTGCTGCAATGGTGTATGGGCTTCCCTTATTGCTAGAGCTATTGCAACTACTACTCTGTGAACTTGCAGGACTGCACCTATGGTTGCGATAATGGCAGGAGGTGATGGCTGCAACCTTCGCTTCGTGATCTGTCGAGTGGGTGAAAACCAAATTTGTAGAGAGTGCCTTTTGTTATTTCATAATTTTTTTCGTCATTATATTTCTTTCCCAAGGCTATTCAAAGAATTTATATAGAAATTCTAGGAGTAAGAATGTGTGGGAAAATCTACAAATAAACGAAGAAAAATTAGAAACGTTGAATGCAAGAGTCTTCTTTGAACGTGTGAATCAAGACTCTCAATGAAAACAACAATTTGTGGATGCAAATTTCCGCCTTATTCTTCTTGGACGAAAATGCACCTGTAAAACAATTAACACTTTTGGTCAAGGCAAATAGCCTTATGCTTTACAATGAATGGGGTTGGGGGGTTTTGGCCGAAGAACCTCCGATGCCAAAGTTAGAATTTAAGGGAAAAGTGTTTAGAGAAGTTTGGAGAATTTTCCAAGAGAGTTCAACTTAGGTTTTTGGAGAAATGTAGAGGTATTTATAGGGGTGTGGCCAGCCCTATTTGGAGAAATGGGGACCTGCCACTTATGGTGGTAATTGGCAATCAATCAATTAATTAGACAATTAATTAATTAATTGGGTAATTAATAAATTAATTTGCTAATTAATCCCAATTTGAAAAGAATAATTGGGAGTTACCCTATGGGGAGGATTTGATGAAGATTGATGAAATAAGTTTTGAATAAATACTATTTTGATCACCTTTGACCTTGATTGAGCCGTTTTCGTCCATTGCATGCGCGTGGGAGTCCCGGTGTGCCTCAAGGGTAATTTTATCTTTTTACCCAAAAGTCCATGTGTTGCCTCCATATTTTTCTTGATTATTTTTTGCTCCACACTCGTCCTACCGCCGAATCAAGAAAGAGGAAGTAGTTGTAGCTTTGAAAAAATGAACCATAGAAAAGCATTTTGGAAGGTCAAGGGAGAGAATGGTATAACATGGCTCACAAATGTTTTCAATAAGATTTCGAAAATGAAGAAGATGCCAAATGAGTAGCAAAAAAACACTTCGGTGCCTATCTACAAGAATAAGGGCAACATATAAAATTGCATGAACTATAGGGATATTAAGTTAATGAGTCATACAATGAAGCGTCGGAAGAGAATAATTGAGCATAAAATGAGGCAAGAGACATCTTCTTAAAGTCGTTGCTATTCCAAATTCGGGCTAATGTAGTATTGGAGAAACCAACACAATATTTCATATTTTATTTAATAATTTTGTAGAAATTTGGTTTAAGTTTTTGGTATATTTCATGTCTTGTGTGAATGTACAATAACACATATAAAGGAAAAGAGAAGGACTGGTTACAACCAACCATCTTTAGACTAAACCCTAGAGACCGGATAAAGCTATACCCTAACAAGAACTTCTTAATTTAAGGAATTACATCAAACACAATGCTGAGAAGTGATCTACACGTTAACGGTGAGCAGCCAAATTTGACAAAAAGGTGCCATGATGTTGACACAAAAAGTGCCGAGCAGCCAAAGTTGGCAAAAGGTGCCATGATTTCTGATTTCATATCTATTGTGCCATGATTTCTGATTTCATATCTATCTAGGATTTGTAACTCCAACACTCCCCCTCAAGCTGGATCGAGGAGAATAGTTGAGCCAAGCTTGCCCAGGAGACGCTGAAATTGTGCAGACAATAGAGCCTTAGTAAACACTTCTACCAATTGATCATGACTGCGAGTGAAGATTGTTTGAATGAGTTGTGACTGAGCCTTGATGAAGTGGCAGTCAACTTCAATATGCTTGGTCCTTTCATGAAAAACTTGGTTGGCAACAATATGCATGGTTGCCTGATTATCACTCATGAGAGACATGGAAGTTGTACTCGAGAACCCTAGGTCAGACAAGAGACCTTTGAGCCAAATTAATTCACATGCAATGGCAGCCATTGCTCGATACTTAGCTTCAGCACTAGAGCGGGCAATGACTTGTTTTTTGCTCTTCCAAGTGGCAATGTTGCCTCCAACAAATGTGCAATAACCAGTGGTTGATTTTTTTGTCAATGGCACTGCATGCATAGTCAACATCAATGTATGCATGAATCTCATTGGACTGGTTGTTACGGATGAGGATGCCTTTATTTATGGACCCTTTGAGATAGCGTATGATCTTTTTAACAATATTGAGATGTTGTATTGTGGGTGCATGCATGAATTGACTGACCAAGCTGACAACAAAAGTAATGTCTGGACGGGTAATGGTAAGATAGATTAGCTTACCAACCAATCTTTGATAATAGGTGACATTCTTGAGTGTTTCGCCACCTATGATAAGCATGAGTTTACTGTCAATTGGGGTGACGGCTGGCTTGCAATCAGTGAACTCAGCTTCCTCGAGGAGATCCATGACATATTTTCGTTGGTTTAAAAATAAACCCTGTTGTGAGGTTGTCATCTCAATGCCAAGAAAATACTTCAACTTCCCAAGGTCCTTGATGGCAAATGTTTGATGTAAAGATGCTTTCAATGCATCAATTTCAAATGCATTGTCACCTGTGATAATAAGATCAACTACATAAATAAGGCCAACCAACTTCCCATTGGATCCATTTCGTACAAATAAGGAAGAGTCAGCATTGCTTCTGAGAAAACCCTGCATTTTCAACACTGAACTAAGTTTGGCATACCAAGCTCTTAGTGATTGTTTCAAACCATAAATTGCCTTATGCAGTTTCCACACCATGTCATCCCTTGCTTGAGAGTAACCTGGGGTAATTTGCGTGTATACTTCCTCCTGAAGCTCTCCATGAAGAAAAGCATTTTTAACATCCATATGGTATAACGACGAACCATATTCGACAACAACAGAGAGTAACACGCACAATGTGTTCATTTTTGCCACTAGGGTAAAAGTTTCCTTATAATCGTCAAAGGTTTGTGAAACCACGAGCAACAAGCCTAGCTTTGTGTCTCTTTATTGAGTTATCATCTTTGAGCTTAGTTTTGTAAATCGGACGACTCCCAACTGCCTTCTTTCCTGGAGGTAATTGAACAACACTCCAAGTGAAAGTCTCCTCCAAAGCTTGAAGTTCTTCAAACATGGCTTTCCTCCAGCGAGGGATAAGGTTGGCTTCTTGAAAGGTAGTAGGTTCTACATGATTTGAGACCTCAGTAAGGAATGCAACATGTGAATTTGAAAAACTGTGATTACTTATAGCTTCAGAGATAGGATATCTAGAAGCATAGGTAACATAATCCACAAACTTGGTAAAGGCTTTCCCTTCTCGAGTTGGGTTCCTCCTAACCTCTTGAGAAGGTTGATGAGTGGAGGGTTGTGGTGTAGCCTCACGATCATCATTTTCTTGTGAGTTGGGTTGAGAGACCGTTGAGATTGTTGTTTCCAACATGACTTCTTACTCTTGATTGTTACTGCCTTGTAGAGAATCATCATGAGTTAAAGGCTCAGTGCACATAGGCAATGGAAACAAATCACACAGAAGCTCCCCTTCACATAAAGTAGGACCCTTTTTTTTTAATGGAGTCTCTTCCTCAAAGCGAACGTCTCTGGATACAACACACTTGTTAGCGATATGATTAAAACATTTATATCCCTTTTTAGTAGAGGAGTATCCCATAACACACATTTCACAGCCCTAGCATCCAATTTGTCACGATGTTGAGTTTGCACATGTATAAAACAAGTGCAACTGAATACTTTCAATTGTGACAGGTTTATAGGTCTGTCTTTAAGGGTTTCATATGGTGATCTGAAACCTAGAACATGACTGGGAAGCCTATTGATCAAATAGGTAGTTGTAAGAATTGCATTTGACCAAAACTTTTTAGGTACATTCATATGCAACATTCGTGCACGAGTCTTCTCAAGTAGATCTCTATTGTTCCTCTCGGCTATCCCATTTTGTTGTGGGGTTCCCACACAACTTGTTTGATGAATAATTCCTTGTGAACTCATGTATTGAATAATGATAGTAGACAAGAACTCAGTGCCATTGTCTGATCTCAATGTTTTAATAGTTGAGTGAAATTGTGCTACAACCAACTTATGAAAATCTTTAAAAAAATATTTGGAACTTCAATTTTAGATTTCATGAGATAATGAAAAGTAATTCGAGTGTAATCATCCACAAATATGACAAAATACTTGTAACCCTCTATTTATTCAAAAGTTAGACCCCAGGCATCAATGTGTACCATTTCAAATGGTGTGCTAGACTTAGATATTGAAGAGCCAAAGGTAGTCTAGCAATTTTGGAAGGTATCACACTTAAAAGATGGGTGACAAAATATGGGAAATAGTTTTGACAAAACAAATTCGGATGGATGAGCTAGTCTTTGATGCCAAATTTGTTGATCCCGGGGTTTACTTGAATTTTCTTGAAGAGCTTTAGGTAGATGGGATTTCTTGCAAAAATAATACAGGCCATTTAGAAAGAAACCTTCACCAATCATCTTCTTGGTGATACATTTAAAGTAGACGTGAGCTACCCTATGGAAAGTAATTTAAAGGGGACAGATGGAACATATAGAGCATTAGACTCAGTGTTATTTGACATCAAATTTAATTGTCCTCTACCCATCACCAAGACACTTTTTCCATTTACAATTGACACTTGAGAGGGTTTTGAAAAAGGATGAAAATCATGCAAGTTTCAGACTTTATTTGTCATGTGATCAATAGCACCTGAGTCAATTATCCAACAATCAAGTTCAACACTAGTTTGGAGTGCAATTGAGAAAGCATTGAGGATACCTAAAGCCTTGTCAAGAGGATCATGGTCATGGTTAGCAAGGAACCCAGCAAACTAGCTAAGAAATGCAATGTGGTTGTCACTTTCAACCTTTAGAGTTGGTGCAGCTTCTCCATGTATTTTGCTTTGTAGATAAGCTGCAAATTTGTTGATAAGGGACAAGGGGTATGTAGTGAAGTCTACTAAGCCATTGTTGAGCGATCTCGATGCATGATTCACAGTGTGTTGTGCTTTGTAGGGAGTCATCTGTGATGTTTTGGAAGTGATCAACCTAATGTTCTTATTGAACTTAGGTTTCAATTCTAGATGTAGTTCCCAGCACATTACCTCCATATGCCATGTAGCATTGCAATACTTGCACTTTAGGTGTGGATTCTTCCGTGTGTACACCTTGTTGTCAGTTTATCTGTAGTTCGTAGCATACCCTCGAGCATCAGGTATTTTGTGGCTTGACTCTGGGTCTTTGCATAACCATGCTTCATGTGCTGGGGTAGAAGGATTAGGTGCTTCAACTCCTCCATTGATAAACCATAGCTTTCCTTTTCCACCTAGAGCAAGAGACACTGCTCTAGACCATGGGAGATGGTTGAATTCATTCAATAAAACTACACATAAACGCTTATTTGTATTTATCTCAGTGTCTTGAACAAGAGAATGAGAAACTTGTGAGTTTTCTCCCTCAAGATTTATTGAGCTTTCTTCAGCCATAATTGGAGCTTGAACATGAACAACAGCAGAGAAAAAATGGGCAAAGACATGTCAAGAATGGCACTACTCTAATACCATGGAGAAATTTGGTTTAAGTTTCTAGTATATTTCATGTCTTGTGTGAATGTACAATAACACATATAAAGGAAAAGAGAAGGACTAGTTACAACCAACCATCTTTAGACTAAACCCTAAAGACCGGAAAAAGCTATATCCTAACCAGGACTCCTTAATTTAAAGGATTACATCAAACACAATACTAAGAAGTGATCTACATGTTAATGGTGAGTAGCCAAAGTTGACAAAAAGGTGCCATGCTTTCTGATTTCATGTCTAGGATTTGTAACTCCAATAAATTTAAAGAAAATTTACATTCTCATTCCTCATTTTTCTATTTCATTGGATGAAACCTTGTTCCTTATTTCTTTTCTTTTTTTTTTTATCAAGGTCATTTAGTATTTTGTAATTAAAAATTATTTAACTATTTCCAAATCACTACAAGAAAAATGGGCTAAGAACACAATTGATTTGTGCCCTTCTCATTTTCATTGAGCACAAATATATATTTGTGCTTTTTAAATTCCATTGAGCACCAAAATACCTCAAATGTGCCCTCTAACATAAAAGCACATTTGTCTGTGTCGAGTATTTGTGCCTACTAAAATTTGAACACTAAACTTTGTGTCCAACTTGTATGTCAGAGATGGAATTTTATTTTATTAATTTATACAGACACAATAAAGGCTTTTGTGCCCTCTATTTTAATATATTTAAATAACAAATTATGTTTTTGTGTCTTTTACATTTACTTTTTCCTATTCCCAACTATTTTTTTGCTATTCACAATTTGTGAAAATATCTAGTTGCAATCAACTTGAATTATTAGTAGGGCATTTAGATTGAGATGTCTCATTTTACTATTTCTTTTATTAAACATTTGTGTGTTTTAGACATTTGATCAAACTACCTCCTTAAAATGTGGCATCATTTAGATTATCATAAGCCCTTTTTTCTTTATAAAATTACGTTAGACGCCATTGCATTTAAATAAGTGGACCACAATTCTTGAAAAAACAACGATTGATATTTCTATGTTTCTAGAAATTAACTGTTTAAGTCATCGATATTTTCAAATGTCGTGTTTGGTTTTGTACATACATGTTAATAGTTTTCACATATTGTTCATGCAATTCTCTCTCTCTTTTTTTCAATTTTATTCTCACATCTTACCATATAAATCAATGTACAAATGTCAACAACATTATGAAAATGTACCCATAGTACTTGTAAAACAAATGTACACAATTTATTTGTATTACCCTATGTATTTTTAGATGTATGATTTGGTTATTCATTTTTGTATGATTATGTGGAACTCGTTGGAAAACAAATAAGATGGTGGGTAATTTCGTCTTTTGTGGGACCTTCAAGTTCAAGACCCTTGACTATAAATATTATATTTTATTTAAATAATACTTATCGTAATAAACATGTGGTCACAAACAGATGTGGATTCGGAGTTAGAACGAGTAAGTTACAAATTTTTAAAGTTAGAAGGTAAAATAGTAATTTTGAGATGGAGTATTCTAGAAGCCAAAGGCTTCTCCCATTTTACTTTCCCATGCAAATGCAGCAGGGATTCACCCACGTGGGTCTTCACCCTTCCCACCTAATTTTGTATATATAATTCTTTGTTGAGTATTAAATTATTATTTTATTAATTTTTTTGATGGGTTTTTGTGCTTCTCCTATTTTTTCTTTTCGGCAAGCAGATGCAGCAAGGACCCACCCACGTGGGTCTTCACCCTTCCACTAATTATATGTATATATAATTATTTGTTGAGTATTAATTCAACAATCTTCTGTCTCCCTCTTGGCTATGTATATAATTATTTTATTAATTTTCTGATGGGTTTTTATGTCCCGTGGGAACAACCCATGTGAGTCTTCACCCTTCCCCATACTCTACTCACTCATCTCTGCACTCTATCACTCTTCCGTCTCCCCCTTCATGCAGTCTTCTCTCTCACTAACTTTCTCTCTCTACTTCTTCACTCTTCTCTGTCATCTCCCTCACCATTTCTGTGCTCACTACACAGAACCGCAGCATCCATCTCCATCCAACTAGCCACTCCGGCGAACCTTGCCACCACCCAAACACTACACTAACTATCTCACAACATTTATGTCTCTCCCTCTCGGTTTCTTCATTAACCTAGAGAAGCACATAAGCAATGACGGCGGCGGAGCTGGCGATCTCCGGTGAGGCAACCACCAGTGTCACCTTTCTCTCCTCACTGCAGACTCCCCATTACCTTTTACTTTTTGGAAATCGAAACGGACGCGACGACATGACAAGCTCCGTAGCGGCTTGATTCCCTAGCGAGATTTTCCGTCGAATCCAGTATGGGTGAGTTTCGAAAACACCTTAGGTTCTTTAAGTTGTTTAGAGATGTTTTCGTGCACTGCATACCTTATTTGGTTAAGTTTGGATGCAGTTTCAACTTAGGGGACAAATTTCCTAGATTTTCAGTGAGGGCTATGATTTTCAAGCTGATTTTAGGCTATCACTGGCCACCCAATGGCCCTGAAGAGGTAAATTTCGAACACTTACCTTTGTAGCTTTGTTTTAGCTTTTGAATTGTTGAAAATGGTTGTGTTTTGGACCAAAACGGACTCTGAAACCCCTGGCGTGGCTGCAGGTCTCACTGTCACCGCATGTGGTACTGTTGTGGATAGCGCGTGTGCTCCACGCGCCTCCACTTGGAGGATGACTGCCTAAAAGGATGAATATACGTTTAAAAATGTTTGTTTCAGATTGTAGGGTATTTCGATTTTTTTAAAAATTTAACTAATAGGGCACAATTATAAAAATTGTGCTAACATGAATCTAAAATGGCATCTGACACAGGTGTCAGAACAGGGCACAAAAAAAAAACCTTATTTGTGCTCAACTCTTTGAGCACAAATAGCGATATTGTGTGCTATCAGCAATGGAGATGCCCATAAAGGGCACAGACACAAAGATAGTAGTTGCACTATTGCTATTGGTCTATGGGCATAATTGTTGGTGCTCTTTAGCCTCAAAGGGCACATATAATTTATTGTATGCAGCGCCCATATTTTTTGTAATGAATATATCTATTTAGAACATTACATTTGGTATATTTAAATTGATGACGCCACTTAGTACTACGGTCTAGTGGTAATCCTCTTCACTTGTAAGTGAGAGATATTAGGTTTGATTCTCGCCAAAGGCGAAGTTGAACCACATTATTATGGCAAGACCATTATAAGGTTTAGCCCACTCTCACCCCTTAGTGTAGATGCCATCGTTTATTTTATTTTATTTTTTTAAAATGATGGCTATTGGGGCCCAAAAATGTCACACACCAATCCAACCAAGTCTCAAGGCCCAATTGTCATGCAAAGCCTACTTCAAGCCCAAATACATGCCAAGGCACGGGATCAACGAAGAATATATTTACAAACATGTCGTGCCACGGTGATTAAGTCGAATACTCAAGCCATGCTCATACCTATTCATCCTGCCATGCTTCCTTATGCAAATCACTGCCATGCTAAGCCCAGGTCACATATTCAAGGCTTGTCAAATGGATTGTGGTGTGGATGGTTACGGAAGGTTATCGGGCCTACGTGGAATCGGGGTTATGAAAGACTTTAGGCTGCTTCGAGGCCCAAAGATCCAAGCACATAACCTTTGCATTTCACGCAGGCATCATTGAGATAGAATTAGTCTAGTTTACCTATTTCCCTAGCAAGCCAAGTCCCTTAGTTAGGGTTAAACTAGATTCTTGCAGCAAGTCAGGCATTTAATGTTGACTTTTCCTTCCCAGCCTGCACAGACAACCAATGCGGGTAATATTCATAACCACTCATTTAAATCTCACGGGTAAACAGTTATAGTCATAACCATTTATTTATCTAAATGGTTACCTATAATGTAACCGTGAGTTTTAAATGGCAGATAACCGCGGTTACCCATAACCATAGGTATTTTGCCCATCCCTACTCGCATAGGCATTTAGCCTTCTCTAACTACCATCGTGCAATTCATCAATGTGAATCAAACTCAAGACGTGTTGTGAAATACAGATCTGGAATTTATTTTTATTATTTTATTATTTCATTCTTTCTTATTTGCAACAAAACTTATATAAAGTATCCAGATTGAGTTAAAAAAGATTTAAGACGTGTATTATTCCTTAAATAAAGAATTAACGAGCACGATTGGAGAAATCTATTGGAAAGTGTATCCTCTTAAAGTCCTTGCTATTCCTTCTTCGGCCTAATATCGTTGCTATTCCTAATAACAAATTGGAAAGTATATCCCCTAAAGTCGTTGCTATTCTTAAAATGTTGTTTGAAGATTATTAATATTCAAATTCAAATACAATTAGGAGATTGAAGCAGATGCTGATTTTGAATGTCTTCTATTTGATATTGATTCTTTGGTGAAACATATTGGAGATGTCAAAATTGGCTTTGTGCCGCGAGGTAGCAACCTGGCTGCTCACATGGTTGCCTTGTTTACTGCCAAACATGGTGATCCATTTGTTTGGGACGAGATAGGCCCTGAGTTTTTATTTAATATTCTTGCTATGAATGCAAACATTTTGATTAGATTATAAATATAGTCTATCGTTTGACCACAAAAAATAAAAATAATAAAAATAAAATTCAAATACAATTAGAATCGCAGTTATCTAGGGGTCCACTATTAGTTGGCCTGAACATTCATTTCTCAACTTATAACCACTTGCACAATTCAATAGATCTACAATCGATGTTATTTATAGTGTAATTATTCATTTATATTGTATGTTAGTTTTTTTGTTTTTTCAAAAACATTTTTTTTTTCGATACATTTGTTGTAAACATTCCTAGTTTAAGTGTGATTGTGTAAATCCTAGATAAGATTTGATTAGGGTTTATCCTTACCTATTGTATCTCATATTCCTTGGAGATCAAGGAATATCCTTATCTTATTATTATTATAAATAAAGGTGCAATGTAGGAAGGAAACACACATACATTCCACTACAATTCTACAAACACACATCTCTCTTTTATCTCTTTCTCTGCCGCCGGCCTCTCTCCCTTTGTTAAATAAAAATAGACCACAACACGTTATCAGCATGCTCCTACCACTGCGCTTAGGAATCTGACGTTGGAGAAATTTTCTGCATCAAACCAGTTCATCCATATCATCACACAATCAGGTTCTTTCAAAACAACGGCTTTTAACTCGATATTTTGCAGCCCTGATACCATGAACATTCACCATGATGCATGACCCAACTTTACGTTTAACATATTTTAGATTCTACATAAATTGTGTATGCCTCATAACCATAATTGTTCAATTATGTGAATTTGATATTTGGCATGAATTGAATCTTACATGCATTGAAAATATTATTTTTCCATCTGCATCGATTTACATATGTGATTCATTGAAATATATATTGAATTGAATTATATATATATATATATATATATAATTGAATTGAAAAAATATATATATATAAAACAATTTTGGGAACCTAGGCTACTTTCAAACCCGTGACCACCATCCTACAGATGGGGTCTTTCACCCAAAACTGGGAGCTTGCAGCCGTATTTCTTTTCAAAAAACCCACGGAGCCAGAAGCTCCAAACCCGTGCCATCACCCACGATAGGCCAACCCCATGCTTTCCCGAGCCGAGAACTCATCTTGGAGCTACGACTTCAGGCACAACACCCAGACCTGACCCCCAGAAGGCATCGCCACCCATGAAATTGTCGAACAACATGGTCTGCAGCCATTCCCAGTTACCCCCAACGACCTGCAGTCGTCCTCGACGAGTTGTTTTTTTGGTCTGAAATTCGATTTTTTCTGTCTTTGAAAAAACAATCGAAATTCTAGGGTTTTGATGTAACGATGAGATTTCTCAAATCTCCGTTCCTATTTGGGTCCCCAGTTGGACCCCTGTGCTTCGCCGTCCAATTTTTCCGGCCTTTTTCCTCGATCAAGCACACCCAGCGCCGTTGGGTTGTTCTGTTTCTATCAACCCGAGCCCTAGTGGGCTCCAGCTCCTCGACCCGTGTGAAAAAAAAAAAGAATAAATTTATTTTTTTGTTTTGTTTCTGGGCTCGCCTGCAGCAGCCCGCATTAAAAAAAAATTGGCTGCTTAAAGCAGCCCAATTCTTCCCGTGGGCCTGCAGCCCCACCCGAGACCCTCCATTGCCCAATTTTTTGGGCCTATGTCTCACGAACCAATTTTTTTAGCCATCCGTGGCTTCATTTTTTTTGGGGCCCCGAATTTTATTTGCCTAATTATTTTTAGGCCTAATGGGTTTTTATATTTTTTCACCCACATTTTAATTTAGCCCGAAGTCCAAATAAATTAATTCAATTATAATTATACACCTAAAGTTATATTTTTGCACATACTTGTTGCATATTTGCTTACATATATATATTTGTGTTTGCCTGCAGGAATATATGAACCTGAAGTTCATAATTATTTTGAAACCTGAAGTTTCTTATAAACATGTCTTGTTTGAAAACCTGAAGTTTTCATTTTAAAACATCACCCATGAAAACCCGAAGTTTTTCATGCAAAATTAAACCAATATATGTCTATTAGAACCTGTATGTTCTACTCATATGTGAATGGATTGATTTTTCTCCATTACACTCACCACATCTTGTCCATCTACTTTGTGATAGGAACATGTTGAATTTGAACAAACTCGACTTCACCGCTTTAGAGGTTTCTAGAAGGAACTACCTCAAGTGGGTTCAAGATGTGAAGCTCCACCTCACTGCAAAGAACTTGCGTCCTGCCATTGAAGAAGCAACATATGAGCCTGTTGGCGAAGCTGAAAAAGCCACTGCTATGATCTTCATTCGAAGACACATCCATGACGGTCTACAAACTGAGTATCTTGCTGAGGAATATCCACGTGCATTATGGGTCGCTTTGGCTAATCGTTTTGATCACCAAAAGGACATATTCTTGCCTGAAGCAAGACACGACTGGCAACATTTGCGCTTCCAAGACTTTAAGTCTGTGAATGAATATAATTCTGAAGTTTGTCGAATCCGATCACTTCTCAAGTTTTACAATGAAACTTTGACCGAAGAGGATCTCCTGGAGAAGACCTATTCGACCTTCTATGCTTCTAATAGTGTCATGCAACAACAATATAGAGCTCAAAAGTTCACCAAGTTATTGGATTTGATCTCTGTTCTTCTTCTCGCTGAGAAGCAGAACCAGCTATTAATGAATAATCATCAAGCTCGACCTACTGGGGTTACTGCTATTCCTGAAGCACATTATAGCACTACCCAGCACCCAAAACGCCAAAAGAGGCAAGGTAGGGGCGGCCAGAAGCCATCCCACCAAGGTCAACAGAGCCAAGCCCATCCAAGGGAGGAAACAAAGCCCAGAAGCACCCAAATCTCGCTCCCAAGGCCCAGAACTTCAAGAATAAGGGCAAAGCACCTAAAACCATGGATGACGATATGTGCTATCGTTGTGGTTCAAATGACCAATTGTCCCGTGTTTGCCGCGCTCCTAAGAAGGTTGTAGATGAATATCATTCTCGTCGTAAGAAGTTTGAATCAAACTTCATGCAAGTGGACGAACCGAAGACTACAAAGATGGAGGTTTTTGACTTTCAGGAGGATACCACCCCTATAGAAGATTAGAATCTTAGACATAGACTTATTTTTTAGTTGAAATAAGACAAATGGGTCTGAATTCCACCTAGTGGCCGAACCCCCCTTGTTTTTGGTTGATTTTTGAACAATTTTCCTTTATGTTTTGGATTATTAGTTAGTGATTTGTTTTTGGATATTAAGTTTTAATCCTTGAATAAATGATATTATTTTGAATTGTTAATTGTTTTATAAACTTTTATGCATGTGACCGATTCAAATTAATTTTTTTTATTCTAAGTATGACTAGTGGGAAAGTTAGTTGTCTGGCAGTTAGTGCAACCACACACACTGTTTTGCATGAACGCATCTATTTCACTAACTTCATACCTAAGAATGCACCTCTGACAACCCTCTCAGGCCCATCCAACCTAATAGAAGGATACGGTAAGGCACGTATAACCAATGGTACAATCTTGACCAATGCTGAGGCACTCTATTCTCCACGTTCCAGAAGAACGTTGTTAAGTTTCAAGGATATTAGAGATAATAATTACCACGATGAAACCCACGTAGAAAATGGAGTTGAATTTATGTGCATAACTTCCTACGAATATGGCCAGAAACGTATTCTAGAGAAGATGGAGCGTATCCTGAGTGGTTTGTATACTACAACCATACGACCCATAGAATGCCACTATATGGTCGGCCCTACTACTGGGACCACGCACGAAATTACACTTTGGCATGATCGTTTGGGACATCCTGGACGAATAGCGATGTGCCGTATCCTCAAATCATCACACGGGCATCCACTAACCCGAAGTTTAGGTTCGATCCAAGGAATCGCATGTCAAACATGTTCTATGGGAAAGCTTATTACTAAGCCTTCTTATGACAAGATTCGTTCGAATCCTCCCATTTTTCTACAACGGATTCAGGGGGGACATATGTGGACCGATTCAACCTCCCTGCGGACCATTTAGATATTTTATGGTTTTGGTTGACGCTTCCACATGTTGGTCACACGTGTGCTTGTTGTCCACAAGGAACGCTGCATTCTCCAAACTGTTGGCTCAGGTTATCAAGCTTAGGGCTCATTACCCTGATTATCCAATCAAATCTATTCGATTAGATAATGCTGAAGAATTCACATCTAAAACTTTTGATGACTATTGCATGTCGATTGGGGTTGAAGTTGAACATCCAGTACCCCATGTTCACACCGAGAACGGCCTGGCAGAGGCTTTCATTAAGCGCTTACAAATAATTGCTCGATCGTTGGTCATATGTACCAAGCTCCCGATCGCTGCTTGGGACCATGCAATATTACACGCAGCAAAGTTGGTCCGCCTAAGGCCTGTTGCGACACAACCATTTAGTGCCTTTCAGTTGGTTACCGGATGCGAACTCGACATATCGCATCTGCGCGTTTTTTGTTGTGCGGTATATATGCCAATCTCGGCGCCCTTACGTACAAAAATGAGGCCTCAGTGAAGGATGGGAAACTATGTCGGATATGATTCTCCTTCGATTATTCGTTACTTAGAACCTTTGACAAGCGATCTGTTTACCGCTCGTTTTGCGGATTGTCACTTCTATGAGACAGTCTTCCCGTCGTTAGGGGGAGATAATAACATCAACGTTCCTGAAGAACGACGCGAATTATCGTGGACGACTCCCACTTTGTCTCACTTAGATCCCCGCACTGCTCAGTTTGAAACTGAAGTGCAGCGCATATTAGATCTTCAGAGCATAGCTCAGAGTATGCCAGATGCTTTCACCGATCTAGCGCGCGTGACAAGATCACACATTCCAGCTGCAAATACGCCTGTAAAGATAGATCTACCAAATGTACGACAGACTGCCCTCCTAGAAGCCCGGGACGCCAATTCTGGTGATCCACGTATATTAGCAGCTAGCCAATCATCTGCCCCTACACAAAAGCGTGGCAGACTTCTTGGTTCAAAGGATTCACACCTCCGGAAGAGGAAAACCACGGCACAAGGTCTTGAAGAGCCTACCGTGAATCCGACTATCGCTTATTCATTCTACCCAACTCATAAGGAAATTCTAGATTACGGAAGCGTCCTTGAAGAGACGAATCCTTCTCCTGAGAATCGTGAGATTTTGGTCTATTATGCTAGTTTAGATGATGTGTGGCGTAGAAATGAGATGATTGTCGATGATGCATTAGCATTTGCAGTAGCTACTGAGATCATGTTGAGCGATGACATTGAACCGCGTTCTATTGATGAATGTCGACATAGAGCTGATTAGTCAAACTGGAAACAAGCAATCCAAGTTGAACTCGATTCACTTGTGAAACGTAAGGTGTTTGGACCTGTAGTTCCTACTCCTCCACATGTGAAGCCCGTTGGCTACAAATGGGTTTTTGTTCAGAAGCGTAATGAGAAGAACGAAATTGTGCATTACAAAGCTCGTCTTGTTGCGCAAGGCTTTTCACAACGCCCCGGGATTGACTATGACGAAACTTATTCACCCGTTATGGATGTGATTACTTTTCGCTACCTTATCAGTTTGGTAGTTTCCGAAAAACTGGATATGCAGCTGATGGACGTAGTAACCGCATATCTCTATGGGGATCTTGATACGAAAATTTATATGAAAGTTCCCGAAAGACTTACGTTGACTGGTTCAAATATTTCCAAACCCCGGAACACGCTCTCAATTCGGCTGAGGCGTTCGCTCTACAGTTTGAAGTAATCCGGAAGAATGTGGTATAACCGTCTGAGTGAGTATTTTCCTAGTTAGGGATATGTGAACAACGAATTATGCCCTTGTGTGTTCATTAAGAAGTCACATTCTGAATTTCCGATTGTTGCAGTATATGTCGATGACATGAACCTCATCAAAACTCCTGAAGAGCTCGCGAGAACTGCTTCGCACCTGAAGTCAGAATTTGAGATGAAAGATCTAGGTAAGACTTGATACTGTCTCGATCTCAAGATAGAGCATTGTTCGGATGGAATCCTAGTACATCAATCGAACTACACCCAGAAGGTGTTGCGCCGCTTTAATGAAGATAAAGCGTAGTCTTCGAGTACTCTTATGGTCGTTCGTACACTAGATGCAAAACGAGATCCCTTTTGTCTGAAGGATGATGATGAAGAGAATTTGGAGCCTGAAGTTCCTTAGCTAAGTACAATAGGTGCTTTATTGTACTTAGCTCAATGCACTAGACCCGACGTCTCCTTCGCTGTTAATCTTTTGGCAAGATATAGTAATGCACCTACACGCAAGCACTGGACTGGCATGAAAGACATCTTCCGCTACCTTAAGGGTACTACGGATCTAGGCTTGTTCTATCCCTACGAATCCTCAAATGATGCTACACCTTATGCTTCTCGAGTTGATTCTCACCTTGTTGGTTATGCCGACACAGGATACTTATCTAATCCACACAAGGTGCGTTCTGAAACGGGTTATGTCTTTACCGTTGGAGGCACCGCAATTTCTTGGAGGTCAACGAAACAGACCTTAGTTGCCACTTCGTCTAACCATGCTGAAATTCTCGCCTTACATGAAGCAACTCGGGAATGTTTTTGGTTGAGATCAGTAATGGGCCATATTCGAAGCTCCTGCGATCTTTATCCCGCCGTTGATGTCCCGACGACGATCTTTGAAAACAACACAGCATGCATCGAACAGCTCAAGAAGGGTTACATCAAAGGAGACAACACCAAGCACATTGCGCCGAAGTTTTTCTTTTCACATCAACAACAAGAGCATCAAAAGATTGAAGTCATGCAAATCCGTTCACAAGACAATCTGGCCGACCTCTTTACCAAATCACTGCCGAAGGCGACGTTTCAGAAGCTTGTTCATGGAATTAGTATGCGTAAATTTTCTGAGTTGTAACTTTGCTATTTCTCTTTGGAATTATGTCAAACTCAGGGGGAGTATCCTGTAGATACTTGCTTGATCTTAATGTACTCTTTTTCCCTACGATTAGGAGCATTTTTCCCACTGGGTTTTTGCTACCTAACTAGGTTTTAACGAGGCACCCACCTTGGGCTGGTCATATCCCTGATGGCGTCCTGTAGACGTTTCTTTTGACTTTGCATTTCTCACACATTTTTCCTTAGACTATGGATTTTGTCCCTACTCGAGTTTTTGCCATAGCCTTAGGGTTTTTTTTTAGACTTGCTTACTTATGCAAATTCCTACCTTATTGAGAATAAGTGTTGTTCCTTGGAATCAGCACTGACAAGTCGACTTCATCAACTTCTGCATGATGCTAAATCTACCTTGAGTATTTATACACTCAAGGGGAGTGTTGTAAACATTCCTAGTTTAAGTGTGATTGTGTAAATCCTAGATAAGATTTTATTAGAGTTTATCCTTACTTATTGTATCTCATATTCCTTGGAGATGAAGGAATATCCTTATCTTATTATTATTATAAATAAAGGTGCAATGTAGAAAGGAAACACACACACATTCCCCTACAATTCTACAAACACATATCTCTCTTTTCTCTCTTTTTCTGCCGCCGGCCTCTCTCCCTTTGTCAGATAAAAATAGACCACAACAACATTTTATTTGTTTGTAATTATTCAATACTTATCCTTGTTTTATTCAATACTTATCCTTGTTTTACCTTAACAAAATATAATTTAAACTTATTGGTTAATTTACCTTTAAATCAATCTAATAGCTCAGATTAAAGAGGACCTCACGGGTTCTCAAAATGAGAACCTTAGATGAGCACTACGTACGACATGACCAACTACTCTCATCCCTTTCATCGAGTTGCCATCTTTTTAGGCAATTGACTTTGTATTTTTACTTGTATTTTCCACTTGCAAAATTGCAATGTTAACGAGTTTTGCAAATTTTCTAAATCAATATGTATTGAAAAGGACAAGATCAGATTTCTCACAAAAATAAGGGCAAGAACAAGTTGAAAGCAATGAGGTTTCTGGTGCATTAAATTAGTGAACTTATATTCCTTCGTGTGGCGTTGGTAACAAGACTTATTCATGTGTGAAGATAGGAGTCATGAATGCTTTTACTATAAACTTATCACAACTCTTATGGAGACTTGGAAACCTTAATATATACTATATGGATTTTTTTTTAAGTCATTGTGCACGTACTCCTCATAAATATATCTGTATTTCTAAGCATAAAAAATTCGGAGCACACTACTCATACTTTCTTTATTTTTTCAATCAAATCTTAAAAAGACACAAATGTTTAGTCTTGAGCATATGAAAAATTGTAGGGGACTCTAATTTCCTCTTTAATTTATTGAGTACTTTTATTGGTGAAAATAATTTTGGTAGTTTTTTTTTCACAAACGATATTATTTATCGAGAAGGTAGACTTAGCTTTATAATGGGCTAGCAATAATGTGGTTCAAATTCGCTTTCGGCGAGAATCGAACATAAGACCTCTCACTTATAAGCAATGTATTAAATATTGATGATATCGGAAATATCGGTAGTCCAAAAACACGGAAATTTAGATGGAAATATCGGGATATTATCGATATCGATAAAAATTGAATAAAACCACAGAAATTGTAAGAAAAACTTGGAAATTTTTATTAAAACTTTGCAGGATGTTTATTTAGTCAATTATCTATTAGTTTATCACAAAAAATTGGAAGGAAATGCATTGCATGATGGATTTAACTAATTTAAGCTGATTATATAGCGAGTTGGCAAACATTGTGAGTGTAGAAAATATGTAAATATTTTAGCATATTTTCACAAAAACATAAGTGATATGGTGGTCAAGGTGTTGAAGGAGTAAAATGGGAGGGGTTCGAATCCCCTTGATGTTTTTTTAAATATAGAAATTTAAAAAACACGGAAATTTCGATTGAAATATCGATGACATCGGAAATATCGAGATATTATGAATATTTAATACCTTGCTTATAAGCAAGAGAGAAATACTATTAGACCGTAGTACTAAGTAGCATTTTCTTAATGAGAACAAAATTTTGGTAGTTATTTTTGTGCTTATATGAGAATTGGCATTTTCTTAACGAGGATTCACAAGTAGGAGATCAATCGTGCCCATGTTGAAGAGAGAAACAGCGGCTGAGACAAATGTAAATTAAAGACTATAAAGTACAAACAGTTTATTAATATACAAAAAATAAAACTTAGAGGGTGTATTCAATTGAAATTTTGAGGGATTTTGATGGGATTTAATTGATTCATAGAGATTCTAGGAAAAAAATTGACTGAATTCTCTCAAATTCTCAAGGGGGAAAGATGAGATTTGAGAATGTGTAAAACATACTACGAAATATTTCTAATTTCCTCAACTTTTTAAAATCCTTTAAAATCAATTTATAATTGAATACACTTGGAATGTTATAAACTTCTTTAACATCCTAATCTAATACGCCTAGACTTTCAAAGAATCATGTAAAATTCTGATTAGATACTCCTAAATTTGTAAAAAGAACTAAATTCTCTCAAAATCCCAATTATTTTCAAGGAAGAATTGAATAAAGAGTTATTAAACTATGATGCCAAGTTGAAAATAAAAGGTTCATGATTTTTTTTTGGTCACAGGGAATTTTTATAACAAAGTCTAGAGAGACAAATTACAAAGATTCTGCAGGTAAAAGCGAGAAATAAAACAGCCTAAAAAAGGAGGATACAGACAGGACGCCACATATTCACACAATGCATTAGGGGTGGGTTCGGTTCCGTTCGGTTCGGTTTTTTGCCAAAACCGGAAACCAAACCGAAATTACTGTTCGGTTCGGTTCGGTTCGGTTTTCTGTCGGTTTGTGTTCGGTTCGGTTTGAATTCGGTTCGGTTTTTTTCGGTTCGGTTTCGGCCCGGTTCGGTTTTAGGATACCTATAAATATTATACTTGTACAATTATAACAGAACAAAGCCTCCTGTCAAGTTGGCTTGCGGCTGCTATTCTCAACCTTGAGGGAATGGGTTCGAAACCTGGCGGGATGGTTTTGTTGATTTATTTTGTTGTTCTCATAAAAATTGGAAAAAATTTCTAAAATCAAGAGGGTTCGAACCCATACCCTCTTACTTTGAAAGTTTAACTGAAACCAACTTGACAACCACATCTGCTTTGTTATGATTGTATGACTAAACTATTTATAAACATTGAAAAAAATAATTAAATATATAAATCGGTTCGGTTCGGTTCGGTTTCCGAACCTCAAAAACCGAAACCGAACTGGGCAGATTCGGTTCGGTTCGGTTTTTTTTTCGGTTCGGTTTTTTTCGGTCTCGGTCCGGTTCGGTTCCCGGTTTTTTTCAGTTTTCGGTTTTTTGAACCCACCCCTACAATGCATGAGTAAAAGTTCATATATATACCAAAATCATAAACTTACATAGAAATCCAAAAGCTAAGGCCCAATTGTAGAGGCCCAAAAGTGACCACACAAGATAACCTAAAAATCCTAAACAGATCTTCGCCCGCCGCGAATGCAACCAAATCGGTGAAGACATCACCACAAAGTGCACGGCTCAAACCCATCGTAGTCACTAAGTTGGGGAAAAAGTGCCAAATCTTCAGATCAAATGAAACCACACCAATATCGAAAGCCACATTTCTAGCCCTCAGCCGATACCAAACACATAAAGGGCATCTAAATGCCCAGAACCAAGCTGTAACCAAAAAGGTTAGGTGGTGTAAACACCATTCTGAAGAGATACTAGACCTTTGTAGGGGCGACAATATATAGTTGTCTTTGAATAGAGAGAAGCATGAAACAAGCAACAAGCAAATGGTGAGGTGAGATCCACCAAATTTGGAATTTGATTCGAAATTTTGGAAGATCTTGAGCACAGGGCCCCAAATCGCCCAAAAGCTCCAAATCAAAATACCATGAGCCATGGGCAAATAAACCGGAGATAATACTCCATCCACACCACCCGTAGGTGGTGGGTTGCTCCACCGTTCTTTGGAGGGAAACGGGGCCACCGCAGGAGCGGGGAAGGACAAAAGGCCCATAGATGGTGCTCCATCCATGCCTTCATGATAAATATATGAATTCTTCAATAATCTCAGAAACTCGAATGTTTTATGGTATGTATTAGGAGCTATTCGAATTTGAGTGTATATCGGAAGCACAATGCTACGCCCTTAAACTCATGATGAGATTTGCTGAGAAGAAAACCAAATCTAATTGAAACTTGGTAAATTCAGCAGCAGTAGGAATTTTAAGATCGGATGATCGATACAGAATTCAAGGTATCACGAGCAAGCAAAGCAACAATCAACAAATAGGTGTTGCCCTGCTATCATTAGTGGATGAGCTCAACAATGCCTTTGGTACATTTGAAGAACTGGAACTGTGTTGAAAATATCATGAACACTAAAAAAGTATATTATTGATCGTAACTTCTCGTGATCTCTTTCTATAATCTTGTTCTTTTGAGGTGAAATACGATATTCATGCAAATAAAGATTGAAATAGTATAAAAGGATAGAAGGAATTTAGCAGGCATTAGAAAATCATTATTGGGGTTTCAACCCAGTTTAAGAAAAAAGAGACTCACTTGACAATTAGACTAACAAACTACCCTCAAATAAAACATCTTAGATTACATCGGCCGTTTGAGCCTTGCAAGCAAACACTCCCATAGCTAGCCAACCGGTGCGCCATAAGTTGATTATTTAGGCGGACTACTCATAAGGCTTGACCATCGGGCTACTAAGTAGTACCTTACTCTCTAACACACTTAAGGGGTTTAGAAAGAGCCAAGGACTTGGGATTTAGTCCTCAACTACATAGTAGAAGGCTACTTCGTTATCAAGCAATTAAAAAGGCCTAACTCCCCGATAAAATGACCCCTGATCCTCTCAAATCCATTACCAGTTTAAGATAAATACGTCATTCTTCAAATAGAGATGAATCCTACGTACATGAACGAGCCATAGATATTAGAGAGTTGGGAAGTAAGTAGTTAGTACATGAAGTATAAAAAGCATTATTGCATTAACATTATCTTCCAATTTGATATACGTGCAACTAATGTTGTAACGTTGTGCAATGTCGGATTCTACTTGTGCAGTTTGAGAAAGAGAGAAGGCATGTCGCTTGTGGTACTGTATTGATTGTTAGTTTGTTACATGAAACAATAGCGAAATACAAGACTGTTTTCCGTCGTTGCTTCATGGAAATACTCGGGTGAAAGAAATACTTTGTAAAAGTAAAACAAACCCTGCATTATAATTACATACAACTCTATCAAAGGACAGATGAACAGAATCTTGTATACAAAGCGGTAACACGTTCGGTGGTAGGGAACCACATTCTGCAGCGGCGTACAAATGCCGGCCATCCTAAGTACGACAGTGAACAGCGTCGTAGAAAGAAACTATAAGGCTTTGTGTATTGCATTAAAAGAAAATTACAAACTGGTAAATTCTACTACTACCTCTGTATTTTTATTTCCTATACTCAATGCCAGGCAGAAGCTGATATTAAGTTCCTGTCCTTCCATCCCAAGAGCATAGCACCGTCCTTCTCAACCAGTGTATAATGCTCCGAGTAACACCTCAGCAGACTCCCAATGACACAGTTTACATATGAGCTCAACGGGTACTGCTGAAACCCTGCCATTGTCAACCTGGATTTCCACTTGCCAAAGAGCTCGTGACGTTCCACCCTTTCCTTCCCCTCGCAAGCAATGACATTCACCATATCTCTTGCCAAGCAATGCTGCTCCACATTGATTCTTTCCTTGCTGTTCCTTGGCAGGGTCACGTCAATAGACTCGAACATCGCCAAGTAGTATTCAAGAGTTTCCACAAACCTATTGAAAAAGGGGGTTGTGTTCGTGTTTGATTCTTGTTCCACCAAAGTGGTTACCTTTGGATTTAGAGACCTTACTGTTCTCAGCAGCCCATCCCTCGGATTGTTCTCATCAACGCTTTCATCTGGTGTGTGATGAAGTTGCAGAGGGAAGTTCACAGCAAGAGCCTCTCCGGGCCTGACATCAAGCATGTCCCGTGTGACATCAGGTGCGAAAACTGGGACTCCATGAAATTCAACTGGGATGTTAAATTTGTCTGAGATGGCTTTCAACCTTCTCCCTACTGCCTCCAACCCATCACCACGGGCATGTTTAGAAACAGGATCATCGATACCTGTAATTCGTACATGGGGAGCCCCACTGGGTCTTGCTGCAAGTGCTTGAAGGAGAGTAACCCACTGGGTTCCCTGAGCAATCTGGAAGTCTATAATGTGGATGCGGTCCTCATTTCTGCATGCCTCAGCAATGGCCCCGTTGGCTGCCATGTAACCAAACTTTAAGTATGGGCAGATCTCATACAGAATCTGCATGTAGGACAGCAAGTCGTTACTGTCAGGCTCTCTACACCTAAGGGCGTGGTAAATATTGGCACCTGATGCCTCCTTCCTGGCCACCAGCCCTTCTACCAAGTAAGCTCCAAGTCGCTGGATTGGTTCTCCACCGATAGACACAGCTCCTCTAGCTTTTTCAATCAATTTTTCAAAACTATCCATGTCGTTGTTGGACAGAGCTCCAGCACATGCAATCAGCAATTCCTTCAGATTACTTGCTGGCACACCCTTTAGAGATGCTTCATCTATCACTTTATGACGTTTCTCAAACTGAGCTTCACCCAACTGCCTTTGCCGAGAAACAAAAGATGTCTGCCGTTGAACAGGGTTTGAACCCTGGTGCTCCTGAATCCATGACATGGACCTCTGGGTCTGCCGCCTGCTACTTTCTCCACTAGAAGTGTTTGGTGTGGTGATTTCTTCCTCATCGTCAGGCCCCATTAAAGCACTCTCCAATTCCTGCAAAGTTTGTTTTATATTCTGGCTACTATTTGCATCCTTTAAGGAAGAAGTCCTACCAGAATAGACCTGCAGACTGTCTCGACTACAGTCCACCGAAGGGTTTAAGCTTAACTGATTAACGTAACTGTTTGTTTCAAATGAAGAGGTACAGGAAGGGGTGGCTCCTGAGAGATTCTCCGGGGAGCTGTGCTGCTCCTGACTGTTGCTCAGTGTCGTAAGAGTATCAGAATCAAAGTGAGTCGAAAAGGGTGAATTTGGTGAGTTCTTAATATCAAATTTCAACGACCCAAGTAACCTTTTAGGTAAAGACTGAACAGTGGGAAGGGGAGCTGTATATGACAATCCTGCACCAGTAGCACCAAATCCAAAATGTTGGTCCATGCTATGAGATTGGCATCAGCTATTCCATGTGACAAGAAATCCGATTGTATAACCAATCAACTAGAATAGGATCAAGGTTTGTGCTTTTGAAAACTCTCGGCAACCTTTGTGAACTTTCAAGATAACAAAATAAACCTGCAATATTGATACAGAAAAAGGCCAATTAACTAGAGATTCTGAGGGAAAAATTGCATATACTACCTTGAAAAGCAGAAATTATAACCAAAC
This sequence comes from Crataegus laevigata, assembly GCA_963580275.1. Classification (NCBI taxonomy): domain Eukaryota; kingdom Viridiplantae; phylum Streptophyta; class Magnoliopsida; order Rosales; family Rosaceae; genus Crataegus; species Crataegus laevigata. The sequence continues at coordinate 8,710,149 of OY756946.1, forward strand.
CACAATCTGTCTTGCCTGAATGTATTATCGAATCAATAACGCCGAGAAAAGTTTTAAATCTTAAACGGATATTAATTAGAATAAAGAGCAGGAAGCAACCACTCAGGACTCAGGAGGATCTGCATCCCACAGAGTACTTGAGCTACCCTTTCGAAGCATAGGAAGCAACGAAATGGGCCACTCTATTCAACCGATGTAATGGAATATTGCTTCGGCGAGTGATATCTCAACTAAGAATTCCAAGTCGTCCTAATTCTCGACACTTTTTCCTAACATGACCACCTACCCTTTGACAAATAGAATCCCGAAAAAATGCAAAGGCCTCTAATTTCCTAAAGCATCACTATTCTGTCTATCAATGGGATAGTCACAGAGCAGATACCAAACAAAGGATAACCAAATGGAGATTGAATCAAACAGGGCGAGACTAATCGGCCTCATCAATCGAAAAATATAAGATCCATTGAGCTGACACCAGGAGAACATAGTTTCAGGATTGACAAACTATGTCAAGGTGCACAATTTATAAAATTTATCTTCCATGTGAATAAATTTGGAGTAATTTTCCATTTTGGGACCAAAAATCAATACTCAAAAGCCATCAAAACCATAACCAGTTGAACTGACATTACAAAACCCAACACTTCAAATCACAAAACGCTCCAAATCCACTCACCATCTGTTTGTTCTCAAGAAAGTGATAGACAACAGATCAAAATAAGAAAAACCCAAGATTTCCTCACCCTCCAATCAATGAAGCCCAATACGAGCCACAAGTTCAGATTTTCCCTTTTCCCCAAAACCCCGAATCAACAAACTACACAAAGATTCAAAAGAAATCAGATTCCACCCAACTTTCCTTTCACCTCAACTTTCTCAGCTACCAAACAAATTATACTTAAACCAATAATTCAAAGATATACAAATCTATGAACAAATACCTGTATTTTCTCTTCTGGGGCTTCTCGGTCTTCGGCTTAGACAGCAAGTTTTGGTAGTGGGTAAGTTCTGGTTTGGTCCAAGAACCTGTTCGTCAAGTTGTGGGAGCTCTGAATTTGCTGAGTTCTCGAAAGAACCAGATGCTAGGCTTCCAAGGTATATATAGCAGAAAGAGACGGTGAGCTGTTGGCGCCGACCATACGTTCCAATGTTTGAACAACAGAACATTCCTAGCTTTGGGTTCGTCGAAAGTCAGGTGGTGGGGGGAGGGGAGCCAATACGCGCTTCTTCTCGGCAAGTGAGAAACTATGGACATGTTGGTAAAAGGGAGATAATGATATGATTGAAAATTCGGAACATTAAAAAGACTATCGATTCAAATTCATGTTGCAGCTAGCAGATGTTATGGAATTATGGCTGGCCACGTTTTGAAAATTTCATTTATTTGACGCATATTGTTAAATATTTAGTAGAGAAAATTAATTTTGATATGACTATTTATTATATTAAATGCATTTTTAAAAAAGAAATAAATGAAAATCTTTTTATTATGTCTAATTTAAAGGTTACTCACGGAAAAAAATTGTACATTTAATCTTATTATTTTGTGGAAATTAGTAAGAATATCTTTTGTTTAACTTGAACAAAATTAAAAAGTTGACATTCATTTCTTTTTTCAGAATGACTTTAATATAGTGAATTGTTGCCAAATGTACAAATCTTGGTGACATCTCTTCTACTCTGAATGGTAGAAACCGCAAGGGAGAGATCATGATAAAATTTGGACAGTGCTAACTTTTTATCTCTACACATCTTGTTAATTTTGTGTTGTTAATCTTTTTTAATTCGTTTGATCTGACAGTCAAAAATTAAGAAGAATATATGACAAGTAAAATAAGTGTATAAATGGCAATACTCTAAAATTTTGGTGAACTTTTGGAAAATAAAAAACTATTGTGTCCTTTTAATTGGATTTTTAGTTGTGTCACATCATATAGAAAGAGGATCCTCTTCAAATCGTTTATCATATATCGTGCGGGCAATTCAATATGAGAGTATGGATATGTTGAAAAGATAAATTGGGTATTTTTTTAAAGGAAAACTAACGAAAAATCCCTGAATAGTGACAGTTTTAATGAAAAGTCCTTTTTGAAGGTATAATGAATAGTGACAGTTAAAGGTAAAAAAGTGGTTTTTCGTTAAAAGTAAACAGTGCCAAGGGTGTTTTATTAAAGCTCCCTTTTTTTAAGGGGTGTGATATCCACACACCCCTTTTTACTTCCCTCACACCTTTTTGAATTTCGGCCGTCGGATCGGATGAATTGAAAAAGATCTAACGGACAGAAAGTAATAGGGGTGTGTGAGAAGTAAAAAGGGGTGTGTGGATAGCACACCCCTTTTTTAATTGAATTAGGATTAGTGATAAAACATGTCAAAATGGAAAATTATTGTTTTTTCTAGGTTGAATCGTGGGTTGGAAACCAAAGTTTGTTGCAGATTGAACAGGTGGACATGAGTTTAATCCCTATATGATAGTTGAGCCGTTGATGATGAATTTCAGGTTCGTATTCCACATAACACGTTATGGGCTTAATTTCTGACACTAATGAATCAGGCAATGATAACCAGAAAGAGGCTAAAACGTCTCTGTTAGTCTTCTATACTACTGAAAAAGTAGACTGTCGCAAAAAACAACCAACGGATCCCTTAAAAAACAAAAAAAAAACCAAAAAACGAGTGTATATGAGTTTGACTCGAGAAAAGTTTGTCAAACTTGCAGACTTTTCTTCTCCTAACAAATTAAAAAAAATAGAATCTTATTGATTTAGCTTAATTAATTCAAAATTAATTATGGTTATAACTTTGGTCTCTTTTAGGTGATTATAAGTCAATTGATCACCATTTTAGGATATAAACCAGGAATCTGGGGTTGCTTTTCCAGAAATAAAATAAAATAAAATAAAGAACAAGAAAATCTTGTCTGGGTTGGAGGTGGAAATCCAGAAGTGCTATGTAACCAAGGCCTCGTTTGGCAGGTCGGACTGTACTGACTAATTCAGTCGGATAGGATAAATAGTCGTCGGATAAGACTGACTAAATTAATCGGACGTTTGGTGTTGCATCGGATTAATTTATACATCGGATAATACGTCGGACTATAATAATTTTTTAAAATAATTTCATAGGATAAGTGTTGTTAAAATAAAAAAAAAGGGAGAAAAACAGGTGAGAAAAAAAAAATTAAACATCATTACACGGACAAAAATTAGAAAATAAAAATAAAAAAGGAAGAGAAAAAAACCCAGATCTCTTCCCAGTTCCCAGTCGTGTCTTCCTCCCTTCACCATCTTCCCCACGCATCAATTCCCACCCTCCCATGCGAACCCACTTCCTCATTTCTTCAATCTCCCAAAACCCACATCGATTCACCAACCACAAAAAAAATTCCAGAAATTAAATATTTTCAAGGCTAATAAACCAAATTTTATCATCGGAGCCTAGCTCCCTTCCTTGTCGGAGCCCAGCTCCCTTCCTCGTTGTCGTCCTTCTCGTCGGAGCCTAGATCGGAAGAATTTGAATCATGATCTTCCTCCTTCAACCCAGGGAAGTATTGTTGTCCTATCAGAGATCGAAGGCGAACGGAGGAGGTGGGAGGTGTGTGTGTGTGAAGGAGGTGGGAGGTGTGTGTGTGTGAAGGAGGAGGGAAGAGGGAGGAACAGAAAGAAAAAAAGATGACGACAAAGATGAACTTGAGATCCAGACGAGAGAGAGCAGGCGGGTGAGATAGTTGAAGGAGAGTCATGCGAGAGACGAACAGAGTGAACAAGAGAAATCCCACCTGACTAATAATACAGAGGTTTTGGACGGGATTCATAAGCGGGTGGGAGGGGTATAAAATAAGTGGGGCCGGATTAAATAATCCGGTGCTTATTTAATACGAAGCTCACCAAACACCTGTTTTGTATTATTAATACTATCCGGTAGTCTTATACGGTGTGCCAAACGAGGCCCAAGTGGTTTAAATTAGTTGGCGCTACGGTATTTTAGCTGTCAAATTTGATTTGCACAACTGTTAAAAAAATTTATTTTTAATCTCAAACATTTTTTATATTCCTTAGTGTTATGTACCGTTGAAGAAATTTACCTATTGACTCTCAATGTTTGTTGAAAAAAATAGTTTAAATTTGATTTAATGTTCAATCCAGACCAAGTCAATTTTTTGAGGATGAATTTATTTATTGACTTCCAATATTTGGAGTGCATGATGACTTTTTAATAGTGTTCATTTGTTTGACAATCAATGTGGATAATTGCCGAGAAGAGAAAAGCTAGTAACAGAAGAGAAAAGCTAGTAACTTTCTCGACTTTCTTTCTAATTCTCTCATGTTGTGATTGAACCATCTATTTTTTAGATCACTCTTCACATATCATTTATGCAAAAAAATTAATTAAATTTAAAATTATTAAGTCATCTAATAAATAATAATCATAGATAGATAAATCATGTTTCTCACTTAAACACTTAATTGTTTATAATTTTGTTTTTCATAAATCCTTTTTCTGCTGAACTAATTATATTAATCTCATTCCTCCTCCCAAATGTCTATTTTTTTCCCAAATATATAATTTATTATAAACGAATAAAAAGATTTACTTCTTGTCATATCCCAGCCCGAGGCGCATCACTTTACGGGCCCACTCCATCACCGTAACACGATATTGTTCGCTTTGGGCCCCGACCACGCCTTCATGGTTTTGTTTCTAGGAACTCACGAGCAAGGTATTAAATATCAATGATATCGGAAATATCGATAGTCCAAAAACACGGAAATTTCGATGGAAATATCGGGATATTATCGATATCGATAAAAATTGAATAAAAACCATGGAAATTGTAAGAAAAACTTGGAAATTTTTATTGAAACTTTGCAGGATGTTTATTTAGTCAATTATCTATTAGTTTATCACAAAAAATTGAAAAGAAATTCATTGCATGATGGATTTAACTAAGTTAAGTTGATTATATAGCGAGCTGGCAAACATTGTGAGTGTAGAAAATATGTAAATATTTTAGCATATTTTCACAAAAACATAAGTGATATGGTGGTTAAGGTGTTGAAGGAGTAAAATGGGAGGGGTTTGAATCCCCTTGATGTTTTTTTAAATATAGAAATTTAAAAAACACGGAAATTTCGATGGAAATATCGATAACATCGGAAATATCGGTAGTCCAAAAACACGGAAATTTCGATAGAAATATCGGGATATTATGGATATTTAATACCTTGCTCACGAGTAACTTCCCAGTGGGTCACCCATCATAGGAGTGCTCTAATCCCCTTCTCGCTTAACTTCGGAGTTCATACGGAACCCGAAGCCAGTGAGCTCCCAAAAAGCCTCGTGCTAGGTAAGGATGAGAATATACATTTAAGAATCACTCCTCTGGACGACGTGGGACGTCACACTTCTTGCGCCAAAATATTAAACAAAATGGGCCAATACAGTCTTTTAGTTTCATTGTTTTGTCTAGATTAATCATTCGCAACAAAGTATGAAAGATTCATATTTTTTTTCTTATCTTCATATATTTTCGTGCCGACAAGCATATAACCCTTTGTAGGCTCATTCTGAACCGTGGATTAGTGTGTTACTCAAATCTGAACCGTCGATTAATATTTATTTACTCCTATCCAAGTTTGGATTTAGGGTGAGGTGAGTGGTGGTGACAGCTGCAAGCCAACGGTACGTGAACTGAAACGCGACGAATAAAGACCACCCCATAGGCGGTGACACTAATGAAGCACACACATCGCCACTTGGAAATTTGAATCTTACTCCTTTTGACTCTTTTACATGACTTAGCGCGCACTTGAAGAAGGTGTCCTAACTTTTATCCCACGTTCCGCTGTTTGTTTTCTTACCTAGTTATATTTTGAATAAAGGATAATGAGTGATATACCAACTTTTTAAGATTAAATTTATAAATTATGCGATATATTACCAATAAAAATTATACATGTTAATTTATGTTTATTAATAATTTAATTATCAATAATTATGTTTTATTTGCTTGCAAGTTGTCAAGTATATATTAGTATTAGACCTTTCTTCTTCTTTTATTTTTATTTTGAATAGTATCCATAGAGTGATTTAATTATGAGAAATTTTATTTAAACCCATTAAACTTCTTTCCACACCCAACTTAAAAATTTTGTCTAACAAACTTACCATTTTATCCTCAAATACAAAATTTACGTACTTGAAAAAAATTACACAAACATGTAAACCCACCCAACCACTACCCTGGCAACAACCAGACTTGATTTTGGTCATCATTCCAGAAACTGTCACCATCGATCTGCTCTTTATCTCGTTGTTTTTCAATTCTTCATGCCTAATTCCATGAACATCCCCATTTTCCTCCTAGGACCGCCTCCACCATTCTTGTTTTCTGGCCATGGCTGCTCGTTGACCCTGTGATTTCCTCCCTTGTCCACAAGAAAGACGATGATGTTGAATTAGTGGCTAAAAGGCCAAAGCTCCTTTCGGCCAAATAGAAAAAGAGCAAATAATAGGGGACAACATCATTATGTCTTTTCTTGTTTTGGGGAGAAAAGCACATAAGCTTTTGTTTTGTTTTGTTTTGTGGAAAATTCAAAGGCAGAGAGTGTGTTCTTCGGTGAGAGCATCATTTTGTTTTGAGAAGACAATTTTGCTCAGAGAGTAGAGAGAGCTAATTGTGGCTCTCAGGGCCATTTCGACCCACCCATTCCCTACAACTTATCATGCACAGGATTTCTATTTTGGATGCAAGTCCAGAATAGCACAAGATTCATAACCCATTAGTTGCCATGGTTACTAGTACCTCTCTCGTCGGATATTGGGAGCAGGGTCGTTGAATCGTCGCGAGCGACGTAGTGGGGGTGGGGGTGGGTCATCACGAGCACCGTGGTCAAGTCGCCAGACCTTCAAGAGCGGCTGCGTCGTCGGGTTGTCGCAATCTGCGTCGTGGATTGGTCATGCCTTCCCTTCAATTTCATCTTTTCAGTTCTCCACCCTCCGGCAATCCCTTTTCTGAATTCCGGCAACCCACCCAGCCGCCAATTGTGGCTCTCAGGGCCATTTCGACCCACCCATTCCCCAGTTGATACTATATTTCTACACCCATCTTTTCTTTAGGACATAATTGAAATATAAAATTTAACAAAAAATTTAATGGGTGTAGAAATAGGTTTATTGGGTCCAAATAAAATTTCCCTTTAATTAATAAGAACGAAAAAAATACATGAGCGTGTCATATTAGGTCCATATTCTTTAGTGATGAAGAAATTTACATAACTAATTCATCAAATAAACTTCTACATCCCTATTTCTTTCCTTCTTTACCACACCACCTTTCACATTTAATTTTGATCTAATCCTTATTGTCTCCCTATTGTCTCTATAAAATAATGGGAAAACGTCCTATTTTATGCTCTTGACTGGGGGTTAAGAAAATAATAAAAATTTAATTTTTATACTTTATTATATCTATTAGAAATATCTTTTAAGTAAAAGTCAGTTCGACGTTCAATCTATATAAACTATCACCATCAACTTCTACTAACACGAACAATAAACAAATACAAATTTAACGCAGAGGAGATCAAAACGTCATAGACCGACCTTCTTGTATGTGTATATAAATATCTTAAAATAATAATATCGATGTGTATCATGAAAGCAAACGGATGGATTTTTCTTATAAATAGATTTTTTATTTTTAACTTATTATAAACTGAGCTCAATCTTTTCTCGTCATTGGTGAAGATTGCGGCTGGGTTTGGTGCCATTATCCAATTAAAGTCCATTGGTAACTTTCTTCTGTGTTGGTTTATTTTGGCTTCCCATTTCCTATACAAACTCCTTTACTTGAGTGCAACGTGCTCCCTTCTTAGAGATTTTAATTTTCATGGAGTTCAATATATTTATTGAGGAGCAATTTTTTGTCGCCGATGCTCTAGCAAATTGCAAATATATTATGTCGGATGTTTGTATTTGGTTCCTAACTATCTCAAGTTGGTGTTTTAAAATTATTTGTCGATAATCAGCTTTTAAGACTCTTTAATATGACATGTTATGTTGTTCGATTGTAATTTACATCATAGTTTTCTTATGAAATGATATGTAAAAGTGAAACTGTGAAACTCAGATGAAGTACGAGAAACATGTTTAATCAATAATTATATTAGAATAATGCTAGGTATATCAATTGTTTAGACCAAATTTGCAAACAATATGATGTGTCATCAATATAAAATAAACACGTTAATCAATACTTCAGTAATTATTCAATCATCAACGATCACGTCATATAGCTTACAAAATTTAGTTTAAATAGATGTTCCTTCCTAACAATAGCCTTTATATTAACAATCGCATCCATATATATGTTGTTATGGTAGAGATGCGGCCATTTACATACGTACGACAGACAATGAACTTGAAGGAGAAAGGTCAGAATCAATACATCTACCCAAATCATCCAAGTCTTTATCCTTCAAATCTTCAATCATATATTGGCCAAAAGAGCAGACATGTTTCTGTTCAACCAAACCCTATAAATCCTATAAATCACGTCATGTTTCTGTTCAACCAAACCCTATAAATCACGTCGGGATTCTGTCACGCTCTCATATAGCCGGATAACACGTATACTCCTCCCTTTTGGCATGATCGTCGACAAAATTACTCTACTCTCACCTTATTTTCACTTTCTTTTGATCTCATCTCTGTTTTTTTTGTAAACAACCATGAACCAATAATGAACCAGAACTTTAGAGGACTGCTTTTTGAGTGATAAAGGATAAGGTTGCTTATAAGGACTAATTAAAAGCATACTTATGCTAATTAACGAATATTCACGAACGTTAACAAAAGCACTTTTAGGACTAATTACAAGCATACTTATGCTAATTAACGAATATTCACGAAAGTTAACAAAAGCACTTTTAGTCTTTCAGTACAGAAAGGGATAAGATATTAAGCATTAATTCTCAAGTGTTTGCTTTTGCTTATGACTGGACAATCATGATCATCAACTTCCTCACATTTTCATGTACCATCCTCATTCACACTACAATATCTAAGTTACTTTTATGGGATGTTAAAGTAATTAAGTGTCACAACCATAGCTATCATCTTTATATACAAAGCCAAAGGCTCAATGAACATTATTTTTTAGTGTCACAAGCTTCACAAAAATGAATTGGATAAAAATACCCCTCAAACAAAAAACTTCAAAAGCAACTCAAAATAAATGTGGTAGGAGTATTTTCATCATTTTAACAATGTTTTTTTAATAATTTTTTTGTACAGTTTTTTTTAAATAATTAGTACATCATAATAGGCTAGTAATAATGTGATTCAATCAGTTGTTCATTAAATATTATTTTCTTTATTTTTAAACACATTCAAAACATCTTAAGAGGCGTGTAATGCCGGTTATAAAAATGTGTTTCACATGCGGATAATAATGTGATTAAATTAGTTGTCAAATATTTTTTTTTTTAACAAACGATATTATCTACACTAAGGGGGAGGGGTTGGCTTAGCCTCACAATGAGGTAGTAATAATGTGATTCAATCAATTGTTTATTAAATATTATTTTCTCTATTATTAATATAAATTCAATAAAGATAAATTTTATTATGTGAATTCAACTGATTTAATTGGTTTGTGAGGGGTTTCTTCTAGCATGATTTAAGATTATTCATTTACTTCAAATATTTGACTTTCCTTTTGTCAATTTATACATATAAATACATTTAAAATGTGTAAGTCGTGTGTAGCACGCTGTAATTCAAAAAATGTTATGCTCATGAATTAACATCATGTCATTGACATGAATTAACTATTCATAAATTATTAGAATTGATGACATGAATTAACTATTCATAAATTATTAGAATAGGGTAGTGCAATTTTATGTGTTATATATGAGTAACCGATGAGTTTATATTTGCACATTCAAGATACAGACCCAAGTTGTTAAATATTGTTAAATAAAACATGTTTTATTATATGAGTGAATTGTAACATTACATTATGTCGTGATGCTGACATTAAAAAAATTTCATTTATAAAAGAAGCACGTTAGTTGTGGAACGTGACACGAGAAATTATTTTATCCCTATCTAATTACTATAATGGTCAAAAGTTGTCGAATCAAATCCACTATATCTTATGTACAACTAATGGTCTAAAAATTCATAATGCTCTTAATTAGTAAGAATGATCATAAACCATGGCTAAGTTGCTCGGTGGTTAAAATATTAGTATCTGTGAAAATATCGATAAACAAATTTTTAGAAATATCTATGGATATATCAATTTCGATATTGATATCGGTTGCTTTCAATAGAAAAAAATAAAAATTTAAAATGAAATTTAGGAAATGTCAAACACTGGTTTAGACAAAATATAAGAGTTTCTTCGATTTTACCCTATACATAAAAAATATCGACAAAATCTGTCGATTTTAGTCAAAATTTAAGAGTTTCTTCGATTTAGAGTGAAGTTTAGACTTCAAAACCCCCTCCATATATTTTCTCTGATTTTTTGAATATTTCACAAAAATATCGACCGTATCAAAGAAATTTCAAATACTGAATTTACTTGGTGAAACTCCCCAAAGTAAACAAGAAATAGTAACAAATTGAAAAAGAACTATACTAATTGATTAGCACAAGTGCACAACATGGTCATTGTGTCCCCAAGTCCCAAACCCCTATTCCAATTTGCTTCAATTTCCTTTGTATTTGGGATAAGGATTATCTCCCCTCCTAATATCTCTCTTCTTTCATCCCCTCTTTTCTTATTTGAAATGTTATGGTTAAGTCACGTCAATATTTTATATTGATTTTTTTTGTAGAGACAATAAGATAGAAAGTAATTTATGAAATAAGAGGAAGAAAATTAATGAAAATAGGAGTCGACTTCTTGTCTTTGATCCACTGTTGGGCCATCGATATGCGGTTCTGCATGACATAGATATTCAATCACACCTAGATACCAGTCACTTTATCTCTTCCTTCCCCACTTTGGTCTTTTGGATAATCTGATCAATTTTCACGTGCTTCCCGCCTATTTATAACTGTAAGTCGGCACATCTAAATTAGATTTTCCATTTTCCACATAAATTAAAAAAATAAATATATATTTATATATAACATATATTTGTCATTTAAGGGGTGTATTCAATTGAAATTTTGAGGGATTTTAATTTTTTAAATAAATCTAAGGGTATTCAATCAGGAATTCAAGTGATTCTCTGAAATTCAATGTGTATTCAATCAGGATTTTGAGATAGTTAAAATTCTCAGAAATCTAAGTGTATTCAATTAGGATTTTAAAAAAGTTTATAACATTATAGGTGTATTCAATTAGAATTTGATTTTAAAGAATTTGAAAAAGTTGAGGAATTAGAGGGAATTGGAGAGATTTTGTAGTGTATTTTAAGCATCCACAAATCTCTTCTCTCCCCAAGAGATTTTGAGGGAATTGAATCAAAATTTTACATGGAATCTCTACAAATCAATTAGACTCCATAAAAATCCATGAATTTATAAATCCATCAAAATCTCTCAAATTCTCAATTGAATACACCCCCTTAGTATTACGGTCTAATCGTAAGTTTCTTCAATTACAAATGAGAGATTTTTAGTTTGATTCTCGTCAGAAACAAATTTGAACCATAATATTAGCAATTTATTATGAGGTTAAGCCCACATTTTTTTTAATATAAATAATATCGTTTAAAAAATTATATATATACACACACACTACATTTGATCGAGCTTTAGAATTTCTCAATTATTCTGTTGGTCACACGGGAAATAAAAAGCCGGAAAAGGCAGACAAAATTATAGAACAGGAGGGTGCGTTCCCATTTCTCACCCATAAGATAATGGCTTAAAACCGCACGTGATTAAGTTCCAAATCTATCTGTAACTATGTTTGCACGCCACGTCAACAGTGTATCAAAGCTGATGTGATGTGTGGCCTCGATTCATTGGAGAATTGGATATCCTGTAATACTAGGAGTGCGACAGAAGTCGGCCAATGGTCAAACCTGCGCTTCTGATCCACTGTGGGAACGCACATGTATGGTGGAGATCATGTTGTTGACTTTTATACCAAGCAAATTCAACCACAAATTATACTATAAAAAAAGATTAAATGCTAAAATAAAAGATTCCTGAGGTTTTGAGTTAATCCATGAATTAGGCGCCGGTCAATTAGAGATTATGTGTTTATTTGTTTATGTTTAGTTTTGGTTTCCCACCTGGATTGTGCTGGAATTTCCTTCACTTTTCAAACTAGGTCATATCCTCGAGTATCAGCTTTTGTTAGACAAGGACGTTTCGTACATACCACCAACAGCATTTCTTTATCACGTAATGTCTTTAAGACTTTTATGTAAAATAATTCATGAAATTGACATAATTCTTTACTTTAGTTTATAAGATTTAAAATTAATATAAGTGGTCGATGAGATTGTCCATCAATCAATCATTTAGGTTATTTAAGGAGAAATCTCTTTTAAATTAAGAACCACTTGCATCGATTTTAAGACTCAAGAGATATTCGTTTATTCAGTATCGACCTATCCATAGTAGTCATATCAATTTTAGTTAGCTATTCAATAATAGTTTCTTTTGGATATCACCAGTAAAGAGTTATGTTAATCTCATGAACCATTTTTGGCTAAAAAGCCATGTCTTGAATAATCCCATATAAGTTTAGGAAAGTTGATTTTCACATATCTTTTTAACTTTTAACTTTTATTTTCAGTCGTCTTGAATAACGTTCTCATGTAAGTTTAGGAAAGCTGATTTTCAAACATCTTTTTAACTTTCAGTGGTCTTGAATAACTTTCTCATGTAAGTTTAAGGAAGTTGACTTTCACATTTCTTTTTTAACTTTTCATATATATTTTATTTAATTTTTAGTCTTCTTGAATAACTTTCCCATGTAAGTTCTGATTTTCCCATTTTTATTTTTATTTTCGTCATGGTGTGTGTTTATCATTACTTGAAGCTTAACTAGGTATTAAATAGTAAGAGATAAGTTTAACAGACTTCTAATAAATTTCTTTATTTATTAGAAGTAATTAACATGTTAATAGTGTCTACAATGTTGTCCAATTCCAAAATTTAGATCCTAACTAATGTGTCAATGTTATACTTGTTTATATCCAAAACATACATTAAACCTCATTCACTTCTAACAAATAAGATGTTTAAATTTCCGTGGTGCATTAGTAGTGAGGGCCTCGTTGTTCAGGTCATTACAAGCATTCACTTATATAGTTGAAGCCATAAATTCGACTATTTTCTCTATTAATATTGCTTGTAAACAAAAAACTACTATCTAAACTATATATATTGACGTAAGTGGTGAATTGCCTTGGTGGTTAGGGTCTTTCTCTTCAACTCACTGCGTCTGATTTCAAACCAATCCTATACAAGTTAGCCCACCCCTCTTAGCAACAATTTGAATATCCCACACATAAAGCCTATATTAATTATATACAACATTCACAATACCAAAAAATGCCTCTGTCTAACTAGTAATTAAGTACATTTTGAATGAAAAATTTAAAAAGGAAAACCCATGTTCCATTGGCTTCATTTTTTTGGTTTTTTTTTTCTGAACAGTTTATAATAAAAATTATAAATCAGATTTTTAAAATTAACAACCTAAAAATATAATTTAATAAAAGGTAAAAATTAATTGACACATGCGCGAGAAAATTTCTGACTCTGCAATTGTTGAGATGGATTCCTTCAAATCAGAATTATGGGATGGGCAGAAGAACACGGGAGCTCTTGTTAGTTTATTGTAATGAATTTATCCGTTAGGCCCATAATAAATTAGAAGACGTACAAGATTCTAACTGGACAAAAAGGCCAACCGAAGACGAACAAGATTCAAACTGGACAAAAAAGGCCAATCACGTTACCAACCCATATCCGAAGCCCGCATTTAAAAACACTAGGCAAACAATGAGGCCTTTTATAGGGCAGATCAAAAGTGCATATTTAAGATACGCATCTGAATAAGAGTTGTTAGATTATTTAGCTTAATGAGATTTAACGACTTTTGTTCAGATATATAATTTAAATGTGCTTTACAGGAAACTGAGATAAACAATAACGTTGACCAAAATTATAACTCATATGCACAATTTGGTGATGGTATTGATGCTATTAAGGACTAATTCGTTTTGTTGAGAGTATGAATTTCATGTCAGGAAATTAAAATCTTGTGTAATAGTTTAAATGGTGCTGAATCTATCCCTTTAATTATTAATTGATTTTAGATTAGATGGTTACATTTTTAAGTTGTCATTTGCGGGCATGCATCTAGCCATTTACCTGCTTTGCATCTAGTCATTTGAAATCCTTGCATCTAATAAATTGAACAGTTCTTTTTACTAATATAGTCTAGATTCTTCGTCCAAACAGAACACAAAAAAATTCAATAGCCTTTGTCCTAAATCCTAATATTAGCCCTCTTTTGTTGGAGGAAAATCGGTCTTACATCTTTCAACATAGCCGATATCTCTAATTTAATAGTATTCACTTTCAGCTTACAATAAGAATTCGACTCTTGCTATTCTTTAAAAAAATTTAAGTTTTTGATTTTCAACTAAGAATACATGGCCAACAAGAGGGGTTTGGTTTCTGTCATTCTCTCACTCATAAATTCATTCATTACATCCAACACCCAAAAGTATTTGCTAACATTATTTCAATTTTGAAAGTTTAAGAGTTTTTTTTTTCTTTTCTCAAATCAAGTTTTTACACAAACTCTTTTGCTTTTTTGTATTTAAAGCGCTCTTTCGTTTTTGTATTTAAAGTGCTTTTGCATAGTAGCACTTTTGGATATATCATGATGACTATATGGAATGGGTTAAGACCATTTATACTAATTTGTGTGCTAAGCTGATTTAGTTTGGAGGTAGATAATCATCCCCCTAATCCAAATAATATGGAATGAGATATTATTTATGGAGAACGTGAAGAGAACAAAATCACATGCAGTCACATGTGCTTCTCACATGCCCCGTGGACCCCGACCTAGAGGACATTTTCTTGCTTGCTTGCTTCAACCCCATGCGAGAACTAAGAGGACAACTCATACATCTTTGAGTCCAAGTTAAATATGATGGGAACATACACTAACTAGTCCTGCAATTCATTGATATATTTTTTTCACTTATAAGTAAGATCTTAGACCTGACTAGCATAAATGACGAGAACATATTTATTTCTGTTGAGTTCGACAAGTTTAATTTATTACTAATTAATCTAGACTGGAGTAGATAAATTTCATTTCTACTTTCAACTTGGACAAAATTCAGAACAATCATTTATTCATTCAACGGATATTGAATTTAGTGGATTATCCAATGCAATCTCATATTAGAAACTAGACAATGTCAATAGGTATTCTCATCCTGAAGTCACATCTAGCAATAATTCAGCTTAACCAAACCGTCGTCATGGAAATAAAATGATTAATTCACACCGTATTTTTACTTTATGCACACTTTTCTCCTTATTTAATTGAACAAATAAAAAGAAATCAATAATATTAATTATTTGCATTAGTTGAAAAAAGGGTAGAAATCTCACGGAAAATTCTCCTTTTAAAACTTTCCAGTTTTAGACTTGGTCTAGGGACAAGCACTACCTTCCTTTTTTGAGCTTTGTTTAGAAAGATTTTTCAGTGTGACTGATACACGGAGTACGGTGTATACCACGTATCACTATACAAATAGTAAGATATGTGTGCTAAAAAGTTATTAACTTAAAAGATAAAATTTCTCACCACTCTTATTAAAATACGTAGTGTACCACTTGTGTTCCCATCACAACTAAAAGTCTCTCCTTTGTTTGAGCTCACTTGACCGTTTAGGTAATAATTAACTTTCCATCTTGGATTACTATCATAATTTGAGAGTTAATAAAAGTGATTAAGGGATCGAATATCTACTCATTTCTACGAAACCATCATTGCAAAAACATTGTTCGGCCCCTCAGCTCTTAATCATATCGCCCTTTTGTTCCTTTAACCCAAAAAAGTCATCGTTTTGAGCATCTGCGTCTCTTTTTGAAGCATTCCTTAGATGACAACGAACATTCTTATATTGACCACTTTCATAATATATCAATTTACTAAATTAGATTTACTGTCTCAGATTCTATGCTTTGTAAATAACATTCTCATTTAGACGAATCTCACATAGAAATTGTGAATATTTCTTTATTACTTTATTCAATTAAAATATTGGTCTAAAAACAAAGGAGACTATGCGATTACATGTGCTAATTTCATTTTAGCTAAAAAGATATGTTTAATATTAGATATTGATTTTTTTTTAATGTTTTAGAACAAACTTGAAATGTCAAATCAAAACTCATCATGTGGTTTATAAACTAGTTCTCTGGGCCTATTTGAAAGGGAGTGACTAATTTGAAACATACGTAACGTTTTATATCAATATCATATTAATGCTACGTGAAAATCACTTTTTATATGAGGTTTGTATTTTTTTTTCTTGTTTTTTTGGAACAAGTGATAATGTACATGGGAAAATTGAATCTAGGATCTTGGGAGCAAGTTAACTACATAAATTACAACCTCTTGTCAAATGACATTGGTAAATTAGTTTGAGATATTACAGTTGCACCCTATTATTTGGGCAAAAATTCCATGGTGTCGGATTTTAAATCGTTTGATTTTAATTTTTGTGTTTTTTTATATTAAAAAACATAATTATTAAAATGTCTAGAGGATCCTCGAAGTAGCATAAAAAATTTCTCATTTGCATATATACAACTTCTTTGAATATTGTGTTACTCTCTTTTGAAGTGATTAGTTATAAAAAGAAAATATGATTGTGACAAAAAACTTATACAATCTGCCACTTAGTACTACAGTTTAGTGATATTCCTCTTCGCTTGTAAATGAGAGGTCTTAGGTTCGATTCTCACCAAAGGCGAAGTTGAACCACATTATTGCTATCCCATTCTATGACTTAGCTCACTCCCCCACCCTCTAGTGTAGATAATATCGTTTGTTAAAAAAAAACTTAAACAATATAAGAAAAATGTCACTTAGTATTATAGTCTAGTAGTATTCTTATTCACTTATGTGAGATGTCACATGTTCGATTCTCATCAAAGCATTTCGAACCAAATTATTATGGCTAGCCCATTGTGATGTTTAACCCACTCCTCTATCTCTTCTTTTTTTAATACAAATGATACAGATGTCATTCAGGGATGAGACCAAAATAGTCTCAGCCAAAATACAGAGTTCAGTTACATAGAGTCCTCAACAAGGAGGTCAATGATAAAGCTATAAGGATGAGCAAACCATTCACATTGGCTGCCAACATTCAAACCAAATCTAGCTAGTCTATCAGCAACTGTGTTGGCATGACGGCGGACATGGGTGCATAAGTCTTTACTAATTGCGGCGAGAATGCTCTTCGTGTCTTCAACTAGTTGCCCAATTGTTGATAGGTTAGTAGAGGGATGTAAATCATGGGTCAATTTTTGAATAATAGAAGAAGAATTGCAAGATTTTTTGCAAATGACTAGGTATAACAGTCAAAGATCAACTTTCAGCTGCGAAAGCTACAGCTTCTCGAGAACATGTCGTGGCACAGCATAGAGATATTTTTTGGATAAATTACATTTTATTCTATCAGGTTTGAGGTCGATTTCAATTCCTTACAACATCTTTAAAATATTTCACTTTCATATCCACTCACTATTTTATTTCAACATAGTACCTCCTTTACATTTTTCATCTATTGATCTGTTAAGAGCGTGGCTGACAAATTTGTGTCTTGTGGTAAAAAAAATAATTTTTTAAATTTAATTATAAAAAAATGAACACCCATCTTCTTCCGTTGCTTCTACCATGGGAATTCAACAACCCCTCCCCCTTCCAAACTATCCTCTGTCCACCCCATCAAATATCCCTGAAACTCCCATCTTCCTCTCAATCCAGTTCAACGAACTGGCAACACTGTAAAGAGAAATACAACCATGCAAACTCATGAAATTGCAGAAAGTAACCCTACCAGACCCCGACTCTTCCACTCTGCCAGCTGACACCCCTTCCCAAAACCATAACCAAGCTTCATAATTTGAGTTGGGGTTCCCTTAATTTGTGCAGTGCCTGCCCACATCTTCTTCTCCCTAGCTTATTCTCCAGTAACTCCACAACGCCTGCAAGCTTCCAAACGCGGATTTAAAAAACCCCGTACCAGAATAAAACCCAGATCTCAAAACCAATAAAATGACCGAATAATTGCGGGCAAGGAAGGGGAAAACCCTCAACCAATTCGAGCTTTGCACATGATCTTGGGTCTTCGAGTGGCTTCTTCGAACAAACAATTTGAGCTCAACGATGGTAGGAAAGCCGAATAGCGACAAATTTGGCAGTCACGTCAGCACAAATGTAGTAGCCATGTCAGCTCTTAACAGAATAATGGATAGAAAATATAACGGAGGTACTCTATTGAAATAAAATAGTAAGTGAGGAATAAAAGTGAAATGTTTTAAATATTTTGTAAGAAATTAAAATCGACTCAAAATCTGAAAGAATAAAATGTAATTTATTCAAAAAAATATCTCTATATTGTGCCACGACATGTTCTCGAGAAGCTGCAGCTTTCGCAGCTGAAAGTTGATCTTTGACTTTCCTTTATACCTAGTCATTTGCAAAAAATCTTGCAATTCTTCTTCTATTATTCAAAAATTGACCCATGATTTACATGCCTAATGACAATTAAACCTTGAATTTTGATGCCGTATAAACCAACTTCCTAAAAATTGACATCAAAGGGTTTGAGGAGAATTTGAATTCATACCAAGTCCAAGACCAATATACATGAAATAAATTCTACAAATTCAACGTCACCTAACCATAACCTCAATTAATCCCATCCCTAAATCCCTTTAAATAAGCCCTTGATTAGGCGACCAAATGCAGACCTACAAACCTCCCATATTCCTTAATCAAGGTGACAAGGTCAGACCCACAAATTTATGTGCTACATTTGGGACCATTCTTGCATTCCATGAGAATAGTATGGGTGGGAATTTTAATGCTTTAGTGGGGAAAGTGATCCCAATTTTCATATGAAATCAGTACTCCTTGAACCTTGCACCAACCAAATATTCAAAATTCACCCTGTGTGGAGAAAATTTTGAGTAAGGCCGCTTCATGCAACAATACTGTTACAAAAGTGAGTAGGATTACTACATCTGATTCCCACTCATGCTTAGTCTTTGTAAGTAGTTGCACGTGAGGTGGCCCTACTCAAGACATTCTCCCATTCTTCAGTCTTATTAGAATAACGCTTACTTTTTATTTTTTTTAAGAACGGCATATATTTCATAAAGCCAGTAAGGCTAATTGGTACAAGGTAAAGAAACGTCCCCCACAGGAAGATCACTAATAATAAGAGGAGGTTCATTGAACCAAGTACAATCCCCTCTAGAGTGGAGGGCAAAATAGGCCAAATGATGGTCTACTGAGTTTGCTTGATGGCGGATATGAGCAACCGAAGCTTCAGCAACCAGAGCTAGCAAGAATTTGGTATCTTTGATGATAGGTCCCATGGGAAATGAGTTCATCGAGGACTCCAGCACTACCAAAACGATCTGAAGCGCATCACTCTCAATATTAATCTTAATTAAACCCCTTTCAACCACCAGTTCAAGACCAACTTTCATGGCCAGTGTTTCCACCTGGATAGGGATCAACACTTCCATGAACACATGGGTAGCCGCACCCACAAAGTTTCCTTCAACATTTCTGATTATGTTCCCCACTCCCTTTATGCAATGTTCTTTATCCCAGACCTATCGACATTAGGTTTCAGTTTGCCAGTCAGAGGATACGACCACCGTGGAGAGACACCATGACTAACCGTTTGGGAAAGAGAACAGGTCACACGTAGGAAATCCTGCCATCAATCCACAGCTCGACCCATTATCGCCATAGGATCCAAATTAGGAACCTCACCCCACAGTTTAGCATTTATGACCATCCAAATCGCCCAAAATAGCATAAGGATACAATCAAAATCTGACTTCACTAAATTCTGCACCATAAGTATGGCCCATTTCTTTAAGGAGCATCTATTCCAGTGAGAAAGGAGAAATGTTAAGGGTAAGGACGCCAAATACCAACTGCGAACAGGCATTCAAGCATAAGATGATAAGTCGATTTCGAGGCTGCAACGGATTAATGTGGACTTTTGCTTGAGAAGTAAAAAATAATGTCAAAAATTTTAGAGGCGACACATGGACTTTTGCTTGAGAAAGACAAGATTGCCCTCAATAAATGGATAGGCTCCTCAGATACTCCCACGCGCAGCTCACACCCTTGAAGGTCCCAGCAGCTGAATACGACTGCCCACAACTCACCTGCTATTGGAAAGGAAAAGTCAAAGCATTAAAGATAAGGATTAATTACCCAAATCCTATCTTTAATATATTCCCAAGTGAAGATTGACTCCAATCAAGTAAGTAATCCCAATTTAAATCAATTAGGGATAATTACTCCATTATCTTAAGATATTATTTCCTATTTAATATCTTGAGAATATTTCTCCATAAACCTTAGCCAATAAGATGCTGCCATGTGTGGGGTAAAACCTTAACACTATGGCCGGCCCTCTTCCCTATATATACCCCATATTTTACCAAATTTTAGGAGCTTTGGCTACCTTAAAAATGTCCTAAACATTTTACTCTCTAATATAAATTAACTTAGGCATCAGAGATCCATTGGCCTAACCCCCCACCTCGTGGGCACATGAGGCTTAGGTCCTTGATCAAAGGTGTTATTTGTTTTGCAAGTGCATTTTTGTCGAGACTGAACACAGCAGAAATTTGCATCGACAAATGGGTGCTTTCATTTTAAATACTCGAATAAGCCTCTTGTGTTTGTTTCTTGAATTTTCTATTACGTTGAATTTCTTATATGTCGTATCAATTAATTTTTTCTAGAAAAGTTTCTTGATCAATCTTTGAAAAAAGGATACAATGGTAGAAAATTCAAAAGCTGCGACGAATGCAACCTTGTACGTACAAAGAATTGAACCGAAGAGTGGAGACAAGGACATAGCCCCACGATAGAGATCCTCGAGGCTTAACGCGACGGTAGGAGAAACTCCAGCGCCATGACACAGCCACCACCTTGTAGCCCACAACAAGGACCACCGCAACATCAGCAGCCCAAGTTGAGGCTCAGATGCATGTTGTAGCGGCTCACTGCGCTGCTAGGGCACCAACAGCCTAGGGTTGGTAGCCCAACCCATTGTAGGAGCAGGCTCAGACCTGAGCCCAGACCACGACAGTTGCTGCCAGCCAAGCAGCCTAACGAGCCCAAGCCCAAGCCACCCAACCAGCAGGCCATGGCGTGGCAGCCTAACGGCCAGGAAAGCCCAATCCCATGCAGGCTGGAGGTGAACAGGCGCCGGCCCACCACCTAGTCAGGTTGGCCCGACCCACGACCTAATCTAACCCGAGGCTACCTCTAGTAATCCAGATTCTGACTACCGGTTCGCGATCAATTCAGGGTTATTTTCACCCCACTTTTCTATAGAAATGCCTGCTTTGGGCTCAAGTTTTGTACCTGCAGTCCACTACACTTCCACCACACATAGAGACGTCCATTATCCAGACTCTTTTAATCTAAATGGCTAGCACCATATACCCCAATAGGTCGCGAATTTAACGACCGCCCTCGCGCAGCAGACCATATTGGTAACCAACTCCTCGAGCACATCGAGACGCAGCGTTCCCCAGATGAGGTGTCTGAAGTAGAACAAGGGCGGAAGAACATGACTCATTCCAGCGACGTCCTGGCAAAGAGCCGCTCAGCCCGCCATTAATCGTGCATTCGGGTAGTGTGCACTCTCGTTTAGGCCCTTGGGGAACCGTTTTCTCCCGCTAGATGCGCTGAGAAGCTTTCATTCTTGACTCGACTCACGAGTCAGTGTGCATTCAAGGTTGAGTTCATACTCTGACGAGCACTTAGGGCATTCTAAGATAAATGTCCACACGAGGCTAGGCCTGCATAGAGATCCTCTTGCGAGGCATTGGAGTAGGCAACCGTATAACGGAAAGAGAAGAACACGAGAGAAGTCCAGCTCAAGTTCCACTGGCAGCCCTTGCCCAGCGCGACGGCGAGCAGTATAGAACGAACCACGTGCACTGCAATCGCGACATCGACAAACAGGACATGTCGAAGAGCAACATGGATCAGCAGGTTAGCATCGGGAGTAGCTAGAAGCTCTGCTGCCCCACCAGGTGCAAATCTAGGAGGAAGTTCAAAGGCTAGTAGCAAAGTAGCTGCGCGGATTCCAGCGCATTGACACTACTGACGATACCCTTCGAAAAGACATGGCCAACTTGAGTTGGTCATCGTTTACAGATGAGATCGAGCAGACGAAGCCATCACGAAAGTTCAGCCCGCTACATTTCACCTTGTTTAAAGGAGATGAAGATCCGGACAGGCACCTGATACACTACCGAAGTGCCATGACCCTCTACGCCAACAATGACACACTCATGTGCAAGATCTTTACCACGACGCTCCAAGGTGAAGCGCAAGATTGGTTCCACACCCTGCCACCACGATCAATCTAGAACTTCAGTGAACTTTTCTTGGTTTTCACTAAGGAATAAATGTCCTACCGCTCGATAAAAAAGAAGTCTGGCCACCTATTTAACATGAAAAATGACCCGAATGAGTCACTCCACACTTATGTCAAGAGGTTTAAGGCAAAAAAGGCGATGATCATCGGATGCGATGACAAAATTGCATGCTCAGCTTTCTGAAAAGAGCTCTCAGTAGATCACCCAAATTTCAGAGAATTGATCATGTATGAGAATTTGGCCATGGTAGACTCTTATGCTTTGGCAAAAAAACACTCCCTCTAGAATAAGGCTAAACGCTTCTAGAAGCCACTTGAACAGCCGCACAAAGACACAGAGTTAACTCAGAAGAAAGCGAGCGATAAACTGCTCAACAACAAAAACAAGCCAAGAAGCAGACGCAGGGACCGATCCCAGACGAAATGAGGCACGATGTCCAAAACGTATACCAACTTCTCAGTCCCGATCAACCAAATCCTTCGCGACCTCAAAGACAAACCATGGTTTAAGTTGGCGCCACCCATGAGAGGAGACTCCTTCAAGATGGACCAGATGAAGTACTGCACATTCCACAGAGGTCCCAAGCACACAACTAACGATTGTACCATATGGAGGAAATACCTTGTGCAGCTCGTGAAGAAAGGCAAATGCGACCAGTATGTTGATATGCCAGCTGCCCAGCCTAGGCAAGAAGTGGACATCGATGCCGTACCCCCAACCAAGATGATCTGAATCAATGAAATGTTTGTTGCACCTAAGCATTGAGGGCCACCAACAGTTCCAAGAAGAGGAAGATCTAACAAGATTGATCGATCTTTCAATTTCAAGCCATAGATGTTGTAATTGGACCAATCGTCGGCTTCACTGAGCAGAACGTGGAGGGAGTAGACTTTCCTTGCGACAACGCCTTTTTAATTTCTGTTCAACTGGCCCACGCCATCGTTGACATAATTATGGTGGGCAACGATAGCTCAGTCAATATACTGCAACTGTTAGTCATCCAGAAAATGGGCCTGGAAAACATGATCAAACGCAAAACGGATGTCTTCATTTAATTCAACGGACTTACCTCAACTGCCATCGACACCATCACACTTGAACGTAACTAGCCCACCGATTGTCTCATCGTAGACCTTCATGATTGTCAGCGACCCATCTCCCCATAATGGGATAATGGGTCGACATTGGCTAGTCAAGATTAGAGCTGTGACCAAGATTGAGTACCAGAAAATTCAATTTCGCATCCCCGGATGAGCAGGTTGAGAGATCAAAAGCGATCAGGCCATGTCTAGAGATATACTATGTACTGTACAATTTTTTAAGGAGTCGAAGAAGAAGTCTTTCACCCTAACAATAGCAGCTGAAGCACAAAAAAATGATTCTACCTTCACCAGATATCAATCACAGCAAGTGGGTCAAGAATGTGACATCAAGGTCAACAATGCCATGGTAGATGAATCAGGATGGAAACCCGAAGATGACATCGAGCACATCTCCATTGACCCTAAGCAGGGGTCAGACTACACAAAACGCATATCCAAAGAAGATCTGAGCAATCCTGGATATAAAGTCCCCCACCACTCTGAAGAACATCCAAGGTCTGACCTGCCGAGCAGTTGCACTCGACCGATTCCTCTTGCGACCAATCGATCAATTCAAACATTTTTCAAGCTGATTAGGACACACAGCAAGACAAATGGAACGCCGAAGTACGAGAAAACATTATAGGACTTGAAGAAGTACTTGACATCACCTCCCTTATTATCCAAGCCAGAAGTAGCGGATGACCTATGCATTTACATGGCGGTATCTGAAGCACCAATAAGCTCTACCCTCATACGAGAAGAGCTGGGGGCTTGACCACCTGTATTCCACAGTTTAAAAGCACTCATCAATGCGGAAACCAGATACCCAAAAATTAAAATTTTGATTTTACAGCTAGTTGTTGTAACCCGGAAGCCTAAGCCGTACCTTCAGACATACGTAGTCATCATCAAGATGCGCTGTTATGCACAATCTAGACGCATGACGTTAAAGACGTAAAAATTGGCAGACGTTTCGACGTGCGAATCAACTCAGCCCAAAATGCCCCAGAGGCAACCGAGCACATCGTATCCACATCAGCCCTATCTTCAGGAGATTTTCAGCGATGACGCATAGATGTATCATCTAACGACCAGGGATTAGAAGTAGACTTAATTCTCACTACCCTAGATGGTTCGATGCTCGAGCAGGCAATCACTCTAAGCTTCAAGGCGTCAAACAACAAAGCAGAGTACGAAGCCCTACTAGTAAGTCTCCGATTGGCAAAAAACCTAGCGGTGAAGTAGCTCGCGATCTATTCTGATTCCTAGCTGATCACCAACCAAACCTCAAAGGAGTATGAAGCGAAGCATCCAAGGATAACTCAATACCTCAAGAAGGTACGAAAGAAACTAGCGACGTTCCAAGCGTACATACTTACTCAGGTTCCACGAGCAGAAAATGCCCATGCAGATGCACTAGCAGGCCTAGGCTTTACCTTAGACCATCAACTTAGGTGCTTAATCCCAATCAAGTATTTGGAAAAATCTAGCATAGATGAGGAACCAACAGTCGAGGTGGCGCAGATCAATACAACTCTGAGTTGGCAAGATGTCATCATCGACTACATAGTCAATGGAACGCTCCTTGTAGATAGACTGGGGTCTAGAAAGCTCTAGATGACGGTAGCACGCTACTACATATGGAATGACATGCTCATTCACAGTTCATTTTCAGGACCACATCTTCGTTGCCTATCACCTCTCGATCACCTGAAGATTCTTAGCTCAATCTACGAAGGCGTTTGTGAAAACCACTCAGAAGGCTGTTCTCTGGAGCAAAAAGCTCGTAGCGTTGGCTATTACGAGCCAATTATGTATCAAGATGCCAATGAGTATGTACAAAGGTGCGACAGCTATCAGCACTTCAAGCTTGTGCCCGCACTACTTGCTTGTGAACTTCAACCGCAGATGAGCCCTTAGTAATTCATGCAGTGGGCAATTGACCTGGTAGGACCAATGTCGCCTACCGTTGGGGGACAGAAGCATGATAATTGTAGCTACCGACTACTTCACCAAAAGGTCGAAACCGAACCCATGACTACGATTACCTAGACAGACATAGAGCACTTCACATAGAAGAATATCATCTATTGCTTTGGCATCCTACACTCTATCGTCACCGACAATGGATCGCAATTTGTAGGTAAAGACTTGGCGAAGTTCTTCAAAAAATATAGCCTTAAGCAGTATATATCCTCGCCCCGGTATCCGTAGGGCAACGGGCATATCGATGCGCCTAATAAGACCATCATCGACTGCGTTAAGAAGTTCCTCTCAAACAAGAAGGGCAAGTGGCCAGACGAGCTCCCCGGTGTTTTATGGGCATATTATACCACCAAAAGACAAGTAACCGATGAAACTCAATCATCCTTGGCGTATGACTCTGAGGCGATCATTCTTCCCAACGTCATGGTGCCAAGCAGGTTATCACCTGCATTACGGCCTATCAGAGCAGAACGAGAAAGAGATGGCCACAAACTTAGACCTGGCAGAGGAAGAGCGCAAGAAAGTTATCACCCTCATCAGCAGTAGCTCATTTCCAGCTACAACAAGAGGGCAAAGATTTGGTAATTCCAGCCAGGAGACTTAGTCATTAGAAAAGCCTTCATCATCGGCCGATGGGAAGACTCTAAAAAGATGGCTCCCACTTGGGAAGATCTGTACAAAATCAACCGAGTAAGCAAAAAAAGCAGCTACACCCTCACTACCATGAGCGACCAAGAGATCGAAAAATAGTGGAATGCCTACAACTGAGAAAGTACTATGTGTAACATCTCAATATTCCTTAGACCCTGTTTAAGATGAATAAAGTTCGAAGACTTAAGAAACTCGACGAACAAGACCTCGCATGCCGAGGATTATCAGTTGTTATGTTATTACTGCC
Organism: Crataegus laevigata; assembly: GCA_963580275.1. Lineage (NCBI taxonomy): Eukaryota > Viridiplantae > Streptophyta > Magnoliopsida > Rosales > Rosaceae > Crataegus > Crataegus laevigata. The sequence continues at coordinate 8,736,798 of OY756946.1, forward strand.
TACCAGCAAAGTTAATAAATTTCTCTATTCTAAATGAAAATCGAATGAATTATTCACAAGCCTGGGCTGAATGCATAAACAAATTGACCACCTCTGTGACAAGTAGAAGACGCCCTTGCCCTTACAGACATGGTGTGTGTTCCCTAATCAGGAGAAGGTAAACTAATCCAGAATATACAAATGTGGATGAGTGGTACGACTGATCAGTTTCTCCTAAATGCAGCAACTACTTAAGCTATACGACTCCCAGAATTGGCCAAGATAGTTCTTCCCCTGGAATAGACTTAGCATACTGAAGGATGCAATTTTGTGGGATCCCAGGTCTCTAACCGGAAAAGACACTAAGTGTAGGATTCTTGCCCATGAAAGAGTTCACATGACTAGATGGTCCGTCATCAATGTGTAAGTCTTCATAAACGTAGCTTGGTTTTAAAATGTTGTAATACTAGTTAAGCGACCTGCAGAATCAAGTTACAACTCGAAAGGATATGGCATCTGAGGCGTTATTCTGCCTACATTTCATGCCTAAAACGCATCCGACAGCCAGGGATGACGCCTGAAGTGGTCACGCAAGTCATCTGCTTCTATAAGTAAAACGCCCGGCCGATGGCCCGACGACTGGCAGCCTAAGGTAATTCGTAAGATGAAACTTACACCTGTTATGACTACACAAACTCATCTGCTTATTTAAAAGCAGCGCTTCCCGCTGACAGTATACGGTTTAAGTTTTGTAGGGATTAAGCCGAAATATACAACTATAAGGGCTTCACGAATTTCCTCTGCTTTCTACGAGAAGTAAGTGTCCAGTCGCTAGCTCTATAAGTTCAAAATTTCGCAGCACGCCTCAGAAAGCCAAAGCTCAAGAAGCCACCAAAGCTGAGGTACGACTATAGCAGCTAAGTGGATATCCTCTACTTTCTACGAGAAGTGAGTGTTTGGCCGACGGATCTATAAGTTAAAAACTTCGCAACGTACCTTGGGATGCCAAAGCTTAAGAAGCCGTTAAAGCCGATGTACGACTATAGTAGCTACGTAAATATCTTCTACTTTCTATAAGAAGCAAATGTCTAGCCAACAACTCTATAAATTAAAAACTTCGCAACATGCCTTATGAGAGCCAAAGCTCGAGAAGTCATTCAAAGCTGAAATACGACTATAGTAGCTACGTAGACTTCTTTGCTTTCTACGAGAAGCATGAGTCTAACCATCGACACTGTAAGCTAAAAGTTTTGTAGTATGCCCCGAGAAGGTTAAGGCTCATAAAGCCATTTGAAGCCGAGATTCATAACTATAGTAGCTACGCAAACTCGTTTGCTTCTTACGGAGGCGACAAATTCGGCCGTTGGCTCTATAAGTTAAAAATCTCGCATTTTTTCCTCTTGCAGGTAAAGCTCTTGGAGCCCCGAAGATGAAACTAAAACCTAAGTGACGATGTGGGATCGGTTGCTTTATTGAGACGGCTCACCTAGTCGACCGTTTTAGGATAAAGTTTTGCAAAAAACATGGCGAAAGAAAAGGATGAAGCAAAACAAGGAAAGCTGTTTATTAAATTTCTAGCAAATTGATAAACCGGCTCGAAGGCCAACAAAGTTCAAATAAAGCAAAACAAAAAGGAAAAAAAGAAAATTCCTAAGTCTAAGCAAAAAGACTACTCATCGATAGCCTATGCAACCACTAGTTCCTCGATTATTGAACCTTTAACAGTCGTATCGCTCTTAGCATTCAAAGCTTCCACCAACTCATCCTCAGCTCTCCCTGCCTGGACTGCTTGACCTTCAACTGCTGCACCAAAGGTAGCCTCAAACGAGAAATCAAGACTTGAGAAATTGAGAAAGTCTCGAAGTCATTCTCGAAAAATTCATAGTCTGACGGCCTGCCATGAAGATGGTTTACATAGCCAAGCTTGTAGAAATCGGCCTAACAAAAAACAAGCGCCACTTCGTGACCAGTTTTCTCATTCTTCAACTACATAATTTCCTCAACAAGCCCAGTATGAGCACTTTATTGCTTATCCAGTTCCTTTCTCAGGTTCTCGTTAGCATACAACGCACCTTGCAGATCCACTTCCTTAGACTTAAGCTTACTAGCAACCTCATTGAGACTAGACACTTCAGTATACATGAAGATAAGCTCCTCGTCCTTGGCGAACAAGCAAATCGTAGCTTCAAATTGACACACTCAAGGTCCTTGACCATCGGAGAAACACGACTGACTTTCTTCTCTGCAGCTTCTAACATTGCCTGAGTTGCACTAAGCTTAGCCTTCAATTGGACAGTCTCCAGTTGCATAGAAGTAGGGGCAGAGACGTAAGACCCCTTATTAGCACACTTGACAGCATCTTAATCAATGCGCATATACTCAGCTACCAGGATCAAAGTCTTATGTATTGTAGCAATTAGGGAGGACCTCCTTAAGTAGAGAGGAATTCCTCGAATAGGCAGGACGTTTCGCAAATGAGTTTAAGCAGATGACAACTTTCTCGACACTGTCAACAAACTTGGCGCATGCATTAACGTCCTTAAGCAGGTCAACCTTCAACAGTGCACAAACCTCAGGAAATTTTCCAGCTTCAGACTTGGTGGATTTCTCACAACTGCCCGTGCGAGTAGACTTCCTCTTCTCAATAGACGAGTCAGTTGCAACGAAAAAAGGAACAGACCCAGGCACCACCTTAGCGGCAGAATCCACATTCCCTCTTTTCATAATGGTGAGCCTCTCAGAAGTCGAACTGGACTTAGCTCTCGACGGGCGCTTCGACACAAACCCGAACACTAGGGGCACCACCGAACCTTTCTGTTGGGCAAGCCTCTCAGAAATGGATGTGGTACCTTCAGAGCATCAGGTTTTACAGGTTCAGGCTTAACGGACTTTTTTGTCCTATTGGGAGAAGTCAAATCGATGACAAGTCTCTTAGCAGTAGACGAGACTTCATGAGTAACAGAAGAAATCCTTGGCTTTTTCTCGACCGAATGCTCACAAGCAGGTGAGGAAGACCTATTATTTCCACCCTTATTGGCAGCAGGCTCTACAGCAACGATCGGACGAGCAAGCGCCTCATCTTTTATTCATTTTATCTCTTCCTTTGGAGGCAGCTCGTCTTTTTCCCGACGAAGAGGACTAAGCAGCCAGTGCCATTCACAGTACTCAGCAGAAATGCCCAATGATATGTGTACTTTCTTCATATCAGCCGAAGTTCTTGGAAGTTGAGCCAAATTCTGAATCTACACAAAGTAAGAATGACGATCAGTAAACTGAAGTCATGGAGTAGCTCAACAAAAAATTCAAGCATGCTAGGAATGAAGCAGTTCACTTAACAGTTACCACTGATAAAAACGGTTGGGACATGCAGCTTAGGAGAAGAGTTAGATCCTCACTTTCCACTAACCTCTAAGGTGTCTCTCGTACACTCATGATCTCCTTTGCAGGAAGCATCAAGTAGTCTATGGAAAAATCTCAGCTACCCTACGCCTTCCTTATGGCCAATTTCGAAGAAATGGCAGAACTCATTTATGGTCAAGCCAAGATCAAAGAACCTGCTCAATTTCGAGAGCCCTACCATTGCACGAACTGCATTCAAGAAACACTAAGTAGGTGCGCATGTCATGTAGCGGATCACTTCTTGGAAAAGACGTGGTATGGGAAAAGTAAATCCCAACATGAAGTAATACAGATAGAGTTTGATAACCCTCTTCCTAGCAGTGGCGCATTCGCCGCATGGTTTATGGCTGCTATCATTTTTCACCCGCTTGACGCGATCCCCTGACGGAATCGTATGCTTATACGCCTTAAGAAAATCCCTAAACAGCATGTTGAAATTGATCTTGACATGTGCAGCCTTAAAATAGCCCACCTTGCGAGAGGACCACCTTGACAATACAAAGGTGGAGGATATTCTTCACTTTTACGATCAGAGGAAGACATCTCAAAGTCCTTATAAAAGATACGAAGAAAAATATCTCTCTTTCAGCACGAGCCTAAGCTACGGGAGCCTAGTAGCAGGCCAGGTCCCACGGTCCAGACTCGGCTCTCCCTCTTTCTCTTTCGCCTAGCGTTCCATGGCACGGCCTAAAGGCCACAAGACCACAAAGAGCCTACGGCCACACGACCCGACTTGTGCTGGTCTTTCTCTCTCCCTCACCTCTCACATGCATGGGCCCGAGCACGCCTCTCCTCTCGGTCCGAACCGAGCCAAGCCCCTAGCCCACGCTAGCCGACTCCCTTGCTGCACCACTAGCAGCACCTTGGTAACCCTGCCGTGTGTCTCGCACATCTTCGGCCCCCATCGAGCAAATTTTTCAAGTCCCAAGATTCTCAAAAAATTCAAGAAGATGACACGGAGAAGAACAACAACAACGAGAGACAACTCTTTCTTGGAATGATGATTGTTCTCCAAATTTATTGAATCCCCTACTTAAGGCATAATTAAATAGTTATTGGGGTTTATTGGTTTCCTTTTCCTAAAAGAAGTCTATCTCCAAATCAAGAAAGAAGATTAAGTTCAAATTGAGAAACAACTCTACAAGCCTATGCAGCTTAGGATTTTTACAACTACTGCTTTTTTCATATGTCCAGCCCAATAGGCGTGGGGGCATTTGTAGAGCAAAAAATAATCCCAAAAATTCTAAAAGTGACACATAGACTTTTGCTCAAGAAAGACAAGATTGCCCTCAATAAATGGGCAAGCTCCTTAGATACTCCCACACGTAGCTCACACCCCTGAAGGTCCCATCAGCTGAATACGATTGTCCACAGCTCACTTGCCCTTGGCAAGGAAAAGTCAAAGCATTAAGGATAAGGATTAATTACCCAAATCCTATCTTTAATACATTCCCAATTGAAGATTGACCCCAATCAAGTAATCCTAATTTAAATCAATTAGGGATAATTACTCTATTATTTCAAGACATTATTTCCTATTTAATATCTTGAGAATATTTCTTCATAAACCTTGGCCAATAGGATGCCGCCATGTGTAGGGTAAAACCCTAACACTTTGGTCGGCCCTCTCCACTATATATACCCCATATTCTACCAAATTTTAGAAGCTTTGGCTACACTAAAAAAGCCCTAAACACTTTGCTCTCTCAGAGAAACTGACTTAGGCACCAGAGATCCATTGGCCTAACCCCCCCACCTTCTCATGGGCACGTGAGGCTTATGTCCTTGATCAAATGTGTTAATTGTTTTGTAAGTGCATATTCGTCAAGACTGAAGACAACATAAATTTGCATCGGCATCGTCATCTTAACTTTGGGAGGAATACTGGCCTGCCATAATCTATCCCACAAAACAGAAAATGGACTACAAGGGGATGAAGAAGATGAAGATAGAGAGGAATGGAGGATCCACTGCCGAGCCACATGATAGGCACTGTTAATGGTAAATTTGCCCTTTTTATCATAGTGCATCAATACAACTTTAACACCTCATGAATGGTTTGGACTGACACCCTAGGTAACATATTCAAATAAAAAATAAGTCGTTGATGACTCGCGTTGACAACCTACGAAATATACCTCTAAAACAAAATCTATTTGATTTACTGCTTAAATTGACAACTCAACAACATAATATTCAAAGTTGTATTTTACCTAAAACTAGAATAAAATCTTTTTTATCGTGGTCTTTCCAGCCACCCTGAAGGGTGGCTCTTCTCTCGTCCTTTATGGTGCCTTCTTCGCCCTTGGTGGTGGCTACTCCACCCTCTGTAGTGCCAACTCTTCTTCCCCAAGTTGAGTTTTCTTCTCTCCCACTCCTCTGCCTCCTCCATCACTGTCAACCCAAGCTTTGTTGTCTGTTGCTTTTCCCTTACATCCCCCACTCGAGAATTTTTTTGCAGTCGCGGTGACTACGACAACTGTTTGGATGTAAGGTTTGATATATTTTATTTTTTGTCAAACGATATATTTTGTTAGATTAGATGTTAGATTAGCAACCGATGAGGTTTTTCTACCACTATAGTAAGGGGTCACTTGTAGGGTTTGATGTATTTTGAGCTTCTACTTATTATTATTATTAACAATAGATTTGTTAGATTAGAGAGCCAACGAGATTCGAACCTACGCTGTGGTGCAACGACAACGCTCCTCTCCACCACTGTAGTAAACTGCCACTTACAAACTTCTTTGTTTTTGACTTAATAAAATGCGTTCTCATTAAAAAGGTGAGATGGGCTGATGCATCTTTCTTTTTGCTATTTATATTTGGGGCATTTTTAATTATTTAATAAAATGCATTCTCATTAAAAGAAGAGAACTGTTATTCGCACTTCAAAAATTTCATTTTACACTGCTCATAAGTGTATTTTTCTTTCTAATTATAAAAACTTTAGAGTGCCAAATAAATTTTTATAGTACTAATAGCAATTCTAAAGAAAATGTTAGGGCTTGTTTGGTATTTGATTTGAATACAATGTTTTTAACTCAAAAACAAATTTTGAGTCACAAATAAATTTTTTTGTTTGGTAATGAATTTGAATACAATTCTCAAAACCATAACTCAAAAATATCTAAAAACAAAGGCTATTGGTTGAAAATACAAAAAATGTGTTTTGAGACTTTTTATTTTATGGATTATCACTCCCTCTCTCTCTCCTCTCTCCCATGATGGATGCGGTGGTCGGGAAATTGGTCTTTCGGCACTGGGGATGGGAGGGATGTAGTGGTTGGGTAATTGATTGGGCTGGGCGTTTGACTTTTTCTGTTTGGTTTAGTTTTGAGAAAATGTATACCAAACAAGGTTTTGAATTTAAAATTTTGAGTTTTGTTCTCAAGTTAGATACCAAACAGGCTCTTATATTTTACCTATTTTGTTTTGTAGAAACTAGACCTGACAATTTCTTACACGACACATAAACGATACGAAAATAACGAGTTTCGGGTCAACACGATAACTAATCAGGTCGTTATCGGGTCACACGATAAGAACCCGTTAATAATGGGTCCTTAATAGGTTTATACGAGAGTGACACGTGGATAACCTGTTTTGACACGAAAAGAAAAAAGTTATTTTGATGATTTTAATTTTTTTTAATTACTAAAAAAAAACTTACTATAAAATACAATAAATATAGTGGATATATATATATATATATATATATATATATATATATATATATTGTTCGATAGTTATTATTGTATTATTATTCTAAATAAATTTTTAAATTTGAAGTTTTATTTATTTATATTTTATAAAATATTATGAGCAAAGAGTGAGATTAAAAAATTATAAAATACATTAAAAATAAAAACATCAAGTAATTTAAAAATACCAAATACATTTAAATATTTATAATAATTAATTTACAAGTGCAAAAAATGTGAAAAAATATGCAAGCACTCTTAATCGCATCCTCTACGCTTTAAAGGTGCATACATGAATTTTTAAAACTATACAAACCCTCATGTATTTTTAAGGAAGTTCAAAATAAATAAAATTCATAATCATTAATGTATAAGTTTGAAAAATGTGAAAGCATGTATAAAGGGGTGTGATATTCACACACCCCATTTTACTTTTTACACACCCTTCTAATTTTCAACCGTCGGATTGGATGAATTAAAGAAAATCAACAGATAGAAATTAACAAGGGGTGTGTGGATAGCACACCGCTATATAAATGCTCATGATTGCATCCTCTACCCTTAGACAATCGTTACATGGTCGTTTAGATTTTTAAAACCCTCAAAATCTCATGAATAATGTTTTTTTTAGTGCAAAATTAATAATATTGTAGAAGTGTAAAAAATGTAATATATATATACACACACACACAATCACTCGTAATCACAAGTTTTACAACTTTCGTGAAGGGGCCAAGTCCGAAATCTAACACCATAATCCATAAACCTTAGATTTAAATTTAACCGTCTATTGTCGTTTACACTTTATTCTACTCACCAAATTTCATTTTTTAGATTTCTTTTTTGAAAAGTGATCTTTTAACTGATGTAGAAAAATGAACGGTTTAGATCGTTGATATAACATTCCGATATTTACGGTTAGAATTCATGTTATATAGTTTCTAGAGATTTTATAGAATTCGAGCTATATTTTCACTAATGGTAAAACTCCCATCGTAATTTAAACGATCCAAACCATTCATCTTCATGCATCCTCTAAGAGATCATGTTTTCAAAAAAGAAAATCTGAAAAAAAAAAAAATTTGGTGAGAAGAATGGAATGTAAATGTAAACGACAATCAACGGTTAAATTTAAATCTATAATTTATGGATAATGGAAAACCTCAGTGAAAACATCGTCAATAAGTTCTAATACTATTTCCATCCGTGATTGATGAAACTTGAAGGGTTTTATTGTAAAAAATGTACAAGGTTCCTCAATCTTGAAGCATAACCCTCCTCATTTTGCATATCTTTGAACATTTGTATTTTGTAGTATGTACTAATGTTTTTTCATTAGACTCTTATTTTGGGATATGTAAACTTGAAAGAAAAATATTTTATTTATTTATTTATTAAAGTTTTAAAGTAGTATTTATGTGACAATGTGGTATGTATATATTAATTTAGTATTATGTTTTACATTTTTTAGGGTCAAATTATGTTTTTCATTTTTATTATTTATTGATTTAAAAAATATTTTTTTTAACAGGTAACGGGTCGGGTCATATTACCTGATAATATTAACGGGTCGATTTCGGGTTGGGTCATATTATCCGTTTATTTTAACGGGTGTTATACGACACGAACTGTTAAACTATCGGGTATGACACCAACACGAAAAACACGACACGAGATCTACTAGAAACCCCTAAATCCCAAGAAGTACGTTTGTGGGGAGTGGGGAGACGCGTTTCCTTTACCTTATTCCCAGCGGCGACTCACGGAATTTAAAAAGCAAGCAAAACATACCATTTACTATTCACTATTTCCTTCTTTCTGTATTTGCTTCCATTACTTTCACACGCCAACTTGTTTTTCTTCAACTGTTTTCATCATCGCACATATGACCCTTTGAATCTCTCTCAAATCTCAACCACTTCGTTTCACTTTCACTTGTTTTCCATACTCCTGCAGAACATGTAACCGTTTCTCTGCACATACAGGTAATACCCAATGCTGTACGTCGAGCACTATGGTTTGATTTCTTCTTTTTGTTTTTGTTTTGATTTTTTAATGTTTAATTTCTGTTGTTTTTGGTTTCCTGGTCATGATCTGTTGGTGGGTTTCTCTTGAATCTCTGTTTGGTTGCTGAGAAAATTAGTTTGAGTTGAATTAAAGGAAAGAAAAGTTGAAAAACTCTAACTTGGTCCCATATACTTGCATTTGGCTTTGCCCCCGGGGGGGGGGGGGGGGGTGTTTCCTAAAAATTATGTACTTTCTTTTGCTTATTTTCTGAGCAACCAAACAGAGCATTATTGCGTTTGTGACTGACCCAATTTCTTAGATTGTCGATTATCTGGAAATTTTCATTGGTAGTATCTATTGGTATCATATAAGATCTCAGTTTAATTTGATTTGGTTAAATGGTAGGCAGATCAAGTAATTGTTTTTCACTATAGTTTGCTAAACATAGACAGTTAGACTGCTGAATTTTTCTTTTTCCCACTTTAATTAAGCTTTTATTTGGATTGAAAACTGTTGGGTTTTTATTGCATCCTGCCCCAGAAAATAAATTCAGATAAAAGATTAATTCCAACTGTTATTTTTCTCTTATTACTGTTACAAGGGTTTTAAATTCATAAATAGTAGAATTAGTTAATGCTTATTCAATGTTAGTTTCCCGTCCAAATTGGGAATGGAAGCTAGAATAGTATACCAGAATGTTCTTTTTTGAACAATTTGGAGTTTGTATTTGATTATTTTGATGGCCTTGAATTTCAACAAATTTTTGGGAATCGACCTTGCAACTTTGAAGATCATGACGTTGATATTTTAGTAGGCTACATACAAACGAGTGGCCCCTTCTTTTGTTTTTGCTTAGTCTTGATATCAGATTGGCATTTTTCAGGTCTTTTATTGGGATGGATAATTGAACAGGCAGTAAAGTATAGTTGAGGAGATGAAGGCCGAGCCAGCTGTGCTTATTGTTGGATTATCTATAGGGGTAGTGATTGGAGTGCTTTTGGCAATTTCTGGATTCTTCTGCATTAGGTACCATAGGAGGCGCTTGCAGATCGGGAATAGCAGTTCTCGGAGGGCAGCAACTATTCCTATCCGTGCTAATGGGGCTGACTCTTGTACTATATTGTCAGACTCGACACTTGGTCCGGATTCGCCTGTAAGATCCGGACGGAATGGTAAATCCTTCTGGCATGAAGGATTTAAGAAGAGCAATGTGGTCTCAATGTCTGGCATTCCCGAGTATTCTTACAAGTAATGTTTCCAGAAATTTTTTATCATATCCTTTATCTTTACATGTGATGAGACTGTTCAGTATGATTTATTCAGAACTCTGCATGTACGAATCCTAAAATACCTAGAATTGGCGCTTTTGAAGGCAAGCACCGTTTCTTGACTGATATGAAAATGTATCATGTATATGGGAAATATGCGAGATTCTATCTTTAGAATGTTAGTGATAATATGAATAAAGTAACCGGTAATCGCTAATAATGAGGCTGCATGCTTCGTTTCCTTTCAAAAAAATAAAAAATAAAAAAATAATGAGGCTGCATGCTTACCGTAAACATTTGAATGCCAGACGATCAATCTATGTGAATAGGGTGGATAGCTTGAGTTCTTATCAGAGGAATGGTAATCTTATATGCACGGAAAACACAGATACAATCATACAACACAATCACAAAAGCTTTATATGCCTACATATTTACTGTGGTTTGCTTCAATTGTTCTGTGAGATACCAAATGCCATACATCTATAATTGCAAAATTTACTAGATAGGTCCACACCATATTGGATTCTCGTAAGATGATACACAGTGGTAAATAATCTGCCTGCTTCATCATGAAATTTTTGGTGTCTTTCTTCCCAAGTCTTAACTGCTTAGTACTCCCTGTTTTATTTTTTTTGATGAAATTCACAATGACTTAATATATTACTCTTTTTAAACGAGATGCAGCTTATTTTGCACACTTACGTTCTCAATCTTCTTTCCCATTTGGTTTATTAATTTTTTGTTAATGGGGTTCATACAGGGATCTGCAAAAAGCAACATATAACTTTACAACATTGATAGGGCAAGGTGCATTTGGTCCTGTGTACAAGGCTCAGATGTCAACGGGTGAGACTGTTGCTGTTAAAGTGCTTGCAACTGATTCTAAGCAAGGGGAGAAAGAATTCCAGACAGAGGTAGTGGTTATTTGATGGTTAATAATTACTAGTTTTATGCCCCAATTACCAGTTATTGATTAATGGTACAAATTTATTGGAAATGTGTTTAAATGTTTGGGAGCTTGGTGAAATATAAGAAAGTTAATCTACTTACAGATATTTTCAGGAGATTTGTTTTTGGAGACTTCGAAAAATCATAATCATGCTTAATGTCATGTTATAGTTTTCCTTTTTAAGTTTATCCACCTTGTCTGTTATAGTCCCTCACGTTCTTTCTGTTCTTTCCCCTTCAGGTTAAGCTATTGGGAAGGTTGCATCACCGAAACCTCGTGAACTTAATTGGATATTGTGCAGAAAAAGGCCAACATATGCTTATATATGTCTACATGAGTAAAGGCAGTTTGGCCTCTCATTTATACAGTAAGATGGCTGTCAACTTCAAATATGTTTGTTTTTATGTAATGTTTTAGATTTATCACACAGTATGAACGCCATTCGATATGCATATATAAGATCGTTACCTAAGAATAGCATGGTTTTCTTTATGTAGGTGAAAAGCATGAGCCATTGAGCTGGGATTTGAGAGTTCTAATAGCTCTAGACGTAGCTAGGGGCTTGGAGTATCTTCATGATGGAGTAAGTAAATTGTGTTGTGTGACACAGCGAATTTCATCTCTGCCTGGGCATGCCTGCACATGATTTTATTCATGCCAAAGGTGTTTACTCGTCTATTTTGCACTTTTTTACTTCAGGCAGTTCCTCCTGTAATACACCGTGATATTAAATCATCCAATATTCTGTTGGACCAATCCATGAGAGCTAGGGTATGTCTTCCAACTTTTCTATAATTATTACCAACTGCAGATTCTGAAATAATATCGTCTGTTGTGAAGAGGAAATATTTGATTTACTTCCTTTCCAAATATCGAAAAATTTCTTGCATTTTGGATTTTTGCATAATATATGTATTTAAAACAATTAAGGGTTAGGCTGCCAATTGAGATATTATATAGGTTAAGTTGGATCAAGCAGGTTGCTGATTTTGGACTTTCAAGAGAAGAAATGGTGGATAAACATGCAGCTAATATTAGGGGAACTTTTGGTTATCTTGATCCTGAATATATATCTACACGGAATTTCACCAAGAAAAGTGACGTTTACAGCTACGGAGTTTTGCTCTTTGAGCTCATAGCTGCAAGAAATCCTCAACAGGGTTTAATGGAATATGTTGAACTTGTAAGATCTCTCTCTCTCTCTCTCTCTCTCTCTCTCTCTCTCTCTCTCACACACACACACACACACACACACACGCACTGCATATGCGCACGTATCATGCATGCTTATACGCAGAGGTTATCCAAAAGAAACAGGTTCCGAGATTGAAGTAATTTGACCCTGTGACAATATGGATAACCTAATATCATAGTAGACTATCATTTCCTTTTATTTTTTTCGCAGATGTACTTGTCCACTTGGATCGAATAATTCTGTTTACTTTGCACATCTAATGATATTTCTGTATGAAAAATAGGCAGCGATGAATACAGAGGGGAACCTTGGGTGGGAAGAAATTGTGGATTCGCGTCTTAATGGAGGTTTCCATGTGCAAGAGCTCAATGAAGTGGCAACTCTGGCATATAAATGTGTCAGCGGTGCCCCCAAAAAAAGGCCTTCCATGAGAGACATCGTACAAGTGCTATCGCGGATGTTCAAAATGAGGCACAACAGGAATCATGTGAAATCCTTGTCATCTGTAACAGATGAAGGCACTACTGACGTGAACCAACCAGAAACCAGAATCCAAATGGCCGAACACTACAGAGAGGAGTCTGTGGACAGCCTAGCCGATACCTATGAAGTATAGACGCTGGCTCCCCCATTTTTTCATTTTTCTTTCTTTCTTATTTCTTGGTTTTTCGGGTTTGCTTTTTCGATACATGTGCAGTCATTGGACTAGAACTAGTGGATTTCGAGTAGTTAAGATTTCTGGTCGAGTGACACAGGTTTTCGGTTCAACATTCGACCCTGTAACATATCCATTTCTCTTTCTTCCTCCCTGTCTTGCTCAGATGACAGATTTCTAGATTTATGTACCATACTTTGCAATGGAAATGAATACTTTGCAATGGAAATGAAGGAAAAGTCCATTATTTTCTGTGTTTGCATAATTTACAATCTTTGTGTCTTATTGGAAGCAAACCTTCCACCAACCAAAAAAAAAAGTTGCTTTTTCCTACAAATCATCAGATAGAGAAAAAAGAATGCGGAAATCATTTCCGTTCTAATATACATGGTTAAGTTTTGGGTGTCTAAAGACAGCACTGTCCACAAAATCACTCTAGTTTGGTACATTGGACAGTGTCAAAATAAATAATCATTCACATTACTTTTAAAATAAATTATTACTAACACTCTAAGATCTAAGTGTATACTTCTTATATTAGAGTTTTTTTTTTCTTTCTTAATATCAAAATTTTGAAGTATTTAAGTACATTTTTGGAACGTCAATAACACTTATTCAAATCCAATCTTAAGGGTCTAAAAGAGATTTACGAATCCAGTCACAGTCGATATTCCGGCCAGCCCACCAAAATTTGGGCTGGGCTTTACCCTCCATGCATATGTCAGCTTGCCACCAAACCCACCAAAAGACCAGCCACGTCGTCGTTTGATCCCAATCCAATCCTATTGTAAATTTACACTGTCTCTCTCGCTCTGTCTCTGTATTATCCATTTCGCGGTCACATTCATAGCCAAGCAACGAAAATGGCAGCGATGGCTGCACTTCAGAGCTCCATGACCTCTCTTTCTCTCTCCTCTAACTCCTTCCTCGGCCAACGCCTCTTCCCCCCAACTCTTTACCCTGTTCCGGTACGCTTTACTTTCTCCCCCAATTCTTATATCAAATATAAAATATTTATATATACCTCTATATATACATGTATTTTCCTGCATTTAAGTTCTTTGCTTGTAACAGTGAAGTGGGTTTTGCTTAAATTGAACACTCTTTGTTACAGTGGTTTCTGCAAATTGATGTGATTTTACTTTTCTTTGTGGAATTGAATTCCTCTATTAATATGCAAAAATGGGGTTTCTAGAAATAGGTGAAGTGAAAAGGAGATTGATAAATTTTGATGTGTACTGTTTGAAGAAACTGCATCTCCTTTGGTTATGGTTCTGACATTGTTGGATTCTCTGTTCAAAATTTTTCAAGTTATTATAAACTTGAATTATTTAGTTTGAAGTGAATAAAAAACGGATGAAGGAATTGGTTGAGCAGTTTTAGTGGTAAACGAAGGTTTCCGGTATAATATTTCGAACTTGTGATGGATATAAGAAATTAAGAACACAGTTTTGTGTATAAGATTTAGAAATAGGGCCTTAAGTACTTTGTTTCTTAATAACTTCTGATACAATTTCTGTATTCTATCCCCACTTCCTAATAATGACAATGTGCTAATGCCCTAATCAATGATTTGGGGTTTTCCGGGTTAATAAGTGGCCCTATATTAGTGGATAATAATGTTTATACGTGATTTCATTGACACAAGACTGAGTTGTATGAAATGAACGTCTAGCTGGAGTGAGCTTTTGGTTTACAGTCATAAGCGGGGCTTTCTGAACTCTACATACTGATCACTGATCGTGACACACATATCGGTTCATACTGTTAGAATAGTTTCATTTCCTTTCAGAGTTTTTGTGTTAACGCCTCCAGTAGATGGGATCTCGTAAAGTTTTACACTAAACGTGTCATGTTGAATTTTGATGCTATATTTTAATTTTACTAGCAAGTTTCTTAAAAAGAATCTGATATGTTTTCCAAGCCCGTAATTCTGCATGGGTTTTCTTTTATGTTTTGTTCTTTCTTGTCATCTCAAAGAAACAAAATTTGATACCGTCAAGGTGATGGGAATTGTTTTTATGCCATTCACATTATAGTTTGAGTTTGAATTACTCTGATCACTGGGTGGAAAAAAGAGAAACATTTGTAACAATTTATCTGCTTGTTTTGTGTGCAGGCCAAGTTAACAGCAAAGCCTTGCCTCATCGTCGTGAAGGTTAGTATCACGAGTCCTGTCTATTTTCTCTGCCTATACAATCAGATTCTGATGCATGTATAGTGGAATTGCTAACTTACTAGCTTCTAGAAAGTGATGCTTCTGCCTTGTTTGTAGCTGGATAATATGAAAGCAATCTTCAAGCATGTAATTTGACTTGTAATATCTGCTGACACGCATCACTGAGTGGGATATTCTTACAGTAATCACAAAGAAGGCGTTTCATTGAAACTATTTCACGATTGGGGTGGAGAGTCTTTTATCTTGATTTGCTGGCTAAACCAAGAAAACGTTATTTCAATTTCTGGTTTGCATAATTTAGTATCTTTTTCTGTTTAAAAAGCTATTTTTGGTAAATGGGATATGATGTAGCATATTAGGGCTGTTCATCTCCTGAAGTATTGCTTTCTTCATCGTCTGGCAGCTCAAAAGATGGGAGCGGAAGGAATGCAAGCCAAACAGCCTTCCGGTTTTGCACAAAATGCATGTTAAGGTTGGGGACACAGTGAAAGTCATATCGGGACATGAAAAGGGTAAAACTGGAGAGGTAACAAAGATCTTTAAGCACAATAGCACCGTGATAGTGAAGGAAATGAACTTGAAGACGAAGCATATGAAGAGCAGGGAAGAGGGAGAACCAGGACAGATTCTTAAGGTTCTTTTTCTTTCGTGAACTTTGGAACCGTCAACTTTTGTTTCCTTGCTTACTAGTTTCATTTAATTACAAATAAACATTTTAAATTTCATATTCCAGGTCGAAGGAGCTATACACAGCTCGAACGTGATGCTTTTCTCGAAAGAAAAGAATGTAGCAAGTCGGGTGGGTCATAAAATTCTGGAAAATGGACAACGAGTTCGCTACCTCATCAAAACTGGTGAAATAATAGATAACGCCGAGAACTGGAAAAAATTGAAGGAAGGAAAAATGAAAACTGAGGAAGCCGTCACTGCTGCATAAGGATCCAATTCTTGCGTGAACGCGGCTGTAAATTAGAAGCTCCGGATGTATTAATATCATTTTGTAAGTTTGTATTTGGTTTCTCTTGAATGATGCACAGCAGCTGAGTGATATAAATTTGTTTATCTGTGTTGGTTGAATTCGAAATTAGAATGTTGATCGTCCTCCAGAACGTGCAAGTTATCTTTTGAATGCATTGAGACTGAGCACGCCGGACTTGGTCATTTGAAACACAGATTTGTCATGAGGGATTGGTCTTCATGCACTGTACACGTTTGGTGCCTAGGATTGTATAGGATTGGAGATAACTTGGTAGATTCAATATTGTAGAAAGAACTGGAGGTAATTTCCAAATTTGGCAAAGTTGAAGGTATCAAATGGATTGAGATTGGGAGAGTTAAGTTTCATTCGTCTAAGAGCTCATTTGGTTAGTGTTTTTAAATGATTGAAAGGGTTTTTAAAGAAAATATTTTCAAGTTTTACTCTCATAATATTTTCAATACGGCTTATATGTTGATTAAATGATCTCAACTTTTATTAATTCTTTACACATGATTTTGACATTATAATATTACCAATTCGCATTGGCAGACCCACTAAGAGGCGGGATAGGTCAGCTGACCGAGAGATTTTTTAGTGTGACCGTTATACAGAGTGGTACACTACGTGTCACTATGCAAATTGTGGGATATGTGTGCTAAAAAGTTAATAACTGAAAAAATAAAATTTCTAACCACTCCTATTATAACACATGGTGTACCACTTGTGTTCCCGTCACAACTAAAAATTTCTCCAACTGTCCCTCTCAACTTTAGCAAATCTCTATGGAAGACTTAACCCCTTTTAAGCTTTAGAATTGTCCTTGGAGTATGCCCTTCAACTGGAAGGGCAAGGCATTGTGTGCAGCGCGCAGCTCCTTTGCTGTTGATACAAAGTCTCTTTTACTTAACCTTCTATTCTAGACATAGATAAACCCAAGTCTTTAATCATAATTTCTATCAATCACCGATCTTTAAAATTTCAATTTCATTTATTAATAATGAAGTTATAATACAATTTCAAATATGAAATTGCGTTGTGGATAAACAATTACAGTTTGTAATGTTATTTTATGAATTTTGGAGTTATGATTTAATTTTCAAGGCTATTTATTTGTCAAAGAAATATTTGTAAATTTTATATGTGACCCTCAAAATATTGTTTTCTAGATCTGCCACTAGTGGAATCATAATTAAGAGTGTTCACGATCTGATTTTTTTTTTTTTGATACAAAAGAGCAAGAGGATTAAAGAGAGTCACCTCTGGAACCGGACCCTAGACAATCAAATAACAAAGCCCTAGAAGCAACATCAGGACAGGACCTATCCCAAATGTGAAGATTGTCAAATTGGTAGCCAATACTCGTAACAGCATCTGCCACAAATTTTGCTTCACGAAAGATATGAGACCAAGAGATGCAATCGAAGGAGTTGGCAATACATCTGATATCTTCAACAATAGATGTGAGTCGCCAGGGAACGTTGCATTTACCGACAAAAGCTTCCATCACCAGCTTTGAGTCTCCTTCCACTGTAATGTTCTTCAACCATCTACTTCTAGCCACCCAAATAGCATCTCTAAGAGCAAGGCATTCCGCAACGTTGATAGAAGTCGACCCCAGCTTTCTAGCACCAGCAACCACTGGAGCACCATGACTATCTCTCAGAATGAAGCCAGCCACCGCCATTGAGCCTTTGACAGATCCATCAAAATTAATTTTGCAAAAACCCTCCCCAGGAGGCGTCCACTTAATGATTCTTTTACACATGTTCTTAGCAATATTAGCCCTTCTATAAGCATTTTTTGTGTAGAAATTTGTGAACTAAATGCCATTTTATGATTATTCGAAATACTTCATTTGACGTACCATCTCAAGAGTTATTATAAAAATATATTGCGTAAAATAAATTTTTAACATATTCTTGAAGTAATGTTAGAGAGACCAAATGATGTGCTTGTTAATGATTACATTATTACTTAAATATTAATTAACGTGTTTATTTCTTATTAGTGACACATCATTTAATTTAAAATTTTAATTTAAAAATTAATTTACCAAACATTACTCATTTTTAAATAATTAGCACATCACCGCCGCATATGATCCGCCTCTGTCACTGTCACGTAGATAAACAAATCAACATTTGACATGTGTAACTTTAGAGTTTCGTTTGTAATATCCACACATCCCATTTTACTTCCCACACACATTTTTAATTTTCGGCCGTCTGATCTAATGAATTGAAGAAGATCAACGGACAAAAATTATCAAGGGTGCGTGTAAAGTAAAATGGGGTGTATGGATAACACATCCCTATGTAAAAACACGCAACTTTCGAATATTGTGATTTTCGTGGTGATATGCAAAACCAATTTTACTATCTTCATGTACACAAAAATTGATTCAGCTTGGGATTTCGAATCACCTAAAAAAACTAAAAATGAGAAAGTTATGAAAAATGAGATTATGCCAATTTTAAGGTTGTAAGTGGATGAGACAGTTTGAACTGGAAGTTTTTTAGAATGAAAAATCATGTTTGCGATTTTGGATTATGTTTACTTTTGTTTTAAGTTTAGACTGACCATCTTCATTTGGACTTTTTATTTCTAAGATGGAGATTGATATTATACTGTCCCACCTTCTTTGGTAAACCACATGCGTGAGAATCTAGCCTCCTACCGAATTCCAGTCCTCTAAAAAATGAAAAAGACGTTTATGTGATCGTCCCTAAGTACTATATATGTATGAAATTGTGTTATGTATTTATTATTAAAATATGCCACCAATTAACTTGTGATTTTTTGTTGTAAGGCCAGACCAACTTATTATACTAAACTCAAAACAGACTGAATTTCCAAACCTCGCTTGAATTTGGCTTGTAGAATAAGCAAATACTCGGTTTGCCTCCACTCGTTTACAACTCTAGTCATTTTTAAGCAAGCAAAGTGGTGTAGTTTCCACAAGAATATACTTCCTTCAAACTTTTTAAAACTTTTTTTCCCCCCTTAATATGTGCATTATTATTACAGATTTATTTATCTAGTTCTTAATTTAGTGATATGTCAAGTCTAAAGTTCGAATCTTGTAAATCAAACACTTCTACATCATACAGGAAGGACAAATTAATATGGAAATAAAAATGCTAAGAGGACTTTCTCAAAACTAAGACTCTTCATGAACTCACTGTCACTTCACAGTTTAACGTCAATTCTCGTGTCAACACTACAGAACATTGTGTAGAAAGCATAAGGTGGCATAGAGTCTATTGAGAGAGTCCTACTAAAAAAAAAAAAATTCTCTTAACAATAGTAAATACTTTTTTTTTTGCCTTTTTGGGTAAATATGTTATCCCAATTGTATGAAAAGGCTAAACTATGTAATGTGGAAGGGAGTGTGCAACTCCACTATTTTGAAAAGGGCAAGATGGGGGTTCTAGGGTTTCTGGGTTCTAAGCACCGCGGGCGCTTCCGTGCCTTGTTCTTCTTTTTGTCGCTGGCCTGGTTCTATTGGCGGAAGGATGAGTACGGATTTAGTGTGAAGCATCACGATGATTGGGGGATGGATAATTCACTGGCTGATTTCTTTGAGGAAGAGATAATTGGGGCTAAGCTAATTATGAGTTCGTATGAGTCTGATTGGTGTGCTAAGTGGTGGATTATTGAGAGGGGTAGGTTTCTCGAGATGCTCTATGCTTACCTAGCTTTTTGCTTTTTACCTGTTAGTCTTTTTGTTGCTTACGTTGTGAGTTTTACTTTAATTGGTTTGTTACTTTGGTTTGTGCGGCCTCTGTCGGTTTGTGTTCGAGATCATTGCATCGTTCTATCTTCTGTCTGTGAGGTCTTTTGGCTTCTCTATGTTTTTTTTCTTGGATGTGACTTTCATCCTTTCTGGTGTTGCTTGGGGCATTGGGATAGTTTTTCTTCTTTCGGGGGTTGCTCTTTTTGGGAACGTTTGATCTTCCCATATGTTGTTTGCTTTGTTTTGATTGGTCTTGGACTGTCTAGTCCAATTATGTTTTTTTGGGGGTTTTTGCACACAAACTTCGATCCCAACATTTGGTGGCTTGGGATAATCATGTTCTCTGATTTAGGCTACTCGAGCTCTCTTGATGACTATAGATTCATCATCCTAGTTTGTTTTGACGATTGGGTTCCCCCTAACTGGTTCCCTATAAATTGTCATTTAGGATTTCTGTTCCTCCCACCATCCCTCAATTTCTTTTGCTTTTTCGTTATATTCTCCTTCATGATGACTAACCCTCAGCTTGCTTGCTCATCTTCATCCAGTGCCCGTAGACCTAGAATCTGCCTGGAGGGATATCTCCCAAGTTGGGAGAATCATTTTCCCGTTCCCCAGCATGGTAAAAACCCGGTCATCGTCGAGAAAGCAAATAGCGCCTTCACTATGGAAAAAGGGTGTTCCTAGGGTTAATACTCACCTTGTGTCCTCTATCAATGTGGATCATATGCTCTCTAGGGTTCTTATGGGGAAGATGTTTGGCCAGCCCTTAATGCTCGGTTAATTA
This sequence comes from Crataegus laevigata, assembly GCA_963580275.1. NCBI lineage: Eukaryota > Viridiplantae > Streptophyta > Magnoliopsida > Rosales > Rosaceae > Crataegus > Crataegus laevigata. The sequence goes on from OY756946.1 coordinate 8,757,638, forward strand.
AATGAAAGTTGATGCTTCTGTGGAAAAACGAGGTGAATAGTACTTTTTATCTGGACCATTTTGGGAGGAAATGGTTTTCTCTTGAGTTCACTGATGAGGATGACTTAAAGTTTGTCGTAAACAATAGGCATTGGTATGTCCGGGGTCAAAATTTCCACCTTGAATGTTGGACAAAGACTTTTAAGGACTTTGATATTATTACAAAGTTGGTGGTTTGGGCAAGGCTGCCGCGTGTTCCTGTGCAGTACAAAGAACAGATAATCAAGGACATCACTCAACCTATTGGGCGCGTGATCTGGGTTGATGAGGTAACTTTGAGTCTGAACGGGCTATTCGTGAAAGTCTTACTGGATGTGGACCTACGTTTTCCTCTGAAGCTTGTTTTAATCATCAACCATGAAAATGATACCCCTATTCTGATAAGCTATGAAAAATTGTTTGAGGTGTGCATCTACTGTGGTCGTAGGCGCCTTGAGAGACATAGATGTGTAAAGTTTGAGGCTGATGATGGCTGCTTCATGATAGATAAAGCTTTTTTAGAATGAACCTACTGTTTACCCAGGTGATGTAGTTGTAGATGAAGATCTTAAAGCTTGCCTTCAAGATGATGTGATGTATGAGGAACCGAGTCATCGAGTAGAAGTGGGTCGACTAGATGAAGAGGGCTAGACTACGATCATTCCTAAGTGGAGGAGGAAAGATGAGAGGAGAAACTCTGGTGAAAACTCAAAGGAGGGTAGGTCCTATAAGGAGGTGGCCTCTAGCCCTAGGCCGAAATGGACTCCTAAGGCGGATTTAGTGCAAGACTGAAAGAGGGCTGGGAAGGCCAAGGAGCTAGCTAGGCAGGTAAATGCGGATTGTCTAGATTTTCGAGGCGTTGCCAATGATGAACTTCTTTATTATGTTAAGTTTATCAAGGAGTGGTTCTTACCTAATTATCTTGTCTTTGAAAATTCTATTGATTTAATTTCTCAATGTAAGTCTTTTGGTTCTAGTGGTCTTAGGCTTGATCAATTGATTTTTTATATTTTATGCCATGTCTATATTGGAACAAAATCAGGATATATTGATGCCAACTGTGAAAGATAGGGAGCATGCTGGGGATCATGTTGCTGCTTTGCATGTAGCTGAGATGTTTTCTGCAATTGCTAGACCAATGGTGGGAATGTTGAGTCCTAGGAAGCACATCCGAGAGGAAAAAGCTGAGGAGGTGGGGCCATCTGCTTATCTAGACGAGTTAGACTAATGAAGGGTATGGTGTGGAATTGTAAGGGTACAGGAAGACCAGAGTTCAAGAATAATTTCAATTATCTTTCTAGTTTAGCTAAGTTATATTTCTTTTGCTTTGTTGAAACCCAGTCCGGTGTGGAGAATGCCCCTACTAATCTTTTTGTACATTATTTTGACCAGTTTTTTGCATGTAATCCCGAGGGTAGATACATGGAGTGTTTCTGTGTTGGAACTCTGGCACCTTAGACATCAATGTTATCTCTGTTTCTTCGCGTTATATTCATGCTTCTATTAAAGATGTGTTACTGAATATTGAGTTCATTACTACTTTTGTTTATGTCTACCCACAGAAAAATCTACAAGAGAGTATGTGGGAGGAATTAGTTTCCCTAAATCCTGGGCATATGCCTTGGATGATGCCAGGGGACTTTGACTGTATCTTAAATACTCAGGAAAAGTAGAGGGGAAATCGAAATGATCATAATCTTATTTTCTTGGACACAGTCGGCCCTCTTGTTAAACAGGGAAGGAGGATATTTAAGTTTGAAGCAATGTGGAATTTGCGTCCAAATTTGAAGAATTTTGTGAAGGAGACTTGGTGCTGCGATGATAGTCTATCCCTTATTGACTATTTTTGGGGCTGTCTAGGTAAGTTTTCTTTCCTTGTGAGAAATTGGAACCGTGTGGTGTTTGGGTCGGTTAAGGAAAGAAAACAGAAGATCCTTAGTGACCTTAGTAAAGTCCAGTAGGAAATTATGTCCTCAAATAGCAATTCTATTGATTATAATACAATTCAAGGAAAAATTCAACAAGAAGTGCATCTCAATGAATAGCTTTCACAAGTCCCGAAGGAGGAAGAGGTAATGTGGGCCCAAAAAGCTAAAGCTAATTGGCTTTAAAATGGTGACAAAAATACAAGGTTTTTTCAATTGAGTGTAACCATAAGGAAAAAACGGAATGAAATCACCAAAAATAGGGATGGTAATGGATTCTGGTTTTCTAAAGGAAAGGGGATAGAGCAGGTTTTTGTTAATGAGTTTAAATCGAGACTCATTCGAGGGCAAAGTCCCACCAATGACCAAATCAAGTTAGTAACTCAAGTCATTGAATCTTGTATATCAAGTGAACAAAATTGAAAGTTAATTGCTATTCCCGGGGATAGTGAAATATGGGATGCCGTTAGAAGCATTGGGGCTTTAAAAGCTCCAGGACTTGGTTAGGTTCATGCTAGCTTTTATCATGAGTCTTGGAGCATGGTCGGGCTTTCTGCGTGCAACATGGTCAAGGATTTTTTTTTTGTTAATAGTGCTAGCCTTTAGTTGATTAACCATACAAATATTACTTTAATCTCGAAGGTGGAGTTCCTTGAGACTGTTAATCACTATCATCCGATAAGTCTATGCAATGTGAGTTATAAAATTATAGCTAAGATTCTTTGTGCAAGATTAAAATCTATCATACCTATTTGTATATCCCCTAACCAAAGAGCCATTACTCCGGGAAGATCTATCAAAGATAATATTCTAATTGCTCATGAATTATTTACAAGTTTCAACAGGAAGAAAGGAAGAACGGGAGATCTTGCCATTAGGCTTGACTTGGAAAAGGCTTAGGACTTACTAGACTAGGACTACATCAAGTGTGTGTTGGATAGTTTTGGTTTTTGTTAAAGGTGGGTTAGCCTAATTATGGAGTGTATTACTTCAACCTCTTTCTCCAGCAATATTAATGGTGAACCTCATGGATATTTTACAGTAGAGGCATAAGACAAGGTGACCCTCTCTCTTGGTATATTTTAGCAAGTACTCCTAAATCTATATTCGTTTACTTCACCAGTTGGCTATAAAGTTTCAAATCTAATTTTTGCGGATGATTGTTTCATTTTTATTAAAGCTACCACAAAGGGTGCTAGGAATGTTATGGATGTTCTAAGTAAGTTTGCTACTACTTCGGGACAACAAATTAACTTCAATAAATCTTCATTGTATTTCTCTTCAAATACTAATAGCCTAACTAGAAATGAGATTGTAAATATTCTTCAAATTTAGTATAAAACTACCATTGGAAAATATCTTGGAATTCATAACATTGTCTTTTGGAAGGATCCTTTAAATGGAAGTGAAGTGATACAAAGGGTTAAGCAGAAGCTAGTGGGCTGGAAGGCTAATACACTTTCTAAGGCTGGAAGACTCACCCTTGTTCACACTAATATCTCAGGTGTGCCTAATCATATAATGTCCGGTTTCAAATGTCCTAAGAAGATAACCAATTAGCTAAATAAGGATACCAAACAATTCTTCTAGGGTAATAACTATAAGAGCAATCCAATAAGTTGGAGGGAAGTCTACAAACCTAAACAAAGGGGTGGATTAGGTATTAGAAATTTGGATCACTTCAATAGTGCTTGCCTAACTAAGTTGGGCCGGAAAGTTGTGGGCAAACATAGTTAGAAGGAAATATCTTAGAAAGGAAACATTTTTGGAAAGCAAAGGTAAGCAACACCATTCTCTTGCTTGGAAAGGTATTCTGAGAGCAAGGGACATAATTTCAAAGGGTATGAGATGGGTAATCGGTGATGGCAAGGACATCTTGTTCTGGACTCATAATTGGGTTTTTCCTCACCCTATTTTCCATCTTATACCAACAAACCAATTCCATCGAATTAAGTGGGATATAAAAATTGCTGATTTTTAGTGGATGGTCAGTGGAATAGACACAAGTTTGAGAATGTGTTAGATGTTGATATTGTTAATAAAATATGCGACATACCTTTTCCTCTTAATAGTGCCAAAGATACTGTGGTATAGGGCCCTAATTCAAATGGCAAGTTTTCAGTGAAATCAGCGACTTGGCTCCAAGTTGAGGAGTTACACTCTTGCTCAACACAAATGATTATTAATAAGATCTGGAAGCAGATTCTGCCCCCTAAGATTAAGTTATTTTCCTGGATTCTTGTCAAGGGAAGGTTACAAACCAGTAAGCGTCTAAGTAAGTTTTTACCTAATATAAATAATCAATATCAGATCTGTCTTAATCAGGAAGAAGACCAGGACCATCTTTTTCTTCACTGCCAGTATACGAGGTAGGTCTGGTCCTTTTTGAATGAACCTCATTTTAGCAATCTTGCCAACAATCTCCAGGTAATTGATTGATTAAGTACTTTACCACATGATGGAAATAATGAAGTGAGCTGTTTAAGTAGAGCTTTGACTATTTGTTGGCAAATCTAGAATGATAAAAATGCAAAAGTTTTCAAAAATGAGATTCCTATACACTACCAAACTGTGCTGAAAGTTATGTTTATGGCTAAGGAGTATTTTAAAAAGAATGCTAATCATGATAAAAAAAAATAAAAAAAAATATTTCTGAGGAAAATTCCAATAATAAGTTGATTAGATAGCAACCACCCCACCCGCTCATGTTAAAATTTATTTTGATGGGTCTGTATCATAATCTTTGGCTGCTGGTAGATTAGTGGTTAGGAATTGGGATAGTAAGCCTATCCTTGTTGGTGCAATAAAATTCGGCTATGTAAGCATCAATGTTGCCGAGGCTTTGATTTGGGCAAAGAGAAGGAATTAGAGACATGTCTTGGTGGAAGGCAACTCAAAGCTTGTCCTGCATGCAATTTGTGGATATTGTGCCATTCCTTGGAACTTAAAACCAATTATTGAGGACATCAAGTGGTGTGCCAACAGCTTTCAAGACATTAGAGGGAGCCATATCTTCAGAGAAGCAAACTTCGTTGCAGATGCCTTGGCTACTATTGGTCTTAGGAGTTTGAATCTTTGTATTTGGGATGCTTGTCTCCCGAGGGATGCTCTTCAGACTTTTCATTTTGACTATATTGGCATTGGTTGTGTCAGGGGTTTCTCGCTCTAATATATTTCCTTTTCTATATAAAAAAAAAAATTGTATGAATGTAGAGAACGTGTACAACTCAAATCACATGGATGATTTAACATTTGGCAATCATGCATGCATTGACAACACACACTCATTATCCTATGTCTCCAAAATAGTACATTTGTAATTGATGTAACGTCCATACATGGTAGACCAGAAATGGAATTATTTACTTTCCAAAATTAAAAAAAAAAAAAGAAAAAAATAACGATTTATTACTATCGCCTCACATGTTTTGTCGATCGCCGATATGAATATTATAGATGCTACATGATTACAACAGCCAACACTATTTATTATATATGCACATCTCTTTGTGTGTTTATATGTGTGTGTGTGTGTATCAGCCTGCGGGCAAAAGAAAGGGGAAGCTATGGCTACTTACTGTGTTACCGGAGCCACTGGTTTTATAGGGTCTTGGTTGGTGAAGAGCCTCCTGGAGAAGGGCCACATGGTTCATGCCACAGTCCGTGATCCCGGTCTGTTCATCTCTTTAACCAAGCTCTTAATGTTTTCTGGTTTTAATTTTCAAGTTTTAATTTTCATCCAAGCAGAACAACAGTTTTTGTTTGTGTGACTTTTTATGGTTGATCTTCGAACTAGAAAGGGAGAAAGAGAATTTCTGGTTTCACTACCAACGCGCCAACTAATATAATGTCATATTAAGAGAGTCTTACACATAAATCTTATATTAATGGTCACCTCATGGTGACGATTAACCTGTTGGATTCAAGTCCTTCACATGAGGACCATTAACTTTCTAAAATGTGCATAATTTTTAGGTCAAAGCATCAATACTTGCATAGTAGCTGAAAGAAGGATCATATTTGAGTTGGCATTAGCTTTTGGGATAAGTCTTCAATAGTCTGGATTACTTAATATTTGGGTTTTATATCTATTAGATTGATAAGTATGTAAAAATAGTATTTTTTTCAATTCAATCATGACTGTTCATTTTTCGTACTATTGAAGAAGAAAAATTGAGATTCTAATATTGGCAAAGTTTTTTTTAGTCGAAGTTTGTTTTAGCTAGAAAAATCATCAATAGGCCTGCCGTAGAAGTCATGTGACTGCCAAGGTTAAGTAATAATTACATGCATTTTAAATTCGATCCCAATGTCAATATATATAAAATTCATATGCGTGTATGAATGGAATTTCTGCGCCATACTATAACTATAATTAACCCTTCTAAATAAGAGTTAGAGAATAAGCCGAGTATGCCATTTTGATTGGTAGACTACGAATGTCAATTTCTTCTGGCCCGGTCCAATTTATAGGTCTAATTTCTGGTTGAGATGTCGTTAGGAGTATGAACCCTACAACGGGATAGAAAAGACTTTGTATGTGCTTATAAGTATTTGAATTATTCCTTATATAGTCAATTAGTTTTATTTAGAAAACCTTAACTTCTTCTTGGTGTCAGAGAGGTTGTCTCACGTGTGAAGCCCAAGACCCACACGTACTCCATGTCACCTCATTTGTGTTGTCTACGTGTTAGGCTTCAAAATTCTCCACATGTGAGGGGTATGTTGAGAATGAATCCCACATGATAGGAGGAGGGTCCTTACATGTGCTTATAAGTATTGGAATACTCCTGATGTTACACGTGCTCCATGGAAACAGATTGAGTTTTTAGTTTCAAATAAGTCAATTACTTGCGCCACAAGTTACTTAGACTCCTTAGTTCAAAAAGGATTGTTGTTCTCCAAAAAAAAAGGATTGTTTATAGATGGGTTGAGTTCGTAAAAAGTTATTTTCTCTGCCTTGTAAACAATAGGGGTGCAACTTGAGTTGGAACAATCTGAATCCGGCCTTGTCCAACCCGACTTTAAACCCGAACAAGTGGTTTTTTTTAAAAGTTATAACCCGTTTGAACCCAACCCAATTTCAACCCGTTCATTGATAAGGTTGAGTTGGGTTGATCATTTGCCCGTCCATCCCCAACCCAACCCGACTAACCAAACCCAATCTAATCAGATTGTAACCTATATCAATTAATACTCCTACTACACCCAAGTGAGCTAAATCCAAAAATCAACACCCTTTCTAATATTTTTTTTAATAAATTACGCTTAATAATTACTTAAGCATTTAGGGAATAAGAGGCTTTGATTAGTCAACCCATATTCATAGTCTCTAAATCCTAAAACTTTATAGTAGATTGATTTATGAAATTAAAGTTAGCTAACTTTGATGCTACTTGGCTTAATTTTTTTTAGGAATTCTTGAAAACTAAGTTGTTACAAGATTAAACTTGAAAGAGTTGGGCAACCCAAACCCAACCTAAGTAAATCATAACCCAATTAAACATGAGCCCAAATAAACCCAAATGAAACCCAATCTGAACCCGAGCCCAAATTGTAAAAGTTGGGTTAGGATTGGGTTGATTTTCCAACCTGGCCAACCCACCCAAGTTGCACCCCTAGTAAACAAGGACTTTTGATTGTACATCATATATGAAGTTATAGGAAGGTTTATTTTCATTCAAGTTGCTAACTTTCTTGAGATTCAACTTTGATTAGCAACAAGGTAAGTAAAAACATTTAGTTCAACATGATTAAGCATGTAAAAACTTTGAAATAAGCATTGGAGATCAAGATAAAGATTAAGGAAAATACATAAAAGCCAGATCTACTTCACAGAAATGTAAATAAAGGAGGTTTGGGCAAGGTTTCAACCTTGGCAGAAAAGGTTTGTCTCCTCGCTGAGCACCTCTTCTTGTGTTTTACAAAACAAACAGTTTCTTTAATGGAATAGTACTAACAGTTTCACAAAAGGGAATCGATACTACATAAGTACATGTAGTAAAGCTTCTAAAAAATGACAAAGGAAAGTTTTTAGCAAGAAAATACAAGGGAGATGACAGAAAATAATAAAGCTGTCTAGGGTTCTTATTGTTGAGTTTAGAGTGTTGAGAGTCCTTTTTGCTTGCCTTTCTTGCTTTATAGGCTTTTAGCCCGAGTGTCCAAACTTTCTCTTTCTAGTACACTTCTCTCCAAATGATTGCCTTCAGTAAAGAGTGAGTCACCTCTTTGTTTTTCGTTATTTACTCATTTCTGCTATGAGAGCTTTTCAGCTAAGGCCTGGCTGCCCTATGCTCTTTGTCACTTTAATGGTAGGGCTGCTGCCTATTAGGCCATCTCCAATTGAAGGGTCCAGAGGGCAAAAAATTGCCCGAAAACCGTCTCCAATCGAGGGCTAGGCCATAGTGCTCGTGCGCCTTATGGAATTTGAAAGGGCCAAAGGGCTAGAGGGCTGGCCCATTCCAGCTAGCCCGGGGTTGGCCAAAATTCTTGGTTATTCCTATCGGATATAATCGTTAGTAATAGTTCGATTATTCATGTTGGATATAACCGACAGGAATGGTAGGCAAAGTTTGAATTTAACGGCTAGTTACCATTGGCGTTGGATTCAAAAAAAAAAAAAAAATTCAGGGCCAAATTTTTCTTTTTTTAATTTTCACCATTCCATACTATCTCACTTCATTCTATTTCAATTCTTCAAATTATATTTTCTTAAAATTTTTCAAATTTTCACATTATAATTCTTCACATTTCAATTTTTCAATTTTTTCAATTCTTCACATTTCAATTTTTAATTTTTTTTTTTTCAATTCTTCACATTATAATTTTTTCAACATTTCATGTTAACGTTACTTAGCCGTTGGATTTGAACTTTAGTTGTAGTTTTTAAATAATAAATTATGCTTAGCCCTATGGCCCTTTAACCCTCGATTGGAGATAGTTTTTTGTGACATGGCTAAAACGAACCCTATGGTCCTTTGGTCCTCGGTTGGAGATGGAGGCAAATATGGCCTTGTATTGTTTATTAAAACATTAATATCTTGGAGGGCCAAATGGCTAACACAGGCCCTCTGGCCAGCCCTCAGTTAGAGATGGCCTTAGCTGCCGACTAATAATAATTAAATAATCCATAGGCTAATGCCTTTACCAAAGCCACCACTAGGCCAAGTTAAAAATTGCTTTGCACATCTGGCTTTCTTTGAATTAAGGCCAAGTCTAATTATCAGCCGAAACAACTGGACTACTCATATTGTTTCAATAAAGGGTGATGAGTTTCTTCAGATATCCTTTAACTCATAAGCATGATAATTTATCTTTTCTATGAATATTTCAATAAGGGTGATGAGTTTCCACTTAAAATTGCACAGCCAAGTGTTTGCACCTATTATCATTGTGGACAAGCACTGACCGGTTGAGATTGTTCCGAGCGGATTTGGGAGAAGAAGGAAGCTTCGACGAGGCTGTGGAGGGCTGTGAAGGCGTATTTCACGTTGCAGCATCCATGGATTTCAGTGTTACTGTCAAAGAAAACATTGGTAATGCATAACATGTTACATTTTCACTAGACAAAAATAGCACATATGCACTCCTAGTACATAAAACCCTTATGAGTTCCTATCTGAAATTTTGATCTCTAGAGAGTTATGTTCGATCAAATATCATTGAGCCTGCAATCAAAGGAACCTTAGACCTCCTCAAATCCTGTGTGAATTCCGGAACGGTGAAAAGGGTTGTACTCACCTCTTCCATTAGTACTATCACTGCCAAAGACGGCAACGGAAATGCAAGAGTTGTTGATGAGTCTTGCCAAACTCAAGTTGATCAAGTTCTAACTGCAAAAGCAAGTGGATGGGTAAATGTTTCCTCTTCTCTCTCTCATGCTTTATTCTTACAATTAAAAAATAGTCAGTAGTTCGAGTCTATCTAGTTGAAATAGTCAGTATAGTTTGACGTAACAAACGAGGCTTCATTGTGCATGAAACACGTTCTTTCTTTAATTGACAGGTTTATGTACTTTTGAAGATTCTCACGGAGGAAGCAGCATTCAGATTTTCAAGTGAGAAAGGGATTAATCTTGTATCAGTCGTAACAAGTACTGTTGGGGGGCCTTTTCTCACTTCCAAAGTTCCATCAAGCATTCAAGTTCTTCTTTCTCCAGTAACAGGTGGTTCTGCTGTATCTATCTTCTTCCCTTCTCAATCTGCCCATGGTACGAGAAAAATTTATCATTGAAATATACAAATAAACTATGCCAGCTTTTCCAATATAATAGAATTTAAACTTATTTTTATGCTTAAATAAAATAAAAGGTGCGGTTACAATACCATGTGGCCTTAAGTGCACCGGATTTTTTAATGGGGTAAATGAAAGTACATAATCTATTTCTTTAAATCTTACCTATTCATTTTATATTGCATTGAATGCAACGTGCTATTATAAAATTTCCACAAATAAAAAGTATGGATATGATCTTCTATGCAGGTGACTCTGAACTCTATGGCATATTATCTGCTGTAAATGCAAGGATAGGATCAATTGCGTTAGTTCACATTGAAGATATATGCAATGCGCACATGTTTTTAATGGAGCATGCCAAAGCTGAAGGTCGTTACGTTTGCGTTGCCCAAAGTTGTCCAATGTCCAAGTTGCTTTACTATCTAGCTCAGGCATATCCTTGCTCAAATTCAAAAAGGTATACTTCTTCTGTTATGGACGTTTCAAGTCACTTATTATGTCCAGTGTTACTTCTCTTTTTAATGTTGGATGAAATCCTGAGTTCAACCTCGCCACCCAAATTAATTGAAAAACTAAGTGGTCTATCGTATTAGACGATGGGTGGGCTTTAAGTTGGAAGTATTTAGACAAACAATACGTTCCTCCTCAAGTTAAGTTCCCAACTGAGATCCTCATCAGATCGCTCTATATATATATTGTGAGATTAAGCCCACCATTTTCCCTTTATTATAGAGAATATTGTTTGTTAATAAATAAAAAAAATCTTCAATAACCATTTTCTCAAAAGACCAAATGAATGACTAATAGTATGAAAATAGAGTTGATTAGACCAACTCCAACTCTGGCTGAAGGTCTATAATTTTAGGCCTTTGCTTTTTGACTGGGCTTCCAGTGGTGGCCAAAAGAGTGGGATTTCGTGACGAATACCAAACGTCGGTATAACAATGTGCGAGATAAGTGATGCGCCTAATTCTAAAGATGGAGAAAGATTATCTCCCCTCTTTCCCTTCCTATTTGAATAGTTACGAGTCAGCCACCACTAATAGCTTTGCAAATCATGCGGCTGAAATCAAATGACCATTGATTGATCCAACGACTACATTTCAAACATTTATATTTATATTATTTACTTTTGTTTGTACCATACTTGACCAACCCCGAAACTACTAAGCACCAATCAGCATTATACCGTCAAGGACCCACAAGAGTTTTCCTCCAACCAAGAGGCCAATCACAACGCGACACATGTCAACGTCAGAGGCCAACCATAGCACGACATGTGTCAACGCCAGAGGCCAATCACAGCATGACATGTGTCAATGTCAGAACAAAACTAGAAACTCTTCTATAAATAGGGATCATTCTCCCACAAGAATCCCTAATGCCATTTTGTACTAAACCATTCACTAGAACTCACAAAAGGAGAGCTTGAACCTATGTACTTATGTAAACGCTTCACAATTAATGAGAACTCCTCTACTCTGTGGACGTAGCCAATCTGGGTGTACCACGTACATCTGGTGTTTGCTTCCCTACCTCTATCTCTTTACATACTTATCTACATTGGTAACTAGAGCAATCTAGCGAAGGTCACAAACCTGGCACTTTTTGTTGTACCAAAGTCCTCACTGATTTTGTGCATCAACATTTGGCGCGGTCTGTGGGAAACGACACTTATTCCGACTCTCTCCAGCTTTGTCAAGCTAGTTTCCATAGTTCGTACACTCTCATTTAACCAGGCATCCCTCTCCAACATGGGGAGCGAAGAAAACTACAACACACATAATGACACTCTACTTGTGCATATTGTGAAGCAGTGAAGGAAAGAACGAAATAAGTTTGCTCTTCGAGCTGGAGGCTCATAACAACAAGATAGCAATGAAGAATGAGATCCTCCAGGAGCAGTATGAGAAGCTTTTCGAGATGCTCCATGGGGCTAAACATGCTCAAACACACGAGTTTGTCACCCTGTTAAAGTCAACAATCATTTGAATGCCCCCAACACGGAGGGTTACCGATATCCAACATGGATATCCCTGATAGAGAGCGAGCTACCCATCAAGGTGTCAATCAACATGAGACTTCTTTCAACCCAGCTGCTTCAACCCAAAGCAGGGGAAGTGGAAGAAGACATTTCCTGGCAGAGGGAACGAAAGATCGAAAGCTATTTATCGCGACTATCAGGATTTTTTGAAGCAACGTCGAGAGAACCTCATCTACATAAGCTCAAAGATCAATGACCCAAGGGTTTCTGAGAGACTCGGTCCCTTACCACGGCCCAGGCTGGCTACCAAGTTGGGGAAAGGGCAACAAGTCCTAGAGAAACATGAAGGTATAGAGGACTCAGAGGTGTTTCGACAGACATACCTTAGAAGTCAGTATGGCGAGTCCAAGGAAAAATCACTTACTCTTGATCAAACTTTCCCACTTCTAAGAGGTGATAGAGATTTACGAAAGAAAGCCCCAGTGGTACGTGACTCCACTCAAGACCCCCTTGTCCTACAACTCCTTGAGGAAGTAAACAAGTTGAAGGCCGAACACAAGCTGAGATACCTTATTGGAACCAACCTAGGCCTGACCCTCTTACAAGGAGGATCCTCAACACCCCCTCAAAGCAAAGACAAAGCAGAAGCTCGGTTTACAACTTTATACCAGAAGGGAAGACCCGATTGAACACCTCAACCTCTTTGAGTCCACCATGGCATACCAGATGCATATTGACGAAGAACGATGTCTTCTCTTCTCTTCCACCCTTTATAGCGGAGCTCTAAATTGGTATTGTCATCTCCTACCTGAGACAGTAAACTCATTTGAGGAGTTGAGGAAACTGTTTGTTTCTCAACACATCTTCCAGACCGATCTCTTGCACTTTGCAGATGACTTGTACATTATTCGCCAGAAGCCAGATGAGTCATTACGTAAGTATGCCGGCCGCTTCAGCCATGAGTATTCTCGTTATGCTGAGGCAAATGACAAGATTGCCCTCAAAGCCTTCACAACAGGCCTACAAGATTGTTTCTTCAAGTACATGATCAATGCCAACAATTGGAAGACTTACTCTGAGGTGATGGCACAAGCTTACAACCATGGCTCCGCCGAGGCAAGGACATATCAAGATAAACCCCTTACAACCATCCCTTATCAGCAAGTAGGGAGTGGAAGCCAGACCCACCCAAATGAGAGGACCTCAACCTTCTAAATAGCAATAGTGCCTCTTCATGCTTTGTGTAATGCTTCGCCAAATCAGCAGACATATCAATCTCAGGGCAAGAGGAAGGATTTCCACCCTCACAACTCTCATTTTAGTAAAAAGAGTAAGGGGCATTATCGCGATAACCAAAACTATTGCCACAATAATGCCTGCCCCTAGGCAGTCAATGCAATGGGCCAAACATGTGTCAGGACAAGCCCTACCCCGAGGTATGAGACATACACGCCTTTAAACGCCACATATGTGGCTATTTACCCTAGTATAGCTCACCTGATACCGAAGCCAAAATCGAGGCAGCCAGATTACAAGTCCACTAGGACCACATGTGTGTTGTGCTACTACCATGAACATAACGGTCATGAAGGAGAGAAGTCCATCATCCTCAGTGACCATATCGAAGCTTTGGCACACGAAGGAAAAATTGATCAATTCCTCCTTTACCTTCTGAGGGATAACCATAACCAACGCCAAGTGAATGTGATATATTCCATAAGCAGTGGCACACCCATATCTAAATCTTCTAACAAGGCCATGAAAAACAATGAACGAACTTTGAGGCCTGGCCACCAGGTGTTTCATGTGGAAGATATTAGGGGGGGCAAATATCAAAAGCCTGACTGGGATCCAATATGTTTCTACCCTGAGAAAGAAATAGGTATGATCTACCCTCATAACGACCCAATGACCGTGGAGGCTTATATAGCCAACTTTGATGTTCGACGAATCCTTGTAGACACGGGGGCTTCGGTCAATATCATGTTCGCTGAAGCTTTCAGAGCACTCAATATGGTTGAACACTTGCTCGATCGCTCGATTTCTCCTCTGATAAGCTTCTCCGGTGATATTGTGCAACCCATAGGGAGCATACACTTACCCTTTACCATTGGTACATGCCCTTACACAGCTACCATTACCACTAACTTCCTGGTGGTTGACTACCCAACAGTATACAATGTCATATTTGAACACACAAACATCAATGATCTTAAGGCCATGGTATCCACGCATATGTTGTTGATGAAATTCCCAACTCCCTATGGCAATAGTTACTTCAGATGAGATCAATTTAGTGCACGATCATGTTACAACACTTTAGTTAAGCAACAATATTTGCTTGTGCCCTAAGAAACTCTCTCTATACATGGCCAAGCCACAAAGACTAGCCTGGATGAAGCCGACTTGGCTCTCCATAATGGCAAGGATCAACTAGACGATCCATGAGATGACTCTTTCACCCAATAAGCACAACCTGCTAAAGAGTTGGAGAAGGTTTCTATCTCCAAAGACTATTCAGATTGCATAGTAAAGATTGGCACCACCCTGTCACCACCAATCTGTTTGGCACTGATCTCTTTTTTTTGCAAGAGAGCACTGAAGTCTTCGCCTGGTCACATGAGGACATGTCAGGCATCTCTTCCGATATCATTTGTCATCGCTTGAGTATTGATCACAAGACCAAGCTAGTGAGACAGAAGCGATGATCTTATGATGTCGAACGTTATAAGGCAATGAAGGTAGAGGTGGAGAAACTCAAAGACATAGGTTTTGTTTGTGAAGTCAATTACCTAACTTGGGTAGCGAATGTTGTCCTTGCCAAGAAAAATTCGACCAAGGAAAGTCTCCTGCTTCAAAATGTCTTATGGAGGATGTGTGTCGACTACACTGACTTAAACAAAGGATGCCCTAAGGATAGTTTTCCCCTCCTTCTCATTGACAGACTTATCGACTCAACGGCAGGGTGTGAACTCTTGAGCTTCATGGATGCTTACTCAGGGTACAACCAAATCCTCATGAACCCTTCAAACCAAGAGCACATAGCCTTCACTACTGACAGAGGACTATATTGCTATAAAGTCATGCCTTTCGGCCTAAAGAATGCAGGGGCGACTTATCAGAGACTAGTCAATTCAATGTTCGCCGAACAGATTGGGAAGAGCATGGAAGTTATGTTGATGATATGCTAGTCAAAAGCAAACATGTTGACCAACACATCACCAACTTATCTGAAACCTTCACCATGCTGAAAAAGTATCGAATGAGGTTGAACCCCAACAAATGTACATTCGGCGTGGGCTCTGGCAAATTCTTGGGCTTCATGATTAGCTAACAAGGAATTGAAGCTAATCCCGAGAAGATCAAAGAAATCCTTGATATGAAGTAAGAAGTACATTACATGGATTGATGAGTGTGCCAAGGCATTCAAGAACCTCAAGGAGTACATGAGTAAAGCTCTATTACTCTCTAAATCCGAGGTTGGCGACATTCTCATTATCTATCTATCTGTTTTACCTTCAGCAGTCAGTTCCGTTCTCATTCGAAGGGATAACAATGTCGAACGACCTGTCAATTATGCCAGCAAGGCATTGCAAGATGCAGAGACACGATACTTTAACATTGAAAAATTAGCTCTAGCATTGGTCATGTCTGCTCGAAAACTTCGCCCTTAATTCCAAGCACACTTCATTGTCGTGTTTACCAATCATCCCCTTCGACAAATACTCCAAAGTCCTGACACTTCGAGATGAATGATCAAGTGGGCGATAGCACTGGGTGAGTTTGACATCTCTTACCAACCAAAGCCAGCTGAGAAGGGCCAAGCATTTGCAGATTTCATCACCGAATTCACATATCCTGTCGACATTTCTCCTACACCTGAGGCACCAGCTCTGTTAGACTCGGAAGCTCGAAAGGCTGAACCAACATTCCCAGTATGGACTTTGTATGTTGATGGCTCTTCCAACCAACAAGGTTGTGAAGCAGGACTAGTCCTTATCACCCCAGACAAAGTGGCAATGGAGTATGCTCTTTGCTTCAAATTTAAAGTATCAAACAATGAAGCCGAGTATCCTGGCAGGCTTGCGTTTGGCCAAGCACCTTGGAGTTAAACAAATTGGTATCTTCAGTGATTCCCAATTGGTGGTTAACTAGGTCATGAATAACTTTGATGCTAAGGATAGCTCCATGGCAGCATATCTTGTACAAACACAACTTTTGCTCAAGCACTTCAAATACCAGATCACTTAAATCCCTCGAGCGGTAAACAGTCATGCAGACGCCTTAGCTTTCCTCGCCTTAGCAATGGAAGACAAGATTGGAAGAAAAATTCATGTCGAATTATTGGCAGCACCAAGCACTATGGTCATGGAAGTATGCAACTTACAATAAGGGGATAGTTGGATCAACTCGATTTATAAATTCCTTGCTCATGGCATACTTCCAAACGATAAAGTCCAAGCCAAGCAAATTCGTTACAAGTCTACCCACTACCTGATCATTATTGACTAACTCTATAAGCGAGGTTTTAACTTGCCATACTTAAGGTGTCTTATGCCTGCTGAGGCGGAAATTATCCTTCGAGAGATACATGAAGGAGTTTGCGGAGATCATGCCGGATCTTGGTCTCTATCACACAAGGCTTTTCACCAAGGATACTACTGGCCAACACTCCACCAAGATGCCATCAAAGAGTGTCAATGTTATGCAACCATTCCCTACTCCCCTCATGAGCCTCTCACTTCTATGATCAGCCTTTGGCCCTTCACACAGTGGGGACTTGATTTGATTGGCCCAATGCCTGTGGGGAAGGGCAAGGTCTGTTATGCAACTATTACTGAGGCAAAGATAGAGGACTTTGTGTGGAAGAACATCCTTTGCAGATTCGGCATTCCCAATGCCATAGTTACTGACAATGGGCGACAGTTTGACAATAAGAGGTTCAGGACTTTCTGCTCTAAGTTCAACATTAATCTATACTTCGCCTCCCCAGCTCATCCTCAGGCTACAGACAAGTTGAAGTAATCAACAAAATAATCAAGCGCACTTTGAAGACCAACTTGGACAAGGCTAAAGGCTGTTGGCCAGAACTTATGCCTCAAGTTCTCTGGTCATACCACACTTCATATCGAACTTCAACAAGAGAAACACCATTCTCACTCGCCTTTGGTACAGAGGCATTTGTCCCAGTTGAGGTTGAGCAAGCAACATACCGAGTCCAGAACTACAGGCAAAGTGAAAATGACAAATAACTCACCCTCAACTTGGATCTAGTTAAGGAACACAGAGATCAGGCTCACTTGAGGAATGTTGCTTACAAGTAGCGCGTTTCCAACTACTATGACTTTAGGAGTCAAACCTCGCTCTTTCAAAGTGGGGGACTTGGTATTGTAGAAAAGACTACTCTACGACAGAGTCCCTAGTGAAGGCACACTCAGTCCAAATTGGGATGGACAATTTGAAGTTATTGGCATCGGTCGTCCTGGCTCCTGCAAGCTCAAAAGCTCAGAGGGCAAGACCTTTGGCCATCCATGGAACGTTGATCACTTGAAATACTATTACAAGTAGACTCACACTGTACAAGCATTGAGCTATGGCCATTCGACATCCTATGTAATGAAGGCCATCTGGCCAAATTCAATAAAGATGTGATTCAGACAACTTGGTATTCACTCTTTTGCATTCCCAGCAATGAAACACTTGGTCTCACCCTGACCTAAGAAAACCCTCCAAACGACAACGTAAACATCATACATTTCCTTCATGCATATCAAAACATTCATAAGCATCACTCATGTCAATCAACATAAACATCATACATTCCCCTCATGCATAGCAAAATATTCATAAGTATCATGCATGTCTATCAACATAAACATCATACATATCAACACATTCATACATAAGCCAACTGAGCTTTGAAAGGGTTCATCATACTCTAATATCATTCGGCAACTTACAACTCTTACCACCACCCAGGTGATGAAAGAACTCACCTTCATGCCACCAACCAAGTGATGAAAGGTGGTGAAAAGTGACGAGTGGTACAACTTGTACATGTGCACACCTAGCATCCACAAATAATCAAAAACCCTCAAGTTTTACAACTCAACTAGGAGAGCACTTATGCGCAACAAGGGTTATAGTCACCAACAATGGCTTCAATGCATGGTATACGAAAATCAAGGTTTTCAGCCTTTTGCATCAGCTCCAGACATCTCCTTGCTGTAACAATGCAAACACTACAAATGCCAAAAAGCTTCATACACTCTTGATCAAAACAGTGTGAAACAAAATCAATTTATGATGCCAACAAAAGCTTCAACAAATGGAGAGCAACCACAAATGTCAAAAAGCATCACACACTCTTGATCAAGATAGTGTGAAGCAAAATCAATTTATGGTGCCAACAAAAGCTTCATCAATGGAGAGCAACTACAAATGCCAAAAAGCTTCACACTCTTGATCAAGATAGTGTGAAGCAAAATCAATTTATGGTGCCAACAAAAGCTTCATCAATGAGAGGCAACTACAATTCTCAAAAGCTTCACACACTCTTGATCAAGATAATGTGAAGCAAAATTAATTTATGGTGCCAACAAAAGCTTCATCAATGAGGGGCAACTATAATTCTCAAAAGCCTCACACACTCTTGATTAAGATAGTGTGAAGCAAAATCAAGTTATGGTGTCAACAAAAGCTTCACCTCCCTCCACCTAAAAAAAAAAGGAGGGGGTGAGCACAAAGCTTCATTAATGGAGTCCAACCACAATTCTCAAAAGCTTCACAAATTCTTGATCAAGATAGTGTGAAGCAAAATCAATTTATGGTGCCAATACAAAGCTTTACCTTACAAAGCTTCACTTACGAAGCTTCACCCTACAAAACTTCACCTTACAAAGCTTCACCCTTCAAAGGTTCCCCCTACAAAGCTTCACCTACAAAGCTTCACCCACAAAACTTCATCTTCAAAGCTTTACCTACAAAGCTTTACTACAACATTTCAATACTAAAACATGCAAGAGCTTCACACACTCTTGATCAAGATAGTGCGAAGCTAAACCAAGTTTTATGTCCTAAAAATAGCTTCAACCATTCAAGCTATACACCCAAACAAAAACCTACATTCAACAAACCTTACCTATTGAACTACACGCACTCTGATCTTGAACAAATTTCTGCAACTTCTGCTCTTCTTCAATGGAGCTGAATTTTGGACATCTTATAGTTCTTGAGCAGATGAACAACTTTCAAGAAGGAATTTTTTTTTTAAGTGACGGAAGTTAGAGTGTTGAAGCTCTAAACATGACGGTCGGATTTCTGCAGATTTTAAAGCTGCCACAGTGTCTCGAAGATCTGGAAATATTTAACAGTTAATTTGTTCCAAATTTTTGATATGTTAATGTTATGCAAGAAAGGATGAAGAACAAGTTTGATGAAGAAAGTATATTGATCTGAGTAAGAGAAGATGGAGTTTCGAAACTCACACCAGGTCTGACGGGTTGACAAAAAAATTATGAACAGTCACTGATCATACCTAAAGTTCTAGAGTTGTACTGCTCCAATGGATCTCTAATTTGGATATGTTGTAGTTAACAAGTTAAGGAACAACTTTCATAAAGACGGTTTTGTGATTTGAGCTACAGAAGATGGTGTTATATTGCAGCGACTCAAGCTAATTAGTGGAAACGAAAAACAATTCCACCAAAACGTGAACAACAGCAAAGAAGTGGCAGAAAAGAAAAAAATGAATGAACAATGCAAGAATGAGAAAACTCAAGGAAAATGGGGAAGAAGACATGGGCAAAGGGATAAGGCCTTGGGTCTCATTTTTATTATTTCCTTACCTCTTCTCTTTGGGCTTGACAACCAAACAAAAAAAAAATGTAAAGGGCTAGGGCTCTCATTTTTCTTTAGGCCTAATAACCTTCCATATATATATATATATATATATATATATATATATATATATGTGAAGAAAGAGTTTTGGGTTACCACTTAGAAAAGAAAAGGGTGAAGTTTTGGTAGCTTGAAAACTTGGCTACTAGTAAGACACCTCCTTCGTTAACTCCTTACCCGAAGACTTGGGGGACTCCTACCATATGCTACTATGCCTTGGTAATCAAAAGATTTGCGACTACTCAATACCTTGGAGCTTTTAAGTCTCCAAACGAGAAGCTTTCCTCACTCGAAAAATTAGAGGAGCACTATTTCAACCTACAAGATCCACCCACAAAGTTTCAACATACAAACTTCAACAAAAAATTCAAAGAGCTTACGAAGGATGCCTTAGTGTATTTAACATAATATGTTGAACGAAGTAAAGGTTGTTTATTGGAATTTCCGATAAATTACATATATGAACATACACAAAAACCAAAACAAACAAAGAGGAGGGAGCCTTCGCAAAGGTTGCTCATGAGAAGCCTCAGTACTCGGCAGAGCACCAGAAAGAAGAGGCACAAAAAAGGGATCATTTGGAGCCTCAGTACTGGGCAGAACCACAGAAAGAGGAGGCACCAGAGGTTGATCGTTTGGAGCTTCAGTACACGGTAAAACTCTAGAAGACAAAGGTAGTAGATGCCTTTGTAACAAATCCACAAACTTCTGATGATCATTTAGAATCTGACTCTCAAATTCCTGCAGCTGGTCCAGTTTCTTTTCATGCCCATAGAGTAGTTATGTGCAAGCATGTTCAACTGTCTATTTTCATGCTTGAGCCCTCTGATTTCTTGATTGAGACTTACCACTTCCGCCATCAATGATTCAAGCAGACGGGTTTGAACAAGCAGGCGTTGGCCTATATTAGACACAGAACCCGCACACTGAACATTGAAAGCCAGAGAATTCTGAACAGCCAACTCATCGGACCGTTTGGAGAGTATTCTATTATCTTTGGGGGTGAGAATATTCCTGGTCACCACAGTAGCGGTCATGTCATTCTTCATCACAGAGTCCCTAATGGTAAAATGACCAGTAGGGGATAAGAAGGATGGATGCCATATGTTGTCTTGGGGAGACATGGATGCCTCTTCCACGGCATTCAAGTCAAAACGGCAGTCGGATGGGCAATACATTTTCAGAATTGCCAAAGGAAAAATGAGGCACAATAAATCTCAGAAGTATGAAAATGAAGGGGAACTTCTATAAGCAGTAGCTCTCTGAATGTACCCTTTGAACACAACTGGGACCCCTATAAAAGGGAAGGCAATAGAACCGCGTGTTTAAAAATTGAAGAAGCACCACACTCCAAATTTCGAAGGGCCAGGTTTCCTTGGATAAATTTTTTTGGCAATCCTCACACGCAAAATTAGCTCATCGGATACCACGGATAACTTGGGCAAAGATCTCTGAGAAAGCTAAGGCACGCGAATTTTGAAGTGCCAGCTACCTTATTATGACCCATAAGGGCAAATGAAGGACACCACTACTTGCTAAGTAGGAAATCCCTATATGTGTCAATTTCCATCCACCATGGCAAAGCAAGCTCGGGAAAAAGCCTAGTTTTTTTATCCTCCCCGAAAATGCATCTTCAACAAAGATCTGCTTGCTCAAAAATTGAAGAGACACCACTCTCCTAATTTCATGAGCCGGATTTTCCTGGACAAAATGTGTCGACACTCTTCACATGCAACTTCAGCTTTCCAGATACCACATACCACTTTGTCAAAGATATTCGACAAAGTTAAAACACGTGAACCTTGCAGTTCCCAATGCATTGCTATGACTGAGAAGGGTAAAAGAATAGTATTACCACTTGTTGTTGGGAAAATTCCTATATATGTCGACCTCCATCTTCCACAACTAGGCAGGCCTGCAAAAAATGCTCAACCCTTCCTCACATCCGAGAGGACACTCCCAACGAAGCCTCTCGAAATACTCAGCTTTCTTTCCCCAATAATACTTCTGCAAATAAGCCACACCAGAATAAGAGTACCTCATATCATCAGGGTTGAGAGCAAAAGTATCCCATATCATGCCTTCTTCTTGTCTTTGTCTTTGTCCTTGTTCCCACATGTAGGACAAAGAGAAAGAGAGCAATCAGTTAGAACCTGAGATCACACTCCTGATTTGGAACTGATTGCCTGGAACCTTTGCTTGATTACTTCCCTAGCATTGCTCTCGAGTACTCATCCTTAACTGTTTTCAAGGTCACGAATTCCTCCGGCAAATACCCCATGACAGGTGATCAAATATTAGCTCTTTACACTGAAGTTGCCAAGCATGGATGAGTAGCTGGGAAGTAGTGTCCTGAATGACCATTCAAATGTAAAGGGTACACACCACTTCGACTATACAAAAGATTGAAGCAGAAGGGTCAATGATGAGTTGGAACAGGTCATTACAGTACGACACCCTTCCTACAGAACATTATAATCTAGATGAAGGAGTTTAAGTCAAAATCAAGCTCGACATCACTGCCCCATCCGAAGAACTCGTGAAGCTTCAACAACCTTTCGCTGGCACCGCCGCCGAAGAGCAACAGTATCCCATATCATCAAGATCGAATGTACTTTAAATTTGATGGAGTTTTTTTGACCTCAAATTCTCTAGTCGGCTCGTTCATTTGGAGGAAACCAGAAAACCCTCCAGCCCAGTTCAAGAATAAGCTTGTGGAAAGTCAACAAGTACAACAAAACACGTGCCGATTCATCTGGTACCTCTTCAAAAGTAAAAGTCTATTCTCCCCTTACTTTTCCTTATCCTTCATGGAACTATGATTGCTTACCTTGTCTGTCACCTTATTCGGCAGATCTTCTCAGTCAGAGACATGGGGGACTCCCACTATATGGTGTGTATCACATTTGACCAAGCCTAAAACTACAAGTAAACTTCAAGTGAAATGACATATTACCTTGTGCATCAACATATGTTCAAGATACCACTCTTACCTATGGGACAGAGGCAACTGAAAATGATACCACACTTCTGTACTTAGAAGTTTTGTGATTACTCAGTGGCTTGGATCTTGCAAGTCCCCAATCGAGAAGTTTTCCTCACTCGGGAACTTAGGGGAGCACTGTTTGCACCATACTTGAAAAACCCCGAAACTACTAAGCATCGGTCAATATTATACCGTCAAGGACCCACAACAGTTTTCCTCAAACCAGGAGGTGAATCACAACGCAATAACCTAGCTCTTCGAAATTTGGAGTATGGTGATTTTTGAACACGTGGTTCTATAGCCTTTCCTTTTATAGGGGTCCCAATTGTGTTCAAGGGGTACATTCAGAGAGCTACTGCTTGTAGAAGTTCCCCCTCATTTTCATACTTCCGAGATTTATTGTGCCTCATTTTTCCTTTGCCAATTCTGAAAATGGCTTGCCTATCCGACTGCCGTTTTGACTTGAATGTCGTGGAAGAGGTATCTATGTCTCCCTAAGACAACATATGGCATCCATCCTTCTTATCCTCTATTGGTCCTCTTACCATTGGAGACTCTGTGATGAAGAATGACATAACTGCTACTGTGGTGGCCAAAAATCTTTTCACTCCCAAAGATAATAGGATACTCTCCAAACGGTCCGATGAGTTGGCTGTTCAAGATTATCTGGCTTTCAGTGTTCAGTGTGCGGGTTCTGTGTCTCTAATATCGGCCAACGCCTGCTTGCTCGGACCCGCCAGGTTGAATCATTGATAGCGGAGGTGGTAAGTCTCAAACAAGAGATCAGGGGGCTCAAGCATGAAAATAGACAGTTGCACATGCTTGTACATAACTACTCCACAGGCATGAAGAGAAAACTGGACCAACTGCAGGAATCTGAGAGTCAGATTCTAAGTGATCATCAGAAGTTTGTGAATTTGTTACAAAGGCGTCTTTTGCCTTCGTCTTCTAGAGTTTTACCGCGTACTGAAGCTCCAAATGATCAACCTCTGGTGCCTCCTCTTTTTGTGATTCTGCCCAGTACTGAGGCTCCAAATGATCCCCTTTTGGTGCCTCCTCTTTCTGGTGCTCTACCGAGTACTGAGGCTTCTCATGAGCAACCTTTGTGAAGTCTCCCTCCTCTTTGTTTGTTTTGATTTTTGTGTATGTTCATATATGTAATTTATCAGAAATTCCAATAAACAACCTTTACTTCGTTCAACATATTGTGTTAAATACACTAAGGCATCCTTCGCTAAGCTCTTTGAATTTTTTGTTGAAGTTTGTATGTTGAAACTTTGTGGGTGGATCTTGTAGGTTGAAATAGTGCTCCTCTAATTTCCCAAGTGAGGAAAGCTTCTTGTTTGGAGACTTGAAAGCTCCAAGGTATTGAGTAGTCGCAAATCTTATGATTACCAAGGCATAGCACCATATGGTAGGAGTCCCCAAGTCTTCGGGTAAGGAGTTGACGAATAAGGTGTCTTGCTAGTAGCCAAGTTTTCAAGCTACCAAAACTTACCCTTTTCTTTTCTAAGTGGTAGCCCAAAACTCTTCCTTCATATATATACATATATATATATTGAAGGTTATTAGGCCCAAAGAAAAATGATAGCGCTAGCCCTTTACATTTTTTGTTTGTTTGGTTGTCAAGCCCAAAAAAGAGAGGTAGGGAAATAATAAAAATGAGACCCAATGCCTTATCCCTTTGCCCATGTCTTCTTCCCCATTTTCCTTGAGTTTTCTCATTCTTGCATTGTTCATTCATTTTTTTCTTTTCTGCCACTTTTTTGCTGTTGTTCACGTTCTGGTGTAATTGTTTTTCGTTTCCACTAATCAGCTTGAGTCATTGCAATATAACCAAATTTCAAATCACAAAGCTATCTTCATGAAAGTTGTTCCTTAACTTGTTAACTACAACATATCCAAATTTGAGATCCATTGGAGCAGTACAACTCCGGAAATTCAGGTATGATCAGTGACTGTTCATAATTTTTTTGTCAACCCGTCAGACCTGTTGTGAGCTTCGAAACTCCATCTTCTCTTGCTCAGATCAATATACTTTCTTCATCAAAGTTGTTCCTCATCCTCTCTTTCATAACATATCAAAAATTTAGAACAAATTAACTGTTAAAAATTTCTTCAACAAAGTTTTTGGAAATATTTAACAGTTAATTTGTTCTAAATTTTTGATATGTTATGGAAGAGAGGATGAGGAACAAGTTTGATGAAGAAAGTATATTGATCTGAGTAAGAGAAGATGGAATTTCGAAGCTCACAACATGTCTGACGGGTTGACAAACAAATTATGAACAGTCACTAATCATACCTGAATTTCTGGAGTTGTACTGCTCCAATGGATCTCAAATTATGAGACCAAATCTAACGGTAAAAAAATAGCCAACGGTTCTAATAATTTGAGAAAAAAAAATTGACTCAAATATCACCCTAAAACTATAAATATTCATCCATTTGTTCATGCATTCACACAATCAATGTGGAACTCTCGTTTCAAAGTGTCTATTGTGTGATTTTTCATACTTTCTTGAAATTTATATAGTTTTAGGTTTAATGTTCACAAAATTAAACTAAGTTAATCTAAACAATTATCATTTTTTTAAAAGTTAACGGAAACAAAAATAGTAGGCTAAAACGAAATTTAACAACTTTTTAGCCCAAAATGTAAACCATACCATTGGAGCAAAAACATAGTTTCTGGCCAAATAACTAAAGCCGAAATTCTAAATTTGTTTTGGGAGCTGGTCTCAGTGGATTTAGCACCTTATTTCTACTGGGTTGTAACTCAAATGATTTACTACTAATTACTCGCGTCTGCTAAATTTGTCGATATTTCTCCTTCAATATTTAACATTACTATTCTGCACATATTTTGCAGGTACGGAGTTATTGCGGAAGAAAATGATGTAGTACCTTCCGAGATCTCTTCAAAGAAGCTAACTGATTTGGGATTCACTTACAAGCATGGCATTGAAGATATTTTTCATCAGACAGTTTCTTGTTGTTTAGGTTATGGCTTTCTACCTCCCATTTAGAGTCTGTTCTACGTTGCGGTTAACATGTTTTCTTAAACGAGACATGTTGTCGATGTTGTTCATATCGTTGATACAATGAACTTACAGTTGTCAATGTATGGTCATGTCATGGTTATTGGTACATCGTGATATTTTTATCTTCAAGTGCACTTACCCGCAATGCAAAAAGATTGTAAGAAGTTTAATTAAACTAAATCCTTTATCATCGATCAAAGATGTGGGCCTGTTGGAAAACAGACATTTTCAACTCTCTATTTTCATGCCATTCTGATGGGGCAAATAAGGGGGTCATTGTCCAACCACAACAATACATAGAAAAAATAACATCTTCAAATGCTACCGTATGATCCGGCAAGAACCGCGGATCAATAAGTCAGAGATGACCATTTAGTACTCCACAAGCTTGGAAGTTTTGCTGCATTTGAGTTGTTGTAGGTATCAGTAGGGGTGGTTTTGGTACATTACCATACCAAAACCTCAGTACCGATTAGCATACCAAATATTTGGTACGACAAAATCTATTATCATTATCGTACCAAACTTTCAGTATACCAAATAGTTTGGTTGGTATGGTATGCCAATGGTAATTACCACTTTGTTTTACGCCATGTAGTTTGCCCAAAATATAATATTTTTCTAACCTAATTCAAAGCCCAGAAAATATACACAGTTTGACATATATACACAATTTAACCTAATTCAAGATTTTTTACTATTGTATGTCAAATTGGTAGAAACTTAATAAATCATAAGACAAGATTTCTATAGCATGCTGAGACTCAAATGAACCAGAAATGTAAGACAGCAAACCACAAAAAA
This sequence comes from Crataegus laevigata, assembly GCA_963580275.1. Lineage (NCBI taxonomy): Eukaryota > Viridiplantae > Streptophyta > Magnoliopsida > Rosales > Rosaceae > Crataegus > Crataegus laevigata. The sequence continues at coordinate 8,784,533 of OY756946.1, forward strand.
GTAAATATCCATAGATGTGCTCGACGATTGGCTTGCTGATTTGAACCCATAATCCAAGGTGGTAATACCCAATGCATATGTTGTGCCCTCACTTGGAAGTGCTATTGCTGGGGACACATTTGAGTTTGAAAGGCTCGGTATGTTTCTGTCTTCTTCTACTTGAAAAAGGTTCTTAAGAATACAAAACCATCTTCATTCCAAAACAATAAAAGGGATGCAGTTTCACAAATGGATGTAGTTTCACATTAAGCTTAAAAATAAAGGGGAATTTGGATTCCTTACTTGCAGTTGCAGATACAAACATGCTGAAATTAACATTTCAAACTAAATCAACTTAAAACTTTAAAAAGTAAAAATTCATTGATCAAATTTCAAGCCTTGAGATATAGATGCATTTGGAGGAGGCATTGAACTTGTAGAAGATTGAGGTTGAGCTTGTGTCAAGCCTACATTACAAAGTGTGTGTGTGTGTATATATATATATATATTAATAAGATTTACAATAAGAATTAAAGTTGAATATTTAATAACAAATTTACTAAATAATTTAAAACATGTCTTACTTGTTTCAACTTCCAGTTCCTTGTAGAATTGAAGCATATCTTCCGTTGATTTTTAGTAGAAGTTTACTTCATCCGCCCTAAGCCAATCACTAGTACACACTAGTGCCTCTACCATTTTAGGAGTCAATGATGCCCTAAAGGTCCACAACCCTTCTCCCAAGACTAAATGCTCTTTCACTAGCAACGGTAGAAGTAGGGATTGTAAAGATATCATTGGCTCTTTGTGAAAGGATTGGAAACTCTTTTGTGTTTGATTTCCACCAACTCAAGAGATCAAAGCCACCAACAATAAAGCTAAGTACTTATCCACTTCATTGGATATCTCCAAAAGGTGTTGCTCCCTTCTTTCTTGTATAAGCTCTTTCATCATTTCAACTTTGTTCTCATCACCCCCACATCTTCCAATGGAGCCCCAATGGTAGTAGAAGAACCCCTTCTATACTCATTATACAAATCAAGCAAGCATTTTTTAATCTCCTTGAGCATCCAATCTACCTTCCTATCATCCCATCCAAGTGCTTTGAGTTTGATGGTAATCATTTGAAGTTTATAACAAGGGTCTAGAACTTGGCCAAGAAAAATAAGTGGATTCACATTCTCAAAATTCCCCCAATACTTGTTAAATTTCCGCATCATTGTAGTAGTCACACTTTGCAATGTAAGATTGGTAGCATCTTTCTTTCTTTCTTTTTCTCTATCTCTATTTGTAAAGCAAACACTTGATCCCATAGCAAAGTTGATGTAACCTTTTTAGTTGCACTAAGGTTCAAAGTAGCATCATGAAACTTCTTTAGAAAATGCGTAAAGGCTAGTGCCTTCTCCCAATTCTTCTCTTCCGGAGGCCCCACTCTCTTTACCAAATTCTTCTTTAAATCCATTTCCATCTCTTCAAAGTAATCACGAAATTACACATTCTCCTCCGCCATCCTAAGAAACACCTTCCTAAACTTGTATGCATCGTCAAGCATTTTATATGTTGCATTCCACCTCGTAGACACATCAAAAGGCACATTCGACATTTTATCCATCTTGAATAAGATAGCAAAATTCCAAAACTTATCCAATCTAGTTGGTGAAGAATGAATGTACTTGACACAATTTCAAATCCCCTCAACCGACTTAGTAAGCTCATTTAACCCACTCTTGACAACTAAATTTAAGATGTGACAAGCACACCTCATATGCAAGTACTTCCCATCAACTAAGAGAGAATTCATTTCCCGTAGCCTCTTTTTCATATAGTCAACCGCAACATCATTGGCGGAAGCATTATCAACCGTGATGCTAAAGATCTTCTCTATCCCCCCCCCCATTGGTTCAAACAGACCTCTAGAACCTTCCCAATGCCATCTCCCTTATGGCCTGTGATCTTTATGAAGTTTATGATCCGTTTGTGCAACTTCCATTCACTATCCATGAAGTGGGCGGTAACTACCATGTTGTTGATGTTTTGAATTGATGTCAAAGTATCGGTTGTGATACTTACCCTTTGATTATGCATAGCTTCAAACAATTTAGACTTCTCTAATACAAACAAATCCCACACACCGGCCGCAATCTTCCTCCTATTTGGAATCTTGAACCGAGGTTGAGCCTCTTTCATCATATCAATATATCCATCACCTTCAACTACCTTAAATGGTTGTTCATCCTTGATGACAAACATCACAACCTTTAACTCAAGTCTCTTTTGGTTAAAGGTGTGGGGGACCAATCCACTACCCATGGACTCATTTGTTAAGACCGGTTGATTTTTATCACCTTTTATATAAAGAGGCGAAACCTTACAAACTTTTCTAAGGTGATACATTATGCTTGACGTCCCATTTTTATCAGGATCGGCCGGACACTCTTTCTTGCAATGTGAGCAAATTGCAAGGTGAATTTTTTGACCCTTATTCCCTTTTCTTACCACTTTCTTAGCATGTGACCACACCACCGATCGCCCCCCAATAACATCATTGTCACCTCTCATACCACTTCCCACACTTTCATCCACTTCTTGATTTTCTTGTTGAGATTGTGTTCCAAGTGTTTGGGGTTGGGATTGGGGTTGAGTGGTGGAAGGTGTACTAATATAGTAACTAGCCATGTAACTCATTCACATAAATTGTATGCATAGTCATATGAATAAGCCATATAATTTTGCAATAATTCATACATATTAAAAGATAAAATCACTCTTGAAGCAAGCAAGTAGAAAGCAAAAGAGGTAAAAAAGCATGCATTAGTATAATTGCTAACTTCCTATATATCCCAAATATTAATCTGCTTTAATTAATTACTAATCAATTTAGTATAGGATGTAAAAAATATACATTTTCATGTCCACCCCTACCCTGAAACTGGTCTCTCACTCGGCTATAACCAACCCGGCGAGATTTGCACCCGTGGCTCTCAAATCATGAAAGGTATAATTGTTAACTACCTATATATCCATATCCTAAATATTAATCTGCTTTAATTAATTACTAATTGATCTCTGATCTTTAATTTCCCCCAAATAATTAACCACACATTAATCTACCAGGATATTTGAATGATGATGCGTCTATGGCAACCAAAATAGGATGCAAAAAAGTAGGCAACAAGCAAAATAGGTCACATAAAACCAAACCAATTAATAAATCCCCAATTTTATCAATTTAGGGTTTCTGAAAGATTTTATCTAATTACAGAGGACAACCCATTCTTCAAAATTGATGACAGAGTACAATGGAAAAACTGATAAAAGAGTACAATTGAAAAACTGATGAAAGAGATTCCTAAACTTCATCTCTATATTCTTCAAAATTGTATGTAAATTACCTTGACAGACGAAACTGCAAAGAAGGACAACCCAAGTTGATGAAGGAGATGATGAGATGGACTGCTGAGAAAGACAAAGTCGCCGGAAACGAAAAACGAAGATGAGTCGATGAGAGAGCTGGGACAGCGGAACAAGCCCTAGGTTTCGAACTTTGTGTCGAGCAGGGACCAGAGTGAGAGACTGAGAGTGTTTGGTTTCTGTAGAGATTTTAGGATAAATAAGTTAAACAATATAATATAATATTACATAATACATAATATATAATTCTATTTATATATATATATATATATATATGAATAAATACATAATATAATATTAATAATATTGGTAACCGGTAGGTACGGTATACCACCGGTACTAGTTTTGAGTACCAGTACCATACCAAAACAGTATGATATGGTACAAATACCGTACCATTATCAGTGGTACAATTTTTTTGGCACAACTTTGATATGGTATAGTTGGTAATACGGTAGGTATGGTAATGTTGTAAAAAATTCCACCCCTAGGTATCAAAGTGCATCTACATGAAGTCGTTTCCTCAAAAGTACTTTTGCTAGTAGTGTTTTTGTGAAAGCATTTTTAAGGTTCATTTCAAGAATTGCTGAAATGTTAAGAGCCTATTTGGCATGCAATTTGAATCTAATTTTTTTAACTCAAAAATAGATTTTGAGTCTCCAATCAATAATTCTTATTTGATAGGACTATTTTTAAAAAGTCAACTCAAAACTAACTTGAAAAATTGGGTTAAGTCAGTTTTTAAACCTATTTCACTCTCCTCTTCTCCTATCATCTTACTTCTCCTTTTTTTTTTGTCGAACTATCATCTCACTTCCTTTGTGTTATATGTTTGATCTTTCTCTCTTCTTTCCTTTTTTTATCTCCCATATCCCATCTCTCACATCCGATCATTTCATTCTCTCCTCTCTCTTCCAATCTATTATGATTTTTCTCTATCATCTCTCATCTTCCTTTCTCTCATGTCTTCGATCATGTCCCTCAGCTTTCTTTGTCTCTCTCACTCTAGATTCTCTCTCCCTTTCTTTCTATCTTCTCTATTCTCTCTTCCTTTCTTATCTTTAACTATTAAGATTTAAAAATAATAGGAGTGGCCGTGGGTTGGTTTGGTTTGGGCCAGTTTTAGGCCAAAACCGAAACAAAACTGACCTAGTCGGTTAGGTCAAAATTGCAAACCGAAACTAACAAAGCTGGGTCTAAAATCAATCCAATTGGTTAACCGATGGTGGCAAGTTGGTTTGGGTTGGTTCTCGGTTTGTGTGAAGACGAAAGTACGTAACAAATTTCTCTCCAAAAGTTATAAAACGTAACATCAATATGAATGATTGCTCAACAGAAAACACAAATGAAGGAGCCCAATGAGAGCACCAAAGCAGCAGCTACTGCGTTCTCCAAATGGTCCCCTTATTCTTCTCCAAAGAGACTGTTAGACTAATTAAGTTTTGTTTTCATATGGTAGAAACATGGTAACTCATAAATAACTAACCATTTATACTACTACACGTATTAATTATGGTTAAAAAATTAAAAAATAAATATATGCAAGTTGGTTCGGTTAACCGCATCCTAAGAATTTTGAGAACAGATTGTCAAACCAATTAAAGTAAGTGTGGTTCGATTTAACTACAATAAATCTAAAAAAAATATAAAATAAAATAAAAACCGTACCTTCAATGCTATTCAGACGGTTCACTCGATTTTTCTTACAAAATGCCCAACTCTAAAAAACAATTTTGAATTTCATATTAAACAAATTTTTTTTAATCATTAAAAATTATTCTGAAGAAATTATTTTTAAAAATGTTTAATATTTTTTAGTATAATACCAAACGAGCGCTATATTCGAAAAGCAATTGTCTATCTGTCAAATTGAAGTTTAAAAACAGCCAGCTTTTTGGGTGTACTTTAGTCCACACCACAACTAAATGTAACATCCAAGTCAAATGTTTTGGCCAAAGAGCCCAAGTGAAAAGACAAGTTGGTTGCCACCTGTATTAAGTGGAGATTCACCTGTGAAACAAAATATGTACTCAAATAACTATTAATTTGCCAATTGGACGAGAATGACACAGAGAGAGAATCTTTAATGAAACAAGCAAAATTTTTACCTTTATTTGCCTATGTTTGAGTTTTAACTAAAGGCTTGGAAAAGTATTCGAGGGTTAGAGTCCAGATGCTATAGAGACGGGTTAGCAGTTCATTATTAATCACATTGGTATTGTTCACTAATTTGCATTTTATTACTTGTAAAACACAACACGTGTATAAGTTTTTATCACAAAATATCGTATTGTAATTAAGAGTGGAACCGCCCGATATAAGTGACAAATTTTTTCATAATTCTAAAGCGCAATTCTTGTAATTTTCAACATGTTCTCCACAAATCATTCCCCTAACTCCATTTTGAAGAGAAGAAATTCTTTGACTTTTTAAAAGAGGAATGCGACCGGAAGTCTGAATTATCAGGCCATCATCCGTTCTGGTCCATATCTTGTCCATTGATGGCCTTCCTTGCCCCCACTAACGTTCTCTTTGGTTTCTGGCTTTCGGGTAGTGATCCGAGTTGAGCTCTTGGTCCTCTTTATCCACCTTTAGGTCCACTGCCTCCTTGGGAGTCTTTACTTGCTGCTGGGTTCCCCAATTTTTTTGGGGTCCCTTATCTTATTATGTATGTTTTTCATCAATGACATATTTCGTTAAAAAAAAAAAGAGGGTGTTATTGTACCTAACTACCATTGCCTCGGATATCGACATTTGATAAGTGAGATCTATTTTTCTTACTGCAATAATTCGATTCTTAAATTGTCTCTCATTAACACTTGTTTACACTAATTAACATCATTTCTTCTGAAAAGAGCTCATAAATTGTCATCAACTCCTAGTCCTAGCGGTGCCTGCATATGATACAACATTTCAGAACCGAAACCTCTCTGCCGCTTCCAATTAAATAATATTCAGAAGCTTGACATGACCTCTCTGCATTGCTGCAGCCATTGCCATTGGCTGCCCAGCCTGCCTTCGATGAAGACTGAACTGAAGAGTTACTGTCAAAGGAGTTGTCCTCTGCATGCAGTAAAAGATTTCAAGTATTTGAGTTCATATGCAAATGCAACCCCAAAACCAAAAGCTACCTCCTTTCAAAACATTTAATAAGATACTCTTTCAATTTCTTCACATCATAATTTCAGACAAGTGTTCTGGAGGGGTAGGAAGGATTCATTTATGAGGTGCATGTGCCACATTGCCTTCAAAAGCTGTACAGATGTTTCAGTAAGGGCATGGTGTTCCCAATAGAAAGGTAGATGCACACTCCTAAAGCTCACAACTAATTACTATTTTTGGGGAGGAGGGAGAGGAGCAAAGTTTTGTATGGCGTCGCACCATCGTGATTTTATCATTTAATTCTAAAGGATAATGTGTTATAGAATACGTACGTTGTAACTGTGATGAATTAGTAACACTATGCGACTGAAAGCTGAAGAGGGAGGAGTAAAAGTTTGTGTGACTGTTAACGCCAGCAAGCGGTTTTACCAGTTTCAACCTGAAGCGTAAACACTTCACTAACAAATGTTGTAACTTTGATTAATTAGTAGCACAATGCGGCTAAAGTCTGAAGAGGGAGGATTTGACTTTTAGTGTGAGTTGTGACCATAACAATTTCACGCAGTGACCCTAAAGCATAGACATGTCTAAACAGATCGTTACTACTGGATGATAATAATATTAGCACTTGTTGGAATGCTATAATTTCGATGAATTAGCACATGTGTGGCCGGTAACACGGGCAGGCAGTTCAACCTACAGCATAAACATTTCATTAGCACTTGCTGTAAATTAGTAACAACAGTGTGGCTGAAGAGAGAGGAGTTGACTTTTGGTGTGAGTCATGATCATGAAGTTGCCAAGCGGGGCTACCAGTTCATCTAAAACATGAATATGTTTACACGTTAATATTACATGACAATGTTACGGTCACAAACAATAATATGTATGGAGAGGGTGAGAGAGAGAAACGAGTCCCTGACCTTATCTTGAATGTTAGCTGCTTAATGCACAAGAGTAAGCACCAACCAAAGAGTGATACGGATAGAAAAGACACAAAACAAATTTGGGCTGGACAGTAAATTATGTCATGCAATGCAATCTTTCTTTATTTTTGTCATCTGGTTTTGGACTAACCTTGACATAAACTTTCCAACAAGGACCACTTGATGCCCTTCTCACATGGTCCCTCCCATTTAACAATTAGATGGAGTCCAAGTTTTCATTAACTTTTAATCTGTTAATTAATTTTTCATTAATTACTGTACCAATAGTGCTAGTTTTATAATTTCAGAGTTATTTTTGTTGTATTCTGCATTCCCAAGAACTAATTTGTTCACACTTTGGGGTTGGAGATTCTCACTCATTTGGATGTTATTAACTTTGATGCAGGCAAGAGCAAGCACCCAATTCAATAATTCAATGACTGATAAACCTTTTTTTTATTAAGACTACAAATTACGCACATACTTGGCACATAGTCAAGTTGATTAGAGTAATGTGCTCTTGCTTCTGCATCTAAATTCAGTTTTCCTACCCAATAGTTCAGAAAGAATTTAGATTGGATTAGAAAATTGCTTGAATAAAAAAAACAACAGATTAACTAATGAATGATTTTTCACTCAAAAGCACATTTTTTAATATGCTCCAACTTTCCAAACACCAACCGAAGACAACAGATTTACTGAGCTATTTTTCCCTCCTCCAAAAGAAAAAAAAAAGATGAAAAGAATCTTCAGGGTTTGCAGAAGACCAGAAAGCAGGGAAGGAGAGCTCTAGGATTTAGCAGATAAAGCTCTTCAATGTTAGAATAAAGCCCCATTTTTCCAGCCAAAGAATCAAACCCTGTTTGCCCAGCAATTTCCTGAATATTTTCCAATGGCTTATGCACTCTCCCAGCAATTACTCTGCACACTATCAAAGCCTTCCTTAGAGTTGCATCTTCCTCCAATATTTGAATTGCTTCAAAAGCTCTTCCACTTGTAGATGTTGTAAAAACACCAACACCTTCCTTGAGCTCCTTTTTCGCAGAGAACCCGTTACGTATGATCCTACAAACGCTGCATTTCTCCAATACGCAAAGGCTCGAGGATCCATTTAGGCCGAGACAGCAGGCCACAGTGGTGCCATAAAACCTCAAGAGCTCATTCCCATCAGCAATGCACCTAGGGTGCTTCTTGGGGAGCTTGCTGGCGTTTGTCTTCACCATCTCTCGATAATCTTCAAATCGAGCTAAAGTTCTTTGCATGTTGTGGACTTTGAGCACTCTCTCAATGCGGCCGCAGTGGTTCTCGGATTTTAACCAACTTGTCCGGCATATTATCTCCACGATTTTTCGAGATGAGTCACCTTCCACAAGCTCAGTAACTGCCAAAGATATAGGGACAGTGTGAGTGGGAAATCTACTCCAAAATCTGAAGTGAAAAGCACTTAAGCAAGCAATTGATGAATCAAAAGATTAGTTTGTAAAGAATCACTAACCATTTTGGAAATGAAAACAATCCCCATGGTATACCAAACCAAAAGATAGTTTATCGAGTTTCAGGCGATTAAGTGAGACTCAAATCAAAAGATGCACTTGAATCCAAAATCCAGTTTCTGCTAGATTCATTAAACAATGTCTGCTCTAATTTTCAAACTTAAAATATGAAAATAAGGATATATTAATTAAACAAGTTCAATCTTTTCTGCTGGATTAATTAAACAAAGGTTTGTTCAAAAAATAAAACAAAGGATAAATCTTTGCAAAGGTCCTCTTTCCTCAATCCGAAAAAAAAGTGCCTATATTTCTGTGGTCAGAAAAAATATACTTTGATCCTAAGAAAAGGAAAAATAGTTTTTTGGTCAGAAGAAAGATGCATTAGCAAACATTTAGAATCTGTAAACGAAAGTGTTGATATTTCTGTGGTCATAAGAATTTAGACATAGGTCCTAAGGGGATAAGGAAAGTTGAAACAGATGCAATATAAAACACTCAAGAACAACAAAAACAAATAAATTACAAAAATTAATTTTTAAAAAAACTTTGCCCGAAAAATGAGAAATTTCATTCAGTTTCAGCAAAAGGGTAATTTCTTACCAGCATGTTTAGAGAGATGGTGAGCTTCAGCAGCATCCCATTTGGTAAAACGCTCTCCACATTTGTGGCAAGTAATTGCAGAAGAGCCGTTAGAATTTTCTGTGTCAAAAGAAATCCTATTGCTTTGTCTAATTCCACCAGCACTTCCAGAAAAAGCAGAAACCTTACAGCCAGCAGACCCTTCTGTACTCTCGGCAGAAGCCAGAAAATGGCTTTTTCTTGGAGGAGTTGAGGAAGGCCTAAAAGATGGATTGAAGTAGTGCATTGTAGGGTGACCACCAGGACCAGGTGTGCCTGGCTTTAGGATATCCACGAAAGTTGAACCACCACCGACGATGCCACCACCGCTGCCATTGTTGGCATTTCCACCCCCAACTCCGTCCTGGAAGCTACCAAGGCTGGTGGTGATTTTCAGCTCACACCTTGAGTTGCTCAAAATTACTTCATGTGTTATTGGGTTGAGAAACTCGCTGCTTCCAATGGATCTTGGGCTGCAATTACTTGGTGGCCTTTCCATATGCCTCTTGCTTCCGTGAATCACATCCTTGAGATTTGCTATGGATCTTGAGCACCCTGATCTTCCTCCTCCTGCTTTTCTAGTCGAGATTGTGCTGAGTTGCTTCCTGGCCTTTGGGTCATGGACATCTGATGGCTCTGATTTGCAGTGAAGAGATTTCTTCAGAGAAAACCACACTGTTGGCATTTTTTGATTAATTTGATAATACCCCTTTTTTCTGCTTCCTCCAAAAGCACTTGTCAAACCTTTCCACTTTTTTCTTCAAGTTTTCTCCATTGTTTTGAAAAGCAAGTCATCACTCTCCATTGCCATTAAAAGCTGGAAAATGTAAGCTCGGATGCCAACCACCTTCTCTTGGACTGCAACTTCTATTGAGGCACACAACTCCCATTCACTCAAACTTTAACTCTTTCCCACTTCCACACCAACCATTAGTCCAAGAATGTTCAAAAAGCTATAACCCAAAACTTTTATGAAACACCCACATATATTATTTAAAATTGAATAAATAAACACTCAAAATATTATAGGTAGAAATATTATATTCACACGTTTTAAATTATTTTTTCATTTTTTTTATTTTTTAATATTTCTTACACACTACTAATACTTGATAAAAATATCAAAAAACTAAAAAAATATGAGAGAAATAATTTAAAATGTATGAATATAATCTCTCTGGTAAGTAATGTTTTTTTTTTATAGGCTCTCTCTTTCAAATGAAGCATTTTGGAAGTTTTTCCAAAATAGGCATGTGGTCTCAAAATCGAGAAGAACTTACATGATGCCTGTTTACTGTCAAGTAAGGTTAATTATGCATTGCTATGTCTTATATGCAATTATTTTTTTCACATAACAATGCTTTATATTCAATTAAGACGTGCATGAAACAGTTATTCACAAAAATATAACATAAAAATTCAAAACATGAGTATCTTGGAGCATTAATTCACGAAAAACTTAGTAACAGTAATAAATGGGGCATCGTTACTGAGGAGGGCACACGTGAAAGAAAGAGACACTAAACCCTGAAATCTGAATTGGCATTAATTACATGGATTCTGAATTTGGTTTCATATCTTTGTTTTTTATTCAATTTAACCTTACTCTCTCAATTACTTGGTCTGAATCTGAAACCATTTTTTTTTTCAAACATAAGATATCCTTTATGCTAAAAAAAGAGTGTGAGTTTAGCCTCACAATAAGTTAATAATAATGTAGTTTAAATTTGCATTTGGCGAGAATTGAACTTAAGATATATCACTAATAAATGAAGAAAAATATGACTAGACTGTAGTACTAAGTGACTATTATTTTTTATTTTTTTAATACACGATATTATCTACATTAACAGAAAGAAAATATGTTAAGTCTCACAATATGCTAATAATAATATAGTTCAAATTCGCATTTGACAATAATCAAATATAAAACCTCTTACATAAGTGAAAAAGAATACCACTAAACTTTAGTATTAAGTGGCTAAACCATTTTTATTGTTGTACCACTACACAAAATTTGAAGGAAATTTTTTTGAACGATCGAGTCCAAAGCTCAAAGTCCAATTTCTGTCCCCGCGTTTGCCAATTCGCGCGGTAAAATTGAAGACCTATGTGAATACTGACTAGTTAGTGAGGAGTCAACGGTTCAGTACATTTTCGTACTTTCCTATGGATCCTTGCATTTTCGTAAAATTGGTGAGTTTTGAATATATTTGCAAATACTAAAAAGGATGAGAATTGGTCAAGTTAGATCATTGCTAAAAAGAAATGGTATTTTTATACAAAGTTTTAAAAAATGCTAGGCACTGGTCGAGTGGCGGGTTGGGGTCTAATGTCTTTGAGGACCAAATGGATTTAAGTAAATATATTTTATTTTATTTAAATAAGTGTCTATTTATACTTAAAATATATATAATTTCATCATAAACTACAAAATAGAATGACATATATATATATATATATATATTATGAAGTATTACAATATAATAAAAACATGAGAAACAAACATATAATGTGTGTTCATTTAAGTATGCAACAAGGCTCTTACAATTTATCGAAGAAAAAAAAATACAAAATGAAAGTATTTATTTTCTATCTAAGTGAGTCGCGACTTAGGCGGGTGCCTAGGCGGGTTTGGGCGGTATAGGCGAGCGCCTCAGTAGGTCTATGCGTCATTTTCTTAATTTTCAAAAGTCTAGGCATTAATCGAGGCTTGGCTAGCCGCCTAGCGCCTAGGGGGGCCTAAGCGGCACTAGACAAGTAGAACAATGATTTTATATCACAAATTGATATATGGGATGCACTAATGTTTGAAGAACTAAGTTGTGATTGTCACATAATTCATCTACTTGTGTTTTGGTGATTGTATCGTGTTCATGTCTAAAACAATGTGGTTTTGAGTTTTTAATAGTTTCAGCATTAATGTATAGTCGTTGATGTAGTTCACTAAATTATATATAATGATTACTTACAAATGAAAATGAATAAAATGTTACTTTCATTTGCATGTAAGCATGAATATTCGAAGAACAAAATAAAAAAGCAGTTGAATAACTATTTTATTTTACATGAAAACTGAAAATTTGAAACTATTATCAAACGGGCTCATAATATATAAACTAGAGCATACCTTGTATTTGTGCTAGGTGGAATTATTTTGTCATAAGGTATTGGAAAAATAGAGTATGAATCTGCTATGGAACAATATTTCTATGAAATGAACGAATGTGGAAATGCTGAAACAAATTAGCAGCATACCTTCTAATTTTTGCAAGGTGGTGATGTAGAATATCAGTGGTGATGTAAAACTGTTGTAAAACATTTGAAAAATGATAGCAGAACATGTAATCATACGATGTCATAATTAAATGACATGAATCCATAGAGTTTAGACAATGAAAAAAAAAGGTTGTATATAGTAAGTTGTGAGAAAAACTTATTGGCCAATAATGAAAAATACAAATTACCAATGGAAAAATAGTTAAAGATGTTGATTAGGCTGGGCAGTGAGTTGAAAATGTGAAACAGAAAGGAAATTAGAAATTACCAATGGAAAAATAGGGCAAATTATGTGTTTTTCCTATTGTAGAAATGGTAACAAAGGATGTTGGGGCATACAAAGATATAATTTGGTGGGTTGTTTGAACTTTTTTTTTCCCTGGCATTATCATCACGCCCATCTTTCCCTTTCTGATGAACTGACTATTACCAATATATAAACAAATAGTTCTTCTTTTCCCGTGCTATAAACACATGATAAATTGCTTGGCTATTCATTGAGAGATTTAAGATGGACATCCTAAAGTATGAATCTAGATGTTTTAAACACAGATATATTCTATGGGTATCCTTTGATTGAACAAAAGAACACAATATAAATTTGGAGAGTTGTTCAATCTATCTAACCAATAATGAGAATGCTGTATAACAATTTTTTTATTGGTGAGGTTTTGGTTTTTGTTTTTTTGTTTTGTATAATCAAGGGCCGTGGAGCAGATACATTTTTGGTTACAACATGTTTGATAATATTTTTGGATGTCCAACTAAATTCATTTATGAGTAGGCAAGTAATTAATTAATCATGTATTAAAGCCAAATGAAAAGCAGATACTGTGGATATACACAGTAAGAATCAGTTTCTTGAAGAAAAAGATTAGTAAAAGTTTAATTTAAGTAGAATGTATTTACGAAAAAGGGAATAAATTATAATTTTTTTAACATACCATTGATTGTCACAGAAATGTTTCTGTATGATAAACAAAGCAGACGATGAACTGTGTAGTTGAGTGAGTGATGAACACCATGAGTGCTGGCGAGATGAAAGAAAGGAAACAAAAAGGAAATGGTGTATTTGAATAGAATTATGACCTAATTTACAAAAAAAAAAGAATAAAAAGTGTATATATATATATATATATATAATCAGTATTAATACGTTTTTGAGCAAGTGTAGTATCCGTTTATGCATAATTTATAGATAAAAATATAGATAGTAAAAATGGCTTGAGACATATTTCTATCGGAAAGAAAAATACATGTGTCGCTGTTTATAATTAGCACGGGTGAAGCAGTAGTAGGTTTAGCAATATTTATCTTGGCTGTGAAAATGTAATTTTCCTAATGCAATGAGATAAGTGGTTGGAATTTGGAAAAAAAAATTCATATAATGTGGAATATGAATCTGCAAAATGAATGAGGATAATTTAAAACTTTAATAGTGAAAAACTTAATTTTTATAGGTGTTAAATGAATGAGGATATCTTAAAACTTTAATTAACTAGAATGACCGGAATCTTTTAAAACTTGTTAAAAAAACACCATCAATACTAATAAACTCAGAAAACTATGTTGGCTTTAAAAATGCAATTACAAAACTCAGAGAAATGAGAACAGTCAAACTAAATTAGGCATTGTCCTCAACACCATTGGCACATCTTTGACTTGCAAGAAAAATAAGCAATGCGATATATAATTGTGTTCCACTGTCCCTATTTTTCATTTTCCAATAAATATGAAACCAAACCTATCAACCATTTATCCAACTCAATGCACAAAAACCTTATTAAAAGCTAAGAAGCATAATTCAAGCATTATCAAATAGCCAAAAAACATCAAGATTGGTCATATGCACAACAAAAGACAATTTGTTCCACGAAGAATTTGAAACCCTTTTTATTTTTTTTAATTTTTTTTTTGATGATTTTACATTTTTCATAGTTTTTGCATATCCTGAAAAAACTTATAATTTTTAGCTTCATTTTACTATAATCTATAAGTGTGGTAAAAAAATGGGAGGCCAAACGATTTGTTAACAAAAAAGGCAGATATAAAAGTAAAAGGAACAAGGCAGACATTAGTCGAGGAGAAGCTAATGTCACCTTCAATTGACGACAAACAGTTCTTATCTTCTCGAATTAACGAAGATAAGCACTATTTTTCGTTAATTCAAGGTAATATAAACAAAGATTTTTGCTGGGTTAAGTGCTTATCAATCACTCATACCACTAATTAATTCTTCAAAGCATGAATATCCCAATATGAATCTGCATTAACAGACGGTTGACAAAATTTATTACTTGCAACATTTGTGAGTCCCCAACATTCTAAAATGCATATATTTTCCTACATATCCAAGCAAACGCAAAATTTGAAACTAAATTCGTAGCGAAAAAAATTTAAAAGCAAATCATATTGATAATGTGAACCCAAATCAGCAAAGAAGAGCAATATTGGCAAGTATCGATCACTACCTCAGACGGAAACCTATTTTCGATTGTCTTCTGGTTGTTTATAAACCCTTTGATGGCTACACACATGCCAGCCACCGTCTCCAGGGTGATACACACATAGCTGCTTATGTTTCTGGGTTTGAAATGGTCACACCTCTGTTTCTAGGTGATTCACACACCCTAGTTTCCTCTCCTTATAGCTCAAGGCTAGTTGCCTATTAATTAAATGCTGCAAAACCAAAAAATTGGAAAACCACAATTTGTCACCCAATCATATAATAGTCACAAAAACAACGCTAAAATTTCCTACACATACAAAAAGAAATTGACAAAATTTAACCAAATGTAATTTCAGTAGAGCAAAAAAACCTAAAAACAACAAAAAGAAAACCTCAAAATCCAAGTAAAATGAACAACAAAAATCACAAATCACATAACCAAAATTAATAAATAAAAAATAAAAAACCAACATGCATAAAAGACAAGTAATCGGTGAAAGCAAGGAAATCCATTCAAATGAGCTTTTTCGTTGCGAACCTCAACAACTGGATCTTGTTGTTTTAACATATTGATTACCTGAGTTGCACAAAAAAAAAAAAAACAAAATTGGTATTATTATATTTTTTTCAGTAGATATGGTGTATCTATATATATGTTTTATAAATTGTAACACATATGGTCACAATGGTCACTATCATATTAGGCAAAATTAGTACCTTTTATCATGTATGAGTTGCATAAACGCAAAAAAAGTATAGCAAATATTTAAAACGGATATGTGTTTTTTATGCATTGGTTGAACGATTTACCAAGATTATATTTTTGTTTCAGTGTTATCCACGAAAAAACTTATTGGATGATATGCAAACAAACACAAAAATTGTTTAAAATAATAAGAAAGATAATATTTGCACCACATAAAACATGAACTTTCTTAAATAAAAAATGTAAAAGAAAAGTTTCAAATTATACACCTGAGTGATAAATGATTTTAAGGGTTGTGACAAAACTGGAAACAATATTCCAGCGCATTAACAAAATGGTAGAATATGTAAACAGTAATTATATACAGACACTAAATATTTTAACATATTATCATATTAGCATAAAACAGAACAATTTTTAACGTTATGAAAATAAAATGAAGAGTAGTAGCAAGACTGACCTGAGTCAAAGCATATTTTCTATGATGTGTTTCTAGTGTTCCCATTGTTTATCCTACATGTACAAAACACAGATAAGTATATATGACAGTTAACAGTGATTTCAAAACTGACATGGGTAAATTAAATTAACAATTTGATTGCAAATTGTCACACGCTTCAATCCTTCATTTTTAGAATCTGTGATGATATCTATATTAAAATCAAACAAACCTATATCACCAACTATTAAACCACCTATTTCATCACTTGTTGGTTGATCATATTGTTTGCTATCATTTGGTTGTCTGCCTAATAAAATCATTATCAAATTTATGAGACCATGAGTTTCAAATTTATCTCTGGCTGTTTGGAAAAGTTTAACCAACTGATCACATTCATCAAACATTTTGATCAACTCCTGAACGATTGTTGGATCAAGGTTTCGATTGTTTCCTTCAGAATTAAAAGCTCTTAGACAATTTTGTACTTATGTATCATAAACATATAATTGGGCAAATTTTGGAGGCTCATTATCAGCAGGTAAGGAGATCCCATTAAATGACAAACTTGACCACTAATTTTAAAAATGTAAGGACTCGATCATTTAGTAATTAAGTGATCAACTTTTGCTCCAATTTGTAAATGAAAATATAGAGTTGTAAGCTCTAATATTTTCTCGAAATGATAAACTCTTTTGACCTTCATTTGGATCAAGTAAGGAATTTTAAAAAGTCGGTGTTGGTTTTGGAGCTGGAAATATAATTTTTCCTTATTGGCAACAAAGAGTAAAATGGGTTCATATTTTTTTTTCCAACTTTATTTAAGAGACTCTTTTAACCAAAAATGTGCACCACAGTGGACACATTTATAACTTTTATCACCCAAGTCTATGTAATTTTTGACAACCCCTACAAAAAACCACATCCACCAAAGGAAAAAAAAAACTAATAAAAACAAAGAAAAAACAGAAAACAAAATTAAAAGTTTCCATGAAAGAATTATCAAAAAAAGCTCTCTAAGGTTACGATAGGGTTTTGCTAGGAGCGAAATGGGATTGCTGATTTCGGCACTGACTCTGAGGATATCTCGGTGGTGTGGCAGTCGTATTCTTGAAAGGGTTGATGGTGACTCATCCGAAGGTCTAGGTGAATGTTATTAGTTTTGCTCGCCGGGTGGTGGATAAGATTTGGGATTTGTCTCGAGCAGGCTTGCTGGCAGTGGTAAAACACATGGACGAGATGGTTTCGAAGTTCTCTGAGAGATTTGTATTAACGACAGAGGAACAAGCAGTAGTTGTGATTGATGCGAATGAGGGTGCGGTCCTTAGGAATTCAAAGGTGTTTCTTGTGGGGAGAGTGCTTACCAGTAAGAGTTACAACAAAGAACCGCAGATGGTAAATCTTTGGCGCCCAAAGGTGAAGGTTACAGTTGTGGAATTGAAGGACGGTTTGTTCTCGTTTGGCTTTGATAATCCTCGTGAGAGGGCTATGATCCCGAAAGGAGGGCATTGGCTTTACGACGGTGCTTTGGTGGTGTTGGCGGAGGCTAATGAGTTAGTGAACCTGGCATCTATTCCATTGAATTCCCAAGAGTTCTGGATTTAAGTAAAAGGATTGCCGCTGCCTTGCATGACCCGTCATATGGGTCAATTTATTGGGAACCAGTTAGGCCACCATGTATTGACCGATCAGAGCAGGATGAGTGATTTGTTTGGTAGCATACTATGCATTTGGGTTGCTGTTGATCTTACAAAACCGCTACGGAGAGGGTTGCGGCTAGTCATTGAGGGATTTGAGGTGGGAGTAGATTTGCGGTATGAGAAGATTGGTTTTGTAGGACATATGGAAGAACACTGCAGGCTTTTTAGGGGGGGGGGGGGGGGGGGGGGAGAATGATGATGACATGTTGAAACCGTATGGTCAGTGGTTCCAATTTGATGTCTTAGGTGCAGATTACAGAAAGACAAAGGTTATGCGTTTTGGGTTGGATGAAGAACAGATGTGGTCTATGAAGGTGCCAGCATTTGTGGATGAGGAGATGGAGGACGTTGCTGTTAACGATAATGGCTCAGTATTGGGGCTGCATACGGATGAGGCAATTCTGTAGGTTGAAGACATTATGAAGGGTGGTTCCTGATTTGAATATTACAGAGGGTTTGGAGGAGGGGGCAGTGGATTCGCTGGCTTTAATCCCCTTCCAGGTGCAGCAGTCCGAGTAGGGGTCACGTGGTCCTAGGCTATTTGGTCTAGATCTTAATGTGTCGCCACCTAGTAAGGAGAAGCTTCCTCTTATTTTAGACGATGGTGACTTGAGCTGGGGTAGGATTAGGAGGATGAGGTCGATTCAATGTGGCAGTGAGGTAGTGGGGTGGGGTCAGCAGACGGGAGTAGAGGACTAGGACAATCTTTTGGGGTTACATGTGGATGCTGCTGAGACCCAGCACTTTGTGGAGATGGGGTGGGACAAGCAGATTACTAGGGGGAATCAAGTGACTAAACGCAGTGTGGGCCAGCTTGGGGGGACTGCGGATTAGGGGATTACGTCTGTGCAAGGAGGACGGAGTCCACAGTTTGATGAGGTTGAGTGGCCGGGCCTAGGCTCGAACCCTTTCAATCTGATGCGCATTCTTGAATCTCACCAGAGGCCTCGGAAAAACTCAGTATGGGGAACGGTTATAATATGGGGAACAGTTATAAATGATTTGAGGTCATTCCTTATGAAGCTTTCTCATGTGGAGTGTGGATTTGTTCAGCGGGAATGTAATTCTGTCGCGCATTGCCTTGCTTGGTTGGGTACTAGCTATTTCTAGGATGTTCTGTGGTTCGAGGAGCCTCTAGGTTTGATCCAAGATCTTTTGTTTGAGGAAGGCATGTAAGTTCATTTCTTTTTGTTCATTTGTGGATAGTTCTTTGTTTGTGCGGGATACTCTTTTCCTTAGTCCGGGTTAAAAGCCCCGGTAAGGTTTTTATTGAGGCCCAGTTAGTACATTATCCTCAGTTTGTACGAATTTCTGTTCTTGTTAATAAAGATCGTACTTGTTCCAAAAAAACAAAGAAAAGAAAAACAAAAAGTTAGTGACAATGCTTAATCAACCAAACACTAACGTTAAAACACGGAATAAAAAATAATTGCACAAAATTAGAAACATACCATTTCTAACACTATTTTTTTTTAAAGGCTTGGCCACCAATTTCCCCATTTGAGGTTTTTCGAACACTATTTTTAATATTACTCGACAAACTAACAATATTTTTTCCTTTTTGATCACGCGTGTATATTTGTTTTCTACACACAGTGGAATCCACTGATCGGACCATATTTATATACATTTTTATATCAAATTCACTCGTCTTTTCTTAGTTAGTTCGTTATATTTTGAGCTATTTACGTTGTTTTTGTGTTTTATATGAATTTATCTAGTTAAGAAAATAAAAATAGAATAAGTGAAGTGTTAAGTATTAATTTCATCTAAACTATCTTGTCTGTTGAATAATACTTATCATTTAGAAAATAATATATTTATATTTATATTTATTTATATATATATATTTATATTTATATATTTATATTAAAATAAATGTGTGTGTGTGTGACAGCTATCATCACAAAGCTTTCGGTGGAGAGGAGTTGGTGAAAGCTGCAATTGGCAGCTTAAAAAAGGGCTAATAAGAAGAGCACCGAGTGCCCATTTGCGAGGGAGAAGGACAGAAAATCAATAAGCTGCCATTTTAGGCAGCAACGCCAGGAAGGTCTCGGGAGTTTGGGGAGAAACTGTGCTGCCATTTGGCAGCAGAAAACCAAGAAAGAAAGGCAGTCTTACGGAGGGGATAAGAGAGCC
Organism: Crataegus laevigata; assembly: GCA_963580275.1. NCBI lineage: Eukaryota > Viridiplantae > Streptophyta > Magnoliopsida > Rosales > Rosaceae > Crataegus > Crataegus laevigata. The sequence continues at coordinate 8,804,774 of OY756946.1, forward strand.
TCGGGGCTTGGACTCTCAGGGGGGAAACTAAGAAAAAAAGAAACAAGTGCAGCGCCTTGGAGACCTGCCATTGGGCAGCATTGACGAAGAGAGAAGGGAGCCGATTCAGCTCCTCGAGCCAGTTCAAACCAAGCCAGCTCCTTGGGGCAGTTCAAGCTGCCATCTTGGCAGGGCAACAGAGGCGTGAGACGAAAACCAAAGGCCTCGGATTGGGCAGTCAAGAAGCTTGGGAGCGAGACACCAAGTCTCGGGGGATTCAAGCAGGAAGTGGCCATTTGGCAGCGCACAAGTGGAATCGAAGGAGCAAGGTTGCCTTGGATTTGAGCAAGCTGACGAAAAAGCCAGAAAACAAGCTCACGGTGGAAACAATCTTTGCACCCTGTTTCGGTTTATCCTCTCCAACTTATGTTTTTAATTTCTGTTTTTTTTATTTATAATAATGTGTAATTAATTTATATTGGTTAGAGGTTAATTTGAAACCATGATTATATTTGTAATTTTAATTTGATTTACTCCAGTTATGAATTTACGAATGTTGGATGTGGTTTACTTTTCTGTTTTGATTAAGAACTTGTTTATGTATGTGGGTTAAGGGTTGACACTTAATTTGCATGCTTAGACTTGATGCTAGAATATAAGTAAATTTCACCTAATCGTTATGAACTTATATTCATGAGTAGTAAAAATCGCTAGTCACGATTGTGTTTAGTAAACCCTAGGTTGGATTAACATGCGTATTCCATAGTTATGAATGCCTAGTCGATGTTTATGATTTCCATTGAACTTAATGAACTTTGATATGTCTCTCTATCATGCGTATTCCATAGTTAGGGAACTTGATAAGAATAATTTGGTTGTGATGCGTATTCCGTCCAATTCAATGAATTTAGGGAAATCTGAAAGTTAATTTAAGCGGACCTAATTAATTTGGAGCATTGTCATTCATTCGTTTGTTGAATTCATAACTGGGAATCAATTTAGGTTGCATTTATATCATGTGTGGAGAAAAACCCTCTAGCCAATCCGTCGTCTATCCGTTTACTTTAATTTTATGTTTTTGTCAATTTGTAATTTATTTAAGTTTAATTTACTTCGTCAAAACCAAACCAAACCCCCTCATTATTATATTATATTATTTAGTTAAGTTTTATTATTTTTAATCTTTTAATTTAATTTCCGTCCAATTAATTTCCTAGTTTTTATTTTAAATTGTTTTCATTATTTTGAGTCATTTTTAGTGTGTTTCGAGTTTTAGCTTAGTTTGTATTTTCTAGAGTCTTGAGTTGTTTTGAGTCTTTTGAGTTGTTTTAGTTTATTTGTTAGTTTTATTTTGAGTTATTTTAGTTAAGTGTTTTTATTTTAGTTTAGTGTTTTAAACTTTGTTTTTACGTTTTTAATTTATTTTAGAGGTTTTAGCAAGCCCTCCTAATCCCCGGCCTAGAACGATACCCTACTTACATCTATACTACATCTGTCAAAAAGAGGGTTAAATTTGTGCGGTAATAAATCCCCGTCATCCACCATTTCACCATTGTTAACATATTTAATAACACAATTATCAACAGAAACTGTGCTTGAGGAACATTGATGTTTAGTGAATGAATTTTGAGAAATAAACATGTTAACTGTGGGTAAAACAATGCCTTCAAAATTTTGCACACTATGTGTTCTACACATTTTTTTGGATCGGTGATCAGATTTGAGAACTATATTAGACTAACTGTTATCAATATTTTTCTTTCATTTTGTTTGATCATTTACAGATTTTTTGTGACAACCCATCCCTAAAAATTATAAAAATCATAATTTTTAGGGATGGGTTGTCACATTTTTTAGACATTGTGAAAAGCTATAATAAACAGAAACACAACATTAAATTAAAAGTTGCATTCTAATTTAATAGAATTTAGACAATAAAACCAAATTAACTTTAATCGTATTAAATGGAAACAAAAAAATACAATTAAAGTTTTAATAAATAAAAAAAATTAATGAAAAATGGCTTGAAAACTTTGAATATTAATCAAAAACCATATACTAACTTTATTTAATGGTTAGGACAAAGTCCAACACTAAACCAATCCAATTAATATGGACCAAATATTGACTTTCCAATTTTGTCCCTAACAGCAAAGCCTACGTCCGTCTAATATCTCCCTTCATTTATCGATCTCTCCATTATTCTCTTTCTCCCCCATTTCTTCCTGGCATTCAAGACATTCCATTTTCTAATCTCGCATCGCAACTTCAAAACCCTTCTCCCTGGCATTCAAAACCTTCCATTTTTCTTTCTAATCTCGCATTGTAGCTCCATCTTTGTCTTTGCCACTATGCAAAAGCCACATATTCGACCCCTAAACTTAATTTTGAGCTGTCTCCATCTCTGTCAAAATCGCACAGGATTTCTCACTTTGTCTCCCTTCTGTAAAGATGAGAAAGGGACCTGGAGTTTTCACCATCGGCAAAAAGTCAAAGTTAAGCAATTTGTTTTCACTCTATCTTCATCTCTGCGATCTTTCTACTATTTTTTTGTCTCTCAATTGAGCGTAATTAGCATTTGAAACGATGCGTTCTGGCTTCTGTTGCAGATCTTTTGAGCAAGGACAACATCTGCGATCGGAAATTCACCGTCTCGATTGTTCAGATTGGAGTTGTGACTCTGTATTTTATTTCTCCAAGTGCATCTCTTTTCTTTGTTTCATGTTATTATAGACTTAGATATTTATGTGCATGCATCTAATATTGGCAAGGATCCGAGCACAAATCTCACAAAACAAAGGTATAAATCTTTGTCTTTGATTTTTTTCTTCAAATTGTTATGCTTATTGAGCGACAAAACAACCAATTTTTGATTGGAGTTGTTTTTCCAATTGGAGTTAGTTTCTCAATTGGAGTAAGATTCATAACTAGATTCCGATTAGGATTAATAATCCTTATTGAAGAAGACCTTTATTATGTCTATATAAAAAGCCTAGTGTACTAGTTTTGAAGAAGGGAGCAAAACAATAAATTGTATACCACTCATTGGATTAGAGAGAGAGAATATTGTAAAGTGTGTGCAAGAGAAAATAAAAGAGATAGTGTATTTCTTATTCTTGTTCTTTCATGTTTTTCGTTAAGTCCTAGTTCTAGAGATTTGGCTGGTTGTACTTATTATTAATATAGTGAAAGATTGTTGTTGTTGTCGTAGACGGAGGCACATATTGCCAAACCACATAAGTTCTTGGTGTTATTTATCTTGGTTTTTTGTTTTCGATTTCTAGAGTTTGTTATATTTTTTCCATTCTTAAATGCGATATTCTCAACAAGTGGTATTAGAGCTAGGTTTGGCTGATATCCGTTTAGAATGGAGGGTGCAACCCGTTTTAATTGGGTTACATGGAAATCAAGAGGAGGACATGCTTTACTGAAGTTGTTAAGAGCAAGCCAGCAAGTATGTATGATGCTGATTGGACCGAGATGAAGATAAATGATGTTTTTATTTACAAAGAAGTCTATAATTGCCTTTGCCAATGACGATGGTAGTTCTGATCAAGGAGAGCCTGGTCAAGAGATGTTCGATCACATGGAGTTTGGTCATGGGTATTGCGATCAAAAGGAGCCTAGTCAAGAGAAATCTAATCAAGAGGGTCTTGGTTAATGAGTAGTTCGATCAGGGGGAGCTTGGTTATGGGTAATTCGATCACGGGGAGTTTGGTTATGAAAAGTTCGATCAATGGGAGTTTGGTCAAGATGAGCAATCCTTTTTTTTTTGGTATACCTTCCTTATGGTCCGGAAGGGGAGATTGTTAGGTTTTTCTAGCCCATGATAAGTTGTTCTAAGTCTATAAGGAATTTTAATCTTAGAGGATTAAATTATTTTCCCAATTGGAGTTAGTTTCTCAATTGGAGTAGGATTCATAACTAGATTCCAATTAGGATTAATAATCCTTATTGAAGAAGACCTTTATTATGTCTATATACAAGGGCTATTGTACTAGTTTTGAAGAAGGGAGCAAAACAATAAATTGTAGACCACTCAAGGGATTAGAGTGATAAAATATTGTAAAGTGTGTGTGAGAGAAAAGAAAAGAGATCATGTATTTCTTGTTCTTATTCTTCTAGGTTTTTTGTCAAGTCCTGGTTCTAGAGATTTATCAAGATTATTGGTTGCACTCATTATTGATATAGCGAAAGATTGTTGTTGCTGTCCCGTGGACGTAGACACGTATTGTCAAACCACGTAAATTCTTGGTGTTATTTATCTTGGTTATTTGTTTTTCGATTTCTAGAGTTTGTTCTATTTTTCTCATTCTTAAACGCGATATTCTCAACAATATGAATGTTAAGGAGGCGCTGGCCAACGACATATATTCTGTCCTTGAAAGGGAACAAAATAAATATTATTTCTGGAACTACAACAAGATAACCACACTATTTATGAAACTGAACCAAAATAATTCATATTATTTCTGGAATGGAACAAAATAAACATTATTTCTAGAACTACAACAAATAACCACACTATTTATGAAACTGAACCAAAATAATTCATATTATTTCTGGAAAGGAATAAAATAAAAATCATTTCTAGAACTACAACAAAATAACCACACTATTTATAAAATTGAACCAAAATAACCCACATATGAAACTATAGCAAAATAATCTACACTATTTCTGAAACGGAACAAAAATAACCCACACTAATTTTGGAACTACTGTAAAATAACTCACACTATTACTGAAACTACATCAAAATAACCACATTATATATGAAAATAAACAAAATAACTCATATTATTTTTTGAACTATAGCAAAATTACCATACTATTTATGAAACTAAACCAAAATAACATAGATTATTTTTGGAACTATTGTAAAATAACCCACACTATTTTTGGAACTATAGTAAAGTAACACACACTATTTCTGAAACTGAACCAAAATAACTCATATTATTTCTCGAAGGGAACAAAATAAATATTATTTTTGGAACTACAATAAGTTAACCACACTATTTATGAAACTGAACCAAAATAATTCATATTATTTTTGGAAGTGAACAAAATAAACATTATTTCTGGAATTACAACAAAATAACCACACTATTTATGAAATTGAATCAAAATAACCCCCATTATTTCTTGAACTATTGTAAAATAACCCACATTATTTATGAAACTATAGCAAAATAATCCACACTATTTTTGAAACTGAACAAAAATAACTCACTATTTATGGAACTACTGTAAAATAACCCACACTATTATTCTATTGATAACACCATGGATCACACTAAGTATGATTAATAATTGATCTTATTTCTTGATTATTCTATTGAATTTGAAAAGACGAAGAAGGTTTAAATGCATTATGAAGGAGATCATTGCAGCATGATTGAAAACATGCTCATCACGTGATTGGGGTCCTAATTTTTCCAGGTTGTTGCAGGCTTCTTCTTCCTTATAGAATATTTGTTGGATTTATCTAATATAAATTAACCTTTAAGTGATCTACTACATATAATAGGAATGTAATATTAGAGAATAATGTTGATTGTGATTTGATCTTTTAAAGATATTAATCCTATATCATGTGTCTTATATTGGAAATATGATTGATGGAATCCTTAATTGACTATAATTATGATACTTAACTTAGAGGCTAAGAAAGTAAGTTTAGGTTTCCTTTATGGATGGAAACCCTAGCATTTAGCCTATATATATAAATACCAGTCCTTATAAGCCCTAGACAACACAACATAATGCTTTCATAGAGTAGTTGTATTCGGCTAGGTGTTTGTAGAAGATCTTGTTGTTGCCGTGCGCTTTTCTCCTTCCTTGCTCGAGTACCATGATTACAACGGGAATCAGGTTTGTCACTCCTTTTATGTTTTAATTGTATAACCTTACAAGACTAACAGTTGGTATCAGAGCTACTGGTTATATGATTAAAACCTATTAGGTTTTAGGTTGGACTATATAATATTTTTATGAGCTGCGTTTTTATTCCATGTTATGATTGCATATACTTGGCAACACCACCATGTTGTTTCAATCGGTACAATTGATGATTGTTAATAGGTTATATAACCATTCGGTTTTAGTCAAGAATTTTAATAATCTTATGGCATGAATCTGAGAAACTTTATCAAGAATAGCAGCAAATCGTGGATCAATCCTATAATAGTGGCATGCCGCATGTGGAGAAGCATATATATAAACTGTGTTGAAGTATAAAATTAAAATAATGGTGATGATCCAAATATGGAATAAGCTTCAAATCCCAACAGTTTTTTAAACTATACCTATTTTAATTGCAGATAATATGGTTTAGTTGATAGTTTTTCGATCAGGCATCTTTATTGCATAAAATATGTTTGAGTCGAATCACCAAAGTCTTGAGATTGCTAGTATTTTTTTTATCAAGTAAGCGCATGTAAATTTTATTTTTAGCCAATTTGATTAGTCAAATTTGATTCCCACCAATAGTTTTGGTAAAGGAATGACTAAGAAAGTTTGATTAGTCAGTTTATTGAATTAACAACGACTGAAAACCATGGAATATTTTAGAGTTTTTATTTCAATTTTAATGCTAATATTTTGTTTGACCATGTACTAGTACTGCTGATATATAAGTTGAAGCTAATATTTTGTTTGCAGATCAACTTTATACATGCTTGTCAATGAATTTAATGTATTTCTTATACATGAAAGTAAGTCATACATATTTTGGCAACATTTGTTAAGCAAATGGTGTGTAATGTTACTTGTATGGCTATTTTGGTTCAAGCATGTATGAGATGATGCAATTTTAAACATTGTCGTGAGCTTGAAATGTGGTGAATTATAGCTTTTTGGTTAATCATGTGATTATACATATGTTTAATAAAAGGTGGTGAACATATGAAGGCATCAGGTACGTATTTCATTCAAAGCATGTGACTTAATTGATAAGCATGAGTTTCCAAACTTGTATATGATTTGTTAGTTTTTCCTATGCCTAGGGAATTCTAAACAATTCTTTGATCAGTCAATTGTTTTTGTGCCATAAGGGGAGAACAACTTTTCAAGGCTAATGTAGGGCACATATTGGAGATGTTTTCTATGGAAGAAAATCATTTTGGTTGTTCCTTTTATTTAATTTGGTATTTACAAAGCTAATGTATGATTTTAATGCTGTGTTTAGTAGTTTTGTATTATGGAAAGAAATATATAAAAGGGAAAGAACCTGTTTGACTTAAAGAAAACATTTGAGAGATTTAGCTTTTAAATTAAAAGAACGTATTGTTCTTTTGCATTACATAAAGTATTTCTATTTTAAGTAATTGACTCCATAATGATAAGTATTGACATTCTTGTGCTGGAATGAAACTTGTTCTATATGTGATTAATCTCTTTCAAGTATGATGTTTGGTTTCTTGAGATTAATTTAATGTCAAAGGGAGTCATGAAGGAATTAGGGCAAGACTCGAAGCTCAAATCAGGTTATCATAATTTTGTCACTAACAGTTAATTAATCCATGTGACTTCTTGTATTGTTTCAGGGAGGAGTTGACCAATGCCTTTTTTAACTAAGCAAGTAGCAACAGCTTAGTTGACGATGGAACTGTGTTTTTGGGTCAACGTTACATCTTAATTAGAATAAAAGCGATAATCTTCAGCCCGCAGATGTGGATTGTTTCTTTTAGTTTTAATTATGATGGCATAGTGGGTTTTATTTCATAAGAGTAGGGAATGCTTCATTTGCGTATAGGTGTTGAAGTTTTTCATGAAGGTACTCATGTGACATAAAATCTAGTTCTATAAACTAGTTAATTTTCTGCCTATAGGTGTAAATTAACCTAGTTTCATGAAGTTTATTGGGGATATAGTTCCATGCCATCAATTACACTATGAGCCCCATAAAAGGTTGTGGTGGCATGGAAATTGGTTGCATCAAGACGTATTTTGGTGTCTTTTTATGAGACTTGTTGATGCAAAGTATTGGTCCTATGAAGGTTAATCAAGGATTGCTAAGGTACGCATTGTTTAAGTCTTATGCTTGTAAATCTTTTCAATTTGAACTATGATGTCGGTTCAGAGGATGAAATTTGACTACTAAATTTTCCTTTAGACATCAAAATTGAAATGATATGAAACTAAATTTGGTAGAAATGTTTAGATTCATGATAGACGAACATTTTTTTTCCTGGCAGATTGTGTGTCTTGATTAAAATCGGATGAATGACACGTCTAAAGGTCAGCAAATGACCTGAATTTTTTATATGTTCAACATATATTTGTTTGAAAAGTTTTGTAATTTTTGGCTGTGTGTATTGATTATGGTGAATCTACTAGTGACCCATGCTCGTATAGACAGTTTTACTGGCAGATTGTGTTGGTCTTTTGAGACGACACTTTAGACTACTATTTTGACCTAAAACTGTTCCATATTTTTATTTTATGAAGATAAGTATGTCTATTTTGATCTGTATAATTTTGGTAGTGATCAAGTTTATGGATTAATTATGGTAAATTCTAAAGTAAGTGTAACTCATTGCTGAAATTCTGTTTGACAGCTTAATGTTTGTTTTGATGTCTATTTTATTATGTCTAAAATATAAAGCAATTTTCTTTAGGTGCATCTTTGAAAGAATATATTAACGAGTGTTTGCCCAAGTGGGAGAATTAGTGAACGAAAATTGGGCTTCACACTCATTAACTTATTTGCAAGTATAAGCTCTAAAAACTTAGTGGGAGTTGTTCTACAATTTTGAGAATTAAGTGGACTTGCATGATTGCAACAGCCCGTTCCTAAAAATTATGATTTTAATAATTTTAATAGGTGAATTTACGAAAGTACCCTTCAAGGCAAAGTGTTGACTTCCATTGACTGCCGTGTCATGACACGTAAGGTTCATTTTCTTGGCATATCCTTGTAGTACTCGTTGTCACGAATGCATGGACGTAAACCATTCGTGAAACGGAGTTATAACGAAAAGGATATTAACGTTTAAAGTTAACGATATTTTAGTAATTTCATTTTATTGAAGAAGGCTCCAGAAAATTGGAGCCAATGTGTTGTGCCACATGTGTGGCTCAGATGAAAATAAAAGGGGAATGAATGGTTGTGATTAAAGAAAAGAATAGAAAAGAGGTAAAGGAGGAGGAATAAGGGAGGAAGGGACCAATGGGGAGAGAGAATAAGGATGGGAAAAAAGTGAAGTGAGAAACGGGGGATTGGGACCCGGGCTTTGTTGACCCGACCCGATCGGTGTCTTTAACAATTTCCGATGGTTTTTCACCTATGTTTCCGATGAATTAACCCAAACAACCACTTGGAAACCCCTTCCACGACTTTCCCTCTTCCTATTACACCCCAAAAATCATGAAATTTGGTCTTGAATTTGGATTAAACACACCCGTGGGTGCCGCGACCTCCTTGCTCGAAATCCACGAATCCCAAAATGTTTTCCTTCAATTACCACCATCATTAGACTTCCCTTAAGGCCTAGGATAATGCCCAATTAGTGGTTGGAGCGTCGGAGATGATTTGAGGACGAATCAAGAACGCCCAAATTCTAGGGTTCCGACGGGTTTCTCTATTCATTGAGATCTTCAATTCTGTAAATTTGAAGAATTTTTTAAGATAGTTGGATTTTCCGGCGAGTCGGGGCGGCCAACCGCCACCCACGACGGCGCGTTGCCAGAGCGCCATCAATGCTATTTTTAGGCTATATTAAATGCCTTGAGTTCAGTTTTGGGAATTGAATGACGTAGGTTGATTGTTAGAACCTAAATTCTCCATGATATGTTAATAGGTCATTATATGAATAGACGATCTGACCGTTGGATCGTCATCAAACTTTAGTAGGTTATTATTTCTAATATTTGAGGAATGTAGGAACTTACGGGTTGGAAATCTGATGTACGAATCTTCCCGAATTAGATTTGTAAGTTCATAAAATAAAATGTTAACCGCCACTTGGTTTTGGGCAATTAGCAGAAATCCAATCGTTAGATCATTCTGAAACTTTAGGGTGTTAATATAAAAGCATAATGTGAATCTTTGGAACTAACAAATCAAAAATCAGTAATGCGGATCTTTCGGATCGAGTTATGTAAGGATGCGTTATATGTAAATTACGTGTTCTCTCAGTAAGGATTCTGAGATGTGATTTGATATTTGTTCTAGGCGATGATCGTTCAAGACATCTCGATATTCGTGCTAGGGAGTTGTAGCGTGGACTCCAGGTGAGTGTGTCTTTACCTTTTATCGTATATATATATATATATATCTATAGATATATAATTATGTGATTGATAATTCCACAAATGTTTTAAAATTGATTTATGCTTATTACCCACACCTAATTATTGTGAATGCTTTGACGTACTAAGTTGAACTACAAATGGCTTGATCTCATTTGTAGGTACATAGGCAGTCTAACAAGACAGTTAGATGCAGCCATAAAATAATCTAAACTTAACATGGTACTTGATTTCTTTAAGGGAATAAGTTATGATGGTTAACAGCGTAGAGATTAACCATGATTTTGTTCTGGCCTATCGTTGGGTTTAGTCCCGATTAAGAATGTTGGGACGTTAAAGGGGTTACGCCAAATGACGATGCGGGCACTTAGGTAAGTGCCAGGTGAGTTTATAAATTGTGGATGTGAGTTGCATGATTATGTTGAGATGTATTTAGAGCTCATAAATCTGCACCCCAGTGTTTGTGCTCCCGCCCGTGGTTAGGGCCTAGCCTTCACGTGATCGTTCATCTCCCACACCACATGCTCACCATGGATCCAAGGTATGTGCCAGCTTATCGTACAGACCATTTTAGGTGGTTCCGACTTGTAGGTGACTTGCGATTCTTCACACAGCCTTCACGTGATCGTAGCACTTGAGCGTATTGATTTACACACAGCATGTCGTACAGACCACTTTAGATGGTTCCAACTCATGTGCAGAAATGATTGTTGAGCTATGGATGAGTCGTATAGGTCACTATAGGTGACTCCGACTTATATGCTAGCATCGATTGATGAGATATGGATGAGTCATACAGGTCACTATAGATGACTCTGGCCGACATTCATTTTATATTGATTTATGTCATCTTACTTATATGGTTATTACTGAGATACTTTGCCATGGCATACCTTGGTTCTTACCGCACTTCAACATAATTTTTATAAACATATGTATCATTATTTTTCTGGGGAATTATACGGATTTCACGGTGAGGGGCTACTGCATTTCTAAAAAGAAACATGTTTTCAAACTTATATGATTGTTACTGAGATACTTTGCTAGTTAGTATTGTTTCAGATCGTGATCATCGCTTCACTTTTAAGTTCTGGATTGCATTTCAGGAGGCTTTGGGTACAAGATTACTGTACAGCACGACATATCATCCTCAGACAGACGGTTAATCAGAGAGAACTATTCAGACATTGGAGGACATGCTGAGATCTTTGATTTTGTAGTTTAGCGACTCATGGCATCATCGTTTGGATTTGATGGAGTTCGCTTATAATAACAGCTTTCACTCTAATATTGGGATGGCACCGTTCGAGGCACTTTATGGGAAACCTTGTCGTACACCCTTGTGTTGGTCAGAGGTTGGCAAAAGAGTTTTAGTGGGCCCTGAGATAGTATAAGAGACTACTCAAAATGTTCAGGTTATTAAGGCTAACCTGAAAACAGCCTAGGATCGCCAAAAGAGTTTAACAGACAGACATGCCACTGACCGAGTGTATGATGTTGGTGATTGGGTGTTTCTTAAGTTATCGTCGTGGAAAGGTGTGGTTCGATTCGGAAAGAAAGGCAAATTGAGTCCTAGGTACATTGGACCGTATTAGATCACCGAGCGAGTTGGTGAAATGGCTTAGAGGCTTGAGTTGCCGTCAGAGCTGTCCAGAGTGCATAATATGTTTCACGTTTCGATGCTTCGACATTATGTTGCAGATCTGTCGCATGTGATTTCTCCGCAACCTTTAGAGATTAACCCAAATTTAACTTACGATGAGGAGCCGGTGACGATACTTGATTGGAAAGATAAGGTGCTTAGGAACAAGACAATACGTTTGGTGAAAGTTTTGTGGAGGAACCACTCAGCGGAAGAAGCTACTTGGGAGACAGAGGACAGGATGAGAAAGATGTATCCGAGGTTGTTTTATAGATACTAGCGATTGTACTTGTTGTATGAAATTTCGAGACGAAATTTTTATAAGGTGGGTAGATTGTGACAGCCCGTCCCGAGAAATCTTATTGTAAGTGTGAAATGACTTATATACCATTGAATGTCAGGTTTATGTTTATGCATGGGTTTAAAAATTTGGCCAATTACATAATTTCTTAAGCTTTTGGGGCCAATGAGAAACTAATGAATTATTGTTGATGGTTGGTGGCTTTTAGACCACACACAAACACTCCCTCTCTCATCCTCACTCCCGTGTCATCTCTGTCTCTCACCCTCTCAGACTATCTCTCTCTCTCTCTCGCAGAACTCTATCTCTCTCTTCCATTTTGTACGGACACCCTCAAACCATCCCAAAGTTCACAGATCGAGGGTGTAAAGGCTACCATTGTGTTCATCTCGTCTATACGAATCGAATGGTACCAGTTTCAGGTAAGGTTAGCTTCATTTTCACGTAGAACCATAACCCTGAGATTATCACTGTTCATGCATTTTCATAGACGTGGTTTTTAGGAGATTTCAAGCTTCTAGGAAGCTTTTAGAGGTTCATACGAAGTTCAGGGACTTTCGTTTGAAGAATTTGGACGTTGGAAAACGTAGAATGGAAGAGTTGCAGAGGTGGCCGGAGTTCGGGGATTTTCCTGGCGAGATCCAGTGGTTATCGAGGCTTAAAAGAGGTATATTTGTGTTCTATTCTTCGAATGCTTCAATTTGACATAAAAATCGTGAAAAATGGTTGAGTTTTGACGAAGATACAAGGTTTCGAAAAATTCCCAATTTTCGGCCCCAGCGATGGTCGCCGGAGAGTTTGAGGTAGGAGATGACGACATATTCCGTCAGAGTTGACGGAATATGCTGACACCGTTAGTTAACTTTAAGGGTTACCGTTAAGAATAGATGGAATATTCTCAGCATATACCTGACGGCGTTAATTGACGCCATCCGTGTGCCTGTCACATGCCGCGCGTGAGAGCGCGTAGGTCTGTGCGCCTGCTGGCGTGTGACGGTGCGTGGAGGCCGGAAAAATTATTTTAAAAATTTATGGGTGATCGTGGCGTTGAGTAGATCACGTTGGTATATTCAAATGCCAAAATTGAGCAATGTATGAGAAGTTATTCCCGAAGTTCCGTTTATGTGCGTTAATTAACGTTATTTCAGTTACTTCTCATACAGGCGAGGCCTATCCCGAGGACGAGCGTAGCCAGGCTAGGCGTGGGGGGTATGACCCGACTACTTATCAGTGAGTGGGCAGTTTGTTTTCCGTATATACCTATATATATTGCTATTTTCTCAAAAAATGAAATTGAACGTTTAAAGGATTTGAAATGCCATGCAAAGTATCTATTTATTTATTTATGCATTAATGATTGCATATATGTATGTTGGTGATGCGGACGCACATTTAAGTGTCAGGTAAGTTTAAATAATGGTTATGATGTGATTAGAACTCATATACCTGCACCATGATATTAGTGCTCCCGCCCAGAGTTAGGGGCATAGTCTTTCACGTGTTGTTCACCTCCCGCACCGCATGCTCGCCTTAGATCCAAGTTAGGTGCACAGTCCTGTCGTATAGACCACTATAAGTGGGTTCGACTCGTAGGTGACCCGCGAATCCTTCGGACAGTCTTCACGTGATTGTAGCACTAGAGCATAATTATTCTATATTTAGTGATGATGTGTAGACCACTAGAGGTGGTATTGATTTTTGTGCATGATTGATATACATGATATGATGAGTTGAATATGAGCTATTATACAGTCGAGGGCTGAGTTGATTATTGAGATTGATTATGAGATATATATACTTTATTTCTGGGAAATTATATAGGTTTTACGGCGATGGGTTATACTTTTGAGAAAAGAATGATTTTGAAAAGATTTGTTTTGCTGACCCACTCAACTTTGTTTTTCGCCCCTCCATGTTGTAGGTAGCCAGAGTATCGTTGGTGGCTAACGAGGATCGTTCGGCAATTCTGACAGACTTCTCTTTATGTAGAGCACCCTTTGGTGTTATTCGAATTAATTATTTCATGCTTGACTGCATTGACTTAGTATGCTCTGAATTTGTATAATCACTATAACTTTGCACTCTAGCGCACTATCTTCTTAGGTTGCTAGTGGCTTGGTTTTAATTCGTTCGTATTCTTCTTATGAATCTCGCTTTCGCAATGTGCACATGATTACGTCACGTTCACGTGACGGCCAGCATGCCCCACTTCCGGGTCGGGGTGTGTCAAATAAAGTTAGTAAATAGTTTTTTGTTAATAAAAAGTACCCTTTTTTTATTTTTTTATCAAAGCTCCCATAAATAAATGCAAAGGTTTAAGTTAGTTACCTTGAGGACAATGGATTTCCAAATCCTGTAAAAAAAAATATCACCAACCGTACTTACATTAGCAAACCATATAAGACTTAAAAACTCATAAAAACCAAAAAGACCTCATTTCCACATCACAGTCAACCACTGTAACTCTAAATTTTTCAACCAACATGTCGCACCCTGGACCCGGGTGTCACATCCCGGCCCGGATTCCACCACTTTCCGAGCTCAACTCCACCGTAGCACGATATTGTCTGCTTTGGGCCCCAACCACGCCCTCACGGTTTTGTTTATGGGAACTCACACGAGAACTTCCCAATGGGTTACCCATCATGGGAGTGCTCTTGCACGAACTCGCTTAACTTCGGAGTTCTCCCACACGAGAACAGTTCCTGAACTCCGAAGTTATCACCAACTGTTATCACCATCAAACCCTTAAAAAAATTATCACCAACTGTTATCAACTGAGTAAACTGTATCAAACTTAGAAAACTCATAAAAAAATGAACAAAACCTGATTTCCACACATAACCAGCCACTGCAACTATAAATTTTGCAACCAGAAAAATAATGATATCGTACTGTAAGCATGCATGAGTCCCTCAAGAGAAACAACGTTAAAAAAAATTAACCAATTAAAGACACGAACAAAGATTTCAAACCAACGAAATATTTTTTCATGCACCAACACAGATTACACAGTAATGCCTTCATTGGATCTTCTTGTTTTCGTTAATAAAAACACAAAATATCAGGTGGTGGGCACCACTTAAACAACTCAAAAAATCCATATTATCAAATTCTAGTCCAATTACATATAAAAGAATGTTTAGCACTGAGATAAAAATTTATTACAAATAGTTTTCAATTGTTTAGTTCCCATAATACATTCATTACCAGACACATATGGAGAGGCACATTATAGGACTTGTATGCTTCTAGGCAACGTCTTATTAAAAATGGGAGCATATGGGTTGGTTCGGATCAACATGAAATTATCAACCTGCACCCATTCTATATTTTTTTCCCTGGTTGATTATAGCAAGCACAATTCAAATAATATGTACAGCTTCAACATCTCTCGGTCAGCGTAATAAAAAAATAAAAAAAAGCCTACTCTAGGCCAATTGACCAAATGGAAAAACAGATCCCAACACGTTTAAATCGAAATGAAGGAAATTTTGCAGGTTTGCCGAAAAAGATATATCTCTTGAAAAACACTGAATCAGTTCACTGTTGTATTTAGCAATCAAAATTTCTTTCAAGAGTGGCTGTCAAATGTTTGATAAATTCTGGGAATTGAAATAAAATTGATAAAACGCAGCCATCAGAATCTCCAAGAGTAAAATTAAAAAAAATCCGGATAAATTCAGTGACAGGACTCATCAAAAGAAATGATTCAGACTGAGATTACACTAAACTGAAAACATTCTTATTAAAATAGTGTTACTCACAAAATTCACAAACACATTTAATCCTACAAAAGCCTTGAATGTCTCACTGCCTCATTCAAAGTTTTTATTAAATTTTTGTAAACTGTGATTCATTTTTGTGAGGTTTAATAAAACACCTCCGATACTGTTTACTTTTAACGAAAAACCGTTTTTTTACCTTTAACTGTCACCATTCACTATACCTTTAAAAATGGCTTTTCGTTAAAAGGAAAGTTTTCAAGCCCTTTTCGTTAGTTTTCCTTTCATTTTTCTGTTTTGTTCGAAAACCACCCATCAACTCAAAAACAATCATCAATTTCTAAATAAGCATGTAATCGTATCGAACCTAACTGCTAATGATAAAAAAAATTACACAAAATTAAACACAAAAAACCAAAACAAAAACTTTGCTAATTCAGATAAGAAATGGAAACAAACCAGTGTAAATTGAAAACATTCTTATTAAAACAATGTCACACAGAGAATGTAAAAACACATTTCATTCCACAAAAGGCTTGAAGGACATCACTATATCCCTATCCAAAGTTTTTATTAAATCTTTGTAAAGTCGAATTAAATTTTCTGCCTCATTCGAAAACCATCAATGACCGCCCAATTCCAACCTTGGCTTTCACCTCACTTGAAAATGTTGGACCGACAATACCCATCACAAAATATGTCCACTCTATAAATTTTTATAAATGGGCTACATAGGATGAAACAATCTAAACAACAAACATTAAGCTACTTAGGTTCCACTCCAAACTCAAAAGTTTGTCTAAAAGACTGAATTTAGATTTATTTTCTAACAATTTTCTTGTAAACAAATGACCAAAGGCACCTAAATTCGACACACCTCGTTGTAGGTGGGGTTCTAATGGATTAAGCAACACTCAAACAGAAACTAAATATTATTCTCCTAGGGGTCACAAAGAGTCTAATAGAACCAAAAGCAAGCATGGTTTTGGCTATAAATAGAATGAATAAATTAAGGGTAAATTACACCATACCCCCTCAGGTTTGAGGTCTATTACAACCCCATACAACATCTTTAAAACATTTCACTTTCATACTTCAAGTACTATTTCATTTCAATTTCATACATCCATTACATTTTTCATCCATTGATCCGTTAAGTGCTGACGTGGCTGCCAACTGTGTGCCACATGGCCAAATTTTTTTTTTTAATTTGAATTTTTACACCCAAAAAAAAAAAATTCTTCCTTTCTTCTTGCAGTCGCTGGGGTGGGGGGTGTTCAATTTTTTTTTCCCTTCTTCTTCTTCTTCTTCTTTCTTCCTCTTTCTTCTTCTTGCAGTCGCTGGGGAGGGGTTCAAATTTTTTTTTTCTTTTCTTCTTCTTTCTTCTTCTTCTTGCAGTCGCTTTGGGGGGGGGGGGGGGAGAGGGATGGGGTTCAATTTTTTTTTTCTTTCTTCTTCTTGCAGTCGCTGGGGGGTTCAAAAATATTTTTTCTTCTTTCAGATATGGTCACTGGGCTCTATTTTTTTTTTTTTGGTGTAAAAATTCAGATTTAAAAATAAAAATAAAAATTGCCACGTGGCACACAGTTGGCAGCCACGTCAACACTTAACGAATCAATGATTGGAAAATGTAACAGAGGTATGAAATTGAAATAAAATTGTACTTGAGGTATGAAAGTGAAATGTTTTAAAGATGTTGTATAAGGTTGTAATAGACCTCAAACCTGAGGGGGTATGGTGTAATTTACCCATAAATTAAAAATGTTAATTATGAAGCTAAACATTTTTCTCCTAAGAATCTCAGAGAGTCTAATACAACCAAAAGTTAAGATGGTTTTGGAAGTGAAAAAACTGGAACCGAATCTCCTGTGCATCCTCGGTCCATCTAGGTTTGTAATGGATTAGAGAATAAATGTCTTTCTTCTAACGACCCTAAACCCAACCAAATAAAATTATAGAAAATTAAACATAAAAAAGAAAACCCAAAATTCCATTTATCCAAATAAGAAAAGAAAATAGAATCAAACAAAAGTGGAGCCACATAGAGCATACCCAAACCAATACTGGCATTGCAACCCCTGCGATTTCACAAATTTCTCAGTAGAGGAAAGGAAACACTGATCGGATCATATTTATATATATTTTTATATCAAATTCACTCGTCTTTTCTTAGTTAGTTCGTTATATTTTGAGCTATTTACTTTTTTTTTGTGTTTTAATAGAATTTATCTAGCTAAGAAAATAAAAATAGAATAAGTGAAGTGTTAAGTATTAATTTCATCTAAACTATCTTGTCTGTTGAATTATACTTATCATTTAGAAAATAATATATATATATTTATATTTATTTATATATTTATATTTATTTATATATATATATTTATATTTATTTATATATATATATTTATATTTATTTATATATTTATATTTATTTATATATATATATATTTATATTTATATATTTATATACTAATATATTATATTAATATAATATAATGTGTGTGTGGTGTGTTAGCAGTACATGCGGAAGAAAGCTTAAAAAAAGAAGAGTGGAAGCATGCATTCGGTGGAGCACTAAGAAAACGGTGGAAGGATAGCATCATTACTGGAAAGCACTCGGCCCTGGAGAAAATAATCAAAAAGAAGAAAAGGTGGTGCAAAGCTGCGTTGGCAGCTTAAGAAGATGGCACGGAAAATAAGCTAGGAGGTGCAGCGCCTATTAAAAGGAAGACAGAGCAGAAAAGAGGGCAATCCTCAGGGGAAAACCAAAGAGAGAGCTGCCTTGTGGCAGCGCGCCAATCAGAAAAAGAAAACATAATAAGCTGCCTTGCCTGGCAGCTGGAGAGGAGAACCATAGGCTGCGGACAAAGCAGGGAGCAGCGCAAACAGAAGCCGAGGCAGCCTGAGGGAGAGCTTGGGAGCTGCCCAAGGCAGCGAGCGAACCAATAAGAAAAAAAGGGCAGTTTCAAAGCTGCCATTTGGCAGCTGAGGGGAGTGAAAATCAGGGGCAGCTCGCGAGGGGGCCTCGGATTTGGGCTGAGAAAAATCAAAGGCAGCGGCAGTCCATTAAGGCAGCTGAGGGAGAGCTCGGGAGGTGCAGGACTGAGCAGAGCACAAGCTCACGGTGCAAACTTGCACAGAGCACAGAAAATCCTCACACCCTATTTGGTTTAATCCTCCAAACTTATATTTTTAATTTCTGTTTTAAATTATAAATATGTGTAATTAATTTATTTTGGCTATAGGATAATTCAAAATCATGATTATAATTGTAATTTTAATTTGATTTACTCCAGTTATGAATTTATAAATGTTGGATGTGGTTTACTTTTCTGTTTTGATTAAGAACTTGTTTATGTATGTGGGTTAAGGATCGACATTTAATTTGCATGCTTAGACTTGATGCTAGAATATAAGTGAATTTCACCTAATCGTTATGAACTTATATTCATGAGTAGTAAAAATCGCTAGTCACGATTGTGTTTAGTAAACCCTAGGTTGGATTAACATGCGTATTCCATAGTTATGAATGCCTAGTCGATGTTTATGATTTCCATTGAACTTAATGATCTTTGATATGTTTCTCTATCATGCGTATTCCATAGTTAGGGAACTTGATAAGAATAATTTGGTTGTGATGCGTATTCCGTCCAATTCAATGAATCTAGGGAAATCTGAAAGTTAATTTAAGCGGACCTAATTAATTTGGAGCATTGTCATTCATTCGTTTGTTGAATTCATAACTGGGAATCAATTTAGGTTGCATTTGTGTCATGTGTGGAGAAAAACCCTCTAGCCAATCCGTCGCATATCCGTTCACTTTTAATTCTATGTTTTTGTCAATTTGTAATTTATTTAAGTTTAATTTACTTCGTCAAAACCAAATCAATCCCCCCATTATTAAAATATTATTATTTAGTTAATTTTTATTATTTTTAATCTTTTAATTTAATTTCCGTCCAATTAATTTCCTAGTTTTTATTTTAAATTGTTTTCATTATTTTGAGTCATTTTTAGTGTGTTTCGAGTTTTTAGCTTAGTTTGTATTTTCTAGAGTCTTGAGTTGTTTTGAGTCTTTTGATTTGTTTTAGTTTATTTGTTAGTTTTATTTTGAGTTATTTTAGTTAAGTGTTTTTATTTTAGTTTAGTGTTTTAAACTTTGTTTTTACGTTTTTAAATTATTTTAGAGGTTTTAGCAAGCCCTCCTAATCCCCGGCCTAGAACGATACCCTACTTACACCTATACTACATCTGTCAAAAAGAGGGTTAAATTTGTGCGGTTTAAAATCCCGTCAAACACAAAATAGGCCCTAGCCCACATTCTGAACAAAACACTACGACTCACCACAAAACGAAATTGTTAGGGTTTCCTCCAAACAACACAAATCAGAAACACAAACTTACATACAACTGTTTCAGAACATACCTAAGTTGAATTCGACTTCTTGGACAACAATCTCAACTAGCGCTGCCGCTAAAGCGACAAAAAATTGCCGGAAAGCTAGTCCTAACAACGGAATCGTCGATGATAATAGAAACCAACACCATGAAATTCTTTTCTCGACAATCGAAAAATTAGGATAAAATGATGTAACGCAATTTTTTACCCCAAAAAAATAGAAGATCAAACACAGAGAGAGCGAGACGAAGGCAGAGATAAGCAAAAGCTTGCGAGAGACAAAATGCAAACAGAAAAGCAAAAGTAAAGAAGATGAAATCGAAGCACACAAATGAAGGATGATCACACTATCTCCTACCTTTGGTTTGCCTTTGTTGGCATTATTGCTAGTGGGTTTCTTCTTCTTGCTAGCTTCCTTCGATTTGTGGTGGTTATCGCTGTGGTGCTCGGTGGAGGATATTGGGGTTCCATTTTAGGTCTCTGATTAGTTTGCTTTTAGACGTGTGCAGGGATCTTCTTTCGGCAAGTGGGTTGGCGACGTCAATGGTTGGAAGGTGCTAGGGTTTGCTTTGGTGTTCTTTCTGTTTCAGCCTCAAAACTATGTTTCGAACTATTGGGTTATTATAGAGGTCCATGTTTTTGTTTGTGTGTATTTCGTTTTTGGGTCTTTTCTATTATAATCTGTTGTTTTATAAATAAAGTAAACCTTTGACTAAAAAAAAATAAAAATACATGAAGGATGATCAACGCATGGCAATCAGAGGCACAACATGCATTTAACTGTGCAAAGAAGTCAGCAAAACGGCAAAGCAAACAAAAAATTAGCAAAACGGCAAAGCAAACAAAAGATTAGGAGCATTTCTGTCCGGGCACTGGTGATGAACAGTAACGATGGAAAACTCAGTTTTAGTATATATGATATGTGGTGTAAAGAGAAGCAGCATTCTCATTTTCTATATTTACACAAAAGAAACCAATATTTTCCTGTGGGAATCAAAGAAACAAACGGCACAAAGAGAAGAGACAAATGAAGGGTACCGAATTGGTGCGTTGTGGTGCTGAAAGAAAAAATCAGCCAAATGCATCCAAACCTTTGTTCTTTTCATTTTTTTTTTGGGTAAATTACACCATAGCCCCTCAGTTTTGAGATCTATTACAACCCCGTACAACATCTTTAAAACATTTCACTTTCATACCTCAAGTACTATTTTATTTCAATTTCATACAGCCGTTACATTTTCCATCCATTGAACCGTTAAGTGTTGACGTGGCCGCCACATATATGCCACGTGGCTGCCAAATGTTTGCCACGTGGCAAATAAAAATAATTTTTTATTTCAAAAACCTAAAATTTCCAACCAAAAAAAAAATTTGGGTAAATTACACCATAACCCCTCAAGTTTGAAGTCTATTACAACTTCATACAACATCTTTAAAACATTTCACTTTCATACATCCAGTACCATTTTGTAGTAGATCCATCTAATTTCGGGTGGAATTTTTGGGGGTGGGTGATGGGGGATGGGAGAAAAGGGTGGCTCGAGTGGGATTTTGGGGGGGGGGGGGGGTGATGATGGATGGAAGAAGGGGGTGAGTCGGGGAAGACGATTTCAGGGTTTTTTTTTTTTTTTTTTTTTTTGAGAAGATTCAGGTTTTTAAAAATATTAATAAAAAAAATTGTCACGTGGCAGCCACATCAGCACAAATGTGGCAGCCACGTCAACATTTAACAGACCAATGGATGGAAAATCTAACGGAGATGTTATTTTGAAATAAAATGGTACTGGATGTATGAAAGTGAAATGTTTTAAAGATGTTGTATGAAGTTGTAATAGACTTCAAACCTGAGGGAGGATGGTGTAATTTACCCAAATTTTTTTTTTTTGGTTGGAAATTTTAGGTTTTTTAAATAAAAAATTATTTTTATTTGCCACGTGGCAGACATTTGGCAGCCACGTGGCATATATGTGGCGGCCACGTCAACACTTAACGGTTCAATGGATGGAAAATGTAACGGCTGTATGAAATTGAAATAAAATAGTACTTGAGGTATGAAAGTGAAATGTTTTAAAGATGTTGTACGGGGTTGTAATAGACCTCAAACCTGAGGGGTTATGGTGTAATTTACCCTTTTTTTTTTCTAGATAAATTACTCTCTTCTAAAAGCCGGTGGAAAACCATTGTTCATTCACAGTGTCATCCAGGTTTCGCTACTCATTTTCTTCAACATTTTCTAATTTTGATGGGATTTTATAATGAAGTGGCGATTTTGGCCTTGGTCCTGTGTGCTCTGCGTGTGTGGCTATCAATTTTCTAGGGAAGATCATTTCTCTCTTTCCTCTTCTTTTATTCTCTTTGCTTTTTAGTCTCTCTCTGTGTCTCACTGCTTTCATCGCGATCCAATAGTTTAGAAAGGTGGTTGGGCTATTTTTTTCTCGCTATTTTACGCGGAGGAATCACAACAGTTTGGGTGCTTTGGTTGGTGTGTGCCGTTATTTTGTGTTTGGTTGGCAAGAAAAATTTTCAATTGGTTGTTGTAAAATTCGATTCTTGCTAGGTGTTTTCTTTATTTTTTTTTTGCTAATTTGCATGTAGATCTTTTGTCTGATTTCGTTTTTGGTGCAAGAAACCTATATCTTCCAATTTTAGGGTTTTGTAGTGGGAGTTTGCAAATGCTGTATAGATCAGGTATATAACTTATCTTTAAGCATTTTTAAATTTTTGTTTGCGTTTGAACTAAAATTGAAAGATTGCTGAGGAATGGATATGGCTACGGTTATACAATTTATCTTTAACCATTTTTAAATATTTTTTGTGTTTTAATTTAAATTTAAAAATGGTTGAGGAAGGGATATGGCTAGGGGTGGGTTCAAAAAACTGAAAACTGAAAAAAAATCGAAAACCAAACCAAACCGAGGCCGAAGAAAATCGAACCAAAAATGCCAAATCGAACCGAATCTGGCTGGTTCAATTTCTTCTTTTAAGGTTCGAAAACTGAACTGGACCTAACCGAACCGAACCGGAATTTATATATATAAATACTAAAAAACATGTTGGGGCAATCGAACCCTCCCCTTGCAAGTTGGGGTTAGTTGCTACAAGCTAACTTGACTATAGGCTTTGTGCTGTTATAATTGTATCAGTAAGTTATTTATAGGTTTCTTATATTTAATGCTTCATAAAATTTCTCAAGTTTACAACCCTAGCCGTCTCATTCCCATTTCAGATCTCAAACACTCTCTCTTTCTCCCCTCTGTTGCTTCCTCTCTACCTTTTCTTCCTCAGTCTCTCTCTCTCTCACTCTTTTTCCTCTCTTCCTCCAAATCACTCTCTCTCCAGTCTTCTCCTGTCCTCCTCGCGGATTCCTTCTTCCAAGCCATGATTTTCCCTCGCCCCCTTCGAGACCCGACGAAAAGAGGAATTGTAAGAACTTGCGACGATGAAGGCGATATCCATGCAGCAAAGGTTGTGGGTTTTATTTATTTTTCAGTTTATGGGTTTTTAATTTTATGGTTACCCATTTGAAATTTATGTAATTTAAGGTGGAATAGTTTGTATTTTTCTCTGAATATGTTTTGGAATTTTCTAGATCTATTGTGGACTTGATTATGAATTTGAATGCGGGCACTGGGCATCCGATATTGGAGTCCAATTGTGGCATTTAGACGAACCCATTTGCTTTTTTTTTTTCGATCTGCATCGATCAGTTAATTTGTTGAATTATTTCATGATTTTGCAAATTTTAAAGTTTTAGAATTTTGAATCCTGGCGATGTACATTTCCTTGAAGAATATATGTTTTTGTATTTGCTTAAGTTTTGAAAATTTGAATTCGATATGCTTGATCATAAGTAGCTCAATTACTTGAATATATTCAGGATTTTGAGGCTCTCAATTCTCTGATGTATGAGAACTGGGAGGTTGATAGGTAGGCTCCTTCAATTTACATCATTTTTTTTTTGAAAAAAAAAGCAGAAACCGAACTGGAAAAAACCGAAACCGAAAAAAATCGAACCGAACCAAAATTTTGGTTCGATTTTGGTTTTGGAAAAAAACCAAACCGTTTTGAACCAAACACAGCCCTAGATATGGCTTTGGTTTAAGGTTTAGACTAATTAATTTTATTGTTGTTTAGGTTTTTTTTTTTGGCAAATTTTTGGGTTTGGTTATTCTGATTATCTATGGTTTGATTTTTGTTCGGAATTTAAAAGAAGAAAAATGGCTATGATTAATTTTTGGGTTTTCTTTGTCTGTTATGCATTTTAAAGTTTGAATTATGGATTTTTATTTTGTATGTAATCCTTAAATGATCACTGTATGGATTCTTATTGTGTTTCGTCATACACTTATTGGAATTTTGTGAATTGAAAATTGTAGAAGTTAGTAGCGATTCAAAACCTGTTAAATGGGATGAGAATTATAGTAATTTGAAATTAGAGAGCAAGGAAATGCAGGTGGTAGTGATAACACAAATTCACTATTTTGCAAAGAGTTGTGAAGATTGCTTTTTTTATTTTTTCATTTTTTCATTTTGATTTTATATTTTTGAACAAGTTACGTTCTGGTTTTTCATTCCTTCTCATCACTTCTACAAGAGGTTAGTTTTCTTTTCTGCATTTAAAGAGTGTTTAAATAAAAGTTGCCTATAATTGATTTTCTGCTATAATATTCTAAAATTCCTTATTTATATAGTTCTATATATTCCTGGTTTGCATTTATTTTAAATGATTGTATTAGTGCTTCCTTTTGTTTTCACCCAGCTACCAAATTGGGTTTTGTTTGTTTGGTAATATGGATTGCTCAGGTTAGGTAGGAGAGGATGGAGGTGAGAAATACAATTGGGAAAGATATGCTAAGAGGCTTACAAAACACTTTTGAAGCTGTCGGTGAGGATTTTTCTGTGGAATTGATGTTTTGTTATGACAATTTATAATGGATTGCTTGGACAAGTACGGGGTGTTTGGGATTGAAAAGTTGGGAGAGGCGACATATGGTTCAGAGAGAGTAGCTTGATTAAAGAATATGTGTATAAAGGTTTCATTAATGGAGATTTCTATGCCATCAAGAAGATGAAATGGAACGCATGTGAGGAGCTCAAGATCTTATAAAAGGTATTTTCACCTTCTTCTTCTACTTCTTCTTTTTTCCCTCTGTTTTTGTTTTTTTAACTTTTGGTCATTTGGTATGGCCTTCATCTTTTGCGTAGTACACTATTTGCGGACTTAATTTTGACTCTTTGATAATTTCCTTTCCAAAATTCTAATTATGTTTATAGTTCTATCAGTCATTGCATTCTTTATAAGTACACCAAATTCACGTTGTATTTCAATAAATTTTAAATGATTTGTCTACACTTAAAAGTTTTTACTTACAAATGTGTTGATATTTGTAATTACTGGATCAAATGATCACCATTCCATTTAACAAAAAAAAAATTCCAACATTAATTAATCTTATCATTCACAGATGTTTGTTTCTCAAGCTTTGTTCAATGCAAATG
Organism: Crataegus laevigata; assembly: GCA_963580275.1. Taxonomy (NCBI): domain Eukaryota; kingdom Viridiplantae; phylum Streptophyta; class Magnoliopsida; order Rosales; family Rosaceae; genus Crataegus; species Crataegus laevigata. The sequence goes on from OY756946.1 coordinate 8,830,576, forward strand.
TTAATGTACTTGACACTCACTTCAGGATCATTGGCATTGATCAAATAAGGTGACCAAATTCTTATTATTGGTCATTCAATACCTTTTCTCTTTGCCAAGTTTTTTTTTTTTACCCCTCTTAAAACTTATTAACTTTGATATGCTTCAAGTTATTCCTTGGTATAGAACCCACCTCAACTGCTTTCAAAATAATCAGATTCTCTTTTACATAATTATGTGAATTATTGAATTTTCACAAGAAATTGATTTAATTCTTTTATATTTAGGAAGGCAAGAGAAAAGAGATTGACAAAGCAGAAATTTTAGAGAAATCTAGAAAGTGTTAGGTAATAATCGTGAATGTATTTTGGTTTTTTCTTTTCTTTTCAGAGGTTAAAATGCAGTGCTTATTTTGTGGTTGACAATTTTCCTAAAAGGTATTAAGATAACTTATTTTGTCAAATTTTCCTTCATTTTTGGTTAATGGTGAGAATAATGTGCTTTGTTGGTTATTTGATATGTTACATGTTGTGGATGAAGGTATCATGTTGAAAATAAAGTGAATTATGGGATGATTGTTCAAGTGTAGTGAAGGGTGAACTACGAATGGCTTGATCCCTATTTAGGGTATGCAGGCAGTCTAATAAGGAAGTTAGATGCAACCATAAAATGTACGAAAAATGCTATGAAATTCAAATCTTGATCTATGCTTTGTACATATCTCGAGGCAGGGTATGTTAGATATATGGGTATTTGGTGACGTTACGTGTCGATCCTAGACATATGTCGGAATCAGGGCGTGACATTAACGTTTTGTGTCAACAAAATAATAATATATGTTAATTTATGTGTCCTTATTTTATTTACACAGAACTTCACGTGACAATTAATTCTTGCTATGTAAATTGTTCTCGGAAAAATCAGACTATGAGCAAAAACTTACAAGTTGTTTTGGATGCTAATCTTTAGCCCAATTTTTTCCTTTGTTGCAGCAAGAAAGGTCATTTAAATTTATCCTTTACAAATAATAAAAAAAAATCCCCTTTTCTTAGAATTTGGCATAGAATCTCCTTCAACAAATTAAGTACAAAGGATTACTGACCTAAACGATCAATTATGATTTACATTTTACTTAAGACTGTTATTATTGACACTCCTCGTGTGCTTGTTTTTATACGACTTTTCACTCACATTTTTATGAATTTAAATTATAACATAATTCTTTTGAAATACTAAGAACAAGTCCAGTCACCCAAATATTCTCGAGTATTATTATTCACACCCTATATTTTATCTCTCACAAACTGATTATTAAAAGAAATGTGTAGATAGTATCACTCTATTTGTAAATCTCTATTTGTGTTGGGGAAGGGCTTCAACCATTTTGGTAGCCCAGTCCTTTAGAAGCCCATTTATAGCAACTTGGAGAAACAACTTGATCTTCGACATATCCTCGACATTATATTGGGCCAAATTTCAGCATCACATTGTGAGGTACACAAGGTATTAAATATCGATGATATCGGAAATATCGGTAGTTCAAAAACACAGAAATTTCGATGGAAATATCGGGATATTATCGATATCGATAAAAATTGAATAAAAACCACGGAAATTGTAAGAAAAACTTGGAAATTTTTATTGAAACTTTGCAGGATGTTTATTTAGTTAATTATCTATTAGTTTATCACAAAAAATTGGAAGGAAATGCATTGCATGATGGATTTAACTGATTTAAGTTGATTATATAGCGAGCTGGGAAACATTGTGAGTGTAGAAAATATGTAAATATTTTAGCATATTTTCACAAAAACATAAGTGATATGGTGGTCAAGGTATTGAAGAGTCAAATAGGAGGGGTTCGAATCCCCTTGGTGTTTTTTTAAATATAGAAATTTAAAAAACACGAAAATTTCGGTGAAAATATCGATGACATCGGAAATATCGGTAGTCCAAAAACACGGAAATTTCGATGGAAATATCGAGATATTATGGATATTTTATACCTTGGAGGTACACACAAGTAAGTGGGCTATTACCCCTTCACCAATTTTAATATTATTTTTAAAATATTCAAAAGTAAACAATGTTCTTAACTAAAATGCTAGGAAAATGCAATTGTTGTATTTCATGTTTTAGGATTTTTTTTTTTTTTTTTTTGGAAACTAGGATTTTATTATAGAATAAGGATTGGATTCTTGCCTATTAAGATTATGATTAGTTCTTTATAAATAGTGTGTATTGTAACTCAGTTGATACAAGTCTAGCCAGATGTAGTATCTTTGAGTTAAATAACATTCTTAGCAATTTTGTATTTTTTTTTCTAGTAATATTCGTAGTTTATTTATTTGTCTGTTTTGTGTACATCGACTCAATCAGTTCTTCTTTTTCTTTCTTCTAACATTATCTTGTTTTTGTTGCAGTCCTATTTAGAATAGGAATGTGATTGTGTAAATCCTAGTAGATTAGGAATGTATCTTATATTCCTATTAGAAGTAGATTACTTATTAAGTATTGTAATTCTTATGGGAAAGGGTTTGCCCTTTCTACTACTATAAATAGAGGCACAATGGGATGAATAAAACACACCTCACAATTACACATCTCTCTTCTCCTCTCTATTGCCGCACCTCTCTTTCTCTCTAGGCCTCCATAATTGTCCAGTAAATTATACCTACAACACGTTATCAGCACGCTCTTGACGTTACGCTAAAGAGAGTTTATTCTTCAATCAGGGGAGTATTACGTTTTAATTATTCTTTTTGAGATTAATTTATTATTATTTTGAATTAATCTACATGTTATTGATTCAATTTAATTTTTCTTTGTTGAGCGTGATACAACGCATTGGAGACGTAATTTCGGCTTTTTGAGAAGTATCTTCTACAAATTCAAAGGCTTTTATTTGTTTTCTGCCAATCAGGTACGCTTAAAATAAAGTAAGATATTTGAAACGACTGTGAAGCATGAAAACATTCCCCATGATGCATGAACCCCCTACATTTATATTTACCTTCCGATATATATATTGTATATGTTCATATATTTGTCAATATATATATTTGTTTCATGCATTACGCAATTATAAAATCACTATGTGGAATATGTGAGTCAAAGAATCGAAAAAAATTAGAAGCAATTAGGGTTTTTCAAACCCTAAGATTGTCGGAAAAAAAAAAGAAAAAATATTGGGAAAATTTTGCGGCTGAAAGCACCAAGCCTGAAGCTTGGGTATGCAACTGGACAGCCTTTTTAGGCTTATTGCTCAAATTGGACCAAGCCTGCTGCTTGGGTCCTTAGTGCATGGGCTTCAAGCCCTCAGTCAATTCCAGAAGCCAGCAAACGTGCTGGGCTTCTCGCGCCTCAGCCCATTGCCAGTGGCCTTTGCGCTACTGGGCCTCGCTTTAGCTCGACCCTTTTGCAATTGCAAGCTTGAAGATTGCCTTGTACGATGGGCTGTACAACAGCTTTTCCCAAGCCATGCGCTAAGCGTTTCCCATCTGACGACCTGTAGCTCTCGGTCCACTTCCTTATTGCCTACAGCAGCTTCACACAAGCCATGGACTTCCCAATTTGTCCCATGACCTGTAGTCACTCCGGAGGTCTTTTTTGGGCCCTCCCTTTTCGACTTAAGGCACCCAACCCGTGCCCTTACCTATAGCACCAAGCCCAAAATATTTTTGGGGCTCTATTTTTCGACCCAATGCTATTATTTTAGCATTTTAAATATTTTTAACCCGTATGTTAATATTATTTTGCTTCTACAATCGACTCCGTTTGGTCCCGATCTATTGAATTAATTAAAAGTGACCTGCAGTCCGTTAATCTGATAATGAATCCAAAATTATTGACCTGAAGATCACTTTTGGACATTAACGATTCAATAATTTATTTCTCTTCTTTGAACCGTTGACTCACTTTCGTAGTCCCGAAGCACTCACACTTGAGTTCCTGAAGAACCTCAAAATCCACTACACTTAGTTGTATATTGCATTCTGTGTTCTTGCAGGAACCTCTCTTTTATGAACTAAACGTTCATAAACTAAATCGAACCTGTAGTTTCGAATTTAGTGCCTTTGAAACCTGAAGTTTTCATAAAACAATACACCCATGAAAACCTGACGTTTTTCATGAAAATCATGTCTTAGAACTCGAATGTTATAACTTTGATGCTTATGGATGACTCATTCCCATAGCACCAATCACAATCTTGTTCCTTCCAATTCAGTGGATTATCGAACCGTCACAAGTTTGATTTTCCTGATTTGGACGTTTCTAATAGAAACCACTTTATGTGGGGTACAAGACGTGAATCTCCACTTGACTATCAAGAAGTTGAGCAACCATTGAAGTCAACAATGGCATGGAAGAGCTGAATAAGCCTCCGCCATGATCTTCATTCGAAGACTTATGCCCGAAGCATTACAAATGGAAATACCTCCGATGGAGGATTCCATGGCTCTTTGGCTCGCTTCTACGGACTGTTTTATCATGAAAGATATTGCCCGAAGCATACCATGATTACGTCCATGAATGAGTACAATTCTGAAGTTTATAAATTCGATTGAATTTTGACTAGAGAATACTTTTCTCGTCCTTCCTTATTTCTAACTTGCTCCTGAAGCAACAAGTGTAGAAAGCGGAAGTTTACCAAATTCTCGGATCTGATTACTACCACAATTATATGATAGAATCAGGGCCTGCCAAGGTGTGGCATCATGCACGAAACGTGATCCTTGGCACTTAAGACCTAAAACTTCAAGAATAAGGGATAGTATTCCCGAACCTTAACCCTGCAGAATCTACTTCCATCTCAATGGAATAGATCATTGGTTATGCACCTATTCGTGCCCCTACCAATGTTGTTAAGGAGTACCATTCTCGTAGTCAATATGTGAGATTAATTTTGCTCCACCAAACACCGTTGGAAGAGCATAATTTTGACATGGATGACCTTATTGGCCGAATCCCCTTAGTAAACCATTTACTTTGTGAACATTTTTTCATGTTCTTGGATTCAAGTTTGGTGTATGTTTTACTTATGGATAATCTTATTGATATTGTCCTCAAATATGAGTTAATTGAATCATGTTTCTTAGTACATGTGACCGATTCAATTAAACACGTGATTAGGTAGAAATGTGGGGAAGTTAGTTGTCTGGACGAATGCGTACTACGCACACTAACTTTACACCTAAATCACATCTCTAACCAACGACTTCAGGTCTATCCAACCTGATTAAGAGCATTGGCACGCTCCTCGTTGTATGAATGGTACTGCATCACCATTTAAGGGACCTTAAATTCTCCCTGACATTGAGTTTTTAAGGATATTCGAGATGACAATGATCATAACTGAAACCACTGAAGAAAATAGAGCGAAATATCTTTGCACCACCTCCAAAAATGAGCCTGAAGCTTTGATTTGGGGCCAATGGGTTGTCTCCCAACTGGGAACACGCCACATGTGGCCGGCCTAGAGCTGGGTGATTGAGCAGTTTCCTTACTTTGGCATGACCTTTTGGGACACTTAGGTCGAACAATGATGCTACGACACATCTCCTTACCCGAAGTAAGGATCTTGTGCCTACAAGCACACTTTGCCAAGCCTGCTCATTAAGGAAATTGATTTTTTTATATCATTCCTCGCAAAGATACAAAATTACCTATTTTCCATAGTGGATTCAAGGGAATATATGTGGACTAATCCAATCAAAATGCGGACCATATAAAGACTTATGGTTTTGATTGATGAATCGACAAACTGGTCACATGTTTGTCCACACACATTACTGCTAAACCTCTTGGCCGATTATGGGTTCACCACCCTACTTATCCCTTAAGGTCCTGGAGACTGGATAATGCCGGAGAGTTTATATCGACGGTTTTCGATAAAGTATTGCATGTTGTTTTGGGTTTCTAATTGAACATTGAATTCCCATGTTCACCCCAAATAGCCTCGCCTAGTGATCATAAAGCGCAAATTTAAATGATTGCCCGAATTTTGGTGAACATACCAAGTTTTTGGTTTCTGCCTAGGGCTATGCAATCCTTGTACGAAGTTATGTTGGTCCGCCTTGAGGCCCATTGCCACTCAACCTATATGACGTTACAGTTGGTTACTGGGTACGAACCTGACGATTTTCGTATTTACACATTTGGGTGTGCATTCCATATGCCAAGTTGCGCCGCCGCAACGTACCACCATAGGTCCTCAAAGAAGGATGTGTATCTTTTGTCGATCATGATTCTCCTTCACACTAGCTCTCTTCGAGCCCTTGCATGTGATCTCTTTACCGCTTATTTGCGGGTTGTCACTTTAATGAGACACTCTTCCCGCCGTTAGGGGGAGATAAGAACGTCAACGTTCCTGTAGAACGGCGCGAAGTTGCGTGGACATTGCCCACTATGTCTCATCTCGATCCCCATACCGCATAAGTGTGATAAGCAAGTGCGATGAATTCTAGATTTCAGAATGTTGCTCCAGACGCATTCCTCTGATCTAGCTAAAGTGACGAGATCATATACCAGCTGCAAATATGCCTGCAAGGATAGACGTACTAAATGGACGTCGAGTCAACATCCCTGGAGGGTGTGCCGCACCTGTTGGACGGTTTAGACGCCCATGTTGGACGGTCCGGTACAACGGCGGATAGCCAATCAATCTGTCTTGGCCTGGAGCACGACAGATTATTCGATTCGTAAGATTCACTTCCCTAGAAGAGGAAGACACGGCACAACTATGAATCTAAACTCGATCGCTGTCTCAAATCATTTCCATCTCATGAGATTAATCCGGATTACTCCCGAGACATGAAGTTCTTGGTCTAGTATACTAGTTTGGATGAGAAAAATGGAATTGAAATGAGATTATCATCGATGATGTTTTCACTTATATGGTAGCTACCGACATAAATGAAAAGTGACGATATCGAACCGTGTTCCGTTGATTAAGTGACAACGTAGAACTGATTGGACAACTGAGATTACAATCTAGGTCAAATTCCTTACCAAAGTGTGTATTGGACCTGTCGTTCCTACACTGCCCAAGGTAACCCTATTGTGTTACAAGTGGGAAAGGAAGCGTTATGAGATGAATGAAATAGTGCGATGTGATGCACACCTTACGGCGCAAGGTTTCTCTCAAACGTCCTGTGATTGATAGCAGCATTATAAAATGTGGTTAGTGTTTTCTCTATGGGGATATAGATATGGAGATTTACATGTAAGTTCCCGAAGAATTACATGGACTAGTTCAAAAAGTTTCAAAACCACGGAACACCCTCTTAACTTGTTTTGAGGCGTTCACTTAAATCCGACGGATGTGGTATACCCGTTTAAGTGATTGTTTGATCAGTCAGGGATATGAATTATGCCATTGCGTGTTAAACTATGAAGTCTTATTCCAAATTGCTAGAGTTACAGTTTATGTCGTTAACACGAATCTCACTAAGACTCTGGAAGAGCTTGAGAAAACTGCCTCGGACCTGAAGATGGAATTTGAGATGAAGGATCTTAGGAAAACTCGTTTATGTCTTGACCTGAAGTCAAAGCATTGTTCTGACGGTATTTTGGTCTACCAGTCGAACTACACCCCGAAGGTGTTACCTTTGAGTATACCTTTGATTGTCCATACGTTATATGCAAATGTGACCCTTGAAGAGGTTATGGAATCTGAAATTCCATATCTAAGTTCAACTTTGCGCTTCGTTGTACTTAGCTCATTGTATTTAGACAGGACATCTCCTTCGCTGTTGATCTTGGTAAAGATGCAGCACCGCGCCTACACGCAACCACTGAATTGGTATTAAAGACGTACCCTGAAGGTATTACGAGGGCAAATCCCAACGCATCTTAGTGGATCCAACCCCCCTGATCCTCGAAATGATGCTTGCCTTGTTGTTATGCTGACGCTGGTTACTTATCAAACCCGCACAAGGCAAAATCCCCAAATGTTTATGTCTTTACCGTTAGGGACATCGCAATATCTTGGAGGTCCATGATATGACCTTAGTTGCGAAATCTTTGAATTCTTCCAAAACTTACCTCACTTCACTACGCCACAAGTGAGACATGGTTAGAAGTTCTTGTTGAGCATGTTCGTAGTACTTGCTGTGTTTTCATCCCTCGTTAAGTCCCGACAACGATTCATGAAGGCTATGCCGCATGTATCAACCCGACCAAGCCATAATACATCAACAAAGTCAACGCCAAGACATATTGCGTCTACATCTACATCAGCAAAGCATCAGGAGATTGAAGTCATGCAAGCCGATCCCAGACAACCTTGCCGACCTCTACATGATGTCACTACCGAAGTCAACCTTCCAAAAGCTTGTCCGAGGAATTGGTATGCCTAACTATTATATGCAATGTTTGTAGTTCTCATTTGGAAGTTATGTCAAACTCAGGGGGAGTATCTAGAAGTATACTCACTTGATCTTAATGTACTCTTTTTCCCTACGATTAGGAGCATTTTTCCCACTGGGTTTTTGCTACCTAACTAGGTTTTAACGAGGCACCCATCCTGAGCTGATCATACCCTTGTGAGCTCTTCTACTTGCGTCCAAAAGACGTATAGTTTTGACTTAATGCAACTTCTCACTTTTCTCCTTAGACTATGGGTTTTCCCCACCTTGGGTTTTACCATAGCGAGGTTTTGTGAGTTTTACTTTTTATGCATTCTTCCGTTGATTTGAGACTTGCATTCGCCCATTGTGCCGACGACTTCATCAACTGTACCTGCTTCATCACTGAAGACCTGATGCGCCATTTACTTGAGTATTTACACACTCAAGGGGGAGTGTTGCAGTCCTATTTAGAATAGGAATGTGATTGTGTAAATCCTAGTAGATTAGGAATGTATCTTATATTCCTATTAGAAGTAGATTACTTATTAAGTATTGTAATCCTTATGGGAAAGGGTTTGCCCTTTCTACTACTATAAATAGAGGCACAATGGGGTGAACAAAACACACCTCACAATTACACATCTCTCTTATCCTCTCTATTGCCGCACCTCTCTCTCTCTAGGCCTCCATAATTGTCCAGTAAATTATACCTACAACAGTTTTTTATTTTTTGGGATCATTTTCTCTGATTTTTATTTTTGATCGGCAAATTTACAGTTGCATCAACTTGAATGGATTGAATTCAATACTTAATCTATATTATCAGTGTTTAAGATATTGATATAGGTGTAAATATCAATATGCAAACTTATAAAAATATCGATGAATATATCGTTGCTTTACGCATGAATTATGAGAATTCGCAATAGGGTGAGTATATCAATTAATTCAGATTTACTCGAAATGAGAGAAAATTTTCTCAAAATAAATTTAAAAGTTTAAAATCTGCAATGAGTTTGGCAAAATTTTTGTATTAGATCGGTAAATATCATCGATATTCATTGATTGTCTTATATCTAGCCGATATAGGGTGAAGTTTGCATTTCACTCACCATTTCTATACCAATCCTTTATTTTTTCAATATTTCAACGAAAATATCGACAATTTCGTGAATATTTTAAACATTGATATTACCGGATGCTTTGTAGGTCAGACCTAAAATTGCCCTTCGATGGATTCGAATACTAATGCAACCTACGCTGAAATTAGGATAGATTAAGAGTGAAAAAGAACCCAGAAAATTCACGACCGAAAATGGAAAAGAATAATGAGCAGATAGAAGAACAAGAATAAAACAACAACCCAATTAATTAAGAAAGTTAAAACTAATTAAAAAATAAATCTTATTCAAAGAAAAATATACAATATAATATTGCCAACTCATGGGCATGACGTTCATTCTCAAGGTCAACTAATCAAGTTTAATGCGTTAATTCCAGGAAACTTTAAGTTTAATACGTTCATGATGTTCATTTGATATCATCGAGAATGGAAAAGAATAATGAACAGATAGAACAAGAATAAAACAACAACCCAATAATTAAGAAAATTAAAAACAAATCTTATTCAAAGAAAAATATACAATATAATATTGCCAACTCATGGGCATGACGTTCATTTTTAAAGTCAACTAATCAAGTTTAATGCCTTAATTACAGGCAACTTTAAGTTTAATACGTTCATGATGTTGATTTGATATCATTGAAATTTTGACAAAATTTATGTGGTAGATCGGTAAATATCATCGATATTCAATAATTTTCTAATATCTCGCCGATATAGAGTGAAGTTTGCATTTTACCCCAGTTTTCATACCGTTCCTTGATTTTTTGGATGTTTCAACGAAATTATCGACAATTTTATAAATATTTTAAGCATTATATTACCAGATGCTTTGTAGGTTAGATCTAAAATTGCACTTAGATGAATTTGAATACTTATATTTGTTAAAACATACTCTTGCAAATATAAAAGAAGACACTAACACACCCCAACCCGGAAAGTCGACTAGGACTCCGAATCGAGCCGTGCTGGCCGACACCTGGAAAGTGACGAAGCTATAAAGTGTGATGATGTGTAAACTCTAAATAAATTTAGACTTAAAAGTGCCTAAATACACGAATGCACGGTGAGCGGGTATGGACCCATTTCATGCGTGATACAGAGCATAAGTACAGTAAGGTAAGATCATGGTTATACCATCAAGAAGCCACCTGTACTAGGAAGTGCCGTGAAACCTCGTCAATACGGAACTCTGCTGCTAGAACCTGGAAGGGTACAAAAATAAAAAATGTGAGTGAGTGAAACAAAACTTTTTAAAACCATTTCATTTCTCAAATGTTCTAACCCCTCGCCGTAAAATCTGTATAATTTCTCAAAAAATAGGATATATTCATATCTCAAAACCATGCTCAACCAGCTTTAATCATACATATGCAATGCCAAATATCTCAATATGACAGAATAAGTAACTCCGATAAAATAAACTAATGGGAAATCACATATCAGCCGGAGTCATCTATAGTAACCTGTACAATTGTACTCATATCTCATCAATCATAGCTAGCACATAAGTCGGAGTCACCTTTAGTGATCTGTACAATTGTACTCATATCTCATCAATCATAGCTATCACATAAGTCAGAGTCACCTCTAGTAACCTGTCCAATTGTACTCATATCTCATAAATCTCATAGCTAACACATAAGTCAGAGTCACCTCTAGTGACCTATACAATTGTACTCATATCTCATCAATCATAGCTAGCACATAAGTCAGAGTCACCTCTAGTGACCTGTACAATTGTACTCATATCTCATAAATCTCATAGCTAGCACATAAGTCGGAGTCACCTCTAGTGACCTGTACAATTGTACTCATATCGGAGTCACATTTAGTGACCTGTACAATTGTACTCATATCTCATCAATCATAGCTAGCACATAAGTCGAAGTCACCTCTAGTAACCTGTACAATTGTACTCATATCTCATCAATCATAGCTAGCACATATCATAACATCTGAACTTTAGCTCATAAATCATACATGCACACGAGTCGAACCCACTTATAGTGGTTTATACGACAGGACTGGGTGTAAAACAATACGCTCTAGTGCTATGATCACGTGAAGACTGTGCGAATAATCGCGGGTCACCTACGAGTCGAACCCACTAAAAGTGGTCTATACGACAGGACTGTGCACCTACCTTGGATCCAAGGTGAACGTAAGGTGCGGGAGGTGAACATCACGTGAAGGACTATACCCAGGCCACGAGCGGAAGCACTAACACCAGGGTGCAGGTTTATGAGCTCTCAATGCATCTCAACATAACATCAACTCCCATTAACAATCTACAACTCACTTGGTACTTACCTGGTCGTCTTACATTCCTCTTTTGCACTTCAAAGCGTTCACAATAATTATGTGCAGGTAATATACATATAGATATACTATGATGCAAACTAATACTCAGCCATATCATGGTGCTTCCGAATAAATAAATAAATATATAAATATATATATATATATATATATATATATATATATATATATATCATGGCGTAAAAATGCATAATCTTTAGTACCCTACTCCCGAACTATTGGTTTCAGTAGTAATTATCGGGGACAAGTCCAACTAAACACTAGTTTAATTAACTATCAATTCTTATGATTCTTTATTTTAATTCCCTGATTCTTCACCCAATAATTTATGACGAACATTTAACCACCAAAACATAAGGTTAAATCTCACAATTTACACCAATGTTCCTCACATTGCTCAATTCCCCAAACAAGGCTATTGTCTCATTTATTTAATCTCATTTATTGTATGGCTGCATCTAACGTCTCGTCAGACTACCTACGTACCCTAAACAAGGATCAAGCTATTCATAGTTCGCAATAGTCCTCCAAAGCATTCACAGAAATTATATGAAATATTCAATTTATAAACGTTTGTGAAGATGTCCACCTTATATATATATATATAAGAGAAAATACCTACTCACCTTGGGTCCGCGCTATGACTCCCTCAAACGAATATCGAGACATCACGAACCATCGTCGCCTAGGCCAATTATCAAATCACGTCTCAGAATTTTTATCAAGGGAATACGTAATTCACATATATCATACCCTCAAAAACATTTTAGAATGATTTAGGACCCATTGACTAAAAGTCATTCGTCGATTAAAATTCGACGATAGGGTCACAAACATACATAACTCAATCTGGAAGATCTGTAACTTAGATTTTTGATCCGTAACTTCCAAAGGCACACATTATACTTCTAGAATAATATAATAAAATTTTGTTACGATCCAACGGTTAGATCTCCGCCAATTGCCAAAACCAAGTGGCGGTCAACGTTTTATTTTATAAACTTACAACTCTAATTCGGGAAGATATGCACGTCGGATTCCCGATCCGTAAGTTACTATGATCCTCAAACATTACGTATTACAACATATCAAAGTTTGGTGACGATCCAACGGTCGGATTGTCGATTCATATTTTCACCTAACCACGTCTCATAATGAAATTAGGTTCAATTGATCAATCTACATCATTCAATTATCAAAACAGAATTTAAGACGTCAAATATAGGCTAAAAATAGTATTGACGGCCTACTGGCCACGCCCCGCCGCACGCGCCACTGTGGGTGGTGGTCGGCCGCTGTGGATGGCGGTCGGCTGCCCCGGCTCGTAGGAAAATCCAACTATCTCAAAAAATTCTCAAATTTCACAGAAATGAAGATCTCAACGAGAGGAACTTTTATACCTTCCATGAAGTCCAAAAGTGTACTAAAGGTGGTCAATTTTGTCCACAAAGCCGGCGGGTGCCTAAAACTTCCCAACGTCGATTCGTTATCTACGGTGGACCAACGGGGTCAAGGTTGGTTGGGATTTTCTCCTGGGATGATGGGCTAGAAAGCCCAAGTGGTGGCATCGGCCATCGCTTTGCCGATTTGCCAGAAAATTGAAAAGAGTGACTGAAAATGGTTTTGACGGGTCGGATTTTGTGGCTTCGCCCTGCCACATGTGGTGGTTTCTAAAGGTGGTTCTTGGTTAGGTTTTGTAGAGGGGAGTGAGAGCTTCAAGATGGAGGTGGTGGCGTCGAAAAACTCCACCGGAGTTGGCCGGAATTGGCCTTGGAAGATGGCCACTCGCAGTGGGTTGTGCACGGGAAGGAGAAGCAGGGAGCTTCTCTCACTTTCTCTAATTGGCTGCTGCTTCCTCTCTCTAATTGGTCCTTAATCCTTTAATTTAATTTGTCCACCACTCTCTTGTCTGATAGGTCCCCTCAAACTTACTTCCAACTAATTGGGCCTCTTTCCCACAAGGTGGGAATTTAATTTATTTAACTAACTTCAAAAGTCCGTAACTATACCGTTATAATCCAGACTCGCATACAGTTTTCACCTATGTGCTTGTAGTGACGAGTACTACGAGGACACACTAAAATAATGAGTCATACATCTCTCTAACTAATGGTCAACGGAAGTCAAAGTTCTTACCTCTAGGGCATTTTCATAATTTCACGCTTTTAAAATTAATAAAAATGTAAAATATTGGGACGGGTTGTCACATACACAAATTCTAATAACTAATGCAACCTAACCCAAAAATAGGATAGATTAAGTGTTAAAAAGAAACCCAGAAAAATGAACAACCGAGATTGGAAAAGAAATATGAGCAGATCGAACAAGAATAAAATAACCCAATAACTAAGAAAACCAAAACTAATTAAAATAAATCTTATTCAAAGAAAAATATACAACATAATATTGCCAACTCATGGGCATGATGTTCATTCTCAAAAGTCACCTAATCAAGTTTAATGAGTTAATTCCAAGCAATTTTAAGTTTAATACGTTGATCTTAAAAACTACTTAGTCTTGTGGAGTGCAGGCTCGGGCTCGGCCGAAGAGTGAATGAATGTTGATGTGGCGTTAGGCGCACTGATGACTTCTAAATCTTACAACTGCGGCTGAGGAAGGAACATGTACGTCTTGGCCTTTGGGCTTTAGAGCTCGAAGACAAGGCTGCTAGTTGTGCAAAGTTCAATATCAAATTCTACTTTTAGTGTGCCAAATGTTAAGTAACCTGGTAACACCTCACTTTGCCAAGAAGGCTGATGAGATAACTTCTTCCAACAAGGACTCAAAAATCCTTGCTGATCAAGACTTGGATAGATAACCAGTCGATCTCAAAGCAGTGCTGTTTATCCAAACTGAAATTGCCCCTCAGTCGACTGATTCTACGGTTCCAGTGTTGTTTACCTAAACTAAAGATGTTGCCGGTTGTCAACACAGTGTTGTTTATCCAAAGTGAAGGTGTGATGGCAGTAAAAAAGGCAGTACAAAGGGAAAATAAAAATTTCAAGATGTTTGAGAGGTTACGCGTAGAGAGAGTTTGCTTTGTGCGTTGAATTTAGAGAGGCTTTGAATTATGCATCTTCCTCTCTATTTATAGTAGCAATTCCACATAGTCGAATTAGAATTCCATTCAGACTCCAATTCCTTGATCAAATCCAAACAGACTTCGACCATTCCTGGTCTATGTAGGATTCTGAATCTAGCTTTATTACTGCCCAAATTTAACCCTTGATTCTCGACGTCTTTCCTCATTCGAAGTATAACTGATCTTCTGAGGATTCCTCATAAATTTATAATACTAGGACTTGACCATCCTCCTTATCCAGATGAAATTATTTCCTGATAGGACTCGGCCTAATTTCATTGGGCTAGGCCCTTTATGAGAATATTTTGAAATGGAGTGTGCTATTCACACACCCCTTTTTACTTATCACACATCTCTTGTTAATTTCTGTCCTTTGATCTTCTTCAATTCATCCAATCCGACGGCCGAAACCCAAAAAGATATGAGAAAAGTAAAAAGAGGTATGCATATATCACATCTCTTCTGAAATTCCTGATGCTCCTTTTATTGGGCTGAGATTAATTATAGGTATAGGTCGACCAAACTGTTATTTTGAGTACAAATAGATCCACAAAAAGTGGAGAAAAGATTGGGGAATGCACGTATTAATCATAGAGATGTTGTTCACATGATGTGGAAAAATTGTGAATAATAATTAGGGTTTTATTAACGATCAAAATTCCATTTTTTTAAAACAGTGTTCGTCGTAAAGTGGAGGTGGGACGAATTGTTAATTCATAACATGCACAGCTGTATGATGTACTAATTAATTAAATATCAAAGTCTTCGAATGCATGTTGCTCTAATAGTTTATTCCTTTGAAAAAAAAATAGTTAATTCCATTTTTTAAAAACAGTGTTCGTCGCAAGGTGGAGGTGGGACGA
This sequence comes from Crataegus laevigata, assembly GCA_963580275.1. Taxonomy (NCBI): domain Eukaryota; kingdom Viridiplantae; phylum Streptophyta; class Magnoliopsida; order Rosales; family Rosaceae; genus Crataegus; species Crataegus laevigata. The sequence continues at coordinate 8,846,296 of OY756946.1, forward strand.
ATTGTTAATTCATATCATGCACAGCTGTATGATGTACTAATTAATTAATTAAATATCAAGGTCTTCGAATGCATGTTACTCATTAGTAATAGTTTATTCCTTTGAAAAAAAAAATAGTTTATTCCTAATCACTACGGATACGTATCATAAAAGAAAATTTGCAGTTTTATTTTATGTAAGTTAGACCTTGGAGCCAAGTTAGCATTGCCATTCTAAGAATTTGTATCTCTCAGCTGCCTAGCTAATTAATAGCAAACAATGGCGAAAATTCCAGTGGTAGATTTCTCGAAAGAGGACTGCTTGAAGCCAGGATCAAGTTGTTGGATCTCGGCACGCAACGACGTTTGCCATGCACTCCAAGAGCTCGGCTGTTTCACGGCAATCCTACCCAACAAAATTCCAAAGGAACTTGCCAACACCTTCTTCTCTACATTTGGCGACTTGTTTGATCTCTCAAACGATATTCCTGAAAAGCCTTTTTATACTGCATATTCCAATCCTGCGCAACAATCCTACGGGATTTTGAACGGCACAGACCCTCAAAATGTTCAACAATTCACACGTCTTTTTTGGCCCAATGGAAACGATCAATTTCGATATATATAAGATATAATAAATTATGCTGCATTTCCCCAACATACACACACACACATACACAAAGATATATTGATCATTTACTTCAATTTACACTCCTAATAGTTTGTTCTTCGTTGGCTGGATAGTGAGAGTGTTGACCTTTATGCAAAAGTGCTGGCAGAACTAGATCAAACTGTGACAAGAATGGTGTTTGAAAATTACGGTGTGGAGAAGTACCACGACGATCTCATTCAATCGACAGCTTACTCTTTCAGAATGATCAAGTATGACGAACCCAAGAAAACTGAAACTGATGTAGGGCTACCTAGTCATACCGACAGGACATTTTCCACCATACTCCATCAAAACCATGTCAGCGGTCTGGAAATAAATACAAAGGGTGATGACTGGGTACTTTTTGATCCTCCACCTTCGTCGGTCATATTCATAGCAGGTGACGCATTTCAGGTATATTATATCGCATAATACTTATGTACTCTACTCTTGAATATATCTTTGTATTGTTAAACATTTATACCACATACTTTGATTAAGCTACTCAAACCACAACCAAGCAAGAAACAAACTTAAACCAATAGAAACATTGCTGCATACTGGCCTGAAGAACTTGTACCAGAAGAAGCCATGAATGCAGAAACCAACACCAACGAGCTATGATTCTTCTCCTCTCTGTCAGATTGCAGTTTGCTCAAAACTAAGAATAGGGCTTAGTTCTGATATGAGCGATAAATCTGTGAGAGCAGAGAACAACATACATATATATGTATACGACTCTTTTCATGGTATAATTAGGATTCCCTATTAGAATCCATATAGGAAACCTCTTCTATTTCCTATATCAGCATTAACATAAAACTAACTCCTTGGTGAACAAGGAATAGCTCATCCACTCTTATAAGGTTTTCCTTGTACCAATTGGACTCCAATACCAACGCCAAAACATCTTGCCTCATGTTCATATTCTTACATTCTCCCACTTGAACATGAGACCTATGCCAGGCATGATATCACCAATCTTAAGGAGTGATCACATAACCTTAATCAAGAATTAATCATCATGACCAATGTTCCTCTGCAGTTCAAAATACCGAAACCAAGAATTATAAACCACACAACAAAATTGCAGTATTAATTCAAAGTTTACATGTACCCAATCTGCAAATACAACTCATGATTTAAACACTAAATTGCTCCCACTTTTCAAAAGATTCATATATCACAAAAGTGAGCAAACCAGCCAATACTAATTAAAAGAACAATTCATAATGATCTGCTTTAAACAGACAAACTGTTTACAAAGCAACACAAGAATCCAATCTTAAAATTCTAACCATCTTGTGTAACTACAAAACTTCACAATTGAAGTATTGAGCTCCAACACACGGATATTTATTAAAACACAAAATAGACTACCAAGGCTAACTAAAAACAGAAAACTATTTTAACCTTACCAGCATCCGAATTGCATAAGCTGTTCCAGAACTTTTAATCCTTGCAGCAGCAATTCTCAGCTCTTGAAAGGATAAGTGACTACTCCCACTTATCAAAGCTTTCTAGCACCTCTATACGAGCAACATGTAATTTAAACTCTCCAATAGGCAAAGCTTTGGTTAAAGGATCAGTTAGCATCTGAGTTGTACTAATATGTTGTACCTCAATCACTCCCTTCTTAACTTGCTCTCGAACTTTGAGAAATTTTACATCCATGAGCCTAGAAGCTGAAGTTCTTCTATTATTCTTAGCAAAGAACACAGCCGAGTTATTATCACAATACATTCTCACAGGTCTCTGAACTGAATTTATGATCTTTAAGTCTGACATAAAATTTCTCAACCAAGCAGCTTTCTTCATTCCTTCAAAACAAGCCACAAACTCAGCCTCCATAATCGAAGTGGCAATAACAGTTTGCTTTGCACTCTTCCACGAAACTGCACCTCCATTTAGCATGAAGATATAACCATTTGTTGACTTCCTATCATCCACATCACCAACCAAATCTGAATTTGTATACCCTACAAGTTCCAGAGAATCACATCTGCCATAAACCAACATGAAACATTTAGTCCTTTGCAAATATCTCAGAACTTTCTTTGCAGCTATCCAGTGCGCATCTCCTGGATTTGCTTGAAATCTACCCAACATGCCTACAATATAAGCAATATCTGGCCGTGTACAAGTTATTGCATACATTAGGCTTCCCACCAGTGAAGCATAAGGCTTAGATTACATTTTCTTAGTCTCCAAATGAGTCTTCAGACATTGACTTCTTGAAAACTTATCTCCCTTGTTGACTGGAACATGACCACAATTACAACTTTCCATATTAAATCGAAGCAACACTCTGTCAATGTAACCCTTTTGAGATAAACCAAGCAATTTCCTCTGTCTATCACGAATGATCTCAATTCCCAACACATAGTGTGCCTCTCCTAGATCCTTCATATCAAAACTCTCACTGAGCATCCTTTTAGTACTCTTTAACAGCCGAGGACAAGAACTTGCTAGAAGGATATCATCAACATAAAGGACCAAAAGGATAAACTGTGTACCAGAAAACTTAATGTAAATGCAATCATCCAATTTGTTTTCTTTAAAACCCTGAGAAGAAACAATCTGATCAAATTTCAAATACCATTGTCTAGAAGCTTGTTTTAACCCATATATGGACTTATTGAGTTTGCAAACCATATTTTCCTTCTCCCTTTCAACAAATCCAGTAGGTTGTTTCATGTAAATACACTCTGTTAATTCTCCATTAAGGAAAGCGATTTTTACATCCATTTGGTGCAACTCCAAATCAAAATAAGCAACCAAAGACATGACAACTCTCATTGAATCCTTAGAAGACACTGGAGAAAAAGTATCATTATAATCAATGCCTTCTCTCTGAGTGAAACCCTTTGCAACTAATCGAGCTTTATACCTCTCAATTCGACCAAGAGCATCCATTTTGGTTTTATATACCCACTTGCAGCCTATAGGCTTAATTTGAGAATTAGACTCCACAAGTGTCCAAACATTGTTTTTGAGCATTGAATCTAGCTTATCCTTCATTGCATTCTGCCATAAAGCTGATTGAGAGCTTTCCATGGCCTGAGTGTATGAAAGGGGATCATTAACATCACTAATATCAAATTCTGTTTCTTGTAGATAAACATAATCACTGGCAGCTGTTGATTTACGAACCCTTGTTGATTTTCTTGGCTGAAACTGAGGTAAAACTTCATTCAACACTTGAGTTTCTGTAACATTATCCGAAGGTGTTGCAGATGGATCAATTTCCATATCGTTGCTAGTATCAGATTCCAAATCTGCAGCAGAATCGTCTGTTTTGGTTGACATGGAGTTAGGAAACAATAAGACTTGATTGAAACTAGTATTTGAATTTGAATTGTCTCCAGAAAACTGTTCTATCTCTTCAAAAACGAAATTCTCTCTTGACAGGTTTGATACATCTTGATCTTCCAGGAAGAATGCATTATGTGTTTCTTGAATTCGAGTGTGGCCCTGAGGAATTGTACCCTTTTGATTTGTCAGGATAACCAATGAAATAACAAGACTGTGTTCTCGGATCCAGCTTTCTCTCATTAGGATTGTAAAATCTAGCTTCAACTTTTCACCCCCAAACACGAAAATGTCCAAAACTAGGTGCTCGATCATGCCATAACTCAAAAGGAGTTGAAGAAACTGATTTTCTTGGAACTCTATTTAAGATATAATTTGCAGTTTTTAATGTTTCCCCACAAAGACAACCTGGTAACTTAGATCTTGTCATCATGCTTCTAACCATGCCAATGAGAGTCCTATTCCTCCTTTCTGAAACACCATTTTGCTGAGGTGTCCCTAGTGTTGTATATTGAGCTATAATACCATTGTGCTCCAAATAAAGTGCAAATGGTCCTTTTTGCTGCCCTGATTCAGTGTACCTGCCAAAGTATTCACCTCCCCTATCCGATCTAACAATTTTAATAACCTTGCCTAATTATTTTTCAACCTCAGTTTTGTAAATTATAAAACACTTAAAGGCATCAGCTTTCTCACTAATAAGAAAAGTATATCTCAGCCTTGAAAAATCATCTATGAAATTGATGAAATACTTGTTTCCACATATTGTTTTAACTGGAAAAGGACCACAGATATCAGTGTGTATAATTTCAAGTAATCACTGACTCCTTTTGGCATCTGTTTTTCTAAAGTTGGTCATTTTACCCTTTAGGCAATCAACACATTCAGTTGCAGTAGAAAGATCTAATTTTGGAATCAGTTCAGTTTTCGACAGCTTAATTATCCTTTCTTTAGATATGTGTCCTAATCTTTTTTGCCATAGAATGTATGAAGTGTCTCGGCCTAGCATTCTCTTAGTACTAATGCTCAAAATCGTGTGATTGAGTGCCTCAACAGTGCAATCAAGATTCCATAAATTATCAGACAAAAAGGCAGCCCTAAAATAGTGTCATGACAGTCTTTCTTGAAAAATTTTAAGCACTCATCATCACCAAGAAAAGAGAAACCATCTTTTACAATTTTAGAGGCAGAAATTAAGTTCCTTCTCATCTTAGGCACATATAGCACATCTTTCAACTCTAAAACAAAACTAGAACCTAAAACTAATTTTACCATCCCAACTGACTCTACTACAACTTTAGTTCCTTCCCCAACAAAAACATTATATATAGCATTTCCAACTTCCTTTTGTTTTTGAAAACCATTTAAAGAATTAGTTATATGCACTGAGCATCCGGTATCAAACCACCAAGAATCAACAGGTACTTCACAAAGATTTGGTTCAACACAGACAAGTACTTGTTCCTTTTCTTTGCTCTTTACATAATCTTTGAAAATTTCACAGTTAACTTTTAAATGGCCTTTAGTTTTGCACCAAAAACACTTAAGTTTAGACACATCTTTCGGTTTAGCTTTAAAATTGATAGATTTTCTAGGGGAGTTATTTACTTTAGCAAATGCATTAAACCTATTAAAATTCTTAGAGAATTTAGAACTCTTACCAGGACCAGAAGAACTCCCATTGTTGAATGTTCTTTTCTCCTTTCCAGATTGCACAAGATTTGCCTCCTCAATCTCCTTGCCTTTTTTCTATTTTTGCTGAGCTTCCTCTTGCACACATAGTGCAATTAGTTCATCTATATCCCAGCTTTTATCTTGAGTGTTGTAGGAGACTTTTAACTGACTATACTTAGTCGGAAGGGCCTGAAGAATCATAAACACAAGCTGCTTGTCACCGATATTAACATCCATTGAATTCAATTTCTTAGCAGCATCTGTCATCTTCATAATGTGATCCCTTATGGAGCCAGTGCCCTCAATCTTGTATGTAGTCAGCAAAGACATGTATTGACTCACTTCTGCTTTCTCAGACTCCTTAAACTTCTTTTCAATTGCCTTTAAATAATCCACAGCAAGTTCTGGTTTTTTTATTCCACCTCTGATTGTATCAGTCATCCCACTTTCAATGATAGAAAGCGCCACTTTATTAGCCCTTGTCCATCTTTCATGATTTGATTTCTCAGCTCTAGTGCTTTGATCATTAATCAAAGGCTTGGGATTATCAATTGCTATATCAAACTCATTAAGAGTCAATAGCAAATTGATATCCCTTCTCCACTTTTTGTAGTTGCTTCCTCCAGTGAGGATTGGGATGTTCGCCAAGTTCAGGGTCTTCATTGATATTGCAGATGCTGAATAATCAAGAAAATCACAATATGAACTGTTAGAGTTCTGATTTCTTTTCTCAGTCAATTGCACATCATAACATTGTAACTATTATCCATATACATAATCTCAACAACTAATCAATTGGCAAGCACATATAGGATGAATGGTTTTACCAGAAAATTGAATTACATGTAATCATGAACAATCATCTTATTCGAAAGAAAAGATTTGTCCCATACAAAACAGTTCATGATGACAAGTATTTAGAATTTTAAGAATTGTATTTTTCTTTTCTAGTTAATTAAATAAGATTCCTGTTTGAATCAACAATCGTATATCTTATTCCTACTATTTTAATAGAACTCATCAAAAAGGAAATTTCAAACAGAATTGAAATTGAATTCCATTCTTCTTCTTTGGGTTTCAGAGCACATACCGTGAAGGATGAATGTCCATCTTGTGCAGCGGAAGCATAAATTAACATGGATTTGTTATCTAATTCCCAGATCTCTTCTCCAAAACCCAAAATCAAAGATAAGAGAGAACAACTAAAACTAAAGAACTCCCTCCCAGAAAAGCCCCAAAACAAGTTTTAAAGAATTTTAAAGGTCGGAAAATATATGGAAATCTTATTTTGTTAAAACGTACCGTTTTGTATAAATCCAAAACCTAGACCAGTTTCGAAACCCAACAAACAAAACCTCCCAATATTTTATAAGATTCTATTGTTCTTGTTGATTGAATTTAAGAACTAAAATTGTGGCTCTGATACCACATGTTAAACATTTATACCACATACTTTGATTAAGCTACTCAAATCACAACCAAGCAAGAAACAAACTTAAACCAATAGAAACATTGCTGCATACTGGCCTGAAGAACTTGTACCAGAAGAAGCCATGAATGCAGAAACCAACACCAACGAGCTATGATTCTTCTCCTCTCTGTCAGATTGCAGTTTGCTCAAAACTAAGAATAGGGCTTAGTTCTGATATGAGCGATAAATCTGTGAGAGCAGAGAACAACATACATATATATGTATACGACTCTTTTCATGGTATAATTAGGATTCCCTATTAGAATCCATATAGGAAACCTCTTCTATTTCCTATATCAGCATTAACATAAAACTAACTCCTTGATAAACAAGAAATAGCTCATCCACTCTTATAAGGTTTTCCTTATACCAATTGGACTCCAATACCAACGCCAAAACATCCTGCCTCATGTTCATATTCTTACATGTATTTCTCATGGAGTTTAATTAACCGTCTCATATTTCGTATTAGTTAACATTATTGTATCTCAAGAAGGATATGTGCGTGCTTTTTTTGGCTAGATTTGGAGCAACAACAGAATATGTCCTTGTAGACATAGAGTGACCTTGAGGGAAAATGCTGTAAGATATACGTTTGGTGTCTCCGCAAGGAACAAAGGGGTAATACACGTACCAAATGAGATCGTGGACGAAGACCACCCGTTACTGTACAAGCCTTTAAACCATTTAGAATTCCTTAAGGCACCGAGAGCACCGAGAATTGCTGGTACAGGTGCAACTGAGTATGCCGCAAAGGCATATTATGCCATTTGATATCCTTTGGTCCAAATCCCTCTTCGGTTTCTCTTTTTTTTCCTTTCATCTATTTTCTTCTTTTAATTTTTGTTTCTCCAAATTAATAAGCATGCTGCTTATGAGTTGTGGGTACATGTTGAATTGAAATATTTGAGGAGATATTCTTGTGTATGGGCACTCCTATAATAAGGCAGAAATCTCAAAGGGAAGAGGGAATGTGGGGTACAAGGGGTTCTTCTTTTTTTTTTTGAAGAGGGTTGGACGGCTGATGTTTTCCGATCTGTAGGGGTTCATTTCTCTTTTGTTTGTATATTGTATTTTGGGCCTCTTTCTCGTAAGTTTGTTTTGTTGATAATATATTTTACCTTTACTCCAAAAAAGACTATATCGATATCAAACTATTATTCTGCATTAGCAATGGATAAACAGGGTAACAACATCATATTAGCAATACTATAAACAAAAGGGCGTTTTAATATAAGTGCCTCATTTCGTCATTTATCCGGCGAATGGTATACTTTGACCAATAGGATGTCGCCATATGTAGGGCTACTCCCTAATACTATAGCTAACCACCTCATCCTCTAAATACCTTCATCTCCACCAAATTCTACCAAATTTTCGCTATACAAAAAACTCTAAACACTCACTGTTTTCACACGATTCTTAACATGATCTTGACTTGTTTGACACCCAAGTTTTTCATTGAGCACGGGAACAATTTTGCTTCAACGGTTTGCTTGCTTATTATGCCACTAGCATGTCGTCAACCATTTTTTACGACCTCAAAAAGTAATTGTAACAGCATGATGCTCTCGTCCACGAACTACTAGCTATAGTTTCCTTTTCCCTTTTCATGTTGTGAATCTCCCATTTATAATCTTACGGATACATTATAATTCTTTTATTAGTCTTACATTTCCTACACGCATAAAATTTCAAAACAAACAAATTGAATAAAAGACCGGTCAAACAATAATCAAATAAAAAGCAATGTACATAGAGAAAACAATTACAAAAATCATTAAACTGAGCAAATGCACATAGGACTACAATCGAAACGGCAGAAAATCATAGCTCCTGACGTGACATGCACCGACTGCCTTCCCTTCGTTAGATACCAAACAATGAATGTTTCACTCCCAAGTTACACCCTCAATCCACCCAATGTCTCACTACCAAAACAACTCTCCAGAAGATGTAAGAAGTAATACAACTCTCCAGAAGAGAACTATTTCCAGAAGATGGGAAAATAGGTTTGGAATCCAAATTTCACAACCACCCCAACAACTCTCCAATTAGTTGGTTTGGAAAAATCACAAAATTAAAAGAGAAAAAACCACACGCCTATTCATAATCTTATATGTGCATTCAAACAACAGATTCGAAACCAGAAAACTACAAGCATATATATTGATAATTCTATATGCAGTACTATTCAAACAACAAATCTCAAACCAGAAAACCACACGCTTTTATATTCAGCAATTAGGGTTTCAAATCCTGATAAACCCCAAACCAATAAACCCTAATCCTAGAACAAGATTGCAGTATCCAAATAAGAAAAATCATAAGAAAACATAAGCATGTGGTGAGATATTTGTGTTAAAAAATTAACAACTTAAAAAATAAAGTCTTCCTCCATTTATATAATAACACGTGGTGTACCTCATGTGTCGCAATGAAAAATTTCTCCACAAGGTGAAGGTGGGACGAATCGTTAATTCATAACTTGCACAGCTGTATGATGTATTAATTAATTAATAATACCAAGGTCTTTGAATTCAAGTTTCTCATTAGTAAGGCCATCTCCAACCGAAGGGTCCAGATAGCCAGACAGCCAAAAATAGCCCGAAAACCGTCTCCAACCTAGGGTCAGGCCAAAGGATTCGTGGGCCCCACGGGACAAAAAAGGGCCAAAGGGCCAATCGACTAGCCTAACCCAGCCAGCCGGCCGCGGGCCGGGCCAGAAATTTGAAAGCAACGGCAAGCTAATGTCAGCTAGCCGTTATATTTGAATTTTTTTTTTATAGTTTTTTTTTAACAAATTTAAAAAAAAAATATTTAAAATTCTATTTTTTTTTTCCTATAACTTCCTAAGCTATTAAACAACATTAAATAACATTAAGTAACATGAAATAACTTTAAACAACATTAAATAACATTAAACAACATAAAAAAATATTTAACAACATGAAACTTAAACAACATTTTTAAAAACATAAAACTTAAACGCCTACTCCATGCTTCTTTTGGCCCAAAGATGTGCAACAAGATCCTATTGTAGGTACTTGTTTGTGGCACGGGAACGTATCATCCTATAGCACCTCATGTACTCATTTAAAGAGATATTACCAATTCTTGGATTCAAAGGCAAATTAGGTCCATCATATATTTTTGCACGAGCCTTTCTTGACCTATTTGGATCCTTTTGGTGGTCATCAGACTCTCCATCAATATACCCATCTCGCTCATCCTCCACAATCATGTTGTGTAATATGATGCAAGACATCATGATAGAGTCCAAATTTTTTCGACTCCACCCTTTTTGTCGGTTCCTTGATGATCTCCATCGTGCTTGTAGAATACCGAAAGCTTTCTCAACATCTTTCCAGTATGCCTCTTGGTGTAAGGCAAACCACTTTTCGGCATCATTCGCAGGGTTTGGAATTACTTAGACAAGTGTCGCTCACTTTGGGTAGATGTCATCTACCAAGTAATACCCCATATTGTATTGACCACCGTTGATGTGGTAGTCAAGTTGAGGTGATTTACCTTCCGTCAGGTTATTGAAGAGGGGTGAACGCCCCAAGAGCTGTAATGTCATTTTGGGATCTAAGGACTCCAAAGAAAGCATGCCAGATCCATGTGTCATACAAGGCAACTACCTCTAACACAACAATTGGCTTTTTCGACCTTCCATTAAAGCCTTTTTGCCATCCGGTGGGACAATTCTTCCAATTCCAATGCATGCAATCTAATGACCCTATCAAGCCCAAAAATTCACGGTCTTTAGCTTTGCGAATGAGCTGATCCAGATCTTCTTGATTTGGCTCGCGGAGGTACTCATATTTGTAAAGTTAAACAATTGTATTACAGAATTCAGCAAGAGTATCAAGGCATGTAGACTCAGACATACCATATGTTTCATCCATCAAATCAGCTGGGGAGCTATAGGCCACCATTCGTAGTACAACAGTAACCTTCTAATGAGGTGAGAAGCCAGTACGGCCTGTTCTGTCCAGCTTATGTCGAAAGTATGGATTGACCTGCTGGACATCATGAAGTAAACGCTCGAAGACATGATGCCTCATCTAGAAGCGACTTCTGAAATTCTCTTCTATGTACACCGAGTTGGGGTTGAAGTAGTTGCTCATCAGATTGGCATGCATCATCGCTCTGTTTTGTGGTTTGTATGGGCCACCCCATTAAGGTTGATCCTTAGTTGGCTGACATACTATAGCTGCCACATATTGTGTGTTACGCCATGCTTCATCTTCTTCATCAGACTCCTCATCTTCTCGTCTCATTTGCGCCCATTTTTCTTCCAATTCGAAATTGGTTGAGGACCCCCAGTTGGAATCCGAAGAAGATCCACAGTTGGAATTCATTACAAACTTGAATTGAAAGAGATTGAATTCAAAGGTGTGTGAATAGCCCATAATCCACCATATCTATAGCCCAAAAAAAAATTATTAAAAATTCTCATTTTTTTTTATAAATTTAAGTTGTTGTAGTTTTTAAATTTAATTTGTAGTTTTAAAATTTAAGTTGTTGTAGTTATTAAATTTAAATAATAAATTATGTTTGGCCGCATAGCCCTTTGGCCTCCTCGCTTGGAGATGTTTTTTTGTCACAGGGCCATATTTCTTACTATCTCCAACCAAGGGCCAAATGGCCATATGGCCAAACATAACCCTGTGACAAAAAACCATATCGAGCCCTCTGGCCCTCCAATAAATTAATATTTTAATGAACAGTGCAGAGCCATATTTCTTAGGCCATCTCCAACTGAAGGAGGGCCAGAGTGCTTGTTTTAGTCCAAAAAATTAATATTTTAAAGAACAGTGCAAGGCCATATTTCTTACCATCTCCAACTGAGGGCTATAGGCCAAACATAGTCATGTGACAAAAAACCATCTCCAACCGAGGGGGCCAAAGGGCCATAGGCCAAACATAATTTATTATTTAAATTTAAAAACTACAACAACTTAAATTTAAAAATTACAATAACTTAAATTTAAAAACTACAACAAATTAAATTTAAAAACTACAACTTAAATTTTTAAAACTACAAATTAAATTTAGAAGACTCGTGCTCCTCTTCGCCCCAAGCATGATTCTCTTCATTATCATTTTCCTAAGATAGATCATTAATCAACAAAGTATGATTAGTAGAGCTCCAAATAATAGTTACATCAATGAGAAGGTCATGTGACTAGAGGGCTCCATCCCATCCCAAAACCTCCATAATATCCACTTGATTTTCTTTCCTTGGAAATGAGAATTCGATCAGGTCTGGAATTCATTCACGTCCGTCTTTCAAATTTTCAATATGTCGCAATGAAATATGACTGTCACTTTTGATGTTATGAAACTTCAGTTGTTGTAACAGCTTGCAAGCAGTGTGGCATCGTGGGCGATTCGCGAGTCGTAAGCAGCAGCTAGGTAGGTCGTCGTCGGGATATTGCAATTGCAGAGTCGCAGGTGAGTGGGTCGTCGTAGGTTAGTGGTGTTGCAACTAGATGGGTCATCGTCGGGATATACACACACAAAAGGTGTTAAACCCCACGCTCAATTATTTGTAAATTTTACATTTTCCCTAAAGTTCATGTAATTTTACAATTTGGTCCCCCACTTATTCACCTTATCCGGATCCACTTTCCAGATTTTCTCCACCTTTCCTCCACTCACAACTTGCCACGTGGCAAGCACTTACCCTCTTCTTTTTCTTCTTTCTCTCCTCCCCGAGCACTCTCTCTCAGCTCTTGATCTCTCACTCACTCAACTCTCTATCTCCTCACCCACACCGGTGACACACCCATGCACGCACCCATATACACACCCACACTATCGACGACGCAGTGTCATCATCGCAATCATGGACTTTCTCTCTCACCCTTCCTCTTTTCTGTGGAGCTCAATGAAGCCCAGAAACCCGTGAGCTTGGATCCAAATTCCCACTGAATCCGTCCATTTCACGGGAATCAAAGGTAAGGAATTTCTCCCTCTCACCTCCATCTTCAATTTCATGATAAAATTGTACCCTAGAGTGTTAGTTTTGCGGTCGACTGGAGCACAGGAGACTCCAGCCTTCTTCCCCGGTGAGAAAAAAAGACCCAAGGCCTTTGGGCCTAACCCCTTAGCCCAAGACCAAAGAGCTTCGGCTCGTGAGCTTTAAAACCCAAAACCCTTTGAATTAGGTCTTCAAGCCGAGTGTAGCACGGGCCATTGGCCTAATTCTTAGGTCGGGCCTTAAGCTCTAAACCCTAAACCCATTTGAAATAAAGCCATTGGGCCGTATAGAAGCCTAGCCTTAAGCCCGTTAACGTTAATCCCTAAACCCAAAATCACATAAGCCCAACCTGGTCCAACCCTAAGCCTTAAACCCGGTTGACCCAACCCGGACCGTTGACTTTGACCCAACCCAAACCGTTGACTTTAACCCAACCCTGTTTAACTATTGACCTAGTCAACGGTCAACGTTTTTTTTACTTTTTTGGAGTTTTCGTCTGGGACCCCTCCTAGGCTAATATCAATGTCCTAGACTCGTTTCTCAAAATTCAATCGTTTGAGTAGAGTTTTATTAATTGTACCATTTATGTGCTTAGGTGCAATTATTAGCGGCACCGCCGTCATTCCTATTTCGTACGGCTCTACGACGACGAAGTATTTATGAGTTGACCCTTTCTAAAATCCATGTTTTAATAGTAGAAATGCATACATGAAAAACATGATTTAATTATTACATTTTATGAAATGTTTTTATGAGATATTATGCTTACCGAGAATATTTTGAATTACCATATTTTATCGAACTCATGTTCTTTGTAGTATAGATGATGGATGACTTTGTACTGTTTATGAACATGCTTTTGCACACGTCTTTATAGTATAGATGATGGATGACTTTACACTATGAAGATGTTTTTGAGATATATATACCTATGTTTGGAAAGTCTATGTTCAATGGTTTTGTGCTTATCTAGTGGTCACTATACCACCACGAGCGAGGATTATGGTTGTTGGCTGGGGGCCGGGAGAAATAATCTTTGGCTTAGGGCCAATAGACATGGAGCTAACAATGGGCCGGGAGAAATAATCTCTGACTACGGGCGTAGAGACATGAAGCTAGCATTAAGCCTGGAGATATCATTACTGGATACCACTTTTTAGTCCACTATATACGAGATATGTTTTATGAGAAGTTTTATGGCATGTCAGTGTTTTGGAAACCTATTACATATTATACTATTGATGTTTTCATAAAACTTTGGGGGTTAGTATGTTGATAACTGTTTTAGTATCATATATATATATATATATATATATATATATATCAACTTGGTCCACTAATGTTTGTTTTATGTCCCCTCAGGACATAGGAACGAGGCTTACGATCCGACCTATGAGGCATTCCCCTACCAATGACTTCGTGTCATCTCTTCTACTTTGGCATCATTGTAATAACACACTTCGCTTGTATTCTTACTTAGATGTATGCTCTGAATGTGTCATGCATCATTATGAAATCATTGTTAATAGTTAAATATTATTTTATTAATTAGTATTCGCAGTGGAATTTATCTGCATGTTTCACATGTTATTAGCATATGCATTCATTAAATGGCTTTCGTCACCCTCGGGTACCGACCAGCATGTGACCATTCTGATATCCCTCGGACATCGGGATCGGGGCGTGTCAGATTGGTATCAGAGTATACTTAGGACTTCATTCTTCAATTTGGTAACCATAATCCTTCGTTCTTCTAAATCTTGTTTGCTTCTTATTAGAATCATAGATCCTGCTGGTTGGAATGTACCTCGACGACATCATTCTGGCATAATGGAAAGAATTCAGCAGTTGACCTCTGTTTTACGAAATGCTCATCTGGGTAGTAGCGAGTCGAGCTTTACATACATGGAAATAGCTCGTAGCCACATAGTTACAGAACTAATGGTAGTTTGAGCCTATAAGGAGGCCGATGATTGGTTGGAGAAAATAGAGGATACTCTTGATAGCATGAAATGCCCAATGACTGAATGGGCAACTACCGATGGCTACTTCCTTTAAGGGGATGCGAGATTTTGGTGGAAATCAGTGAAAAGGTCTCGTCCACCTGGTTCTTTGATGACTTGGGCCACTTATAGGAGACTCTTCAGCGCATACTTTTTGAGCCCCAATTATTAGCTAAGGAAGAGGAAGAAGTTCTTAAAGTTTTGCCTGGACAATCTGAGCATTTAAGAGTTTGACAACATTTTTTAGCGTCTGTCGAGACACCATGAGGCAACTTATAGGAACCAGAAGGAAATGATGATTCTGCTACATATTGCCTTGAACTTAAATTATCGCCTACTTGTGGTTGCGCAAAGGCATAGATCGTTGCACAAATGCATAGATCATACAAAGAGATGATCAAGACGTGCTTAAGGATCGAACAGTCGAGATGGGACAGTCTTAATCAAGATCAATCTCAGATTCAAAACCATCCACGGAGTCAGAACCAACCTCGGAATCAGAATCAGATGGGTCGTGGTTTTCAATCCTGAAGTATGAAGGAACCTGCTAGCTCTTCTAACCCCTTTAGCCCTAGACATTCTCAATCATTCAAACGACAAGGTCAGAGTTTGAGATTATCTAGTGAGGGCTCAGGCAATCACGCCTGATGTGCATTGTGGTTTGCACCATCGAGGAAATTGCACTATGGTTACAACCATATGTCATAGGTGTGGTGGCCCTGGGCACTATGTTCAGGATTGCCCTTTGGCACCACCACCCAAGAGTTATGTTTCTGGCTCAGGTTACAATAGGGGTGATTACCCAAACAGTCAGAGTTATGGCGACAGTAGTAATACTTAGAGCTATGGCAGTACTCAGGCGATAATGGTAGTCAATGTACTAAGTTCTCCAGTCAAAGGCAACCATAGCAGTCTAGAGCAACTTCAGGCAGCTATACTCAAGAGAACATAATAGGTCGTAACAGCCAGGACCTGAGGACTCGTGGGGGCTGTAACAGTGGTGCAGGATGTCAGGTCCATGGGCGTATAAACGCCATGACTCAGCAGAAGACGAAGTAGAACCCTACAGTCATTACTGGTATGTTGCTTGTGTGTGATAATTGGGCTAGAGTTTTGATTCATTTGGGTGCCACTTATTCATTTGTATCTTCATCATTTGCACGGGTTATAAACTCGCAACCCACATCCCTCAGTTTTGATATGCTTATACAAATGCCACCGAGAGATCTTTTATGTGCACAGTGAGAGTATAGGGATTGCTCAGTCTTAGTTGAAGGGGAACTCTTGGAGACTAATTTGATCCCATTCAAACTTACAGAGTTTGGTATCATCTTGGGAATGGATTGGTTGTCTAGCCACAAAGCTTTTGTTGATTGAAGAGATAAATTTATGACATTCAATTAGCCTGGATAACAGTCGATCACATTTCAGGGAGAGCGACACGAATCCTTCCTAATAATATCATTTATGCCATTCAGGCGACTAAGTTAATGCAGAAAAGAAATGTGGGATTCTTGGTCCACGTAGTCACAAAGGTTAAATCTTCCTTGCGTTCTGAAGATGTGCCAGTGGTGAATAAATTCATTGATGTGTTTCTTGAGGATTTGATAGAGCTACCACCTATGACGGAAATCGAATTCACCATCGATTTACTTCCAGGTACAAACCATATCTCATTACTACCATATCGCATGGCACCAGCAAAGTTAAGAGAATTGAAGACTCAACTTCAACATCTAGTAGATAAAGGTTACCTCTAGCCCAACATGTCTCATTGGGGTGCTCCTGTTTTATTTTTCAAAAAGAAGGATGGGTCGATAATACCTTGCATCGATTATAGGTAATTGAATCAAGTGACGGTGAAGAGCCATTATCCTCTACCTTGGATCGATGATCTGTTTGACCAGCTAAAGGGTTCTTAGGTATTTTCTAAGATCAATCTTCATTAGGGTTATCACCAGCTACTGATCCGGGAGGAAGATGTGCTGAAGACTGCATTCCGCACTAGGTATGGACACTGCGAGTTCCGTGTCATGCCTTTTGGGTTAACAAATGCACCTGCATCATTCATAGATTTGATGAATAGAGTTTTCAAATTGTATCTGGATTGGTTTGTGATTGTGTTCATTGATGACATCCTGATCTATTCCAAAAGTATTGTCGAGCACAGAAAATTTTTGAGGTTAGTGTTGGAGAGGTTAAGAAGTCATCAGCTATATGCAAAGTTCAGTAAATGTCAATTTTGACTGAGCCAGATTAGTTTCCTTGGGCATGTGGTTTCTGCTGAGGGAATTAGTGCGGATCCTCTTAAGGTTTCGGTAGTGTCTACATGGAAGCAACTGAGGAATTTTACAGAAGTGAGAAGTTTCCTAGGTCTGGCTGGCTATTACCAATGTTTTGTGTAGAACTTCTCGGCAATCACCCTACCTCTTACTAAGTTAACCTGAAAATGAGTCAAATTTGAGTGGGATGAGAATTGTGAACGAAGTTTCTAAGAGTTGAAGCAGCATCTTACTCAAGCCCATGTCCTTGCTCTTTAGGACGATAGTGGTGAGTTCGAGATTTACACTAATGAATCCTTGTCAGGATTGGGTTGTGTGCTGATGCAACATGGGAAAGTCATCGCCTATGCTTCCAGGCAGCTCAAGAATCATGAGGAAAACTTCCTCACTCGTGATTTGGAACTTTCACTTATCACAAGAGCCTGAAACATGTATTCACTCAAAAGAAACTGAATTTAAGACATAAAAGATGGATGAAGCTCATTTAGTGATTATAACTGCACTATTGGATAGCATCCTAAACACACCAATGTAGTAGCTGATGCACTTAGCCGGAGATCTCATAGATAGTTTGCCTCCATTCGAGGTATCCATATGCCATTACTATTTTCCCTCCGAGAAACTGGCGTTGTAGTGGAGCCAGATGAACAGGGAGCCTTCTTAGCATATTTCCAAGTTAGGCATGTTTTGGTGGATATGGTCAGAGAAACCCAGGAACTTGATCAGCAGTGTGCATATCTAAAGAAACAGGTACTAGATGGGTCGAGATAAGATTTGAAAATTCGAAAAGACAGAGCATTAGTGATGGGGGAATGGGCTGTTTGTGCCTAAGGATAAAGAAATTGTGAAGAAAGAAATCCTTGATGAAGCCCACATCTCAGCGTATGCCATGCATCTAAGGAGCACCAAACTGTATCACATTATCCATCCATTTTATTATTGGGTTGGAATGAAATGGGATGTAGAGGATTATGTGAGGAGATGCATTATTTGCCAACAGGTGAAGGCGGAAAGATAAAGATCTGAATGGCTGATGCAGAATCTCCCGATACTAGCATGGAAGTAAGAAAACGTCACTATGGATTTCGTGTATGGTTTTCTGAGGATGCAGTCGAGATTTGACGGCAATGGGGTGATTGTGGACCGACTCGCCAAGACCGCTCATTTCCTACCTGTTTGACAGACCTACTTACTAGAGAAGTTGGCAACGTTGTTCATTGATAATATTGTCAGACTTCATGGTGTACCCATCACTATCGTTTCAGACAGAGATCCAAGGTTTACCTGTAAGTTTTGGAGAGCTTTTAATGCCGTCATAGATACTCAGTTGTTGTATAGCACTGCCTACCATCCCTAGACCGATGGTCAGTCCAAACAGATAATTCAGACCTTGGAGGACATGTTGAAAGTGTCTGTTATCCAGTGGAAGGGTAGCTGGGATAGTTATTTGTCATTGGTTGAGTTTGCCTACAACAACAGTTATCATTCATCACCGTTTAAGGCACTTTATGGGAAGGTGTGCCAGACGTTGTTGTGTTGTACAGAGGTAGGTGAATGGGTACTAATAGGGCTAAAGATTGTGGACACTACTAATACTAACATCTAGCTGATTAAGATAAATCTGAAGACGGCTTATGATCGACAGAAAAACATTGCAGACCAACATTCCAAGGACCGTGAGTATAAGGTTGGTGACTATGTCTTCTTGAAGTTGTCTCCCTGGAAGGGGGTGGTTCGATTTGGCAAGCAAGGGAAGTTGAGCCCTCGATATGTTGGTCCCTATTAGAATACAGAGAAGATTAATGTAGTTGCCTATAGGTTAGAGCTACCACCGGAGCTGTCACAGATTCACAACGCATTTCATGTTTCCATGCTTCGAAAATATGTATAAGATCCCTCTCATGTCATTCAGCCGGAACCACTGGAAGTGAATCAGGATGCAAGCTATGTCAAAGAACCGGTGGCTAGTATTGATTGAAAGGAGAAAACTCTGAGAAACAAAGTTATCCCATTAGTGAAAGTGTTGTGGAGAAACCATGTCGTCGAGGAATCGACGTAAGAAATGGAGGATATAATGAGGGACTAGTATCCATATCTTTTTAGTTGGGTTTGTAATTTCGGGGATGAAATTTCTTTTAAAGGAGGGTAGATTGTTTAACCCCACCCTCAATTATTTGTAAATTTTACATTTTCCCTAAAGTTTATGTAATTTTGTAATTTGGTCCTCT
This sequence comes from Crataegus laevigata, assembly GCA_963580275.1. Taxonomy (NCBI): domain Eukaryota; kingdom Viridiplantae; phylum Streptophyta; class Magnoliopsida; order Rosales; family Rosaceae; genus Crataegus; species Crataegus laevigata. The sequence continues at coordinate 8,865,888 of OY756946.1, forward strand.
ACTTATTCACCCTATCCAGATCCACTTTCTAGATTTTCTCCACTTTTCTTCCACTCACAACTTGTCGTGTGGTAAGCACTCATCCTCTCATTTTTCTTCTTTTTCTCCTCTCGATCTCTCACTCACTCAACTTTCTCTCACCTCACCCACACTAGCGACACACTCATGCATGCACCCATCTACACACTCACACTACCAACAATGCAGCACCACCATTGCCACCGTGGACTCTCTCTCACCCTCCCTCGTCTGTGTGGAGCTTGGTGAAGCCCAGAAATAGAGAACTAGCTCCAGCAAACCTCGTCAGCTTCAAGCCAAATTTTGGCTGATTCCATCCATTTCACGGCAACCAAAGGTAAGGAACTTCTCCATCTCACCTCCACTTTCAATTTTGTGATAAAATCGTACCCTATGGTGTTAGTTTTGTTATTAAATCATACTTTTCATGTATGCATTATGTATGCATTTCTATTATTAAAACATGCAATTATTAGCGGCGACTCCGTCATTCCTATTTCTTAGCGGCGACTCCGTCACCTCCACCTTTAATTGTACCATTCTAAAATGCATGTTTTAATAATAGAAATGCATACATGAAAAGTATGATTTAATTATTACATTTTATGAAATGTTTTTATGAGATATTATGCATATTGAGAATATTTTAAATTGCCATATTTTTGAAGGAAAATTTGTGAAAAACAAGTTCAATTGAGCAACATCGACATCATGCAATTAACAATTAAAGGCGGAATCATGCTTGTATGTACTCAAAACAAAACTTTACCCATTAAATTCAAGGGAGGTTTAATAAAACACCCTCGGTACTGTTTACTTTTAACGAAAAGTCCTTTTTTACCTTTAACTGTCACTATTCATTATACCTTCAAAAAGGACTTTTCATTAAAACTGTCACTATTCAGGCCCTTTTCGTTAGTTTTCCTTAAATTCAAAGCCTAGTAGTTGTGGTGAACTAAGACTCAACTCAAAACAAAGTGAGTTGAGAAACTTTATATCTTTGAAGCACCTATTTGCTTAGCAACGGTTAATCACCCATATGAGGGCCTTCTTTCCTTTGTCACCTTGCTCCTTGGCTCCATGGATTTGAATGGAGGAACTTTGCTTCTTGGCTTCATCTCTTCTTAGATATGGATGGAGGAATTGGGCTCCAAAAGTCCCCAAAGTTGGAGACCTCTAAGTTTCAACACCAAGGATGGTTGAGGAAGAAGATGAGTAACCATGGAAGAATTAGATGCTATTAAATTCTCCCATGGTGGCCGGCCTCATAGAAAGAAAATGAGAGCTTGTGTTCTCTCCAATTTCCTCAAAGAAAACCTAATGAAGAAAAGGCTATAAAGTCACATTTATACCTACCTTCATTGGAGTGGCAAACTTGTAATAAGTCCAAAACCCACTCTCTCTCTAAGCATGGCCGGCCTCCCTATTGTTATTGGATTAATTGCCCTTTTTTTTAGTTGTCACACAACTTAAACCTTATGTGCTTTGTGGACCAAAACCATTTTATGTCCCGAAACCCAAAACTAACTTAAGGCATAAAACGAACATTTCGTTCTACATTAATTAAATTTTAATTAATCCTTACCGTATATAATTAATCTATTTAATTTTCCTTACTCATCTTCGTTATATCCTTCAATCATTACCTTACACGGTGTGCGATCCATTAGGTTCCTTTTAGCGAGGCAGTGGGCGATTAGAACTCTTCAAATCATTTGTGAATTGAAACTTACTTTCAATTCTCCCTTTAGCGATTATACACATTTAGGGCTTCCACAAACCATGAGTGACACCTAGTAGTATGTCATGGCTACCCAAGCTAATCAGAATAGGTGGAAGAACCTATTCAGTTTGGGATTAAAATGCAATACGGTTTTTCTCTAATACTACCACATTGTTTGGTTTGATGGTTTATTCATATCTACTATCCAATATGATTCTCTTACTTATATGATTACCTTGAATGTGATTTGGAACGGCTTCCTAAATCACATTCATACTTTGACCAGATATTCTTAATCACATCATAGAGTATTCTCCCTTAAACGGTTTGAAGATTAGAGATCCCTTGTTGTTCATTCACCTGCCTCCATGACTAAGTGGCTTAACCCCAACTATGTCGCAGACACCCTCTGACAGAGTGACTTTGACATAGTCAAAGACCAAGGACCTAACCATAAAACAAATATGATGCCTTAGGTCAAATGACTAATTTGCATTATCACAACGATGAGTTCTCATGTAACATGAGTATGAGAACTCCTTGTTGATTGCGTTCAGTGGATCATTCTCTATTGAGCACCTACATACTTGTCTTGGTGTCAGTCACACCAATGACTCGAGACTAGTCACTCTTCCTAAGAGAGATATGGCACGTACTAGTCTTAACAAACTGTCAATGCCCAATTGGCAATCCTATGATTAGGAACGTTTAGGATATGTATACAAAAGAGAATGGTCTCATGAATCTAACTTCTTTAGATCACATTATCCCAATTACATATTCCTTAGAAGCATATAACATTTATATGAGACGGCTTTAAACAATAATCATTTCCCTTTATATTAAACTAGATTAGTTTACGATGTGAAATGTCCTTAAAGTATCATCATATGATTGGTTTTAGGGCACATTTCCAACAATCTCCCATTTGCACTAGAGCCAATCAACATAGTCGTCAGTGATGATACCTTTTTTGAATTCATTTCAAAAATGGTTAAATAGTAGGCCTAAACAATGGATATTTATATGTTATCCATAGAATCAACCTTGAGAATAAAAATGTCACCATTATGCATGGTTCTTAATCATGTAGTTCAGTCTTTCATTTGAGTTCAGATCTTGATGAGACATTGATTCCCTGGCTTGAGCTATCGCCCCATTAGTGTGTTAGTGTTAGCACACTAGAGATAGTTTCTGGTTGGAACCGAATAGAGAGTTCGTAAATGAACTTTCCCATCCAAACAACAATGTTGTAAGCTTCTATATGGCGATATATTTTACATGCACAATGAAACACACTAAAGTCATTACTTTTAATGTTTCCACCTAAATATCTCTTTAGTCATAATAAAGAGATATCCAATTATCTATTCATTCATAATGAAGAGACATCCAATGATGGATACAATATTAGATTCATAATCTAATACATTTACACTTCCATTGCGTTACTTTAATTCTTCCTCATTCTTGAGGAATCTATCCTTTACTATTTCTTAATACTTAAGGACTCACTTGGCAGTTGTCATGGTTCTGATCCTGGGCTTGCAATGATATCGTCTTGTACCGATCTTGGTACAACTCATATCAACGTTTTTCATACTACATGAAATACATAAATCACCTTTATGTGTATGCATAGAGGATTCTATTTACACATTATTTATTTGGGAGTCAAAGGGTACGTTCCCTTTGAGAAGAGCAACTTCCTAGTCTCACTAGAATTGTCCTTCTGATTGAAATTTATCATCATATGAGAAACTTCCTAGCATCATTTGTCTATCATTAAGGATAGATATAATCTAATTATATCCTGAAATATATCATTATAGATTTCCATTCAATGCATATAGACTATGTCTCTCATATACATTATATCGTTATAAAATGTTTAAAGTCATAACTTTAATGAAGAAGAATTCCTTTCATTTCCAAAATTAATATATCATATATATATATATATATATAGATATATATATATATATATATATATATATATATATTCAAATTTAGGAATATGATTAACTCCTACTAATTTTTTATAAACCTAGTAAACAAAAGATTCATTTACATCTTAATGAGAAATCAAACTATTTGATCTTTCTCTCATAAGACACTTATAGCTCCCACTAGCTTTCTAAGATTCATGATGGATGGATCACTACAACTTATATTCCTAGTCTTAGACATATGTTATCAACACTATCTTGATAATGGTTTCGGAAACCCATATTATGTCCAAACATTGAATCACCGTTTAGTTGTAGCTAGCAATCTTCGAATTAATAGAAACCTAGACTACATCAAAGATGGTTTCTTCCAAGTCAACCAATCTCGTTGATTGTAGTCACCTTAAGCTACCAATTAGCTATGAAGGTTTCACTATTTCGTGTCAAATGGTATTATACCATTTCCTTGATTATATGTCGTATATACACTCAATGTAGCCATAAAGATTTTGATTCTTATTTCTTTCGAATTAAGAACTCTATGACATAGTCATAAAGTTCAAACCATCCAACTAAGACAGTTTATAAATCATTCTCGACTACTTTGGAGTTAGTGGTGCAGAAGCTAGGTTGTTATATTTGTTGATTATCATCTTGTCTATCAAGGAACCCATTCTTTGAGTTTTATCTCTCGTTCATTTGCTCTATCTTAGGCAAACCCTATTATAGGATCACAATGAACTACCCAACAAATAACATTTGTTAGTTGGTTTATAGAAGTGATATCCAAAGGTTAATTTTTAAGGATATTCCACAAGATTGCTCTCAAACAAATATTGCTTATTAGCACACAACCCCAAATCTTAACATGCTTAAGACTTGTCTTTCTTTACAACTACATCCTATGGAGTCATGAAAATTTTGGAAGATTTTCTAATTGACAATCATATTGTCTTAGAAGTATATATCCTTTATATGGGTATTTGATGCTACTTTCCTTGATATCTTTCAAGAAAACTCTTCTAAAGTGTTATTTTTCGTTGGATTAAATCTAAAGAGGTAAATACTTTCGACGTCTTACTCATCAACTTAAATTCTTGAATTCTTTGAAGCCTTTTACAAAGTATTCGGACTTGTGTTTATTCAAAATAAATGATAGTTCAACCGAGAGCAATCTTTGGTGAATGTCATATAACATGAGTAGTATTATGTTGTGGACAAGTGTCACTGACATCTAAGTGAATTAACCTCAACAAATTTGTGATTCTTTCTTCTTTTCAAAAGAATAAAGATTCGAACATTTCGCCTCTATACAGTTTTAACAAGAAGGCATTGGATATGGATCTAACGATCTAAAGCATCCATGTATGACCAACTTGTAATTTATGTTTTAGAGGTGTCACAACTCAGTGGATTAGTCGCTACCTTGCAACCTTTTGGGTTTTAACCATTGTCGTATTCTAAATAGTTAACACTACCACATCATCTCTATTATAGAGACAAACAATCAGATTACAATAATCAAATCATTCATTAACGAAGAACAATATTTTGTCAAACAAAACATTCATCCATCTCTTACAGTGACGGAATTAAGTTCCTTATTCAAATTGAAATGTAAAAACAATCTTTGTTTTTCCAATTTCTTTGGTAGTTCATATGAGGAAGTAAGTACTATTTACTTTCGCAGAGATCTATATTTTATTCACGTTCCAAATGTGAAGTATTTTTTCTTCGCTCATTAATCTTCTACTTCTTATTAGCCACACTTTTACAACGATTGTAAAACATAGTTACTAATACGGAATCAAGCATTCAAGTAGAAGAACCAACTGTTTTGAACTATTCAAGAACAATTTACAACACCTTCGAAAGATGTGTTCTTGACACTTGCAAGACATTTCTTGCAAATACCCCTTCCAATGTCCATCATTTCATCAAGATAGTTTGTTCCCTTGGAGTTATTTCGCCTTCTTTATTTGACTTCTCCATTGACTACAATAGTCATGATCCCTAAACTCCCACTATCTCTCTTGAAACTTATTTCAATTGTGTTATACATATCAAACGATTTGGAGAGCGTGCGGTTATTATTCATTATATAGTTTACAATAAACTTAGTGAACCATTTGGATAGGGACTCAAAGGTGAAGTCCTTACTTAGTTTCCGTCTCCTAAAGTGGTTTAACAGTTTAACACTCAGTGATTCAAAATCATCATAAGTCCATGTTGATGGACTGTTTTGTCAATCAACCATTATGTTCTAAACACGATTACAAACTTTCAAGAGTTCTTCAAGGCAACTCTCATATCTTCATACAACAATTTGTAAGTGAAGAGTCATGGCACATAAAGTGTCCATGCCCTTATGCTTACTTCTCAAGTTCCTTGTTCATGTAACAAAGAAACAAGCACAAGTGTTTGGGTTAACTAAGAGTTGTCCTCTTTATGATAGACTTATCTAACATGTTCTTCCAAATTAGACTACTTAGGTACATATACAATCCATTCAAGACAATCTATGGGATTGTGGTACCAAGTTCGGAAAGTAAAGTCTTCGGCTTTTCTTTGTCAAATTTTGGATAGCATTTACAAATATATCAATAATTAAATATATAACGAATATAAATTGATTGATTTTAAGCTATTTGATTTGGGTCTTTAAATCAAATAGCACAACTCACTATTTTTGACAAATTCCATATCCCTCATCGAAATTCTAGAGTTTTGGAGGAAATTCTTAGTAAGGTATGGGAGGCTCACTATTACCAAGCCCACCTCACAATGATATGATGTTGGCTAGCATCAATAATACTGAGAGAGTACACTTACTCATTTACATCTCATGTAAGTACCCACTTATTTGGCCTTTAGAGAATGATGTCTCACAATGATATAATGTTGGCTCCATTGCACTTAGTTAAGTCATTCCCACCACGCAAGCTCGGGTAGGGGTTCAAGAACAACCTCACAATGATATGATGTTGATCATTCTCGTTGCCTAGCTTCACAACATCATGTATGCATATAGAACTCCTCCTGAGTGTAAGCACATACTTTGTACTCCCTCATGATAAGGTGAAGTTGGTGTATAAGTCACAAACAATCAGAGCCTACCATGGTGGAAGGCCACGAAAGAGTGTTCAAAGCACTCCCACGCTTGTCAACTTAATAACGGTTTAGTTGAGGGTTTTTAGGTCTCATCACATATAAGCATGCATTTTAATCTCATTAAAACAATTTTGGTCATATTACAACTATTGGTCCATGTGATTGTTTTAGTAGTATATGATACTCCCACTATGCTTGTAAAACGGTTTTTAAAGTAAGAGTATATGGTACTACTAATATAAGCTTTGCATTCATTGATAGATTATATAGTTATATTTTATTCCTAATCACTCACTGATAGGTATCATAAAAGAAAATTTGAAGTTTTATTTCTATATAAGTTATACGTTGGAGCAATCCTACCCAAGAGCTCGGCTGTTTCATGGCAATCCTACCCAGCAAAGTTCCAAAAGAACTTGCCAACACCTTCTTCTCTACATTTGGCGACTTGTTTAATCCCTGTAATGATATTCTTGAAAAGCCTTTTTATGCTGCACGTTCCAGTTATGGGCAACAATCCTACGGGGATTTTTAACGGCACAGACCCTCAAAATATTCAACAATTCACAGGTCTTTTTTGGTTCAATGGAAACGATTAATTTCGGTATATATAAGATATAATAATTTCTGCTGCATTTCCCCAACACACACACACACACACACAAAGATATATTGATCATTTACTTCAATTTACACTCCTGATATATAGTTTGTTCTTTGTTGGCTGGCCAGTAAGAGTGCTGACCTTTATGCAAAAGTGCTGGCAGAACTAGATCAAACTGTGACGAGAATGGTGTTTGAAAATTACGGTGTGGAGAAGTACCACAACGATCAGAATGAACAAATATAAGGAACCCAAGAAAACTAAAAATGTAGGGCTACCCAGCCATACCGACAAGAGGTGTACCCAGTCACACGTGGTGTACCCAGTCATCCCCTTTGAGTTTTCTGTCTTATTAGGGAAAATATAAGGTGGTACACTATATGTTACTATACAAATGATAGAATATATGTGTTAAAAAATTAATAATTTAAAAAATATAATTTTTCATCGTTTATATAAAAATAAGTGGTGTACCACCTTGTACTTCACATTCCCTCTCCCCTTTGGCAATTGGCCTGCTATAGCAGGGGAAACACTCAAGGGACCTCCCAAGATCTATGCCCAACCTACTTGTGCCCAATTGGCAGAGAGGTAAGAAAGAGACTCGTGTGTTGGAAATACATCATGACGGACGGTTATTGTAAACCCATCGAGATTGAGAACAAGGTATAAAATATTCATAATATCTCGATATTTTCATCGAAATTTCCGTATTTTTGGACTACCGATATTTCCGATGTCATCGATATTTCATCGAAATTTCCGTGTTTTTTAAATTTCTATATTTAAAAAAACACCAAAGGGATTCGAACCCCTCCTATTTTAATTCTTCAACACCTTGACCACCATATCACTTATGTTTTTGTGAAAATATGTTAAAATATTTACATATTTTCTTCACTCACAATGTTTGCCAGCTCGCTATATAATCAACTTAAATCAGTTAAATCCATCATGCAATGCATTTCCTTCCAATTTTTTGTGATAAACTAATAGATAATTGACTAAATAAACATCCTGCAAAGTTTCAATAAAAAATTTCAAGTTTTTCTTACAATTTCCGTAGTTTTTATTCAATTTTTATCGATATCGATAATATCCCGATATTTTCATCGAAATTTCCGTGTTTTTAAACTACCGATATTTCCGATATCATCGATATTTTATACCTTAGTTGAGAAGATAGTTTTCTCACGAGTTCAAAAATAAAACAGTCATCTTGAGATTCTAGGATGCGTGGTCTATTCGTACTGGATGTGGTTAAATTATGTCTTTATAAATATCTCACATTAGCTTTTGTTGAGGAAGGAAATGGAAGGAGATTTGAATAGTCTCCAAGTATTATAGTTAGTTTCCAAAATCATTCCATCTCTAGTTTCCAAAATCATTCCATCTCTCGGCTTTTTCTTTTCTTCGAATTCTTTGTCTCTCTTAACTTCGATCAATACAATCTTTAGGCTTGTCTTTGTCTCAGTCTCACACCCTCACACATATATATACATATTTTATATATATATATATATATATATATATATATATATATATAAAATAGAGGATGATAGTGCAAGGAAGAGGTATGAGGTAGTTAAAACCCTACCCAAAACTTGGGATTGGGAGTTTGAAAAAAAAAAAAAAACACACACACACACACTGAGGCGTTAGCCCTGGTACCCAGCCTCAAGGGCGCCCTAGCCGTCCCCCGAGACTAGTTTTTTAAAACATTAGTCGTAACCTAGCAAGTGCCTAGGCGAGCTAGGTGGGTGCCCATACAGGAAATTTAATCACTGTTCTAAAATTTCTCGTGATTATGAAATGGACACTCACGTGATACGGTAGTGAGAGTGTCCATTTCATAATTACATAGTAGTGGGCTTTGAACCATCTAAACCTTGAATTATGTTAATATTGGATATTACTTAAATCAATCAAAACTAAGATTTTGGGTCTTTGGGGTCCCGTGGTGGAACTTTAATTATAGATAGTTGATTCGTGATGGAGCATATGCTCATATAACTACAAATACTGAGCAGGACGAAATTTTGTTTCAATGATATGTTAAATTGACAATCCTTTATAGGCACAATATGCTAGTGAATTTTTCAAGGTCAACTCCAAAGAACACTCTAGGTATTAAACAATTATGAGAATTGGCTCTTTCCTTCATATTGTGAAGATCTTTTTGTCCTTTGTAACTGTATTTCTTAATTTAAATGTTTTATCCGTTGCACGCAAATTTCTCATGTTTTTCATAGTAATATTGTCATGAATACTCAATAAAGTAAGAATTTGGCACCATATTTGGTTGTGCTCTACTGCAAGCACGCTCGAATTCTCGTAGTTTAGATGAATGTGGTGGTGTATCCAGCAAACTTCCAAAAATAAATCAATAACATACAAAAGGCAAGGCTAGTTTCGACACTTCAATAAATGTAACCAGAACAGAAGGTTTGTATCCTCTCACTCAACAAATCCCCTCCGTCCAATAGCTATCTAATCGACGGCTTTCGTTCTCGATCCGCAAACTTCAACCTATTGGCTCATATTCAAATCCCAACCCCTATAAATACCTGAAAACCGTCGCAGTCCTCCTCCGTACCACCAAACTCTCTGTTTCTCTCGATCGCTTCTCTTCTATTTCCCCTCCTCTCTCTTTCGCTCAAATTGTTCTTGGAGGTCCATCAATGGCGGGTCGTGGCAAAGCTTTGGGATCCGGAGCCGCTAAGAAGGCCACGTCACGGTCCAGCAAGGCCGGTTTGCAATTCCCTGTCGGTCGTATTGCCCGTTTCCTGAAAGCAGGAAAGTATGCCGAACGGGTCGGTGCCGGAGCTCCAGTCTACCTCGCCGCTGTCCTTGAATACCTTGCCGCTGAGGTATAACCTCTCTTTCTCGATCTTGTTATTCCTCTTTATTTGCATCTGCGTGTGTGTTTCTTCTCCCCTTTTTGTGAATCTAGGGTTAGGGTTTCGAATTGGGAAATATTTTATTTCGATTTAGCATTTCCGTGCAGGAATTACATATAGAATATGAGAAAATGTGAAATTTTGATGATTTGTTCTTCATCTGCTTCTGATGAACCAATGTTAGGATCCTGGATCTATGTTTTTTTTTCTTCTTTTCTTGAATTAATTTATATGTTATAATAATTTTAGTATTTATATTTATTTTATTGTTGGCTGAATTAATTTGATTTTCTTTTATTTTTCGTATCAAAGTAGGGGGCTTTGAGCTTAACTTAATCGAATTCTTCATCTGTTAATCTTTGAGTTATGATCCGGAGGTAGATATTGTTGAGGCATTGTTCAATTTTTAAAAATTAGGGTTCTTTTTGTTATTTTAATTGTAAGTTATTGCACCACAGTGATTGAAATTGATTGGTGGATTATCGTGAGGATTTAAATTAGAATTTGTTCCCTCAATGTGCTTTCCTTTCCAATTTAGTTGTTAATTAAGTTAGTGTCTCTGTGGCTTTTGAAATTGTGATCTTTCCTTTGCTGATGTTATTGTTCCGAGTTGATTTTTGTTTTTCAAATTGGGGTTTTGATTCTAATGTTGTTTTAATTCGGTCAAATTTTACAGGTTCTTGAATTGGCTGGTAATGCTGCAAGAGACAACAAGAAGACTCGCATTGTGCCGCGCCACATTCAGCTTGCTGTGCGCAATGACGAGGAGCTCAGCAAGCTTCTTGGTGATGTGACAATTGCAAATGGTGGTGTGATGCCCAACATTCACAACCTTCTGCTCCCAAAGAAGACTGGTGCCGCATCCAAGAACGTTGGTGGTGATGATGACTGAAATGACAATTGTTGCGGGATTAATGTGTTCCAACTCAGATTTAGCTCTGTCTGGTAGGTTAAAAGTAGGTAATTGGTTCTCTGTGTCTGGTAGGTTAAAATGTTTGTGAATATAATTGTCTTCTTCTAGCTTCTTAACAGATAGAAGAGATTGTGGGAACTTCTTTTGCTTCTTTCTTTTTGGATGTGTTCTTTGTGGGTTTACATACTTAATGACAGTGCTTCAATTCATATGGTTCTTTTGCTGTACGCTTTCCCAACTTTCACTCTTCTGTTCGCACCATTTTTGTTAACGCTTACAAGCACTTGGTGGCACATTTGACCGTTGAATTTGATTTGCCAGTTTGAATTGAATTGAGTGATTGAAGACCGTTGAATCAAATCTAATAGCCAAATATTCGATAGCAATTATGAAACTGAAATTTGTTTACCGGAAATTGGTTGCACTTTCCATGATAGTGAAACCGTTAAAACATTTTTTTAAAAGGTTATGGCGATGGACACAAACGGCAATTCGTGTTTTGTGAGCGCGTCAAGAGGCTGGTCACTCATTTATAACGGGTAGTGTTCAGGTTGACCGTTTTATGAATGTGTACGACGAGCATGCAGCATGAACGAGAAATTAAACAAAAAGGAGAAGATGAAGAATTCTAAGATGGATTATTCCAAATATAAACCCTAATGTATCCATAAACAAACAATTGAAAGTGAGAAATTACAAGTCAAGAAATAAAAGGACTTGGACATGAAGAAATCTATTGATCAGCTCCCTGAGCCAGGAGCATCAAGCAGTGAGCAATGGGCATTATCATTGATCAAGAGTGCGGTCGTATTTCAAGGCACTCCTTGTAAACTTCGACGGGTTTAGTCAACGGTGTGGTGGTTTTGTCGTAACTTGCAAGGCAAACAAAACAGACAACCACCACACCAATTGAGTTGTTCATGTCAATGAAGCACTCAATGCAGCTGCCTTGGTAACAGAAGGGGAATAACATTATCTGCTGCTTCTCCGTTGGTCGCTTCTTATCTGCTGCCGGCGACTTTCTCTTCCCCATTAATCTTTCCGACAAATTTAATCTCTCTTCTGAATCGTATCGGATGAATATTATTGCTTTTTAGCAATCGATATATTTCTCTTTTCTTCCTCCAAATTGTTGCATGCTTGTTTGTGCTCACACATTTGCACCATTTGCAATTGTTTCAACCGCAGTAATCTAGCAAATCTTGTTTGGGTAGGAGTCGACCTACAGGAAGTTGTGTGATCCAATTGGGGCCCATATACGTACAATTTAGGAGGAAAACTCTACTAAGTACTTACACTCACCCATTGAGAAGAGATCTTCTCCGAATTTCTTTCACCAAGACTACCGAATTAAATGACCCAGGCCTTTCAAATTTCATTCAATGGCCAAAAATTATTACAGGAGTCAAAACAGATGGACCGTTGAATGAAATTTGAAAGACTCAGATCACTTAATCCGGTGGCCTTGGTGGAAGAGATTTGTAGAGGATCTTTTCTCATCAAAAACCACTCTAAATCCCTTTATCCTAATGCAATTAGGAAATCTCAAGCCAAACTTACAAGTAATGTAAAGGGAGTTTCCAAAAATACTCTTGAAAAGTATTTGGTCGGAGTGGTCTCACATGAATTTAATAACATATTTGGCAAATGGGAACATAAATGATGAGAAGTTAAGAAACTAATTTTTTTTTTACCTGCTCTTTCACACGGAGTGGTCTCACATTAATTTAATAACATTAGAGTTCATACCCCCACGTGAAGAATTGAATAATAATGTCTTCCCAAGAAACAATTAACAACACTAAGAAATTAGCCTAGTGTCCCCAGTCGAAGCCATGAGGATCTACTTTCAACAGAATCAGAATTACTATAAGTACATGGGCCTGAACTCCTGTGAACGTACCAAGTGTGAAAAAGGAAAACAGATTAAAACCCTAGGGTTTAAGAATTAGGGATTACAACTAAGGAGGCGAGAGCAGTGGTTCTATCCTGTGGGGGCCGCCTACGGTTTCTGCTGGGTGTGTGTTCATGTAATATTCTTGTTATTTATTTATTTTCCTCTTAATAATAATGGGCAAAAATTGGGTTTTCACTCTTTATATATACATATATAAATTTTGTTAGATTAGTCACGTCACGTTGTCACGTCGTCACGTCAAGATTCAATACTTTTTTACCATTGTGGTAAAGGACTACTTACCGCTCTAATATATTTTTGATTTAGTGCTACTCACTCACTTGTATTTCTCCACACATTTTAATAAAAAAAATTGTAACAAATTTACCTTGTAGAAAAATGACATCTAAAAGCAATAAGAACTAAAAAAAAAAGGCTTATTTTTAGCTACGATTCACGATTCTGATCTCATTTTATCTCATGTATCTCAAAAGTCATTACTTTACTCTTTGAAACTTAAAATATATTCCACTTTATCATGTTTCCATTTCTTCTATCAAATAGTCATTAAAGTTGACGACGTGAATGTGAATGGATAAAATTGTAATATTAAGGCTTATTTTCAGCTAAGCTCCTAGAAACTCGATTTTGGTTTCACTGTGCCCATGGACTCGATTTTGATCTCACTTTACCCCCTTGAAATTCAAAAGTAGTTATTTTATAAATCTCTTTATGCGTTGACTTTCAACAGTCATAAAATATTTAGTTTAAAAGAATAAATTAGGGCTTGTTTGCTATCTTATTTGAAAAATTTTATCATTTCTCAAAACATTTTTTAAGAACATTTCTTGAAAACAATTTTCTTTAAGACTCAAAAACTTGATTGGTTTGTTATTTAAAAATTTTAAATCTTACGACTTAAACTTGATTGGATTAGAGTAGAGACGAAAAAAGTAAAAAAAAAAAAAGAGAAAGAAAGAAGAAAAGAGAAAGATATATTTGGAGTGAGGGGAGGAGGGAGAGAAAAGAAATGAGTGAGTTTAAGTTTAAAAATTCTAAAAACTCACTTTTTATGTTTTTAAGGTATAAACTATATTTTTGAATTAGTCTTGAGTTGAATTTTAAAAAATAGTCACACCAAACAGGTTTTTAAAACCTAAAACTTGAAAAACTGTTTTTGAGTTTAAAAATTTGGATTCAAGTACACTACCAAACAGGCCCTTAAGGATTGAAATTTTTTTAATTGTTGTGCTTGAGTTGCCAAGATCTAAAAAAGAATAAAAATAATAATTGATTAACATAGCGCACCCAAATTAGACGCACAAAATAGAATTTCCTACAATTCCACGGATAGCAATCGATCTTAGAGAGAGTGAGAGGGAGAAGTTCAAACGGCCTAAGTATACATACACAGGCACTTCGAATCTTGCTTCTTCTTCTTTCTTTTTTTCTTTTTTCTTTAATTTTTTTTTTAGGCTTTTTAATCAAAATGATATTTGAAATTTGCATAACTTCGCATTTTGGTCCCTGAGATTTGAAATTGATAGAATTGGTCCTTAAGTTTGTTCACCATCAATCATTTTGGTCATTTCATGAACAATCTCCATTAAATAAGGATAAAATGACAAAAAATACTCTCAATTTTTGCCAAATCATTTTGGTCTATTGTTTATTAAATTGAGGGTAATTTTGTTATTTTAATCATTATTTAACATAACTATTCACGAAAGCACCAAAATGATTGATGATGGACAATCTCAATGACCACTTGTATTGATTTCAAATCTCAGAGACCAAAGTAAGAAGTTATGCAAATCTCATGGACCATTTTTTAATCCATGTCAGCGTATTTGATGGCTTTTGATCAAATTTAACAGAATTAAGGCAATGTGGAGCAAATTTTGAATTTCATGAGTAAAATTACAACTTTTGAGTTCCAAGGGACAAATTGGGACCAAAATCGAGAGGGCAAAGTGAAATCAAAATAGAGCAAATTTGACAAAGAAATAGAAACACGGTAAAGTGTGGCAAGTTTTGAGTTTCAAAAAATAAAGTGATGACTTTTGAGTAACAAGCGGTAAAATGAGATCAAAATCGTTCTTTCTTTAAAATGAAACAAGAAATCCAATACAATGGGAGAGGAGAGTGGACAAGTATTTTCGATTGTAAATCTCATTCTCGATAGTAAATTAAACAATTCTATAGATCACAAAACTACCTTGCTATACCTTTTTCACTCCCAAAAGGTCAAAACTATGAACAAATGTAATAAATAAATAATCATAGGTGACAAGAACAAAGAGATATGAAAAAAAAATCACTAAGTCTAAGTAACTGCTTCGGACGTTCGGCTGTCTGAGGGCAATAACATTGTTTTGTCATAAGTTCATTCTCCACAGGACACCAAATTACAGGGAAGGTCACTCTACTATTGCGATGTTAGGTCCAATAGCTAGTTAATCAAGAAATTGTTAGCCTTTTAAAAGGAGGATGAGAGCCACAGTTCAGCCAGTTCTGTATAGTACTGGTGTTGTGTGACACTAGTCCTGTCGTCCGCCTGATCAGTGGTGAGTCATTGATGTACACGGCCAGCCATGAGTTGGGGTTAAACATCACCGGAGGTACCTTCGAAAACGAGCATAGATTCAATCCAGTGAAATTCCACCTTGAAGAGAAGGGTATATGCCACAGGCTCAACTCTTATCTCCCTTTTCACGAATAACGTCTTCAGACGAACCAATAGGGCATGTCGTTGTTGAGATTCTACAGTGATGTTCACCTGAGTACACGCCAAGAAAATAATTTCTTATTTGGTACTCAAGATAAATATCCTTGACTTGCTTTTTTTTTTTCTAATTAAATTATGCGTGCACACACATAGATTGAACTTCTATAAATTATGCGTGCACACACATACGAGAGATTTTCTTCAACTAGGTTAGAACATACCTTCTCCAAGTAAAATCAATTAACTTTCACCATCTGAACTAGAGTTATCCATTCGTCGATCTTGGATTGCCGGAAAAAGCCGCTTATGGAGATCAGGCGGAGGAGGCAGCCGAAGATCAGAGGCAGATGGTGTATTAGAAGGCTGGTGGGGATCAGAGGAAGGTGTCTCCTTTTTCTGAACTTTTGTTGACTTTTTTGGTGCCAATTTTACCTCTCTGCAAACCTTATCTACGATTATTAAAAAATCTCGCACAACAACAAACAATCGTAAGCCCTCATCTTTCCCTGAATTCCCATGGAAGTAGTCACCAGTGCTCTTCACCAGAGCCATGATTCTCTTTTCTTCTTCGACAAGACCCACGATATCAACCTCAGCATTCTGCACGAAACTCTTCAGTGTTTCATGGAACTCACTATCTTCCCCTGAATCTTTCATGTTCGTGTTCAGGAAGTCCCGGGTTTTTATCAGTGCATGACCAAGTTTGGCAACAGTTCCTGTTAAGCTTTCAGCATCTAAAACAGATGCTTTTTTGACATTCTCAAGTTCATTGCTTAAACCTGAAACTTTCTCAAGACCGAGACTGCGATAGTGTTCTTCTGTTTCATAGGAAGTGTCCTCAAGGAGATCATCCGTTTTGATGCTAGAGAAACTCCTGCTCTCTTTTGCCGTACGAGCAGCTCTGACACCCTCAGAGCGTATTATTTCCTGAACAACAAAGTGCAAAAGCGTTGTCTTGCCATCTATTCCTTTTACATCTGACAATTTCAAGAGTGTGTCAAGTTTGAAAGCTTGTGCTCCACCACGAAATGTTCCGTCATTCATGCGATTGCCAGTTTTAAGAACAGCTTCCAAAAGCTTGAGGAAAAGCCGGCTGCTTCTTAGTTCCTTACAAGCAACCTGCCGTAGAAATGAGGTGCCATATAATTTAGATATTTTTAGTGCAATGTTTCGAGATATGGACCAAAAATAACTGGCAGGCAAACAAAAAATGATAGGTTACAACAACAAAAAACTGTGCCCCGTTTTAATAGGAACTGATAAGACATTTTTATAAATGTCGTACAAGTACATTCGTACATATCCTCATGCCAGATTATCTCCATGAGTCTCCTCTAAATGCAGAGAGATCCCATATCTGATGTCCAACTCCCAGGGACAGTATGGTCTGGACCATTTGAGCCTTCAGCTTTGCTGACATGATTAATCCTAACCTATCTAATAGATATGCTATTGTTTCGCCTTAAAAAAGCTATCTAACACATAGTTTTGATATGCTATTGTCTTCAGCTTCAACATGTGAATATCATTAGCAATATAAAATTGAATTCTAAATAAACTAGTCATCACAGAAGTGACGTGAACTTTGAAAACCATAAGCATAATGTACAAAATATCTGCCAACATTTTCCAATCTCTTCAGCAATCTCATCTAAGGAGAAAGAGCAGTCATGGGACATTTATAATTAAAGGCTTCTAGATGAAGTAATACGCAAGAGTTGGGGTCCAAACCCCACCAGAAATAAAAGCGACCACAGGTCTGCCACTACTAAGTTCTCAACATATGTGCATAGTAGCAACCAATCCCGTGTGTACTTTGCAATCAAGGCATCATTTGTCTCCTTGTTACATCAGACTTATTCATGGTATTTCAACTGTACATTTTTCTTCTGCCATTGGCATTTTGCTCTTTATTGGTTCAGGTTTGCAAACTAGGGCTGTGTTTTCTCCTTAATCAACGGATGATTTGCACATCTCAAAAGCACTATGTCTTTGTGTAGGTTAGAGAACATACGATGCTAGCTTAACATAGATCTGCACTGTGTTCTATGTTTATTATGGTTGTATAAACATAGTTCAGGTAGCTACATTAGTTCTTTCTTTTTAACACTTTCTGAACAAATAGAAGTTAATGTAAGAAAACTAAAAGCATGGTTAGGTGAGCTATGACACACAAAATCATATAAGTGATGCAATTCAGATATACAGTACCTCTAAGGTCGCGAAAGACTCTTTAAGGTGGGTGGCCTCCTCCTGAAGAGTGCACATAAAAAGTAGTGCTTCCAATCGCTTAAAAGCAAATGGGATGTCAATCAACGCTTTTAGGAACCGCTCAGCAGGCCCAAGTTGAGAAAGTGGACCATTGAACATTCTAAGCTTTAGTTCTTCTTCTTGTGTTGGTGCCATCTTCAACAGAGTTTGTAAGAATTCTGAGGGAAGCTCATTCCCTGATCCAATTAAGAAAGTTAAACGCATGTTAATGGGTTGTCAAAACAGTCTTTAGTAAGAAGAATTCTGTATATGTTATTCTATTAGTCAGACAAGATGTTCCCTCAAGAATTTGAGAAGATGTTCCCGTAATCAAAGTGGCCCCCGAACTTTCAATTGCATCAATGTGACCCTCAAACTCTATTACCATGCATCAATGTGGCTCCAGACTTCTGATCCTTCAATTCGATCACATGCGAAGCAGATGACCAAATATTGAGGGCATTTTCATTTATGGTTTTCAAAACCAATAATTTGAAGTCCTATAGCAGGTAAAGCATTTTGGGTAGTTTATGTTATTCTTAGTCTACAGAATTTTATTACCTGGTTAATAGTTCAAATAGGTTGTTTTGTAATGTTTGTTTAGCATGTTAGAGTACATTGACTGTGTGTGAGGGGGAGAAGCAAGAGGCAAGAAAGGGTGATAGAGAGGAGGGTGAAAAAGAGACAGATAATTCTTTCGTAAATCTTCAATTTAGGGTCTACCATTCTATTTCTACCCCTGAAACTACATCATGTGCTTTCTGCATGACAATTTTTAACAGGAAAACTAATGACCAGACACCATGGGGTACATTGATGCATAACCCAAATTTGGAAGGCATATTGATGCATTTCCGTGACCAATTTGATTGTAGGGAAACAGTTCAGGGAGAAATGGTTATAAAAAGCTTAACAATAAGAAGCAGAGTGAACAAACTATCTACATATCAAGATGTGCAGAATCTCTAGTCTACCGGCTGCTAAAATCCACCATAAAATTTTGAAGATAATACAACAGCAAAACAATAAATCACACCTACATTAAAGATTGCTGCCTTCCAAGCTGCGTAAATGTGGAAAAAAGGTATATCAAGAAAATCAAAACATATCAAATCCTAATAACAAACATTTTCCCACAAGCCCTTCACTTCCCTTAATCTTCAAAAGTTCTCTTATATCATTCTAACCACCCTATCCAGAAAAATAACAAACGCACTTGCCCCTCCACAAACACTAGGTTCATTATCATCTTTTGTTTTAGTTTTCTGTACAAATTATTCTTCTATGAAAAGAAGAAATTTTGTCTCAAATAAAAAAACTGTGCAGATACGTGGACAAGTAACTCCTCAAAGAAAATGTTTCACCAAGAATTTTGCAGAGTAACAATATCCCTAAGTGCATCTGCCACTTGAACTGACATAAGTCAAACCTCATTAAATGGCTAACTTGCAGACTTCCCTCGAGGAAAATCATATATCCCTTCTAGTACATTTCATCTCGAAATACTGGAAAATGAGGAAAGGACAATACTTGCATATTATTTAATGCCATGGAAAGAAAGGAGGAGAAAAGTAACCTTCACGAATTGCATCACAGACTTCTTCTACGGTCACATTCAATGCCCGCAAAAGAATTGATAGATTTTGTGCCTTTTTGGGATTAATAATTTGAATAAACTGTGGCATAGGATCTTGAGATGAAGACTCTTTCTTGCGTTCATTTTTGTTTTTATCAGCAGCATTGTAACCAAAGAGAGTTTCAATCATATTTTCATCGAACCTGTTTAAGAATCACATAATGTTTTCAGAGGCTTATAATATCAAATGAAGAAAAGCTAAAAAATTTGTGACTTACTGGAATGATCCCGACTTAATCTGATGCCAAACCATTGAATGATCAGGGTTTGCTAGAACCTTATCCCAAAAAAAGGGTTTCAGCTTGGTTTTAGGAGCATCACCATCAACCTCCGATCCAGCATCCGATGGACGTTTTGGTGCAAGAGGTGGAGGTCGAGCTACCTTTGAACCAATAGCCATTGCTGGAGGTGGCCGAGGAGGAGGAACGCCCTTTGGAGGTGGTGGGGGGCGAGGGCCAGGAGGTGCTGGAGGTGGTGGGGGCCGAGGGCCAGGAGGTGCTGGAGGAGGTGGGGGCCGAGGGCCTGCACTTCCTGGGGGGTTTAAAGCGGGAGGAGGACTAGCCCTGCTGGGAGGGGGCTTAAATGAAGAAGGTGGTTCAGGTGGGAGAGGATTTGCTCTGCCAGGCGGAGGCTTCAAAAGAGACATTCCAGGAGGAGGTGGCACTAGTCCATTGATATTGTTGGATACGTCAAACTTGGAAGCACCTCCAGGGGATCCTAATTCTGCAATTTCATTTAGTGAAGCATTGAGAACATGAGACTCAATGCAAAAATGCTATAAAAGATTAGGCCTTCCTGAGATGACTTGAGTTATTACCTAATGATTGATGGTCAAGCTTCTCTTCTTTCATTGAACTTCCCATAGCATAAGACTGGTATGAAGAACCTGAAACATAAACAAGTTTCAAAGAAATGTCAAAATGTAAGGGCTCCAAACAACTGAAGATAACAAAAACAAGATATTTGAGAATTATACCAGCAGAATCAGTTAGACTCAGGCTAAGAAGGGGCCTGTCATCATTTTGTCTATCCTTTTTCCCATTTCTACAGATTTTAGTACAGCATAAAAAGAGCACTGCTGCAACAATAAATGTCACTGATGCAGTTATAACAACAGCAGTAACAATTTTTTTACGTTCATTTTGTCCTTTATGTTCCTGTATATTTGAGCCAGAAGCTGGCCCTGAAGCTTGAAGACCCGAATTTCTGGGAATGGGAGGAAAAAATGATCCTTGTGGAGAACGGCGTGCAGGCATAGGACTAGGACTTTGAGAAGTGGAAGGTGCTACACCAGGAGATGGTACTGGACTATGTTGAGAATATCTTGGTGCAGGGGCTGGAGAAGGTACATCAGCCAAATTTCTTCTTGGAACATAAGGTATGGGAAACAGGGACTCGATATACTTGACAGACCAAATCTTAGAGGCACCCTCTTCTCCAGAGACACTGAATAGGAGGTTTTGCTTTCTTAAACAATCTGATAGAGTTCGTTTCACCTCAGGATGCAGGACATTAATAAGCTTTTGAAACTTTTCTTTTCCCAATAACCGTGTTTTTGAATTAATTTCATCTGTGCCACTATATGTTTGATCTGTTAACCACAAGTCAAGATGTTCAATAGCTTCCGTCAAACGGAACAAATCAACCTTGCAACTTATCCATAATAACTGTGCCTGCAGGCCACAGAATTTCATAAGTTTTAATGTCAACTTTAAAAAAAAAAAATGAGCATATTAGAGAGTTAATGAAGAATAAAAATTTCATTGGTGAAGGCTGATGAAAGTGAAGCTCAAACACATCAAAGTATCTTTTTAATATAAGTTGTTTTCTGTTAAGGCCTTGTTTATCTGCAATAAATATAAAAGTTTGTTAAAATTACCAAGACACTGGTTCTGTCAAACACTACTTCTGGTTTCGAAATAAGTTACGCCCAAGCATTCTTCACTAACTTAACATAATCAAGGTATATTTTAGTAAAATTAGCTTTGTGCCTTATAAGCTCCCAACGTACTTCCACGTACTTAAAAGCTTAGACTTTTTAACTAACTTTTGAATCTACTTTTCAATCCACAAATATGATATGATGCTCCCTACTAGAGTAATCCATATATAAGACGTTCTATACACATTTAAAGTGAATGACGGAATCACTCATATGAACAAATTTATCATATACAGGATTAATCTATCTGAAACTAGATACAACACACTCATAGGATAAGTTATCAAGCTGAAACAAACAAAAAACAAGTTATATAGTGTGTTACCATGTCCCCATCAATCTTTCCAGTTGCTGGATCGACTAGTTGACTGAGAAAAACTTCCTCTGTGGTCCTGCTCTCCTCTGAGCTCGTTGATGCTGAAGCACATAGCAGAATGACCAAAGCAATGAAACAGCCTGTCTTCATAAGACCTATTTGTTGCCGAAAACGTTTAATATCTTTCTCATTTCATCAATCCCTAAACCTCTAATAACCAAAACCCTAGAACACCTTCATCACGCAAAACTCACACAAAGTTTCAAACTTCCGAGATTTGGCACCGGCCCAATTCGATTTTCCTCAAAAGAACACCTATAGTATCGCAACTTCCAGCAAATGCAAGCAAATTTTCACCTACCCACCAAATATCTTCTCATCAGAATTTGAACTCTGAATAGTATAGGAAGATATTCAATAGAAAACCCAGAATTTTTCTTCCCCAAAGCTGCCAAAATATTGAACCAAATCAATTAAAATTCAAAACCCAGAAAGAAACAGACCAGAAATAGCTCATATGGAGCTGTAAGAATTAAATATTCACCTTGATTTCACTTGAAGAAAAAGCCTGAAATTGAAGAAAATTCCAAATGGCTTCCAAATGGCAGCCGGGAATGCAAAAATTCAAAGGCTCGTCGTGTGAAAACCTTATAAATGCGTATTCGATTCTGACCAGATCCACCCAGAGGAGCTTAAAGAACGTATGTCAGCTGTTATATATTTGTATAAAATGCATTGGCGGTATTGACCAGAAGATGTCGAACAGGTTAAGTTTTCTTTTTCTTCCCAACGTTTCGTCTCAAAGCTGTCAAGGAAACGAGTCGAACGACTATGTTTCCCGTCTCTTTCCTCCTCCTTTTAAAAATTAAATAAAAAAAAGAAAATGACGTTTTATATTATCATCACATAAAATATTGAATGTATTTCACATTAAATTTTTATACTAAATGATTTATGTATCCTATTATGTAATGACAATTTTGACTTTATTAGGTTTTTTTAAAAAAAAAAATTTTGGCTAAATTTTTTGTGTGGTCCCTGTGGTGACACGCCACTTTCAATGTGACCCTTGTGGCGAAAAAGCTATTAATTAAACTCCCGTGGTGAGCCCTATTAGCAATTGAGGTCCAAATCCAAACTTCTATTAGTCTTCTATTAAATAAAATCATTTGACTATCACATGTGGATCGGTCAAAATTAAGTTTATTTATTTTGGAAAATAAAAAAACAAAAACATGATTGGATTAAAATAAAATTACAAATAAAAGAAACTTGTAAAGATAAAAAAACCCAATAGTTCCTGTATCTCATCTCAGGCTCTCAGCCATCGCCATAACCACTAATGGACCTCCTCCACCATCACTAACCATCACCCCAATTTGATAGCACATGTATCTCAACCTATATAATGCAGAAAAATCACATATGTACAAGAATAACTTAAAGAGTTAAAGACAATGGGTGAAATGTAGTATATATGCATTCAGATAGGTGAAAGGCATTGTAGAATTAAAGACAATGGGTGAAAGGCATTGCAGAAAATTCAATCTTCAGGTCCGCCCTCTACATATAAACTTCAAGAGCATAAGAAAGTTAAAGAATTAAAATTCAAAGAGATTAAGAAAAGAAATTGAAAGGTTGTGTACTGGCCGACTAGGGCCTGCATAAAACCACATTACCAATTAAAGACAAAACTGAAAAGCATTTATGCATTCAAACTCGTACAAATTGATACAAGAATGAAAATTCAAGTAAGACTAAGACTCTAACTCATGATCAAAGACGTGTTGGCATTGAAACAAAAAATACAATGGTATATTAGAAATATTTTTCCAAACAAAATTAAATCATATCTAAGAAATTAGGTACAACTTCACATTCACCTCTTCTCTTAGCCATAGACGTGGTTTTACAGGTTTAGTTTCAACCTTCGCGTTCAAGCTTTTTTTTTCTTTTTTCTTTTTTGTAAAATCTAATTTCAGTTAAATCCTAAGACCATCTCCAACGGTGGGCTAAAAGCCAAATTACCCTCCAAAATTTTCCCCCAAACTCACTCCAATGCAAGGGGAAAATTCGGCCTAAATGCTAAATGCTAAACCAAGGCCAGATTCCCCTCAGAATTTAGCCCAGAAATCGGTGTGGGCTCTACCAAACCGAGTGAAAATATTTATCGAAATTTAAATTTTTTTTATTAAAATGTTCATAAAATTAATTTACGATAATCTACATATTTTTTTTTAATTTAATTTTTAAAAAAATAGCCTAAGTTTATTCTTTAATAATCTCGGGCTAAAATTTTAGGCTTGAACCGATTGGAGTAGAAAAACTATTTTTGGGCTAAAATATTTGGCTTTTAGCCTAACCATTGGAGATGGTCTAAATTATACTAGATGTCCATTGAATAAGATGTAATTTGGATTGAAAGAACGAATTTGACCCTTCATGTGATAGTCACGTGAGTTTATTTAACAGAAAACTAACTGAAATTTGGATAAGACCTCAATTGCTAACAACACCTACCACGATAGTTTAATTAAAAGCTTTTTTTTACCACAAGGGTCACATTAAAAGTGGCGTGTCACCACAGGGATCACAAAAAAAATTTGGCCTTTTTTTTTAAATACACCACAAATCATTTTTATTATTTATCTTCATCAACTATCAAAACTCATCTCACCCTCCATTTTTTTATGATTATTTTCAACTAGGTTTATCTAACAGAATAGAAAGTATAGAGCATTTAGGAAGCATGAATACTACAAATTGGATGAACACAGATATTCAATAGTTATAAAATTTGTTAGCAAACCATAATTTTTCATATGAAAAATGCCTACAAGTTGGTAAGAGCTTTTTGTTTCATTACACTGGCCGAATATTGCTTCGTAAGATACTACATCAAAGCACAACTTAAAAGTTCACATGTATCGAAATCACCACTGAAAGTAGACCTGGCATTCGTGTCGTGTTTTTCATGTTCGTGTCATTTTTGTATCATACCCGATATCTTAACGGGCCGTGTCGTAAAACACATGTTAAAATAAACAAGTAAAATGACCCGACCCGAAATTGACCCAATAATATTAACAGGTAATATGACCCGACCCGTTACCCTTTAAGCAAAATATATTTTAAACCAATAAATAATCAAATGAAAAACATAATACTAAATAAGTATATACATACCATATTATCACATTCAAAATATAAAAACACATTTGTCTTTCAAGTACTACATATTTGGGTAAATTACACCATAGCCCCTCAAGTTTGAGGTCTATTACAACCCCATACAACATCTTTAAAACATTTCACTTTCATACCTCAAGTACTATTTTATTTCAATTTCATACAGCCGTTACATTTTCCATCCATTGAACCGTTAAGTGCTGACGTGGCCGCCACATATATGCCACGTGGCTGCCAAATGTTTGCCACGTGGCAAATAAAATAATTTTTTATTTTTTTTAATTTAAAAATCCCAAATTTTCTCAACCAAAAAAAAAATTGGGTAAATTACACCATACCCCCTCAAGTTTGAGGTCTATTACAACTCCATACAACATCTTTAAAACATTTCACTTTCATACATCCAGTACCATTTTGTAGTAGATCCATCTAATCTCAGGTGGAATTTTTGGGGGTGGGTGATGGGGGATGGGAGAAAGGGGTGGCTCGGGTGGGATTTTGGGGGGGGGGGGGGTGATGATGGATAGAAGAAGGGGTGAGTCGGGGAAGACGATTTCAGGTTTTTTTTTTATAATATTTTTTTAAGAAGATTCAGGTTTTTTAAAATATTAAAAAAAAATTGTCACGTGGCAACCACATCAGCACAAATGTGGCAGCCACGTCAACATTTAATAGACCAATGAATGGAAAATCTAACGGAGATGTTATTTTGAAATAAAATGGTACTGGATGTATGAAAGTGAAATATTTTAAAGATGTTGTATGAAGTTGTAATAGACCTCAAACCTGAGGGGGTATGGTGTAATTTACCCAAATTTTTTTTTAGTTGAGAAAATTTAGGTTTTTTAAATAAAAAATTATTTTTATTTGCCACGTGGCATATATGTGGCGGCCACGTCAGCACTTAACGGTTCAATGGATGAAAAATGTAACGGCTGTATGAAATTGAAATAAAATAGTACTTAAGGTATGAAAGTGAAATGTTTTAAAGATGTTGTATGAGGTTGTAATAGACTTCAAACCTGAGGGGCTATGGTGTAATTTACCCTACATATTTACATACCCAAAATAAGAGCATAATAAAAATAAAAATAAAACATTAGAACATTACAAAATATCAAATGTTCAAAAGATTTGCAAAATTGAGGGAGTTATGTTTCAAGGTTTGGAACCTTGCACATTTTCTTACAATCAAACTCTTCAATTTTCATCAATCACCATGGGAAATAGTATTGGAATTTTGGCTTGATATATTGTCTTCAAAAGTTATATTGATGATATTTTTAGTGAGACTTTCTACATTAGCATTTTCCTCTCATTTATCCTATAGTTATTGTTTGAGTAAAGTCTTTAATAGTTTTTTAATTAATGTAGAAGTGTGAAAAATATATATAATGACAAGTTTTACAACTTTTGTAAAGGGCTTAACTTTGAAAATGTGCCACTATAATCATATAAATCATAGATCAAAATTTAACCGTCGATTGTTGTTTACATTTATGTTTGATTTTTCCCACCAAATTTTTTTTTTTTAGATTTTTTTTTTTAAAAACATGATCTATTAGAGGATATAGGAAGAAGAATGGTTCGGATCGTTGATATTATATTCAGAGTTTTACCGTTAGTGAAAATATTGCTTGGTATTTGTAAAGTCTTTACAAACTATATAATATCGACTCAGATTTCAATTAACTGTAAAAATTGGGACGTGATATCAAAGATCCGAACCGTTCATCTTCCTACATTTCCCAGAAGATCATGTTTTCAAAAGAAAAAATTTTAACAATGAAATTCAATATAAAGAATAAAGCTTAAACGACAATTGACGGTTAAATACAAATTTAAGGTTTATGGATTATAGTGTCAGATTTCGAAGTTGACCCCTTCACAAAAGTTGTAAAGCTTGTTGCTATGAGTGATTGTATATATATATATTTTTTACATTTGTTACACTTGTACAATAATTATTATTAATTTTATTACTTTTACACTCAAATAAAAAAATACTATTCATGACGGTTTAGAGGGTTTTAAAAATTTAAATGATAATGTACGTGTAGCCATTGTCTACTCTTAGAGGAATGATAAATCACAAGTGTTTATATATTCTTTCACATTTTTCATACTTGTAGGGATGTCTTATTGCCTATACTAATACTATACTAGTTGATTTTAATTTTGGACAACATGTTAAGTAAAATTTATTCTATTAATGATAATAAGAAACTCTCATAATAAAAATAAATAAATGAATAAAACTTAATTTTTTTAACTTATATAGAATAATAATACATATATATATATTTTATATAGAATGTACCAATATATACAATATGGATATTGTATTTTATAATAAATTTTTTAGTAATTAAACTTTGAAATTATAATTTTTTTTCTTAACAGGTCGAAACGGATAACTCACGTGTTACCCGTGTGACCCAATAATGACTGATTAGTTATCGTGTTGACTTGAAACTCGTTATTTTCATGTCGTATACGAAACTGCTGGGTTTAATCGAAAGTTAATAGGCTACACAGGCAAGCCCTTGCTTGAACAATAGAGTAGAACAAAAAAAAAATCATAAAGACATTTAATTTCTAAGATGTTAGATCGTGATTCGGATGCTGAAGCAGTAAACTCGAGTTACAGTTCAATGAGCCAACTAAGACATTTAAAAATGAACGAAAAACAACAGAGTAGAATGAAAAACAAAATCATAAGATGTTTAAAAATGAGTGTTAAGATTTGAAAAATGTGGAGTGTACAGAAAAAGGTGGGGTGTATAGAAAACGTGGGGTGTATGGAGGAAATGTGAGGTGTATGTTGAGAAAGTGAGGTATGAGGGTATTATGGAAAAGTATGTGGAGTGTATTAAAATAATTTGTAATTAAAAAAGTAAATGTAGGTGTATTAAGTATGTGAGGTTTATTCAATAACATGTGAGGTATTAATATAATATGCCTTAAATAAAAAATTGTTTTCATTTTTTATTTAATTTTGTATAGAAAACTCCCACTCTTTTATCACATGTATGTGTTTGTGTCCGATTTGGAATATTTGCAACAGAACAAATGCGAGATGTGAATTATCATTGTCCGACTCTTATCCACTAATTAGTAATTACACCCCGAATTTTATGAAATATAAAAGACATTTTCTTTGTTAGTAAAATACATTCGCTATGACAATTTATTTTTTTAGGGGTCAAAAAGACTCATAGAAATATTTCTGCTATTATTTTTCTCATTCTAATACTTTTCGAAGTGATTGATTAAAAAATAATTAAAGTACTTTTCTAAATTAGACTTGCAATATAGGAGTGTTAATTCTTGACACAACAAGATAACCCTATTTGAAAATATTACGAAATAGTGTTAGAATCAACCAAATTCAGATGATACAATATATATAACAATTACACACTTTATAAAGAAATCAAATTGAACTATATATAACCTAATCACAAATATGAAAAATTAAACATAAGTTGTAACTAGAGTCACAATAATATTACTAACTTGGTTTTCCAAAGATAGATGTCACATCCCATACCGACACTGTCGTAGCACGATATTGTCTGCTTTGGGTCTGGCCTGCATGGTTTTGTTTCTGGAACTTACACGAGAACTTTCCAGTGGGTCACCCATCCTAGGATTGCTGTCACCCGAACTCGCTTAACTTCGAAGTTCCAATGGAATCCGAAGCCAATGAGTTCCCAAAAGGTCTCGTGTTATATAGAGTTGGGCATGTACATATAAGGCACATCACCCCCTCTCCATTGGTCGATGTGGGATGTTACAATCCACCCCTTTTAGGGACCCAACGTCCTCGTCGGGACACTTGCACCACACGGCATATTGGTTATGATACCAAATTGTCACATCCCAATTCACATAGCAAGATATTGTCTGCTTTGGGCCCGACCCGCATGGTTTTGTTCTTGGGTTCTTGGGCCTTCCTAGGGGATCACCCATCTTGGGACCGCTTTCGGCCAAACTCGCTTAAGTTCGGAGTTCTTATGGGATCCGAAGCTAGTGAGTTCTCAAAAGGCCTCGTGCTATATGGAGATGGACATGTACATATAGGGTGCGTTTGGTACGCGGGACGGGACGAGGCATTCCGTCCCGCGTTTGGTACGCCTAAAACGAGTGGGACGAGGCGTTCCACGGGACAAGTTTTGGATGATTTTTGGTTCCACCTCCCCCCTGGAACGGGGTTGTTCCACGCCTGTGGGACAAATTTTTTTAACATTTTAGGACAACAATGCCCCTTGTCTTTTTCAAAATTTACAACATCTGTCCCGTCCTGTTCCGTCCCGTCCCGTCCCGTCCCATCTGCGTACCAAACGCACCCATAAGGCACATCACCTCATCTTCGTTAGTCAATGTGGGATGTTACATAGAGGCTTGCACCAACAATCTCCTAATGCAGAAATACATCCCTACACATGTGTGGCAGTTCTTGGACGTCTATCTTGCAGGCTACAACTGTCTAATCCAAGTTCTTAGATTCAACTATCTAATCCAATTTCTTGCAGTCGAACTTGGATTCTTGGCGAATTGATGTGTGTTTCTTAGTGAAAGAATAGGAAGGAAACATTGGAAATTGATGATTACATTTCTGATACTATAGCTATATTTATAATGGCTTAAATCAACCGTTCCCACACATGTGTGGTAGTTCTTGGACATTTACTTCTAATCCAAGTTCTTGCACTTAGACTTGGATTCTTGGCGGCAAATTGATGTGTGGTAGTTCTTGGACATTTACTTATAATTCAAGTTCTTGCACTCAAACTTGAATTCTCGGCGAATTGGTGTGGGTTTCTCAGTGAAAAAAAAAGAGGAAGATAACATTGTAAATTGATCATTATGTTTCTAATACTAGAGCCATAGTTTGTAATGGCTTAAACCAACATTTATGACTGTTTGAATTTAGTCTTATCCTTTCAAAAGGGTTTTAACTATTTCCAGTAAACAGCCTTATCAGTTCTTATTTAACAATAAGTGAGATGGACTCACTTTTATTTTTTATTTTTTAAGGAAATGATAGATGATATATATTAGGAAAAGTCATTACAAAGTTCGTTCATGGATTAGATAGTTGAATCTATCATTTCCAATCAAGCCACGTATAAGCTTGTTCGGTTTGGTCTTATTCATTAATGACTTTTCTTAATATATACAATCTATCATTTCCTTAAAAAAATAAAAGAGACAAGCGACAAATTAGAAATAAGACCAAACCGAGCAAGCCCATACGTGGCTTGATTGGTGTGACAAATTTCCTTCACAGGTTTATGCGCTTGATGTGCGGCTTGAGATGGACTCACTTATAAAGACGTCTTTCCTCAAGTTTTTAGTCAACGCGGGACAAAATTTCCTCTCAAATTCTAATAATACCCTACATTTTCTATTCAAATCTAGCAATAGACGTGTTTGGGTTCGTCAAAATCGTGTACGTATTGGTCAAAATCTTGTCGGCATGTTTACCATGAATAATAATCGATTTCTGTAACTCAGTCGGAGCCGATCCTAGCACGGAGCAGTTGGACTCTCCACCCCACAGGGCCCCAAAACTCGAATGGCCTCGAAAAAACAAAACAGGAAACTATATATAGGTGAAATCATTATTTAGTTAAAAAATACTAGGATTATGTTCGGAGACACATATTTTGTAATGTATTTTAATAATCTGAATTATTCATTTTTTAGATATTCTCTTAAAGATCAAGTCTATTAAAAATCTGAAGCTTTATTATGACAATTGGATTAAATAATAGTCATTTTACTGTTTATTTGCAAAACTGTGTTCGTCTATTTTCTCCACTAAAAGTAAATGTCTTAATTGTTTTGGACTTATTTAATTGTTTGTAGGAATGATATATGAATAATGAATTGAAACATAACCAATGCGGGAATGAGATCCTCTCCGGATCTCTTCACTGGAGATTTCAGAAGTCAATTGATACCAACTGTTCATCAAAGATTGTGCGGCCACAATTAATTTTTTTTTATATTTTCAACAGTAAACAACCTCGTTTTGTGTGAAAGATAAAAAAAAGGAAAAAATTGTAACTGCACAATATTAAATGAACATTTGTTATTAATTGATCTCCAAAATTCCTAATGAAGAGATCAGGAGAAGATCTAATTCCACCAATGTGAATCGTTAATAAAAGCTATGAAGTGGAGGCCTCTAAAATAAATGTAAAAAAATTGCTGTCTCCGAATCCTAACTCGATCTATATATAATATTTGTGCAAACAAATGATGGGAAATGAAGCTCAGCGCGTGGTGACCAGTTTGATTGTTTTTAATTGACTAGTGCTGGTTTCGAAATTTGGTTTTTTCTTCTTTGTTACTGGCGGTTTTGCAAGATCGCCATCGAAGAAATGTTACGCGTTAACACCTCTCCCTAAATTCATTAGGAGCTCTAACAATTAGGCAGTAAGTCAATATCTGCTATAATCTTTGTTATGTCATCCACTTATCATATTTTTCGCACATTTTATCAGTGTTCTAAAACGCGGTCTGGACGGCCGCCTAGGTTTTGAAAAACTATACATAGCAAGAGGATGGAAATTAAGTGGAGAAATGGGGAATCAGGTAGAGCAATCGAAGAAGAATGGAGGGAGAGGAAACAAAAAACTTTATTAGGTGGAGAAGATGGGGGAATCTGGCGGAGCAATCGAAGAAAAATGAAAAGGAGAGGAAACAAGGAACTTAATTAGGTGGAGAAAATGGGGGAATCTGGCAGAGCAATCGAAGAAAAATGGAAGGGAGAGGAAACGTGAAACCCCAAATTAATGGCCTTACCGATTTCCAATGTGTCAAAAGTGACTAGCCTCTGTCAAAACCCATCCCTTCTGTCAGATCGAATTCCAAGGCGTAAGGAAACCTCTAGGCTTTTGAATTACATTTAAAAACGTCACCTACTCCATTATTAAACAAATATAATATATATTATTATCTACTCTCTTTTTTTTTTTTCAAATTTTGTACTTAAAATTCTTTACATTATCTATATATAGCTCTTCCTTTTTTTAAAAGTAATATGTTATATTACTTATATATGTTTACTGTTTTTTAAATATTGAACTTGTTAGATGAATGTATTTTGTATATTCTTTTACTTCTATTTTATATTTTTTTTCATTCTTCTATTATTTATACAAGTATAGTATATTAAAGTGTAAATAGACATTTATTTATAAAATATATAATAAATTTACACAAATTCACCTAGACCACCTAGGCGCCCGCATAAACCCCGTCTAGCCGCCTAGGCGCTAGGCCCCTATTCGCCGTCCGACTAGCGCCTAACATTTTTTAGAACATTGCATTTTATAGAACAATTACAAGAGGAATAACAAAAAGAAAAAGAATTTACAAACATATTACTTTAATCCACTTGCTGAATTTTATGTGCTGAACCGTCTATTTTTTTTAAGTTGTACCTCATAGATGAATGAGGATCCTCTCTTGATTCTCTTTGTGAGGATTATGGAATCCTTTAATCGTGTCTATTAGCCATAAATTGTGCGGCCAGTTTTCGTTAGATATTATTTTGTGTTCAATTTTGAATATAAAATTTAAAATAATTTTTAACCGCACAATGTACAATGAATGGACACGATTATAGGATTCTCGGGATTCTCACATAGAGGATCCTCATTCCTCATGGATCATCTTTGCAAAATATTAGTCAAATCGAAAATATATGAGAGAGTTTAAAGAAATTGACAAACACTTTGTTTTATAAAAAACAATTAAATTTTATTGTGATAATTAAATAGGCAAATGATTTCTGAGGTAGGATTCTGGGTATTTAGTAGAAGAAGATGCGAATGTCTGAAGAATTGAATCTTTGCAAGGATGATCTATGAATTAAGCAATGTTCCAAAAATCAGCCTAGGCGGCCGCCTAGGCGCTGGTCGGTGAGGTACTGCTCCGATTAGGTGCCAATCGGCTGAGAAAAACAGGGATGTGTTAGGCGCCTGCCTGGGCGCTCCTAGGTGCTCCTAGGCGGCCTAGGCGGTGGTACTAGCCGGTCTTGTCACTGTGTTGCCTTCTTTCAAGCTCGCAGTCGCTGTTTTCTCATTGCCTTTCATCTTCAGTCACAACCAGACCTTAGATCTCCTACAAAATTCGACGAGGAAGGAGTGAAAGAGAGAGGGGGAGTGAAAGAGAGAAAGGGAAGGAGTGAAAGAGAGAGAGGGATGAGAGATAGACAATTTGCTGTGGAGAGGGATGGGGGGCGAAAGATAGCGCTGTAAAGAGTGAGACTGAAGAGAGATCTGCAGATGAGATAGAGAGAAAAGTAGGGGTGGGTGCGGCTGTATTCTATTCTCGAAGGTTAGCGGGTTTTTTTTATCAAGTAAAAGTTTATAGACTTTGTTTCAAGATTTGTACCAGACCCAATTTTAATTTTTTAAACAAAATAAGACCCAATAACAATTATGGTCTTAAAAAAAACTCTAAAGTTTTATACAATACTTCTATTTTATAACAAATATTTATTTTGTATGTTTTGTATTTTATTTTTTAAAACAAGTATGATTTTTGTGTTTGTAAAAATAGACTTATTTATATATTATATTATAAATTTATTTAAAAAGTACAAATCCGCTTAGGCGTTGGCTCCAGCCCGCCGCCCGACTAGCGCATAACGTTTTTTTAGAACCTTGGAATTAAGACTTACAAAATAAACAGTTTTAATCGTTGAAATTCGATGTGGAGTGAGTCTACAACTAATTCCCTTTTTTTTTTTGAAAAAGTTAAAAAAAAAAATCTCTACCCTTAAAGGGCCTGAGTATATATAATTGCCTTATCCAGCACCAGAAATAATTGCCTTATCCTAGCCGCTCCCAGCACACTACATCAGCGAGGATGAAGATGATGAATCAAAATACAGGGTCAACCATTGAAGCATTTGCAGAGCACATGATTAGTCCTAAGCTTTCATGATAAACTGCACCACTCTTTGTGGCTGTGCCCCACTATCCAAAGTTGCTCCAGAATTTCCCTGTGGACTTTGAAATTCAGCATCAATCATGCAGATACTAATCTTGCTTTTGTAAAAAGCAGCTGTCCGCAAAAAGCTTTTTTTATTTATGAGAGGAGGTGCATGCATTTACCTTCACAATTACTTTACTAGTATTCCTTTCCCACAACCTTTATGAGTACAAATTAATTGGTATATTTGTATCTAACAAGCAAAGGTGCTCATTTATTGGAACTTTCAATACACTTTATTTTAGCTGGAAAAGAAAGGTATAGTTTGCATGGGGAACTGCTGTTAAACTCTCCCACATCGGTGGGGTGAAGAAAAACAAAGGGGTTTAAATATGATTACCCCACTCTAACTAATATCGAGGCCTTTTGTGGTAAAACTCTACACCTGACGGATTGGGCAGGTGGTTAAGTTGGGGACAGTATCGATGTCGTTAGAGTGGGGCGGGCCCGGCGATCCAAAATTCCAACATGATATCAGAGCCCACGGTAGGTGCTCATTTATTGGAACTTTCAATACACTTTATTTTAGCTGGAAAAGAAAGGTATAGTTTGCATGGGGAACTGCTGTTAAACTCTCCCACATCGGTGGGGTGAAGAAAAACAAAGGGGTTTAAATATGATTACCCCACTCTAACTAATATCGAGGCCTTTTGTGGTAAAACCCCACACCTGACGGATTGGGCAGGTGGTTAAGTTGGGGACAGTATCGATGTCGTTAGAGTGGGGCGGGCCCGGCGATCCAAAATTCCAACATGATATCAGAGCCCACGGTTGCGGGCCTGTGCAAGCCAACGAGCTTGTGTGCAAGCCAACGAGCTTGTGTGCAAGCCAACGAGCTTGTGTGCAAGCCAATGAGCTTGTCACCACCCAGAAGGAAACAAGTCTGAGCTCTTAATATAGAGACGACCGCTGATGTGTGTACTTGATGTAACAAAATCGTGTTTAGTTTTAGCTTTAGAGTTTAGGGTTTAGAGTCTAGAGTTTATAACTTATAAACTTGTTAAGTGTCATAGCCACATGTTCTTTCACGTCACTTGTATAAATTGAACACATGTTATGCATAAGAGATGCAACACATGAAAATATGTGTTGAAAGTACTTCACGTGATAGATCTCGTATCTCTGTATTATTAATTGATTTTAAATTGAATACTCGTTCTAACTCCCATAGGACCATCGGCACTCACCTAAAGTTACAAAATTGTCATAGAACTGGATCATTACTCGTCTTGTATACCAAAGAAACAAAAACCAACCTTGTGTCGTTAGAGACAAGTGAAATTAATTAGCTTGATTTTCTTCACACCGATGAGCAAAAATATAGAAAAAGAAAATATTCCAAATTGCTTTACAGCCCTCCAAATATTCTCACCAGGGAATTGGTGCTCTACTTTTCTCCGAAGTGCTTCTCCTTCACTATAAACACCAAACAACACCAACCTCTTTCCACCATCCACTCAAAAGTTGATCTCTCAAGCTCCTCCAATTTTCTCCAATGACTACTAGTACTAGTTGGAAGCAGCTCGAAGTCGTGAGAGACGATCAAACTCCGCAGAAATGGTGTGTTTTATTGAGAGAAGACGTGTTCAGAAGATTCATGTGTCAGGGCAGTCCAAATCCAACAATCCAGAAGGTCTTTGGTGGTGCATCTTTTTTCAGTCCTTTGTTGTTTGGGAAATTTTTTGATCCTTCTGATGCCTTCCCACTGTGGGAGTTTGAGTCAGATATCTTGCTGTCTGGTCTCAGAAGCGCTGGCCAAAACACTATTGATTGGTTTCAAACAGATCAAGACTACGTCCTTAAAGTAGAGCTACCAGGTAAGGTTTTTCAACTACTTTTAATTTATTTGCTTTCAGAAATTAGACTTCTTAATATATATATATTTGTGAATAGTAATCGCCTTGCCATTCCAAAACGGGTGGACTTACACAAAGATAATTAATGTTTAAATTGAATAGCAAGGGCAATTCCACTGCCTTGCGCTTCTACAACTGGTGAACTTGCTCGAACTTGCTAGCCCAAGAGGATTATCACCCATGTGTATTACATAGGTTTTATAAATGAAGAGCGAGGGATAAGGCCTAGAGTCCAAAGTGGTTTTAACTAGAAACTAAATTTATGAGGGTAGTGAGACTATAACTTGTATTTAAAATGGGTAAAAGCATTTGCTCTGCATCCACGCTTTTAAATTTATTTTCATGTACCCGAAATCGTTTGTATTAGAAAAGAAAAATCGATAACGTACTCAACACTAATGATTTGGTGAAACAGGAGAAGGAAAAAATAATATTCAGGTGTATGCTGAAAATGGGAAGGTGGTGGAAATTAGTGGGCAGTGGAAGCAGCAGCAGCAAGGAGGAGAGTCCAACTCCTTGAAGAGCACAAAGGATTGGAGAAGTGGGAATTGGTGGGAACATGGTTATGTTCGGAGGCTTGAGCTCCCACAAGATGCAGATTCCAAAAGGATAGAGGCTTCTCTCACTAATGACCTACTTTTGGAAATCAAAATTCACAAGATCAACAACAAACCCTTGGATTATGAGGCTAATGCAAAAGATAATGAAGTGTAAGTTCAAATAAAACCCAATAACATACTTGTTAAATTTTGACATACTTGAGACAT
This sequence comes from Crataegus laevigata, assembly GCA_963580275.1. Taxonomy (NCBI): domain Eukaryota; kingdom Viridiplantae; phylum Streptophyta; class Magnoliopsida; order Rosales; family Rosaceae; genus Crataegus; species Crataegus laevigata. The sequence goes on from OY756946.1 coordinate 8,902,705, forward strand.
AAATTTGTGTGATGTGTTGATGTACTTTTATACAACAGAGTTTTTTTTTGTACTTATTGTAAAAAATGACGTACATGAAACAAGTTCACGGTCATTCTGACGTCTCGGTCCAACGTAGCAGTGAACCTGGTTTAGCAAGTTGCCCTCCTGAGCTTAAGTACGGAAATATAATGATTAAAAAAGGAAAAATAACAAGAAACGGGGATGTAGCTCAGATGGTAGAGCGCTCGCTTAGCATGCGAGAGGTACGGGGATCGATACCCCGCATCTCCATTATTTTTGCCTTTTTCATATTTATTCAGATGGCTATTTAGCTTCTTGTCAATAATAAACGACGCCAAAGTTAGCGAATCACGGGATGGAATTTCATATTACTAAAAGTACTAATATTTTTTTTCAAAAAAAAAAAAAAAAAGGACTAATATTTTGTCTCTTATCGTTGGCAAGTGTTTATTCTTCTGTAAATACCAACTCGGACCCTAATCCAATTATCCAAGCATTAAAAGAAATAAAAAAAGGTTATAGATGCTTGGGCGGCTGCATATTCTAATGAAGCGATTGACCAGAAAACTTGTTTACCAATCATGGTCTTCAAGGCCTCGTTTAGCAATACCGTATCAGATACCGGATAATACTATTTAATATTATTCAATAGTTGGTGTCATTTCGTATTAAATTAACACAAGATTTTTATGCGGTCCCATCTATTTTATATAGCGCATGCTGGATAATTTATACACACCAAATCCTCAGTATTATTAGTCGGGTTGTTGGAAACAAAATCACGCTGACTCTTTTTCCATCCCTCTCTCGCAGATTACTCCAACACCATCCCGATCCATCTTCTCAACCAATATTCCATATTTTCTCTCGACGAAGAAGGAGCTAGAGTTTGGGGGTGCGGCTGTGTATGGTTGTTGGGGTGAGGATTGGGTGGTGGAATAAGTTGGAACTGGGGCTAATTGATGAATCCGCCATTGACCTTCGTTTGCAGATACTCATGACGAACATCTATGGCAGCAACGTCTGCTTTGGTTTCTAGTGTTTTGTCCATCAAATTGATGGGCTCTAATACCAAATTTGATTTTAAATTGAAAACTCAGTGCCATTAAAAGACTGATTTGGACAAAAATAAACTCAAAGGACTAACTAAACTCAAACTAGGACAGATTCTAACTAAATTGACACTACTTAATGATGGGGGTTTGGTTTGCACCAAAATTGAAATTAAAACTAAACAAACTTGCAGAATTAAACAAAGACATAAAATTAAGGTGAATGGATGGGTGATGGACTAGCTAGAGGTTTCTTCTCCACACATGACACATATGCAACATAAATCAATTTTCAGTTGTTCTTTCAATAAACCATGAAACTCAATACTCCGGGTTAACCGTGATAGCACTTTTTTAACCTTCAAGTTCTCCTTAAGTTAATGAATTGAATGGGATATCGCATATAACAATTCAAAACATTCTTCAAAAGTTCCATACGTGAAAAGCACAATAGAGATACAATCAAAGATCATTAAGATTCATGAGAACTATAAGTATTGACGAGACATTCGTAACTATGAAAAGCATGATACTCTTGCCAAGAATTCACTTAACACGATTGTGGATAGCAACCTTTACTACTCATGAATATAAGTTCATAACTATTAGGTGAAATTCCCTTATATTCTAGCATCAAACTTATGCATGAGAACTAAGCGTGCACTCTTAATCAGCATACATAAATAAGTTATCAATCAAATAGTTAAGCGAATTGAAATTACAAATTATTAAATCACAACCAAAAGTAATTAATTCATAATGCAAATGTAATCATGGCTTTGAATCCCCCTAACAAAAGGGGGGGGGGGGTTTAGTTCCTCATAATCATAAAACAAAGGTAAATAGATTTATACATTGAAAATAAAAGAAAGAAAACACCTAAATGCTCCAACGATCCTCGTTAAGTGGCAAGCACGTCCAAGCACTTTCCTTCCCTTCCTTTGCTACGACACAAGGAGTGGTTGTGGGTTAAAGGGTTGATTGTATGGAGGAATGGATAGGGGGATGTATGGTGGTTTTTAGGATGGGTAGGGAGGGGTAAGGCTAGGATAGGTTAGAACTAGATTTTTGGAAGAAAGAAAAGGGAGTTGCGGCTAGGATAGTTTAGGGAGTGTAGAATGGAAGTGTTGTGTGAATTGGTGTCTTTGGCCTTGATGGAGAAGCCTATTTATAGGCTTTGAGAATGAATCACCACCATCCATTTTTGTTGGTGAGAATGAATCACTACCATCCATTTTGTTGGTGAGAATGAATCACAACCATCCATTTTTTATGCTCCCTATGCATGCAATCCATTTCACCCCAAAATAGCTCCAAATTGCACCAAAATGCACTTCTTTGCTAACTTTGTTATTTAGAACCTACAAACACACGAAAATAGCTTAAAACATTCTAATAAGATGAAACTAATTAAGTAAATGCAATGAAACAAACTAATAAAGTCACATAAATATGTTCCTATCAGAAGTAGATCAACATGATAAGCTTTGATTCTTTGTGTAGTGGCAACTTTTATTAAGGAAGAAATGCAAACAAAAACAAGTCCAAGATGAACTGAGTTTTTATTTTTATTTTTCTACTGAGAACAAATCTAATCAATAATCTTTAATTTGTTTATACTCATAAAAAGTATAGATAATATTATTATTTATTTATTTTATTTATAAAAAATGGTATTTAATTCGATTTTGCACCAAATTCTTAACTAAATAGTCAATATGCGTGACTAAATAGTTAGTATTATCTGACGATAGATAATCCTATTTGGCTGAAATAATTAGTACATTCTGAGCTGACAAACGAGGTCTTTGTGCATTGTTCGGTGTCCCATAATTTTTGGATTACTTGGAGTGTTCGCCTGCCTAATTAAGTTGAATAAATCATACATTATGAAACAAATCGGAGATTGCTTTATTTATACGTTTATGCGTGTGTGTTGAATTAAGCGAAATGTTTGAGTGGCGACATATGCATATCTTGTTCATTAAGTCTAATTATTTGTCAACTTGAACGTAAGCTTCAACGCAATCTTATGTTCAACATATGGCATCAGAGACAATCGGATTAGATCAGTTTAAAATGAGTGTGACTATTGATCTAGCTGACCCACCATAGAATTTGTCCGCTTAAAAATTATTATGAAAATTAGAACTAACTTAACTTAAATTCAGGAATTGGATTCTGTCTGAGGCAAAGCCTCGGGATCCTGTTGACCACACAACACGGGCTGTTGAATTTTGATCCAACGGCTACAATTATTATAACTTTAGAGGGTCCTCCTGTTTGTAGCAGTTGGATAAAAATCTAACGGCCCGTATTGTTTGCTCAGTAGGATCCTGAGGCTTTGCCTCGGAGGGGATCCAATTCCTTAAATTCATATAAGATATCCTGTTCTCAAACATGAGTGGAAATAGACATTCGTATTGGACGGAGCGCTCCACGCCCTAGTGGGTGAGATTTGACTACTGCTAGTGATGAGTCAATATTATATCATATATTTTACACTATTTTTAGTTATAGTTTATTGGTTATTTTGGTAGAATTTTGATACTTTGTTATATATTTTCAATGTAAGACGTTCGACTTCTTCTAGATAAAAAATGATCAAACGGATGAATTTTGAAGTGATTCTATTGGAGGATGTTGGAGAATAATTTAGAAATAAACAAAATAACAGAAATAACAGAACTTTAAATTCTAATATTTTATTAACCAAAATTACTTGCTGTGCATAATGAAATTTCACAATCAATACAGAAACAATACACTAATATTAATGGTACTAACTTGTATACATAAGGTAGAGGCTAGCACAAAAGCTATGTCTTTCGAACAGTATTTCTATGTTATGGAGTGCAGCCATAGCTCAAAAATTAATTTGAATCCCTTATTACTAAGGATAGGACCAGAAACGAGATTCTTCCTTATATCGGGGACATGTAGTACGTCAAGGAGGGTTAATTCCTTTCCAGAAGTGAATTTCAGAACACACTTCCCTATTCCAGCCACAATAGATGCAGATGCATTTCCCATAAACAGCTGATTGTTCCCCTCGATTTTCTGGTATGACAAGAACATATTTCTGTCACCACATACATGGCGAGTTGCACCAGTATCTATACACCAATCAGCATGGTCAGATACAAGGTTTATTTCGCAGCCAAGGCATCCACATTATCTTCAATCAGGTTTGCGCGGTTATTGTTGCCTTGATTTCCAGGACCTTGATCCCTTCGATGGCGACATTCTTGAGCCCTATGGCCTTGCTTTCCACACACCCAGCAACTTCCCTTGATTTTCGTGAAGTCTTTGCTTTTCACACTAGGGACAAAGTTCTTTTCTTTCTTCTTAATTTTCTGGAATTTCGGCCTTTACTTTGATGAACTTGCTTCAACAACATTCGCCTTGGCTTCCATACTTGAAACCAGGCTCTTCTCATTCTTTTTGTTATCCTCTTCTATTCGTAGCCTTACAATGAGATCCTCAAGGGTCATCTCCTTTCGTTTGTGCTTGAGGTAATTTTTGAACTCCTTCCAAGAAGATGGCAATTTCTCAATAAAAGATGTCACTTGAAAGGACTCATTGATCGCCATCCCTTCAACATGAATGTCATGGATGATTTTTTGGAGATCTTCAGTTTGAGAGACAACGGACTTGGAATCCACCATTTTGTAGTCCAAAAATTTGCCCACGACAAATTTCTTTGAACCAGCATCCTTTGTTTTATATTTTTTCTCAAGTGATTCCCAAAGTTCCTTGGTTGTTTTGCATACTCCATAGACATCATGCAACGAATCATTTAATGCATTGAGAATATAGTTTCTGCAGAGGAAATCATTTTGATTCCAGGCATCTATAGCCGTCAAAGTTTCTGCAGAAAAAATATTTTCTCCATCTGCAATAGGCACAGTCTCGCGCATAACATTAGCCAAATTCAGCGTTGTCAAATAAAACAGCATCTTCTGCTGCCATCTTTTGAAATCTCCGCTCTTGAATTTCTTAGGCTTTTCAGAATGAGGTTAGTTCCTGATTGTTCCATACTGTTCGAAGATTGTTGGAGAACAATTCAGAAATAAACAAAATAACAGAAATAACAGAACTTTAAATTCTAATATTTTATTAACCAAAATTACTTGCTGTGCAGAATGAAATTTCACAATCAATACAGAAACAATACACTAATATTAATGGTACTAACTTGAATACAGAAGGTAGAGGCTAGCGCAAAAGTTATGTCATTCGAATAGTATTTCCGTCCCACTCTCGTGCTTGTGGTTCTACAACGTTTGCTCGACCAGGATTCAACTACCTAATTCTACAACCCGCACTGGATTATAGAATTCTAGCGAATTCTGTTTGTGTGTTTACTCTCTGGGAATTTTGTATGGAAGAAGAGATGAAGAACAGATGATGAAAAAAATGAAACAGAGACATTGGTTATATATAGGTTATTTCATACCTCTTTAGAAACCTTTTGGATGTTTCTGAAACCACACAACCTCTTCAAACACATCTTGGATGTATCTAAAGCTTCACAACTCTTTTCAAAGAGTTGTATCCATTAATCAAAATGTTTTTAATTAATTTAAAAACTTAATTCGAAATTAAAACTAATTGATCAGATTAATTTTAATTCTTTAGGCCCCAAGGCCCAATGCCCTTGTCTTGATTAATTAATATTAATATTATGGTATAATCTTCAAGCCTAATCCACTCAATTTGTGGCCCAATTTGTACCGATGAAAAAAAGACCCAGCAGGCAACTTTCCCTAATTGACATTTTTGGACTTTTCAGGTATCTTGAAGGTCAAGATGGCATATTTTGAGGAAGATTCTTTCTAAGAATTTGTAGGGGACGTCTCAAGCTTTCAAAAGAGACCTTTTGGGACAAAATCGGAGTTGATTTGGTTGGTCAAAAGTCCTATTTTTTTAGAAGTCCGAATTTCAGTTCAAATAGGAAACCTTTTATTTCTTAGTTATCTTATTCTATTGTGTTTCCTAGTTTTTAGAAGACCTTTTCTAAGTAGGATTTTATTTTGCAGTAGTATAAATAAGGTTATTTAGCCATTAGAAAAAAAGAAAAAAAAACGCATGCACTATTTGGAGAATTGCTTTGGAAGATTCAAGTTTATTTTCAAGGTGTTTTCTATCCATGTTTTTAATTATGATTGTTAGTAACTAGTTTCATTTGTTAGGGAGATACCTTGAGCCCTAGCATGAATATGTAGTTTTTATTTAATTGCTTATGATATTATGCATGTATACTTTGAATTATTAATCACTGTGCTTTAAACTGTCTTTGTGTCTTAATGATTCGTGATCATTAGGATGTTTAGATAAGTAATTGGATGCAAATCGGTCGGAATGCCACCGGAGAATTAAGTATTGCTTCTTGTAGTTGATAGTTGTAAGTTCACCTAGGGCGAATGTCACGTCTTAGGGTTTGCATGGTTTTTCAAAGAGTTTTCACAAAGTGTAATGAGTCATGTATGTTTATATTTGATCTGATTACCACGGACGGATTGCATGTTTGATATATGTTCTAACTTGAATGCCACAAGTAGAATATGCATAAGAAAAACCTAACTTTCAAAGTTACATGTGAAATTTATAAGTAATTGATAAATCTACATAGAATTATTATGGGGACGGCGGAACCCTAGGCCTTTTACAATTTGGTTTTCAAAACGTTTTCCTTTGTTTTCTTTACTTTGCTACTTTTAATTTTGTTCTTTCTTCCACATTTTGATCCCTTGATTTATCAGCATAACAATTTAAGCGACTAACTAGTTAGGAAGTGATAAGGTCATCCATAGGACTTGAATTCCATTTAGTGTATGTTTCATCCGGTCTAATTATAATCGAATTTTAACTTCACTACTATTGTTTTTGATTTGGAAATCCAATCCAATAGAGTTAGCCAAGTTTGGGTTTTCATTATTTAGTGTTTGGTATATACATTATCATATAATGGTGGAACAAGTGAACAATCACGTGCTTTCGCGTTACAAAATAAATAGTGACGGTTATCCATCTGTTGTACTTACATGCTCCCATATTACATAATAAAATGTTAACATGTGTTTTAGTAGACTTCACAAGTGAAGGAGTGTTGAGAGTTTCGCACATGAAGATGAAAGCCTTGCAGTGCTTAAAAAATCGTTATTTACTCTACCAATAACTAAATGATTTTCTGTTAGAACTTATTGAAATACACATCTCAATTGAGCAAAAACTTTTTGTCGATTTGGATCAACATCATCTAATCACTCGTTCCTATTTTTTCAGGTTAAAAACTCCAGTTTGTTGCCGCGCTTCACAACTCTTCTATCAATTTGCATGTCAATCGTTGGGCATATTATCGAAGCTTTGTTGTAATTGCTTTTGTTTGTGTCTCTCTATTCTGTTGGATCCATCGATCTTTCCTCAACAACAACAACAACAAAAAAATAAAGGAAAAAACCTCACATTTTTTGGTACATAGAAGAAATGATTAATCTTAGTTTACTATCTTGAAGTTTATTGGTTTTTAACATTTTATACATCAAGTTTTTTTTTGTTCCAGTCTGATACCTAAAGTCATAATTTTTTGACATTTTCATACATCTCTTGAGTTTTTATAACCCCCGTTAACTAATGATGTGGCACCGACGTGGACAATGACTACGTGCCACATGTCGCTCTGGTGCCACGTGGACATTAAAAATTAAAAATTAAAAACTAGGGTAAATCTCAGTTTATACTACTCTGAAGTTTCTTGATTTTTTACATTTCATACATCAAGTTTTTTTCATCCCAGTCTGATACCTAAAGTGATATTTGTAGACAGTTTCATATATCTGTTAAGCTTCATGTTAAAACCACAGTTAACTTGTAATGTGGCACCTATGTGGATAATGACTAGGCGCCACGTGTCAACCTAGGGCTCAAGTGGATATTAAAAAAAATTAAAAAATAAGATAAAAATGAAGGGAATTAAAACACCGATTTCCCAATGAGTTTAAAACTCAGCTTGGGCAGACTCGGCCTCACCCGCCTCTGACATGTTGGCGCAAAGATCAAAGCCGGGTGTCGAATTTGAAATAACGGCTCTCGAAGAGCCGCCTCTGATTCAGAGGTAACTGTCAACAACGAGGACATGGTGTAGCCCATAAGGAAGTATACGAATTTGTTCCCGAATAGGCGACCCTGTTGCTAGGAAAATGAGATGGATCATTTTCTTAGGTTTGCGATTGGAGCAGCATGTGCAAGTGGAGTAGTTGAGCTAGATGAGATCTATGTCAATATTGGATATGATAAAGAAAAATTGTGGAGGGGTGCCAATGCGGAGATCGACGAAGTACTGTCCGAAATTTCATGTCATCTTAGTTTAAAGTAGAATATTGCTTGTAAAGAAATTCACCTATCATATTTTTCTTGTTCACCATCTTCTTCAAAGGCTTCTAGAGGTGATGGTGGTGTGGCATCTTCAAGAATTTCCTGGGGAGTCTGACCTTGGAACTTATCAAACTTGGCAGGAATTCTTGAAGAAGAAGAAGAAGACTTGGTGAGTGAAATTGCAGTGCAACCGTTAAACATAGAGTGAGAAAAAGATAAGGACATATGTGTGGTAGAGGTTGTGTTGGATACTGAACAAGAAGAAGAAGACAAGGAGCAGAAATGAAACAAGCAATTTGAGGATGTGGAGAAAGCCATTGTGGAGCAAAAAATAATCAAGATGTTGTAAATATGGTGGATGACCACACATGCAAATTCATTGTTCATTCACATGCAAATTCATTGTTCATTCACATGCTAAATTTGTCTAAAGCTTTGTCTATAAAATGGATGATAAGAAGGAGATAATGAGGTGATGGGTTCATGGGTAGAGATAGAGAAAAGAAGAGGAATGAAGAAAAGAGAAGGAAGAGAGAAAAGAGAGGAAAGAGTATAGAGAGTTTGCTTTGTACTCCTACTATTCCAAAATTTAATAAAAGCACTACTGCTGCTCCGAGGATGTACTCCAGTCACACTGACTGTAGAGGAACCTCGTAAATTTTGTGTCTTGCTTATTTATTCCATTGCACACGTCGTCGATTTTACAACACGTTATCAGCACGAAAAGCTCTCGTGTCAGTGGAAAGCACAACGCCACAAATCTTGTTCACCTATGTCGCCTGGAATCTCACAGATAAGAAAATCTTTTCATTTCATCTTAAAATATTTGTACTACTGATTTTCTTAAAGCAAATATGTATATGTTGTTGTATAAGTGTATATCATCATTTGCAGAAGCAAAATGGTACGGACTCAAAATTCGTAGAAAATCTAATAGCCAAGGAAACATCCTCAGAACTCCAACTTGCGGAACTCGGATTGAAAAATTTTCTTCTTGAAAGTTGTCCGTCCGCCCAGTATCTACAACATATCAAAATCTCAGAAAAGTTTAACGGTGCGATCGTCACAGATGTCTGAAATACCAAACCAGTTTCCAATTTCCGTAGAAAACTGGACAGCCATCTTATGAGTACCAAAACTCCATTTTCCGTAGCTCAGATCGAAACCGTTTCTTCACGAAAGTTGTTTGGTATCCTCTTATCCATATCATACTAAAATTTGAGCTAAATCTAACGGTTTGATCTTCTTATAAGTGGCAGACAAAGAAAAGGTTTTGGAATGGTGAGTTGCACCATTTGAAAAGAAAAGAAAATTGATGGAAACTTAATCATCACCCTTTTCTATTATTGCTTTATTTATGTGAATGGTGTTGGTTTAAAATCCATTCACAAGTTTTATTTACTTTAAAGCAATTTATTTACCATGGACGGTTTTACCGCCTACTGCTTTAAGTTTTGATTTATGTGAATGGTGTTGGTTTAAAATCCATTCACAAGTTTTATTTACTTTAAAGCAATTTATTTACCATAGACGGTTTTACCGCCTACTGCTTTAAGTTTTGATTTATGTGAATGGTGCTGAATCAAAGCCCTTGTCACAAGCTTTATTTACTTAAAAGCAATTTATTTACCATGGTTGGAATTATTGCCTATTACTTTAATTTACTTATTGTACTTCTTTTGTTACGATGAGTATAACAAGGACCCGAAATTCCTTGATCAGATTAGAACCTGCAGTTTCTTGATCCTCATCATATAAAAATGATTGGACTAGAAGTTCCATCATGCAAAAAGATTGGGCATGAAGATCCTTGATCCTCAGATATCAGACATGAAGTTCCTTGATGAGTACTTTAAGTTTGAAGAGCCGAAGTGCCACAACTTAATTGTAATAAAAGCCATGAGAGTACTGATAGAAGCATATTTATGAGACTTAGCTTGCTTGTTTTCTTGCATTTTTATTATTATTTAGTATTTATTATAGCGTTTAAAGTTAAATTCATGTGTTTGTAGGTTTTATGGGCTAAGGGTACATTATGAGCCAATTTGGAGTAGTTTGAAGTGTTTTTGGGCCCAAGATGGAGTGCTTATGATCCAAGCTAGATGGATGGACGAATTTGGATATTAATTGGGTTGAAATCTACTTTGAAGATGGATAAGTGAAGCCCAAATTCTAGATGTGAGTGGATGATGCAATGCCTAGCTCACCATGACATTTGAGTGGATGATACAATGCTTAGCTCACTATGACATGTGAGTGGATGATGCAATGCTTAAATCACCATGACATGTGAGTGGATGACTCAAAACCTAACCCACCAACAATTCTCCACTCTTTGCATTAAACAAGTCCATCCTCTCCCTATAAATACCCATGGTAGCAACCTCATTCAAATCATCCAAGAATCAATCATTCTACAAGCCTTCCCTTGCCTCTCCCTACATATCTAAACTCCTCCCATCCAATCCTCCATATAACCAACCCTTCAACATCATTCCAACCTTGTGTTGCCGCAAAGAAGAAGAGGAGAAGCTCTTGGACGTGCTTGCTATCCAACAAGGATCGTTGGAACGTTTAGGTGTTTTCTTTCTTTTATTTTTAATGTATAATTCTATTTATCTTTGTTTTGAGAACATGAGGAACTAAACCTATTTAGTTAGGGGGAAGTTTGAAGCCATGAACATGCTTGTGATATGAATTGATTTCTTCCAATTGTGATTTAATAAGTTGTGATTGCAATTCAATTATCTATTTTCTTCATAACTAATTCTTGTATGTTTATTAAGGATGCATACTTAGTTTTCATACATGAATTAGATGCTAGAATATAAATGAGTTTCACCTAATCGTTACAAGTTTATATTCATGAGTAGTGAAGGTTGCTTGTCACAATCGCGTTAATTGAATTCTTGGCATAAGTTTCATGCAATTCATAGTAACAAGTGCCTCGTCAACGCTTATGATTTTCATAGAACTTAATGATTCTTGCTTGTATCTCTTTTATGCAATTCATTGAGGGAACTTGTGGGGAATGCCTTGGGTTGTCGTATGCAATCATCCAATCCATTAACTTAAGGAAAATCTGAGAATTAATCTATGCAATTCATGGTTAATTTGGGGCGTTGAGAATCATAATTTATTGAAAAGCAATTGGAAATCGATTCATGTACAAGTGTGTCATGTGTGAAGAACGGACCCCTAACTAATCCATCCACCATCTTATTTACCAATTTCGTTTTAAAATCTGTTTTGTTTTACAAAATTAAGTGTTCAATTTCACCAATCCCAAATCCCCCTTTTACTTTCTTGTTTTAAAGTCTTTTGTTTACATTTTTAACTTTGTTTTTATATTTTTTTTAGAGGTTTTAGCAAGCCCTCCTAATCCCCGGTTTAGAACGATACCCTACTTACATCTATACTACAATTGTCAAAAAGAGGGTTTAATTTGTGTACGTATAATTCTCACATCAAGTACCAATTCATAGGCAATTAAATAAGGACCAGAAGTTCCTTGATGTATGTAAATGATAATATAATACATGTTTGCTGGAGAGCTTACATCTCGAAGTTTTGATGATTATTGCATAACATTGGGCATTGATGTTGAACATCATGTTCCTCATGTCCGTACTCAAAATGGTTTAGCGGAAGCATTTATTAAGCGGATGAAATTGATTACCCGTGCTCTGCTCATGAAAACGAAATTGCCAAATTTTCTACATGGGGACATGCCATGTTACATGATACATTATTAACTTGGTTGAGACATGTTGCCAACCACTAATACTTCTCAGTATAACTCGTGTTTGGGCACTAACTAAACATTACACATTTACGAGTTTTTTATTATGTTATCTATGTGCCTGTTGCACTGATACAACGTACTGAAATGAGGCATAAAAGCAAACTAAGAATTTATGTTTGATTTAATTCATCATTTATCATTCAATACTAAGAACCTTTGACTGGGTATATATTTACCGCATGGTTTGCGGACTATGATTTTGATAAGACAGTTTTCCCGCCATTAGGGGAGAAAATAACATCGATCCAGAAGAATGATGAGAAAATATCATTCCAGAAGAATGATGCGAAAAGACCGTTCTAGAAGAACGAAGAGAATTTGTCTTATTTTGATTCACAAAGCAATCAATGAGAAAATGAAGTAAGAATAATTGAATGATGTAACGAAAGTGATGAAATCACATATATTTGCTGCAAATGTGCCTACAAGAATTGATGTCCCTATTAGACAAAATAATATCGTAGCACATGATTTATCTGTTACACGCCTGAAGCGTGGCAAACCTTCAGACTCAAAAGGTTCAGTCCTTCGAAAGAAGAAGAATATGGCACTACTGAACTATTGCATTCCCGAAGCATAACTGTTGCATGCCGGAAGCATGACAGTTGTCGCATGGATACACGTCCCAGAAAGGACAATCCGCGGACATGGGAATTTTGATGTCTCATGCATGAAGCATGATAGACGTATAGACTCCAATAACTCAACTCCCGGAAGTGGAGATTAAAATCCAAGCTCTATAACGCTCAAGAAGAGGTTATGATCCGCATTCTCTAAATTATGACTATCCTGGAAGAGATAGTGTAATTCCCTTAAAGAGGCAATGGATATCCAAAGAAATGAAAAAGCTTTTTATGCATGCGCATGCACATGAGAATATGGGATCACGAATTGATGATAACCAATGGTAAATTTGGTTTTTATAAGTAGCTACTAAATTTCATCAATAAGCTGTGTTGATAATGAGTCACGTTCTTTTGTTCGTCGACGAAAGGAAAAATTATTGGCAAAAATGGAGAAAGGCAATTCCATTACAATTTTGTAAGAACGTGGAAACATGGATCTATATATATATTTGAATATAATACAAATAGCCAAAAGATGTTGAACCAAAGAGATTACATATGGGCATTTGTAATACAGTGAAATACACTCACATGATATGACACAAGGTTGTAAACGAGTTCATATGAATGGAGAATTATATACGAAGGGTTGTGAGTCGCCCACATCATATCTCTATAAGTAAATCCCTCAAGTATACATAGGAGCAAATTGCTCTGTATAAATTCCAAAATAAAATGTGTCATGAAGTGTAGAAAATCTCTGAAGGATTCAGATTGCTTGAAGTAAGTCCTAGAAGGATAAAGCATAAATTATGTACTCAGTACCAATAGATGGTATAAATTGCCTTAGTGAGTACTATCATTATGATATTGTTGCAACATACTAAAATCTCTTGCAAGAGTCAATGACATTAAATTAGAACTTCTGAAGAGTCGATGACATTAAATTAGAACTCCTGAAGAGTTTATTATATTAAATTGGGACTCCTGAAGAGTTCAGAAAGATTAAGAGTGCAGAAGTGCAAGAAGGGAGTGTTTACAGAAGGGAGTTCAAGTGTGAGGTGAAACAAAATTCGTGCCTCTATAAAAAGAAGCAAATCAAAGAGGCGCTCCTCAGAGATCGAAGAGAAGCTCCTCGTAGATCGAAGAGACAGCCGGACACCTTTCTCAAAAGCTGGACGCTCCTTTCTCAAAGGCCGGATCCATGTCTCAAAAGAGCCATTCCTCTATCAAAAGTCGAAATTGCTCAGCATCACGAGGCGATCAGCTTTTCCAGTTTATCGTCACTCGTCACATGCACTGTCAGCTTTGCGGAAATTACGGGCAGCTTTGTCAGAAAGCGCGTAACTGGTATTGTTCATCCATCCACCGGCTGCCGACAAATAGTGCGAGAATAGTTCCGGTTGTGAAGAAAAATTTCTATAAGTTCTACCTTCGCCTTCCACAGCAAAGGCACACCCTCTCCACCTTTCTTCCTTTCTTCATCTCCGAGAATGTATTCTCAAAGAAAGCTTTCGAGTTACTCAGTGTTCTTCATTCCTTGGAACACCCCAAAAAACAAATCTTCGAAAGCAAAAGTATTTCATATCATGAAGGTTAAAAGCAAAAGTATCTCATATCACGCTTTCTCCTCACCTTCATCTGAAGAACATGGAGAAAGTGAGATCCTGATTGCTTACCTAGTCTTGCTCTCGAGTACTCATCTCAGACCCCTCCCAGCCCACTTCAAAAATAAACTTGTGTAGAGGTGCTTCTTCAAAAGCAAAAGTACCTCACAGACGAAGCAGGAGGAGTCTGAGTTGCTTCGAAGAGCAGATGAGTCTGGGTTGATCCAAGAGTTCAAGAAGATGCCACACCTGCGTGGAGACCGGACTACTTGAAGCATGTGGAGACAACGTGCTGATTCATCCTCAACTAAGCTAAGGAGCACTTGCAAGAAGAAGGCCCTCCAGCCCAGTTCAAGAATAAGCCTGTGGAAAGTTAACTACTAGTAAAGCAACTCTGTTAGCAACTCTTCTCGCTAAAAGATCGAAACAGAATGATCAACGATCAGCCTAAATGATTTGAAATCAGGGGGAGTATCAAAAAAAAAAAAAAAAAAAAAAACAAATCAAGATTTTAGCGAGTCAATCAAAGACTTGTGGCCATCCAAGGGGGAGTGTTGTAAATATGGTGGATGACCACACATGCAAATTCATTGTTCATTCACATGCTAAATTTGTCTAAAGCTTTGTCTATAAAATGGATGATAAGAAGGAGATAATGAGGTGATGGGTTCATGGGTAGAGATAGAGGAAAGAAGAGGAATGAAGAAAAGAGAGGAAAGAGTATAGAGAGTTTGCTTTGTACTCCTACTATTCCAAAATTTAATAAAAGCACTACTGCTGCTCCGAGGATGTACTCCAGTCACACTGACTGTAGAGGAACCTCGTAAATTTTGTGTCTTGCTTATTTATTCCATTGCACACGTCGTCGATTTTACAACACAAGAAAATTATGGAGGCGACACTTGTACTTTAGGGTAAAAGGGACAAAATTACCATCTAGGCACACTGGGATTCTCATGCGCATGCAACGGACAATAACGGCTCAATCAAGAAAGAGTCAAAGGTGATCAAAATTGTATTTATTCAAAACCCTTTCATCACTCCTCATCAAATCCTCACCCACGAGGTAACGTCCAATTATTCTTTTCAAATTGGGATTAATTGCCAAACTAATTGCAAGATATTATATCTTGCAATGATATTCAAAATACCACTATAAGTGGCCGGTCCTTATTTCTCCAAATAGGGCCAGCCACAACCCTATAGATAACCCCATCTTCACACCAAAATGCAAGTTCATTCTCTCCCTAAAATTATCTAAATATTTTCTCTCAAATTCTAACTTTGGCATCGGAGATTCTACGATTAAAGTCGCGTGAGGCTCTTGGCCTTGATCTTAGATGTTATTATTTTGCAGGTGTCAAAGGAGAAGAATGCAGAAATTTGCATCCACAAATTGGTGCTTTCATTGAGATTTGATTCACACGCTCGAAGAAGACTCTCACATTCAAAGTTTCTCATTTCTCGTTCATTAGTAAATTTTTCATACATTCTTATTTCTAGAATTTTTTAATTCTTTGAAAACATAGGAGAAAAATACAATAGCGAGAAATTTGGAAACCACAACGAATGAAACTTCCTATATTCAAAGTTTTCTATCAAATGATGGAGATTGCGATGTAGCCTTACCACGACGATCCACAAGGTTCAACGCGGGGGCAAGATGAGCAACCTTGCCACCACGGAGCACCACCAACATGGCAGTCACAGGGACCATCGTGGTAGCGGGGAGTGGGTCAGCTTCATGGCAGCACACTATAGCCTTATGTGCTGCCATTGCAGCAGCCCAAACCCAAGACCAAGCTAAGGTCTAGGCCCAAGCAGTAGCCAGACAAGTATCCCAAAAGGCAGCCCAATATGTAGCCCACGCCGCAGGGTAACCGAGCCAAGCCCAGGGCGAGCAGGCCCAAACTGCTGCCCAAGAAACACATGCCCAAGACGCATTACAAGCCCGAGTTACGCATATTATCCCCTTGGCCCAGATTCAACGCGATTCTAACGCTACACCGTGCCCACGTGCACCGCACATGGCACGGCCTATTTCCGTGACTCAACCCAATCCCATGGCCCACTTGGTGATCTTGACCGCTCCAAGACTAGTTTAACCATCCTAGCTTCAGATGTCTGGACCGACAATTGAACCGGGGTCATTTTCACCTTGAGTTTTTGCAAATTTGACCTATCTCAGCTCAAATTTTGCACCCGGAGTTCACTACACTTCTACCACCTATGGAGAAACCTATCATCCAAGCCTTTCTATCCGCATGGCGAACAACACTTGTCCCGATAAGTCATAGAGTTGACAAGCACCCTTGCGCAACAAACGACCTTAGTGAATCAACTTATTTAGTGTACCAAGGTGTAGCATGCCTTAGATGAGGTGCCCTGAAGCAGGACAAGGGCAGACGACGAACCTCTCCAGCAGCATCCCGGCAAACAGCCCCTCAACCAGCCACGATTCGAGCATTCTGGCAGTTTACGTTCCCGCCTGGGTCATTGGGATAATGTATACTCTTACTTAGCACGTGGAGGAGCGTGCACTTCCGATCAAGCCCACGGACGAGTATACGTTCATGATTGAGGCCACACTTTGATTATCAACATGGACAACCTTTCAAGCGAAGTGTTTATTCACAACTACGCTCGCAATGAGCATTCTCCACCTCATAGTGGAATAGGCAGCACGATGGACAGAGAAAATCATCCATTCAATCCAACTTAAATTTAACCAGCAGCCTGCGAACAACTCGATCGCTTGCCAGAAATGTGCCACATGCACCGCAACAGCGACATAGACAAGTCAAGCATAGGGAAGAGCGACCTAGATTAACAGGTCACGACTAGGGGCAGCCTAAAGCTACACTACCTCAGTAGAGGCAAATTCAAGAAAAAAGTTAAGAGGCTCCTGATTGAACGATTACGTAATTTCTAACGTAGTGAGGCTACTAACGATGCGCTTCAACGAGACATGACCAACATAAGCAGGTTACCATTCACGAATGAGATCGAGCGGACAAATCCACCTTGTCAGTTCACTATGACTGACTTCACTTCTTACAAGGGAGACGAAGATCCTGATTGACATCTTAAGCACTACCGCAGTACCATGATCCTCTACAGGAACAACAACACGCTTATGTGTTAAAAATTTGCCATAACTCTATAAGGCGAGGCGCAAGACTGGTTTCACACCCTACTGGCGAAGTCAATCTAGAGTTTCAACGAACTTTCCTTAATTTTCACTAAGGAGTATTTATCTAACCGCTCAATTGAAAGGACATCCAATCATCTATTCAGCATCGTAAAAGAACCTTGGGAGACAATTCGCAACTATGTCAAGAGTTACAAAGCGGAGAAGGCAAGGATTGTTGGCTGTAACGAAGACATAGCAACGACAGTATTCAGAAATAGGCTTCCCACCGAACACCCTTTATTCATAAAATTGATCATGGAAGAATAAGTAACCCTGGCAACTTCGTATGCTTTGACGGAGAAGCATGCACTATAGGACGAGGCCAATCAATCTAACAAAGACGAGTAGGAAAAGAAGCACATGAAATGTTCTCTAACTAGAGAAGACTCAGCGCCCGAAATATTCACCAAGTTCATAGTTCTAATCGGCCAAATTCTCAGTA
This sequence comes from Crataegus laevigata, assembly GCA_963580275.1. Lineage (NCBI taxonomy): Eukaryota > Viridiplantae > Streptophyta > Magnoliopsida > Rosales > Rosaceae > Crataegus > Crataegus laevigata. The sequence goes on from OY756946.1 coordinate 8,920,750, forward strand.
AGGTCAAGAACAAACCTTGGTTCGAACTGCCGCCACCCATGAATGACAATTTTACCAGGCTAGATCAGACAAAGTATTACGCATTCCATCAAGGGCCAGGCTACACTACCAATGGTTGCCTGAAGTGGAAGCAGTACCTTGAGAAGCTGACAAATGAGGGTCGGTACGATGAGTATCTTAACAAGTCAACGACACGACCTACACAAGCAGAGGAAGTCTTCATCACCCCCTGAACCTCGTTAGGGCTTTTCCAAATAAGTTCAAAGTCTCAAGTAGCTCGGCGAACAAGACCTTGCAAGCCGAGGATTATCCAGTTTGTTATGCAGTTTCTACTTTCCAGCACAGTTGATCCATTTCTTTATTCTCAATGAAGATTTAAGAAGTTATTTATAAGCCTGGCTTAATTGTTGTCTACAACAATTGCTCAAACCCCTATCTGGGTCTGCTCTCTAGTGTGAGAAGATAAATTAATTGCTCTCCAGTGTGAGAGGGTAAACTATTCCCCGACACCCATCTGGGCCTGCTCTCCAGTGCAAGAAGATAAACTAATTGATTTCCAGTGTTAGAGAGTCGGAGGGTAAACTAATTCCCCGACACCTATATGTATTTGCTCTTTAGTGCGAGAGGATAAACTAATTGCTCTCCAATGTGATAGGGTAAACTAATTCTCCAACACCCATCTGGGTCTTCTCTATAGTGTGAGATGATAAACTAATTATTCTCTAGTACGAGAAGACCACATAGCTCAAAAGATCGAATACTCGAAAACCAGCTAAGCAGCAAACGGTCAGGGGGTAACAGCCACTTCGTACTTAATAGTTCGCTCACTCGACACTTCATCTTCAACAGCTTTGATCTTGGCAGCTCCGTCTTTAATTGCTCCATCTGCGGCAGCTAAGAAATCAAACTGAAGCAGTTTCTTCATTCTTGGTAAGCAGCCCAAACGTGGCAGCCTAAACCATGGCCCATGCCACACCACTTCCTTGATCCATGCCAAGCCAGCCTTTGGTTTCAATCAAGCCGAGCAGCACAAGTTGTGGCTCCTGCCACACCATCTCCTCGACTCATGCCAAATCGACTTCTGGCCTCTGCCAACCGAAGTGCCGCACCACCCTGACGACCGCCCCGTGGTAGAACCACCCAAGGAAAAGACAAAGAAAATTAAGTTTTTCTTACATTGGTGCTGTGCGGAAAAGACAAAGAAATCAACGGAAGATAGTTTTTTGCACGGGCAAACAAAGAAAAGTGCTGGGGAGGGGGACAAATTTCCTCTAACTTTCTCTTTTTCTTGTAGGGATACATAATTGCCTCCCGAAGTTGATTTAATCCCCTACTTAAGGTAGGCTTAAATAGGCTTTGGAGGCGATTTATTTCCCTTTCTTAGAAGAATCTAATTCCAAGTCCAAGTGAGAATCTGCATCAAAGTTGGAGATCTCTACACCTGCTGCCATTTCCTGCGAGTAGCTTAGCAGATGTGGGGGCATTTGTGGAGCCAAAAAATAATCAAGAAAATTATGGAGGCGACACGTGTACTTTAGGGTAAAAAGAACAAAATTCCCCTTGAGGCACACCAGTATTCCCATGCGCATGCAATGGAAAATAATGACTCAATCAAGGAAAAGTCAAAGGTGATCAAAATGGTATTTATTCAAAACCCTCTCATCATTCCTCATCAAATCCTCACCCACAAGGTAACTCCCAATTATTCTTTTCAAATTGGTATTAATTACCAAATTAATTGCAAGATATTATTTGACATAATATCTTGCAATTATATTCAAAATACCACCATAAGTGGCCAGTCCCTATTTCTCCAAATAGTTCCGGCCACGCCCATATATATAGTCTCATCTTCACACCAAAATGCAAGTTTATTCTCTCCCTAAAATTCTCTAAACACTTTCCCTCTCAAATTCTAACTTTGGCATCGTAGATTCTTCAGCCAAAGTCCCCCTTGTCCCATTCATCATGGGCGTGTGAGGCTCTTGGCCTTGATCTTAGGTGTTATTATTTTGCAGTTGCATTTTCGTCAAAGGAGAAGAAGGTGGAAATTTGCATCCACAATCATCATCGAACTCATCCACTGACACCACCATTACTTGTACAAAAGTTGTAGAGATTTTATTTTTTATTAGATAAATATTATTTTTATTTATTTTGTGATTGAGTCTTGAGTGATTTATACATTTTAGAAATAATTATAAAATGCACTGCTAATGTTTGAGAAATGTTAACAACCTTCTCACTTATTTTTTTCATTTCAACTCTCTCATTTCTTTTAATATCATGTGTGCTCTATTAGCACTCAATGTGACATCCCAAATCGCCAGGGGAGTGATCCTTAAATGTATATTCCCATCCCTACCTAGCACGAGGCCTTTTGGGAGCTCACTGGCTTCGGGTTCCATAGGAACTCCGAAGTTAAGCGAGAAAGGGGCTAGAGCAATCACAGGATGGGTGACTTCCTGGGAAGTTGCTCGTGAGTTCCCAGAAACAAAACCGTGAGGTCGTGGTCGGGGCCCAAAGCGGACAATATCGTGCTACGGTGGTGGAGCGGGCCCGGGAAGTGGTTCGCCCCAGGTCGGGATGTGACAAATTGGTATCAGAGCCTAACCCTGGCCGCGTGTGTGTCGACAAGGACGTCGGGCCCCTAAGGGGGGTGGATTGTGACATCCCACATCGCCAGGGGAGTGATCCTTAAATGTATATTTCCATCCATATCTAGCACGAGGCTTTTTGGGAGCTCACTGGCTTCGGATTCCGTAGGAACTCCAAAGTTAAGCGAGAAAGGGGCTTAGAGCAATCCTAGGATGGGTGACCTCCTGGGAAGTTGCTCGTGAGTTCCCAGAAACAAAACCGTGAGGGCGTGGTAAGGGCCCAAAACAGACAATATCGTGCTACGGTGATGGAGTGGGCCCGGGAAGTGGTCCGCCCCGGGTCGGGATGTGACACTCAAAGCTATCATTTTAATTATTTTAAAAATTCTTCAATTTTTCTTCATTTGTTAGTATAATTAAAAGTTTTAGTTTTTCAATAAAAAAAATAATTAACTTTTTTGTTTGTGTGCTAGTAGAAATAAAATACCCTTGAAACGAGTAGAAGTGAAAATATTGAATAAGAAAGTAAGTGAGAAAGTTGCTAACGGACTCTTTGGTATCATATTTGAAAATTTTTATCATTTCTCAAAATATTTTTTAAAAACATTTCTTGAAAATAATTTTCTTTAAGACTCAAGAACTTAATTAGTTTGCGATTTAAATTTTTTAAATATAACGACGTAAACTAGACAAATATATCTAAAAAGAGGGTGTCGCATGAGTGGGAGAAAGAGGAAGAAGAGAGAGGATCAGATGAGATAAAGAGGAAGATAAGTGAGAGAAAGAACCGAGAGAATGAAGAGATCAGATTAGAAGATAGGCGAAAAATGTAAAAAAAAAAAGAAAAAGAGGAGAGAGAAAGAAGAAAAGAAAGAGAGAGAGAGAGAGATAGATTTGGAGTGAGAGGAGAGGAGGGAGAAAAAAAAAAGGGGATTGAGTTTAAGTTTAAAAACTCTAAAAACTCATTTTTTATGTTTTTAGAGAATAGACTATATTTTTTAGTTAGTCTTGAGTTCAGTTTTTTAAAATAGTCATACCAAATAAGTTTTTAAGGCCTAAAACTTGAAAATTATTTTTGAGTTTAAAAGGTTGGATTCAAGTAGAGTATTAAACAAGCCCTAACATTCTCCTAAAGTTCTGGAAATAATTTCCGTAAAGGGATAAGGTCATTCAATCTTTATGTATTAATCGAAAAAGTGTTAAAAAATATCAACCATTCCGACTACTAATGTGTATAATTTCATAGGCTTTGGTTAATCGTTGATGTAGCATGCGTGGAGCTTAGTTTTGTATTTGAGGATACTAACGCGAGAAAATTAGAACATTTTATCGTCTTATTGGAAAGTAGAACCACACTTCAAAGTGTATGCAATTGAGTAATACTACGTAAACCAATTTTTTAGACTAAATTTATAAATAACATGATGTGTCACTATTAGAAAATAAACACGTTAATAAAAAATTAAGCAATAATTTAGTCATCCATAATCACGTCAAAAATTTAATTTAAAGTTGATCTTCCTAACATTATCCTTTACGATTAGTTATACTGGTAAACGACATGAATGTTGCATCCTATTAAACGGACGACGTGAAAGTAAGCGTCGTTTTGCCTTCTCACCGACTGGGGAGGGACTATTGGGCCATTTCGAAGTGGTCCACCGAGAACAATAATTATAGCCGTTAGAAAGAAAGAGCTTCCCTTCCATTTAAACTTGGATGCAATCAAAACACTACCCCTCTCAAATCCTTCCGGTCCTATAACCAAACGGTTTCTTTCTCTCTCTCTCTCTCTCTCTCTCTGAGATCTTCGCCTAAAATTCACAACCCTCTAGCTCTAAAACTCGCATTCTTGCTGTGATTCGATTCAATGGAAGGTACTCTCTTGAGTGTCCTCTCTCTCTCTCTCCAATTATTTCTTGTTTTTTATTTAATTTCTTGTTAAATCGTGGAGCGAGCAGTGTCAAACGATGGAAATATTCCCCCAAAATTGCGAAGGCTTCGTTCCAAATCACGACTTCAAGCCCTCTTCGACATCTGAAGCAGGTTCTTGTTTTTGTTTTATTTTATTCAATTTGCCCACCTTTTGGTTTTTTGAATTACAAGAAAATGTTGAATTCGAGGTTCGGATTCGATTATTACTGCTTCTTATAGTTTTAATTTTGTTTTCTGGTCCAAAAAATGTGGAATCGGGGAATTTTCTGATTTGATTTCATCCCTCTTTTTCTGCAGAGTTAAAACTTAAAATACTAGAGCGATTACAACCCAGTTGGACAGTGATGTGAGCTACAAAGGTGGGTAATTTCTGCAATTCTTGGTTTTTTAATCTTTAATTTTCAAAAAGAAATTGGGAAACTTTTCAACTAAACTGTAACATTGTGAATTTCAATTGAATAGTTGAGTTGTAAGAAAACGGAAAATTTTTGGGGGTCGTTGAAGTCATGCTCTGATTATATCATTGTTTTCAGAATGTACTCCAGATATTGCTACCAAACTCGTCGAGAGATTTGGGAAAAAAAAAAAAAAAAAAAAAAAAAAAAAAAAAAAAAACTCTTCGAGAGAGATTCTGATTTGATTGGTGAGAGTAGCACGTCGAACGGACTCAACAAGGTTCTCCATGTCAGATAGTCCTTCCAGTTTTCCAGAAGATCACGTAATTCTTTGTTCTAGCATTGTATTTTGTTAACGTCACTTTGAGGAAAGCTCAGAAAGTGATTGGAAGCATTTGTATATTCTCTCTGTTTTGAATCTTTCTACAAGTTCACTAAAAGTTTTTTGTTTTGTTCTCATGCTTTAGAATTTGAACAGAGAGCATACTGCCTTGTCTGATGAAGTCAAGCTCAGTAAGAATTCCTTTCCGGACCCTGCAGTTCTAAACACACCTTTCAGCTGCTAAGTGAGCCTTTTGTTTTAATCTCTCAATATTATTTTCTAACTTTCCTTCTCTCTTTGATTGTAATTTGTTGTTTCTGGATATCCAAATCCATAAGCTTCATCGGAATTGCCCTGGTATGCTTTCTGAAAACTCACTTTATAACTGCTGTTTGCTGTTACTGTGCTTAGAAACATGCATAGGAGTTAACTGATAGACAAACAAGATTAGGAATGATTTTAGAGACCTAGCAATTCAATGAAAGACTAGGAACCCATATCTGCTTGTCTGCTATGACTGTCCTCTGAGCTGAAATTCGATTACTTTGAACTGCTTAAATTTTATGCAATATGATAGTCTTAGAACTGTTGTGGTTGACGTCAATGAATGAATCTGCTGCTGGATGCAGGATCCAGTTTTTTTTTTTTTATTTGCCTTGCACGTCTTAGATGGGCCACCTTGTATGTCTTGATTGCAACCTGCAAAAGCCCAAAGTTTTTCAATCAATAATTTGTTTTTATCAACTCAGTTTTTCATAATATAAGTTTCACTAAGCAAAAATTTACTTTGAAAAGATAAGAATTTTATCCAACAAAACAAATGCTTTTTCAAATTAAAAACACACTTGGGCAAACAACAATTTTATTAAAAACAAGAATTTTCACTAAAAAAAAAAAAAACTTTAAAATACAAAAATTTTGAAAGAAAACAAAAGTAAAAGCGAAACGTATTTTTTGAATTTTTTTTTCAAGTTAGTGTTAGAAAATTAGGCTGCCTTTTAATAAACGCTTTAGTTAGTCTACAACTAGACGTAGCAGAAGTTTGATGTTCAAACCATTGGTTTCTTTAGAGTCATTGACTCGCATGTGACATCGTAGGTTGACTCCATGTATGGTTTTAGCTGGTGGATACCTTGAATTTGTTACCACTTTACTCATTATTAATGTTGACAACCTCATGAGGATAAACCTTAGTAACCCAGTGTTGTTTGTTCCAACGAGACTTCAACTTCTCTGGAAACAACTTCAACCTTGAATTAAACAACAACACTTTCTGCCCTAGTTGAAACTCTTTTCTAAATTTGATTGTCATGAAACCCCTTGGTTTTCTCCTTTTAGATCTTTGCAGTTTCATATACCTCATTACGAATTTCATCTAGCTTGTTGAGTTGCAATTTACTTTTATAACCAGTAGAATCATAGGCAAAATTTAGATGTTTGATAGCCTGGTACGCTTTATGCTCTAGCTCCATAGGTAGATGTGTGACAACCCGTCCCGATATATATATTAATTAAGTAATGAGTTGACGGAATTACCCCTTCGGGGTCATGTACGTATGCATGTGTTTTGTGTGAGGACCAATGGATGGTGGCCCTCAATAATTGGAGCCAATAAGATATTTTTTTATCTTTACATTTTGGAAGGTTTTGGTCCACACACATCCACCCTCACCTCACTCCCGTCACTCTCTCTCTCTCTGTTCATCACTCTCAGACTCTCTCTCTCTAACTCCCGAGCTCTCTTTCTCTCTCTCGCCATCTATGTACGGACACATCCAAAGGAGCCACTAAACTCAATAGATCGAAGGAAATAATTACACCATCATCTTCATCTCATCGATACGAGTTCATCCATACCAGTTTCAGGTAAGTTCTCCGTCGTTTTCACGTCGAACCACTTACCCCCGTAAAAACCACTGTTCATGCTCACGTAAAACCTTGTGTTTTAGGAAAATCTAAGCTTATATAGGAAGCTTCGTGAGGTCCCAAGGAAGCTCGGAGTGGTTCGTTTGAAGGAATTGACTTGCTGACATATGACGTATCTACTTTCATATTCAGCGATTTCTCTCTTCATACCCGGCCAATAGTAGAACGGTCGAATAGTATGATACATTTTCATGCCTCCGGGATGCATCGCATAAGCTGAAATATGCGCTTCGTCTAAGATGTCCTTCTTTAACTCTGCATTATTCGGCACGTACATCCTGTTCTCCTGCATAAGCATACCGTCTGATTCTCTGATTCGAAGGTCTTTCTTTTTACCATCATTCCTCAACCGAATAAGTTCCTGAATCTCATCATCATTCATCTGGATCTCAAGTATTATGTCGATTAGGATTGGCCTAACTTGGAAACTAGCAAGTAAGGCTTCTTCTCGATTGTCCACCATCGAATTCTCTACTTCTAACTGCACTCCAGTCGATCTCAACTCGGCAAGAAGAGGAACTCGGCTCGCATGAAAAGCGTTAATTCTGCCATAGGACTTCCTGCTAAGAGCGTCAACTACCACGTTTGCACGACCAGGGTGATACTCAATCGTGCAATCATAGTCGCTCAGTAACTCAATCCATCGACGATGGCGAAGATTCAAATCCTTCTGGGTAAAAAGGTACTTGAGACTCTTATGCTCTGAGAAGAGATCCTGCATTTCTCACCATAGAGGTAATGTCTCCAAATCTTTAAAGCAAAGATAATGGCAGCCAATTTTAAGTCATGTGTAGTGAGGTTTTAACTGGCGTGAAGCGTAAGCAATCACCCTACCATGCTGCATCAAAACACAACCCAAACCATTCAATGACGCATCACTGTAAATCTCGAAATTACCATCATCGTCAGGAAGCGTCAAGACAGGAGCATGAGTGAGACAATACTTCAACTGCTGGAAACTCCGCTCACAATCATCATCCCACTCGAACTTAACGTCTTTCCTGGTCAACTTCGTCAATGACAGCGCCATGATCGAAAAGTCTTTAACGAACTGCCAATAGTAACCTACCAAACCAAGGAAGCTCCGAACCTCGGTGACAGTTCGTGGCTGTTCCCAATTCTCCACAGTCGTAATCTCTGGAGGATATATGCCTCATCTGCAGCCATACTTAGGTGTGGAGAATTGGGAACAGCCACGAACTGTCACCGAGGTTCAGAGCTTCCATGGTTTGGCAGGTTACTATCGGCGGTTCGTTAAAGACTTTTCGATCATGGCAATGCCATTGACGAAGTTGACCAGGAATGACGTTAAGTTCGAGTGGGATGATGATTGTGAGCGGAGTTTCCAGCAGTTGAAGTATTGTCTCACTCATGCTCCTGTCTTGACGCTTCCTGACGATGATGGTAATTTCGAGATTTACAGTGATGCGTCATTGAATGGTTTGGGTTGTGTTTTGATGCAGCATGGTTGGGTGATTGCTTACGCTTCACGCCAGTTAAAACCTCACTACACATGACTTAAAATTGGCTGCCATTATCTTTGCTTTAAAGATTTGGAGACATTACCTCTATGGTGAGAAATGCAGGATCTTCTCAGACCATAAGAGTCTCCAGTACCTTTTTACCCAGAAGGAAGTCTTAAGGCAGAATTAACGCTTTTCATGCGAGCCGAGTTCCTCTTCTTGCCGAGTTGAGATCGACTGGAGTGCAGTTGGAAGTAGAGAATTCGATGGTGGACAATCGAGAGGAAGCCTTACTTGCTAGTTTCCAAGTTAGGCCAATCCTAATCGACATAATACTTGAGATCCAGATGAATAATGATGAGATTCAGGAACTTATTCGGTTGAGGAATGATGGTAAAAAGAAAGACCTTCGAATCAAAGAATCAGACGGTATGCTTATGCAGGAGAATAGGATGTACGTGCCGAATAATGCAGAGTTAAAGAAGGACATCTTAGACGAAGCGCATATTTCAGCTTATGCGATGTATCCTAGAGGCACGAAAATGTATCATACCATTCGACCGTTCTACTATTGGCCAGTTATGAAGAGAGAAATCGCTGAATATGTAAGTAGATGCGTCATATGTCAGCAAGTCAATGCCGAAAGGAAGAAGCCATTTGGGACCACTTCCCGTTTCACGGTGGAAATGGGAAGACATTACTATGGATTTTGTGTAAAAGCTCCCTCGTACTCATAACGGATATGATGGAATTTGGGTGATTGTTGATCGACTCACCAACTCTGGTAGGGTATTGAGGCTGATACTGATTTGATGAGTACGGAACGGGATCCCCCGTATAGTGGAAAGCTCATCCACGTCCGGTCTGCGCATAGCCGCTCGGCCCTGAAAACTGCTGCACTGGAGCTGGTGGTATAGAAGGCTGCTGAGGCCTCTGCTGGTTCTGAGGGCAATACTTAGCCTGGTGCCCATCCTGGCCACAAGTACCACGCCGACACTCGCCAAAGTGTTGGTTGTTGCACCTACGGCACAACGGAGCACTGTTCCTACCAGAGTTCCCCTGCCTCTAGAATCTACCACTACCAAAGAATCTGCCACCACCTCTCTGCCCGGTAGCACTGAAACCTCCGCTCGAAGAACTAGAGCTGGCCCCGCTACGTTTGAAAGTCTGTGTTTGACGGGGTCCCTGCGAATACGGGCCTTTTCCCTTATTATTCTTGCCCTGGTTGCCTTCCCTCTCATTATCATCACTGTCACTCGGCAAGTTCTCGGAATCCTCTATCTGCAGTAAGACATCGTAGAACTCATGGTACGCCACTTCTTCTTCGTACCCAACTTGAATCGGCGTAACATCTCAACCTGATTAGCAGCGACGTCTGGGCGGGAGAGATAAATAAATGTACGGTAATACTCGTTCGCTGACATCTTTTTTTGTTTCAATCCGGTGAATTCTTGTTTCTTTCCATCAATATATGCCGGAGGAATGAATCTTCTGTAAAACAACTCCATAAATACTTCCCAGTCATTAGCTTCCTCCTCAGACATCCTCTTAGCCAACTCCGACCACCAAGTAGCTGGTTCCTTAGCCAAAAACCATGAAGTCGTCTCGACCCATTTATTGGGCTGTAGACTCCCCTGATTCGTCATTATCCTAAAGGTCTTCTCAATGTGCATGAACCATTTTTCTGAACCCTCGGGCCCTTCGTTCCCCACCAACTAGGTTATCTTCAAATTGTGCACTGACTCTAGAGGGGTCCGCTGAGGGGGGCGGATAACTGACTGAAGGGCGTTAGCTATGGCCTCCCCTAACTGGGCTACGCAAGGGAAATTAGGCTCATCAACATGACGTGGCTCACGACGAGGCGGCATAGTTCTGACAGAAGACATCAAGTCATTAGAAATTTCACAAAATATGCAAGACTGCAACCTAGAGCTCTGATACCAAACTGACACACCTGTACCCGAAAGTAGGGCGTGCTGGCCGTCACGTGAGTGTGACGTAACCAAGTGCACAGTGCGGAAGCAAGGATCACTATCGAAGTACGAACTAATTAAAATCAAACTACTAGCAACCTAGATAAGATATTGTGCTAGAGTGTTAATACAGTACTTATACATAACCAGAGCGTACTAAGTCAAGTGTAGTCAACGGGTGTCCTACATAATAGCAAGTCTGTCAGAACTGCCGGAAGATCCTCGCTCGCCACCACGGTACTTAAGCTATCTAGAACCTGGAGGGGCGAAAAACAAAATTGAGTGGGTCAGCCAAACAAATCATTTCGAAATCATTCTTTTCTCAAAAGTATATATATATCACAGAAAATAATACGTACATATATATCACAACCTTTCTCAGTATAAAACATTTTCAATGTATCTCATAATATACCATGCAATGCGTTTCAATGTCAATCTGAATCTCCTAAATCATGCCATGCGATGCATTTCAATAACCATATCGCTACTAAATATCAACTCAGCCCTCGGCTGTACATATAACTCATAACATCTCAATCTCATCATATATATACACTGCACATACATCAATATTATCATGAGGTCCTCATCATATCACTGTATCAATATAAAAATGCTCTAGTGCTACAATCACGTGAAGATTGTGCGAACGAACGCGGGTCACCTATATATCGAACCCACTCAAAGGTGGTCTATATGACAAGACTGTGCACCTAACTTGGATCCAAGGTGAGCATGCGGTGCGGGAGGTGAACGACACGTGAAAGACTGTGCCCCTAACTCTGGGCGTGAGCACTAACAATATGTGCAGGTTTATGAGCTAACATATCACATCATATCTCATCATATATCGTCTGTTCTTTCTCAACTATGCATGTACCTACCTGGTACTTATCTGGCGTCCTCGACACCAACATATGCATGAAATGTATATATGAATACTCATGCGTCAATATTAAGTTATATGCATGTCGATAAAAACGTACTTTTCATTTAAAATCTGATTCTGGGAAAATCATTATATATATAGGTTATACGGAAAAATAGATACCCACTCACTGATAGGTCGCTGGGTCGTAGCCCCCACGTCTAGCCTGGCTACGCTCGTCCTCAGAATACGTCTCACCTATATGAGAAATTACTAAAAATACGTTATTTAAGCACATATACGTAACTACGGAAATAACTTCTCATACATAGCTCAATTTTGGCATACGAATATACCAACGCGACCTACTCGACGTCACGAACACCCAGAAATTTTTAGAATAATTTTTTCGGCCTCCACACGCCAGCGACGACACGGACCTACGCGTCGGCCACGCGCGGCCACGTGACATGCACACTGACGGCGTCAGTTAACGCCGTTAGCATATTCCGTTATCTTTTAACGGCGTTAGCATATTCCGTCAAAACTGACAGAATATTCCGTTGTCTTCTCTGGCGAGTCGCTGGTTGCCGGCGACTGTTCGCCGGATTCTGGGGAATTTTAAAATCGACATATCTCTATCGTTTTTCAACCATTTTTCATGATTTTTGTCTCAAATTGAAGCTAATAACATGTAGAACACATTCATACTACTTTAGAGCTCTAAAATTCACGGGATCTCACCGGAGAATTAAGAGAAAATCCGGCCAAGCTTCGACCTCTTGATCCCGACGTCCAATTCCTTCAAACGAATAACTCCGAGCTTCCTTGGGACCTCACGAAGCTTCCTATAAGCTTAGATTTTCCTAAAACACAAGGTTTTACGTGAGCATGAACAGTGGTTTTTACGGGGGTAAGTGGTTCGACGTGAAAACGACGGAGAACTTACCTGAAACTAGTATGGATGAACTCATATCGACGAGATGAAGATGATGGTGTAATTATTTCCTTCGATCTGTTGAGTTTAGTGGCTCCTTTGGGTGTGTCCGTACATAGATTGCGATACAGAGAAAGAGAGCTCGGGAGTTAGAGAGAGAGTCTGAGAGTGATGGACAGAGAGAGAGAGAGTGACGGGAGTGAGGTGAGGGTGGATGTGTGTAGACCAAAACCTTCCAAAATGTAAAGATAAAAAAATATCTTATGCCAATTATTGAGGGCCACCATCCATTGGTCCTCACACAAAACACATGCATACGTACATGACCCCGAAGGGGTAATTTCGTCAACTCATTACTTAATTAATATATATATATCGGGACGGGTTGTCACAAGATGACACATTTTTTTGTAAACAAGCTGAAAGGGGGGAAATCCCAATCAAAGTTTTATACGTCTATGGGAAACACATGCGATTTTGTTGCGTTTTTTGCCCACTATCTTTGCTCAATAATTTGTAGTCCACCAAGCAAGATGAATAGCAGTCTCGAGTCGACACTCTTGAGGAAGAAGACGAGAAGAGAGGACCAAACTCGCCACATATGAGGAAAAGATTAATGACACTTACTGGTGTTGGAGAGATGAATGAGGTGGGGAACCTTCTCCACGCCAAACACCCTACTTTAGGAGAAGCATGACGACCTCTTAGAATAAATAAACAAAATGAACAGCACATCTAAGGGAAGGGCTCGGAAGCGGGAGCAATGGTCTATGCAAAGTCATAAATAAGAAGCTCAAAGAAGAGGATAACCCTTGGGATGAAGGGACGAGAATCGTCGAGAATGAGCTAGGATGCTCGATGGGAGCTCTGGGCCCCTCGATTTTGGCTTGGAGACATTTAGTGATCATTCAAACAAAAAAACCTTGATTATTTTGAGGATGAGGGGCCATTGCCATTCTGCAATAAGCTACTCGATGAGCCTACGAGCAGGACACTCAAGCACTCAAGATGCAAAGTTACGAGGGGCTTACTGATCTATATAACCATCTCGATGGGTATATGCTACCGATCGACCTTACCTTCGTGAAATAGGGTTCGGATGAATCCCTAAGTGATTATATATCCAAATTCAATAACAAGTACGCCAGACACATATGATGTAATGAAGCGACAACACATAATGCCCTCATTGTGGGATATGCTGGAGGTGATTTCTACTTTTATCTAACTCGGAATCCCCCGAGACCTTTAAAGATTTGCTCCATGAACAACTGAACAAGATGAGGATGTAAAGACAACAAGGATTAATCAGCCGAGCACGTCAGTGAAAGCCAAGAAAGAAGTTGTGAGTGACTGTTTTCCTAAAAAGAAAAGGTATAAAAATTGCTAGCCCAAGGTTGAGTCATCTTGAACGATATGTCATGTACAATCTTATGGCCCCAATGAATATGTCTTGGTGGGAGATGTTCCCTCTTGTGTAACGTCAACTTCCCACCACTCGAACGAAGAGTGTAACCTGATTTTGGTGGACGGAGAGATTAGGGTATTGTCGGTATCACGGAAACCATAACTATTTTACTGGCGACTGCATGGATCTCAAGGTCAACATAGAACCGCTCGTTCTACGAATGCGACTAGTTAAATAGTAGCTAATAGATCGTCGGTCAGCCGAGCTCCCTCGACATCGGGTTCCCCTGCAAATTGTGGTATAATTGAAAGCAAAGTGATTTACACTTTATCTAGAAGATCTTTACTATCGGGGAATTCTAACTAGTCTAGGAAGGCTTATGCTCGGGCATCATAACAGCCAATTTCGTATGCCTACTTGGTTGTAAAAGATGTTAGCGATGAAGTTCCCGACCTCTGCGGAGGTAGGAATGGTCAGATACGATCAGGCGTTGACAAAAGTATGTTATGCATCAACAGTAAATGTGAAGACCAAGGTGATAACAAAGCAATTTGTACAAACGATCTGAAAGTCCCCTGCACCAGATCATAATACTTATTAAACGGCCCGACAGCTCATTCGAGTAGAAAGGTAACACGTTAATGACATTTTATAAGTTGAGAAATATGGAGGCAGTGGGTTAAGGAAGACCCAGTCTGAGGCATTTACTCCGAGCAGCAGATAACACTATATAAGTAAGACTCTCTTAACCTGCCTATAGAGGATAAAACTTGAGCATGAAGAATAAGTCTTCGATTAATATAGTAGAAGGAAGAGCTTCGCAACGACCATGACGTGGGGTCAAACGCTAGAAGCTTGAGGCAGGTAGGCCAAAAAAAGAAGAGAAAATATGATAGAATGCCATAATGAAAAATAGTATGAGACTTTACCTAGACGGAGAGTTTATTTATACTTAGTATAAATTGAAAAACAAACTTTCTATATTGGTCCCCCATACACTAAAAAACTTACACACACACATTTGCCCGGCCACTAATTACTCTGAAATTTAAACCAATCATCACTATCGTGACTAAGAATAATCCATGTCCTATTAAACACCCAAACCACTTTAAAGAATAAAGGAAAACACACTTTATACAAATATTTTAAATGGCCCCTAAAAGGCCTTATTCAACAACAAAAAAATTATTACAAACTTAAAGTTCTTCGTTTTGTCACAAAACACTTAAAATTAAAAGCACAACAATTATGTTAAGGGGGTGGCTGGTTTGGTTTGGGCGACTACTGCTACCAAGTGTGAAGTTATTGGGTCGCTTGATCGGCAGGAACACCCAACGGGTCAGATAGAAGCACAAGAGTTCGCTCGGTAGGAAGATGACTAAAGGGGCCAACTACTTACTAGATTATATGCTCCGAGGCTTTGCGAGTGGTAAACTCAATGAAGGTTTCTCCAGCTCCATTTTTTTCCTCCCATCCTTGCTTAGAGTTATTTTCACTTTCTTGTAAAACTCCACTTAGCCTTAGAAGCGGAGTTTGTTGGTAAGCTGTTTATATTCCGATTGCCGATCTGAAAGAATTTATCCAAGACCCTCTTCTGCTGCTCATTCTCCTCCCTTAAGGCTTAAGCAAAATCTTTAGCCTCGCCTTAAGTTTCCAAAGCAGTTTGAAGTTTCTTTATAGCAGTTTTGCTAACCTGCTTGCACAGGCGCTCGTTCCTCTATCTAATTAGCTGCTAAGCCATCTTGAAAACTTTTAGGTCTTGCTTGAGTTAAACATGTGCTTTTTTCAGAGGTAGTAAAGCCTATGGTACTGAGCAAAGAGAGCCTGCACAAGAAAAAGACTGTGAATTTTAACCAAGGAAAAGATGTTTCATAAGTATAAGGAAGTGAAATGGGAGGAATAACTTACTCCAGCTTGCAGATCAAATGCAAAATACTAGAGGTTCCATAGTCTTTTTTTCGTGTCTCTTTGCTCAATACCAGAGGTTATGACACATCTCATCTGAAAAGAAGTATAGGGTTCAACTCGATCAACACCTAAGAAGCTTCAGGATGCCTTAACAGCTAAAGAGATGGAGTTGAGGCCGCAATGAAGATCGTTGAGACAGTAAAAAAAGAGCGTTCGGCTAGAGCAAAGGAACAAGCGTTTGGGGAGGCATGTACAAAGAAACTTCAAGCTTCTAGAGTTGAGGGTGAGGCTAAAGATGTTGCTTGGGCCTTGAGGAAGGAGAACGAGTAGAAGAAGAAGGCCTTGGATGAATTATTTCAATTTCGTAGTAAAGATATAGATCTCCAATCGTCAGCATGCCAAAAGCTTACCAAAAAACTTTATTTCCATTGCTATGTGAAGTTTTACAAAAAGGTGAAGATAACACATCTATGGATATTTACTTTTTTGTAGTTTGCTATCTTACATTTATGGTTCATTTGAGTCTCATCATGCTATAGAAATTTTTATCTTATGATTTATTAAGTTTCTACCACTTTGACATACAATAGTAAAAAATCTTGAATTAGGTTAAATTGTGTATATATGTCAAACTGTGTATATTTTCTAGATTTCGAATTAGGTTAGAAAAATATTAGATTTTGGGCAAACTAAGTGGCATAAAACAAAGTGGTAATTACCTTTGGCATACCAACCAAACTATTTGGTATACCGATATTCGGTATATCGAAAGTTTGGTACGATAATGGTAATAGATTTTGTCGTACCAAATATTTGGTATGGTAATCGGTACAAAGGTTTTGGTACGGTAATGTAGCAAAACCACCCCTACTCCTAGATACTAGCATGTGTCTGGTATCAGGACAGCTTTGGAATATCGGATAGTATCTAGTATCAGGACAGCTTTGGAATATCGGATAGTATCTCCAATTAGTAACGCCACCATAGGCTAATTACATGTCAATGCCTGCTCGGGTGGATAGTTTCGAATGATGGGTAAGAAATTGATCCTAGAGGCGGTTCAGTTAATTCTAGGGAAAATACTTTCTACTTTGGGGATTTCTACTAACCGTAAGTGTAACAACTCGTAAACCTGTGCCTATACTCATCGAAATGACGAGTACATCGCCAAAAGAAAACTCGGAAGCTAGCGTTGGTTGGAACATCCTAAGGCCAGATAATTTTTTTTTTAATAATTTACTTTATGATGGACTTAAACGGAAGTCAATCTTCCTCATGAAGATCCGGAATAATCACTAGTGCGTTTGGAAAGATTAGTGTTATCAAGGACCAAAAGTAATGGTCCCAAGATGTTTTTCCATCGAGTGTTATCCTTGTAGCACCACATTGTCACTCAAGACATTTCTAGAGTCTTGACGGGAGTAGACTTCATAGGAATTTTAATAGTTTATATCCTAACGGACATTGCCAAGGAACGAAAACTATTTCTGATTTCCAATCTCAAAAGGTTTAATAATGATGGTTAAAGAATAGTGATGGAATTGATTTATAGATTCCTGGTGATACATTGTTATTGATATATTAACTCAGCTTTAGGGCCATCAACTAGTCTCAAATCTACATCTTTCCTTAGCAATGAAGTTCTTTGCTTTAAATCTAAAAGCGTTCATCAAAGTAATCTTCTAAAATGTCGACAAGTCGACAAAATAGCACAAAACTTAGGAAAAACTAACACATTTTTCATATTCGACAAAGTGGCAAGATTCGATATTTAGGTTCAAGAACCTAAAATGCTTACATCACGTGTGTGATGGATGCAATACTGCCTAACTTATGCTCCAATACCAAACTGACACACCTCGACCTTGAATGTCTACTAGGACTCCAAATCGAGCTGTGTTGGCCGACACCTAGAAGGTGACGAAGTCATAAAGAGTAGTGATGTGAAAAATGTGAATAAATTTAAAACCTAAAAGTGCCTAAATGTCGAGTGCACTAGTGAGCAGGAATGAACTCATCTCACACGTGACATTAGAGCATAAGTAAAGTACAGTAAAGTGGGTAAGGATTATACCCTCAGAGGTAGCCATCTATACTGAGATTTGCCAAAAATCCTCGTCAATACGAACATCAAATAGCTAAGACCTGGAGGGGCGAAAAACAAGGGTAAGTGGGCCTAAAAATAAAGTTTTATAAAAACCTTTGAAAACATTATAACCCCTCGGTGTAAAACTCGTATAGTTTCCAGAAAATAATACTACGTATATACGAAAAATAATCCACATGGACAGTGAAAACCAAGTATGCCATGTCATAACGTTTCAACACTAAAATATGTAAGCCATGTGTGAAAATCAATGTAGAATAACATTTCAGTCGGAGTCACCTAACGTGACATATACGACTGGACTTATGGCTCATCAACCTATGTCTGCACACGAGTTGGAGTCACTTAATGTGACCTGTACGACAGGTTGGGTGTAAATAAATACGTTTAAGTGTTACGATCACGTGAAAGTTGCGCGATAGATTGCGGGTCATCTATGAGTTGGAACCACTTATTGTGGTCTGTACGACAGGCTGGCACCAGACTTGGATCTAAAGTGAGCATGTGGTGCGGGAGGTGAACAATCACGTGAAGGCTGTGCCCTGGCCTCGAGCAGGAGCACTAACACCAGTGTGCAGGATAATAAGTTCTAAATGTATTTATGCATAATAATATACAATGCAACCAATACCATCATAGTATACTCACCTGAAGCTTATCTAAGTCGTCGCAACATCATTCAATACAATGCATAGCTACACTAATGCAATACTAAAAATATAATTCATTCACGACATGGCATTCAAAGCATAGTTTGTATAAAAGAATTTCTAGAAACCGTAAAGCATATATATACTATAAAAAGGAAGAAGACCCATTCACCTGGAGTCCACGCTACAACTCCCTAACAAGAATATCGAGGCGTCACTAACAATTAGCGCCTAAAACAATTATCAAATCACGTCTTAGATTCTTATCAATAGAATATGTAACTTACATAAAACACATCCCCAAGGACGTTCTAGAATGAATTGACCAAAAGTCAATCGTCGGTCAAAGGTCGATGGTAGGGTCCACAACCCTACGTAACTCGATACGAAAGATCCACACCTTGGATTTCCAATCCATAAATTTCCAAGAGTTTTAATAAGGTTCTAGAACAACATCCTAAAGTTTCAAAATGATCTAACGGTCGGATCTTCACCAATTGCCAAAACTAAGTGGCAGCCAATGTTTTATTTTATGAACTTACAAATCTAATTCAGGAAGATCCGTATGTCGGATTCTAGATCTATAAGTTCCTACAGTCATCAAATATTACGATTAATAACCTATTAAAGTTTGACAACGATCCAACAATCGGATCGTCGATTCATATAATGACCTATTAACGTAACGTAGAGAATTTAGGTTCCAACGATCAACCTACGTCATACGATTATCAAAAATGAACTCAAGGCATCTAATTTATTCTAAAAATAGCATTGACGGCCCTTTGGCCACGCACCGCCGTGGGTGGTAGTCGGCCGCCCCTACTTTCCAAAAAAATCAACTTTGTTCCAAAAATTCTCATATTTTATAGAAGTGAAGATCTCGAAGAGTAGAGCAAACTTTATACCTGCAACCAAGTCCAATTTGACTGGAAAAAGCTTCAATTTCACTTGAAACTCGCCGGATCCCTAGAAATTTGGGTGGCCTCGATCCTCCACCTCCAGTGCTCCGCCACCCCAACTAAGGCCTGGGACATGTTCCTGGGTTCATGAGAAGTCAACCCATGGTGAGGATTGATAGTGGTAGCTTCATAAATGGCGGAAAATGTCGTGGGTGTCCTCGGACTTCCCAAAGAAGACAACGAGAGTTCGTCGTGAAATCCTCGACCACAGCCGTCCAACTTGGGTGGAAATGGAAGCTGGGATGATGAGGAATTGATTGGTAGTGGTGGCGTCGCCTAACTCGCCGAGAAAAAGCCGGAATCGGTGTCGGAGTTTTGTTAATCGGGTCGGGTCACGCGAGTTGAGGGAACCTGCTTCCTCTTTCCCCCGTTTTTCTCCCTTTCTCATTTCCCTCCTTCCTTGTTTTCTGATTGGGCAGTGCCCATTTCTCCCACTCATGGCCCTCCACGGGGCCTTTCAGGATTATCTGGAAGAATCCAGATCATGAGCAAATGACAATTTCACCTCTACCTTTGCTCATTTATAACTTCTTTGTTATAATTCCAAATTTGATTCCACTTGCGTCCATGTGTCCGTAGTGACGAGTACTACGAGGATATGCCAAGAAAATGAGTCTTACATGACACGACACGACAGTCAACAAAAGTCAGCGCATTTGCCTCGAAGAGCATTTTCATAAATTCACTTAATAAAATTATAAAAACCATAAAATTGGGAACGGGTCGTTACAAAAAGTTTCTCAATTTCTTTTAGAAAATTAAAGATTAAAAAACCAAGAATTGTAGAAATTACCCACCTTTGTCATGATTAAAATCAACTTTTAAATTATATTTTTGACATGATTATTGATGATTATGTTATTACTTAAGTGTTGATTAATGTACTTACTTTCTAATGGTGACACATTATATTATTTGTAAATTTAGTCTAAAAAATTGGTTTACATAGTAGAGTAAATTGTAGCAATTGTCTCTCAAGTAAAAATCTATTACCATTGGTTCCTCAACACATCAAAATGTCTAACTATGGTCATTTTCGTTGACTTCGTCAAAATTTTGTCAAAATAAGTTATGTTGGAAAAATCATTGCTATTATTGGGACTCTTAACTCATCAAAACGTGTAGCTACGATCCTTTTCGTCAACTTCGCTAGAATTTTGTCAAAATGAGTTATGTTGAAAGGACCACTACTACAATTTGGTTAAAGTTGAAGGACCATTTCTCCAGTTTGATTAAAGTTGAGGGACCCATAGTAGTGAATTTTTAGTTGAAAGACCATTTCTCCAGTTGGATTAAAGTTAAGGGACCAATGATAATAAATTTTTAACTGAAGGACTATAGCTGCATGTTTTGATGAGTTGAGGGACCAATGATAATAGATTTTTAGTTGAGGGACCATTGCCCAATTGAGTTAAAGTTAAGGGATCATTACTACAATTTACGCTTACGTAATGTTACTCAATTGCATATACACTTTGAAGTGTAGTTCTACTTTCCAATAAGGTGATAAATGTTCTAATTTTCTCACATTAGTATCCTCAAGTACTAAACGTAAGCTCCACGCATGCTACACAAACGATTAACGAAAGCCTATGAAATTATGCGCATTAGTAGTTTGAATGGTTGATATTTTTTAACACTTTTTCGATTAATAAATAAAAATTGAAAGACCATATCCCTTTACAGAAATTATTTCCAAAACTTCAGGCGAATGTTAGCAACCTTCTCACTTTCTTTCTTATTCAACATTTTCACTTCTACTTATGTCAAGTATATTCTACTAGCACGCAAACTAAAAAGCTAATTATTTTTTTTATTGAAAAACTAAAATTTTAATTATACTAACAGAGAAAGAAAAATTGTAGAATTTTTGATATAATTAAAATTAAAGCTTTGGATGCTAATAGAGCACACGTGGCATTAAAGAAAATGAGAGTTGAAGTGAAAAAATAAGTGCGAAGGTTGCTTGCATTTTGAATCTTCGATATAATGCCTAACGATTAACAAATTGATAGAAGAGTCGTGAACAATCTGGAGTTTTTAACCTGAAAAAAGAGGTACGAGGGATTAGATGATGTTGATCCAAATCGACAAGAAGTTTTTGCTCAATTGAAATGTGTATTCCAATGTGAGTTCTAACATAAAATCATTTACTTGTCGGTAGAGTAAGTAACGATTTTTTAAGCACTTCAAGACTTCCATCTTCAATGTGTGAAACTCTCACCACTCCTTCAGTTGTGAAGTTTTGTCACACCATGGACTTAGAGTCAGCGGAAAAATACGACCTCGCACTCGATGTGCGAGTAAAAAAAAAACGAAAAACTAACTTCTCTTATAAAAATAGCTCCAAAATCCTTTACAAATATAATAAAAACTCTAAAAATTCCTCGTCTACCGGTATGGGACATGCAGCTTAACTTCAATTACGCAGCCCATTAATTTATAATAAAACACGTGGACCTGCATGTCCCATACCATGCATTTTACCACTTCACCGGTGATTTGAATGCTCTATTATTTAAACTAACCCCATAACTCAATCATCCCAAATTTTCCATTTTGTTTGTCATTTTGTTCTCTCTAGGTCGCCAAAGTCTCCACTACTTCGTACCGTTCCTATAATTTCACTTTTGCCACCCTTGTTGGTCCCTACGAGAGTCAAACTCAACCACACAAAATATAATTCCATTTCCATGACCACTCAAATATTCCAATAAAGTCCATCCGCTCCAATATGCAATGACATATGCATATAATCAACATTATCAATATTAGTAATGTGAATATTATATTTCAAAATACGCACTTATATCAATTGTAAAGATATATCAAGTATAACACATATTTCATAAAGCTTAAAGAAGACAAATACCTCAATAGTTAAACTCCATGTACTTGAGCAAGTTACTGATCACTCCTAACACCATGCATTTCTTCCACTCTTCTTTCCTAATCTCTGTCTAACATATATATAGACATCAGACCTTAGCTTGCATGCAAACAGGAGCATTTGCTCCTATTTATAGTACAAGAATAACGGCAAAACAACGCATCCTATTGGATGAATTAATCGGCCAGCAAGCTAAGCGCATAGCTTAGTCATCACCAAGCAGCCCACATAGTGCTAATCTAGACTATTCCAACCCAAAAGCTTAGAATGCAATAGTAAGCATAAATCATTGCATGCTACATGCAGAACGTCTAACTATATCATTCTAATGTCTCTAAATAATACATAAAAATTTGGGATCTCACAAGTCTACTAAATTTAACACATGTTAACATTTTATTATGTACAACAAATAGATAACCGTCACTAATAATTTTGTAACGTGAAAGTGAATGCACGTGGTTGTTCACTTGTTCCATCATTATATGAGAATATACCAAACACTAAAATAATGAAAACCCAAACTTGGCCAACTGTCTATTGGATTGGATTTCCAAATCAAATGGATTTGGACCATAGTTGTGAAGGATAAAATTCGATTTTAATTAGACCGGATGAAACATACACTAAATGGAAGACCTTATCACTACCTAACCAGTTAGTTGCTTAAATTGTTATGCTGATAAATCAAGTGATCAAAATGTGGAAGACAGAACAAAATTAGGAATACTAAGGGTACGTTTGTTGCATCGGATTGTCTCGGACTGGACTAACTTCAGGGACTAAGCTGTACTGGCTTAGACTAGACTAAACTGGACTAGCTTAGTGAAGCGTTTGGTGCAGTGTCGGACTAACAAGCAGAATAATTAACAAACTCTAATATTATATTATTTAATCCATAATTATTAATATTTTATTTTTATCCTTTTTTTTATCCCTCTAATCCTTCATTACCGCCCCATTCTCTCCCTCTTTTTCTCCATCTTTTTCTCCCTTTGTCTGTTCCAATCTTTTCTTCAATTTGGTATTTTATATGAAAATTGGTTGTGAAAAGCATCTAGTCCAATGACTTTCGAATGTGAGTGGTCGAGGAGCAAGGCGAGGAGGAGAAAGGAGGAGAAAGGGGACAGTCTTAGCTAGTCCCATGGTTTTTGAGGGGTTTCACTAAGACCAGCTAGTCCCTGATTTAGTCTAGGCTAGTGAGACTTAGTCTCATTAAACTTAGTTCCTGTCAGGAACAAACTTGGGACTGGACTAACCTTTAATCCAGTCCAGTCCAGTCCAGTACCCTTTAGTGAGGGCAAACAAACGCCCCCTAGTAGTACTAGCAGTAGTCAAATCTGGCCAACTAAGGCGTGGGGCGCTCCGTTCGATACAAATGTTTGTTCTCATTCTTATTTGAGATTATGATGCATCTTATATCATTTTAAGTTAAGTTAGTTCGAATTTTCATAATAATTTTTAAGCGGACAAATTCTATGGTTGATCAGCTAGATAAATAGTCACTCATTTTTAAACTGATTTAATCTGAATGTCTCTGATGTCATATGTTGACGGTCAAACATAAATCTGCGTTGAAACTTACACTTTTTGTTCAACTAACACCAAGTTTGAGAAATAATTAGACTCGTTCAGCAAGATGTGCATATGTCGCCACTCAAACATTTTGATTAATTCAACATATATAAATAAGCAATTCCGATTTGTTTCATAATGTATGATTTATTATTCAGCTTAATCATGCAGGCGAACACTCCAAGTAATCCAAAGATTATGGGACACCGTACAACGCACAAACTGGAAGAAGTTTTCTGGTCAATCAGTTCATTGGAATGTGCAGCCGCCCAAGCATTTAGAAATCTTTATTTATTTTAATGCTTAGGTTATTGGATTAGGGTTCCAGTTGGCATTCAAAAAAGAACAAACACTTGCCAACACTAAAAGACAAATATTGGGGATCGAATCTACCCACCAGAGTTAGATATATGAAAATAGATACAAAAGTTCATTTATCAATTGTTTTATTTATATTTATAAAAAGTAACTTTTGGGGATTAAATTGTTAGTTGTTAAAGAAGAGAGATCAGCAGAATCGACCCACACCAGGATGCGTCGGTATCATTGCTTTCCTTTACTGCAATAAAGTGTCTTATGCAAAGTTCATTCATCAATGAGTATTATTGTGGTATGGAAAAAATAAAAATTTAACAAAAATAAATAAAATTAAGGTGTACAGAGACGCAGCTCAAACTCATGCCCTCAGGAAGGTCCAAAGCGTGACTGAAGCAGTGGAGGTTTGTGACGTTTAGAGTTTAGGGGTAAGTGAATAGTAACCAAAGAATAGTAGTGGGCCGTAAAGATAACACTCTGAGTTTAGTGCGTTTCAGCGCCCGATGTACCGAAATCGCCACAGCTCAGCGGATAAATGTTTGTTTGTTTTTTTTTATATAAAAATTTATTTAAGAAGGAGTTACCATGTTAAAAGTTGCAAATTTGGTGTGAATTTTATTTTATAATAAGTAATGCTAGGAAACTAAATTTATATACTAAATTTGTGAACTAAAAGATGTGTCACCAATAGGAAATGAGCACGCTTATAAATGTTTAAGTAATAATCTAATCATCAATTTTCATATAATTTAATTTACAAAATTTAGTCTACAATTTTTTAGTACATTAATATTTTTTACATTAAGGGGAGGGGGAGTTCGACTAAACCACAAAATATGAAGTCTAATTTGGTATCGAATTTGTCATCTATGAGATTTGAACCTAAGACCTTTTACTTCCAAATAAAGAGAAATACCACCATACGGTAATACTGAGTAGTAATTTAGTCTACAAATTTAGTCATCTAACATTACTCTTTTATAATGGTTAATAGTGGCTTATAAGGGGACCCTACCCCACAACAATATTTCATTCGGTGAACTAAAATGTGAATTTAATAGGGGATTTTGACATCTTTTAAGTTTTACTTTCCACCCAGTATGTCAATTTAAATTATTATTTTATTCATTATAACATAAATAGTAAAATGAATAAAAAATTAATAAATGACATTTAATTAATTATGAAATTGCCACCAACAGAAGAGATAGGATATGCACGGTCAACATTCAACATTAATTATAATAATGATTAAATTAATAAAAGATATTTAATAATTAATTAAAAATAGTTGAATTTGACAACAATCTCTTTACTGCCAATCCATGTCAGTGCCACATAAGAATCGGTATTTCAGTTGAAGAATTTTAATGTGATATTTTATTACAATTATATATAAAGGGCTATCTATATTCTACAACGTTCAAGCATCTTGAAATTGTATAAACTTTAATACACCATTTAATTGAAGAACTTTTTATTCAATGGATTGCAAACGTGGCTTACATGACAATCATATCATTAATTTTACGCAAGATCGAACAATCAAATAGGCCGTATAATCAATTATGCCAAAAGCATAACTTCATACAATTTCAATGCCTTATGATGTAATATAAAAAATTTAAAACTTTGTGTCCCATTTTTAAAACTAAAACAAACTTAAAGATGTGAAACGTAATTAGCATTATATTAAAAATGATTGAGGAATTATATACCAATATCTTTTTCTTTGTGACAAAAAAAAATATTCATAGTTTGATAATACAAATCAGACGGCTTAATTAAACTAACTTAATCTACTTGGATGCGTTTATTTTGGTTTTCCATTACCAACTTAGATGTGTCACCATTTTTAATTAATTCTTTACTAGTTGGTTAAGATACTCATTTTTTCGTTTCAAGTAAGTAACTAAACATATAAAGTATTTGATTTTTTTCTTTTAGGTTTTTATCACCAATGCTTCTGAGATTAACCAACTCATCATTTTGGTCTCTCATTTTTAAAATCAATGTCGTCCCTGACATTCACTGTTGTACATCAATTTGGTCCTTCCATATAGATTCCTAATTTGTACGTGAGACTCACAAATCCAATAAAATGGTGACCCGTGGATTACATAAAAGAAAGGGTTTTATTTTATTTTTATCACAAATAGTCACTGACATTAATCAAATTCCTCATTTTGGTCCATGAGTTTCAAAAATCAATCAATTTGGTCCTTGACTTTCACTACCACACATCAATTTAGTCATTTCGTTAAAATTTTGTCAAATTTTTTTGTTAGTGCGATAATATGGTTTCACTAGGCGCCACATGGATTAACTATAAATTTAAAAAAAAATTCAAACTAAAAGAAAGAAAAAAACATCATCGCCTTCATCTTGGTATGCTCAAACGGAAAAGAAAGGCATCATGACACCACTAAAGCTCTTGTCCTCCGTTAACTCACTCCTCATTCTCTCTAGTTAGTTATAATCCTATCAAATTTGAATTGAACTTGGGAGATGTGAGAGAAATGTCAGCGCGGAATACTTGCTAGTTGGTTTAATCTAAAAAAATAGTTTAATATAATTAATCCACTTGGCGCCATATGATTGGATTAGTAGGACCACATCTGACACACCCCGACCCAAATGTCAAAGCGTGCTGGTCGTCACGTGAAAGTGACGTAGCCAAAAGCGTCAGCGGAAGAACAAAAGAAATCCTACATGGTTGGTGGTCTGTCAGAACTGCCTTGATGCCTCGATAGTCGCCAACGTCACCACTACCTAGAACCTGGAGGGGCGCAAACAGAAAACGTGAGTGGGCAAAAACAAATATTTTCCAAAACCGTTTCAGAAATCAGTATATAACCTCTCACTGTAAATCCAGTATAATTTCCAGAAAATAATACGTATATATACTCATATACGAAAACATCAGCATAAAATCTCAGAAGTAAAGCCAAGTCGATATACCAACTCAAAAGCAAGCAACATCAGGCGGGTGAGATAAATCAATAATCATAATATACCGGCAATATAATACGTTAGCCGGAGTCACCTATAGTGACCTATACGGTTGAATTTATAGCTCCTCACTACTATCCTGGACACGAGTCAGAACCACCTTTAGTGGTCTGTACGACAGGCTAGGCGTATAATATTATGCTCAGTGCTACGATCACGTGAAGGCTGTGCGACGAATAGCGGGTCACCTACGAGTCGGAACCACCTATAGTGGTCTGTACGACAGGCTGGCACCTGCCTTGGATCCAAGGTGAGCGCACGGTGCGGGAGGTGAACGATCACGTGAAGGCTAGGCTCTACTCTGGCGGTGCATAAACACTCGAGGTGCAGGTAAATGAGCTATATCTCAATCTCACCATCATACTCACCTGACTTACCTGGCGTCCACGGCGCTGAAGCATAATCAATGCAATCATAATCATAATGATAAAATATAATTTGGCATACGACTTGGCAATTCAATTTTAAAATCAATTCAATTCTCAAATCATTCGAATCAAGTTTCTGGAAAAATGGCAGTTATATATATATATACTCACTGGTAAGTTGACGGGTCGAATCCCTCGAGCCTAGCGTGGCTGCGCTTGTCCTCTGGATACATCTCACCTATATGTGAAACAACTGTATAACCGTCATTTAAATGCACATAAACTAACTTACGTAATAACTTCTCAACCAATGCTCAAATGGGGTGTTTGAATATACCAACATGCTCTATTCACTCCCACGAGCACCCCCATATTTTTATAAAAAATTTCTGATCACGCACGCACCCTCACGCGCCGGCCAAGGCACGGCCAGACGCGCCCCCACGCGCAGGCTCGTGCCTGGCACACGGACGGCTCAACTGACGTCGTCAAGGAATATTCCGTTAAAACCTAACAGAATCAGTTAGATTTAACTGACGTCGTTAGAATATTCCGTCAGAATTGACGGAATATTATTCGTCTCCTTCCTTGGTTCGCCGGCGACCGGTGTCGGCGCCGCTGCGTTCGCCGAAAACGGGAGAACTTTAAAACGCTTTGTTTAGAATATTCCGTCAGAATTGACGGAATATTATTCGTCTCCTTCCTTGGTTCGCCGGCGACCGGTGCCGGCGCCACTGCGTTTGCCGAAAATGGGAGAACTTTAAAACGCTTCGTTCTCACTC
Source organism: Crataegus laevigata (assembly GCA_963580275.1). Classification (NCBI taxonomy): domain Eukaryota; kingdom Viridiplantae; phylum Streptophyta; class Magnoliopsida; order Rosales; family Rosaceae; genus Crataegus; species Crataegus laevigata. The sequence continues at coordinate 8,949,149 of OY756946.1, forward strand.
GTTTTTAACTCAAATTCATGAAATTTTCACCAAAACACTCTAAATCAAGAGGATAAGAAGTCTATACCTTCAAATCACTTTAAAATCGACTGAATTCTCGTTGGAAAAAAATCTCAAAAATCGGCCAGACTCGAACTGGGTTATTCCGACGTCCAAAACATGCAAACGAGGTACTCCGAGCCTCGTGAGGATGCCTAGAGTGTCCCTGTGATCTTGTTTTTCCCTAAAACACAACCATTTCAAAGTTGATGAACAGTGCCCAAGAAATTAAGCTCTGGTTCGATATGTTTTCGAAGGTTCCCCAGTCTAAAACCACTATATATGAACTCAGTAGGCTCCAAGGATTACAAATATGCTTACCTGAGTCTTGATCCGTGCCTTGATGGAGTGATGTGCGTGTCCGTACGAATAGTGAGGGAAAACGGAGAGAGTTCAAGAATAAGATAGAGAGAGAGAGAATGATAGAAACCAGTGCACGTGAGTGCATGGCATGTGTGAGTGTGTTTATTTAAAAACAACCAGCCATGATCAACCCAAGTCCATTGGGCTAAGGGTTTAGGACACCCAAAAGTCCAAAATAAAACCCCAAACACACCCGTTCGCATATAAATCGAGGGTAAAAACGTCATTTCCATGTCGATAATATTAAAATTAGGAACGGGATATTACAATATCAGCACACTAACAAAAAAATATTGACGAAATTTTAATGGAAGGACTCTATTGATGTGCGATAGTGAAAGTCAGGGACCAAGTTTATCAATTTTTGAAACTCAAGGACCAGAATGAGGAGTTTGATCTATTTCAATGATCATTTGCGATAAAAATCTTTCTTTTGTATAATCCACGTGTCATCATTTGATTGGGTTTGTGGGTCCCACATACAAATTAACAAGATCATTGATGGAATCTAAACAGAATGACCAAATTGATATGTGGTAGTGAATGCAAAGGACGACATTGGTTGATTTTAAAGTGAGGTACCAAAATAATGAGTTTGGTCAATCTTAAGGACCATTTGTGATAAAAAAATCTTTTTTTTTAACAACAATATTATCAATGTTGCACCTCATAATGAGCTAGTTATGTATTCGGTTTTTTTTGCACGATATACTTCCGCTTTTTTATGTTTGAACAAAAAAGTGCTTCGTTTAAACAATCCAAATTAAACCACGTAAATAATCATCATAATCTCCAAGGCTATTTGTATATATATGTTTTAAATTTGATTGATGTGCACATCAAAATAGAAAGGCAAGCTATGAACATCAAAATAGACAGGAAGAACTTAGCTCTTTATTCCATTTGTTAAATAAAGTCACTAATCCATATTCAATCAGCATCTTCTCAGATGGAAAAGTGATCATCATCAATCTTGATAGCGCACATATCACCCTGATTATAATCTCTTTTTCTTTTAATTTACATAAGCACAGCTTACACGTTTGGCATATATCTTGAGAGAGAGAGGTCTAGTTTACGACAACAATTTAAATGAAACAAGTTTATTGTCATTGTCTCAATAATGTAATGTATAATTAGGCCCAAATACTCTAGTGACGGTAAACCAATGAAACACATAATATTTTGAACTAACACGTCACGGTGACGATAATCACACAAAACACATAATATTACATTATTGGATCAAACGCCACAGTAACACAATAAAATGGATGAATGGCTAATGAGGAAGCTTTCCAGAAAGGGATCATATAATTATTATCAGAAAGTGACGTCGTCAAGAATGCAACCGAGCACCAAGCAATGAAAAAGCAATATTACCAGCACAGCTACCAGCACCAGCACCACCATGCATGATGGGAACTTCACCGGGAAAATTTATAAAAGTAAAAATACTTGACCTCCATTTGACGCAAGGGAAAGAGATGTACAGTTTTTAAATTCTTTAAATTTTATCTGGTTGGAAAGTTGGGGAGCCGGATCTGGCTTTTGGTTGCTTCACCTCCAGCACAAGAGATCATCACTAATATATGTATCTATGTATATTATACACACACACACAGTTTTTAAGGGAAGAGATTTTAGTTTTTTTTTTTTTTTGAAAAAAAAAAGAAAAAAAAAGATAACAATTAGTGTAGGACTCATTCTACATCGAAATTCAATAATTTGAATTGTGTATTTTGTAATTCTTTATTCACAGATTATTTATGTAAAAATTTAATCAAGAAACATTTGTCCATTTAATTGTCATACTGAAATTTCAATATTTCTTACGATATCAGCACACTACCAAAAAGTTTCATTGAAAATTAACGGAATGTTCAAATCGATTGCAAGACCCATTTTGGCATTTTCAGAAATCAAGATGATTAATTTTCTATTCCAGTGATCATTTTGAGTGGAAGGTCGAAATCAAGAGGCCAACCGTGATAAAAATTCAACAAAAACGTATGAAACTTAAAAATCAAATTAGGAAATAAAATGAATGAAAACAAACTTGTAGGGCACCGCCTGATCCCAAAATTCAAATAGCAAGGGCCAACGGCAATAAAATCAAGCCTTACCCGGGCAACGGCCAATGAATAAAATAATGAAACAATCACTAAAAAAAAAAAGAAATTTAACTGTTTTTAAATAAGATTTATTTCTGAGAAACAAATGTATAAAGATTTCAAGTATTTCAGTCTCTGGGTTTCTTGCTTGTAGATCATCCATCTTCCTGCTCGTTGAACCAACGGCTGAGATTTCACTGTTAGCTTTGAATGCAATTCATGGCCCCACACAACAACACTTTCTGAACTCTCTCTCTCTCTCTCTGCTTATTCAAATAGTTTTCAAGAGAGATTTATTAGTCTTCATTTCCCACAAGATTACAACCCCATCCCATCCACTAGTTTTTCAAGGGTTCGTTTTGATTTTTCACATTTGGGTTTTCGAAATCCGTGCTCAATTTGTTTACTTGGTGGATTTTCCCTTCTGGGTTTCTGGAGAACCATAGATAGGGCACCAAGTTTCACATTCTCATGAATGGGTTGCTTTTGTTTTCGCCATTCTTTTCTGGGCTGTTCTTGAAAATTGTTTGCTTTTTCTTTTTACAAGTGTTGGGTCGGTGAGATGATGAAGTATTGAAGTGGGGTTTTTGACAAGTGTCGAAATTTTAGAGGGGGCAAAAATGGTGGGCACTGCGAAAAATGGGAGGGTCCGCCACGCGTTCTCCGTGGTGAACGGGGGCCAAGAGTTGGGTCCGAGCAGCGCTCCGGCGAGTAATGCCGGTTCGGAGAGCGGTGTTATTGAGTTTACCAGAGAGGATGTTAACGCATTGATGAATGAGAGACCCAAAAGGAAGGACAGGTTCAGTCTCAAGGTCTGAGCTTTCACTTTTTAATTAATTTGATTTTTAGTATATTTTTTTTTTGTCTTTGGAATTTTTATGTATCGAGTTTTTGAACTTTTATTTGGATTAGTTTACCTGAGATGGGTTTTGGGTATTTTTCAATTTTATGAATTTTTATGTTGATTGATTTTCTAGGAAAAATGTGAGACTATGAGTGAGTATATTAAAAGGCTGAAACTTTGCATAAAGTGGTTTCAAGAGCTTGAAGAAAGCTACTTAATTGAGCGCGAGAAGTTAGAGAATGATGTGGAAGTTTCAGAGCGGCAACGAGATGAAATGGGTATGAATAACATCTTTTGTGTCCTTGAATTCTCGATGAAGTTGTTTACTAGAGTAATTATATTTGTTTTATTGTAGGGATCTTACTGAAAAACAAGGAAGAAGAACTGAATTCGATTATTGCGGAGCTGAGGAAAAACTATGCTTCTTTACAAGAGAAATTTACGAAAGAAGAGTTGGATAAGATGGTAAGTAGGGTGGGTTTGATCTGGCTGAGTTTGGTTAATTTCTGTAGATTATTAAATGTTTGGATATGGCTATCAGGCTGCAATGGAATCTCTCGCAAGGGAAAGAGAGGCTAGACTTGAAATTGAGCGATCACAAAATTCCTTATCGGATGAGCATGGGAGAGTTCAAAGAGAGCTTTCAAGTGCTACACAGAAGGTGAAGTAGAATATGCATTCCTTTCCTTCTTTTGCTTTCTATGTTGACAGGTATGGAATTCCTTACAAATGATTTAATCTGAATGATAATCTTTTATGAGCTCCACAGATAACTTCACTGAATGATATGTACAAACGATTGCAAGAATACATTGCAAGCTTGCAACAGTACAATAGTAAACTGCACAACGACCTCTCTACAGTTGAGGAAGACTTTAAGCGCGTAGAGAAGGAAAAACTTTGTATGGTGGAGAACCTGAGCATGCTAAGGGGTCAATTTTCAGTGTCCAGAGTGAGTTTATTATCTTGAATTGTTTCTAATTGCATAAGGAATTTCTCTTATTATGTATCTATAAATCTGACTTCTGTGTTCTCCTTAGTAGGCATGTACTGAAAATTCTACGCAGGGTGTTGTTATTAGTATGTTGTATGACTCACATTATGATCAAATAATCTTGAAAAAGTTCTTACCGTGTTCTGTCATTCTGACTTTTGTTTCGTAGGTGCATTTTAGATTTTTGCTTCTGAAAATGAACTGTTTCAAACTTTGATTTGATGGATGACATACAGCAAACTCAAGATGATGCTATAAAGCAGAGGGATGCTTTGGTAAATGAAGTTGCATCCCTTAGGATGGAGTTGCAGCAAGTGAGAGATGATCGAGATCGTCATAAACTCCAAGCGCAGACCCTAACAGCTGAATATACAACATACAAAGAATCCATTGAGAAATCTAGTTTTGAGGTGGATAACCTCATATCAAAATATACCGAACTGGAGGTCATTTTATAATTCTTTTCTGGTAGTTCTGTGGGTTTTGTTTCTAATAGCATTTGTTAACATACTATAGTGGCAAGTATTCTTCAGGTAAGATGTCTGTCTCAGAGTGACCAGATAAGGACATTGAAGGACCAACTAATGATTGCGGAGGAGAAAGTACAGGTGATATTATCTGGTTCTTCTGTGTCTAAGGATAATACAGGCTATCTACATTGTTGGTGTTGTGTCATGTTGATTAAACTTTCTAAGTATAGATATGTTTTCTTCTAGATGTCCGACTTAACTACACTGGAAACAAGAACTGAATATGAAGGGAAAAAGAAACTTATAAGTGAGTTACAAACTCGCCTGGCAGATGCAGAATTCAAACTTATTGAAGGAGAAATGCTGCGTAAAAAGTTGCACAACACTATCTTGGTAAATGTTTTGCCTTAGATTTTTTATCGCTACTTTTGTTTTCAGCTTATAAATTCTCTCATTCTATAGGAACTAAAAGGGAACATCCGTGTATTCTGTCGAGTGCGACCTTTGTTGGCGGATGAAGACGTAAGCACTGAAGAGAAGGTTATCTCTTATCCAACATCAATGGATGCTCTTGGACGGGGCATTGATTTAGTGCAACCTGGTATGTTAAGCAATGGTAGATAGCTCTCTTGTAGGCTGTCCTATTCTGTGTTATTCAAACTCACATATTGCCTGTATTTGTCATCAGGGCAAAAACATTCTTTCACATTTGACAAAGTTTTTATGCCTGAAATATCACAAGAAGATGTGTTTGAAGACATTTCACAGCTCGTACAAAGTGCTCTTGATGGCTATAAGGTGATTAAAAGCCTGTTATCTTGTTTAAGTTACTCTTTGCATTTCATCGAAGCAATGCTTTTATCATCTAGTTTTATCAATTTCATTCCAAATTTGTCTTACTAGTTTCGGTAGAAAAGCTTTCGACTTATAATTTCGTAGCAACACTTAACTTTATATCCATGTTATACTACATGCTTCATCTAGGATCTTTAATTTTTTTTTTTTCATGCAATTTATGAAGATACTTATAGATGCATGCTGTATTTTTTTTAGAAGGTTATCACATTTTTGTTTCCTTTTTTACAAATTGATAACCTGAAAGTTGTATGGGCAGTGGAACATATGTATGTATCTGGTGCATAAGCACAGGCATGTTGTGTGCTTGTCCGTCTTTAGGAGTGTGTATTGGATTTGGTTAGGAATTTGGTAACATGCATATTCTTTTGCATTCTCTTTATTGGTTTTATATATTCGTTCAGCGATTGAATTATACACTCTTAGCCTAATGATGGTGGCTTCTTGTTTCAGGTTTGCATTTTTGCCTATGGTCAGACAGGATCAGGGAAAACCTATACCATGATGGGTAAGCCAGGAGATCGAGATCAAAAAGGGTTGGTTCCTCGTTCATTAGAACAAATTTTTAAAACCATACAGTCTCTTCAACCACAAGGTTGGAAATATGAAATGCAGGTGAGGGGAATCTCTCTCTCTCTCTCTCTCTCTCTCTCTCTCTCTCTCTCTCTCTCACACACACACACACACACACACAAACAGTTATTTTGTTGTTAATGCATTCATATTCATTTCATATGTAATTTTCGTTTTTGTTTGACAAATATATGTAGGTGTCAATGTTGGAAATATACAATGAAACTATTCGTGATCTGTTAGCACCCAATCGATCATCTTCAGATATGTTGCGAGAAAATGGTATTGGTGGAAAACAATATACAATCAAACACGATGCAAATGGGAACGCTCATGTCTCTGATCTTACCATTGTGGATGTGCGCACTGCTAAAGAGGTCTCATATCTCTTAGAACGGGCTGCGCATAGCAGGTTTCTAAATCTAACTGTGTGCCTTTTTTTAGTTTTGTTTCGTTGGAGAAATTTAGTTGTCTATAAGACTACAACATATAACTAGTCTTCGAATGCATGTTTCTATATCATTCTTAACTTTCCCAGCAGTACCAATGCTTGACGGTGAGGATCTAACTCTAACTCAATGAAAATTGGATTTGCTGATTTTGTTTAAAGGATGAAAATTGCTATTGAAAGAAAGGCGCTTACTTATGTTCCACTTGGTTCCTTTTAGGTCTGTAGGCAAAACTCAAATGAACGAGCAATCTTCAAGAAGCCATTTTGTTTTCACACTACGGATATCTGGTGTTAATGAGGTAAGCGACATCCATTTTCTCTGCAGAGTCTATTCTGTGTGCAAAAATTAGTTTTTTGGTCTTATCTTTTTCCATATTTTCGTTACTGTGCTTACTTTTCGTAACTTATCATCTCATCTTAGAGCACTGAACAACAAGTACAAGGTGTTCTGAATCTTATTGATCTTGCTGGGAGTGAACGACTTTCCAAGAGTGGGTCAACGGGAGACCGACTGAAAGAAACTCAGGCCATCAACAAAAGTCTGTCATCTTTAAGCGACGTGATATTTGCCTTGGCAAAGAAGGAGGACCACGTACCATTTAGGAACTCAAAGCTTACATATCTTCTTCAGGTTGTTTACTTGTTTAAGTGATATGCGAAAACAATTTTAAGTTTATTTTTAAAACATCCCATCATATTCTAAACTCTTAATGAAATTTTGACCAGCCATGTCTAGGAGGGGACTCAAAGACATTGATGTTCGTAAACATTTCTCCCGAGCCCTCCTCAGCAGGTGAATCACTCTGTTCCCTTCGTTTTGCCTCACGGGTAAACGCTTGCGATATTGGGGTTCCACGGCGTCAGACCAGCATGCGGCCTCCAGATTCACGTATGAGCTATGGTTGATCTTTGATCCAAGACTTCTTTTTGGATTTAAAAGTAACCACTGGTTTGTATTATGTACCAGTAGTACCGTAAAGCGAAATTCAAGAGTTCTAACGTAGGCTTACCTGTATAGTGAAGAAATAGATTATGCGTATCAGTAAACTCGGAGAATTCTCTATTCTAACTAGTTATTTGATTGAGCTTCATTACTCGATGATCTTTTTCCTCTCGAGTCTTCTGTAGTAATGCTTGATTGCTTGTTGAACGTGGATGAAGTAAAACTGACTAGAAGCGAAAAATAGTCCGCGCTCATAGTCATAATCTCAGAAAATCATAACTCATTCGTCGTGTACAAGTTATATGCCTTGAAGGAGACTTACACATCGGTAGAAAAGACTAATTTTTCTCTAATCAGATGAACAGGTTTTAAGAATTCACGCCATTCGATCCATGACCTCTTGGAGAACAGCCGTTGTGTCTTTATAGTATGTTTCTGTCTGAGGGAGGTCGCGTTGCTTCACGGCGCCATCAAGCTGTTGACAAATTGAAGGAAACAAGTTAAAAGTTTTTCAAGCAGCTGCATAGGATCTAAGAAGTTATCTGTTCGTTTTATCGTTACCTTTTCCACAGTGTCAAACAATCTGTTGGCAAGATCAATGAGAGGTTGTTTCTCATCGACTGGTGCTGCAGAGATAACTTGGTCGAAATCGAAGTACATGAATGTGGATTTCAGCCGCAGATACCTTCGAACATAGTTCAGTGTATCTTTCGCAATCAAATCCGCCATTGCCAGGAGATCAAATGCATATTTCTTAAGCCTGAACTTCCTCCCTTTGGTTCCGATATTTGCCATGTAGAGTCCCCTCTTCAGAAAAGACCGCGTTCCCGTCTTCTCATTTGCAATTTCTGCATCAAAACACATGGTTGGAGTGAGTGACAACGTAGCAAATGCTGTACCACTAAACTTCTCAGTACAAAACTTACTGTTTTGAGCAGAAGGCACGGGAAGAGGGCCGTCGAGCCAGAACCCATTGCCCTCAGCAAGAGAGACACCATTGCAGGAGTTGCCAACAAGTGCAACAGAGGCCAGGCCTAATGCAATTCTTCTTGTAGTTTGTAGTGGCTGTTCCTGAAAATCATCGCTTTTCTTGCCCGTAAAGCAAATAATGCTCGCTTTCTTTCGGGTTGTTTGTACGCTCGGAAACCTTGGAAGGACCGGCAGCGTTTCGGAGACTCCATTTAAGTTTGCCAAGCGAGCCATTGCAGAAGAATTGGCTGAGAAAATGGCAGTCTTGAACAAACAGAGAGTGGATTGGCAAGAATTTGAGCAATATCCTTTTCCAAATTGCAGGTTTACTACTGACCACCAGAAGGATATCCTCATATGGGATAATTTGGTCATTGTAACAAGGCTCAGTGATATTCATAAGCCCATATGGGCCCAGATCAGAATATTTTACAAACAAATTAGTGGCCTGTGTTTGCGAAGTTTGCCCTCAGGAAAACCATTGACCATTGGTTTCTTTTTCACCCACTGTTTTTCTTCTTTATAACCATGAATATCCGACTGTTCATTTTTCTGCATCTACTAAAAGATCACGTTTAAAAAAAAAAAAAATTTAAAAAAAGAGATTTGGTGAGAAGAATATAGTGTAAATGATAATCGATAGTTAAATATAAATAAAGGGTTTATAGTTTATGGTAAAGAATTTCGGAGTTGACCATTTCACAACAGTTATAAAACTTATCGTTATGAGTGATTATATTTTTTTTTTACATTTTTCACATTTTTAATGTTAATTATTATTAATCTTTCACCCAAATAATAAACACTATTCATGATGATTTGGAGGGTTTTAAAAATCTAAATGATAATGTAACCATCGTTTAAGCGTAAAGGTTGCAATCATGAGCATTTTGTATATTCTTTTCACACCTTTAAACTAATTATTATTGTAACATCCCACATCGCCCAGGGGAAAGGATCTTGTAAGCCTTATATATATATTCTCATATCTACCTATCACGAGGCTTTTTGGGAGCTCACTGGCTTCGAAGTTCGTCAAGCGAGTAGCGCGCGAGAGCACTCCCATGATGGGTGACTCATTGGGAAGTTCTCGTGTGAGTTCCCAAAAACAAAACTGTGAGGGCGTGGTCGGGGCCCAAAGCGGACAATATTGTGCTACGGCAGAGGTCGGGCTCGAGATGTGCTGGACCCGGGTCGGGATGTGACAATTTGGTATCAGAGCAAAACCTTGGTCTTGGTGTGCCAACGAGGACGTCGGGCCCCTAAGGGGGGTGGATTGTAACATCCCACATTGCCCAGGGGAGAGGATCCTGTAAGCCTTATATGTATATTCTCATCTCTACCTAGCACGAGGCCTTTTGGGAGCTCACTGGCTTCGGAGTTCGTCAAGCGAGTAGCGCGCGAGAGCACTCCCATGATGGGTGATCCATTAGGAAGTTCTCGTGTGAGTTCCCGAAAACAAAACCGTGAGGGCGTGGTCGGGGCCCAAAGTAGACAATATTGTGCTACGGCAGTGGTCGGGTTCGGGATGTGGTGGACCCCAGGCCGGGATGTGACAATTATGATTTTTTGTTTATTTTGAACTTCCCCTAAAAATCCTATTCATGAGGGTTTATAGGGTTTAAAAATCTAAACGACGACGTATTCATTGTCAAAGCATAGATAATGTGTTCACTAGCTTTTGCATATTTTATTTTCACATTTTTTTATAATTGTAAATTAAATATTACGGATTTTTTTAATATGCTTTGGTATTTTTAAATCCAACAAAATCCTCCAGATCATTTTGATGAGAATTCTAGGAATTCATAAATTGTGTCCGTTTATTATATATCGTGCGGTCAATTTTTGTCAGGTACGGTTTGTATTTAATTTTAAATAAAAATATTTAAAATAATTTCTGACAGTACAATGTACGATTAACGGATATGATTCACGAATTCCCGAAATTCTTATAAAGAAGATTCGACGAGGATTTGGATTCTTTTTAAATTGCTTTAATATTTTTAATTTGCCTTGAAATTTTTAGTCTCACTTATAGTAAGGTTTTCATAACGTGCTCTGAAATTTTATGTGAGATTAAATACATTGTAGAAATGTTTTAAGTAGTTTAAAATTATCAAACTTAATTTGTATCTTATCAAGTTAAAATGGGTTATCCACTCGTAATCTTGTATAAAGATCTAATAAGTTATCATGTTAAATTGTTGATCTCATTATTTTTATGATATTTTGAGTCGAGTTAACACATTATGTAAAAGAGGCATTGTCTTAATGATTAAGACTTCCTTTCCACGCCATTAAAAGAAAAAGAAAAGATATAAAAACGTTTCGAGTCTGAGTTAACACATTACGTAAAAGAGGCATTGTCTTTAGCGCATTTTAACAAAACACTTTCATGACTATTCATTTTTAATAAAAAAATTAAATTTTTGTCTTTTTATGATACTATTTACTATCTTTAAAAATGACTTTTTATTAAAAAAAAATAAATTATTTGGTTAGTTTTCTTTCTTCTTAATGGTTAAGGCTTCCTTTCCACGGCATTAGAAGAAAAAGAAAAGATATAAAACAAACGAGATTTAATAATGGTTTGGAATCCGGACCCGACAGAGGTGCGGACTGGACTCACAATAAAAGAGGCATTTTCTTCTTAATGGTTTAGACTTCTCTTCCACGCTATTTCTTCTGCTACGACTCACTCCCACTTTCACTTCCTCGACCTCGCTAAAACTTGGAGAGCGCGTGATTCACACTACCCATCGGAAATCTCTCCATCCGGCGCACATTACTCCTTTTCCGACTACGATCGGCGTTGTTCATCAGGTAATCGCTCACTTTTCTCTCTCTACCGTCTACTTATAAGAGGGGTTTTGAGGGTTTTTGTTGTGAATTTTCAACTTTTGGGCGTAGCAATGTGGATCGGAGTTGAACTTGTGTTTTGATTTTCTGTGTCCAGAGCGTTAGATCTGCCACATTTCTGTGAATGGAATGGAAGCTTGCTGAAATGTTTTAGGGTTTATGCCTTTATTATTATGTGTTCAGCGTTTGACCTAACAATCTTGTTTTTTGCGATCTGTTTGGTTGATGGGAAAATGAAGAAGGTAAAGAAAAATACAGTGGAAATTTGGACGTGGGTTTTCTTAATATTTTGGCCTAAATTATGTCAAAATTTTATGTAAAAAAAATAATTTGGTAAAGTCGCTGCGAGGAGATTACACGCATGTACATTATTCTGTGAATATTTTCCATGTTTTCATGGCCCTATTTTTTATTTTTTTTGGTGTATAAAACGGTGTTCCAGAAAAGGGATTGTTTGGGAGGATGAGTGCGAGAAGAAGTGGTGGAAATTTCAAGGGAAAAGATGTCTCGGGTGTCAGTAGCCCCAAGATTGAAGAGCTGAGTCATGTTGTTGCAGACGTTAGCCTGGGGTCCGCCCAGGATGATGGAGAGTGGGAGGTAATTGCCAGGAAGTCAAAGAACAGAGCTGGAAGCAGTGCTGCAAGACAATGGAGTACTCAAAATTCTAATTCTAATTCTAATTCTAAAGCTTGGACTCCTGTCGATGCTCAGAAGCCAATGCGGAACAATGGTGGATCAGGAAGGGGTGCTGGAAACTTCTGGCCTTCACAAACTTCTAATACGAGAAAACCAGCGGGAAGAGGAAATGTGATTCCCCCTCCACTGGACCATGGATGGAACTGGCAATCCAGAGCTGGTTTCCCTCAACCCAAGGACAGTGATGAGGCTGCTGCTGATGCTGCCAATGATGACGATGACAACTCTGATGCTGCGGGTGATACTGACGATGAGCTGTTCAGTGATGAGTTTGACTCTGATTCAAGTGAAAAGAGCCATGAAACTCGAAAAAATAGCAGATGGTTCAAGAAATTCTTTGAGATTTTGGATAGTTTAACTGCTGATGAGATTAATGATCCTGCTAGGCAGTGGCACTGTCCAGCATGTCAAGGAGGTCCAGGTTCCATTGATTGGTACCGAGGCCTGCAGCCCCTGATGACACATGCCAAAACAAAAGGATCAAAAAGGGTAATGCTCCATAGAGAGCTTGCAGAGCTTTTGGATGAGGAGTTGAGGAGGAAGGGAACTACAGTTGTACCTGCTGGTGAAGCTTTTGGTAAATGGAAAGGTCTGAAAGATGAGGAAAAAGATCATGAAATTGTCTGGCCTCCTATGGTTGTCATCTTAAACACTAAACTTGAGCAGGATGAAGATGACAAGGTATTAATTATGTTTTTCAAATTGGTATCTCAAGTATCGGTTGGTTTACATTTTCATGATTGTTTATAAAGCCAAGGTTCCTTGCCTTGTTATCATTTCCAGTCCCTCATTTTCTGTTGCTTTGAATTTCAGTGGATTGGGATGGGAAATCAGGAGCTTCTTGACTACTTCAGCTCTTATGCTGCTGTGAGAGCTCGACACTCATATGGTCCTCAAGGACACCGTGGGATGAGCATTTTGATCTTTGAGGCCTCTGCAAGGGGTTATTTGGAGGCTGAGCGTCTTCACAAGCATTTTACGGAGCAAGGAACTGATAGAGATGCATGGGACCGTCGTCGTGTCTTATTTCATCCTGGTGGGAAGCGACAGCTCTATGGGTACATGGCAATGAAAGAAGACATGGACATTTTTAACCAGCATTCTCAAGGTGTGCTCCTCTCTTTTCTCCATGCCCTCTATGTGTTTTGGATGGTCATTTTGCGCATAAAATAATGAGTTTTCACTTAAAATCTCTGAACTTTACATGCTAACTTTGATCCATTGAATTTTATTATGCAATTAAGATCCCTGGAAATGTTGTATATGGAGGTCTGACATGCTCCCATAACTAATTAGGTAAATCTAAGCTGAGATTTGAAATGAGATCATACCAGGAGATGGTCGTGAACCAAATCAGGCAAATGAGTGAGGACAACCAACAGCTTGTGTGGTTTAAGAACAGGGTTGCTAAGGAACAGAGACATGCAAAAGCCCTTGAGGAATCTCTTGGTATAGTGAGTGAAAAGCTCAGGAAGACGACGGAGGAAAATCGTATTGTAAGACAGAGGACCAAATTGCAGCACCAAGAAAACAAGGAAGAGGTAAGTTTCGCTGTCAGATAATTATGCCGCAATATTAGTGTAGAAACTTGTTGACACACTTGCATCAGGGTTTGGCTTGTCTACAGTTGGTATTTTTCACCATGTTGCGAGGTTTACCACCGTTTGTTTTTCCTTGTGGCTTCCAAATATTTTGTATGTATTTGTTGTTTGTTTTTAAGCAGATATACTTGCTCTTTTGTTTTGTTTTGTTTATTGGTTTGTTTGTCTTTTTTGGTGTGAAAAGATGTATCTGCAAGAACAATTTTTCAAAGACCAGATCAAGATAATTCATGAATCAAGGGATGCAAAGGAAGAAAAATTTGAGAGGCTGCAGCAGGAGGAACGTGACAAGGTGAAGCACTCATATCTCAACCCTTCAAACGCAGAGGAACAAAAATACAGGTAATTTGTGCCAAAGAATATGCGGGGACTAGAGAAAGTTAGGGCCCCAGTAGTGGGTTCAATACTTTTAGCCATGTGGTGCTTCTGGTTTTGTTTGATTTATATTTCTTCCATACTCATGGCCGTAGGTCGGAGGAAATTGAAAACTTCATCAAGTCTCAAGAAAAAGAGATGGAAGAATTTGTGGCAGAGCGGGACATGCTGATGAAAGCTCATGAAGACAATAAAACTGCAATGAAGCGGAGGCATTGGGAGGAAGAGGTAGAACTGGAGAAGGGTTTTGATGCGAAATTGACCCAGCTCATGGAGAAGTATTCCCCACACCTCCCGGAAGAAGTTGCTAAATGACTTTGAAGGTTAGATGTTAGTAGTGCATTTGGTTGGAGAGAGAGAGAGAGAGTGGCACATGAACTCTTAAGTCACTGAAAGTTTAGGGTATTTAAACCTCTTTCGTGGTCTGGTTAATCATAGATTCCAAGAATTATGCCTAGAAGTAAAAGGCAAAGAAGCAAACATTTTGAGTGTGGTATTGTATTAGAGATTGTCAAGTTACTTGGCATCAGTTGCGTTGTGTTACTTGTGCTGTTCAGAATCTATTTTGTATCTCAGTTTGGTTTAAATGCTGTTTTCAGCGGCTACTATTAGCTACTAGTGATAATATATCATGCTTTCTTCTGTTCTAAAATAATAATTTTAAGGTTAAGGTGGCCAAATCACTGTCGCTCCTTAGCTTCTTGATCATCTTTGTTCTTCTTGGTGCAGGTAATCTTCAAATGTCCTATATATTGCAAGTGTCCATACAATAAATTAGTCTATATGTAGTGCGAACTAACTCAGTTCTAATATTTGATGTGAGAATTATACGCACACAAATTAAACCCTCTTTTTGACAATTGTAGTATAGATGTAAGTAGGGTATCGTTCTAGGCCGGGGATTAGGAGGGCTTGCTAAAACCTCTAAAATAATTTAAAAACGTAAAAACAAAGTTTAAAACACTAAACTAAAATAAAAACACTTAACTAAAATAACTCAAAATGAAACTAACAAATAAACTAAAATAAATCAAAAGACTCAAAACAACTCAAGACTCTAGAAAATACAAACTAAGCTAAAAAACTCGAAACACACTAAAAATGACTCAAAATAATGAAAACAATTTAAAATAAAAACTAGGAAATTAAAATGGACGGAAATTAAATTAAAAGATAAAACTAATAAAAATTAACTAAATAATAATATTTTAATAATGGGGGGATTGATTTGGTTTCGACGAAGTAAACTAAGCTTAAATAAATTACAAATTGACAAAAACATAAAATTAAAAGTGAACGGATAGACGACAAATTGGCTAGAGGGTTTTTCTCCACACATGACACATATGCAACCTAAATTGATTTTCAGTTGTTCTTTCAATAAATCATGAATTCTCAACGCCCCAAATTAACCATGAATTGCATAGATTAATTCTCAGATTTTCCTTAAGTTAATGGATTGGATGATTGCATACGACAACCCAAAACATTCCCCACAAGTTCCCTACATGAATTGCATAATAGAGATACAAGCGAGAATCATTAAGTTCTATGAAAACCATAAGCATTGACAAGGCATTCGTAACTATGAACAGCATGATACGTTTGCCAGGAATTTACTTAACGCGATTGTGACTAGCAACCTTCACTACTCATGAATATAAGTTCATAACGATTAGGTGAAATTAACTTATATTCTAGCATCAAATTCATGCATGTAAATTAAGTATGCATTCTTAATCGACAAACATAAATAAGTTATTAATCAAGCAGTTAAGCAAATTAAATCACAACTCAGAAATCACAACTGAAATTACCAATTCAAATTACAAATATAATCATGGTTTCGAATTAACCTCTAGCCAATACAAATTAACTACACATGTTTAACATAATTTAAAAGTAAATTAAATTAAACATGTAAATAAAAATAAGAAAGAGAAAACCGAAATTAGGAGAGAGAGCTCTCTGTGTCCCCGTGGCCTTGCTCTCGGTGCTTTTGTGCCGCATCCCTCTGCCAATCAAGGCAGCTGCGCAGAGACCACTTCACCCGAGGCTTGGCCTCCTTCCAAGTCTGCTCTCTCGGTACTCACCCTCCGATGCTCTCTGTGCTGCCAAAATAGGGTGCTGCCCTATTCTCTTTTTTTTTATTTTATATTTTTCTTCTTTTCTCAGCTGCCTCAAGGCAACCCTCTTGACTTTTCCGTGACTTAAGCTCCCCGGCTAAACTGCCCTTCTCTTCTTTTCAACAGCTCAAAGACCGCCCCTCTTATTCCTTCTCTCGGTTTTTCTGACTTGGCCTTTAAGCTGCCAGGCAGCTTCTGGAGCTCCCCGTGTATGCCCCCCCCTCCTCTGTCCTGTCTTCCTTCTTTTTATCCTAACGCTGCCCTATGGCAGCTTTATTTTATTTGTATTCTGCTTTTCTGAAATCCACCCCCCGTATCCCCATTGGCCTGTGCATTGCTCCTTGGCGTGCTTATTGGCACGCTGACAACCTTTCTTCCTGGCGCGCACCGAGGCCTTAGTGCTTCTTTTTCCACCTAATAATCACACACACACAATCATCACATATATATAAATATAAAACTATAAAACTATAAATATATATATAAATATATATATATATATATATATATATTATTTTTCAAAAGATAAGTTCTATTCAACAAGCAAGATAGTTTAGACAAATTTAGCACTTAAAATTTTATTTATTCTATTTTTATTTTCTTAACTAGAAAAACTCTATAAAACACAAAATCAACGTAAATAGCTCAAAAATAACGAACTAACAAAGAAAAGACGAGTGAATTTGATATAAAAATATGTATAAATATGATCCGATCAAATACCCCCACACTTAGCTTTTTGCTAGTCCTCGAGCAAAACAAAGAAAACAGAAAAAGTAATAACATGAAAAAAACATTAGCTTCCCCTTATTTGACCCTCATAGAATTTCATTCGAGAACATAAATCAGCAAGAACCATAGCTAGCACCAAACAAACTAATCCAAGTTCATTTTCCTTATTCAAGTATTAGCAGTAATCTTTAAATCATCCTTGAAGTGTAGTGTGTGAGATAGCCATGCCAATGCAATTTCAAGTTTTTATTTTCAAAATCATCATATGCAAACTAGCACCCTTCTCACGGGATATGCACTCAATCACACATGTGTTTAGTTTTAATGTGTTTCGCTCAAAGAAACAAATGTGAAAGATCTACTATAAGCTTGCATAAAGATCACTTCTCCACAGTCATAATTGCAAAACTTAAATCAAGAGGACTTTTATTGGATGTAATGAGGCTTAGGGATAGGGCTATTGAAACGAAAGAATAGGAAAACACAAGTTCCAAGCTACATCGCAAGCGATTCTTTTGTTGAGATTTATAAGAACTTAAGCTCTCCAACGATTCTTTTAACATCTCCAATCACACCCTCAAACTGAAACTTTAAACTTTTTATTTTATTTTCTTTGAATACAATCTTTCTTTTCTTTTTCTTTTCTTCTCTTTTCTCATTTTTTTTTTTTTATAAATACAAACATGAAATACCCCCACACTTATTCTTTTGCCAAACTCATTCCAAGTACTTCATAAACATTTCTCATAAGACAGTCTCAAATTGCTTGCTTGGAAAGGGTAAGGAAACATGTTTGAGGTATAAGGGTAGACATATCTGGTGATAAGAAATAAACGGCTCAACAAAACGGCTCAAATTGGCAATCTAATGATATCATTTTTTTCTTTGGGAAAACATGCTTATTTGGGCCATGGTGGTAAACCTAATGCCTCTATCATTTTCAAGTTCATGCAATCAATGACAAATATTTCGAAAGATCGTTACGCAAGTTCTAGAGATGCATCTCACATAAGTTCATCACACATGAAAGAATAGGAGTGTATGAAAAATGCACCCACTTTCAATAGGCTCAAAAACTCACATAGGATGTAAATGGTCACTAAATTCACATATGAAGCTTTAAGTCATGCTTTAGTTTCACATCAACAAGGCTATGTGCATTTGGTTTTTCAAAGATGATCAAACATGTACAATACTAATAAGAGAACAAGGAATTTCACATAACACATGTTAACTAAGTTCTTGATAATCATGGTTCAAATTTCATCCAATTATATCATTGGGTCGGGAAACTAACAAAAATCTAATTCAAAACAATAAGGAAAACAGGACAATATTTTTGGATTTTTAAAATTTTTCCGAAAAAATTAAATAAGACAAAACTAATTAAGAAAACAAAAAGCAATAACATGGAAACAAATGAAACCAGTTCAAAGTCGAAGGTACAAAAATTTTCAATTTGGTCGTTTTTTAATACTCTATACCCCCACACTTAAACTAGACATTGTCCCCAATGTCAGAAAACAATAATATGCAAATAAAAATAAAAATAAAAATAAAATTAAAATTACTAAATGAAAAGAAACAAAATAAAGCAAAGGGACTGAAAACTTCTCTAATTTGCAGAAAACCAAGCGATGACCCCCAAGCGTAAATTTCGCAATCAACTTCAAGGGAGAAAATAACCAAACGTTCCTGCAAAGAAAAGAAATAAATCAGTTAAGCACGCAAGAAAATATAGAAAATTCAAACGAAAAATAGAAAATGAAAATAAAAGATAATGAAAAGAACTAATAGGCGATCATTGGTCGTCCTTGTTGATTTTCCACAGCTTTCATCTTGAACTGGATGGGCCTCCTTCTGGCAAGTGCTCCTCAGCTTAGTTGAGGATGAATCAGCACGTTGTCTCTACATGCTTCAAGTAGTCCGGTCTCCACGCAGGTGTGGCATCTTCTTGAACTCTTGGATCATCTCAGACTCTACCTTCATCTGGATGCACCTCAGACTCCTCCTGCTTCGTCTGTGAGGTACTTTTGTTTTTGAAGAAGTACCTCAACACAAGTTTATTTTTGAAGTGGGCTGGGAGGGGTCTGAGATGAGTACTCGAGAGCAAGACTAGGTAAGCAATCAGGATCTCACTTTCTCCATGTTCTTCAGATGAAAGTGAGGAGAAAGCGTAATATGAGATACTTTTGCTTTTAACCTTTTTAATATGAAATACTTTTGCTCTGGAAGGTTTGTTTTCTGGGGTGATCCAAGGGATGAAGAACACTGAATAACTCGAAAGCTTTCTTTGGGAAGACATTATCGGAGATGAAGAGAGGTTGAAAGGTTGAGAGGTTGAGAGGTTGAGAGGGTGTGAAGGTGTGCCTTTGCTGTGAAAGGCGAAGGTCGAACTTATAGAAATTTGGCTTCACAACCGGAACTGTTCCCTCACTATTTGTCGGCAGCCGGTGGATGGATGAACAGTGCCCGCTACGCGCTTTCTGACAACGTGTCCGTAATTTCCGCGAAGCTGACTGCGCATACGACGAGTGACGACAAATTGGAATGATGATCTTTTGAAAACCGGGGTTCAAAACCGGGTGCGGCTCGTGGTTTTCGCAACGCTCCACGCTGCACGTCATGAGTGACGACACAACCGGACAAACCGAGCCCTCGTGATGCCACGTGATTGCTGAGTCAAGCCCAGCTTTTGAGAAAGGAAACGGCTCTTTTGAGAAAGGAGCGTCGGCCTTCGATTTGCGCGATGACGCGTCTTCAACCTCAGAGGAGCGCCTCTCTTTGATTTGCTTCTTTTTATAGAGGCGCTAATTCTGATCCATCTCACACTTGAACTCCCTCAAACACTTCCTTCTGAAAATACTCCCTTCTGAACTCTTCCTGCACTTCTGCACTCTTAATCTTTCCGAACTCTTTTCTTCCGCTTCAGCAATCTTGATCTTTCCGAACTCTTTTCTTCCTCAACTGCCTCTAAAAATGTCTTGCCCTTCCGACCGTCGCCTAAACTTGAATGTCGGGGAAGACGATGACTCGTCTTCTCCGAACAACATTTGGAATCCATCCTTCATATCCCCCAATGGTCCTCTTACAGTCGGGGACACAATGATGAGGAACGATATAACCGCAACGGTGGTTGCAAGAAACCTTCTTACTCCCAGAGACACTAGGTTGCTGTCTATGCGGTCAGACGAGCTGGCTGTTCAGGACTCACTGGCTCTCAGTGTCCAGTGTGCAGGCTCAGTTTCGAACATGGGTCAGCGCCTGCTTGCAAGATCTCGTCAGGTGGAGTCGCTAATGGCGGAGGTGGTCAGTCTTCGGCAAGAAGTCAGAGGACTCAGGCACGAGAACAAGGAGTTGCACATGCTCGCAACTAGCTACTCGACCAGCATGAAGAGGAAGCTGGACCAGCTGCAGGAGTCGGACGGTCGGATTCAGAGCGATCATGAGCGGTTCATGGCGCTACTCCCGCGGTTTATGTTGCCTTCGTCCTCTGGAGCAGCACCAAGTGTTCCGGCTCCGGAGATTCCAACTCTAGCACTTCGTCTTCCCGGAGCTCCGTCAACCTCTGAGGCGCCACCTAACCAAAACCAATGATTGCTATTAGTTTTTCGTATTATTGTAATTTTTTTATGCTTTTAATGTTTATTTAACTAAATATATATATATATATATATATTTATTTTTATATATATATTTTTATTATTATTATTTTTTTTCAGGGTTTTTTTTAAGCAAAATAAAATATGTAAAATATGTAAATTAATGTAAAAGGACTTCGTTTATCCGCACTTAAAATAAACATGCCCTTAATTTATTTACACACAAACTAAATAAAAATCAACCAAATAACAAAATTAACTAAGCAAAACAAAAATGAAAACAGTAAAGAGAAGGGTTTAGGAATGCAAATCTGATTGTGGGTGATTCCTAGGCCTCCCTTCTTTATTCAAATGCATGGATTTATCATTGAACGGACGGTGGTATTTGAAATGATCTGACAACGGTCTGAGTTCCAATGACGGTGCCTGAATCATCAAAATTAAATTGTTAGTATAAAACAAAATAAAAATTAAAATTGGAGAAGATGGCTTACTGTCTTTCTCCGAAACAAACTCAATGACAAAAACCACGTTTTTGGATATTTCCGGGATTTTGAACTGGGCCAAATTGATTATGATGGTTGTGGCCTGTCCCGTGTCATCAAACTCAATTTCTTGGGCCTTTGTTTCCTGCACAGCCTCATTGATGTATTCTTGATGTTGCCCAACCACTTCGATATCTTGAACCATTGGAAGAGCGTCCACAATGTCTTTTTCACTATCTTCGAAATTTGGAATTAAAATTCTGCAAGGAAAAAGAACATTTGGTGGAAAAATATCAGAATGAATTGAACTTGGAACAACCTCACCATAGTTGGACGACATAGGGACTTGAGGGGTTTGAGACAAGAATTCGTCTAAACTGCCCAAGTCGTCCTCCTCATATTCTGCTTGCAGCGGCAATTCATCCAAGTTCGGGCTGAGTTTGAACGGTTCTAGGACAGCCTCATTCTCCATATCACCTTCCAAAGTGATGGCTTCTTCATTTTCAACTTCTGCCTTTGAATTTGCAATGGTGGAGTTGGAGAATTCACTTTGATCTTGAATCTGTGCCATGATCTCCATAATCTCCCCAACTTGCCTTTCCAATTCATCCACCTTATTGGTCCGGTCTTGCATCTCCTGGATTCGATTTTCCACTCCCTGATTCAAAGAGGAGAGTAACTTATTAAACGTATCATTATCCATAGATGTACCTGAATCGAATTGGGCATATTCTTGTGGTGGCTGTGACAGTTGACATGGCCATTGATAGGACTCTTCTGAAGGCTGCAATTGTTCTTCTCTTTGTGAGCCCTGCGTTAAAGAAATTAGTCCTTCAAGAATTTCATTATAATTTACGGCCATACTTGAATTCGATTGGAATTGTTGTGGGTGATGTTGTGGTGGCTGCATAGGTCTGGAATAGAACTCTTCTTGCTGCCAATATCCACTTTGTTGAAATTGCTGAGGTTCATCCCACATCTGATTTGAATAACCTCTCCAATCCGAATTGCAAGCGTTGGAAAACATGTTGCCCCTTGATTGGCTGTGGCCTTGATATCCCCAATCATCTTCATATGCAGAAAATTGAGGATATTGCTGAGTTTGATATCCTTGCCCATAAGGCACATCAAATGTCGGGACATTTGGCATTGAGGTCCTTTCGGCATTATTAGTCAATTGAGCAGTGAGCTGCGCCAATTGAGCTTGAATACTATCCATGTCTTGCTCCAATAATACCTAAAAATCAAAGAAACAAAAATAAATCAAATACAAAAAGTAAAACACACAAACACAAATATAAATAAAAACACAAATATAAAAATAAACACAAACAAAAATAAAGGGATTAGCAAAGTTACTAATCCCCGGCAACGGCGCCAAAATTTGATGTGAGAATTATACGCACACAAATTAAACCCTCTTTTTGACAATTGTAGTATAGATGTAAGTAGGGTATCGTTCTAGGCCGGGGATTAGGAGGGCTTGCTAAAACCTCTAAAATAATTTAAAAACGTAAAAACAAAGTTTAAAACACTAAACTAAAATAAAAACACTTAACTAAAATAACTCAAAATGAAACTAACAAATAAACTAAAATAAATCAAAAGACTCAAAACAACTCAAGACTCTAGAAAATACAAACTAAGCTAAAAAACTCGAAACACACTAAAAATGACTCAAAATAATGAAAACAATTTAAAATAAAAACTAGGAAATTAAAATGGACGGAAATTAAATTAAAAGATAAAACTAATAAAAATTAACTAAATAATAATATTTTAATAATGGGGGGATTGATTTGGTTTCGACGAAGTAAACTAAGCTTAAATAAATTACAAATTGACAAAAACATAAAATTAAAAGTGAACGGATAGACGACAAATTGGCTAGAGGGTTTTTCTCCACACATGACACATATGCAACCTAAATTGATTTTCAGTTGTTCTTTCAATAAATCATGAATTCTCAACGCCCCAAATTAACCATGAATTGCATAGATTAATTCTCAGATTTTCCTTAAGTTAATGGATTGGATGATTGCATACGACAACCCAAAACATTCCCCACAAGTTCCCTACATGAATTGCATAATAGAGATACAAGCGAGAATCATTAAGTTCTATGAAAACCATAAGCATTGACAAGGCATTCGTAACTATGAACAGCATGATACGTTTGCCAGGAATTTACTTAACGCGATTGTGACTAGCAACCTTCACTACTCATGAATATAAGTTCATAACGATTAGGTGAAATTAACTTATATTCTAGCATCAAATTCATGCATGTAAATTAAGTATGCATTCTTAATCGACAAACATAAATAAGTTATTAATCAAGCAGTTAAGCAAATTAAATCACAACTCAGAAATCACAACTGAAATTACCAATTCAAATTACAAATATAATCATGGTTTCGAATTAACCTCTAGCCAATACAAATTAACTACACATGTTTAACATAATTTAAAAGTAAATTAAATTAAACATGTAAATAAAAATAAGAAAGAGAAAACCGAAATTAGGAGAGAGAGCTCTCTGTGTCCCCGTGGCCTTGCTCTCGGTGCTTTTGTGCCGCATCCCTCTGCCAATCAAGGCAGCTGCGCAGAGACCACTTCACCCGAGGCTTGGCCTCCTTCCAAGTCTGCTCTCTCGGTACTCACCCTCCGATGCTCTCTGTGCTGCCAAAATAGGGTGCTGCCCTATTCTCTTTTTTTTTATTTTATATTTTTCTTCTTTTCTCAGCTGCCTCAAGGCAACCCTCTTGACTTTTCCGTGACTTAAGCTCCCCGGCTAAACTGCCCTTCTCTTCTTTTCAACAGCTCAAAGACCGCCCCTCTTATTCCTTCTCTCGGTTTTTCTGACTTGGCCTTTAAGCTGCCAGGCAGCTTCTGGAGCTCCCCGTGTATGCCCCCCCCTCCTCTGTCCTGTCTTCCTTCTTTTTATCCTAACGCTGCCCTATGGCAGCTTTATTTTATTTGTATTCTGCTTTTCTGAAATCCACCCCCCGTATCCCCATTGGCCTGTGCATTGCTCCTTGGCGTGCTTATTGGCACGCTGACAACCTTTCTTCCTGGCGCGCACCGAGGCCTTAGTGCTTCTTTTTCCACCTAATAATCACACACACACAATCATCACATATATATAAATATAAAACTATAAAACTATAAATATATATATAAATATATATATATATATATATATATTATTTTTCAAAAGATAAGTTCTATTCAACAAGCAAGATAGTTTAGACAAATTTAGCACTTAAAATTTTATTTATTCTATTTTTATTTTCTTAACTAGAAAAACTCTATAAAACACAAAATCAACGTAAATAGCTCAAAAATAACGAACTAACAAAGAAAAGACGAGTGAATTTGATATAAAAATATGTATAAATATGATCCGATCAATATTGGCGTCTATGTTGATCGATTTGAAGTGAAAGACTAATACCAAGTCCAAGTTGATATTCTTCCCAAACAAGAAAACTGTTGATATCGATCGCCCCTCGTCCTATTGCAAGTATCGACTCATTGTGTTGATTCTTGAGAAATTGTACTAATTAAATCTCAATTGTCATTTGTCCAGCTACTAATATGGATACTATCATTGGAAATGGCTATTGCCAGGCAGTGCAGTCGGACGTTCCATCCCCAAGTACAGACATGAGTAAACCATGCTCCGATAGATGTCGTTCCAAATACCCTAATACTGCTCCAGATGCAGCTGCAATGTCATGCCCGACTATTCTCCGGCAGCAGCTCGACTGCATTATCTTGCGTATGCACATATCCATGTTAGGTTAACAATAAGAAATTAAAATAGAATGTACATCTATATATCATGCCCGACTATTCTCCGTTGTGCGCCTCTTCATGGATTGAATCCCCATCCATTCGCTAATGTTCACACCAAAAAAATGTGGCATTGCAATGGTTTTTAGGATTAAACAACCGAGTTTTATACGCTAAGACTTGGTGGAATTTCCCCCTCTGCTGGACTCGCTTTGCTTTCGATGTTTTGAACAGTTTTCTCGAGCAGAATATAAACTCCACTCGATGTCCCAGACCTTCAACTCTACTCCAAGAATTTAGAGAACCAAAACGTAATCAGATGCTCATTGTCGACACAATAAACCGCCAATAACAGTTCCCCATCAAACTCAACCAAATAACGTTCCACTGGTTCATAGAGAAGAGATTCTCTTGGCATGTAGTAGTTTGTTCATTGTTTCCAGGCTTGGAGCGAAATATCTAAGGCATCCAAGGCCAATGAAGAAGAAGTATTCCCCACGCCATAGACATACAAAATTCCATCCACATATGCCATGTCACTGGCTTCAGTTAGATTAAAATCATAATTATTACGTACACTTCTCCATCTTTTCTCTGTCGAGTTATATGTGAATATAAAGCGATATCCTTTACTGCAAGGATATTGTTTTCGC
This sequence comes from Crataegus laevigata, assembly GCA_963580275.1. Classification (NCBI taxonomy): domain Eukaryota; kingdom Viridiplantae; phylum Streptophyta; class Magnoliopsida; order Rosales; family Rosaceae; genus Crataegus; species Crataegus laevigata. The sequence goes on from OY756946.1 coordinate 8,974,694, forward strand.
CTGGGACAAGGATGAAACAATCAGGAGAAGTTGGAGTGGTTGTAAAGATTGCAAACCCTACCTTTTCAGTGAAACCCCGTCCCAAAACTCGTTGTATTTTCATATTAACGGATTTATGAAATTACCAAATTATCCTTGAGTTGACTTTGTTTGACCGTCTCGTCGAAATGCATAATCTTAATTTTATTAATTTATTCTTATCATACTTATTGCCACGAATGGATTCAGATTTATAATGAAGATTCTACGTTTGAACGTTGAACTTTTTCAAATATTTTGTGTTTCGTATATTACGTTCTTAATTTGCGAACCAAGGGGACCCACTTGGATTTTTTGTCCCCCTTATCCCTGTCCAATACGGATCCCTCCTTTCTTTTTGGATTTCCTTTTTCTTATCTCTCTCTCCCCCCTCACTTTATCATTTTCTCTCAAACTCCCTCTCTCTCTCTCTCTCTCTCTCTCTCTCACACCCCCCCCCCCCCCCCGATGAACTCCCACATGTTTCGTAAATTTCCCAACGTTGGTAAGCTTCTAGAAACCCTTGGGATGTATTTTAAGGTTAGATCGAAACTTGTTTTAAGTTGTACATACGTGAACGCCAAAATAGCTTGGAGTAGCTTATCCCAGTTTTCCAATGAGCACTGCCAATTTTGAGGCGATTTCCGGTCAAACCAAGGCGAGTTAGCCGTTGTGCAAGGTATTATTCTCTTCATGAGCATTTGAAGTTGTGCCCATGATCTGGCCAACCTGTGGCCTGAAACTGGGTTGACCCAAAGCCTTAACCCGGATCCAAACCTTCCCCAGAAATTGGCCTAAACCTTTGGGCCGGACTACTAAGCCCTAAAACCCAATTACCCAGCCCACTAACCTAAGCCCAAACCTAGAACTGAACCAGCCCAAAACCCAAAACCCAATCAGCGCGTGGAGCACACGCGCCTTTACCAGAGGTACTGTGGTGGCGGCACCGACGACTTTTCCGACCAACTTTCCAGCGACCTAAATCTACGCATGGCTATCCGGGCCGTCTACCCAAGGTCCCCTCTTTATGTTTTTTTTTATGTCCTAAATCCGTTTATGACGTCTGTTTTCTGAAATTCAATTGTTATGATAGAGTTTTATTAATTGGACCTTTTATGTGCTTAGGTGTGTTTGTTAATGGCGTTCCCGTCCTTCCTATTTTGCACGGCTTTTCGATGACAGAGTATGTGTGAGTGGACCCCTTCTAATATGCATGATTTCACTATTAGAAATGCATACATGAAAAGTATGATTTAATGGTTACGTTTTATGAAACGTTTATGAGTAAATTGGATTTCCACTTTATGATATATCATGCTTTATCGAATTTACATTCTTTGTAGTATATATGATTTATGATTATTTACAATGAACATGATTTATGATATGATGTTTGAACTATTAAGCTCCATTGAGATATATATTTTGGATATTTATGTTCATGATTTTCTGTGCTTATATATGCCCACGGGAAGGAGATACAAGATATGGCTTCAGCCGGGCATGGGTTGGTGGCTTTGGCTAGGAGATAATTATATATGGCTCCGGTCGAGTGTGGGTTGGTGACATAATATATATTTTATGAAGTTTTATGGCATGGTAGGGTTTTCAGAAATCCTATTACATATTATACTATTGAGTTTTCATAAACTTTGGGGGTTAGTACATTGATGAATAACTGTTTCAGTATTACATATATATCAACTTGGTCTACTCATGTTTTGTTTTGCGCCCCCTCAGGAACTAGGAACGAGGCATACGATCCGCGCTACGAGGCATTCCCTTACAAGTGATTTCATGTCATCTTCTCTGCTTTGACATCACTTGTAATAGTACCTTACGCTTGTATTTTGAATTAGATATATGCTCTGAACATGTCATGCATTATCACTATCATTCTACTGACGGCTGAATATTATTATATTATTTTAGTAAGGTTTGTATTTGAATATGACATTGCGTAGTTTGCTCAAAATTTATATGCATGTTTCCCATGTTCTCGGCATATGCATTCATTAAATGGCTTGCGTTACCTTCAGGTAACAGCCAACACGTGGCCATCTTGCTGTTGTTTGGACATCGGGATCGTGGCATGTCATTTTCACCCGTGTTCAAATCTAACAGAGGCATTTCCAAGAATTTGATTGCAGAAGGGATTGAAGAAAAAGAATGATGTCCTCGCGCCACTGGATAAATTTTCTACTGTTGAGAACAGTAACCAACCATATTTTGAAGCATGAAGTTGAGCATTGGCAATGAGTCATCTCCCTTCCAATATGATGATAAGTTCGTCTGGATGACAAATCAAAGAGCTCGAACGCCTTCACGGTTTTACCATCGCCCTTCTGGCACCAAGGGGACACACTATTCAGGCATGGTGATGATGGCAAGTTTGCACTCAGTTGAACCCATTCTGGAATATCCCGCCAACTCTTGCACACAACAGAAAATTGACAAAGATTAAGATATGAGAGATGTTTAGCTTAGACCTGGCATTCGTGTCGTGTTTCCCGTGTTCATGTCGTTTTCGTATCATACCTGATATCTTAACGGGTCGTGTCGTGTAACACCCGTTAAAATAAACGGGTAAAATGACCCGACCCGAAATTGACCCTATAATATTAACAGGTAATATGACCCGACCCGTTACCTGTTAAGGAAAATATATTTTAAACTAATAAATAATCAAATGAAAAACATAATACTAAATAAGTATATACATACCATATTGTCACATCCCGGCCCGGGGCGGACCACTTCCCGGGCCCGTTCCACCACCGTAGCATGATATTGTCCGCTTTGGGCCCCGACCATGCCCTCACGGTTTTGTTTCTGGGAACTCACGAGCAACTTCCCAGTGGGTCACCCATCATGGGAGTGCTCTAGCCCCCTTCTCGCTTAACTTTGGAGTTCCTACGGAACCCGAAGCCAGTGAGCTCCCAAAAGACCTCGTGCTAGGTAGGGATGAGAATATACATTTAAGGATCACTCCCCTGGGCGATGTGGGATGTCACAATATTATCACATTCAAAACATAAAAATGCATTTGTCTTTTAAGTATTACATATATACATACCCAAAATAAGAGCAAAATTAAAACTAAAAAAAAACATTAGAACATTACAAAATATCAAATGTTCAAAAGATTTGCAAAATTAAGGGAGTTATGTTTCAAGGTTTTGGACCTTGCACATTTTCTTACAATCAAACTCTTCAATTTTCATCAATCACCATGGGAAACGGTATTAGAACTTTGGCTTGATATATTGTCTTCAAGAGTTATATTGATGATTTTTCAGTGAGGCTTCTACATTAGCACTCTCTTCTCGTTTACTCTCTTCTCATTTATCTTATGACAATTGTTTAAGTAAAGTCTTTAATAGTTTTTTAATTAATGTAGATGAGTGAAAAATATAGAAAAAATATATAAACGCTCGTAATGACAAGCTTTACAACTTTTGTGAAGGGCTTAACTTTGAAATGTGCCACTATAATCATATAAGGCATAGATCAAAATTTAACCGTCGATTATTATTTACATTTATACTTCATTTTTTCTCACCAAATTTTGTTTTTTCAAAACATGATCTATTAGAGGATACAGGATGATGAACGGTTTGGATCGTTGATATTATGTTCAAAGTCTTATTGTTAGTGAAAATATTGCTTGGTGTTTATAAAGTCTCTACAAATTATATAACATCAACTCATATTTCAATTAACTGTAAATATCGAGACGATCAAAGATCCTAACCGTTCATCTTCCTATATCCCCCATAAGAGCATGTTTTCAAAATGAAAATTTTAAAAAATGAAATTCAATATAAAGAATAAACCCTAAACGACAATCGATGGTTAAATACAAATTTAAGGTTTATGGATTATAGTGTCGGATTTTGAAGTTGACCCCTTCACGAAAGTTGTAAAGGTTGTCACTACGAATGATTGTATGTATGTGTGTGTGTGTATATATATATATTACGTTTCTTACACTTCTACAATAATTATTATTAATTTTATTACTTTCACACTCAAATAAAAAATATTATTCATGACGGTTTGGAGAGTTTTAAACATCTAAACAATAATGTAAGTGTAACCATTGTCTATTCGTGGAGGTCCGATTAATCACTAGTGTTTATATCTTCTTTCACATTTTTCATACTTGTAGGGATGTCTTGTTGCCTATATTAATACTATACTAGTTGACTTTAATTTTGGACAACAATATGTTAAGTAAAATTTATCTTATTAATGATAATAAGAAATTCTCATAATAAAAATAAATAAATGAATAAAACTTTTTAAATTTTTTTTATATAGAATAATAATATAAAAATATATATTTAATATAAAATATACCAAATATGGCTATTGTATTTTATAATAAATTTTTTAGTAATTAAACTTTAAAATTATAATTTATTTTTCTTAACGGATCAAAACGGGTTACCCGCGTGTATACCCGTTATTAACAGGTTCTTAACGGGTCACCCGATAATGACTCGATTAGTTATCGTGTTGATCCGAAACCTATTATTTTCGTGTCGTATCATCGTGTCGTGTAAGAAACTACCCAGTCTAGTTCAGCTACTTTGTTTAATATATCAACTAGAAGATCAGACAATACTCCAGCCATATAATATATATTTTTCTTATACCGGTGATATTTTACATTAAATTCAACTAAACTAGGAGGAAAAATTTGAATATGTTTACGAGGATCTTCTATGGCAAATCACTCTTATTTGTTTATGCGACTTTGCTGCCCTAGCTGGTTTCAAACTTTGGCTTTACATTATACGAAATAAATAAAAACGTGATGAAATAAAGCCCAAGCCCATGACTTATTACCTAGGTCCATACCCAGCAACCCAGCAACCCAGCAACCCAGCAAAAGCGTGTGGGTGAGATGTGTAGAGTTGGATCAATGACGAAACACACACCCAGCACACAGCGCGCACCACCTGACACCTGTGCTGTGCCATCAAATCCCCACGTGACCATCAGCACACAGATTCTTCCCCTCTTTCCATACGAACCCGCCTCCTCCACCAACCCCCCAAGACGGCGAATTGACCATCCTGTTTGGTTCCGAGGATTGACTAGTCCCCAACCGGAAAACCGCTTCCCATTTTTTTCCGGCAGTGTCCAAACATGGTCTCCCCGGAAAACACCAACTGGCTCTTCGATTACGGGCTCATCGACGATACCCCTGTCCTGGATGGCAACTTCACTTGGCCCGTTCAGCCCATCGCCGGTTCGGCTAGCGTCAGGTACTTCCATTTCTTCTGTAATTTTGTACTAATGATTAATTAATTCTTGCTTTTGGGCAATTAATCCGACTGGGACAAATTAGGGTTTTTTGAGTTTTCGTTTCTGCTTTGATTTTGGGGTTTCTGGATAACCTCTGCGAAATTGGGTGGTTTTGGTTCGTGGGTTCGGACTGAATGGTTGGAATTTGCTGATTTTAAGATCCTTTTGTCTTATTCCCAATCTGTTGTTTGGGGCGTTGGTTGTGATTGTGGGTGTTTGGTTGATTGGGACTGTTTAGGACTGGGAAATATGTGATGATAGAGGCTTGGATTCAAGCTGGTTACTGATTGAATGGCTTGAATTGTACTCTGTTCTTTTGTTGGTGGGAAAAAAAATATCGAGTTTAACCGATACAATCACATTTTTAGGGTGTTTGGCTGAATAAAAGGTAAAAAGTAGCTTTTTAAGAACAAAGAAGTGACTTTTCCAACAATTTAGGGAATCTATGGCATTAATAGACCAACTGCTTGTGCTATAGGATTTGAGTGTAATACATTTGTAGGACGAACATAATTTGTCCACTAACTTGAAGTTTTCGTGGAAGCCACTGCGAGAGCGATAACATGTCAGTTTGTTTTGATTATTCCTTTTTCTACGAATTGTAACTTTAGTGTATGAGATTTGCTGAGTACTAGTGTTGTTTGGAGTTGTGAGGGTCTGAGGTTATTTTCTACTGAGAGAAGATGATGACTTTGGTGGTGGGATTTATACTTTAATGGGGTGACAGTCTGTTCTTGCAATGAGGGTTCCTGATGAAAAGTGGTACACATATATGCATATATTCATGGGCTTGGTCTATATTGTGGATTCATTATGTGATCATCTATTATTTGTATGAGGTCAGAAAGCTTTGGTCATAATTTTATATATTTTTGGTCGGTTGGAGGCGGCAGAGTTTAGAAATGTATTGGATGTTTGTATCATGATCTTTCTTTCTGTTGTGTAATGTTTATTTTGTTGTATGCAAGGGTTTGTATTGTTTTTTCATTTTCTTTATTCTGTGGCATTCCGTAGTGTTGAACTTGATGGCTCATTGGGGGATGCTGAGGGACTTAAGGAAACTGGCTCAAAAAAGAGGTACAAACTTTGAATTTCTCATCAAAGAGATCACCATGTGTAACCACTTCAAAAAGCGTATTCTTATTCTCTTTTATGTGCTTTATACCTTATCATAGTTGACTATTTTCTTTAATGCATGTGCTGCTGTGCAAGAGATCATGAATTTGTGCTACAGAAGCCTTAGTCGAGGATGCTAAACTAAAGTTTATAATGATCTCTTCAATCACTAACATGCATCCTTACTGTCATCATCTATCTTTGGTTTTTCAATCCTGGGTGATTTAATTTCTTATTTTCTTTCAATTTGGTTTTAAAACACCTCCTGTCATATCTCCACAAATTATTATGTTGTCTTGAAAATCACCACCTAGAAGTTACATGTTAGTATTACAAGTGAGTTGATCAAAAGCTAGTACGTTTGTTTTAATTCATCTTATTCCAGCTGTCTTCCTCTGTGTGTTGCTTTTTTCTCGTTGCAGGGTCAGATCTGAATCATGCAGTGGAACAAGCTCAAAGGCATGTAGGGAGAAGTTGCGAAGGGACAGGCTAAATGACAAGTACATTCTATTGTTCTCTTTCGTTTATTAGTCTCCTCTTCTCTCCCTCTTGTTTGAGGCAGGCTTGTCTTGTCTTATCGCTTGACATGTACCAATAATAGGTTTGTGGAATTGGGCTCTATTTTGGAGCCTGGAAGGCCCCCCAAGACGGACAAGGCTGCCATTCTGGTTGATGCTGTACGAATGGTGAATCAATTACGTGGTGAAGCCCAGAAGTTGAAGGACACAAATTCAGGCCTCCAGGAGAAGATCAAAGAATTGAAGGTATGCCTTTGTTTCTTTTGATTGAAAATTTGGGGATGGATCACGTGTAAAAACCCTTCAATTCTAGATGGTTTGTACTCTTTATTCTACCTGGTAGAAGTTGATAGGACATACGGACTTACATAAAAAACTGCTGATGTGACAACGTGCAAAACATGTTTTCCCTTGTGCAGACAGAGAAGAATGAGCTTCGCGATGAGAAGCAGAGGCTGAAATCGGAGAAAGAGAAGTTGGAACAGCAACTGAAATCCATGAATGCGCAGCCTGGCTTTTTGCCTCCCCCTCCTGCAATTCCTGCTGCATTTGCGGCTCAAGGCCAAGCTCACGGCAACAAGTTGGTGCCTTTCATTGGTTACCCCGGGGTTGCCATGTGGCAATTCATGCCACCTGCTGCTGTGGACACTTCGCAGGATCATGTACTCCGCCCGCCGGTTGCTTAAGTCCGGCTTAATCTAAAATGATTGGGGTGGTGATTTGGGATAACATTTTGTCCCAAACAAATGTATTATTATCGTGTCATTGTTCATGTATTTTTGTTTAACTATGTACTAACTGAATTTGGTGGGTGAATTGACTGTATTTGCAACTGCAATTGCAAACCTGGCTACTTTTATGAATTAGTATGCTGGTATTTACATGTAAATCGTATGAACTAGTAAGTTAATCTGGCAACTTCTTGTTACCATTTTTTAGGATGCTATGTTAATCATCTTATGCACGTTATCGATTCGGACCTATAACAATGTGTGATTGACTTAAAACACTGTTAATGCATTGACTAGTTACATCCAAGTTCTCCGAGAACTAGAAATTAGGAGTCATATTACAGCTGTCGTAGAAACTAAACAAATATGAACCAACAAACGATTGCAAAAAACCGAAGTTAAAAAGTAACAAAAGTGGAAGTGCTTTTGCAACCTTATCATGAAGTGCTTCTGGCAAACTACCTATTTCTGTCCCGGCTTTCCTCCCCTACAAATTAACATTTCGAAAACACCACCAAAACTCTCACGTCTCCATCCCTTCAACCCTCCTCCAAACCCTAAAATTACCACTCTATCCGCACTCTGCTCCTCCCTGTCCTCCTCCCCCACCCCTCCATCCTCCAAACAAGCCGCCATCAAACAAGCCAAAACCTGCCTCCCCACCACCCTCTCCTAGCCCCTCAACAACCTCCGCCTCACAACCAAGCTCAAGAAGCCCAAACAACCCCGATTCCGACTCAAAATCCCCTCGCCGACGACTCCCCGGAATCCCTCGCCCTCCAGCTCTTCCAAGACCTACCAATCAAACGAATATCCTCCAAAGTCAACTTCTTGATCGTATGGTCAAACGCTGCCTTCGCGGAAGCCGCATTGGAAGCCTTTGGGGCTTGCCCTTCGAGCGCGGTTGAGCATTCGGACATTTTCTCCATCGCCAACGATAATACCGGAAATTTGAATTCTGCTGACGTTGCGGTGTTTTTGGCGCCAGAGGGAACCCAACTGACGGTTACAAAAACGGTCACTGATTTGTTGTTCCGTGGCCGGTGGTGATCTTCAACCCCAAGTGGGCGTTCGAGGAGGAGGCGGAGTTGGGCGAGCTCGGCGGGTTTGTGAGTTCGTTTGAGGTGATTTTTTTCGTTCGTGGGTTCGGAGGTGAAGGGGCTTTTGAGCAGAAGGAATGGCGTGATTTTCAAGTGCGTGAGAGATTGGGGTTGTGAGTGGTGATAGGATTTTTACTACCTACAAAATAGGGATAAAAATACACAAAATACTTGCAAGAAAATAAAGTTGTTGTAGTATAAACGGCTCAAGTAAGGTCGTTTTCTGCTGAGATTATTTAAAACAATTAATACAAAATTGAAATCTTGGCTAATTATTTGAAACAAAGATTTGAAAAGTTTGATTTTGAATTTAAAATTAATAAAAACGAATTTAACAAAAGTAAATTAGGAAAAAACAATTAACCAATTCAAAAGGAAATAAATCAAAGAGAAAAGATTATGATCAACCAACTTGGAAAAACACTAGGATTCCGTCATCCCCTTAACAATTCTATGTAGTTTTACCAATCACTTATGACTTATTCATGCAACTTTGAAGGTTAGGTTTTCCTTATGCATATTCTACTTGTGGCATTTAAGCTAGAATGTATATCAAACATGCAATCCGTCTGTGACATTCAGATTAAATCTAAACATGCATGACTCATTAAGCTTTGTGAAAACCCTTTGAAAAACCATGCAACCCCTATGACGTGGCATTCGCCCCAGGTGAAATTACAACTATCAATCACAAGAAGCAATACTCAATTCCCCGGTGGCATTCCGACTGAATTGCATCCGATTACTTATCTAAACATCCTAATGATAGCTAAGCATTAAGATATAAAGACAGTTTAAAGCACAGTGATTAATAGTTCAAAGTAAGCATGCATAATATCATAAGCAATTAAATAAAAACTACATATTCATGCTAAGGCTCAAGGCTTCGCCATAACAAATGAAAATTAGTTACACATACTCATAATAAAAATCAAAGGAAATATCATTGACTAGAAAAGAATGAAGACACCTTGTAGGTAGAAAGTCTGAAATTCTCCAAAGTCTTGTTCAATTCTCTCTTTCTCCAAACTTGCATTAAATAACCCTAATGGCTAAAAAGCCTTTTTTATACTCCTCATAATTAAAAAGGAAAACTAATGAAAAGGGCTTGAAAACTTTGAGTTTTAATGATAAGGACAAAATAAAGGGTAAAGTGAATAGTGTCATGATTGACTTTTTAGTGTAAAAATGTGGTTTTTCGTTAAAGTGAACAGTACCGGGAGCTTTTCGTTAAAGTTCCCTAATTAAAACCCTCATAGGAAAAAGTTTTCTAAAAACTAAGGAATAAAATAATAATAAGAGAAATAAAAATTACATTCTTATTCTAGTTAGGAAACTTGCCTATCAAAAGAAAAGCCACGTTTCTGGACCTTTAGAGCTCCAAAACAAGCCCAAAACGAGTCAAATGAAAGATCTGGACCCCCTCTTCAAGTTCCGAGAACAACCCGAGTCCAAAATCCTTCATCCTCCAGCCCAAAAGTTGCAAACAAGCTTTGTAGCCTAATCTGGCAGCACTGCGCGCTGACCATAAATTAATTTGCCACGATCAGAAACTTTGATTAATTTATGCTCCAAACAAATCCGCATGTCCTATATTGAAATTATATAACAAAGTATCAAAATCTCACCAAAATAATAACTAAAATAGACCAAAAATAGGGTATAATATATAATATAAAATCAACTCATGAAGTGGTGAGAGAAATGGGCTGTTTTTGTTGAGGAAGGAGGGGAATTGAAGGTGTTTCGGCCTTTAAATCGCGGCCCTCGATCGGTGAAGTTGAGAACGTTTTGTATAAGTTGGTGTCCATCAGTTCGCCTGTGACGAAATCAGTGAAGTTTTTCAGGGATTTGGTGTCGAATGTGACTGGAAACAAGTAAGTTTTCTTTTCTTCAAGGGCTGTGTTTGTGTACTCTCTGATTGATAAGTTTTGAATGTGTACGAGGTGTTTATTGAATTGTGTGACTTTTACATGTCCTGAACTCGCGGTTGTGTATTTTGTTGATTACAAGGGAAAGAATTTGGATTTATGTTTGTGGATTCATCATTCAAACTTGCTGTATATGTTCTCTGTCTTCAATTTTGCTTTCTGCCGTCCTCACTCAAGGGTCTCGATACTCATTAATGGCCGGACTAATTATGATTTCTATAAATTTAACAGTCGTTAGGAAAAACCGAATCCTGAAGCTGTCCTCCCAGCCACCGTGTTAACTTGGCACCAGGATGCACCGTGCTGTCCATTAAGCGTAGGCAAGCAATTTGTAGTTAAATTCAGTGCTCTTTCTACTTGTTGTCCAAAGAAACAAACTTCCGTCTCTTTATCTCATGTATTTGAATCTTATGAAGCATGTGGTCTTGTATTTTATTGCATGTACTACATCTAACATATAGTCGTTAAACAAAACTGTATGATCGGAAGTTCTAATCACCGTGTAAGGGGGAAAAGGAAAGAAGAATACAGAGTGATGGGTGAAGGAATGTGCACTGAGGGAAGCGAGTTCCGCATATCAGAAGCCCGGTGCTGTTTTTTCATCTTGCATTAAGTATTGAATGCCGTGAATTGGGGAAGAACTCTCTCTCTCTCTCATTTTCCTTTGCCTCATATACAATACACTCTTATCATCAACATTTTTGATTTATTCCTCTGAAAATCCAACTTAGGTTGCCGTGATATGACAGCCCTTGATGAATTTATCTGAGAAGTTGACATATTTTGCCCAAAATGGCCGAAGTTTTGGAAATGCAATATCTAGCCAGGGCTTTGCTCTCCCGTTGAAATGGATGACACCGGCACTCTTAACATCTGCAGAACTTGTGTTTTCCTGATATCCCAGTCCCAACATGTGCCAGAATGGATCGATAACATGGACATGCCCGTGGAATGCTATTAGGCCGGGGGGCAATGTTCCTAGCTGCCAAAGGCTCAGGTCTGATTTCAAGTTCTGCATAAAGATAAGGATCATAAGATAGGATGATTTTTAGAAGACAGTAACGCATTTTCTCGATAAATTCTTCTTGGGAAATCTTGAAAGTTACAAAGTTAAGACTTCTTTCACCTGTTCAAGCCAATGGTGGTACGTGAGGCTTATGTTGGTTTTTCTCCAAGCATCTAGGTCGAAGATGTTCATGCCATAAGCCCAGGCGCATGTCTTGGGGTCGAAATTCTTAGATATTAAAGGATGAGAGAAGTTCAGATAACTCTTATATCGCTTCGACATCACAAAGTTATCTTCTCCCTTGCATGTCTCAACTGCTCCATTGACCTTTCCATTCATTTCGATATCCCATAGCGGTGAAAGATCAGTTTGAACGACTATGTCATCGTCCAAGAACACTATCTTATTAAGACTAGGAAACAGCTGCATTGAGATTTAGTGTAGATTAGCACGAATTGCAGAGAAAATGCAGCACTTTGTCTAGGAAAAATAGGCTTATGGAAGCACTATAAGATGTCGTAAAAGCTATTAAACCATTGTTAAGCATGCTACCTCTGGTAGATGTATTCTGATGTGGTTCATGAGAGAGTTGTACTTGGGACTAAGTGCCTGTAACTTTGCTGCAATAACATTAGGCTTCTCGGTATTATTTGCCACAATGGCCGAGGACCCGCCTCTAAACTGCGACCTCACCCTTTGGTCTTTCTCCATTGCTTCCAACACCGGCACCTTCCCCTTTGTAAACCAATCGAAATGGTGCAGCGCCTTGACCTCAATTATGGCAGGTGATAACGAATGCAGAGAAAACCACGCTTGCATCGGATAATATGTCTTCCTGTCTGTGATAATGTGGAGGACAACTTTGTGAGGGTGCAATGAGTTGCGAACAAGGGATGCGGCAACAACAGAGGCGGCAAGCACATTGTCGGAGGCAAGAACAAAGTGGAAGTAGGAGTTGTCAACGAGGGCAGGTACGAGTTCAGCAGAAGGGAGCTGGAGGCGAGCAGCCGCATTGGAGGCGTGCTCGTTGGCTAACCTCAAGGCTAGGCAGTGAAGCTGTTTAGGTATGCTGCTTGACGCTACATGCCGGTATAAGTACTCCTGGATTTTGGCATTTCGGGTTCTTTGCTCAAGAAGTGTGACCTGAAAAACATGCACCGTGTCTTATAACTCAAAATACGCTTGCACCAAATACATGAGACATAATTTGGAGCCGATATTTGGCTACCTAGCGTTATTGGAATTTCATTGCCGATTAGAGAAATATCTTATTAATTACTTTTCAAAAAATTAAAACATTGAGAACAAAAGTACCATTTCTCTGAGCTTGACAGCGAAATTCCTTGCGTCTAATTTTCCGTCCTTAATTTCAACCATAAACTCGTCTAAGGACTGAGGAATATCAGATCTTCCTTGTAATTCATGCTTGCCGATGGGTTCTTCTAATATTTGGAATATTACTTCTGGGACCTTACAGAAATTAATTACATTGTTATAGACAAAAATAAAACCAAGTAATTAAGGGCCTGTTTGGTATCTTATTTGAAATTTTTTATCATTTCTCAAAACATTTCTTAAGAACATTTATTGAAAACAATTTTCTTTAAGACTCAAAAACTTGTTTGGTTTGCGATTTAAAAATTTTAAATCTTACGACTTAAACTTGATTGGATTGGAGTAAAGACTAAAAAAAGTAAAAAAAAAAAGAGGAGAAAGAAAGAAGAAAAGAGAGAGATATATTTGGAGTGAGAGGGGAGGAGGGAGAGAAAAGAAATGAGTGAGTTTAAGTTTAAAAACTTTAAAAACTCACTTTTTATGTTTTTTAAAGAATAGACTAATATTTTTGAGTTAGTCTTAAGTTTAGTTTTTAAAAATAGTCATACCAAACAAGTTTTTAAGACCTAAAACTTGAAAACTGTTTTTGAGTTTAAAAAGTTGGATTCAAGTACACTACCAAACAGGCCCTAAATAATATCTCATCAACCAGACGTAGGGATTAAGAAATTACCCTTGATTCTCTTCTTCCCAATATTTTTGGCCCTAATCTTTTCCCCAAGCAACCTACCATTGAAACAAAAATTAGGGGTTACAAATAACTACAGTAATGTGTCTAATTATATTTATTTGTACCGAGTTTACCGTCTAGTTTTTTGTCTAGCAATATTTAACTGTTAAAATTAAATTATGTTTTTGTACTGAGCGCTCAAGTTATAACTAGTTAACAAAAATGAGTGCAGGTTGCTGTCCTATGCTATTCATCTGATGGTTCATAATATATGGTTTTAAAAAAAGAAATTATGGTGGGATAAATTCTGAAGTTGCAGAGACAACAGATACAAGCAGCACATTTATCATATCCCGAAAGGAGCTTTGAGCTTTTACACATGACAAAACACATTTTAAATAATTAAGCATATTTAATTATATCATTCAATAGATTTTAAATAAATTGGATATCACTTGACATATGACAAAACACATTTTAAATAATTAAGCATATTTGACATATGACAAAACACATTTTAAATAATTAAGCATATTTAATTACATCATTCAATAGATTTTAAATAGATTGGATATCACTTGACACATGACAAAACACATTTTAAATAATTAAGCATATTTAATTATATAATTCAATAGATTGGATATCACATTCACATTCACATTCATATTCACGCCACTTAGCACTACGGTCTAAAGGTATTCTTTTTCACTTATAAGTGAGAGGTCTTATGTTCGATTCTCGCTAAAAGGAAATTTGAACCACATTATTGCTAGCTAATTGTGAGGTTAAGCCCAACCCCCAGTACATAATATCCTTTGTTCAAATTTTTTTTTTTTTTGGCAAGGATAATATCTGCGGGACGGGGTGGTCATAGCCTTACAATATGCTAGCAATAATGTGGTTCAAATTTGCGAGAATCGAACCTAAGACCTCTCGCTTACGTTTAAAGAGAAATACCACTAGACCGTAGTACTAATACGTTTGAAGAGGAATACCACTAGACCGTAATACTAAGTGGCAAAGAAAAATGAAATTAGAGTATTGTTTTTAAACAAAAGCTCAATCAAAGCTTTGGTTTATAACAAAGTTCTAAAAGACGCTAGACACTAGTTGAGCGTCGAGCTGGGGCCTAGCGCCTATGCGGTTAGGCGGGTGCCTAGGCGGACTAGGCAGATTTAAGTAAATCTATTATATTTCGTGTAAATAAGTATCTATTTATACTTAAAAAAAAATATATAATTTCATTATAAACTACAAACTAGAATGACATATATATTAGAAAGTATTGGAACATAATGAAAACATGGGGAACATGCATATAATGTGTATTTATTTACGTATTCAACAAGTCTCTTACAATTTATTGAAAAAAAATAAAAGCAAAATAAAAGTTATCTATTTTCTATCTAAATGAGTTGTAACCTAGGCGGGTCTTGGTGGGCTAGGTGGGTGCCTAGGCAGGTCTAGGGCCCCTTTCTTAATTTTCAAACGCTTAAGCATTAATCGGGATGGTGGCCAACCGCTTAACGCCTAGTTAGAGCATAGGCGAGAATTTTTATAATAGTGGCTTCTAAAATAAAATTTGTAAGTATTGAAGTAGTAATTATTTTGAATAACTTCAGATTCGTTTATAAGTGTTTTTAAAATGACTGAATGCGTTTTTGGTAAAAATATTTTTGAAACCAATTCTTAATAAAAATCCAAGCGGATTCTAGAAAAACACTTTAAGTGCTTCCTATCTGGTACATCTTCTAAAAAGTACTTTAGAACCGAAAATCAATTTTACCAAATGTCATTTTAAAAGCACGTCAAAACGAGCCATTCGTTAGAATTTTTATCCTTTATTTAATTAAACTCTAATTTTTGTCCTTTATTTAATTAAACTCTTTTATTTTAAAAGAAAACTATAGTTGAGTTACTTAAAATGATCTTTGACCAACGTTGTGGTATATTTAAGAACCAATACTCATAGATTAGTTCTTCAAGAACCAATTTTCCAATTTTCTGAAAGAACACTAAAAAGTTGTATGTTATAAATTCCTCTTGTTCTTACAGTGACTAGAATCTCTGTTATCTGAACAACTTTTTCTAGCAGATCATTGTTTGTTGGCAAAGAATTAATAAATATCAAGCCATTGGTTGATCAATATTGTAATATTATTTGCCTGCAATTGATATTTTGAAGACAGATACGACATGCTTTTATATGAAACCTAGATAATATTGAACAATCTATGATAAGTCTCTCACGTGTGTATCTTCACACTGGCAATTCTTATTCTTTTCCGTTTGTAAAGGAACTACTTTTCTTATCTACAAGATTGCAAATAACTTCGACATGTTATGTTGTTAAATTTTCAAGATAAAAAAATATATTTAAACAAGAATCTGTCCGTACTTGTCTAGATTAATAATCTAATAACATAACATATGAAACTGCATTGATAATTTGAAACCTATAGAGAGTTGCTAGAATAATATTGGGTTTGAAAGTACATGCACGCACCTAGTGAGGAGCACTTGCTTTCCCCATCAATGGTGTCCACAGCAGTCATCACAAACGCGAACCTGAGAAGAAAAGTGAAGAACAGAATGGAGTAGAAGAGCATCCGGTACGAAAGCCGCCTCGACCCAACTTTCACCTTGATGAATTCCCTCACTCCTTTCCCCGGAAACACCGTCACATGCCTCAGGCTGGGAGATATGTGAAGCTGCATTTTTATTGTTTTGTTCAGGACACCAACAAAACTAACACATACACACCCAAAATGTTATTTTCGGGTGGGAAACGGCAAATTCCAGTCTGATCAGGCAAACAAGGACATAGTAGAATTGCAAGAAGCAATGTTGTGTAAAAGGAAGGGTTTTGATGGTGTTAAGGTAGCTATCTGTTACCTAACCTTGCTTAGTTTTTGGGCTATAGCAGGAGATATATTAGGGTATTAATAATATTATTACTATATGTGGAGAAACATGAGGAGGGGGGTTGTTAAAGAGATAGAGACACGGGACTGGTGGTGTTTGCCTTTCTGGTTTGGGGAGTTTGGCTTGGTTTTGAAGGAGGGAAGTTGACGAGGGAGATGAGAGAAAAACAAAATTAAAATTCATAAAAATAAAAAATTAGAATATAATAATGCAATAAATGTTTGGTTTGGTGTTTGCTTGGCTTTGCCTCCACATGAGTTCTTGTTTCAAAGAGCTTCGACCAAGAGAGAGAGGGTGTTTGACAGAACAGGGCTTCTACATGGAAAATGACTCTTCCTCTCTCTCTGTCTCTCTCTATGGGCTTTTGGTGGTTGGAGTAAAATTGCGGGAACATTTGATTCTAATTTTTTTTTCAAGCAAATTGGCATTGTTTGAACTTTGACTTTCAAGTACGACAGTTTTGGTTAAGAGTATTTACATTTCCACACGACATATCGAGTTCAATTTATGGATGGTATTTATGCACATTTTTGGGTTGGTATTTTTTGTATGTTGCTATGATATCCTATCCATGGACACTGCCCATGAATTTTTGGGGAAAAACCTACTTGGTGCTATGTATTTATGCTTATTTTCTTGAGAGTTTTAACGAAATATTCTCGGTACTGTTTACTTTTAACGAAAAATCATCTTTTTATATTTCCCTATACTATTCACTATATCTTTAAAAATGAATTTTCATTAAAAGAAAAGTTTTTTTTTTAACTTTTCGTTAGTTTTTTTTTTCCTGCCTTTTTTTTGTTATATTCGTTATATAGGGTAGAAGGCCCAAAACAACAAATAAACCCAAGTAGGGATATCCATGGGTTGAACAACTCTATATTTTTGGTCCTTCACCACAAGTTAAGGGTGGTGTGGTTTCAAATCCAGTTAACATACCAAATTTGTTAATTGTTTGTCTTCAATATCCCTTCAAATTCAATTTAAGATGTAAATTTATCTTTATAGACATTTAAAAAATAAAAAACTCAAAATCAAAGCATGCGTTCTTTCCTTTCAACAGGTCCCTCATTTTTCCTTTCAATTCTTTATTATTTAATAGAAATAGAAATAGAAATAGAAATAGAAATTAGTAAGAATTGGAGAGGATCAATTTATCGTATGAGTTTACAGGAGGATGCCTGAAGGACACTGCTAGCACCAAAACACTTGCTTTGATGGAGTCTTCATCACCCTCTACAGTGTTGCGCTGGATAATGAAAATTTGTGTTGAAGGAGTAATATATAAGTGGCTGAAATTAGGATGGACTCAAGCCATCAATAACATTCATCACATCTCTTGCCTTTACTTTGATCTGGGAAATCTTACATTCAAAGAAAGGCTTTGAAGTCAAGAAAATGGCAACATCATGATACAATAGTTTATAGACATTACAACAAAACCAAGTTCAAGATTATGCTTCACAAATGTTTCAAAATAGACAAGGAAATGTTGTACAGATCATCTATGCGAATCGAAAAGAGACTGAGGGCGAATGCAAGTAAGATAGCATGAGATCATCCATGTGGTACTTTCAGTTCATTTTCTCCTGCATTCTATTAAGTTTCTAGCCAAAATAGAATGCAGGAGAAAAAATTTGTAATGGTAAGAGTTTGATAATTGAGTGTGTGGGCTTATAATAGATTTTTGTTTTATTGTTACTTTCATCATGTACTTAATAGTAATAAAACAGTAAGGTAAAAAAGATAATTTATATTTAAAGTTTAAATTAGGTGTAAAATAATGTTATATGAGTTCAAATAAAATTTTCTAAAACGTTTGAAATGATTCCTTACATAATGGGTATTTCAAATGCATTTAAAGTGCAGTACATCAAGTTATTTCAAATACATTCAATTTAATGTAGAATCTTTAGGAAAAGTAACCGTCTTTCGGACTCTAAATTTGTTTTTCAATGAAATATGTTTTTTCGTATTACATTTACTGATTATATTGCTGACTATGGACTTGTTTGGAAGTACTTTTAAAATTGCTGAAAGCACTTTTAGTTTTATATTGGGACCAATTTTTTTGTAAAAATGTAAGTGGATCCTGGATAATCACTCAAAGTGCTTTCTACAAGAAGCACATAACTGGTGTTTCTTGCAAGAAGCACTGCAATTGCTTTTGAATCTCTAAATTCGTTTTTTCAATGAAAAGTTTTTAATTACATTTACTAACTACCTTGCTGACTACCTCTGTAATAGAGGTTGATAATCTAGTCAGTAACATAACGGGTCTATAAATCGCCTTGAGCTTTGACTCGTATGTCTTTTGTAGTTCTGTTGGCTACAAATGTCACCGAGCATACGTGGCGCGCAGGCCGAGTAAATAGTAGACTAACTAAGTCCTTCAAACGTGTGCGGGGCGTGCCAACTCGTCAGCCGAGCTCGGCCAAGGAGTAAAATGTCTTGATGTGGTGTGGATGCGCGCGACCAACTTCTGTATCTTGCGATTGCGACCGAGGAAGGAACACCTCTCGGCCTTTGGGTTCTAGAGCCTGAAGACAAGGCTGCTATTTTACAAAGTTCACGATTCAAATTCGGCTTTCAACGTGCCGAATGCGGTAACCTGGTAACACCTCACTTCGCCGAGAAAGGCTGATGAGATGACCTCTGTCGAGGGGGATTCGAAAATCCTCTTCGGCCGAGACTAGGATAAATAACCAATCGTCCCTGTCGCAGTGCTGTCAATCCAAACTGAAGATGCTTCACGGACGGTCGGTTCTACGGCAACAGTGCTGTCTATCCAAACTGAAGATGTTTACCGGTTGCCTCTACAGTGCTGTCAATCCAGACTGAAGGTATGGAGGCGAAGAAGAAAATAAAATTCTCAAGGGTGTTGAGAGGTTTTGCGCAGGGCAGATTTGTGTGTTGTGTTGTTGATCCTTCTCTTGTTGCCACTGCTTCTGTATTTATAGGATCTAAATCCTCTCTTGTTGGGTCACGTGAAAAAGCCATTTGCTTTTTTTTCTTGTTTTCTCTTTTCCTTGTTTTAGGGCATGTTTTTCACCTTAAATCAAGGAAAAGTTGTCGTTCTAGGCTTACCTAGTTCTTAGGGTTCCACGTAAACCCTCTTTTAGGCCGAGAAGATCTTTCCTCGGCCCAAAGTGATATTTTGGGCCCAAACATTTGCCCCCTCGCTCCTGAGGTCGCTGGTTATGACCGAGCCCGGCCTTGAAGGAGCGGGAACGCCTCTATCTCTGAAGCCGTTGATCTTGAAAACGATCGGTGCCCCTTGCCTTTCCTGCCTCTTGACTTTCCTTGCCACGTGTGACACCCTAATGCTCTCAGCAACCCTATCGACTGCACGCGCAGCTACTGAACCGTTTTCCACTATTGCTCGCCGCCACACGCAATCGTGCATCATAATGTACGCGTGGGATGTTCGGTCTTTTCACCTGGATCCCTTCAACTGTTCGGAAAATCTTGGCGCTTTTCCCAATTGATTTCGTCTTAATTTTGAAAATCAAACGTCTCATCTTCCCACCAAAACACCTATAAGTACCCCGATTACTCCCCACTGTCACTCTTACACTTCTGAAATTTTCAAGCTTCCTTGCTTACCCCAACTTTCTTCATCTGCACAACCCAGAAAATTTTCTCGAAAAACCCGAAACCCTCTTCAATGGCCTCCTTCATCTCCAAACTAAGTGCCGAATGCAGAAAAAGCAAAATCGACAAATCTGATGTCAAGCCTGTGCGCTTTGCCACTGATATGGACGTGCCTCATCTCATCCTTGGGCCGCTTTTCCGGGATCCCGTCCCTGCATCTGTCATCGGCTTGTGCAAGGATCACTGCCTTGCCCCCTTGCTCTCTGGAATTGCCTGGTCCAAATGGGACTCGGCCAAACCCCAGGTTTCCTGGCCCTCGACCCCAGCGACCTGGACCAGCTGGGTACAACGGATGTCAGACTTTTTTGGTGCCGAATGGAAGGCTCTGGGCATTTACGATGCAATCTGGCTTTCCACTCTGGAAATCACCATGGACAAGGAGCTGTTGATGGCAGCTCTCAGCTTCTGGTGTTCGGCCACCAACACCATGGTTCTTCCTTTCGGCCCGGCCGGCCCTACCGTCCTCGACGTCTCGGCCATTTTGGGGACTCCCTCCTCTGGTGCCCCTATCGACGCCACACTTGCTGCACATCCGAGAAGGCTAGACCTGAAAGCCTTGTTTGAAATCCGAGCCGCCGAATCTCTGAGAGCGGAGGATAAGGAAGTCTCCAAGGAGGAAGTTCAGAAGCGATTCAAGAACTTCTTCAATTACAACACCCTTTACGTCCACTTTGCCGGTCATGGGCAAGACGTGGCTGGGAAAGGAGAACATGAGGCTTTCCTCTTCTATTGGTACAACAAATTTATTTGTTGTACCAGGTCGAACAAGTGCTTGATCGAGAACATGCCGGTGGCCGAGGCCCTGGCGAGTGGTCGCGCCCTGGCCCTAAGTCCGGCCATACTTGCCAACCTCTTCCATTGCTTGGCCGAGACAACTGCAGCCGAGATCGATCCCCAACAAAGTGGGCCTCTCTGGCTCTTTCAGCTCTGGCTGCAAGTCTACTTCGCCGTGCTTCGGCCTGATCTGACATCATTTCTTCCCACCGAGGCGCTCGGCTCTCAGCTGGTCTCTCTGCCAGTACCTCAACACCGGGCCGAGGAAATCTTCACCTTCTTCTTCGGCTTGAGTAATCTGTCAGACGACGAATTTTTGATTTGTCGTCGTCAAACCTACCCACCGTCGATCTGTCTCCCATCTACGGCATGGGACGCAGAAGCAGATCTCATCCTTCGTCAACAATGGGGTTCGCTCCTGTTGTCGCGAGATCTTCCTCTCGACTGCGAGGCCCGTCGAGCAAGCTGGGAAGTTTATCATCCCAACTTTACAGCCCGGCAACTTGGGTATGTTCAAGGCGCTCCGGTGCCTCTTCTTTCCTCCCGCTCTTTTCTCGACCGAGGACGTCATTCCGGTTTTCTTGAGAAGGATTTCAAATCCACCGAGACAGACTTCCAAGAGCGGTGCACCAAATTCCGTCTTAAGCCGGTCGAACCTGAGGCCATCTGTACTGACACGTTTGGTGATTGGTGGGAGGCCTACACCGGGGACTTCTTCGGCAAGCCGGTCGAAGACATAGTCGAGACACTTTTTGGGGACAGACCCAAAAAATCTGCCCCTGTCATCAAAAACATGACTCAAGGTATGTTTCAAACCCTCCCTTCACCACACAGCTTTATCTATGGTTGTCTGATCCTGGGTTGGTTGTCTACTCTAGGCGGTCGTGCTTCCCAGTTGTCCGGAGTGGTCACGACAACTGTGGCGAAGAAGAAAAAGACCGTCCTTTTCCCCAAAACAATCACGACTGTCGCCATTAAACCCGCGACGAAACGGCCGCACAAAGAGGCCGAGGAAGCTGACAAATCTTCCCGTTCTCCAAAACGTCAAAAGAAAATGGTTACTCAACGAGAACGGGAGGCTTCCGTTGCTTCTGGCCAGGTAGTGAGGCGACCATCTCAAGCTTCGCCGGGAATCAGGATTGGTCAAGCCCGGTCGTCATCCGCGGCTAATCCTTCCCCCAAGGTTGTACCGAAGCCTGCTCAGCGGATCACGTCCCCCTTATCCCAAGGGACTTGGGACTCCCCTGTTTTGGAAGCAGTCCCCTTGGCCGCTAAATCTTCCCCGAAGTATCCAAAGGCATCAACGGTCGTTTTGGAAAGTGACGAGGTTCGTATATACTTCTTTCTTCCTCTGATTAATCTTTCACACTTGGTCCTAACCGAGTATCTTTTTAGGATGAGGATGAAGTCCTTCTTCCAAGTCCTACTCCAACGGCCGAGAATCCTTTAGCCGATCCTCCTGTGATCGACAAAGGAAAGCAGGCCGCTGTTGAGCCTAAAATGCCGACAGCACCGGTGGTTTCCCCTTCGGTTGCAAATTCCACCATCCCTTCCCATGAGGTCCCTCCAACCACTGTGAGTTCTCTCTACTCTTTAGAATTCCTTGACATTTACCTCGAATGATTCTTATGTTTTTGTTTTCAGCCTACCTGGTAGGCCGAACTTGACGTTCTGTTTTACACGGCCTCTGGTGGAGCCGGTTCCTCTGTCTCGCCAACCAGATCTGCCGCCGGGGCCGCTGATCATCCGGCTTTCTCTCGGCTGCACGATGTTCTATCGTTGTCCGCCTTGGAGGTCCTCTAGAACAACGGCCTTGAAACTATTGGGGAGTGTTTGAATGCTCTTGCCTCCGAAGGTCATCTGGACGATGCCACCGTTGCTCAGTTGTCTTCGATTTTGGAGAAGACTCGAGACTTCTTCCCAATTTTTGAAAACGCCCTCCATTCTGGCGACGTTCTGAAGGCTGACGAGGCTGCCCAAGAGGCTGCCCGGCCGGAGCTTGAAAGTATAAAGGCAAAAAAACTTGAGCTGATGGCCCTTGATGACCAGATTGCGGAACTTCAACGTAAACGGTCGGATGTCGCTTCTTCTCTTGAAGCGACATTTGAGGCTAACAGGGCTAGGCTGACAGAGCTTGCGGCCGGCGCCCGGCGGATTGCGCGGATGAAGTCAGAGAGGAGGATGCGGGAAGCCGAGATTACTTTGGGGGAGGGGAGGTGGTATGAGCTGAAGGCAGCCCTCACGGCTTATCTTCCTTAGTTTCATAGGATTGTGAATTCACTTTTTGTAGGTTGTAACCCCTTTTTCTATATAAAAAACTTGTTTACTCCTGCATTTCCCAGTTGGTCGGATAATATTTTTTCAAAAATTTTCCGTTAATCGGCAACTTATGCATTAAGCCACCTCGATCTTTGAGATGATATGCCCCCTTGCCGAGAACCTTATGAACAAAAAACGGCCCTTCCCAATTCGGCGACCATTTGCCGAACCTTGGGTCCTTTAGTCCAACTGGTAAAACCGTCTGCCAAACCAAATCTCCTTCGCCGAACGTTTTTTGTTTAACGCGCTGATTGTACGCTCGTTCGGCGATTTTCTTTTGCGCTACTAATAAATTGTAAGCGTCAAGACGGACACCTTCCAGGTCTTCCAACTCCTGTCTCATGGCTTGACTATACTCATCACCGAACAGACTACTGTTTTCTATCATTCGTAGTGAATTGACACTTAACTCGACTGGTAACATGGCATCATGCCCATAGGTCAACGCATACGGCGTCGTTCCCGTGGCTGTTCTTGGTGACGTTCGGTAGGCCCACAGCGCTTCATGTAACTTTAAATGCCACATACCCGGTCGTTCCCTCACCATTTTTTCAAGAATCCCTATTAAAACTTTATTACTTGCTTCGGCCTGCCCATTGGCTTGTGGGTAATATGGCGAAGATTGCTCGAGCCGAATTTTGAGATTCATTGTGTATTCCTTGAATCGGCCAGATGTGAAAATCGTGCCGTTATCCGTTATGATTGTTTCTGGCACACCGAATCGAGTCACGATATGTTCTTCGACAAAATCACACAATTCTTTGGATGTCAATACGGCGTATGATTTTGCTTCAACCCATTTGGTAAAGTAATCCGTTGCTACGAGTATCCAAGCGTGCTTTGCCGAGCCAGATGATGGTGTAATTTTGCCGATGACATCCATGGCCCATCCCCGAAACGGCCATGGTTTGGTGACCGAATGCAATAATTCGGCCGGGGCCCTCTGTATAGGGCCGTGAATCTGACACTGTACGCATCCCCGTGCGTACTCAATGCAGTCTTTTAAGATATTCGGCCAAAAATACCCGTGTCGGCGAAGCAACCAACGCATCTTTCGGCCGGATTGATGGGCTCCACATATTCCTTCATGGACTTCGGTCATTGCTAGTGCGGCCTCTTTGGGGCCGAGACACAACAACAATAAGCCGTCCTCGCTCTTCCTATATAGAGCGTTTTGGTATGACACATAGTTTGTGGCATGAACCTTCGTCTTACGTTCGTGTTTTCCATCAGGATTATCAAGGTATCGCATGATTGCGCCTCTCCAATCATCTGGACCTGGTAATGCTTCAACCGCGCAGATCTCGACGGGGTCTCTTCACTCCAGTAGCGATGGTAATGACATTACTCGTGTCCGAATCACATGATCCTGGCTAATAACTTGTTGGTTAACCAAGGCCGGGTATGAGCGTCGTACGACTGGTATCGCTCGTCCTCGTTTGCCCCCCATGAGTTGCGCGTCGGAGGCGATTTGGGCCAATTCATCTGCGTCGACATTATGGACCCGGGAGACGTGCTCGAATGTGATACGGTCAAAAGACTCGGCCAAATAGCTAGCGACCATGTGATAAGGAGCTAGAGTGCAACTCATGCAACGAAAAATGCCATTGATCTGGTTAATGACAAGTTCAGAGTCGCCGAAAACCAAGACGCGGGGTGCTCGCAAGTCATGAAGGATGCCGAGGCCAATGACAAGAGCTTCATATTCGGCTTGATTATTGGTGCAGTCAAAGTCAAGTTTGAAAGAAAAATACCATCGATGGTGCTCGGGAGACTGAATGACGATACCTACGCCGGCCGAACAGGAAGTGCTGGAGCCATCGAAATACATTATCCAGAAATTGTCCCGCGCTTCCACCATGCCGATTTCGAGATCATTATCCCCAAAGTCGTATGGAGACGGGTGTTGGGCCAGGAAATCAGCTAAGGCTTGGCCTTTGACGGCCTTCTGAGGAACATACTGTAGATTGAACTCGGATAGTGCCATGGTCCATTTCCCAATTCGCCCTTTGACGATTGGCCGAGTGAGCATGTAACGGATGACATCAGTCTGGGCAATGACTTGAGTGACGGATGGAAGCATGTAATGCCGAAGCTTGGAAGCGGCAAAGAACAATGCTAAACAGAGATTCTCAACAGCCGTGTAATTGATCTCGGGGGGATTGAGGTGGCGGCTGAGATAAAAAATAGCTTGTTCGCGGCCGGCATCGTTGTCTTGTGCTAGAAGGCAGCCGATGGATTCTTCGGCCGCAGATATGTACAACTTAAGAGGTTTGCCACGGCGGGGCGGACCAAGGACAGGCGGGGCAGTTAAGGCTACCTTGATTTGGGTGAAGGCGTCGTCGTGCTCGGAGCCCCATGCAAACTTGTCGTGGTCCTTGAGTTTCAGCAACGTGGAGAAAGCTCGCATTTTCCCTGCCGAATTGGCAATAAACCTTCGGAGAAAATTGACCTGGCCGAGCAGAGACTGTAATTGTTTCTTAGTTCTGGGGGCTGGCGCATTGATAATTGCGCGGGCCTTGTTTTCGTCAATCTCAATGCCGCGGTGATGGACCAAGAATCCCAAGAAATTTCCTGCCGAGACGCCGAAAGCACACTTGGCTGGGTTCATTTTGAGGTTGTGCCGGCGCATGCGTAAGAAGGTTTGGCGAAGGTCCTCTAAGTGTGACTGCCGACGCTTGGACTTGACCACAACATCATCAATGTATACTTCGACTGTTGTACCGATGAGGTCATGAAAGATGGTATTCATGGCTCGCTGGTATGTGGCGCCGGCATTCTTGAGTCCAAATGGCATAACAACCCACTCATACGTGCCGAGTGCCCTTGGGCATCGAAAAGCAGTTTTGTGAACATCGGCCTCAGCGATAAAAATCTGATTATAGCCGGCATGTCCATCCATAAATGAAAAAATGGCATGGCTGGCGGCCGCATTAATTAAGAGGTCTGACATTGGCATAGTGTATTCATCCTTGGGGGTTGCCAAATTTAAATTCCGGAAATCGATGCAAATGCGGAGAGCGCCGTTTTTCTTGAGGACGGGAACTATGTTTGCTAACCATTCGACATATCTGGCTGTCCGAATGAACCCGGCATTCAAAAGGCGAACAATTTCGTCCTTTATGCCAAGCTGAACTTTGGTCGAAAATCGTCGAGGTGGTTGACGAAACGGTTTGCAACCAGGCTTAATGCGTAACTCGTGCTCAACGAGCGTTCGGTCTAAACCAGGCATCTCGTGATAATTCCAAGCAAAACAATCCTTGAATTCATTTAATAAATCACGCAACTCGGCTTTCATGGGTTGGGGCAACAAAGCGCTGATAAATAAAGGCCGTGGTTCCTCGGCCGTCCCGACATTGATTTCTTCCAAAGGGTCCTTAACCTGAGGCCGATGGTCTTCGAGTTTGGCCGGTGCAGGCTGGACCTTATCTAGAGACACCACCGGGCCATTGTCTCCCTCTGCGAGAAACTCGACCAAATTAATGCCGGAGTGTGGTTGGTTGGAAATTGTATACCAATGGGCCAGCAGTCGTTCCATGGTTGAAGAGACTGCGGCCTGGCGTCGGTCATGGCTGTCGTCAGTCATCAATAGTAGGGAAGAAAGTGGCTAATCCGAGTCTCGCCGAGTCCTGGTGAACAGTTTCGGCGGCTACCTCGATAGCCTTTTGTACGGAAATCTTCGTCGGCCGGCCCTCCTCATTGACACCGTGAAGGGTGATGTAGCCGACGTGATCATCATAGTAACGAGCTTGAATCATGTTGGCCTCAAACGGCTGTGTATCGGCCGGGTGGACGATGACTGACTTGCCATCCCAGAAGATGAGGACTTGGTAGAGGGAAGATGGAATACAACCAGTCTGATGGATCCAATCACGACCAAGGAGAGCGTTATACTCAGTCTTTGAATCCACAATGAAGAATGCAGTCATGTGATTGCGACTGGCTACGGTTACGTCCAGAGGCAATACTCCCTTGGTTTGGGATCGGTCACCCACGAAACTGCTCATAGTGATTCCTGATGGAATGAGTTCATCGTGTGACCGTCCCAGAGCGCGCATGACGGATACGGGCATGATATTGACCGTTGCCCCACAGTCGACGAACACCTTAGAAACTGGGTAGCCCTCAATATGAGCCGTGACATACAACGGCTTTAGATGCTGTAGATTGGTAGTGGGGGATCGGGGAAACAACTCAGCGAAAACTGCCGTTAATGTGTCTATTTGGCTGTTCGTTCCTTCCTCGGCGTGGACAAATTCGACCTGTGTCGCTTCTTCGGCCACGACATTGCCGTCCAAGGATGATAAGTGGGGAGCCGTTGTTTGAAACTCAGCGGGTAAGACGTGGACCATGCTGATTTCCATGTTGTCCAGGATAGAGGGGCCTAGTGAGTCGTTTTCCTCTGTGCAATGAGCGTCAGCCAAAGTTGCCTGTTCTGGAGTAGTCTCGGTGAGGGCGTCCGTCGTCTCATTGGCGATTGGTACTTCGTTGTTCGGGGCCGCCTTGACTCGGGTGTCACCCTTGAGCATACTGGGGGCAAAGGCATTTGTGGATCGACGGCCTTGCTCGTGATACGCAATTAAAGCGTTCCTTGTGTCCAGATACGCGTCGAGGCGTTTTACCCGTTCATGTTCATCGGCCGTGAGGCCGAAGAGCGCTACTGCTGAGAAGACTTCGAAATGATACCTTAGAATTTGAAGATCGTCGAAGGAAAAAGGAAGTTCGGCGGGTGGTAGATCTGTGTATGGGTCCACCTCAAAACCAAGCACCTGAGCCTCCCGTATGTGTTGGAATCTTGCCTTGATGGCCGGGTCCGTAGTCTTTTGAATGATCTGCTCGGCATATGGAGAAGTCAAGGCTAAGTCGAGGACTTGCTGACACTCTTTCGGTAGGCCGTACAAGTCATTGACGGAGTACGTCTTATGGAATTCCAACATATATTGCAAGGCTTCGCCAACAAAGGGAGGATGGAGATTCCGTCGCATCTGGATCAGCGGCTTGGACGTCAGTGTTGGACGAGGATTTGTATCCGACTCTCGTTGAAGTTTTTCGAACCGAGCCTTCATTTCTCCTGATCGGAGCAGGATTTTGATTCGTTTGTCGGACTCTTCGAAGACCGTCTCGATGTCAGAGGCCGTAGCCCGCTTCCCTTCGAGTAACTCGGTCATGATTGCCGGGAGTGGACGCTTATCTCTAGGGTTTGTACCCTTAGGTTGCCATTTGGGAATCGATGAACTTTGGGTTGCCTGTCGGCGAGCCAGGCAATCTATCCTCTGGCGACGTCGCTTCTGAGATTTGGACAGGGTGGTGTAAACGCCGGTCGTTGAATGGTACGTGTACCAACGCTGGTCGCGTGTCTCTGGTGGTTTGAAGGTTTTTGGCTTAGCTATCGAACCGGAACCGCTGGCACCTTGTGCGTAATAATCCTCATTGTAGAGTGGGGTATCGAAGTCAAGCCGTCGCCTGACCGAAGATGATCCCCCGGCCCGTATTTGGGGTCCAAGTCTATTGAACACTTTATGTCATTGACCCAAGCCGAGTGCTTTTGGCGGGGTTGAAACACCCACGGGCGTTGATCGCGGTTCTGCTTTGTTCGGCCGTATTTGGTGTGGCGTCGTTGCCTGGGATTGTTGGGCCAGTGGCTTGGCTACGACTACTTGCACTTTGCAACGATTACACAATATCTTTGTTTCCTCAAATTCCTCTTTACTAGCTTCTGCCTCGGCTTGGACGATTGCAGGCCCTATCTCTTCCGTGGAGGAGTTATTACAAGCTGGGTCAATCTTAAGCCGTGGCTGGGAGTTTTGCCTCGGAATATGCCGTGCGAACTCGGCCTTTCCTTTGCCCTTGCTCCCCGGTAAATGGGCGTTTATCATACCGACCGTTGCTGAAGGGAACGGATTAGCGTCGACAACCATCTGCTTCTCTGGAAATTTTAACTTGCCTTTGTCGATCCATCCCTGAATAGTATCGCGGAACACTACACAATTGTTGGTCGTATGCTTACTTGAATCGTGGTACTTGCAATAGACCTTATCTTTCAGCTCTTCGGCCTTTGGGATGTTATGTCCCGGCCGAAGCTTAATGATCTTAGCCGATAACAACTGATCGAAAATAGCGTCGGCTTTGGTGATGTCAAAAGTGTAGATTTTGGATGTTTTGGCCGTTGTGTCTTCCGGGGCTAAGCGAGGTTTGGCATCTTTGGTATGAGCCAGAGCTTTACAGATGTACGGCTTATCGATGATGATTTCAGCCGCATCTATACTGGCATATTGAGTACCGTCTCCTTCGGTCTCGGCATAATTGACCGAAGGATTCTTGTATATGGCCCCTCTGGCTGAAGATGCTGATATCTTTTCTTCTCGAAGTAAGTACTCGTATTGCTCCACGTGTTGGGCCAATTCGTACATATCGCGGAAGTTCGCCCCTAGGAACTTCTTCTTATATTCCAAGTCGAGGCCATTAAGAGCAATTCTGACGAACTCCACTTCTGGAAGAGGTACTCGGCACCAATTTCGAGCCGACTTAAACCTTGTTAGGTACTCCATTGGTGACTCGTCGGATGCTTGAACCATCCTAGCCAGCGAGGACACCGACATCTCCATTCCTGGTCGATAGAACTGCTCATGAAACTTTTCGACCAACTCCTCCCAATTTTGGATCGAATTTGAGGGAAGGTTGATGTACCACGCAAACGCTGGCCCGGTCAATGAGAAGTTGAACAACCGTAATTTATAATAATCACTGTTGGCATCTCCACATTGCGCGGTGAAGCGCGCCACGTGTTCCAGAGAAGACAAGGATGACTCTCCTGCGAATAGACTGAAGTCCGGAATCCTAAAACCCTTTGGGTACTCGAAACGCTCCACAAACTCCGGGTATGGATGCATGAACTTGGGGAACTTCGGCCCTTTCTTCAAAGCCGAATCGATCATTCGCTGGATTTCTGCAGCATTCACGGCGGGTATGCTGGGGCCGCAGTCAGTTGTTGAACTGGTCGATCCGCTCTTTTTTTTAGATCCAGTGTTCTAGACCGAGCAGGTCCGACCTCGGCCGCTGATGTAGTTGCTATATTACCTTTGGGCCAAGATGGTCTCGGTCGTTCGGTCGATCCCAAGTTTGGTGTGATGTGCACCAAGTATTCGTACAGCTTGGTTTGCATGGCGCTTTGTTGTCGTACTTCGTCTAGTACCGACTGTACGTCTCGGCCGACGGTTTGTTCGAACTTCCGAGCCTGTTCGTCCAATCGCCTCTTGAAAAATGACCGAGATGGTGGGTCCGTAGCATCGCCCCCATCCTCATCACAATCTTCCACAATCCCTTCGACCAGATTGTCTTTTGTAACCTTTGTGAGAACTCCAGTGTGATGAGGTGGCTCACCGAGAGTGACTTCTTTCTCTCGGTGTGAGTGAGGCGTTGCGGCGTCGTAGACTTCCGCCTGTGACGAACTTTCGGAACCTGTATTGCGGATCACTGGAGTGGTGTTAGATTTTCCCATCCCTACTCTCTTCTTGAGCGATCGAGTCTCGACGGGCATGAACTTTGTAGTTTTAACACTGGGTCCCACTGGGCGTGCCAAAATGTTGGCTACAAATGTCACCGAGCCTACGTGGCGCGCAGGCCGAGTAAATAGTAGACTAACTAAGTCCTTCAAACGTGTGCGGGGCGTGCCAACTCGTCGGCCGAGCTCGGCCAAGGAGTAAAATGTCTTGATGTGGTGTGGATGCGCGCGACCAACTTCTGTATCTTGCGATTGCGACCGAGGAAGGAACACCTCTCGGCCTTTGGGTTCTAGAGCCTGAAGACAAGGCTGCTATTTTACAAAGTTCACGATTCAAATTCGGCTTTCAACGTGCCGAATGCGGTAACCTGGTAACACCTCACTTCACCGAGAAAGGCTGATGAGATGACCTTTGTCGAGGGGGATTCGAAAATCCTCTTCGGCCGAGACTAGGATAAATAACCAATCGTCCCTGTCGCAGTGCTGTCAATCCAAACTGAAGATGCTTCACGGACGGTCGGTTCTACGGCAACAGTGCTGTCTATCCAAACTGAAGATGTTTACCGGTTGCCTCCACAGTGCTGTCAATCCAGACTGAAGGTATGGAGGCGAAGAAGAAAATAAAATTCTCAAGGGTGTTGAGAGGTTTTGCGCAGGGCAGATTTGTGTGTTGTGTTGTTGATCCTTCTCTTGTTGCCACTGCTTCTGTATTTATAGGATCTAAATCCTCTCTTGTTGGGTCACGTGAAAAAGCCATTTGCTTTTTTTTTCTTGTTTTCTCTTTTCCTTGTTTTAGGGCATGTTTTTCACCTTAAATCAAGGAAAAGTTGTTGTTCTAGGCTTACCTAGTTCTTAGGGTTCCACGTAAACCCTCTTTTAGGCCGAGAAGATCTTTCCTCGGCCCAAAGTGATATTTTGGGCCCAAACAAGTTCGTTCAAGCTCAATTATTAAGTCAAACGAGTTATAAACGAGTTGAGCTTAAACAAAACATAGGCTCATTCGAAGATGAACCGAGCTCAAGTTTTGGTATGTTCGACTCACAAAACTCGTGACCAGTTTGTATACGTTGGATATGCAATCATTTTAAAGTGTTTAACTTATTGTTTTGTTCACATACTACAATATTAATATCATGACAGTTTTTTATTATGTTTATTCTATTAGATTTCAATAAATTAAGTCGAACTATAACATAACATAAGCTCGAGCTTGTTTAAAGAATGAGCTGAGAAAGGTGACCAATCAAAAGCTCAAGTTTGGTTAACAAACAAGCTGAGCCAAGCCCGAGCTTGAAAATATTATCCGAGTTGAGCTTAAGCTTGCGGTTACGAGCCTTTTTCTTGCGGCCGAGCTAGAGTACTTTAATATTCCTCTTCCCTCAACTAATTTACACCCCTAGTAACATTCCTCCTAAGCTAACAAAATGGGTCCATCCGTGATCCAAATATATCAACCGTGTCCGAAGCTGCTTTCGTTGAAGACCCAAGTTGGATCTGACCATCTGTATAACTTTCGGCTAATCTCACATGCGTATCGCGTGCTGCATATGAGTGTTTGTTTCCATTTTACTCGAACAGGTTGAAAGAACGAAACTGTAGCTAGCTGCTGCCTGCTGGCTCCTGCAAAATGAAAATATGATTTTGGGTGTCCTTAGTTGTTGCAGTAGTAGGTCAAAGGAAACAGTTCAGGTTTCAACTAAGTTGTACAAGTAGTTTTGCTGATAAGTGTGGACTTCAAGAGTGTATATAGAGTTGAACTTGAATCTATGGTTATTAAGTAAGCCCTTGAGAATTATTTTCATAGTAAAACTGCTATAAGAGTTCGAGGCGCCAAGCGTAGGTGCTTGGCCAATGATAGCTGTGCTCCATCTTAGTTGTTACATATAGATTTCCACAAGTCTGCTTGTTCTCTTAGAACCATATCTATTTTCATGGATTCTTCATTGACATGCCAAATTGCACAACATGCATATCGAAACGCATAGAAAATCTTCAAACAATGTTATGTGCCATTTTTAATAAAAAATTTCCCGCACAATAAGCTCTCCATAGTTAGTCTATGATTTTTAGAACGTCCTCTAAGTTACGGAGTCGAAAAATCTCGCCCCGGTTTTTTTTAAGAATTTTTCAATTTCCCTACTTCTAAAAATATAATATAATAATTAACATGCTCAGAAAAATTCTATATTTTTTTTTTCCACAAATTGACTGTATTTATATCTACCTCCCTACAAAAAAATCTCGTCCCAATTTCAAATATATATATTTTTTTCATGCCCAATATGCCATGTGCCCTATCCCGCTCGTTATCGAGCAAATACTTCTTGTTTTTTTTTTCACATTTTACGGCCTTTATACAATTTTTTTTTCACTTCCTCAATAAACAAAGCTTTTAATTTTTTTTTTCTCTTATTCTCCTAATTAATTTATAGTATGACAACCAAAAGTACCTCTCTTCCTGTTCCCATCTGCATTTATCATCTATGCCTCCGCACATTCATAGGCTTTTACCCCACAAGGCAGGCTGTGACAAATTAATTTACATGTTAGGAAAATAAATATTGAATAAATGGGGAAAAAGCAAAAATCCAGCACAAAAAAACAAAAAGTTAAACAAAAATACTTTACTTTGACTAAACCATTTTAATAGTTATGAATATAAAAAACAAAAATCTAACACATGTTTCAGCCAAATTTCTCAAATATATATTATGACTCTATACTATCACAAGAAATGGTTTTGACGTACTAAAACTTATTAATCAATCTTGTTTTATCTACACCATTTGTTCATTTTTATTATTCTTAGGTTATAATTGTATAACTTTTAATATCCAAATATTATTTTATAACCTTTAAAAGTACCATCATCCAAATACCCATAGAGGAAAAAAAAAAAAAAAAAAACCCTCCATGAAACCCAAACACTTTCTTTTTCAAATATCTTGAAAAAAATATGATAAAGTGGACATGTTTATACTGTTCTTTAAATAAAAAGGTGCAAAGAAAAATTATAAACAAACACATGTTCAACTGTCAACAAGTTTCTTACTTATCTCAGTTGTCAGTCAGCTTCAACAAGATATTTTCAGTTTCTGTACAATTTAAGAAAAGATGTATGTCCAACAAAAGAAGACCTGGTGTTTCTTTGTGCTTGTAGCTTCTATAGTTTCAACACCCAGAAATATATATGATGGCTCTGTCACCTCCAAGAAACCTGGAAAATTTTGGTGTGTAGTTACTCAAATTTTCGATTTATATGCAATGCCAATCATTCTGTCAGAATCCCGGAACATCATATCACATCTCCCACTCCATATAGTATGGACTGTCGTTACATACTTTGCAGTGTTCTTGTTTGAATATCAGGGAGCCGGGAAGGCCGACTAAATCGAAGACCTGCTTCACATTGTGATGTAAATAACTGAGGAAAGTTAATGAAGCCGAGTAGGAAATTTCATCACACTTCCCTCACTTTGAACTTTATATCAGATGTCACTAAAAACAAGTTTTTTCTTGTTCTTGTTTCCTTCTCTTTCCCTTGCTTCTTATTCATCCCTAAGACTTTTTTCGTTTCTCTTTATGTTGCTTATTTAGGTTTCTGAGACTAAAATTTTTTGGCCAAAGTAACGCTGCCTATAAAACCATGCTTAACAACGATTAATTTATAATCTCAAACCAACTATCTGAGGTCCCATAACTCCAATAGGGTATCCACTCCCACCCGCTCTATTGCCCTTTCGTCCCTTTTGAAAACCCCCAAAAATCCAATACTAATATTGTGAAACCATGGAAGCCTTGGGTGCTATCATTGAAGTTAGTAGGTGTGTAGGCAACTCCATGTCGTCACTGTTTGCCACCCTGAGAAAGTTCCAGAAAAATATCCAAACTTTGAAGGAGGAGCTGCAGAAGCTCTCTCGCCGAAAGTATGATATAACAGAAGATATCGATGTATCAAGATTAGAAGGGTAGCACCCCCCTCAGCAAGTTATGGAGTGGCTTGAAAGGGTTGAGAGGATCGAATGTGAGGTGGAGGGGATTTTACATGAAGCCTGGCTACTTTTGGAGGCAGATCCCATTATTATGTTCCCTTTGACCCGTGGTGTATGCTTGACTCTAACATGCGCGGCAAATACCAACTTAGCAGAACTGCAGAAAAGAAGCGTGATGAGGTGATAAAACTTACCAGGGAGTCATGCAATCTTCCAATACCTATGGAAGATAGGAAGCCAAGTGATATAGTGGTTGAGCACATTTCGGCGCCTTCTCTTGTTGGTCAGAAAGCACCAGAGATCCTAAAGCAGCTTATGGAACTTTTGGTGTTAAAGAGAACACAAGGATTGCTGTTTATTATGGAAGAGGCGGTTCTGGGAAGATTACGATAGTGAAAACCTTGAATAATTGGTCTGACTCTTCTCGCAAGAGTTATTTAATAAGGTCATTTGGGTCCCCGTGTCAAGTGACCTGGATATGAAAAACGTTCAATCTCGAATTGCTGAGAGGTTGAATATAGCACTGAATGCAGAAGAGAGCACCGAGCGCAGGGCTTGCAAACTGCATCGAGTATTGAAGTCAGGAAAAAGGTAAGGTTAATGTTAACTTCATTTCTAGTCTTAATTTATATTGTTGGAAGCTAACCAGCTTTTGGAGTCGAGGAGTCGAAGGGTCGAAGGCAGCAAGGAATCTCTGAGCAAAAGGTGCCATCTGCATCGAAGAAGGAAGAAGAAGAAATGAAGGGTTGGCCTCCAACAGCTGGTTTTGGTTAAATGTGTGAGTGACAAATGTACACTCTAGATTAGATCACTTAAATCCCAATGAAGGGCTAGGATTTAATCTGGAGAAGTAAGGTGTTTTAGTGTTTAAATATTGTATAATCACCAACTCTTTTGTACAAAGTATGGGTGATTGAAATGCACCATACTCTTACACTTTTCACTACTTAATGAAGTATGGCTGCTGCATTTTCTGTGCACAACCTTTGAAGTTGAAAGCCACAGTCCAATATCAATTCAATTCTCTGCCATTCCATCCCAAGAAAAGTGATTAAAACAAAAGACCAAAAATCATCCAAAACATACAAACTTTATCATGGCCTCAAAGCTTAGTTTCTGATCTGAAAAACTTTCTGGGCGTAATCTGTGCAAGTTAAAACCTTTGGGAGCACCAACGAAGTGTCTTCAACAACAACAACCAACAAACAATTCTGAAAATGAAGGGATCAAACATCAGCAATGAGCTAAAAGCTCCAATCTTTGATGGGGAGAATTATGATTTTTGGAGAATAAGAATGACAACCATTTTCAAATCCTATGATCTATGGGATATGGTTCAACATGGGTATGAACTACTTGAGATGGAGATCGATACTCTAGTGCAGGATCTCACAAAAACACAACTCAAAACATTGAAGCGGAATCGAATGGAGGATGCTAGAGTACTTGGGAATCATTCAAGATGCTGTCTCAGACACCATTTTCCCGAGGATAGCAAATGAAGAGACTGCAAAGGGAGCTTGGGAAGTTTTACAACAAGAGTACAGAGGAGACACTAAAGTCAGAAAGGTAAAACTTCAGTCCCTTAGAAGAGATTTCGAGTATACAAGAATGAGGGAAAATGAGCTGTTAAAATACTACTTCACTAGGCTGTTTGATGTTGTAAACAAGATGAAAACATATGGTGAGGAACTGCCTAATGAAGGAATTATGCAGAAACTATTGATTAGTTTGACTAAACCCTATGATTCAATAGTGAGTGTTATTGAAGAAACCAAAGACACTAAAACTCTCAGTGTGCAAGATGTGATCGCATCTTTAAGAGCTTTTGACCAAAGACTCAAGAGGCATGCTGATTTTGCACCTGAGAAAGCCTTTCAATCACTCAATGTTGGATCTGGTAGTCAAGCTAGTGCAAGCAATCAGAAACCACAGTAGAAGGGCAAGAACAAGAAATGGGAAGGAAAAGGGTATCACAACTCTAGACCTAACCAAGGCAGCAACATTAATGCAGGTCCAAGAACCAAACAACAATGCAAACATTGTGACAAATTTCATCTTGGAGAGTGTTGGTTCAAAGACAAGCCTATGTGCCACAAATGCAACAGGTTTGGGCACATTATGAAAGACTGCAGATCAAAGAATGTGCAACAAGTGAACTGTGCAAACCAAGTGGAAGAAGAAGCAAATGTGTTTTGTGCTTTCAGTGAAAAAATGGAGAAAAACAATGAAGTGTGGTACATTGATAGTGGCTGTAGAAACCACATGACTGCACATAAGTCATTACTCATTGATATTGACACAAACTTCACTGGAAAAGTGAAAATAGGAGATAGAAACATTGTCAAGGCCACTGGAAGAGGAACCCTAGTTATCAACACCAAGAAAGGAAGAAGATGCATAAGGGAGGTGATGTTATTGCCAGGACTGGATGAAAACCTACTTAGTGTCGGTCAAATGATGGAGCATAGGTATTTCCTACTCTTTAGGGAAACTGTTGTTGAGATTTATGATGACAGATCCCTATCAAATTTGGTGACCAAAGTAGAAGTGAAAAACATAAGCTTTCCACTTGTGTTGAAATACTTAGAAGAAAAAGCAAGGAAAGCAAGTGTGACAGGTTCTATGAAACTATGGCATAAGAAGTTTGGTCATTTAAACATGACAAGCCTAGAAAATCTACAAAAGTATGAAATGGTACAAGGGATACCTAAGATGGATCACTGCAATGAAACCTGTGAAGGATGTGCATTTGGGAAGCATCACATGGATCTATTTGAAGTTGGAAAGGCTTGGAGGGCAACAAAACCACTTGCATTGATTCACACAGATGTGTGTAGACCAATGAAAATAACAATAATAAGTGGAAACAGGTATTTCCTAACCTTCATTGATGACTACTCACGAATGTGTTGGGTATATTTCATGAGATTCAAGTATGAGGTATTCACAATATTCAAGAAGTTCAAGGCAATGGTAGAATTGCAAAGTGGATACCAAATCAAAAGACTGAGAAGTGATAGGGGAGGTGAGTACACCTCACATGAGTTCAATGCATTATGTGAAGATGTGGTGTTGAAGAAGCAACTCATAGTGGCATATTCACCACAACAGAATAGGATTGCAGAAAGGAAGAAATGACTATAGTTGAAATGGCTAAGTCTATGATGCATGAGAAGAACACGCCTTATACATTTTGGGGTGAAGCTGTGAACACCTCAGTGTACTTATTGAATAGGTGCCCTACTAAAGCACTAGACAAGAAGACACCGTTTGAAGTGTTCAGTGGAATGAAGCCTTCAGTGAAGCACCTGAGAGTGTTTGGCTCAGTGTGCTACACTCTCATCCTTCATCAACTAAGGAATAAGTTGGAGAAATCAAGTAACAAGGGTGGTTTTGTAAGCTATGGTACCAATGAGAAAGGGTATAGAGTTTATAATGTGTTAACTCAGAAGATAATCCTATCAAGGGATGTTATCTTTGATGGGAACTTGTAAATTGACCAAATGACAAGCCTATGATTGCAATGAAATGAGTGTACAAAGTAAAGCTTAATCGAGATGGTTCTGTGTAGAAGAACAAGGCCAGATTAGTAGCTAAAGGCTACTTATAAAAACCAGGTGTAGACTTCAATGAAACCTTTGCTCCAGTAGCAAGGTTAGACACCATAAGGACTTTGATAGCCCTAGCAGCCAAGAAGGGTTGGAAGTTACATCAATTGCATGTCAAATTTTCATTTCTAAATGGAGTGCTAGAAGAGGAGGTGTTTGTGGATCAACCTCAAGGGTTCATAAGTCAAGAGTTTCTAGAGAAGGTGTACAAACTAAGGAAGGCTCTCTATGGCCTAAAGCAAGTTCCAAGAACTTGGTATAGTGAGATAGATTCCTATTTCACTGAACAATGATTTCAGAAAAGTCCTAGTGAAGCTACACTGTACACCAAGATAGAAAACAACAACAAGACACTCATTGTCTCAATCTATGTGGATGATGTTGTCTACACTGGAAATGATGCTACAATGATTGAAGAGTTCAAAGAAGAAATGATGAAGAGGTATGAAATGACTGACCTAGGCCTCTTGCATCATTTTCTTGGCATTGGGGTAACTCAAGAGGCAAACAACATCTTCATTCATCAAAGGAAGTATGTTGAAACCTTGCTTGAAACGTTTGGTTTGAAGGGTTGCAAACTGATCTCTACACCTCTAATTGCAAATGAGAAACTTAAGAAGGATGATGGAAGTGAACCTGCAGATGCTAGTCTCTACAAGAGCATTGTTGGCAGCTTATTGTACTTAACTGCAACAAGGCCAGATTTAATGTTCTCAGCAAGCCTACTTTCTAGGTTTATGCAGAATCCTAGCAAGATACATATGGGTACAGCTAAAAGAGTGTTGAGATATGTGCAAGGAACACTAGATTATGGAATCAAGTATGAAATGGAGAAGTCAACTATCTTAATAGGATTTTGTGATAGTGACTGGGGTGGCAATGAAGATGATAGCAGAAGCACATCGGGCTATGCTTTCACCTTTGGTTCAGGGGTGTTTTCGTGGGCCTCTGTGAAGTAACAAAGTGTTGCACTGTCCACAGCCGAGACGGAGTACGTGAGTACATCAGAAGCAACAGCTCAAGCTGTTTGGCTAAGATCTATACTTAAAGATTTTGGAGAATTACAGGATGGTGCCACACCACTCTTGTGTGACAACACCTCTACAATTGCCATGACCAAAAACCCAGTTTTCCATCAAAGAACAAAGCACATCAAGAGAAGCTATCATTTCATCAGAGAAGCATTGTAGGATAGTACAATCAAACTAATCTATTGCAGCATAGAAGATCAGATCGCAGACATATTCACCAAAGCACTACCGAAGGAAAGATTCAATTGCCTGAGGGGTTTGCTCGGAATTACTCCCAAGAGTAGTTTATAAGGGAGTGTTGGAAGCTAACCAGCTTCTGGAGTCGAGGAGTTGAAGGGTCGAAGGCAGCAAGGGGCCTCTGAGAAAAGGGTGCCATCTGTATCGAAGAAGGAAGAAGAAGAAATGAAGGGTTGGCCTCCAACGGCTAGTTTTGGTTAAATGTGTGAGTGACAAATGTACACTCTAGATTAGATCACTTAAATCCCAATGAAGGGCTAGGATTTAATCTGGAGAAGTAAGGTGTTTTAGTGTTTAAATATTGTATAAACACCAACTCTTTTGTACAAAGTATGGGTGATTGAAATGCACCATACTCTTACACTTTTCACTACTTAATGAAGTATGGCTGCTGCATTTTCTGTGCACAACCTTTGAAGTTGAAAACCACCCTCCAATATCAATTCAATTCTCTGCCATTCCATCCCAAGAAAACCGATTAAAGCAAAAGACCATAAATCATTCAAAACATACAAACTTTATCATATACTATCACTTTAATATTATGTTTCTTTAAAGAAGTTATAGTATTTGGTTTCGTACTTCATTATGGCAAAGCTCAATGCTCTTTAAATACTACAGGTTCTTGCTCATTCTGGATGATGTTCGGGAGACAATTGATTTGGACATTGTGGGGAGCGTTAGGCCAAGTCCCAGTTGTAGTTCGGTTACAACTACTTGAGTTTATTGTGTTGCTCTTTAAGACTTATCCGAGAAGAAGTTGGCTAGGTCTAGGATTGTTTTCAAACGTTTGTTATACTATTTAATAGCTGTTAGCTTCTCTTTCCTTTCTGTTGTAATTCCCTGGAGGACGCTGCCAACACCAAAACACTTACTTTTGATTGAGTCTTCATCACCCTTTACAGCGTTGAGATAATTAAACAAGAGCAATAGCATAGTGAATCAAGAAATCTTCAAGTCCTATTGTTAAGAATAGTGAATTACTATTCTCATTAATAGCATTTAACCAACTATGTAACCATATGCTTCGATCCGCATGAACGATGGACCATTCTTTGAAAATAAAAGTACATCGAAATCATATGAAGTTTTACCATGAGAAGATTGTGTCCATTGGGCAAATATAGGTTCAATCAAGATTTGCTTCTCCGGAGTACCAAAAGCAAGCATGACATCGTTATGAACATAAAGTCCTAAAGTATGGAACCCTAAAAAGAGACTGGCCCAACTTAAATGGGATATGATAGCTTCTTTATGAACTAATATTCTTGCCAATATTATCCTCATTTTGTTCCGGATTGTAATCTCTAATAAAAAAATATAGCTCCATGAGCAAAAGCCCCCGTCATGATGAATCTTGCGATGTATTGATGATGAGTATATAACGCAA
The DNA here is from genome assembly GCA_963580275.1 of Crataegus laevigata. Classification (NCBI taxonomy): domain Eukaryota; kingdom Viridiplantae; phylum Streptophyta; class Magnoliopsida; order Rosales; family Rosaceae; genus Crataegus; species Crataegus laevigata. The sequence continues at coordinate 9,015,872 of OY756946.1, forward strand.
CTTAGTAGTAAAGTCTTGTGCTATGAACGCATAAGTAGGTAAAGAGTACATGTGTTGAGTGACCAAAGACGTAATAACACCCAAAGAGGCTAGAGCAAGGCCTAATTGAAAATGAATCGAATTATCAATTGTGTCATAAAGACCCTTATGTCCACGCCCTAATTGCCCCATGGAGGAATATGTGCTTCTAATATCAATAACATTCATCACATCTCTTGCCTTTACTTTGATTGGGGAAATCTTACAGTCAAAGAAAGGCTTTGAAGCCAAGAAAATTGTAACGACAGGATACATTAGTTTATAGACATTTACAACGAAACCGAGTTCCAGATTATGCTTCGCAAATGATTCGAAGTAGAGAAGGAGATATGGTACAGATCACCTATGAGAATAAAAAAGAGACCGATGGCGTATGCAAGCAAGATTGCGTGAGATCATCTATGTGGTACGAAACATTTTGTTTATATGAAGTATTCCAGTTAATTTTATGATAGCATCTTAAGGTTTCAGCTAAAATAGAACGTAGGAAAAAGATTGCGTCATGGTAAGAGTTTGATTATTGAGTGTGAGTTTATTAATAAACTTTTGTTTTATTTTTAATTTCACCTTGTAGTTGATGGTAATTACACAATAAGGTAAAAAAGACAATTCATATTTAAAGTTTAAATTGAGTGTAAAGTGAGGTTATGAGTTCAAATAAAAATTTTCAAAAATAAAAAATAAAAAAATGGTTTGAAATGATTCCTTACGTATGGTTATTTCAAATGTATTTAAATTGTAGTGCATCAAGTTATTCAAATACATTCAATATAATGTACAATCTTTAGGGAAAGTAACCTGGTTTCGAACTCTAAATTCATTTTTTCAACGAGAAATGTTTTCTGTATTACATTTACTAACTATCTTGTTGACTGCCTCTATAACAGAGTTTGACAACCTAGTTAGTAACATAATAGGTCTGTAAATCACCTTGACCAGTTTGAGGTTGACTCATGTTCAGTTTGTTTGTAGTTCGTTCAAGCTCGGTTCTTAAGTTAAACGACTTGAGCCTAAACAAAACATTCACTAACAAAAAAAATGGGCTAAGAACACAATTGATTTGTGCCCTTCTCATTTTCATTGAGCACAAATACATATTTGTGTGTTTTAAATTCCATTGAACACCAAAATTTCTCAAATGTGCTCTCTAACAAAAAAGCACATATGTTTGTGTCTGGTATTTGTGCCTACTAAATTTTGAACACAAAACTTTGTGTCCAGCTTGCATTAAGAGATGGAATTTTTTTTATTAATTTACAAATACACAATAAGGGCTTTTGTGCCCTCTAATTTAATATATTTAAATTTAAAAAAAAAAAGGTGTTTTTGTGTCCTTTACATTTACTTTTTCCTTATTCACAATTTGTGAAAATATCTAGTTGTAATCAACTTGAATTATTGGTGGGAGAATCTAATTAGTATATTATTTTACTAATTTTCTAATGGCTTTTTGTGTCCTGCGGGACCCACCCACATGGATCTCAACCTTTCCCCATGCATTCACTCATTTCTTCGCTCCATCATTCTTATGTCTCTCTCTCTCTTTCATGTAACTCACACTCTCTCTCTAACTCTATCCACTTCTTCACTTTTTTCTCTGTCATCTCCCTCACCATCTCTGTGCTCACTGCACAGAAAACCGCAACATCCATCTCCACCTCATTCGCCTCACTGGCAAACCTTGCCTTAACCTAAACACCACACTGCCACCCTCGTCTTTTTCCTTGACACAAAGAAGCACAGTCTCTCTCTTCCTCTCGATTTTTTTCTTGACACAAAGAAGCACATAAGCAATGACGGTGGTGGAGCTGCCGATCTCCAGGAAGGTAACCACCAGCCTCACCTTCCTCTTCTCACCCTATTACCTTTTGCTTTCTAGAACAGAAACTAACGCGATGAATTGACAAGCTTAGTCGCGGCTTGACTTCCCGGTGAGATTTTCCGTTGAATCCAGTATGGGTGAGTCTTGAAAACACCTTAGTTAGGTTCTTTAAGTTGTTTAGAGATGTTTTCGTGCACTGCATGCCTGATTTGGTTGAGGTTGGATGCAGTTTCAACTCAGGGGACAAATTTCCCAGATTCCCCACAAAGGCTGTGAGTTTCAGACTAATTTTAGGCTATCACCAGCCACCTAATAGCCCTGAGGAAGGTATATTTCGAATCCTTACCTTCGTAGCTTTGTTTTGGCTTTTGAATTGTTGAAAATGATTGTGTTTTGGACCAAAATGGACTCTAAAACCCCTGGTGTGGCTGCAGGTCGTACTCTCGCTTAGCGTGATACTACTGTGGATGGCGTATGGAGCACAGACACCTCTACCGGAAGGATGACTGCTTGAAAGGATGAATATATGTTTGAAATCATTGCCTTGTTTTTTTCTTTAATTTATAATGTTGATTTCTTGGTTGAGTTTTAGCATGCGACTGATCTGTCAAAAAGAGAAACTATGAGCAATATTTTCCTATTCCGATCTGGCGTTTTCAAATGATTGATTCAGGTTGTAGGGTATTTCCATTTTTTTTAATTTAATTGATAGGGCAGAATTACAAAAATTGTGCTAACATGAATTTGAAATGTCATATGATACAAGTGTCAAAATAGGGCACATAAAAACCTTTATTTGTGCTCAATTCTTTAAGCACTGATGGCAATATCGTGCCCTCTAATCAAAAGGCAAACCTATAGAGGGCACATATATAGTTTAGTTGCTGTATTGTTACTATTGATTTATGGGCACATATGTTGGTGCATTTTGACCTCATAGGGCACAAATCACTTTTTGTGTGCACTGCCCATATTTTTTGTAGTGATTAGGCTCGTTTGAAAAATATATCGAGTGTAAACTCTGGTATGTTCGACTCATAAAGCTCATGGGCATTTCGTATCTTATTATGTTGGATATGCAATCATTTGAAAGTATTTAACTGTAATTATTGAAACATAATAAAATAAACATTGTTGATTTCAAGTGTTTAACTATGAATTATAATAGATTTTGCATGAAAAAATATATTTTGAAGAACATGAATATGATAGTTTGATGTTATGGTAAGAAAAAAAAACCAAACTGAAAAAAAAAAATAAACAAAAAAATAAACTGAAAAAGAAAATTGAAAAAGTGGGATCGGTATAAAGCTAGTGACTTAGATTGGTTAGAGTAGCTATCATAATAGAAACACCTTTTGAGGATAATTGGTAGAAAGTACTGGTAGTATCATTTTCTATTTTTTTTTCCTCTTTTTTTTCCTTTTCCAGTTACTTTTTTTTTCTTCATGCGTTACTTTATTTAGATTTATATCCTTGTTTTTTTTTTAATTTTTTTGACATGGATTATAAGAAAATTTTCGCTGAAAGTACATTTTGTAGAACATGAAAATGATAATTTGGTGTTGTGGAATGAGTAAAACAAAAATGTAACAAAAATAAAAAATAAAATTAATGGTTTAGACATTAGGAGACGCAACCTAAACTCACACCAAAGCCAAGCCCTAGGGAAGACCTAAGGCTTAGTATAAGCATTGGAGGCCTATGAGGTTTATAGTTTAGGGTTTAGGGGCGTGTGAATAGTGGCGAGCCATAAAAATAACAGCTTGAGTTCGGCGTGTTTCCAACTCCTGGCACATTCAAATTTTATAGTAGAGAAATGTGTTTTTTTCAGCAGTCTATAAATGCCCACCCCGGCACCAATGCTTCGTGTGGGCAATAATAGTCGACCCGTAAGATTAAAAGTAAATCTACCCCTATAAATGCCCTACCCCCACATCTATGGTTCGTACTAGGGCTGGGTTCGGTTTGAACGGTTCGGTTTTTAGCCAAAACCGAAACCGAACCGAAATTTCGGTTCGGTTCGGTTCGGTTCAATTTTTTTCGGTTTTCTTTCGGTTCGGTTTTTTTCGGTTTTGATTTTTTTCGGTTCGGTTTCAGTCCGGTTCGGTTTTTTCCATGAATTTTTTTTTAATCTGGAACAAATCTGCGTCAATTGATTGAGCACTGAAGATGCAGAACCTTCTGCATAAAATGAATAAGAACTGGGACGATCGGCCATGGATCTGACATTATTGGGTGTCGGTGCGTCTTTCTTGTTGTGGATCCGAGAGCTCTCGCAGAGAAAAAAATACATGCATGTGTTAATTCTTTGATTTTTCCATGAAAATAAACCCAATAAAACTAAATAGCAGCAAGCTAGGGAGATTTTTACCTTGGGGGTTTGTTTTTAGTCCCAAACATCTCGTCAGCCATGGCAACACCTATGCATCCGCTGCCAAATTGGAAGATAAGATGCAAAATCCCAACAAAATAATTAAAAGAAAAACCCATTTTACTTGGACATTAGCTGTGCACATAATAATTTATAAATACAAATCCAATATTTGTTGGTTTCATGGAATTTATAAAACCAATTATTAACCAGGGTTGTATTTTCAAAGGTTTCTGAAAAAACCGTGGGAAACAAACCATGAGCTACTGATACAGTCATCGCAACCAATTACATATATGAACAAAGGAGAAATCATTGATTAATCATATAGTATATTAATTCAGTAAATCACAATATAAAATTATAAATCATATTTGTTTCGATTCGAGAATTACCTGTGAGACAGTGAGAGATTGGAAAACCCGGATTATAATCTTCCAATTTGGAGAGGGTTCCGATTCGAAAGGGGCGAGGGAAAATCATGGTTTGGAAGAAGAGGAGGACAAGAGAAGACTGGAGAGAGAGTGATTTAGAGGAAGAGAGGAAGGAGAGAGAGAGAGAGAGACACTGAGGAAGCAAAGGCAGAAGAGAGGAAGCAGCGGAGGGGAGAGAGAGAGTGAGTGAGTGTTTGAGATCTGAAATGGGAAATGGGAAATGGGATGAGAGTGAGACGGCTAGGGTTTGTAAAGTTAAGAAATTTTATAAATTTAAGAAACCTATAAATAGCTTACGGGTGCAATAATAACAACTCAACGCCTTTAGTCAAGTTGGCTTGCAGTGATTAACCTCACCTTGCAGGTCAGGGGTTCAAACCCTGACGCTAACATTTTTTTTTGTATTTATATATAAATTTTTTTTCTTCGGTTCGGTTCGGTCCGGTTCGGTTTCCGGACCTCAAAAACCGAAACCGAACCAACCAGATTCGGTTCGGTTCGGTTTAGGCAGTTTCGGTTCGGTTTTTTTTCGGTTCGGTTTTTTTCGGCTTCGGTTCGGTTTGGTTTTCGGTTTTTTTCGGTTTTCGGTTTTTTGAACCCACCCCTAGTTCGTACAACAAACTATGCTTGACACGTGGGATTAAAACTAAACCCTACCCCTGTAAATACCCTACGCCCGACACAATTAGTTTGTACGGGCAACAATGGTTGACCCATATGATTAAAACTAAACATAATAAGATAAATACTTTCAAAATTATTGCATATCCAACATCATAAGATACGAACTACTCACGAGCTTTGTGAGTCAAATTAAACATAAGTTCAAGCTTGTTTAAAGAATGAGCTAAGAAAAGCCAATCAAAAGTTCATATTTAGTTTACAAATGAGCTGAGCCTAGCTCGTGCTTAAAAATATTATCCAAGCTGGGCTTAAGCATGCGGTTACGAGCCTTTTTCTTGAGCACGAATAATATCATATAAGCTGAGCTTGAGCACTCTAATATTCAGCTTACCTCAACTCATTTATACCCCTAGTAATATTCCTCCTAATAAAATGAGTCCATCCATGATCCAAAGTTGTTAGCCGTGGCGGAAGCTGTTTCTTTGAAGCCCAAAGTTGGATCTGTCCATCTGTATAATATTGGCTAATCCCACATGCTTATCGCGTGCTGCTTTTGAGAGTTTGTTTCTGTTGTGAGTTTTATATTAGTTAAAGTGTAAATAGTACTTTGTTGTCCCACATTGGTGAAGTGCGTATGTAATACAAATTGTAACTCATATATATACTTCACTTTGGAGATTAATGTATATATAAGGAATTCTCAAATATTGTCATATATTTTTGGTATTTACCATGTTTAGTTTAATATTGCATCAGAGCAGTTCGCTCTTGGTGACCTGTATGCTTTGATTTTGTGCCCACTTTTGTCGTGATTTTTTTCGTTGAAAAAAGAGAGAGTAAACAATGCCGTGCTACAGTACATGAACAGTATCTACTTGTGAACATTGCTGCTACAGTATCGTAAATAGTGATCTGCTACTCTTTGCTACAGTGTTCTGGTAAATTGTTTTCATTTCACTGTGTATCTTTTGTGCCTTTATTGTTCGTGATTTGGTTCAATGGCTCAATATAATCATAGTGTTGTTATGCATCTTGGTGGAACAAACAAATGGGTAATTGATACTTGGGCTACTAATCATGTGACTAGTGACCCTAGAATGTTTGATGAGTTATGTGACTATATTCGTGATCCGTATATTGCTAGTGCAAATGGTGTACATTCCCCTGTGAAGGGTGAAGGCACTATCTCTTTTACTCCGACCTTATCACTAATCCGTGCTTTACTTGTTCCTGATGTTAAGTGCAATCTTTTGTCGGTAGGAAAACTTCTTGATACCTTATATTGTTCTACTCACTTCTACCCTATGTATTGTTATTTTCAAGACATTCAAACTCAGAAAATAATTAGTTATGGTAAAAGAATAGGGGGTTTGTACATCTTGACTATGGAGGATACTGTTATTTCTGGTTCAAATAATCATCTAGTTTTAAGTACTAAAGTGGATGACAAACATCAAATTCAGTTATATGAAGCATTTATTTCCTTCTCTGTTTCACACTTGTAGCGATTCAGAGTTTAAGTGTGAAACATGTGTCATGGCTCAGAGTCATCGTGCTTCATTTCCCATAAGCGATTCTAAAGTTATTTTGCCATTTGATTTGATACACTCTAATGTGTGGGGCCCAGCAAAAGTTACTTCTAATGGATTCCGTTGGTTTGTTACTTTTATTGATGATTGTACTCGATTAACTTGGGTGTTCTTGATGAAGAAAAGAGTGATGTTCCGTTGCTTTTTCAAGAATTTTATATAATGGTGTCTACTCAGTTTCAGACCAAAGCTAAGGTCTTTAGGTCTGATAATGGAGGAGAATATGTGAATCACATTTTGGCATGCTTTTTTCGTGATCAAGGTATTATTCACCAGACTACTAGTCCGTTTACATGCCAACAAAATGGTGTGTCCAAACGGAAGCTTCAAATAATGAAGCTTGCTCGCTCCTTGATGTTGGATAAATGTGTTCCTAATCATTTGTGGGGTCATGCTGTTTTGGCTACTGTGTATTTGATAAATCGTGTTCCAAGTAGGATTCTTGATTTTCACACCGCTTGATGTGCTAAAAAATATATTTCTCTTATTTTTGTATCAAAACTTCCTCCAAAAGTGTTTGGGTGTATTGCGTATGTGCATGTTTACTCTCATCAGCGGAGTAAACTTAATGCATGTGCTTTCCGATGTGTATTTATTGGGTATGCTAACAATCAGAAAGGTTATAAGTGTTATCATCCTCCGACTCTGAAAACTTATATTACCATAGATGTCACCTTCCATGAAAATGTTTCGTATTTTGTGAAGCCCTCTTCCAACTTTCCACTTCATGGGGAGAGGGGGAGTAAAGTGCAGATTCGAAGAGATGATATGGATGATGTGTTACAGGCAGAGTTGGGGACAAAACCTATTATGTTGCATGATTCTGATCAGTCAGCTATAGATAGTTTTCGGTCACCTGTCATTCCCAAAACTATTTCTATGAACGACAGATCAGATATGCCCAACAAGTTGCCTGTGAGTATACCTGACGAATTACTTTTTGATGACCAGTTGCCTGATGCTGGTGTGTCTAATGAATTGCCTGATGATGGTTCGTCCAGTGATGATTCTTCTAACAGTTTGGTACAAGATGATGGCATACATGAGATAAATTATGACAATTCTCCTACTTATCAGTTGCCTTCGCGAGTTAATCGTGGAAAACCTAAAGTACAATATGAGCCTGATATGCATGCTAAAACCAAATATCCTATTAACAATTATGTGTCTACTCATCGTTTATCCAAACCATATAAATCTTACATATGTCAGCTATCTAGTGTATCAATTCCAACAAAATTGCAAGATGCTTTGTCTGACCCTAAGTGGATTAATGCCATGAGAGTTGAGATAGAAGCTTTGGAAAAAAATTCTACTTGGGATTTGGTTCCTTTACCAAACGGGAAGAAAACTGTTGGATGTAGATGGGTGTTCACTATTAAGCATAAAGCAGATGGTTCTATTAACCGGTATAAAGCTAGATTAGTTGCTAAGGGTTATACTCAAACCTATAGGGTGGACTATCAGGAGACTTTTGCTTCTGTTGCCAAACTTAATAATGTGCATGTTCTTCTGTCCTTAGCAACAAATCAAGATTTGCCTCTGTTGCAGTTTGATATTAAGAATGCTTTCCTTCGTGGTGATCTTAATGAGGAAGTTTATATGGATCTCCCACCTGGTATCACAACATCTCTTGAAAAAAGTGTTGTATGCAGGTTGTGAAAAGTTTTGTATGGTTTGAAACAATCTCCTAGAGCATGGTTTGGGAGGTTTACAAGTTCAATGAAGAAGTTTGGGTATATCCAGAGTCATTCTGATATACTTTATTTCTAAAGCGACAAAACGATAAGCAAACTGCATTGATTATTTATGTTGATGACATGATAGTGACTGGTGATGATCAGAAGGAGATACAACGCCTTTAAAAGTACCTAGCTACTGAATTTCAGATGAAAGAATTAGGTGAATTGAAGTATTTTCTTGGAATCGAGGTTGCACGATCCAAGTATAGTAATTTTTTTTTTTTGTCTCAACGGAAGTATGTTCTTGATTATTAGCTGAAATAGGTTTGTTAGATTGCAAACCTGTTAATACTCTGATTGAGCAGAATCATCGTCTGGGCTTATTTCCAGATCAAGTTCCTACTCATAAGGAATTGTATCAGAGGCTTGTTGGGAGATTAATTTATTCGTCTCACACTCGCCCTGACATTGCTTATGCAATTAGTGTGGTAAGTCAGTTTATGTCCTCACCTAGTGAAGTTCATATGTATGTAGTAACATGTATTTTGAGGTACTTGAAGATGACTCTTGGCAGAGGCTTAGTTTTCTTCAAGAATGGTCATTTGCATGTTGAAGGGTATACAGATGCAGATTGGGCAGGTTCTATCATTGATCGGTGATCTACATCTGGATACTTTATGTTTGTGGGTGGTAATCTAGTTACTTGGAGAAGCAAGAAACAAAAAGTGGTGGCTTGGTCAAGTGCAGAAGATGAGTTTCGTGGCATGTCTTATGGTGTATGTGAGTTGTTGTGGTTGAAAAAGTTGTTGAGAGATCTTGGGTTTAAACCCAAGGGTGCTATGAAACTTCATTGTGATAACAAGGCTGCTATTGAGATTGCTCATAATCCAGTGCAACATGATCTGGAGATTGATCGACATTTCATCAAGGAAAAATTGGTTGCTGGAATTATTATGTTTCCGTTTGTGAGATCCGAAGATCAACTGGCTGATGTACTTACTAAGGCTGTGTCTAATAGTGTGTTTTCCAACTCGCTTGACAAGTTAGGCACGCGTGACATCGTTGCACCAACTTGAGGAGGAGTGTTGCGAGTTTTATATTAGTTAAAGTGTAAATAGTAGTTTGTTGTCCCACATTGGTGAAGTGCATATGTAATACAAATTGTAATTTCTATATATACTCCACTTTGGAGATTAATGTATAATAAGAAATTCTCAAATATTGTCATATATATTTTTGGTATTTACCATGTTTAGTTTAATAGTTTCCATTTTGCTCGAATAGGTTGAAAGAAAGAAATTGTAGCTAGCTAGTTGTTGGCTCCTGCAAAACGAAAATATGCTGTTGGCTGGCCGGGCCACAAACGACATGTTTGATTTCAAAGGAAAGCACAAATCTATCCCCGGCGTTGAGATTTTGCATAACGGCATGTGCACTGGTATGACTATGCCTGGCTATCCCAGATTCAAGTTATTGTTGACTGACCTGGATCAGATATAGTATCTTCTTTTGCTTTGTATTTTTCTAAACTGCAAAATTTTACATTTCTATATGATTCATAACTAAAATTCTATTATTATTATGCTCTCGTGGATTACTAGATGGTTTAATAAGCGGTTGTAGTTTTAGGGGTCGTCCGGTAACCGATATCATTTTGTTGTCGGTTTTCACGTCTTTTAGAAAATGAAAAATGAAAACTCATTTGGTAATTGTTTTCAGTTTTGAAAACTGAAAACTGAAAAAATGAAAACTAAAGCAAGTAGTGATTTGCCATGGTGATTAAGGTTTTCCTCTTCAACACACGACGTTCCAAGTTCAAACCTTCCCTCATTCCCTTAATGCAAAATATCATTTTTATGAAAAAAAAATTGAAATGAAAACTAAAAACTGAGATGATCCAATGGCTAAGGATGTCGCGGTATACTACTACACTTGCCGCATACAAGAAAATCTCAATCCATAAAAATATTAACAGAAATTATGTTTGTTTGTGAATAAAGTTGAGGTTACATCATAAATTCAATAGGCAATTTGAGGAGTACTCTAACTTACTTATAAACCCATGCAAGGTATCTCCTCTCATCAATGTATAATTCATTGTCAACACACACCCTCATGTGTGGCGAATTTTCAAGCCTAACACGTGGACAATACAAAAGGAGTGACGTGGAACATGTGTGACCATTTGGCTTCACACGTGGGATGACCTACTTTGTTACCATGAAGAATGTTGAGGTTGCATCATAAAACCAATTGGCAATATGAGGAGCAACCCTACTTGCTTATAAATCCATACAATATCCCCTGTCCCATCTTATGGGATTCATTCTCAAAGTTTGGTGTATTTATTTGTATTTTGGGTATCCTTAGTGGTTGCAGTAGTAGGTCTAAGAAAAAATGGGTGGGTATCTTCTTTGAAACAATTCAAGTTTCAACTAAGTGGTAGAAGTAGTTTTTAGGGGTGGGTTCAAAAAACCGAAAACCAAACCAAACCGAAGCAAAAAAAAACCAAACTAAAAGAAAAACCGAACCGAACCGAAAAAAAATTATATATAAATATTCAAAAAAATGTTGAGGGTTTGAACCCTTTCCCTCTGGGCCTCTGATATAGGCTTAGTTGCATCAAGCCAACTTGACCACAGGCTTTATGTTGTTGATGTTGTACGCACAAAATATTTATAGGTTTCTAAAATTTAATGCTTTATAAAATTTATCAAGTTTACAAACCCTAGCCGCACATCACTCCAATTTCAGTTTTCATGTTTTCTCACTCTCTCTCTCCCCCCGCTGTTGTTTTCTTCCTATCTCTCTGCTCTCTCTCTCTCTCTCTTTATCTCTCTTTCCCTCTCTCTCCCCTTCATCTCTTCCTCCAAGTCATTCTCTCCAGTCTTCTCATGTCCTCCTCACAGATTCCTTCTTCCAAACCATAATTTTTCCTCGCCCTTTTCGAATCAGAAGCAAAGGAGGAAGGCAGAAAACTTCAACTTGGCCCTGCAATGGTCTGGAACTAGCGCATAGGGAGTTCGATCTCTTCCTTATTTTAACTATTAATTTAAAAAAAGATTGATTTTTTCATTTTGGTTGATTTTAATTTGGTAATTTAGGTTAAGTTTTCTGAATTAGTTTTTCTACTGTTAGGTTTTTCTTGTTTCAGCTCAAATGCTCCAACTGTGTTTACTACTATTGGTTTCTGAATTCGTTTTGTTTGTTATTTTTCGTGTTGGTTGATTTTAATTTGTTAAGTATTACGGTTTTGTATAATATTATGTAATGCAGAGATGAAAACTGAAAAGCATGAGTTAAGTTGACTTCTCAATTATAGTTCAAATATGTTGATTAAGGCATGTTGTAGGTTGATTTCTCACTGAGGAATGAGGATGCTCAAGGTAGGGAAGTGTTCAAGCTCCAGATTTAAAATTTAAAAAAAAAATCATGGGAAAAACCGAACCGACCAAAAACACTTAAAAACCTTAAAGAACAAAACTCAACTCAAAATCAATTGTACTACAATACATTTTTGCTCACCACCATGTTTATAGTCGTTCGATGATTTTGATTTTTAGTCTATTTATTACATGAAATTTAAATGATCCTGTTTGGGCGAAGATTTCTCCGGGAGAAGGATATTCGGCACCTCAGCACAGCTCCCTAATGGATTGGCACATTGGTTGATTGTGTATGGTAGTCGGGCTCTTGCTTGTTGATGTGCTACAAGAAGATGACAAAGTTAGTTCTAAAAGGTGCCTTTGTGGGGCCTTTGTGGGGCCTTAGGTGTAGGCCTTGATGCTCACAATCAAAACTAACTAACTGCGAAGCATGCCACTACTATCTCGGTATAATATATGTAGAACAAGTGTGTATAATTCGATTTATTGCGCCCCAAGTTACTCGGACTTCTTGTTATCAAAGGATTGTCATGGATGGGTTAAGTGTAAAGTTATTTTCTTGCCTTGTGATCAAGGACTTTTAGTTCATAGTCTTGTATGCTTGAAGGAAGGGTGTCCAGAACCCTTTAAGCCATTCACTTAGTTCTAGATTGGTTTTAAATGAAAGCATATCCATTAAAATGACCAGATCTGGACACAAATGAGATTTTTAAAGTAGGGAACAAGTGGAAATGATTTGAATACAAGCTGGAAAATGCAGAAAGTAACAGATCTACTAATTTAGAAGACAAACAAAGAGCTTCGGGCAAGATTTCACCTTGTCTGGCAAGGTTGAACTTCTTGCAGTCACTTCTCTTTGAGTTTACTAGGGTTGTATGCTAGAAAATGGATGGATGGTAAACAAATTTATATAAGGGAATCGATACTATGATGCTAGAAAGGTAGTGGAGCTTTAAACTAGAGAAAGATAGGCTTTCTTTGGAGGCTATTGCTTAAAAGATCTGAGATCTAGGCTGATTACAGCTTTTTTGTTGCAAATTTGGCTTGAGAGCAGAGTTTATAAGTTTGTTTGATTGGTTGAGTGTCCTTGTCTCTATTGTCTCTTCTTTCTTTTATAGGCAGATTAGCCTGACTGCTGATGCTTTTTCTCTTGCTCGAACATTTGGAAGGTAGTGAGTCATTAGCCTTTTTACTTGAGTGCCACTGTAAAGTGCTTTTTGGCTATTTAGTCTTCGTCACTTGTCACTTCTAATGGTAGGCAAGCGCTTTGTATTTGGCTGAGGAGGCTTTCAATTGACCTCTGGGCTTCGTGTTGGGCTTCGGACAAGTCCCCTTTACTTGGTATCCTTGGGCCTTTCTTCATTTAAGTTCAATGTTCAAATATTAACCCAAACAGATCCAACGACAATTAGTTGTGGCAATGCCCACCAGGGCCACCACCACTTAAGATAATGAGCATATATGCACTCATTGCACTGTGTGTGAGGGTTTGTTTTCTTCTATAATATGATATTTAAGTTGCTCATGTTGTCGCAGGGGAACGGGGACATCTAATCCTTATTTCTTCTGGTGTGATGTGTATTAGTTTGTATTGTTTTGCTTGAGTCGAACTTGGAACCGGGAGCTTGTTCCAGTGCATCACTTTTTACGTGTGATGTTGTGCAAAAGACTGCAGCAGGGTTTCGTTGTGTAGTGCCTTGTGGTCACAGTCCGCAAGTACCAACTTAGCAGAACTGGAGCAAAGAAGCGTGATGAGATGAAAAAATTTACCGAGGATTCATGCAATCTTCCAATACCTATAGAAGATAGGAAGCCGAGTGATATAGTGGTTGAGCATATTTCGGCGCCTTATCTTGTTGGTCAGAAAGCACTAGAGATCCTAAAGCATCTTATGGAACTTTTGTCTGTTAAAGAGATCACAAGGATTGCTGTTTATGGAAGGGGTTCTAGGAAGACTACGCTAGTGAAAACATTGAATGATCAGCTTAACACTTCTGGCAGAGAGTTATTTGATATGGTCATTTCGGTCCTTGTGTCAAATGACCTGGATATGAAAAAGGTTCAATCTCGATTTGCTGAGAGGTTGGAGTACACAATACTGATTGGTCCAAGCAGCCGCGTTTCAATCTATCTACTGACTCAGCATGATGAGAAAATAGTCATCCTTCAAGGAGTTGGCCTATTTCAACGAGGCCTCGAGGGGCTATTGTGCACAGCAAGTTCCCTGGACCTGTTCACATGCGGAGGTATAAGTTGTTTATCTGATATAATTACTAACAAGAGTTTGTGTGGTTGAAGTCGCTCACCACACCAAATTGTGACTAACTACATTGTTAGTTGGCGAAACTACTATTCGGAGCACATTGCCAAATTTGGAGCACTTAACCCTGAGTCAGCTGGATAACTTATCAACCTTGTTGGGCATGACAGTCCCCAAAGGATGCCTTGGAAATTTAAAGACCATCAAAGTGGGGGGATGTCGACTTCTAAAGAACCTCATATCTTTTGCTATACTTCGACTGGTTCCAAACCTTGAAGAAATCAAGGTGAGTGACTACAGGATAATGAAGCAGGTTATTGCGAAAGATTTCTTTGAAACACTTCCAAAGTTGAAAACCATTGAAGTCAGGTATGGAAAGCTTAAGGACTATCTGTTCAAGGGAATCAGGACTGTCAGCTCTAGAGAGGATAGTGGTGAGCAACTGCCCCAGGGTGGTGAAGCTTCCCTTCACAGCCCGTTATGCAGTGACTATTAAAGAGATCAGAGGTGATTTAAACTAGTGGGGAAGTCTTAAATGGCAAGTTCATGCAGATAAGATTAGTCTTCAGCAACGATTTCAAGCATGCGCAGACACCGCAGTGCTGCCGATGGAGGATTAAATAGGTAGATATAATTGTCTCCTAGCATCATCTCTTGTAGTTTTTTCATTTTCAAGTTTACGTAGTTTCACCTACGAATCCAACAATCCATGCCATTTTTTTAAATAACAATGGGATTCATGTGCTTGCTATATAGTAAATGTATTCTTTGTCGGATTCTTAACGTAATTTGGAAATTTGCTTGTTTGTAGGCACGAAGATGTGAATTACATACAAAGTTGGTGAGCAAGTCCAAGACTTAAGTTCCAGAAACAGTTCATGGGTTTCATCTCCTTGTTTGTAGCAGTAGTCTGTTAGCTGCTTGTAATGTAATGCATAGACAATACCACCATTGTTTGCTGGTGCATTTTACTATTTAAGACACCAACAACTTTGTTCTGGTAGAGTTCTCCTTGTCTATAGTTGTACTTTTTGAGATGATATGTTACATTTTTGTTTTGGTTAAAAGACAACACTTTTAATTACTCTAGTATATGAAAATCGGAATTTGAACTTGGCTGGAAAAGGGGCAGACATACTATTTTACCAACGGGCCTAATGTTAGCCTTATAAGGTTATACAATTAAAACACAAAAGAAGGAGCGACTGACCTGATTCCAATGGCGGTCGTAGAAGTCGAACACAAAAAGAAGTAGCACACGGCAACACCAAGATCTTCTATAAACACCTAGCCGAATACAACTACTCTATGGGAAGCATTATGTTGTGTGTTCCAGGGCTTATAAGGACCGGTGTTTTATATAAGCTAAAAGTTAGGGTTTCCATCCATAAAGGAAACCTAAACTGACTTTCTTAGCCTCCAAGTCAAGTACCATAATCATATTCAATTAAGGATTCCATCAATCCTATTTCCAATATAAGACACCTTATATAGGATTGATATATAGATCAAATCACAATCAACATTATTCTCCAATATTACATTCCTATTACATGTAGTAGACCACTTAAAGGTTGATTTATATTGGATAAATCCAACATTCTCCCACTTGGTCTACAAAATGTAATATTCATGTTTATACTTGAGATTGGAGATTGATGTCACTTTAGTGACCATGTAACAGTGATCACATCTCGTCCTAATATAGCTTCTGTCAAATGCATTTCTTAACATGGAACTAACAAGGTTGTTGGATTAACATAACCCAGAACCTTCATAATCACACATGCTAAGATCCTCATTCACATGAAACACAAATTATGATCAAGAGATGAAACTTTAAATTAAACTTTAAATTAACCAAAATGTCTTACTTTATATCATCTCAGGTCCACCTTATTGTAACTCACAAGTTACACTTTATGCTTCTTTGAAGCCTTAAATCTGCCAATGCAGATATCCTTCATCTAATGAAACCACCATAACCTGCAGGTGTGAATACATCTCCAAAATAATCATGCATCATTTTCATTAGACCAATAACAATACAAACAATGTTTGTAACCAACGGACACAACTGAAAATACCAGATAGGCACATGTCTAAGTAAAATATCCCAAAACTTCATAAAACAAACTAACTCAACACTTGTGAGCAAGATGAATTAATATGTTTTTGACACTGATCTATGCACCATACTAGTTACTTTCATAGTGATTTCCAACACCTGCGGGCAAGATGTAAATCCTCACAACTGAGCCAGTGCACAAACCATGCCATGCCATTTAATATGCAATGAAAAATGTGACTTAATGAATCTAACTGGAGATTAAAATGAATACGTGGATTCTAAACATACCTTATCGGTCATCTGCAAATGTAAGGCAATACTAACACAAAACTCAAACTCCCACTGATCTGCAACGTCATCACTTAGTTTGCAAATCAATACTTAAATCATATTTTTGAAAATATGCCTTTGGGAATAGCCTTACTCAGTCAATGAAAGTGTATTACATCAATGAAAGCATTCACTACTGTTCCACAAAAAAATATGCATCCAACAACCATCTTATATATATATATATATATATATTAGTAAGTCCACATTTGTGCTAAGTCCTTATGAGCCCCAAAATAAATGATTAACCGAGAAATCCAAATGATTACAAGTAACAGAAAAACGTACACATATACCAAGTATCCATTCATGCAACTTAAACATATTATAGACATTCAAGTAACACAAATTCATGGAAGATAGAATAATGTTTTATGCAAGTCCACTTTGTGCTCAAATTTTAGAACAACTTCCACTAAGTTTTCAGAGTTCATGCTTGCAAAAACACAGTCTCATCATCAACTAAGCCGTTGTGGCTTGCTTTAGTTGAAAAGACATTTATCAACTCCGCCCTGAAACAATACAAAAGTCACATGGATTAATTAACTGTAAGTGACAAAATTATGATAACCTGATTCGAGTTTCGAGTCTTGCCAACAAATGGCACTAATTCCTTCACAACTCCTTTTGACATTAAATTAATCTCAAGAAACTTGGCAGCATACTTGAAAGAGATTAATCACACATAGAACAAGTTTTATTCCACCACATGAATATCAATACGTATCATTATGGAGTCAATTACTTAAAACCGAAATTCTTTATGTAATGGGAAAGAACAATACGGTCCTTTAATTTAAACGCTTAATCACTCAAATCTTTTTGACACACCCCGACCTGGAATGTCCACTAGGACTCCGAAATCGAACTGTGCTGGCCGACACCTGGAAGGTAATGAAGCCATAAAGTGTAGTGATGTGAAAAATGCAAATAAATTTAAACCTAAAAGTACCTAAACACCAGAGTGCGTTGGTGAGTAGGAGTGAACCCATCTCACACGCGACATCAGAGCATAAGTAAAGTACAGTATAGTGGGTAAGAATTATACCCTCAGAGGTAGCCACCAATCCTGAGATTTGTCAAGAATTCTCGTCGATACGAACCTCGACAGCTAAAACCTGGAGGGGCGCAAAACAGAAAGTGTGAGTGGGCAAAAACAAAGTTTTTCAAAACCTTTTCTTTATCAAAAGTAATAACCTCTCACTATAAAACTCATATACTTTCCCAGAAAATATCATACGTACTCGTATACCAAATCATGCTGGAAAAATGATAAATCTCAAATATGCCATGTCAGAATACGCCATGTCAAAATATCCAACCAAAAAATTTTTGCATCAATCAGGTGAGATAAACCCATAATCACAATATGTCGGCAATATCAATACGTCAGCCGGAGTCACCTAACGTGACCTATACGGCTGAATCTATAGCTCCTCAACCTATTTCCTGCACACGAGTCGAAACCACTGTTGGAAATGTGCCCTAAAACCAATCATATGATGATACTTTATGGACATTTCACATGTTAAACTAATCTAGTTTAATATAAAGGGCAAAGATTATTGTTTGAGCGGTTTCATATAAATGTTATATGCTTAAACGATAAAGTCCAAGGAATATGTGATTGGGAGAATGCAATCTAAAAGAAGTTAGATTCATGAGACCATTCTTTCGTAGACACATCCTAAACGTTCCTGATCATAGGATTGCCAATTGGGCATTGACAGTTCGTTAAGATCAGTACGTGCTATGTCTTCTCTCAGGGAGAGTGACTAGTCTCGAGTCATTGGTGTGAGTGACACCAAGACAAGTACGTAGGTGCTCAATAGAGAATGAGTTCACTGAACACAATCAACGACGAGTTCTCATATTCATGTCACGTGAGAACTCATGGTTAGGATAATGCAAATTAGTCCTTTGACTTGAGGCATCATAGTTGTCTTGTGGTTAGGTCCTTGATCTTTGATCGTGTCAAAAGGCATTCCTTTGGAGTGTCCACGGCATGGTTGGGGTCAAGCTATCTAGTCATGGAGACAAGTGAATGCGCAACAAGGGATCTCTAACCTTCAAACAGTTGAGGGAGAATACTCTATGATATGATTAAGAATCTCTGACCAGAGTATGAATGAGATGTTGGAATGTGTTCCAGATCACATTCAAGGTAATCATATAAGTGCATGATTCACATTGGATAGTAGACATGAATAAACTATCAAACCAAACAATGTGGTCAAGAGTATTGTATTAGAGAAGGACCGTATTGCATTTGTAATCCTAAATTGAATAGGTTCTCCACCTCTTCTGATTAGCTTGGGTAACCATGATATGCTGCTAGGTGTCACTCATGGTTTGTGGAAGCCCTAAACGTGTGTAAACACTAAAGGGAGAATTGAAAGTAAGTTTCAAATTCACAATCGATTTGAAAGAGTTTGAATCGCCCACTGCCTCGCTAAAAGGAACCTAATGGATCGTACACCGTGTAAGGTAGAGATTGAAGATTCAACGGAGATGAGTAAGAATAATTAAATAGTTTAATTATTTATGGCAAGGATTAATTAATATGTTAATTAATCAAACGAATAAGTTCGTTAAAGACCTCGGGATAATTTTGGACCTTAAGGCCCAATGGGCTTCGAACGTCAAGTCCATTAACTTAAGTTGTATGACAACTTAATGAATAATGATTTACAAATGCCCAAATACTCCAATAAATATCCTAGGGCCGGCCACTTTGAAGGGGTAGTGAACTTAGACTTATTTACAAGTTTGCCACTCAAATGAATTAAGGTATAAATATGACTTTATAGCCAAAATTCATTGAGGGTTGTTTTTGGGGAAATTGGAGAGAACACAAGCTCTCCTTTCTCTCTAAAATGGCCGGCCACCTTGAGGAAAATATCTAGCAATTTTACTTCCTCAAGGTCACTCATTTCTTCTTCATCTAACCTTGGTGTGGAGACTTAGAGGTTCCCAATTTTGGGAACTTGGAGAAACCATTTCATCCAACCAAATCCATAGATCTTAGATGCAAGGAATGAAGGCCCTCTCTTTGGGTGATTAGCCTTTGCTTATGCAAAGAGGAATCTACAAAGGTATAAATTTCAACTCACTTTGTTTTGAGTTGTTATTGGTTCACCAAACTACTAGGCTTTGAACATTCATGGTTGATGTTTTGTTTTTAAGTACATGCAAGCATGATTCCGCCTTTAATTTGTTAATTGCATGCTAATGATGTTGCTTAAATGAACATGTATTCTCAAAATAATCCTTCAACCACCTATAGTGGTCTGTACGATAGGCTGAGTGTATATAAATACGCTCAATGCTACGATCACGTGAAGGTTCTACGACGTATCGCAAGTCACTTATGAGTCGGAACCACCTATAGTGGTTTGTACGACAGGCTGGCACCTGCCTTTGATCCAAGGTGAGCGTGTGGTGCAGGAGGTGAACGATCACGTGAAGACTAAGCCCTAACCTCTGGCGGAGCACAAACACTAGGTGCATGAATATGAACTATATACCAATCTCATCACCATCATGATCATCACTATCAAATATATACTCACCTGACTTAATTGAGCGTCTGCAACGCTAAGCAATAATCATCACATAAGCATAATAAATAATAACGATATTTGACATGGCATTCTATTTCATAAAACCATTTAAAACGTAAATTTCTGGAAAAATACCAAGCATATATATACTAAAAACAAAAGCCCACTCACTTAGAGTCCGCGCTACAACTCCCTAACACGAATATCGAGATGTCTTGAATGATCGCCGCCTAGAACAAATATCAAATCACATCTCAGAATCCTTATTGAGAGAACAAGTAATTTATATATAACGCATCCCTACGTATTTTGATCAGGAAGATCCGTTACTTCCAAAGATACACATTATGCTTCTAGAACAAAACCTTGAAGTTTCATGGGCTGGATCTCCGCCAATTGCCAAAACCAAGTGGCGGTTAACATTTTATTTACGAACTTACAATTCCAATTTGAGAAGATCCGTAGGACGGATTCCCGATCCATAAATTCCTACATTCCTCAAATATTACGTACTATAACATATTAAAGTTTGTTGATGATCCAACGGGCGGATCATCGATTGCTGTAATAGTCAAGTGACGGACCTTAATGAAATTTCGCTGGATTCTGCAGATTTTGCAGATTTTCCGGGCAATCTTTGGAACTCCATATCTCACTTGTTTGTCAACCAAATTCAACCCATAATATACCAAAACGAATTTAGAGAAGTGTATAACAAGATTATACCTACTTGGAGTCCAAATTGTCACCGGAGATGCCCAAAAAATGGCCTGAAAGACGACTGTCCGTGAGAAACAGGAAATTCGCCAGAATTTCTGGGCAACCTTTCAACGTCCATAACTTTGTCAATTCTCAACGAATCAAGTGATTCAAAAACGGAAATCATAGTTCTCGATGAGATGAAGAGATTGGTACCTTGCACGATGGCTATCTTACCATTATTTAGCCGGAAAACGCCTCGAAAGTGGCGGAGGTTGCCGGAAACTGGGCAAACTTTAAATCGTTATAACTTTCTCATTTCTCCACCAAATCACACGACCCAAACATGAAAATTTATCTACACAACATGAGGAATCTATTTATACCGTTTTAAGTTCAAAATATGGTTAGGAGTTGTCTAAATCACGCCTAGAAGTCTCGGCCCAAAACCTTGTTCTTCGAACTCGAGATTAGGAATCGTTTTCAATGAAACAAAACTCAAAGCTGGGTTTATGGTGGTGAAGACATGCAGATAATGGTGGTTTTGATGTTCAAGAAGCTGAAATTTTTGGTGATGCTAGTGGTTTGTTTCACGGGAGAAAGGGAAAACCGAGAGAGTTAGAGAGTTAAAGAGAGAGATATACGGAAGAAGAAGAAAAAGAAAGAGAGAGAGAGAGAGAGAGAGAGAGAGAGAGAGAGAGAGAGAGAGAGAGAGAGAGAGAGAGAGAATTCCAAAAAATTGGGGGTGGCCCCACGTGGCACTCACCCAAAGGTCAGACAAAATACCACATGTGTTTTAAATGACAAATTACCAAAATGTCCTCGACGTTTAAAGGTTCGTAGAATCTTCGTTATAACTCCAAATTACATTCCACTTGCGCCCACGCGTCCATAGTGATGAGTACTACGAGGATACGCCAAGAAAATGAATCTTACATGACATAACAAGGTAGTCAACAAAAGTCAACGGATTTGCCTCGAAGGTCATTTTCGTAAATTCACTTGTTAAAATTATAAAAATCATAAGTTTTAGGGACGGGCTGTTACAGTTTTCTTAAGTCAAATGTGTTCCTTTCCTTTTATATGCATACCAAATTAAATAAAGGAACAACCAAAGTTATTTTCTTTCATAAGAAACATCTCCAATATATGCCCTACATTAGCCTTGAAAAGTTTCTTTTCTTCTACCCTTATGACACATAAAAATTTACTAATCAAAGCACTGTTTAAATTATTTAGGCGTAGGAAAAACCACAAACAATAATACATTTTTGAAAATTTATGCTTATCAATTAAGCCACATACTTTGAATGGATTACATACCTCATGCCTTCATATGTTCACCACTTCCTTGTAAACATATATATAATCACATGACCAACCAAAGTTCTCATATAAGAATAGATAAAAATACAAATGAGAATTGTCACATAATTACTACAAATCTTATTCATTTGTATAATACCCTTATTCTTGCCACTGGATGCTTTCTGTCATTCTCAGTCAATCCACAAATTATACATCAATTTTTCATAGTTAACTAGTCATGCATAATTTAAATGACTATTGAGATAGGAAAGCAAATTATAGATAAACATGATTGATTAGTCACACATATTTCTTGTGCTATTAATGGCATAAAAGTTCATTCACATCTCGTGAAAATTAGTGGAAACCAAAAACTACAATTCACTATAGTCCAAAACCCACGGCAATATTAAAAACAAGTCATCTCATGCTCGAACCAAATTAGCCATACAAGTAACACTATACACGTAATTTTCTTAACAAATGTTGCCAAAATATGTATGACTTACTTTCATGTATAGGAATTTTATTAAAATTCATTAATAGACATGTATATAGTTGACATGTATAAAACTTAGCATATGCTTCCCTGCAACACAACTGTAATATATGTTATTACAATCATAGGCATAACATATCCCAATGGTATAGATAAATTATAGAATATGACTAATTCCGTCTCCTACAATAAAAAAAAACGTCATGACATGATTGGATTTTGCGAGAACAATATAACACTTCATGAATCCAACACAACCATTCCTTATATAATTTATCATGAAGACCAAACGGAAAGATCATACCAGAATTTCATATACCGATGTAATACGAACCTCTTCATTGAGCTTGTTCAACTGAGGGATCTTAAGAAATTATCCAATGCAAGGTTAGAACAAATGTAAATACGTACACATGCTATGCAAACTGTATGTACATAATTGGCTTTAGAAAATTATGTATACTTGCTTGATCAAACAATTGCTGGCACTTATGCAATTGTTTCTTGTCACATTAACGTATCACCCATCGCAATTCATATAGAATACAATTCATAAAATAATACTAGTTCTTATTCAATAAACATATGCCCATTTAGATACGTATTGCCAAAATATATAAAAATTGGATTCATATTCATGACATACTTAATCGATACATGGTAATCAATGTATGTACATGCTCTACAATAATTAGCACATCACGCATGCAATTATATCTTTATCTTATTACCAATTTAAACTTTCAGGGATCAACCCAAATATATATTAACCAAAATACCATAAACCATTATGGAAATCAAAGTCAATGAAACAAACCATTTTGCTTTAGTAGATGACTTCGTTCTGCTTGCTAATCGGAGCACCTCTTCAGTAAGGTCAGAACAAATATAGCATGCTTACAAAAACAGGAATCATCAGTGGCACATGGTAAATTTAATTCAACCAAAACACTAGCATGAATATCGAAATAGGAAGCTTGAAGCATGCCATCTTATTCCAATCATAATTAATTTAGTAAAGATGAGCAAACTATTCCAATCTTTCTTTATGAGAACTGAATACAAGAAAGAAAGCTTTAAGTGCTTGAAAACCTACGATTCAACAATTATTAGTTTACCAATTTATGAGTGATATATCTCAAAATTATCCAGTGCAAGGTTAGAACCAACCTCCATCAGGTTCTCATATGCGGTGCATATATGAACCTCTTTATTAGGCTTGCTGATCAACTCAAAATTCTCCAATGTAAGGTTAGAATAAATAACTATTTCAATTGAATCGAAACATTAATATGAACATTGAAATAGAAAACGTTAAGCACCGTGGTAATTCTAATTATCCAATTTCATTAAATAATGAACCAACTATTTTAATCTTCCTTTATTATAGTTAATTCAATATCATCATTAAGTGCTTCAATTAGAAAAGCCCACGTTTGGAATAAGGTTACCAACCAATATACGGACGGTTCCCATGTGAACGTCCTTGAACCAATGCAGGGCGTAGATCTCGATCATGACCGCAGATGTGTCTTCATGCAAGAAGTCCTCGTCGACCCGGAACACAATTTGGATTTAAGATCAAAAACCGCAGTCCAAAAAGAAAAATATTATATAATCAAACTTCAAACCTAATAGGTTTTAATCATATAATCAAAGGCTCTGATACCAACGGTTAGTCTTATAAGGTTATACAATTAAAACACAAAAGAAGGAGTGACTTACCTGATTCCAATGGCGGTCGTAGAAGTCGAACACAAAAAGAAGTAGCACACGGCAACACCAAGATCTTCTATAAACACCTAGCCGAATACAACTACTCTATGGGAAGCATTATGTTGTGTGTTCTAGGGCTTATAAGGACCGGTGTTTTATATGAGCTAAAAGCTAGGGTTTCCATCCATAAAGGAAGCCTAAACTGACTTTCTTAGCCTCCAAGTCAAGTACCATAATCATATTCAATTAAGGATTCCATCAATCCTATTTCCAATATAAGACACCTTATGTAGGATTGATATCTTTAATAGATCAAATCACAATCAACATTATTCTCCAATATTACATTTCTATTACATATAGTAGACCACTTAAAGGTTGATTTATATTGGATAAATCCAACTCCTAACCCACATATGATATCAACTAGTTCTTTTGATTGTACTATGGTTTTGACAATTCTAACTCTGTAGCCTTGTTCTTAGCTCGGACAGATAAATTTAGAAATTTTAGGTGGTGTTTGATTGAACGGACTAGACCAAACATGAATTTAATTAAAAACAAAATTAATTAGCATCACACCTTCACTAGTAGGGCTTAATTCAAGCCATTTAAAGCGTGATACTTAAATAAGGGAGAAGACAAGCCTATTCAAACCAGTCTCCACAATTATTTGAAGCTAAGCATATTCTGTGCAACAAACAACCCCTTAAAGACTTTGAAGGTTATTATTAGTAAGATACTAGAGAAGTTGGTTTCCTGCGATACTGTTTACTTTAACGAAAAACCATATTTTTACACTAAAAGTCAAATTTAATACTATTCACTTTATTCTTTATTTTGTCCGTATCGTTAAAACTCAAAGTTTTCAAGTCATTTTCATTAGTTTTTCATTTTTATTTCCCCTTTTGTGCTTAAGATTTGACTATATGAAGAAAATGAGAATGGAGAAGGGTGATGAAAGAAAGGGAGGTAAGAAACAAAAAAGAAATAAGGATAACTTTTACCAAGTAAAAAATTAAAATAGTTTTTGTTGACGGAAAATTTAGAGAGTGAGGGTAGGAGGGGAACGGCGAAAGAGGGGAAAAGGGAGCTTAGCTGGTTTGTAATTGTTTACTTTTTTTGTGGCCAGCCTTTATTTATACTAATCACATGGGCTTTACTTGCCCTACAAGATACAAGTTATGAAGGGATTTGATCCTTGATCTAATAGATATTCTACTTCTAGATTTACACAACCACACCTCTAAATAATATCAACTACAACAATTTTTTGGTTTTAGATTTCGTTTAGAAAAACTAATGAAAATAGCTTTAAAAACTTTGAGTTTTAATCAAAATGACAAAAATGTGTTGTGAGTGAATAGTACCAGAAGTGATTTTTTAGAGTAAAACTATCATTTTTCGTTAAAGTAAATAGTATCGAAAGTGTTTCGTTAAAACTCTCTTTCTTTTTTATCGCTTCTCTTACATATATATATATATATATATATATATATATATATATATATATATATATATATATATATATATATATATATATATATATCTTTGACCATTCATCCTCCACATTTTATACCACCCGTTTCTCCCCTGTATTTCCCTTTTTCTTAAATACACACCATAAAAAGGAGAAAAAGAAAAACTAAAATTTAGGTTGCCTAATAAAGAAAATTAAAAACTAGAAAGAAAACTAATCTGACTCATGAATGTCATACTAATATATTAAACTCACACTAATATAGCAGTAGTGTTATAGATATCAAACTCAGGTTACCTGATTTCTATATATAGCTATAACGCTCACTCGAACTATTGTTGAAGGCCTTAGTACCTTTCTCATTACATAACACATGACATGACAAGAGAGATACTTATAGGAGGATGTTTTGGTTATGTGACAGCAGCATCATGAACTTCTTTCATGCTAAAGATAAGAAATTTCAACTTAAGGTCCATGTTTTGTCAAAATTAGAAAAGAAAGGTCCATGGTGACTCGTATACTAATCTAGTTCCTGGGTCAAAGTTGCTTATTTCAGGTCAATGAGATTTTTGGTGATAAAATTCAATACCTAATAATTAATAGTTAAGTTAAGACAATATCGATGATTCTAATGGTGGACTATATTGCGCCAACAAAGTTTATCACATATTACACAAAAAGGTAACAAATTTCAACTCCAAGTGCATTTCTTATCAAATCGAAAAAAAGAATGGTCCACGGGCACTCATACTCAGAGATTCCAGTTCACATGTGAATCGTTCTCCAATAATTGAACTTGAGATCCAAGACAAAAAACTTCTCATGTATGCATGAACAAGTGGCGTACTGTAAAGCCCTCTGTCCAAAAACGATAAAACAGATTGCATGAATAGTAAAACTTCAAATGGAACCTTTGTAATAGAGTTGGTTTCCATTTCACTCGAACAAGTTGAAAGAAAGAAACTGTAGCTAGCTGCTGCCTGATGTAAAGAAAGATTGGAGAACAAATACGATCGTAGCTCTGGGAATCACTCAACTAGGCAAGAGACTAGAACTCACTCAACCAGAAAATAGAACGAGCAAAGTGTTTGCTAGAAGTTTTCAATTACCTTCAAAGTCTGACCGATAGTCGTTTTAACACAAGAATTATAAAGGCTTACAATATTAAAAGACTCCTACTTTCTATGAGACTCTTACAATCTCCAACAATGACTTGACAATTTGTAAGGGACAACTTAATTAAACCTTGTACTCCCAATACACGTGAACTTGGCATTTAAAGACTGTATGCTGCATCAATCTTCCCTTCCCGAAAAAACTTGTCCTCGAGTTTGGGATTGTGAATCTGTTCCCATAAGTCATGATCAGTTTCTCGCAACTCTTGTTCACTGATCCATGTAACTTCGCTTAGGGGCTGGTTCTTCCAACGAGTGAGATATTGTCTATAGGTGCCTCGACGAGTAGAGATTGAACGTTTGTCCAGGATCTCCAATGAATTAGTATATGCATGAGGAGCATTAGTAGTTTCGGGACTTGTGGCTGTGGGAACTAATTCAAGCTCACCATGGAACAAATATAGATCAGAGACGTTGAAAATGAGGCTTATTTCCCCCTCTGGCATTTCAATTTTGTTAGCATTGACCCCAATTTTCTTGAGCACTCTGCAAGGACCAATCTTTTTCTTCTTTAACTTGTTGCATATTCTAGTGGGGAACCTTCTTGTTCTTGAATAAGCCATCACAAATGTGCAGCAACAGCTCTTTTGTAGTTTTTGCAAGCCACTTCCAAGTTGGACTTGTCTTTTGCATGGATTTCTTTGATGTGGTCAGCATCCTCCTTGGCTTCCTTGCTATTCCTACCAACATTAGGAACAGACACTTGATCTAAAATATGATTAGGAATAAACACTTGATCAGAACACACACTCTCTTCAAATGGTTCCATGAATTCTTTCATACACAAGAGATTAATGGGAGCTTATTTGCAAGGTGTCTCTTTTAATGGAGTGAAAATATACTTAACTCCCTTGAAATTAAAAGAGTAAGTATTGTTGTACCGATCATGATAAGCTTTCCGATCAAATTGCCATGGTCTTTCAAGCAAAATGTGACAAGCATCCATTGGGAGAACAACACACCAAATTTCATCTTGGTATTTACCAATTGAAAATTGCACTAAGCAACGCTCCTTGATTGGGACCTCACCACCTTTCCTGAACCATGAAATTTTGTAAGGTCATGGATGTTTCTCACACATTAATTGTAGTTTTTCCACTATTCCTTTGGACACCATGTTCTTGCAGCTGCCAGAGTCAATTAGCAGCATGCACTTTTTTTCATAAGCAGTGCAGTAAGTACAAAAAAATATTAGTTCTCAACCAGTTTTCCACCTCCTACAATTTTGGGGCTACTAAGATTCTTCGAATAACAAGGCTTTCGGCTCCACTATCAGGTTCACATACTTCTTGTGGAATTTCTCCTTCCCCGTCCGTGTCATATATGGGCTTTGTTTCCTTCTCATCTTCGTGAATTAGGTTCAAACGAGCTTCTTTCTTTTTCTGTTGTGATTGGCTCATATAATTATGAGTTGACAACAATTTCATCTCAACTATGTAGAGTGCTAGCTACTTTCGACTAAAGAAAGGGACAAAGGAAAAGGGAGACATCTACTTTTGGCTAAAGAAATGGACAAAGAAAAAGGGAGACATCATCATGATGTCTAGCCCTTGATTTGTGGCTTTTTGAAAGGCAAATGAATATGTGGTTTTCTTTTGTTGTTATAAGAGCAACTCCAGTGTAGGAGCCATCTCCCAAGGCAATACACTATTCAATCCACCTAGTGAACAGTAACTGCCTTAATGAACAGTGTATTCCCCTGGCAATAGCCTTTTTGCATCTCCACCTCTGCACTTGAATAGCCCTGGCAATTGGCAATAAAATATTAGTATTTTTTTTATTTATAAAATAATACATAATATTTTTAATCGTTCTCGTGACGCCACGTGTCAAATTCCAAAAAGCGAATACCAATAATAAAAAAATTCAAAATAATTTTATTTGTTATTTCAAATAAGATTTTTAATCATTCTCGTTGCGCCACGTGTCATTATCCGCAAAGACAATTATTGGTGGTGGATTTCCGATAAGATTTTTAATCGTTGTCGTTGCGCCACGTGTCATTATCTGAAAAGACAATTATTGGTGATGGATTTCTGATAAGATTTGTAACCAATCACGTCGTGCCACGTGTCACAATCCGATTACAATCTTTGAGGATAGATTTCCACCAGATTTTTAACGAATGACGGCATGCCAAGTGGCATTATCTACAACATAATCCTTGCCCAAATCCTCCATATAATGAAACCCTCCATCCTCAGAAATCTCACACCAATTTTCTCAAGCTCTTTATCATTAATCATAGTTTCTACTTCCTTCTTCACCAAAATCCTTTTCATTATTCATAGTTTCTGCTTCCTTCTTCACCAAAATCTCTGTCATTATTCATAGTTTCTGCTTCCTTCTTCATCAATGTCTTCTTCTTCTTCAAATATGATGTGGGAAATCGATCAAGAAGAGGAAGAATTGTTTAACCAATCAGAAGGAATGTTCAATGCCGGGGATTGGGCCCAAAATGAGATGGAAGAGGATGATAAGCGTAGACGGAGAGATGACGAATCAAGAATGGCACGAGCCTCACATTCCCGTCGAGTCGTCCAAGGTGTGGCTCAGATCTGCAGGCCCAACCGTGCTGTAAACATTGATAGAATCAGGCAACGACGAGGTCAGAAGCTCTTGGACAATTATTTTGTTTGTAACAGTGCATTCCCTGATACGTACTTCCGGCGTCGTTTTAGAATGGAACGACATTTGTTCAACAGAATCATGGGCGCTGTTTGCAACCATGATTCTTACTTTGTGCAAAAGCCGGATGCATTTGGTGCTATGGGTCTTCTGCCTGAGCAAAAAATTACTGCTGCCTTGCGGATGCTTGCATATGGAGCAGCTGCAGACCAAGTGGACAAGATAACGAGGATGAAAAAATCAACCATTCTTGAGTCCCTGATGAGGTTTTGATCGGCAATTGAATCTATCTACAGCAATGAGTACCTCCGGAGACCTACTCATATGGACTTGGAAAGGCTTCTGAAGAATGGCGAGATGCGAGGTTTTCCAAGGAAGATTGAAAGCATTGATTGTATGCACTGGACTTGGAAAAACTGTCCAAGTGCATGGCAAGGCGCTTATGGGGATAGAAAAGGATCGAAAAGTATCATTTTGGAGGCGGTGGCATCTTTTGATACTTGGATTTGGCACGCCTTTTTCGGGGTTCCGGGAGCTCAAAATGATCTTAATATCCTTGCCCAATCCCTAGTGTTCGATGAAGTCCTGCAAGGAAAGGCACCAAAAGTCACATACTGGGTCAACGAACGTAAGTACGACGGGCCATACTACCTAGCAGACGGCATTTACCCAAGGTGGGAATGCTTTGTCAAAACAGTGCCACGTCCACAAAGTGCAAAGGAAAAATACTTTGCAAGTTGTCAAGAAGGATGCAGGAAGGATGTGGAGCGTTGTTTTGGTATACTCCAAGCTCGATGGGCTATTGTTAGGGGTGCTGCCATAATGTTTGATGTGGAGTCGCTTCGATCTATCATGATGACGTGCATCATTCTTCACAACATGATTGTGGAAGATGAGTGCGATTATGATGCTGTTGATGAATATGAGCCAGACATGATGAACAATTCCAAAATGCGAATATATTGTGCTCATGACGCCACCGAAGAACCCGTGCAACACAACCCAATACAAAGGGATGGACGTTACAATGATAGAGTCATTCAACGATATACTGCAATGCAAATGCCATATGTGCACAATGCTCACCAAATTGACTTAATAGAACACCAGTGGAAATTGAGGGGTGTTGAAGATACTTAAGTTCATTAGTGTTTGTTTTTATTTGGGGTGTTTATTTGATTTCATGTGGTGTGTTTATTTAGTTCATTTAGTGTGTTTTTTATTCGGTATGTGATGTAATTTTGTTTGGTATGTTGATGTTATTTTATTTGGTGTGTTTAAATGTGTTTTGAATAAAGTACTAAATTCAATAAATTGGAAATAACATAAAGTACACAATTCGATAAATTAGAAACAACATAAAGTATTTCTTATTCAATGAATAAGAAATTACAACCTAAATTCAATAATCATCACTTAACCAATTTGTGGTGCTAGGATGATCTTCTCTTGTCGTGCTAGGACCATCTCCTCTTGCTCTCGCTCCTCTTGCTCTCGCTTCTCTTGCATGCCTCCTTCGCACCACGTCTTCTTTCTCCGACTTCTAAAAATATTTAGAGTTTGGAGACTTCCCTTCTAAAGGCTCTTTCATAATGTTACGATCTTGTTCATCCATTCTTTCTTCTCTTCTACGTTCCCTTTCTTGCCGAAGTAGTTCTCTTTCTCTCTCATCAACTTCAAATTTTTTCTCAAAAGCTGCAGTTTTTGCATCCTCTCTAGCCTTATCGGCCTCATATTTAGCCATTTCTCGGGCCAAAGTCAATTCACCTTGGCGGGCAAGGTCTTTCATAAACTTTCCATAATCATTCTTTGAAGTATTACCTTTTCTCTTTGAAGCCTTCTTACCTTGAGGCCTAATTGGAAAACGGGTCGACCCCGACGCTTGTTCAACGGTGGGCGTTTCAGGCACTTCTTCTGCATCATCTTCATCAAGATCATGCGAGGCATGATCGGGTGTAGAGTGTAGAGGGGTGCTGTTCATGAAAACTTCTGGACCGACAGGCACAACTCTGAATTTAGGACAATCTTTGATAACATTCCAACATTCAAACCGGGTGAATGTTTTGTTTTTGCTTTTGGTTTTGGCACCATACCAAGCTTGTGCTTGAAGTTCCTATACAATGCAAAAGAATAAATAATTATAACGAAAATAGGTAACAAATAAATAATACAAACATATAATTATAACGAAAATAGGTAACAAATAAGTAATACAAACAAATAATTATAATGAAAGTGGGTAACAAATAAGTAATACAAACAAATAATTATAACGAAAATAGGTAACAAATAAATAATACAAACAAATAATTATAACGAAAATAGGTAACAAATAAATAATACAAACAAATAATTATAATGAAAATAGGTAACAAATAAAAATTATTTTGTTACCTGATCCGTTAAATTTTCCCCACTTCGAAGATTACCAACAGCTTGTGCCAAGACGTCTCGCCATGTACTAAACGATTTGCTGAGTAGTCTCCAACGACTGAACAAAGATTCTTTGGTTCTTTTCCCACCAATTTTGTTAACATAATTGGCATGAATAAGACTCCACATTTCTCTCAACTGCATCTCATTACCCGAAATTGGATCATGAGTAACTTGAACCCAACTAGTACATAACGTAACATCTTCAATAAGTGTCCAATTCGTACCTGCATCATTAGTCATCTTCTTGGAAAAAATATGAAACTTTGAGAAAATATGAATTTGGATTTATAGGAAAATAAATATAAAAAAGTATGAAATTTAAATCAAACTTGACAATATATGAAATTGAATTTATAGAAAAATAAATATATAAAACTATGAAATTGAATTCAAACTTGACAAAATATGAAATTAGATTAATAGAAAAGTAAATATATAAAACTATGAAATTGAATTCAAACTTGATAATATATGAAATTGGATTCAAACTTGACAATATATGAAATTGGATTAATAGAAAGGTAAATATATAAAACTATGAAATTGAATTCAAACTTGACAAAATATGAAATTGGATTGAAACTTTGAGAGAAGATATGAAATTGTGGTGTAAGGTAGAAGATAATGAGAATGTATTTATAGAAAAGTAAAAAGATTTTTTTTTTAATTTTTCAAAAAAAATTTCGGATTTTTTTACATTTTTTTTAATTTTTTATTCACCTAATTAATCTATACCGTTGGATTTAAACAATTTTGAATTTCAACAGTTCAGATTGTGCCACGTGGCACAACGGTAACTTTTTAAAATTTTTAACTATTTTTTAGTTTTTTTTTAAGTCTAATAACTTGGACCGTTGATCTTAGATCTAATGGATGATATTAAAAGAAGTTTTTTATTTTTTTTTACCGTTGAAAATCCAACGGTCCATAATAAAGAGCCGTTGAAATCGAAGGGTCATCGGGAAGCCACGTGGCTCCCAACGGTAACAATTTTTTTTCTGGCACGCGGGCCCGCTTCTCTGATTTTATGTTTGTTTACGCGCCTCCACGCGCATTTTTTGTGCACGCGCTGGGCTGAAAAAAAATTTAAAATGCTGCCTGACGCCAACCCACGTCATACCCCCTCAGGCGCTAGGGCAGGCTGGAATCCACGGGCTGGTTGCTCGGGCCTGCTCGGGGTCTATCCACTCCACCCCGCTGGACCTTCTCACTCGGACCACAGGGACTGTTCAGTCCACTGTCCCTTGGGCCAAATACTCCAATGGACTTGCTCTAAGTGAAGTGTTTGCCGTGTGTGAGATGGCAGCCAGAGAAGCATCCAAGGTGGAGGAGAGCATTCGGCTCTCTCCATGGGAAAGCATGGGCATGGGTTGAGAGAAAATCAAGAGAGCTAGAGTGAAAAATATTCTAGTGAAAGAATTCTTGGGGTAGAGTGGGGCTCTTGGGAAAATTCTATGAGTGGGTGTACAAGGGATTCGGAATTGGGTTATGGTGATTTAACTCATGTATACTTGTACTGTTATTCTCATAGTGAAGAGCAATATCTCTCCTAGGACGTAGGAAGGTTTTTGCCGAACCTCGTAAATTTCTCGCTCTCTTTATTTCTTGTATTTTATTTTATTCAACTGTGTGTGATTTGGTGAGGTTGTAATCTGAATCTCGGTTCCGCATTAACGAACGGGCCAAGGCACAACAATTGGTATCAGAGCATCGTTGGAGGCTTGGTTCGTTGGAGGTCCAGATTTGTTGTTCACCATGGAATTTTTCAGTTGAGCAATTTAATAGGAGATGCGGTTTTACTCTTGGTAAAGGAGAGTGATAGAAGCCCGAAGAAATGAGAGACGTGTTCAGGGATGCTTGATCAACTGCGAAAGTTGATGTTGAGGAAGAAGACAAAGGCCTTTTTCTTCTTACCTCACTTTCAGATTCGTACAAGAACCTTGTGAAACTTTACTGCATGGAAAGAAACAGTAAGTTTGGAGCAGGTGCAAGCTTCTTTGGTGTGGAATGATACACCAAAAAAGGAGACCATGGATGATGGTGGGCACGAGCTTGCTTAAGCTATTCAAGGTTGGAATCGTGGAAGAAAATTGGAAAGAAGATCTGAGAGAGACAGCAGGTTCAGATCCGGTTCTGGAGGCAAGGGTCCACAGTGCTACGGGTGCAAGGCCGGGTTGTAGTAAGTTTGTGGCAAAAGACTTCGAGTATGCCCTCTACGTACTCGAAGCAACACTTCTCCTGGTGATGTATATTCTCAAGTGTTGCAAGGATTTTTACAACTGGTGGAGTTATGGGATTCACAGGTGATAAGATGGTCTTGAAGGAGGAGAAGTGTGAGGAATTTTGTCTGGCTCGATGGGTTATTGTTGGAAACGGGCGCGCTAACGAGTTTCTAGGTTGCAGACAATGAAGAGGAGGAAAACCTGCTGGAAGAGACAAGGATGTGTCGAGATCCTGTCTAAAGCTAAATGGCGATTTTTAGCTTGCAGCAGCTGCACATGCATTGGCAGTGACTGAATTGGAACAAGACCGACAAGGTTGATTCAGGGTGTGCATGCTTGTACATAAGGCCAATGAACTTTGGTGATGGGTGTAAGGATTTTTGCACGGTATATTCGCCAAGGTGGAGATTGTTGTGATTGGCTAATATAATTATGAGTTGGAAACAATTTCATCTCAACCATATGGAGTGCTAGCTACTTTTGACTAAAGAAAGAGACAAAGGAAAAGGGAGACATCTACTTTTGGCTAAAGAAATGGACAAAGAAAAAGGGAGACGTCATCAAGATGTCTAGCCCTTGATTTGTGGCTTTTTGAAAGGCAAATGAATATGTGGTTTTCTTTTGTTATTATAAGTGAAGTGCTTGCCGTGTGTGAGATGGCAGCCAGAGAAGCATCCAAGGTGGAGGAGAGCATTCGGCTCTCTCCATTGGAAAGCATGGGCATGGGTTGAGAGAAAATCAAGAGAGCTAGAGTGAAAAATATTCTAGTGAAAGAACTCTTGGGATAGAGTGAGGCTCTTGGGAAAATTCTATGAGTGGGTGTACAAGGGATTCGGGATTGGGTTATGGTGATTTAACTCATGTATACTTGCACTGTTATTCTCATAGTGAAGAGCAATATCTCTCCGAGGACGTAGGCAAGCTTTTGCCGAACCTTGTAAATTTCTCGGTCTCTTTATTTCTTGTATTTTATTTTGTTCAACTGTATGTGATTTGGTGAGGTTGTAATCTGAATCTCGGTTCCGCATTAACGAACGGGCCAAGGCACAACATTTTCTGTGGACACTCGTAGGCCATGTGCCCTTCCAAACCACAACGGAAGCACCTGTCTTCTTTCCGGCGACCATATGAGTTGCCTGCACACTCATTGAAATTTGTTTTTGTCAAGGGACGTTGATTGGGTAGAGGACCTTACGGTTTCCCATTTTTCTTTCGAAGTCTCAGTGCTTGGAGATTTCATGATTCACTTCATAGATGCTCTCTTCAATTTCTCTTCTGCTTTCAGAGCCATTTGGTAACATTCTTCCAGATTTTTGTGATGGCACAAAATTATCTCATCATATATGGACACCTTCAATCCACTCAAATACCTTGCCACTAATTGATCATCAATTTCCTACAAGTTCAAAGGACACAAATATTTGTATAACTCCTCCATGCACTCAGCTACGCTTTGCTCTGGCTTTTGTCGAAGACGGAGAAAAATTTGATACAAAATCTGATTGAAATCAACGGGTAAGAACTTGTCATCAAGCTTCAACTTCATTTCAGCCCAAGTATGTATACGTCGTAATCCCCTCCGTTCACGGCCTTGCTGATATTACTGCCACCAAATTAAAGCATGACCTTTGAGTTTTGTGGCAATGAACTTCACCTTCCTCTTCTCTGTCATATCCTTCCAATCAAAGAATGTTTCCAGAGAAGCAATCCAATCACAGTACGACTCAGGGTCAAGTTTACCATCAAAATCATGCACATCAACACAGATGCTCTTATGATCTTATCTGCATTTCCTAACGCTCTTGCAAAACGTTCCATAGCCAACACCAAAGAACATGCACTAGAGCTCGACGAATCATAGGATCATCTTCATATTGACCATCTGGTGCGTGGAATGGTTCTCCAACGAACCCATGAGCGTCATTGCCAATCTCTTGGTTAGGGAGTCAGCTCAAAATTTCTTCCATCATTTGCTACAAGCTTTCATGCGATCGCCTCAATTCTTCAACTTCGTCTCGTTGATAAATATTTTCCATTGGAGCAGTTCGCCTACCACGATTTGCACGCCCTCTCACCATATTAGTGGAAAAGCAAAACTTGGCTCTGATGCCACTTAACGTAGGGAAGCTAACAGAAAGAGTGGTGAACAAATATGATCGTAGCTCTGGGAATCACTCAACAGGCAAGAGACTAGAACTCACTCAATCAAGCAAGAGACTAGAACTCACTCAATCAAGCAAGAGACTAGGACTCACTCAACCAAAAAATAGAACTAGCAAAGTGTTTGCTAGAAGTTTTCAATTACGTTCGAAGTCTGACCGTCAGTCCTTTTAGCACAAGAATTATAAAGGCTTACAATATTAAAAGACTCCTACTTTTTATGAGACTCGTACAATCTCTAACAATAACTTGACAATTTCTAAGGAACAACTTAATTAAACCTTGTACTCCCAATACATGTGGACTTGGAATTTAAAGACTGTCTGCTGCATCATGCTGGCTCCTGCAAAATGAAATATGCTTTTGGCTATCCTTAAATAAAAAGGCGTGGTGTACCACCCATGTTCCAGTTACAATAAAAAAATTCTCACAGTAGTAGGTCAAAGAAAAATGGGTGGGTAACTTCTTTGAAACAATTCAGGTTTCAACTAAGTGGTTGAATTAGTTTTGCTGATAAAAGTGTGGACTAAAAACACTTAAAAACTCCATTTCAAAGACGAAACTTAATCTGGGATCAATTGCTCTACAGTGCATTTTTGCTCACCACCATGCTAATAGCCGTTAGATGAGTATTATTTAATCTATTTGCTACACGAGTCTTAAAATTTAAACTGATCCAATGACAATTAACCTATTCACGCATTGCCCTAAATATGATATTTAAGTTGCTCTTGTTGTCGCAGGGGGAGGGACGTACTGTTTCTTTGTGCTTTGTAGCTTCTATAGTTTTAACATCCAGAAATACGATGGCAGTGTCATTTCCAAGAAACCTGGAAAATTTTGGTGTACAGTTACGCAATTTTTTATTTATATGCACAGCCGATGGTTCTGTCATAATCTCGGAATATCATATCACATCTCACACTCCGTACATATATAGTATGGACTGTCATTACATACTTGGAATTGTTCTTATTTGAATATCAGGGAGCCGGGAAGGCCGAGTAATACAAAGACCTGCTTCACATTGTGATGTAAATAACTAAGGAATTAAAGTTAATGAAGCCAAATAGAAAATTTAATCACACTTTCCTCATTTAGAACTTTGTGTCAGATGTTACTAGTTTTTCTTGTTCTTGTTTCCTTCTCTTTCCCTCGATGATTTTCGCTTATTCTAGGTTTCTGAGAACACTACCTATAAAACTATATGCTTAACAACGATTAATTTGTAATCTCAAACCAACTATCTGAGCTCCCATAACTCCAATAGGGTATCCACCCCACCCCCTCAAACCCAAAACATAAAAAAAAAAGGTACTAGTATTGTGAAACCATGGAAACCTTGGGTGCTTCCACCGTTGAAGTTAGTAGGTGTGTAGGCAACTCCGTGTTGTCACTGTTTTCCACCCTGAAAATTTTCCAGAAAAACATCCAAACTTTGAAGGAGGAGCTGCAGAAGCTCTCTCGCTTATTAGAAGGGAAGCACCCCCCTTGGCAGGTTATAGAGTGGCTTGAAAGGGTTGAGAAGATCGACTGTGAGGTGGAGGGGATTGAACATGAAGCCCGGCTACTTTTGGAGGCAGATCCCATTGATTCTCTCTTTGGCCCGGGTTGTATGCTTGACTCTAACATGCAGCGCAAGTACCAACTTAGCAAAACTGCAGCAAAGAAGCGTCATGACATGAAAAAAGTTACCGAGGAGTCATGCAGTCTTCCAATACCTATGCAATATAGGAAGCCAACTGATATAGTGGTTGAGCATATCCCGGCGCCTTCTCTTATTATTGGTCCAAGCAGCTGCTATTCAGTCTGTCTACCAACTCAGCATGACGAGAAAAGAGTCATCCTTCGAGGGGTTGACCTCTTGCATCAAGACCTCGAGGGGCTATTGAGCACAGCAAGTGCCCTGGACCTGTTCACATGCGGAGGTAGTTTATCCGATATAATTACTAACAAGAGTTTGTGTGGCCTGCCAAACTTGAAGTCGCTCACCATATCAAATTGCGACTGCATAACTACATTGTTAGTCAGCGAAATGACTCTTCGGAGCACATTGCCAAATTTGGAGCACTTAACTCTGAGTCACCTGGATAACTTAGCAACCTTGTTGGACACGATAGTCCCCAGAGGATGCCTTAAAAATTTGAAGACCATCCAGGTGGTCGGATGTCGACTTCTAAAGAACCTCATATC
Source organism: Crataegus laevigata (assembly GCA_963580275.1). Lineage (NCBI taxonomy): Eukaryota > Viridiplantae > Streptophyta > Magnoliopsida > Rosales > Rosaceae > Crataegus > Crataegus laevigata. The sequence goes on from OY756946.1 coordinate 9,054,565, forward strand.
TTTTGCTATACTTCTACTGGTTCCAAACCTCGAAGAAATCAAGGTGAGTGACTGCAGGAGGATGAAGCAGGTTATCACGAAAACTTTCCCTGAAATGCTTCCAAAGTTGAAAACCATAGAAGTCAGGGATATGGAAAACTTAAGGACTATCTGTTCAAGGGAAGCAGAACTGTCAGCTCTAGAGAGGATAGTGGTGAGCAACTGCCCCAGGATGATAAAGCTTCCCCTCGCAGCCCGTGATGCAGTGACTATCAAAGAGATTAGAGGAGATTTAAACTGGTGGAGAACTCTTAAATGGAAAGATTGTGCAGATAAAATCAGTCTTCAGCAACGATTCCAAGCGTGCGCAGACACCAGGATGGAGCCTATGGAGGATTAAATAGGTAGAGATAATTATCTCATAGCATCATCATCTCTTGTAGTTTTTATCATTTTCGAGTATACGTAGTTTTCATCTACGAATCCAACAATCCATGCCATTTTTTTAATAGCAATGATATTCGTGTGCACAAATTGCTATATAGTAACTCTATTTTCTGTCGGATTCTTAGCTTCATCGGAAATTTATTGCTTGTTTGTAGGCATGAAGATGTGAGGATAGATACAAAGGTGGTGAACAAGTCCAAGAATAAGTTCCAGAAACACTTCATGGGTTTCATCTCTGTTTTTAGCAGTTGTCTGTTAGCTGCTTGTAATGTAATGCATAGATAATAACACCATCGTGTGTGTGCGCTTTTTTCCGAGGATAAATTATGTTACATTTTTGTTTTGTTGACAAGGCAACATTTTTAATTAATTACTCTAGTACATGAGAATCGAGAATTTGAATTTGGCTACAAAAAAGGGACAGACTCAATATTCTATCAACTGGTATAACCCACATATGCTGTCAACTAGTTCTTTTAATTGTACTACAGCTTTGACAATTCATACTTTATAGCCTTGTTCTTATCTCAAGCAGATAAATTAAGTAATTTCAGGTAGTGTTTGCTTGACCGGACTAGAATGAACATAAAGTTAATTAAGAACTAGATTAATTAGCATCACACCTTAGCTAGTAGGGATTTAAAGTGTGATCCTTAAATAAGGGAAAGACAAACCTATTCAAACCAATCTCCACAATTAGTCCAAGTTAAGCATATTCCGTAAACAAACAACCCCTTAAGGACTTTAAAGGTTATTGGTTTAGCTAGTTACATGGAATTTGCTTGCTCTACAAGTAATACAAGTCATAAAGGAATTTGATACCCACACATTATTAGAATTCTGCTTCTAGATTTACACAACCACTTCTAATAATATTAGCTACAACATTTTTTGGTTTTCAGTTTTCTTTTGGTATCACTTTTCTTATACATATTTTCTACATATCTTTGACCACGCTTCCTCCACTCATTTCTCTTATGTATTTTCTTTTTATCTTAAACACAAAAAAGAAAATAAAAAAACTAAAACCAGGTTGCCTAATAAAGAAAATTAAAAACTAAAAAGAAAACTAAAAATCTTCAAAGTGAATATAACTTATTATTGGGATAGGATCAAGGGACAAAGATTTTGACAAACATTTTTACACTCCTTTATGGCCTTTAGATTTTATACCATTCAATGGTCTAGATTAAGAGTGATGTGAAGATTTTTAAACATTAAATTACTTGGATGATTATGTGGATAATAATTAATAAGGAAACACTAATTTAAATTAAATAGAAATATCTAATACAATAAAATTGAAGAATAAAAATTTAATTTGAACTGATAAAAAAAAATGTAAAACCCACAATGAAGAACACCCAAGAAAAGGGAGGAGATAGATCGATGTTCTTGCACCTTCATTACTTGAGATACTCGAATTCAATTGATACGAACTTTTTATGCACACTACAACGAATCAAGCTATTAGTGTCTTGAATCTTCTCAGAACAAAACTCTAAATTCTGAATCTTCAATCTTGACTCCTAGAATTCACTTCTTTTTTTTTTTAATATGGTGCAAAATGAATGGTTGATGAGTTTGTGGCTGTAGAAATCTCCAACATGTTTGGCTCGATAGGGTTTTGCTATGGAGGTGGCAAAGTGATTGAGTTGCTAGCCTAGGATTAGGATGCTTAAACTCAAAACAAAACCCTAAATTATTTTCAAAGTAAAACTCTTTCTGCATGGTATCATGTTTTTTCTGTAATTAGGGTTCCTTGTTTGAAGGAAGGAAAGACTTTTCATCTAGAAGTTGCAGACCTCTTCGGCAAAGATGGAAATGGAATTTTTGTGTTTTTTTTTTTTACATTAGATTTTTTTTTTTAAAGTTTGATTATTTATTGTTCAATTTTATTATTATTTGGTATTCCTTTTAAATTAAATTAGTGTTTTCCATATTAGTTATAATCTACATCATTATCCATGTCATTTAAATTTTAAAGCCTCGAAATAACTATGAATCAAGACCGTTGGACCTTATAAGATCTAAAGGTTACAAAAGAGTGTCAAAATGTTTGTCTTTTGATCTTATCCCCTTATTATTATATTAAACTTTTGAGTGTCGTACCAATACATTGAACTCATACTAATATAGTAGTATTGTTTTAGGTATTAAACTCGAATTGCTTGATTTCTATATATAGCTATCATACTCACGGTTGAAAGCTTTAATATCTTTTTCATTACATAACAGTCACTTAACGAGAGAGAATGTTTCGGTTATGCGACTGCAGCATCGTGAACTTCTTTTAGATTTTTCTTTGCCGGGATGCCAAAAATAATAAACTTCAACTTCAAGGTCCATTTTTTGTCAAAATCAGCAAAGAAAGGTCCGTGATGACTCGTATACTAATCTAGTTTATGGGTCAAAGTTCCTTATTGAAGGTCACCAAAGCCTTTAGCGATAAAATTCAAAACTTAGTAATTAATAGTTAAGTTAGGATAATATTGATGATGCTAATACTAGACTATAACGAGCTTTGTTGATGCACAAAATCAACAAGGCCTTAGAACAACATAAAGTGTCAAGTTTATGACCTTCGCTATATTGCTCCGGTCACTTAGTGAGGATAATATGTAAAGAAATAGAGATAGGAAACAAACACAAGATGTACGTGGTTCATCCTAAGTTTGGCTACGTCCACAGGGTAGAGGAGTTCTCATTAATAGTGAAGAGTTTACAAAATACATAAGTTCAAGCATAATCATCATTAGTAGATTCTAATAATGAGTTTAAGTACAATAATGACATTATAGATTAATTGTAGAAGAATGATCTTCTTTTATAGTTTAGGAGAGTCTCTAACTTTCGCCCGCAATTGATGTGAGACTCTAGGAGTTTAATTTTGACGTTGACATGTATCGTGCTGTGATTGGCTTTTTTATTAAAGAAAAACGTTTGTGCTTCGGCTTTTGGAATTAGTCAAATATGGTACAAAGAAGCCTAAAAGTTTTCACATACTACGCAGAAAGGTAAGAAATTTCATCATCAAGTACATTTCTTGTCAAATCGAAAAAAGAACGTTCCACAATGACTCATACTCCATGGAGATTCGAGTTCATATGTGAATCTTTCTTTTTTTTTTTAATTTAAAATCAAATGTAAATATTATTTAATGAAAACTAACCACACGATACACGATGAACCAATATAATTAGAGAATTCTAAAAATCTTCTAATTACATTCGTTCATCGTATATCGTGCGATCAGAAATCATTATAAATTTTTTATTTAAAATTAAATATAAATAATACATAATAAAATAACCACATAATACACAATAAACAGATATGATTAAAAAAATTTTGAAATCCCCATAAAGAGGTTTTGGCAAGATCCTCTCTCTAACGTAAGGCCTTTGTCCAAAAACGACAAAACAGATTGCATGAACAGTCAAACTTCAAATGGAACCTTGGTCCAAAAACTACAAAAACAGATTGCGCTAATAGGAGAACTTCAAATAGAAAATCGCTAGTCAAAGTTAAATAGAGCGGCGGGTATGTTTCTTTCTTCACTCTAGTAAGTTTAGATGAAGGTGGCGACTTTGGATGCGTTTTTATACACAAATATATTTGTTTGTGGGCGATTTACTTACTTTGATTACTAGTCTAATGAGTGTCTCCCCGGCATAATTTTGGAGGAATTTTTAAAAATAAAATTTAGCTGTGTATAAATTTTGTGGATGCAAATTTTCGTCTTCTTCTTGTTGGATGAAATTGCACCTGCAAAACAATTAACACTTTAGGTCAAGGCCAAGAGCCTCACACGCCCACGATGAATGAGGGGGCTTTGGCCGAAGAACCTTTAATGCTAAAGTTAGAATTTGAGGGATAAGTGTTTAGAGAAATTTGGAGAATTTTGCAAGAGAGTTGGAATTAGGTTTCGGGGAGAAACGGGAGCTATTTATAGGGGTGTGGTCAACCCCTATTTGGAGAAAAGCGGTCCGGCCACTTATGGTGGTTTTTTAGTGTAATTGTAAGATATTACATCAAAATAATAACTTGCAATCAATTAGAAAATTAATTAATTAATTAATTAGGATGAATAATTGTGTGTTCCTTTGTGAGGAGGATTTGATGAGAATGGATGAAATAGGTTTTAAATAAATACCTATTTTGATCATTTTTTACCTTGATTGAGTAGTGATTGTCCGCTGCTTGTGTATAGGAGTTCCAGTGTGCTTCAAGGGTAATTTTGTCTTTTTAACCCAAAAATTCACGTGTAATCTCCATATTCTTCTTGATTATATTTGGCTTCACAAATGCCCCCACACCTGTTGGGTTTCTCACAGGAAAGGGCAGCAGGTGTAAAGATCTTCTTACTTTAGGAAACATAGGATTGTTTCCTATTTTGACGTAGATTCCCTCTTTAATTGGAAATTATATCCTTCTAGGAAAGAGAAATAAATCACTTCCAAAATCCATTTAAGTCTACCTTAAGTAGATGATTAAATCAACTTTAAAGAGTAATTTATTCTACCTTATAAAAGAGAAAGCTAAAGGATATTTGTTCCCCCTCCTCTAGCAATCTTCTACACTTACCTATGCAAATGACCGTCTTTCGTTGCTTTCTTTGTCTTCTCCACGCCGCACCGATATAAGAAAAAAAATTAATTTTTCTTGTCTTCTTCTTAGATAGTGCTGTCATGGGGCAACCGTCGGAGTAGTGATGCACGTCGACTCGCAGGGGCTAAGAGTTTACTTGGCATGGGCTACGAGGGTATTGTGGCCGGGACCACTGCTTGGGCTGCTCAGCTTGGCTAAATCTAAGGGAAACTATACGGCTAGGGCTGCAAATCAAGGCGTTGGGGCGCAATACTAGGTGAGCCGCATGGTTCATGTCTTTTGGGCTTTTGGACCTGACGTAGGCGAGGCTGGCAATTAAGAGCAATTAGGAGGTCACAGGCCTCATAAGATGCTGGAATGTTGGGCATGCAGGCTTCCTGTCTGCTAGTCTGAGAGAAAAAACAAGGGAAAAGCTATCATGTGTTGAGCTCCCCTAGTGAGTATCGTGAATGGCATTGGCTACTTAGTCCAATTTTCCAAGAGAAATGTGGGCTGTTCTCGAAAGAGGAGATAAAGAAGATCAAGGCAGATGCATTGGCTTGTCCAATCGCTGTCATTGGAAGAACGAAGGTGGAAAAAAAGAGATCTTCTCTACCTACTAACAAAAAGCCAAAGACTTTATCCACTGCTCGTGAGGGCCCGTCTGTTGCTGATAAGCTTGTGATTGACTTGACTTCTTCCAAGGGAAAGAAAGATAAGGCTACTAGATCTAAGCCAGTGACACTTGCAGTGCCAAAGGTGGCTAGTACAATTGCTGATAGGATTGCTCAGCAATGAAGTTTTGTCATGCCCCCAATGTTGAAATTTGTGCCAAAACGTTTGTCGGGGGCTAAGTCTGGTTCACCTTTAGATAGACTTGCCACTATGAAGAGCGATAAGGTAGACTCTACCGCTAAAGTGGCACTAAGGCATTTTCCCCCTGCTGCTAAGATTGATTCGCCTATTAGGAAGGAGAAGACTGCTCGTGTGGGCAGTTATGAGAAATCCACCAAGCCTGCTTCTGGGGAGACTGCTGAGATCTATGCGTTTTTGAAACCATATATGCTTAAAGACATGGACCATTATGCCAAGTTTGTTGATAACGTTAGGAAAGTTATTTGTCCAAGTTCCTTTACGAAGCATACGGCTGAGTATAGGATGACTGATGTACTTACAATGATGCAGAAGACGGCTATTCTGGTAGCCGAGACTATGCTCCTTGACCAAGAGGATACCAAGGTTGCCAAAGAGGTGGCAAAGGTTATGGCAGCCGAAGCTTATTCTTCTCAAATTCAAGATCTTGAGAGTGCCGTTTCTAAGCTTCGTTTCACTGCTTATGCAAAGGATGAAGAGTTGATTGTTGCTTATAACCAAGTGATCCACTTTAAGAAGGTCATTGATAGGCTTGAACCCCAAGTGTTGGAATTCTAAGGTGCACTGAAGATCAACGAAAGTTTGAAGAAAGAAGTAGATGAGCTTCAGCTCATCCGTGTTGGTCTGCTCAAGGAGAATGGGCAGCTGAAAAGTGAAAAGGCTGGGCTCGAGGCTCTGCTTGTTCAGAGTCAGGCCGATTTCTACAAGCTAGGTTATGTAGATCATCTCTTTAGTAGGCCATCTAACTTCGAGTTTGCTGGGAAAGACTTCGAAACCTTATATATTTCTTCGGAAAACTTGCATGCCTTTACTTTTGAGGCGTCCATTGGTGAAGTAGTCGTAGAGGTTGATGTCCAAGCTGGAGTAGCCAAGTGTGAAGGGCCGAATGATGTCGCGGCTGAGAGTGTTGCAACTGCTGAATATAGCCTTTAGGATTTTCTTTGTTTTCCTTGTTGCTCTTGTTTTGCTTGAACTCATTTGGCCTTTGCTAGTCGTTTATCAATTTTACTAGAAAATTTAATAAACTTACTTCCTTCTCTTTTCTTCATCTTCGGTTCTTTTGTTTACACCCAACCTTTAACTTTTAGACTAGCGGCAGACATGCTGTTTTTCTATAAGCAGGCAGGTCCGCGTAGCCTATGCAACTATGGGTATTGGTGTAGAACTTTACAAGGTTGTTAACCATAGGGTCGGCAGTCGGATACCTTACTTATAGAAGCAGACGAGTTCACATGACCACTTGATTGTTAACCTTGGCTTTCTTCAATCCTTTGCTTTGTGTGGCATGCATCACAACATACTAAAGATGTTTGGGTCATGAAATTCGCTAACCTTTCGTATCAAAAATACGTGGTTGTATGGAATTTCGTAAGTAAAGGTTCGAGAGAACTCTTTGCTCTTTATGAAACCAATTCGACCGGTTGCATAGCAAGTATCACAACACTTTAGGAATTAGTGTAGATCTAATTTGATCATTATGTGCTTGGCAAAGGTGAAGCTTATCGACTGCGTAGCATGTCAGCAGTGGATAAAGTTTCGTATATGCATGCTAGCTTATTTAACCTTTCACAAGAATGTGCATTTGTATAAGTCTAGCACGGCTTTACTGCTCGAAGGGCAAGCCATAGGCAGCCTTCAGGCTACCTTAGTGCATTCGGTAACAGCTTTAGGTTCTAGGCCAGCCGTCCAATAGGCGTACTATGTAATGTGCCTCATCTGTCACTAAGGCCTGGTTCCTCGTGAATTAGGCCAAGAGAACCAAAATCCTTCAGTTAGCTAAGCCTTGAAAAAGACCATTGTGGCTACTTTTAAGAATCCTAATACAAGACATCATGCACCTAGTTATACTAAGGCAGCCTGGCTCATCCATGTCTAGATATTCAGAGTGTCAGTTTACCTCCCCCCGGCGGCATTGGAGAGCAGACTAATATGGATGTCAGGGAATTAGTTTACCATCTAGCACTAGAAAGTAATTAGTTTATCCTCTCGCACTAGAGAGCAAACCCATATGGGTGTCAAGGAATTGGTTTACCTTTCGCATTAGAGAGCATGATTGGTCCCTTCGAGGAGTGCAATTTCTGCGATGAGTCCCTAAGAAGGGCGCGTTCTTCTTTTGAAGCGTATGAGTGATCAGTTGTTGTAAGCCTGCAGCCGAGCCAAGTTGTAGATTACTTTTGAATTCCTCATTGAAAACGAGTGAAACGAACGAGAACTTAGCTGTAAGGTATGAACTGCACAACAATATGATAGTCCTTGGTTGGCAAAGTGGTACCCATCAAGCTGTTTGAGTCTTCGGGCTTTGATATTGCAGGAGGTCACACATGGTACTTCCTCAGATTGTAGGAGTTTCACTACTTTTCGACCTATTTGTCGTTCAGAGTGACGAGAGTGTAATTACCCTTGCCGCCTACTCTATTGATCTTTTATGGACATTTCTAGATGAGATCCATCTTTTTTAGCATTCCTTGTAGACAATGATGAAGGCTTTTCTTAGGACCATATCTCTGAGTTGGAACTACTAGATCTTGGCCTTTTTGTTGTAGCTGGAAATGAGCTGTTGTTGGTAGGTTACGATACGAGTAATAGTCTGCTCGCGCTTTTCCTCTGTCAGATCTAAGCTTGTGGTCATCTCCTTATGTTTTCTCAATGCTTAACAGTAAAGTGTTAATACTTGGCACAATGACATTTGAAAAGAATGATTACTTCTGAACCAAATGCCAAAAAGAAATGAGTCTCACTCATGGCTCGTCGTTTGGTCGTGCGATATACCTATAGACATCCGGGGAGTTCGTCTGGCCACTTTTCCTTCTTGTTGGAGAAGGATTTCTTAAAGCAATGGAGAATCATCTTGTTTGATAATTCGACCTACCCATTGCCTTGAGGATATATTGGCGTGAACGTGTGCTGCTTGATGCCATATTTTTGGAAGAACTTCGCCAAATCTTTGCCTAAGAATTATGGACCGTTATAGGTGACAATAGATTGGGGATGCCAAATCGACAAATAATGTTCATCCTTATGAAGCGCTCTATGTCCGCCTGAGTTGTGATTGTCATAGCCTCTGTTTCTACCCATTTGGTGAAGTAATCGGTTGCCGCGATCATCATGCCTCTGCCCCCGGCAGCTGGTGGTATTAGCCCTAGCAAGTCGATTGCCCACTGCATGAATGGCCAAGTCGATGTCCCCGGTATAGTTCACTGGCAGACAATGCTGGTACTGGCTTGTAACGTTGGTAGTGGTCGCAATTTTTCATTAACTCTTTAGCATCTTAATGTAGGGTAGGCCAGTAGTAGCCTGCATTAAGAGCCATCTGCGCTAAGGATCAGCCTCTGGAATGATTTCCACAAACACCTTCGTGGATTAAGCCGGGAGACGCTAGTCTGCGAAGATGTGGTCCAGTGTAGGATCTTTGGGCGAGAATGTTGTTCTACATGTAATAGCGTGTCGCCTTTATTTGGAGCTTTCTAGACTCCAACTTTTTCGTGGGGAGTGTGTCATTGACCAAGTAGTCTATAATAGAACTTTGTCAGTTTGGAGTTGTACTAACCTCTGACACTTTGCCTGTCGGTTCCACCTTTATACTTGGCTTGTCTTCCACAGGGATAGAGCATTACAGTTGGCGGTCAAGGACAAAGCCTAGGCTGGCTAATGCTTCTGCGTAGGCGTTATCTGCTTACGGAACTTGAGTGAGGGTGTAAGTATGAAATGCCTCAAGTTGCTTACGTACTTTCTCTAAGTATTGCGCCATCCTTAGATGTTTTGCCGTGTACTCCCCAGTAGTCTAGCTGGTGATTAACTGGGAATCGAAATAAATTGCAAGCTTTTTTTATCGCCAAGTCTTTTGCCATTCAGATGCCTGCTAGTAGGGCTTTGTATTCTGCTTCGTTGTTGGATGCTTTAAAGTCTAGAGTGATTGTCTGCTCGAGCATCAAACCGTCTAGGGTGATAAGGGCCACGTCTGCTCCCGAGGCCTTGTAGTTGGATGTGTCACCAACATGCAAATGCCAAAATCTTCATCGGGCAAAGCATGCGTGGCTAAGGCATGTTCAGCTGCCTCCGGAGCATCGTTGGGTCGCTCTGTTGCGTCGCCTAGACAAGGCATGAAGGTGCGGTAAGGAGCTGTGAATCTAGGGCCATATTACACATAGCAAGAGATGTTTTACTGCTAGTACTGGGCCGCTCTAGAGCTGAATTATAGAGCAAGGGTCGGCTGGGATCATGTGACGCGCAGCAGGAGGTAGTGCTCAACTGCCGATACATGTTGCTCATATGTAGAATATTCTAGGGCGAAGAGGACAAAACTCGCTTCCGAGTGTCTTTCTAGTGTTCGTCTGCCCTTGGAGTGCCTTTTAGGCTGAGTTGTTGCATTCATCAAAAAAAATTACACCGCTAGTGTCTGCACCTTTATCATCATACGTCTGGATTAGGTGGAATAGTGCGTCATAAGAATGATTGTGTGCGTTCGAATATATAACTTGAGCTTCCGGGTTGCAACAACTGTCGCCAAAGTTAGCTTTTGAATTTTTGGTAGCTGGTTTCCGCATCGAAAAGAGCTTTTGAATTGTGGAATACAGGTAGTTAAGCCCCCAGTTCTTCTCGTATGAGTGTAGAGCTTATTGCTACTTCAGATGCGGTTTCTCGTCCAATTAGACCTTGAATCTCTTTCAGAGTAATGGGGGACTTCATATTCAAAATCGCTCGGATTTGCCTTGAATGTGCATCGGCCAACCTCATCCCAAAGTTCATGCTTCTCTGCTAGAGCGAAAGAGTCTACCACAGTTAGATCTTCTTTCATGATCAATTCTTCGAACAGCGGGTGGTCTACTGAAAGTCCTTTTTGGAAGGTTGCACTAGCTATCAAGTTGTTGCATCCGACTATCTTTGCCTTCTCTGCTTTAAACTTCTTTATATAGTCGCGAAGTGATTCCTTTGGGTTCTTCTTGAAGTTGAACAAATGGTCAGACTTCTTTTTGATCAAGCAATAGGATAAATATTCTTTAGTGAAAACCAAAGAAAGTTCATTGAAACTTCAGATGGATTGTGGCAGTAGGGTGTGGAACCAATCTTACGCCTCGCCTTGTAGAGTGATGTCGAATATCTCGCGTGTAAGAGCATCGTTGTTCCGATAGAGGATCATTGTGCTTCGGTAATGCTTTAGGTATCTCTCCAAGTCTTCATCCCCTTTGAAGGAAGTGAAATGCGACATGCTAAACTTGCGCGGAGGCTCTGCCTGTTCGATCTCGTTCGGAATGGTGACCTTCTTATGTTAGTCATGTCTCGTCGTAGTGCCTCATCAATGACCTTGTTACGTTGGAAATCGTTCAATCGCTCGTTTAAGAACCTTTCTACCTCTTCCTAAATTTGCCTTTGTTGGGGTAGTAGAGCTCTTGACTGCTACTAGTCGTAACTTGTTGGTCTAGGTTGCTCTTCTACGTGTTGGCTCGTATATATCGCAGCTGCAGTGCATGTGGTATGTTCTTAGCAAGCGAGTGAATTCCTCGCAGGCTGCCAGTTGAACTTGAGCCGAATTGAGTGATTGCTTCTTTCCGTCCGTCGTGCTGCCTACTCCAATGTGAGATGAAGGATGCTTCTTACAGGCCTAGCTGTGAATGAACACTTTTAAAAGGTTGCTCATGTTGATTATCAGGGTGTGACCCAACCGTGAGTGTATGTTTTCCCGTGGGCCTAACCGAGAGTGAACGCTTCTCCGCGTGCTAAGACGAAAGTATATGCTATCTTGGAGGCCCAATCAGGAGTGTACACTGTCGAAAAGCTCGGTTCGTGGTTGGTTAAGTGGCTGCTTACTGGGATGTTGTTCAAGAGATTTGTCGTCTGCATTTGTCCTACTTCGAGACACCTCGTTTAGGGCACGTTGCATCTTGGTACGCTGCAAAAGCTAATTCACCAAGGTCGTCTGCTATGCGAGGGCGCTTGTCGACTCTATGACTTGTCAAGGCAAGTGTTGTTTGCCATTGGAATGGGAAAAGCTTTGACAGTATGCGTCTCCTTGAGTAGCGGAATTGTAATGGACTCTGGGCACGAGATTTGAGCTAAAATATGTCAAATCTACATAAAATAGGTCCAAAATATTTTAAAAATAGGTCAGATAAACCGAAAATGGATCGAAATAGCCCAAAAATAGGCTTGTATGGGCGCTAGGCGTCAAGGATTTGGATCATAGGTGCGCAGCGGGATCCGGGTCAACTTGACCCGCTAACTGCGATTAGGCTGCTTGCTCATTGGGCTTGCGCATAGATGAGGTCTGCTCGTGCCAGAGGTTGGGCCTGCACCTTTTGAAGCTTGGATTATGGGCTTGCTGCGCTATGCTGAGGCATGGCTTAGGCCTAAACATTAGGCCGCGTGGCATATGGGTTTGCACTGGGTTTTGGGCTCATATGGACCTTCTTTCTATGGCCTTCTACACTGGAGCATGGGCTCACGCTGGGATTGGTAGGCACGGGCTGGTTTTTTTATTTGGCTGCAGAAATTAGGCCACGGTAGTGGAAATGGTTGGTGGCAGCCGCTGGTGGTCAGCGATCTTTTTTGGGTGAAAACCCAAATTTGTAAGGAGTGCCCTTTATTGTTGTTTCTGTTATAAAATGTGGATGGCCTAATTGGCCACTAAGATTATGCTCCTCCATTATGAGCTATTGGATGCATGCTTTTGGTGCTATTATTTTCCTATATAAACAACACTATGGAACACAACAAAGGGTTGTTAATATTTGATAGAAGTCATACGGGAGAGAGGGAAGAAAGGAAGAGGAAGAGAGAGAGGAAGAAGAGAGAAAAGAAAGGAAAGAGAAAGGAGAGATGATAGAATTATCTTTGTACTCCTATTATTCCAGATTACTAAATGAAAGCACTACTGCTGTCCCGAGGATGTACTTCAGTCACACTTACTGTAGAGGAACCTCGTAAATTTTGTGTCTTGCTTATTTATTCCACTGCACACATCGTCAATTTTACAACACGTTATCAGCACGAGAAGCTCTCGTGTCAGTGGAAAGCACAACGCCACAAATCTTGTTCACCTATGTCGCCTGGAATCTCACAGATAAGAAAATCTTTTCATTTCATCTTAAAATATTTGTACTACTGATTTTCTTGAAGCAAATATGTATATGTTGTTGTATAACTGTATATCATCATTTGCAGAAGCAAAATGGTACGGACTCAAAATCCGTAGAAAATCTAATAGCCATGGAAACAGCCTCGGAACTCCAACTTGCAGACCTCGGATTGAAAACATTTATTCTTGAAAGTTGTCCGTCCGCTCAGTACCTACAACAGATCAAAATTTCAGAATTTTTCAACGGTTCGATCGTCGCAGATGTCTGAAATACCAAACCAGTTTCCAATTTCCGCAGAAAACTGGACAGCCATCTTATGAGTACCAAAACGCCATTTTCAATAGCTCAGATCGAAACCATTTCTTCACGAAAGTTGTTTGGTATCCTCTTATCCATATCATACTAAAATTTGAGCTAAATCTAACGGTTTGATCTTCTTATAAGTGGCAGACAAAGAAAAGGTTTTGGAATGGTGAGTTGCACCATTTGAAAAGAAAAGAAAATTGATGGAAACTTAATCATCACCCTTTTCTATTATTGCTTTATTTATGTGAATGATGTTGGTTTAAAATCCATTCACAAGTTTTATTTACTTTAAAGCAATTTACTTACCATGGACGGTTTTACCGCCTACTGCTTTAAGTTTTGATTTATGTGAATGGTGTTGGTTTAAAATCCATTCACAAGTTTTATTTACTTTAAAGCAATTTATTTATCATGGACGGTTTTACCGCCTACTGCTTTAAGTTTTGATTTATGTGAATGGTGCTGAATCAAAGCCCTTATCACAAGCTTTATTTACTTAAAAGCAATTTATTTACCATAGTTCGAATTATTGCTTATTGCTTTAATTTAATTTATTGTACTTCTTTTGTTACGATGAGTATAACAAGGACCCGAAGTTCCTTGATCAGATTAGAACCTGCAGTTTCTTGATCCTCATCATATAAAAATGATTGGACCAGAAGTTCCATCATGCAAAAAGATTGGGCATGAAGACCCTTGATCCTCAGAGATCAGACATGAAGTTTCTTGATGAGTACTTTAAGTTTGAAGAGCCGAAGTGCCACAACTTAATTGTAATAAAAAACATGAAAGTACCAATCCATATGCAATTAAATAAGGACTAGAAGTTCCTTGATGTATGTAAATGATAATATAATACATGTTTGCTGGAGAGCTTACATCTCGAAGTTTTGATGATTATTGCATAACTTTGGGCATTGATGTTGAACATCATGTTCCTCGTGTCCGTACTCAAAATGGTTTAGCAGAAGCATTTATTAAACGGATGCAATTGATTACCCGTGCTCTACTCATGAAAACGAAATTGCCAAGTTTTCTACATGGGGACATGCCATGTTACATGATACATTATTAGCTTGGTTGAGACATGTTGCCAACCACTAATACTTCTCAGTATAACTCGTGTTTGGGCACTAATTAAACATTACACGTTTACGAGTTTTTTGTTATGTTATCTATGTGCCTATTGCAATGCCACAAACGTATTAAAATGAGGCATCATTGCAAATTAAGAATTTATGTTGGATTTGATTTATCATCCATCATTCAATATTTTGAACCCTTAACTGGGGATATATTTACCGCATGATTTGCGGACTATAATTTTAATAATACAGTTTTCCCATCATTAGGGGGAGAAAATAACATCGTTGTAGAAGAATGATGAGAAAATACCGTTCCAGAAGAATGATGAGAAAATACCGTTCCAGAAGAACGAAGAGAATTTGTCTTATTTTGATTCACGAAGCAATCAATGAGAAAATATCATTCTAGAAGAATGATGAGAAAAGACCGTTCCAGAAGAACGAAGAGAATTTATCTTATTTTGATTCACGAAGAAATCAATGAGAAAATGAAGTAAGAATAATTGAATGATGTAACGAAAGTGATGAAATCACATATATTTGCTGCAAATGTGCCTACAAGAATTGATGTCCCTATTGGACAAAATAATGTGGCAACAAATGATTTATCTGTTGCACGCCTGAAGCGTGGCAGACCCTCAGACTCAAAAGGTTCAGTCCTTCGAAAGAAGAAGAATATGGCACTACTGAACTATTGCATTCCCGAAGCATAACTGTTGCATGCCGGAAGCATGACAGTTGTCGCATGGATACACGTCTCAGAAAGGACAATCCGCGGACATGGGAATTTTGATGTCTCATGCATGAAGCATGATAGACGTATAGGTTCCAATGACTCAACTCCCGAAGTGGAAATTAAAATCCAAGCTTTATAACGCTTAAGAAGAGGTTATGATCCGCATTTTCTAAATTATGGCTATCTTGGAAGAGATAGTGTAATGCCCTTGAAGAGGCAATGGATATCCAAAGAAATGAAAAGTTTTTTTATGCATGCGCATGCACATGAGAATATGGGATCACGAATTGATGATAACCAATGGTAAATTTGGTTTTATAAGTAGCTACTAAATTTCATCAATAAGCTGCGTTGATAATGAGTCACGTTTTTTTTTGTTCGTCGACGAATGGAAAAATTATTGGCAAAAAATGGAGAAAGGCAATTCCATTACAATTTTGTAAGAACGTGGAAAAATGGATCTATATATATATATTTGAATATAATACAAATAGCCAAAAGATGTTGAACCAAAGAGGTTACATATGGGCATTTGTAATACAGTGAATTACACTCACATGATATGACACAAGGTTACTAATTGAAACCTGAAATTATACTCCTGTAAACGAGTTTATATGAATGGAAAATTATATACGAAGGGTTGTGAGTCGCCCACATCATATCTCCATAAGTAAATCCCTCAAGTATACATGGTAGCAAATTGCTCTGTATAAATTCCAAAAGAAAATGTGTCATGAAGTGTAGAAAATCCCTGAATGATTCAGATTACTTGAAGTAAGTCCTAAAAGGATAAAGCATAAATTATGTACTCAGTACCAATGGATGGTATAAATTGCTTGAGTAAGTACTATCATTATAATATTGTTGCAACATACTAAAATCTCATGAAGAGTCGATAACATTAAATTAGAACTCCTGAAGAGTTGATGACATTAAATTGGGACTCCTGAAGAGTTAAGAAAATTTGTAAAGTGTTGAGAGAGATATTATCTCGAACTGCAAATCGAACAATACGCCAACACAAATCTTATCCATGATGTTTATGATATTAAAGAATCATATGGATTGAAGATTATGAGTTAAATACTCAAATGATTTAGACACTAAGGATGATCATTTATATTCGAGAAGGTAAAGATAAATTGATATTTGGTCCAGAAGTACCACATCTTAGTGAAGAATATGCTTTATTGTATTTGGCACAATACACTGAATGAAATAAAGCTTATCTATTGATATTTCAAAGAAATTAAAGATATGTGCATACACATGAGCTACAATTATGAAAAAATATATATATACAAAGTGCAGATAAACATGAGGGAGCCTTCATTGCTCAGGTGGTGCCTGAGAGGTCGACGGAGCTCCGGGAAGACGAAGAGCCAGAGTTGGAATCTCTGGAGCCGGAACATTTGGTGCTATTCCAGAGGACGAAGGCAACATAAACCTCGGGAGTAACGCCATGAACCTTTCATGATCACTCTGGATCCGACCGTCTGACTCCTGCAGCTGGTCCAGCTTCCTTTTCATGCTGGTCGAGTAACTAGTTGCAAGCATGTGCAACTCCTTGTTCTCGTGCCTGAGTCCTCTGACCTCTTGCCGAAGACTTGCAACCTCCGCCATCAGCGACTCCACCTGACGAGTTCGGGCAAGCAGGCGCTGGCCCATGTTTGAAACTGAGCCTGCACTTTGGACGCTGAGAGCTAGAGATTCCTGAACAGCCAGCTCGTCCGATCGCCTGGATAACATCCTATTGTCCCTTGGAGTGAGCAGATTTCTGGCTATCACCGTAGCGGTTATTTCATTCCTCATCATTGTGTCCCCGACTGTAAGAGGACCATTGGGGGATATGAAGGACGGATTCCAAATATTGTTTGGAGAAGACGAGTCATCATCTTCTCCAACATTCAAGTTAAGGCGACGGTCGGAAGGGCAAGACATTTTTTTTAAGAAGGTGTTGAGGAGCAAAAGTTCAGAAAGATTAAGAGTGCAGAAGTGCAAGAATGGAGTGTTTACAGAAGGGAGTTCAAGTGTGAGGTGAAACAAAATTCGTACCTCTATAAAAAGAAGCAAATCAAAGAGGCACTCCTCAGAGATCGAAGAGAAGCTCCTCGCAGATCGAAGAGATAGCCGGACACCTTTCTCAAAAGCTGGACGCTCTTTTCTCAAAGGCCGGATCCCTGTCTCAAAAGAGTCATTCCTCTATCAAAAGTCGGAATTGATCAGTATCACGAGGCGATCAGCTTTCCCAGTTTATCGTCACTCGTCACATGCACTGTCAGTTTTGCGGAAATTACGGGCAGCTTTGTCAGAAAGCGCGTAGCGGGTACTGTTCATCCATCCACCGGCTGCCGACAAATAGTGTGAGAATAGTTCCGGTTGTGAAGAAATTTTTTTTTATAAGTTCTACCTTCGCCTTCCACAGCAAAGGCACACCTTCTCCACCTTTCTTCCTTTCTTCATCTCTGAGAATGTATTCTCAAAGAAAGCTTTCGGGTTACTCAGTGTTCTTCATTCCTTGGAACACCCCAGAAAACAAATCTTCGAAAGCAAAAGTATTTCATATCATGAAGGTTAAAAGCAAAAGTATCTCATATCACGCTTTCTCCTCACCTTCATCTGAAGAACATAGAGAAAGTGAGATCCTGATTACTTACCTAGTCTTGCTCTCGAGTACTCATCTCAAACCCCTCCCAGCCCGCTTCAAAAATAAACCTGTGTAGAGGTACTTCTTCAAAAACAAAAGTATCTCACAGACGAAGTAGGAGGAGTCTGAGTTGCATCCAGATGAAAGCAAAGTCCGAGATCAAACTTCCGATCTGGAACTGATTGTCTCGTAACCTTTGCTTGTTTGTTTCTCTAGCATTGCTCTCGAGTACTCATCTTCAACTGTCTTCAAGGTCATGAATTCCACGGACTACTTGAAGCATGTGGAGACAACGTGCTGATTCATCCTCAACTAAGCTGAGGAGCACTTGCAAGAAGAAGGCCCTCCAGCCCAGTTCAAGAATAAGCATGTGGAAAGTTAACTACTAGTAAAGCAACTCTGTTGGCAACTCTTCTCGCTAAGAGATCGAAACAGAATGATCAATGATCAGCCTAAATGATTCGAAATATGAGGGAGATACTCATCAGGGGGAGCATCCAAAAACAGATTAAGATTTTAACAAGTCAATCGAAGACTTGTGGCCATCCAAGGGGGAGTGTTATAAAATGTGGATGGCCTAATTGGCCACTAAGATTATGCTCCTCCATTATGAGCTATTGGATGCATGCTTTTGGTGCTATTATTTTCCTATATAAACAACACTATGGAACACAACAAAGGGTTGTTAATATTTGATAGAAGTCATACGGGAGAGAGGGAAGAAAGGAAGAGGAAGAGAGAGAGGAAGAAGAGAGAAAAGAAAGGAAAGAGAAAGGAGAGATGATAGAATTATCTTTGTACTCCTATTATTCCAGATTACTAAATGAAAGCACTACTGCTGTCCCGAGGATGTACTTCAGTCACACTTACTGTAGAGGAACCTCGTAAATTTTGTGTCTTGCTTATTTATTCCACTGCACACATCGTCAATTTTACAACAGTTTCATAATTTTTTTTGTTTTTTTGTCATCGTATTTCTTTCCCAGGGTTATTCAAAGAATTTATATAAAAAAATTAGGAGTAGGAATGTCTGGGAAAATCTACGAGTGAACGGAGAAAAATTAGAAATGTTGAATGCAAGAGTTTCTTCGAGCGTATGAATCAAAACTCTTAATGAAAGCACCAATTTGTGGATGTAAATTTTCACCTTATTTTTCTTGAACAAAATTACACATGCAAAACAATTAACACTTTAGGTCAAGACCAAGAACCTCACGCGCCCGCAATGAATGGGGGTCTTTGGCCGTAAAACCTCTGATACCGAAATTTGGAGAATTTTGTAAGAGAGTTGGAATTAGACTTTTGGGAGAAATAAGAGCTATTTATAGGGGTGTGGCCGGCCACTTATGGTGGTTTTTTGGTGTAATTGCAAGATATTATGTCAATAATATCTTGCAATCAATTAGGAAAGTAATCAATTAATTTAGATAATTAATCTTAATTTGAATGAATAATTGAGAGTTACCTTGTGAGAAGGATTTGATGAGGATAGATGAAATAAGTTTTGAATGAATACTTATTTTGATCATTTTTTATTTTAATTGAATCGTGATTGTCCGTTGCTTGTGCGCGAAAGTTCCGATGTTCCTCGAGAGTAATTTTGTCTTTTTAATCCAAAATCGACGTGTCGTCTCCATATTATTTTTGGCTCTACAAATTTAGCTGAGATTTCTTGAATACAAAGCATCAATTTTCCTATGTTTTTCCCTACTGAACCTTATTAAGCTTCTGCAATGGAAGTTGTGGTTGAAATTTTGGGTAGTTTAGTGGGAGTAACAGGCCCGCATTTATGCTGCTGTCTATGTTCCACAGCCAGACTCTGCAAAATTCCGAAATAACCTCGACGAGTTAGACAAGGAGATGAAACATCTTGTGGATCTTAGGAATGATTTCCGGCAGCGGTTGGTCGCGTCTGCAGCTGAGAAAGATGGAAAAGCACCGGCAAAAGTAGAAGAAGAGTGGCTTTAGACAAGTGGAAGAGCTTGAGCGCAAAGTGCGTTTGTGATGAACAACAACAAGAAGAAGTTTTGTGGATGTTTCCGTAATTGCCGTAAGCGGTGTAAGGCCGCTGGAGAAGCGTCGAGATTGCTCAGGGAGATCGAAATCATGCAGATTAAAGCTACGAGTTTCCCAGAAGCTAAAGATGGACAGAAAAAGTGAAGAATTTGTTGGAAAATATTATTATTTTATGGTTATTTGATTGTTTTGAATTTGCTTCTTAACCCATCCGAATTAGAGTTTCTAAGTTTTATTCACTATAAATATAGCTTATAGGTTAACATGAATAACAAGTTAGTTACGATATAGCCTCTTGAATTTTTTTAGTCGTTTTTAGCATTCTTGTTTGTTTAATAATATTCTTAATATTTTGTAATCTTGTTCGTTTGATACTCGATATTCAGCAGAATGAAGATTTCAAAAGCACAATAGGGTTTTTTGTTCTTTCAAAGAAAACCTTAAATAAATTGTCCTTGTGGACCTCCTAGGAGTTTTAATTTGTATTGCGTGAAACAAAAATTCATGCTTAATTAAGAAGCATCAACTTTCTAAATTCGTAGCTAAGCAGATTTACAGAAACTTGTTACTCTACTAATCCGACACGTATACACGTAGTATTGTTTATAAATGGCCTTTTGCTTTCCTTCTTTTTGAGTTGTTTCTCAAAGGCAGCACGGACAACATTGGAAGTATTTCGTGGATTCTTTCCATCGCCGGAAAACAAAACAAACTGAGCGGCAGGCATCGAGGTAAAGGAAGGAGTCAAGGACCGAGATTATATACCGTTGCAGGAAGAGGACTCGAGAGCGCTCGTTTCGTTGAAACGTAAGGACACTAAGTCTCCGGACGCACCGACAACTGGCCTAGGGAGGCAACCTTTGCAGTGCAGTCCGTTGCTTGCCCGTAGCACTCGAAAATAATACTACCCCGATCACAAGTTCATATCAACAAAAGTTGGTTTTATTTCGTTTTCTAAAACACAGTTCCTAATCCTAAATGTCAACAGCAACACAACAACCGCAACCTAACGACCAAGAGTAGGGCAGAATAACGCAAGACCGACGCGTCCGCGTCCCAAGAGGACCTAAATTACCAAGTTGGACCCTGCAAACCACTAGTAAAACACGCAAGAACAATAGCAGTAGGAATGTGTAATATCTAGCAGAAAAAGAAAAAAAGGAGATTGAAATGAACGTAGCAACATAACGCTGTTATTTACATATTATGACGGATTATTCGAAATATAAATTTATACGGTCACTTATTTACAACGTCAACATAAGATGAAACCCCAACAGAGTATCCACAATTCCGCATCGGTAAAAAGCCCCTATTGCTCATGCTTCTCTACAGGCCACCCCCCCTTGTATAAACAGTGTTAATCTCCCAGTAGAAGTAAAGAATATCTGCACAACTCAACACAAAAACGAAAACAAAGAGGGAATTAGAAAGAGCAAGGGAAAGATTTGGAAATCATTATTTGGGCAGATGCATTACTGGAGGGCAGCACCCTAGAATTAAGAAAACTACTCTGCATATAATTTGCTCGTCTCAAACAATTAATTTTAGAAAGTAGGCAAGCGAACCGCTCGCTTTATGTACCAAGTTGGTACCAAGAGTTCATGGATATGACATATCATGATGGATAACTTTAAGAAAAGACATGGGAGTACTTGGAGCTAACGGAAGACTTGGCACAAAACCAAGCGCATTGGCATTCTAGGATTCATATAGCCGACCCCACTTAGTGGAATAACCCTTTGTTGTTGTTGTTGTTGTTGGTAGGAGAATTTGTGACTGGCATTGAGAATATATGTAAAGCATTTTTTAAGGAGATTTAAAATTTAAGAAAAAAAACAAACTGAATACCAAGTGGAAGAGGATGAATGTCATGCCTAGAGTATCATGCTTGTACCAGGTCGTTAACTTCAAACTACGATGTTTCATTTTTTAACTATATAATCATTCTCACTTCATTCCAATTAAGACAATTCCAGAAGATCCCCAAGATAAATCATAATCCTGAACTTCAGTAAACTTACTAATAATATTTAACAGAGAAATCTACACCAGTAACAGGAACATACCTCTAACCAAACTCATCGCCTTAGATTCCAAACAGATTCCCCACTCCCAGGCCGTCTATGTCATTATTTACAGATTTAGGTTGGGCCTCCGATTTTAAGCTGCTCTCTCTATTATTTACAGTCTCAAGCTGAGTCTCTGTCTTTGGGCTGTCATTGTTATTTACAAAGCCCATGCTTTCGGTGGGCATCTGAGAACCACCCCGTCCAGTTTCTTCAATCCCATTAGTAAGTTCTGCCATTCCAGCACCACTTTCAGTCATGGTGTCAAGAGAGCTTGAACTGTTTCTGCATGAACGCCCACCATTTTCAGATATACCAGACCTCTGACGCAAAAGTTGCCCGCTAAAATTGCTATCTACAGAAGCAACCCTGCATAAGAGAAGATGGTAATTGATATACAAGAACACAAGCACTCCATGCTGTCATGGGTAAACATACATAACGATATGCAGAGAGCATGTGAATATAAGCAACGCTTACATGACCAGGAACTGGTAAATAAGTGGATGCATACAAGGCTTACAAGCTCAGCTCACCTTGTTTGTTGAAATATGGGAGTTTGAAGATATTCAAAAACTGGTACCAAGTCCTTTGATCTTGCTTCAATCATGCGAGTAGGAATCCTCTCGATCTCAATTTCCCCTTCTGAAGCGGTTTCATCATCCATTTTGACACCTTCCATGATCATTGACTGAAAGTATAGCTGGCAAACCATTTTACAATAGCAAAGAGCATGTTAAACATCACAAACACATAATTTGTATGAAAAACATGCATAACTGCAGTTTTGGATCTCTCCAATACTCAAAAGAAATACCTCAGGTTTTGCCCACACTGGACTCCGTGCTTCATGCATCTGCAGTTCGGCTTCTGAAATATACAACTGATGTTTTTCCTCAGAACAGATCTTTGCTTTTGGGAAAGTAATGCAAGCTTCAGGGTAAATGGTGTTTCCCTTCTTCTTCCCTTCGGGATATATCTTATTGTTGTCGAAATTTACATTCTCACCATAAATGTCAGAAGTATCATCACGTTCCCTTCGGTTTTGCTTTTGACATACATTCCACTTCCGGATAGCGTCAACTACTAATCTTGTATCACCCTCCTGGCCTGACTCATAAGCAGTGTTCAATCCAGCCACAGCTGTCAAATCTAGACCATTTGATATTCGCAATGCATATTGTATCATGGAACCAGAAGGGGAAAAAACCAAGAGGTGGTACTTAGCCTTCGAAGAGTTGCAATCCACATAACAAGCATTGCCTTTGCAATTGTGGAATGAAGAAGCAACTGCCCCAGAAAGGGAACTCATCTTGCCTGTTGCAGCGGCTGCAGCACCAGTTACAGTGCCTCTCCAACTATTATTTCCATTTCTTATTCTACTAACAACAGAGAGGGTAACTGGGGGACCAGATAAGCAAAAACTTTGCTGATTAGGCGTTTGCAAACCTGGCCAACGAACTGACGATCTAGTTGTAACCCCCAATCCTGTACTTCTGGTAGTAAAACCAGCATCGGCAGCTGGGAGATTTACTGATCCTCCCCAAGGATTTATTGCAAACAGATGGCTTGTCCCCCTAGAGGAACTAACCATGATCCAGTTGCTGTCATCACTAAAACTGATGTCCTGTATGATCTGGAAAAAAGAAAAATGAAAAACGAGGAAATTAATATAAAACATGTGATTGTTGCAACAAATGGTGTACCCAACAAGGAATCCCAAACCAAGAGAATAGCTTTTACTGCATTTGTTAATCCACGTTGCAGCCTGTAAAGATGTACATATGATGCACCAACATCAGTTGAAGGAGAGCTCCCAGGCATTATCTTAAAAACATTGATGTTATGCCCCTGAGTTGATGCAGTCACTAAAAGGGTGCCACTAGGATCAAAGCGTAATGCAGAAATAGGACTCGTGTGCGCCCTGAACTGCACAATAACAGCCTTATTGACAATATCTCTGACAATGACCTGACAAACCAAAGAACATGATAAGCACAGGTGACCCAAATAACGAATGAAACGATCAGAACAGTATCACTTACCCTTATAACAAATTTATTTGGTAAAAAACACAATAAATAAAGCATGTACATGCATTTACTCATGCAAAGCTAGAAAGGTAATTCACTATTTATATGATATTCTAAAAGAGAAAGTGAAAACTACAACTACAGGTAAAGCATAATTGAGGTCAACAATATGTACCATACCATTCCAACATTATCAGTGTCTGTGGACTGGCCGTTGACAGTACCGTTGACTTTCCACACAGGATTGGGTGATTGAAGAGAAGTATTACTATCAGGTATAAGCTCAGAGCAGTACCGGGACAGCTTCTTATAACCCATGTCTCCCAGGGTTACAATCCCAGCAGCTAGTTGCTTGCTTGACTCTTTTGCATAGTGAGCAACCAGGCTTCCGTTTGAAGGAAAACCAGAAATACTTGCAGAAGGTTCCAGATGCTGTGGACTGACACGCCCAGAATTAGATACAGCAACAGGACTTCCACTATAAGCCAGCCATCTATTGCCTAATGCAAGAGGTCCACAACCAATACCTCCAGAACCAGGAAATCCCATAACTATCGGGTTGGTAAGAATGGTATATTCTCTCTCAAATGTCATTGCATCAAAACAGTGTATCTGCAATACGCAAGACTAGATACTCAAAACACTGGTTAAGCAGAAGAAAATAAATAATGGAGAAACTTTACATAAACAGGTATATACCTGAGCGGCTAGAGAAATAGCAACAACTCGAGAACTGCATTTTAAAGAATAAACAACTGATCTGAACTTTAGAACGTGAACATAAGATTGAGATTTTAGAGAATAAAACCGAACAACAGTAGGCACAAAACTGCTGTTCATTGTGTCATGGCTGTTTGCAGCAATACCATTGCGAGGAGTGGCAGTACCATCCTGTATGGTATTACCAACAGAAATGGACCCATCGGCACAAACTACCAGCAATGGACGGCTTTCTTCAAAATTGTCTTCTGATCTCTTTGAAGCTATAGGTTTAGGTAGCATTTGCATGTATGAGACAGCACCATCATATCTGGAAACCAGGTCGCGGACATTATCTGCTTCTTCAACATCCCAAACCTGGAATCCAGAACGGTAACCCAGAAGGAGAACTTGACGAGTGAGATTCCCCTCACCTTCTAAATTGTCAAAGCCAGCCCAGTTTACCTTTATTTATTCAAAAGAAAAATGAAAGTCAGATCCAAGTCTCTACTACTTTTAAAAATCCAGAAGAGAAGAAAAAACTTAAATCATTAGTACATCAACATAAGAAGAAAGTAATAGCATAATGTTCAATGAAAAAAGCAGCTACAGGAAAAAGGTAAGAAAACCAAGTTTAAAACAAAAGGAGGAAATTTACAGAAAACAACGAGATAAAGAGTCATCAACCTGAATGTGCATAATTAACACCCACTCTTAGGCTTTACATAATTTTCTTTAAAATAACCATTGGCGGAAAAAAGGTTGAGAGAGAAAGACCTTGATGGACTAACATCAAATTCAAGAATGAAAAATATGTATCAGAATATCCCTGCTGAATGGTAAGCATTCTCAACAAATACCGTTTTATCACATCTAACATCTAAACAAAAAGCTAAAATTTCCAATCAATTAGACTTCCATATAGGTACTCATGTTTCATTCATATATTTTAAACAAACCTTAAACTTTCTAAATTTGTTAAATATATTATAGAATCACAAAACTTCTTAACAATTGCAGCTCAATTGCTCCTTCAAAGTTCTAGTGCACGGGCATGTTTGAAGTGAAATAAGTATTTATTTGGGTGTCGAACCCGCAAAAAGGCACTGCAATTTGCATCAAATATTTTCATTATGCAACTGCTTTCTTGTTCCCGGAGTAGCATTGCACAAAAATAATGAGTAAAATCCTATTAGTATTATGTTTTCTAGACTCGATTCAATAGATATAAGTATAATGTCCAAAAACTCTTCCATCAGTGAATCATTATTACTCCTTGTAAGAAAAATGTATGCCATCTTCATCATAATGTTTCCAAAAAAAATCATAAAATGTGTCCTCATCAGAAAGGCTTGATTTTTGTAAAACAAATCGTTTACTTGAACAAGATAAATAGAGGCTCTGTTTGGCTAATTTTCCGATCAATGTTACTGTTAAAGGAATGATCAGTTCGGGATGCATTCCATTTATACTGAAATTATTAGTCACTACATCAATTAAATTATGAAATCTAGTTTACAATAAAATTAAATTATCTATATACTTATCACAAGTTCAACTACACCAATCACTAAACGTCAGTGCTAGTTGCACAATATCTTGTAAAAATGACATGACAATTATAATGTCACACCATTTAAGTCGCAAAAACCCAGTCCAATTGAACAGATTAGTTATGACTGTATTCTGTATATGCCAACAGAAAACATGTCATCAAAGTCAGCTTCTTACCATGCCTGAGCAACTCCTTTATATAGTAATATTAAGGTCAAGCTAAAGTTGTTAACCAGAATGTATAGTTCCTGTAGCATCAAGTCTTGCATGATACGGAAACCTCCCAATGCTACCAATCTAACAATGAAAAAACAAATAAGCACTTAACCAAATGTTTTCAATTGAATCTGGAAATCAGGGCGTGCACTTGTAACAGACTTACTCGAAAAAGTTTCCTTTAAATCAACCTGATTCACACACATTTGTCACAACCAGGATGGAAAACATGATTTAATAGAAGTCACGCAATCAAATTTAAATAGAAAACCAAATATTTCCAAATTAAAAGTTTTAATTGCAATGAAAAGAGCTTAAAAAAAATAGAAAACTAATGTCATTTAAAATCAAACACGTGGAATATATAGCACAAATTCGACAAAAGGTATGCTACGCACCACACCGGCCATGAGGCTTATGTATATCAAAATATTGATTCGAAAGATAACACGTGTAGAGCCTCAATTACAAAACTGACCAATCAAAACACCTATGCTATCCGATATTAAACAAGCGACAAATCACTTTAGCCTGTTGCGAACACCCCATCTGAAGTTCTGACCTACCTATGACCCCGAACTGCCAGTATCCCGACACCAAAACGACAAAATTCTTTTAAAAAAATTGCGTCAACAAGAATCAAATCTTGCAATTAATATACATATAATCCACTAGATTATCTAGTATCCCAACATGAAACCGACAAAATCCTTCAAAAAATATTGCATCAACAAGAATCAAATCTTACAATGCATGCATAACAACCTCGACCACTACAATCACTCTTCCAACTAATCGCAACTTCTCCTTTCCACAACTAGTATAAACACTAATACAGTCCTAATTCAATCAGCTTCTACATCAAGCTTTCTTAAACAATTTTCATCAACTTCCATAAGTTGGGTAAATAACCACCACTTCCATAAACAATTTTCATCATCTACAGACAGCTTTTGCATTCTCTTTCAGGTTCAAAGTTTCAGATGCAACATATTCAAACTACGTATTCACGGCTAACAATTTTGGAAACTTAAATACTGCACATATTAGTCTACATTCAATCTGCATTTCAAAGCTTGTATTCATAAAAGTAAACGATTCACACTGAATCCAGAATCCATACTTTATTCCAAAATTTTCATAACAGTAAGTTTAATCAATCTATCCACTAAAGGTAGCAACATCTACACAACAGATACTTGTACAGATACACAACAAATGTACTGAATTCTACACTTCAAAATTAATTTTCCAACAAAGTGCTAAAATTTCAAATAAAGAAACCGAGATTCTGCAACTCATACCTGATCATGGTTGGTATCATCATCCCTATCCACAATCGAGGAAGCCACCGAAGCCGCGGACCTCGCAACGGTGGAAGCACCGGACGAAACGATCCTCAAGTAGCTCGAAATGGCCCGAAAAGAGTTGGGAATGAAGCTGTTGGACCGAGCCGGGCGAGGCACACCACCCTGCTGCTGCTTCTGACCGCTATCATTCCTCATCCCCAGAACCAGAGAGATCAAACTAGTCAATACCCAAATCACGAAAACCGATGATTCTTCGAAAACTGCCTTAATCATAACCCCAGAGCTGTTTCCCTTTGATTATAAGGCAAGACCCAAATAAGAAACAGCCCCAAATTCACAAGCTTTAGGTCCCAAGCGTCTCCATCTCCTTCTTCCACCAAAAAGCATCCGAATTTTCACAAAAACCCAAAATTTAAAACCCCCTAATCGAAATAAATAGGAAACACAGGGCCTTCGCCTCTGATTCCACGTCTTCTCCTCAATAAAAAAACAAAGAAACTCTTATGTAACTGCTTCCAAATACAAACAAAGAACCCCAAAGGTACTTTATCTTTAATGCCCAGAAGCTGAAATTCGAAAAAAAAAAACAGTGAACAAATGTACAAATTTGCTGAAGAATGAGGGGTTCTTTATACTACTACAACAGAAAAAATAAAAAAATTTAGAGATTAAAAAATAATGGGATTTTCTTGAATTTTGAAAAAGAAAAAAGAAAAGAATGGGTAGAAATTGAATGGAAATAATTTGTACAGAGGATTAAAGGAGGGAATTTTAGGGTTTTTGAAGGGAAAACCGCCGAGAAATCGCCAGAAAACCGGGGGAGATCTGAGGAGAGAGAAAGGTGTAGAGAGAGAAAGAGATCGGATAATGGCAATGTTTGTTTTTGTGTTTTTATTTTTGTTTAGTTTTACAATTTTTTGGAATAAAATTAAAACTTAAAACTTAAAAATAAAAATAATAATAAAAGACTATTCGTTTACGACTCTGTATATGCTATGAGGCATCTTTTGAGGCATTTTCAAAATTGGGTTTTTGCTTCGGTTTTGGGTATTTATTGCGTGAGAGCCTCACGTAGTTCAACCAAAAACAAATTCTTCAACCTCCTCTACACCTTAGTAGCATTTCCGCTCCTAAAAAAAACAGTGAGCAATAAGCAAATCAAATCCAAATAGTAAGTAAACCGTAACTGTTCAAGTGCATCTTCACTTTTAAACTGTATAACTCAAGCATTTCGTATTAAAATATTAATAAATTTTTTTATAAAATAATAAAAGAAAGTTTTTATTTTTAATTTTAGATGATAATAAAAAATTGGTTGGAAGTATTTGAAAATATTAAAATACGGTGTAAGGTGGAAGAACATGGTCATGTATTTATAGAAGAAAAAAATTGTGTTTTTAATTAAATTTTATGATTTTTTTTATAATTTTTTGTATTTTTCATTAAGTTTTTAATTGTTGCTAACGCGCTAGTCGATTTTAGCCTAGGTGAGCAACTAGGCTCCACCAGAGCCCAATGGATTGAAATGGACAGAGATCCCAGCCGGATCTCCCCACCAAGTCCTAAGGATCCGGATATCTGGACCTTTGAAATTGGATCTAACGGCTACAATTATTATTACTTTTTGAAGGGTCCATTGTTTGTAGTTGTTGGATCAAATTTCAATGGTCTGGATCTCCGGATCCTTAAGATTTGGTGGGGTGAGATCCGGCTAGGATCTCTATCCAATTGAAATGGGTTGGGGGAGTTTTGGTGTGGGGAGGGCATTTAAACTATCACGAATAATTTTTTGTAATGCTTACTTATTATAAATAAGAGGAATTTAGAATTTGAGAATGAAAAAAAGGAATAAGTATGCGAACAACGAGCCTTCTAATCGGTTAAATCCCTTAGCTTTAGACATAGCATTACACACTTAAATATCAAACTAGATTTTTTTTTATTCGATGTGATAGTAAATATTATGATTGTGTCTTTCACATAAAATAAGTTGTGGTGGTATTTTACTTTCATTATAAGCAAATGATTAAAATTCTTATTAATTTTGTAAACAGATATAAAAGGACATACCAATTATTACAAATAAAAAAAATATTCTTTATTCATGTAAATAATATCGTTTGTTTAAAAATTTTACATAGCAAATATTTTATAAAAAAAATAAAAATAAATAGAAAACCGTCCTAGAAAAAATAGGTGCAAGTTGTTGACGTGATCCGACGGAGGAGACATTGGTAAGTGGAGTAGTAAAGTGGTTTAAGCAAGACATTTAGGAGGGGAATCCGATGTTGTCTTCCTGCAGCTTGGTTTCCAAGTTTCCTTTTCTTGGATGTCAAGCATAAAATACCCCTTCAAATGCTCCCTAAATAATATATATTGTTGTGAATAGTATGTGGATGGCCCACATGAATTATTTGTTACTATTTATTCACATTATTTTCACTATTCATTTGTGGAAAATTTGTAAGGTGAATAGTGTTGTTTTTTATTATAAAATGAATGAGAAGAAGAGGAAGAGGGATGCACACAAGTGGAGAGAAGTTCACGGGAGAGAGAGAGAGGAAGAAGAGAGAAAAGAAAGGAAAGAGAAAGGAGAGTTGAGAGAGTTATCTTTGTACTCCTATTATTCTAGATTATAAATGAAAGCACTACTGCTGCCCCGAGGATGTACTCTAGTCACACTGACTGTAGAGGAACCTCGTAAATTTTGTGTCTTGCTTATTTATTCCATTGCACACATCGTCGATTTTACAACACGTTATCAGTACGAAAAGCTCTCGTGTCAGTGGAAATCACAACGCCACAAATCTTGTTCACCTATGTCGCCTGGAATCTCACAGATAAGAAAATCTTTTCATTTCATCTTAAAATATTTGTACTACTGATTTTCTTGAAGCAAATATGTATATGTTGTTGTATAACTGTATATCATTATTTGCAGAAGCAAAATGGTACGGACTCAAAATCCGTAGAAAATCTAATAGCCATGGAAACAGCCTCGGAACTCCAACTTGCAGACCTCGGATTGAAAAACTTTCTTCTTGAAAGTTGTCCATCCTCCCAGTATCTACAACATATTAAAATTTCAGAAAACTTTAACGGTGCGATCGTCACATATGTCTGAAATACCAAACCAGTTTCCAATTTCCGCAGAAAACTGGACAGCCATCTTATGAGTACCAAAACGCCATTTTCAGTTGCTCAGATTGAAACCGTTTCTTCACGAAAGTTGTTTGGTATCCTCTTATCCATATCATATTAAAATTTGAGCTAAATCTAACGGTTTGATCTTCTTATAAGTGGTAGACAAAGAAAATGTTTTGGAATGGTGAGTTGCACCATTTGAAAAGAAAAGAAAAGAATATAATAATAATAAACAGAAAAATATGTGGGAGATGGTCATTATGGCAGACAAAGAAAATTAATAATAATAAAATAATAAATAAATAAACAATCATAGAGACAGGTGAACAATTCAGTGCATAGGCAATAAGGAGAAATTGAGTACTGGAAGTTTACTCTTTCTTTATCAAGTTTGTTATTTATGTGAATGGTGTTGGCTTAAAACACTTTCACAAGTTCTATTTATTTTAAAGCAATTTATTTATCATGGACGGTTTTACCGCCTACTGCTTTAAGTTTTTATGTGAATGGTGTTGGCTTATAACACTTTCACAAGTTCAATTTACTTTAAAGCAATTTATTTATCATGGACGGTTTTACCGCCTACTGCTTTAAGTTTTGATTTATGTGAATGGGGCTGAATCAAAGCCCTTGTCACAAGCTTTATTTACTTAAAAGTAATTTATTTACCATGATTGGAATTACCGCTTATTTCTTTAATTTAATTTATTGTACTTCTTTTGTTACGATGAGTATAACAAGGACCCAAAGTTCCTTGATCAGATTAGAACCTGCAGTTTCTTGATCCTCATCATACAAAAATGATTGGACCAGAAGTTCCATCATGCAAATATAAAATGATTAGACCAGAAGTTCCATCATACAAAAAAATCGGGCATGAAGTCCCTTGATCCTCAAGAACAGGACATGAAGTTCCTTGATAAGAACCTTAAGTTTGAAGTGTCGTAGTGCCTTAACTTAATTGCAATAAATACCATACGAGTATCAATTTACATACTATTAAATAAGGACCAGAAGTTCTTTATGTCCATATTCGAAATGGTTTAGCAGAAGCATTTATTAAGCAGATGAAATTGATTACCCGTGCTCTGCTCATGAAAACAAAATTGCCAAGTTTTCTACATGGGGACATGCCATGTTACATGATACATTATTAACTTGGTTGAGACATGTTGCCAACCACTAATACTTCTCAGTATAACTCGTGTTTGGGCACTAACTAAACATTACACATTTACGAGTTTTTGATTATGTTATCTATGTGCCTATTGCAATGCCACAAACGTATTAAAATGAGGCATCATTGCAAATTGAGAATTTATGTTGGATTTGATTTATCATCCATCATTCAATATTTTGAACCCTTGACTAGGTATATATTTACCGCATGATTTGCAGACTATGATTTTAATAAGATAGTTTTCCCACCATTAGGGGGAGAAAATAACATCGTTCCAGAAGAATGATGAGAAAAGACCGTTCCAGAAGAACGAAGAGAATTTGTCTTATTTTGATTCACGAAGTAATCAATGAGAAAATGAAGTAAGAATAATTGAATGATGTAACGAAAGTGATAAAATCACATATATTTGCTACAAATGTGCCTACAAGAATTGATGTCCCTATTGGACAAAATAATATCGTAGCAAATGATTTATCTGTTACACGCTTGAAGCGTGGCAAACCTTCAGACTCAAAAGGTTCAGTCTTTTGAAAGAAGAAGAATATGGCACTACTGAACTATTGCATTCCCGAAGCATAACTGTTGCATGCCGGAAGCATGACAGTTGTCGCATGGATACATGTCCTAGAAAGGACAATCCGCGGACATGGGAATTTTGATGTCTCATGCATGAAGCATGATAGACGTATAGACTCCAATAACTCAACTCCCGGAAGTGGAGATTAAAATCCAAGCTCTATAACGCTCAAGGAGAGGTTATGATCCGCATTCTTTAAATTATGGCTATCCTGTAAGAGATAGTGTAATGCCCTTGAAGAGGCAATTGATATCTAAAAGAAATGACAAACTTTTATGCATGCGCATGCACATGAGAATATGGGATCACGAATTGATGATAACCAATGGTAAATTTGGTTTTTATAAGTAGCTACTAAATTTCATCAATAAGCTGTGTTGATAATGAGTCACGTTCTTTTGTTCGTCGACGAAAGGAAAAATTATTGGCAAAAATGGAGAAAGGCAATTCCATTACAATCCTGTAAGAACGTGGAAAAATGGATCTATATATTTGAATATAATACAAATAGCCAAAAGATGTTGAACCAAAGAGGTTACATATGGGCATTTGTAATACAGTGAATTACACTCACATGATATGACACAAGGTTACTAATTGAAACCTGAAATTATACTCCTGTAAACGAGTTCATATGAATGGAGAATTATATACGAATGGTTGTGAGTTGCCCACATCATATCTCCATAAATAAATCCCTCAAGTATACATGGGAGCAAATTGCTCTGTATAAATTCCAAAAGAAAATGTGTCATGAAGTGTAGAAAATCCCTGAAGGATTCAGATTGCTTGAAATAAGTCCTAGAAGGATAAAACATAAATTATGTACTCAATACCAATGGATAGTATAAATTGCCTTAGTGAGTACTATCATTATGATATTGTTGCAACATACTAAAATCTCTTGCAAGAGTTGATGATACTAAATTGGAACTCCTGAAGAGTCAAGAAAGATTATAAAGTGTTGAGAGAAATATTGTCTTGAACTGCAGAATCGAACAATATGCCAACATGAATCTTATCTATGATATTTATGATGTTAAAGAATCATATGGATTGAAGATTATGAGTTGAATACTCAAATGATTTAGACACTAAGAATGATCATTTATCTTCGAAAGGGTAAAGATAAATTGATATTTGGTCCAGAAGTACCACATCTTAGTGAAGAATATGCTTTATTGTATTTGGCACAATACATTGAATGAAATAAAGCTTATTTATTGATATCTCAAAGAAATTACAGATAGGTGCATACACATGAGCTACAATTATGAAAAAAAAATTTTAGCGGTTATTGGTCATTGGTCAGGTGGTGCCTGAGAGGTCGACGGAGCTCCGTGAAGACGAAGAGCCAAAGTTGGAATCTCCGGAGCCGGAACACTTGGTGCTACTCCAGAGGACGAAGGCAACATAAACCTCGGGAGTAACGCCATGAACCTTTCATGATCACTCTGGATCCGACCGTCCGACTCATGCAGCTGGTCCAGCTTCCTCTTCATGCTGGTCGAGTAACTAGTTGCAAGCATGTGCAACTCCTTGTTCTCGTGCCTGAGTCCACTGACCTCTTGCCGAAGACTTGCCACCTCCGCCATCAGCGACTCCACCTGACGAGTTCGGGCAAGCAGGCGCTGGCCCATGTTTGAAACTGAGCCTGCACTTTGGACGCTGAGAGCTAGAGATTCCTGAACAGCCAGCTCGTCCGACCGCATGGATAACATCCTATTGTCCCTTGGAGTGAGCAGATTTCTGGCTATCACCGTAGCGGTGATTTCATTCCTCATCATTGTGTCCCCGACTGTAAGAGGACCATTGGGGGATATGAAGGACGGATTCCAAATATTGTTTGGAGAAGACGAGTCATCATCTTCTCCGACATTCAAGTTAAGGCGACGATCGGAAGGGCAAGACATTTTTTTAAGAAGGTGTTGAGGAGGAAGAGTTCAGAAAGATTAAGAGTGCAGAAGTGCAAGAAGAGAGCGGAATGAGTAAGATTGCAGAAGTGCAGAGGAAGTGTTTGAAGAAGAGAGTTCAAGTGTGAGGTGACTCAGCAATCACGTGGCTTCAGCTTTTCCAGTTTTGTCGTCACTCTCACATGCAGCTTGGAGCTTTGCGAAAACCACGAGCCGAACCCGGATTTGAACCCCGGTTTTCAAAAGATCATCATTCCAGACGTGTCGTCACTCGTCGCATGCGCAGTCAGCTTCGCGGAAATTAAGGACGCTTTGACAGAAAGCGAGTAGCGGGTACTGTTCATCCATCCACCGGCTGCCGACAAATAGTGAGGGAATAATTCCGGTTATGAAGAAAAATTCTATAAGTTCTACCTTCGCCTTCCACAGCAAAGGCACACCCTCTCCACCTCTCTTCCTTTCTTCATCTCCAAGAATGTATTCCCAAAGAAAGCTTTCGAGTCACTCAGTGTTCTTCATCCCTTGGATCACCCCAGAAAACAAATCATCCAGAGCAAAAGTATTTCATATCAAAAAGGTTAAAAACAAAAGTATCTCATATCATGCTTTCTCCTCACCTTCATCTGAGGAACGTGGAGAAAGTGAGATCCTGATTGCTTACCTAGTCTTGCTCTCGAGTACTCATCTCAGACCCCTCCCAGCCCACTTCAAAAATAAACTTGTGTAGAGGTGCTTCTTCAAAAGCAAAAGTACCTCACAGACGAAGCAGGAGGAGTCTGAGTTGCTTCGAAGAGCAGATGAGTCTGGGTTGATCCAAGAGTTCAAGAAGATGCCACACCGGCGTGGAAACCGGACTACTTTAAGCATGTAGAGACAACGTGCTGATTCATCCTTAACTAAGCTGAGGAGCACTTGCAAGAAGAAGTCCCTCCAGCCCAGTTCAAGAATAAGCCTGTGGAAAGTTAACTACTAGTAAAGCAACTCTGTTGACAACTCTTCTCGCTAAGAGGCTGAAACTGAGCGATCAATGATCAGCCTAAATGATTTGAAATCTGGGGGAGATACTCATCAGGGGGAGCATCCAAAAACATATCAATATTTTAACGAGTTAATCGAAGACTTGTGGCCATCCAAGGGGGAGTGTTGTGAATAGTATGTGGATGGCCCACATGAATTATTTGTTACTATTTATTCACATTATTTTCACTATTCATTTGTGGAAAATTTGTAAGGTGAATAGTGTTATTTTTTATTATAAAATGAATGAGAAGAAGAGGAAGAGGGATGCACACAAGTGGAGAGAAGTTCACGGGAGAGAGAGAGAGGAAGAAGAGAGAAAAGAAAGGAAAGAGAAATGAGAGTTGAGAGAGTTATCTTTGTACTCCTATTATTCTAGATTATAAATGAAAGCACTACTGCTGCCCCGAGGATGTACTCCAGTCACACTGACTGTAGAGGAACCTCGTAAATTTTGTGTCTTGCTTATTTATTCCATTGCACACATCGTCGATTTTACAACATATATATATATATGGGACCGATATGTGGTACTACTTTTTTACACACGCTTTTGTAAAGATTGTTTCGTTATGTATTTCAATAATTCGAATTGTCTATCTTTTAGATTTTTTTTCAAAGATCGTGTCTATAAAAAATACTCAAATATGAAATCATATTTAAGAGTTTAGGGTTTATTGGTACAATTGTATTCGTCCATTTTCTTCACTATAAACGAATGTCTTAATGATTTTCGATTTGTTTATTTTTTTGTAAGGATGGTTTATGAATACTGCTCTAAAAAATAGACGGTTCGAATTATTTTTTTAGTAAATCGATATTTTTATACTAAGGGGAGGAGAGTTCGGCTAAGCCACACAATTGGCAACCTAATTTGGTATCGAATTCGCTATCCACGAGATTCAAACCTAAGACATCTCACTTATAAGCGAAGAGAAATATTATCAAACCGTAATACTGAGTGGCGACAGTTAGAATTCTTAAATACATTACAAAAACGTGTGTCAAAAGTTATGCAAACAAGTGGTATCACATATCCGTTCCCGTACTTATAGGGTGGTGTTATCTACACTCATTTTTGTTATATAACACTTTGCATGAAGTTCATGTGACATATACCCAATTAGGGTGATTTGTCGTAAATGGTCCTCGTTGTAAGTTATTTTCTTCTTTTTTATAAAAAAAAATACTAAAACAAAGCAAATTTAAAAAACAAAAATAAATAAAAGTGTGTAAAAATCATTTCCGCTATCAGCGGTTTGGTCGGATTTTATCTTTGGCCGCCGTGCTTGCACAAGTTACACATTCAATGAACTTGGCCTGCTAATCAAACTCCGCAAGTTGCAAAAGCCAACAAGCTGTAAGCATTTGACTGCATTTTTCTAACGTGCAAGTTGCAATATTAAGGGAAGCTTAACTTGGTTTCCACAAGGTTCCCATGCAATTATATTAAACATGACCATATATAAGTGGAGGGGAAAATATAGAAAAATGTTAAGGTGACTTTTTTAAAGTGATATTTTTTATTAATTCTCGTAACAATATTATAAAATATAAATTCTAAGGAAACTCTCAAAATGAGACTTCTCATGGATTCCTCGTCACCTTATATGTTAACATCAATTTCTGTGTCAACATTATAAAATATTGTGTTAAAAGTATGATGTGGCAGAAAATCCATTGAAAGTCTCACTTTTAAGTGAGTTTGCTTAACATTTCTCTAAAACGTTGTACCAAAATATAAGGTGGCAGGAAATCTCACTTTTGAAAACTTTTTTAACATTTCTCTATATTTTCGAGAAATGCAAAGGATATCCTTTTAAAAGCACTCCCGATAGACTATCTATCATCTTATATTTTTAACACAATATTCTATAATATTGACACAAAAAATTAACGTTAAACTGTATAATAACAGAGAATACATGATAAAAGAGTATCTTTAACATTTGTCTTGATACTACCGCATACCCATGTGCATGTTCCTCACGACTGGAAAAGGGCCCTAATAAAACCTGCATGTGTTTGTGGAGGAGACTAGCGACTCAAAGACAAGATGATGACGTCGTCTGCAATAAATAGCGGAGGGGAGAATACTAAATTTAGCATATCAATACCCACAGCAAGGCAGTTTTGCTGACGCTGTATTCATTTCGGTTATCTTCCAGATAAGGGAGTATGTCACATAGTGAAATTTTTTATAAAACATGGTAACGGTGACGTTTGATTGGCATCAAAATTAATTATCAATGAGTACCTGAGTTTTTTATTTTTATAAACGATATATTTATTATATTTAATACGAAAGGGTGTGATTTTCGTTAAGTTACACACTGATCAATGATTGTACACGAGTATTAGGTTTGTCATTCAAAACATGGCGTCAAGGATTTAGGTTCGGTAAATCTCGGCCCCAAGGCCGCAGAGTTGTCAGAATTCAATCCGGGAGCACTTGCTTTTTCTTTTTCTTTTTTATAAAGGAGAAAATTAGTAGCAAATTGCAGTAATTTATCATTTTCGAGTCCAAATTAAAGGTTATAGAGAATTTCACCATATCTAGGATCATAATTAAGTAGACTTATCAGCTCGGAGCATCGAATTCATGATTTAAGTTTCTGATCTCTTGAACGTGAAGGCTGAATTTTCCAAGCTCGGGATTTAACCTGAAAACTCTGATGAATAGAACCGTCTGGGTCACTTCACGACCAAACTGAGGGAGCCCGACCCATCTAAATCAAAGGTAATCATCAAGGTCATTTAGTTGGACGTCATTAGGGGAGAAAAGAAGAACAAAGGCGAAATCATAATTAGAAAAAGGTTCATGAGATTAAGGACAGCTTGTTGAGTGGCGAGTGGGACACAGGAAAGTGATTAATTGGCAACATATACTCACATATGTAAGATATAAATCTTGAGTAACCATTGGGTTACAGATTTGGGAATCTTTACCAAGCACTTGTCTATCTCAAACGCTAACCTAAATAAAGTCGTCGGGTCCTCATCAAGAGAGTAACTAATATAGAATGAGTTTACCATCACATGACGTCTTAATTCAATAATATATTCACGTGGGAGAAACTTGCACATGACAATGCATTATTGGATGCGAGACAAAATGTAACGGTGAACTCGTTTTATATAAGTTCTTCTCCCTCGTCAAAAATAGTAATGATAAGATGATTACTAATGAAATTGTTTTAACTGTTTTACCTTGGAAAATTAACATGTTTATGTACATAGTTATACACAATTTGCTTTAAAAATTGGCCTTGTCACTTATTTATTTTGTACACAATGATATTTTACATCTAACGGGAGGGACTGACAACTAGTTTAGAGCGTACAATATCAATGAATCAGTTACTGACTAGGTATCAAACTAAACACAAATATAATACGCGTGACCGAATGAATTTGGGGCAAATTAGTAATTAGCCCAGCAAATACCAGTTCGCTTGGCATTGTTGTCAAGCAAAATTGCGGAGATTATCCATCATCGAGTTACGTAAAGTAGCTTGCGAAGCAACGTAGTAAGCAAAAGAACCAACTCATTCTTGGCAACCGACAGAAATTGGGCTCTCTGCCTCTATCTGCTGCGCAAACAAGGCATATATTCAATTTCACATATTGTGGTGGGTTCAATAAAAAAATAGTGCGTGGTTTAGAATTCTAATTTCGGGGGATCCTACTGTAAAATCAAATATTTATTTTTCAACAAAAATTGTGCGTTATTTTTTTATAAAGATTTCAGTTGAGTATTTTGTCGAGCATTCAGTGTGCTTTTCATCCTATCAAGTGTTATCGAGATACGCTGAATAACTTTTTCATAGAACACTTAATGGACATAAAAAGGTTCCATATCATATGGGACATTTGAAGAGTCACTAGAGATGGAGGACATTTGCAAGCTTTTGTTCTCAACCTCTATAGTGTCTCGAACCACCCGCTCTCCCTAAGTAGATTTGTAGCTAAATATATACAAAAGAGTAATGTTATTCGTACCATATTTTTGTACCACATTTTCATACTAACTTAGGTGGCATTTGATGTGGACAGCCACATCATTTGAATTAATCAGATTTTTAAATTTAGTTCATTATTTAATAAACTAATAATTAAGAAAACTAGTTAATTAAATGATGATTATGGTATACGAGGAGTCTTTCTCCTTCATTTCCTTGGGTTTTGCAAATTTTTCGATTGATGTAGCTGTCCACATCAGATGCCACCTAAGGTGGTATAAAAATGTGGTATAAAAATATGGTATGAATAACATTACTCTATACAAAATCTTAATTCTAGCTATATTTATTTCTACATTTAATATAGAAGCATTCCTTTCATACTTCTTCTTTGACACGTCTTAAACTCTTAAATCATAACATATGCTACAGTTGCATACGAAAACTCACCTTTTCATTAGGATGCGTAATACTAGAGATAGAGATACTACATCGTTATATGTATCACCTCTATATTAAATGAAACTCACATTGCTTCAATATGTAACGCGAATGTCTCAATCTAATAGGTAGTGTTCGTTGTGGGGAATTATTTGATCCAGTCAATACAAGTCCTTTACAAACTTTCGTATAAATATTTGTATCTAGGTCCTCGTAAAGATAAGTTGTGACCATGTCCATGAGCTACTATTTAGTCTTTTGAAAACTATCAGATTGACAAGGTAGCAGAATTGTGATGTCTATTTTGGGGGAATAAGTCTCCTCATAGTCAATTTCAGGGCGTTGAGAGAAGAAACCATATGCTATAAGGCGTGCTTTGTAACGCACTATTTCATACTTCTCATTACGCTTCCTTACGAACATCCACTTATAGCCAACAAGCTTCTCACTAGATGGAGTTGGAACTACATGTCAAAACACTTTACCTTTTGCTAAGGAATCAAATTCAACTTGAATTGCTTCCTTCCATTTTGGCTAATCAGTTCTACATGACATTCGTCAATGAAATGAATTCGACTTCATCGCTAGTCAGAATTTTAATATCCACTGCAATGTGCAAATGCAAATGCATCATCGACAATAACCTCATTCTGGTTCCAAACCACATCCAAGCTAATATAGTGGACGAAATCTCTCAATTCTTGGGAGAAGACTGTTTCTCTTCCAAGACTCTACCATAATCTAGAATAATCTCATGCAATGGATCAAATAAGACATCGATATGATCCAAACTAGTTTGACTAGTATGTGTTGTTTGTTTCCTCTTCTGGGGATACAATCCTTCAAACCAACGGGTCTCCCACGCTTCAAGGTGGGGCATGTGAGTGGCTAACCACCGATGTATCTACTGCCCAACATGACCATGTGATTGGCTAACCGTCTGTGTATCTGGCTGCCCAACAGATCTCCCACCTTTCCATTTAACTAAATTATTATAGTCATCATACACATGTAAAAACATTCAATTAGATAAACCCATAAGCAGCAAATACACATTAATAAACATAGCAGTAAATAGGGAAAAAGTAAGAAATAGTAAAAAGTAAGAAATAGTATGACTTGTGGTATCAAGAGAGATATTGTCAATGTCCTAAAGATGTAGACGTCTTCCTACATGTAGATTATAATGA
Organism: Crataegus laevigata; assembly: GCA_963580275.1. NCBI lineage: Eukaryota > Viridiplantae > Streptophyta > Magnoliopsida > Rosales > Rosaceae > Crataegus > Crataegus laevigata. The sequence continues at coordinate 9,095,628 of OY756946.1, forward strand.
CTATCTATAACTTCAAGATACAACCCTTGAATCTCATAGAGTGTCTGATCCATATGCACGATTACAGTAGACGAGGTGCCAATTAGTGATGAATTGCTCATTAATAATAAAGATGAGTAGGAAAATAATAGGGAATATAGATGAGTATTGTAGTATGGAGAGAAAGAAAATAATTGAACATCTATTTTATGTTTGAGGAGTTTCCTATTTATAAAACTCTCTACACCTTTTTGTAAAAGGTGATTCTAGCCTTTTAGGTAGACCAAATTTGCAAACTAAATGATGTCTCACTAATAGGAAATAAATATGTTAATCAACACTTAAGTAATAATCCAACCATCAACAACCACATCATTTGGTTCACAAAATTTAGTTTAAAAATTTGGCATCTATAGCATTACCCTTTTGTAAAAGACATGATTGTCCCCATTAGACATGACTCTTTATATTTATTATTTTAAATGATAATAAATGTAGTTTTAAATCTTCAATAAAATAACTAAATAACTAACATACATGTCCTTGCTCCATGTTAATTTCATGTCTGTTAGGCACGTCTATCCCTGCAGACACGTTTGCAGCTGATATATGTGATCGAGATCAGTGAAAGCCTCTGGCATGCTTTAGACAACACTGTGAAAATCTAGAATCCTTTGCACTTCTGTTTCATACTGGGCGATTTGGTTTCCTTTAGGATCCTATCTTTCTCGCAGAGATGCTTTGTGCTGATGATGTGTTGTGAAACTAATTTTAAAAATATGAGAGATGGGATGACAAAGATAGAAAATCACTCATGTGTATGAGAATGTGTCTTTACCTCCAAACCTTGTACCTTTATTTATATTAAGCGTGATGAACTTTTCTTGCCATAGAAATAAGAATTTGATCTCTTTGGCCAACTCTCTTAATGGTTGGTCAACTCTCTTAATGGGTGGATAATTAGATTAGGACTGCATCAACAATTAAAAAGAAATCATATAAAACTACAATTCATTTTTTTTTTTGGTAAATGGGGAAATGCATTACCCAGGCTAAGAAGCCAAACATACAAGGATAACCTACCACGAGGCAAGCAAACATCAAAGTAAAAACCAAATACAAACAGCAGAGGGAGTTACAAGGATGACAACATAGCCACACTATGCCATCGCCCCCTCTACTGCCCCAAACCCATCACGGAGGACAGTGTAATCCATCATTTTAAAGTACATAAACTAACAAAGATGTGGGTCTATTGACCCAGGAATGGTCGCACATCTCTGCACACCGTTGCGATGCCAACAAGTTCGCCGCCATATTAGCTGATCTTGAAATCCAAGACCAGCGACAATTATGAAAAGACTTCCTTAACTTTTGAGCATTCACTAAGTAAGTGTAAGCCTTCCACCTGCGATTCTCAATCGAAACCGATAGAGAGATATTAGAGTCATAGGAATCAGGTTCAACAACAACCTGTGTAAGCCCCCTTGCCAGACCAAATTCACAACCTTTAAGGATTGCATGGGCTTCACCCACAAATAGAGCTTGAATGGCATGTCGTATCATAGCAACAAAAGAACCCATAGCATCCCAAATAACAATCCCTACATAACCAGCTCTTGATAGAGCCAACCAATTAGCATCAACATTAATTTTTAAGTATGGTGTTGTTGGAGGGCACCAACGGGACGACCAATGAGTCACCATCATAGGTACTGAGGGCTCCGGATTCCTGCAAATAGCTTCAAAGAAAGCTCTAATCGAGTTAGTGATAACACATAAGACTTGTGAGGGATTGATTGGTTGGTGATCATATAAAAAATTACACCTAACTTTTCATATATGACATCATGTGAAAGCAACATATGGGAGTAAATACATTCGGTATCCACTCAAACCAACATGCAAGTTTGATAATGAAAATAGCTACTCCACCGTATTTGCTAGATCTTACTTTTATTAGAGAGATGATACCAATTATGTACAATTATGTGGTAAGTGTAAGTCTTCAATGTTATTTGGCATTTTAATACGATAAATGTGTTTTCTTTCGACTTGTAATTCAATAAACAAATTAATTGGTTCTATTAGATTAATTATATACCGTGTATTATCGACAATTTCCACAATTCAATAATCATCAAATGATTAATCAAATTCAAATAACTTTATTTTTTGTAAATACGACCTTCAAAGTGGTACCCAAAAATGTAAAATGTCAAAATATACCGCAACCATTGCAAAATGAAAAGGATCATATCATCATAGTTGTTATAAATATCTTATTTAAGTGTAACTGTGTAAATCCTAGATTAGATTTTATTCTAGTTATTCTTGCCTATTAGGACTTGTATTCCTTGGAGGAGAAAGATTTCTTCTCTCTCTTATTACTATAAATAAAGGCATTGCGTAAGGGGAATAACACATCCTCTACACAACCATACAAGCACATCTCTCACTTTATATTTCATCTGTGCCGCCGGCCCCTTTTCCTCTGTTAGTTAAATATAGGCCACAACACGTTATCAACACGCTTATACTGCTGAGCTAAGTAATCAGACATGGAAGTTTTTTGCATCAAACCAGTTCATCAATATCATCACACAATTAGGTTCTTTCAAAACAACGGTTTTTATCTCAATGTCTCTAATAGCATGAGCATTCCTCATAATGCATGACCCAACTTTACGTTTTTTGAATTTTAGATTCTACATAAATTATGTACGCATTATATCCATAATTATTGAATTATGTGGATTGATATTACCATGAATTGCATCATATATCTGCTCATGCATTAAATTATATGTTGAATTAATCTATAAAAAAGAAAAAAAGAAAAAAAGGCGTAAAACCCTAACATCGCCGGCTTAATGTCGCGTCGCCGTGCAAGTCGCCAGTAGCCTGCTTTGGCTTGGCAAGCGTAGCCCAGCCATGGATTTCAAGGCAGCAAACCTATAACCAAATGGTGCATTTAGGCACCATCGTCCCCATTTGAAACTAGGCTTGAAGCCCAAGTTTCCCTATCGATTTTTTCGACGAAAACACGACCCGCAATCATGTGATTTGGATAAAACAAATTGTTTTCACCAACGATCTTCGAAATTCCAAAAGAATTTCGTGAGTTTTTGGTTGGATTCACTTGAATCCCTTCGGTTCTCTCCACCCCCAACGTTGAGGTTCAACCTCCGTCATCAAATCTTGGTTCTCCAATGAACCACGGCTTACACTGACTATGGAACATCGCCTGAAGCAATGTCATGGACCATCTTCGGCATATCCTTACACCTATCGTCGCAGGGGTGGCCTGTAGATCCAGACTCGAGCCCTAATGGGCCTCAGATTCCTTTGGTCCATCTTGCACATCACCCTTTTATTAAGCCTACTTATGCCTATTGCCTTGATCCACATCACCAACCCTTTGAGCTTTGGTGATAACCCTGCCTGAAAACCAGTTGAGCCCTTCTGGGCTCATGTCGTCTCTTCCATACATTGAGTCACACACAATCACAACCTCTACGGGTGTATGTATGTATGTGCCACACTGGATCCCAGCCCACGTAACTGTTGTGGTTTTCATGCCCTGCAACACACTGGATCCCAGCCTCGCTGGGGTATCCGTGCTCCCCACCGCACTTGATCATTGCCCTGTCTAGGCCTATGCTTTGGGGCCAACCTTTTTTACAACCAATTTTTTTGCCTTGGGCCTGCAACCAAAATTTCTTTTGGGGATTGATCAGCCCGTGCCTAACCCTAGCTCAGTTTTTTGGGCCTGGACCTCACGGTTCCAAATAATTAATTCAATTATATTTGCATATTTTATTGTTGCATATTTATGTATATATATTTGCATTTGTCTACAAGAACATATGAACCTGAAGTTCATAATTATTTCAAAATCTGAAGTTTCTAGAAACATGCCTTGTTTGAAAACCTGAAATTTTCCTTAAAACCATCTCCCATGAAAACCCGAAGCTTTTTCATGTAAATTGAAACCAACACATGTCTATTAGAACCTGAATGTTCTACTTCTATATGAATAAATTGATTTTTTTTCTCTATTACACTAACCACATCTTGTCCATTTATTTTGTGTTAGGAACATGTTGAATTTGAACAAACTTGATTTTACCGCTTTGGAGGTCTATGGAAGAAACGACCTCAAGTGGGTCTAAGATGTGAAACTTCACCTCATTGCAAAGAATATGCATCCCGCCATTGAAGATGAGACAGACAACCCGGTTGGTGAAGCTGAGAAAGCCATTGCCATGATCTTCATCTGAAGACATATTTATGACGCATTGCAAATTGAGTACCTTGCTGATGAGGAGGATCCATAAGCATCGGGGTCGCTTTGGCTGATTGCTTTGATCACCAAAATGACATTTTCTTGCCTGAAGTAAGACATGGCTGACAACATTTGCACTTCCAAAACTTTAAGTCTGTGAATGAATATAATTCTAAAGTTTGTTGAATTTGATCACTTCTCAAGTTTTGTAACGAGACCTTTACCGAAGAGGATCTCCTGGAGAAGACCTATTCGACATTCTCTACTATTAATATTGTCTTGCAGAAATAATATAGGGCTTAGAAGTTCACCAAGCTTTTGAATTTGATCTCTATTTTACTTCTTGCTGAAAAGCAGAATCAACTGTTAATGAAAAATCATCAAGCTCGACTTACTAGGGCGACTGCTGTGCCTGAAACATATTATAGCACAAACAAATACCCAAAACGCCAAAATAGGTACGGTAGGGGCTGCCAAAAGCCACCTCATCAAGGTTAACAAAGCTAAAGCCCATCTAAGAAAAGAAACCGAGCCCAAAAGCGCTCTAACCTCACTTCCAAGGCCCCCAAACTTCAAGAATAATGGTAAAGCACCTAAAATCATGGATGCGAACATGTGTTATTGTTGTGGTTCAAAGGAACATTTTCCGTGTTTGTTGAGCTCCTTAGAAGGTTGTAGCTGAATATCATTCTTGTGTAAGAAGTTTGAATCAAACTTTGTGCAAGTGGATGAACCAGAGAGTATAAGATGGAGGTTTTTGACTTTCAGGATGATAACACCCCTATGGAAGATTATAATCTTAGACATAAACTATTTTCTAGTTGAGATTTAGATAATGGGGCTGAATTCCACCTAGTGACCGAACCCCCTTATTTTTTGTTTAATTTTGAACAATTTTCCTTTATGTTTGGATTATTTGTAGGTGACTTGTTTTTGGAAATTAAGTTTTTAATTAATTACCATCCTTGAATACTTAAATTATTTTGAATGGATATTTGTTTTTAAGAACTTTTATTGATGTGAGCAATTTAAATTAATTTTTATTTCTAGGCATGACTAATGAGAAAGTTAGTTGTCTGGTAGATAGTGCAACCACATACATCGTTTTGCGTGAACGCATCTATTTCACTAATTTCATACCAAAGAATGCACATCTGACAACTCTTTTATGCTCATCCAACCTGATCAAAGGATATGGTAAGACACGTATAATGTTGTCTAATGGTACAATTTTGACCATTGATGAGGCACTCTATTTTTCGCGTTCCAGAAGAACGTTGTTGAGTTTCAAGGACATTAAAGATAATAATTACTACGCTGAAACCTGTGTAGAAAATGGAGTTGAATTTTTGTGCATAACTTACTACGAATATTGCCAGAAGTGTATTCTAGAGAAGATTGAGCGTATCTGGAGTGGTCTGTATATTACAACTATATGCCCTATAGAAAGCCACTATGTGGTCAGCCCTACCTCTGAAATCGTGCACGAAATTACACTTTGGCATGATTGTTTGAGATACCCTGGACAAATAACGATATGCCGTATCCTTAAATCATCACACGACATCCACTAACCCAAAGTTTAGGTACAATTCAAGAAATCACATGTCAAACCTGCTCCATGGGAAAACTTACTATTAAGCCTTGTTATGACAAGATTTGTTCAAATCCTCCTATTTTTCTACAAAGGATTAAGGAAGACATTTATGGACCGATTCACCCTCTATGCAGACCATTTAGATATTTTATGGTTTTGGTTGATGCTTCCATACATTGGTTACACGTGTGCTTCTTATCCACAAGGAACGTTGCATTCTCCAAACTGTTTGCTCAAGTTTTCAAGCTCAGGGCTCACCACCCTGATTATTTGATTAAATCTATTCGATTGGATAATACTAGAGAATTCACATCTAAAACTTTTGATGACTATTGCATGTCGGTTGGGGTTTAAGTTGAACATCCAGTACCTTATGTTCACACCCAGAATGGTTTGGCAGATGCATTCATTAAGTGGTTACAAATTATTGCTCGATCGTTGGTCATACGTACTAAGCTTCCAATCACTGCTTACGGTCATGCAATATTGCACGCAGCCATATTGATCTGCCTTAGACTTGTTGCAACCCAACCATATAGTGTCATTCAAGTTAGTTATTGGATATGAACCCGATATATTGCATCTGCTCGTTTTTGGTTGTGAGGTCTATATGCCAATTTCGCCGCCCTTACATACAAAAATTGGGCCTCAGCAAATGATAGAAATCTATGTCGGATATGATTCTTCTTTGATTATTCATTACTTAGAACCTTTGACAGACGATCTGTTTACCGCTCGTTTCACTGATTATCACTTCTTTGAGACAGTCTTCCCATTGTTAGGAGGAGATAAGAATGTCAACATTCCTGAAGAACAACCCAAATTATTGTGGACGACTCCCACTTTGTCACATTTAGATCCTCGCACCACTCAGTCTTAGACTAAAGTGCAGCTCATATTAGATCTTCAGAAAGTAGCTTAGAGCATGCCATATGCTTTCACCGATCTAGCGCAAGTAAGAAAATCACATATTACAGCAGCGAACGTGCCTGCAAATATGGATGTACCAAATGTACGAGGAACTCTCTCCTAAAGGCCCAGGACGCTACTTTTACCGATCCACATACATTAGCCGCTAGCCAATCATCTGCCTCTATACAAAAACGTGGCATACCTCTTGGTTTAAAGGATTCACAACCCCTAATAGCCTACCGTGAATTTGATTGTCGCCTACTCATTCTATCAAACTCATGAGGAAATTCTAGATTACGAAAGCGTCCTTGAAGAGATAAATCCACTTCTTGAGAATCATGAGATTTCAGTCATTTATGCTAACTTAGATGATGTTTGATGTAGAAATAAGATGATTGTCGATGATGCATTAGCATATACAGTAGCTACTGAGGTTATGTTAAGCGATGACATTGAACCTCATTCCATTGATGAATGTCGACGTAGAATCGATTGGTCAAACTGGAAACAAACAATCCAAGTCAAACTCGATTTGCTTGCGAAACATAAAGTGTTTGGACCTGTAGCTCATGCTCCTCTACATGTGAAGCTCGTTGGCTACAAATGGGTTTTCGCTCGGAAACGTAATGAGAAGAACGAAATTGTGCATTACAAAACTCATCTTGTTGCGCAAGGCTTCTCACAATGCCCTTGGATTGACTATGACGAAACTTATTCACCCATTATAGATGCGATTACTTTTCGTTATCTTATCAGTTTGGTAGTTTTTGAAAAACTGAGTAAGCAGCTAATGGATGTAGTAACTGCGTATCTCTATGGGGATCTTGATACTGAAATTTATATGAAAATTCCTGAAAAACTTACATTGACTGGATTAAATATTTCCATGGAACACACTCTCAATTCGGCTGAGGCGTTCATTCTACGGTTTGAAGTAATCCAGAAGAATATGATATAACCGTCTGAGTGAGTATTTGACTATTTAGAGATATGCGAACAACGAACTATACCTTTGTGTGTTTATTAAGAAGTCACATTCTGGTTTAGCGATTGTTGCAGTATATGTTGATGACTTGAATCTTTTTGGAATTTTTAAAGAGCTCGCGAGAACTGTCGCGCACCTGAAGTTGGAATTTGAGATGAAAGATCTAGGAAAGACTCGATACTATCTCGGTCTCGAGATAGAGAACCATTCGAATAGAGTCTTACTACATTAATCAAACTACACCCAGAAGGTGTTGTGCCGCTTTAACGAAGATAAAGAGAAGCCTTCGAGTACTCCTATAGTCGTTTGATCACTAGATGCAAAACGAGATATTTTCCATCCAAATGAGGATGATGAAGAAATTTTGGAGCCTGAAGTTTCTTATGTAAGTGCGATAAGTGCTTTATTATACTTAGCTCAATGCATTAAACCTAACATCTCCTTCGCTATTAATCTTTTGGCAAGATACAGTAATACACCAACACGTAGACATTAAACTGGTGTTAAAGACATTTTCCGCTACCATAAGGTTCTACGGATCTGGGCTTGTTCTATCCTTATGGATCATCGAGTGATGTTGCACCACCTTATCTCGAGTTGATTGTCGCCTTGTTGATTATGCCGATGCAAGATACGTATCTGATCTGCACAAGGTGCACTCTCAAATGAGTAATGTCTTTACCGTTGGAGGCACTGCAATCTCTTGGAGGTCAACTAAACAGAACTTAGTTGCTACTTCGTCTAACCATGCTGAAATTCTCGCCTTACACGAAGCAACTCAAGAATGCTTTTGGTTGAGAACAATTGTGGGCCATATTCGAAGCTTCTACAATCTTTACCCCATAGTTGATGTCATGACGACAATCTATGAAGACAACACAGCATGCATCAAACAAATCAAGAAGGGTTATATCAAATGAGACAACACCAAGCACATTTTGCTGAAGTTTTTCTTCTCACATCAACAACAAGAGCTTCAGAAGATTGAAGTCACATAAATCTATTCACAAGACAATCTGGCCGACCTCATCACTAAATCACTACCTAATGCGATGCTTTAGAATCTTGTTTAAGGAATTGGTATGCGTAAACTTTATGAGTTGTAACATTGCTAGTTTTCTTTGGAAATGTGTCAAACTTAGGGAGAGTATCTTGAAGTATACTTACTTAATCTTTACGTACTCTTTTTCCCTACGATTAAGAGCATTTTTCCGCTGGGTTTTTGCTGCCTAACGAGGTTTTAACAAGGCACCCACCTTGGGTTGATCATATCCATAATGTTGTCCCGTAGACGTTTAATTTGACTTTGCATTACTCAAGCATTACTCGAGTTTTTACCATAGCCATAGGGTTTTTTTGTGAGACTTACTTCTTTATGCAAGTTCCTATCTTATTTAAGAATACCGTGTTCCCAGAATCAGTGCCAATGAGTTGACTTCCTCAACATCTACATGATGCCGAATCTATTTGAGTATTTTCACACTCAAGAGGGATTGTTATAAACTTCTTATTTAAGTGTAATTGTGCAAATCCTAGATTATATTTGATTCTAGTTATTCTTTCTTATGATGACTTGTGTTCCTTGTAGGAAAAAAATTTCTTCTCTCTTATTACTATAAATAAAGATACTGCATAAGAAAATAACACATCCTCTATACAACCGTACAAACAAATCTCTATCTATTTCCTCTATGTCGCCGGCCTCCTCTCCCCTATCAGTTAAATATAGGCCATAACAATAACATATATATATATATTTAGTACATTAATATTTTTTACACTTAAAAAATGGAGAGTTCAGTTAAGCCATACAATAAACAGACTAATTTGATATCAAATTTGCCATCTATAAGATTCGACCGTTGTACTGAGTAGCTCATCATAAGATATCATCATCATCATAGCATATTTGTAACCCGATTCTGAATTTTTGACATGCCCCACCACAGGAGATCCAATGCGCACCAATCCACCCCATCTATCACGTGCCATTCGTACGATCCCCTCCCTCCCTCACGTGCCACCCCATCCCCTCCTTTTTCCATTCCCCCACTTTTGAGATTCCCACCTGCAAGTTGCAACATCAAAAAAAAGGAAAGCGGAAAGGGAAACAAGTTGCCTCTCGGTTTTGGAACCCCAAATGCATGCTCCGCCAGCCAGAGCCCCCGATCCGAACCCGATTACGGTTTTCCACATTTCGCATCGGCGCAGATCCGTGGAGCTGCGGCGGAAAGCTTCCATTGGCGATTTGTTTGAATTCTCGAGGGCGTTGTAGAAGTTCTGCAAGTTTGCTTCAGGTATGGAGTCGATATTGGCTCGGGCGCTGGAGTACACTCTCAAATATTGGTTGAAATCTTTCTCCAGAGACCAGTTCAAGTTGCAGGGACGGACGGTCCAGCTTTCCAATTTAGGTAAATTTCAGGGATTTATTTGCTCAATTTTGATGTGTTCAATTCGTTGTAGTAGGGTTTCATTGATTTGTTTTTGAATTTGGCAGATATCAATGGCGATGCTTTGCATTCGAGCATGGGATTGCCGCCGGCACTGAATGTAACCACGGCCAAAGTTGGAAAGTTGGAGATAGTGGTTGGTGACTGTTAATTCTGCATTTAATTGTCGTGTATTCGGTATAATTCAATTGGTTTCGGTTGATATAGTGTCTGGCTGAGAATTGGCAATCGGAAGTTAATGGATTGGAAAAGGATATGAAAAATTAAAATGTGTTGCTTTTTGTGTATTCTCTCTTAATTGTTACAAAACTCTCGAATTTAGTTGAGTAGATCGTTGTACAAGATGTGATGCTCAGTGAGAGCTTAGGGTAGATGAATATTCCAGTTGGTTTCCTTTATATGCATTATTTCTCAATTCATTTTCGGATATGAGTTAAGTAAATGACTCTTCTTTGTGTGGTTTGATAGCTTCCATCTGTGAGTAATGTGCAAATAGAGCCGATTGTTGTGCAAATTGATAGGCTTGATTTGGTTTTGGAGGAAAAGTCAGATTTGGATGAGAGGAGTCCAAGGAGGTGCTTGATTATACATTTCAAGATTGAAACAAGTTTTATAGTGCAGTCATGGATTTACCGAGCAAATAAATTCTTGTGTGCAGTTCCCCGTCATCCTCTAGCTCCGCAATGGGTAGCGGTTATGGATTTGCTGATAAGGTGAGGTTCATTCAGTGCAGTTATGTGTTCTCTATACAGAATGTAAATAATCTTGTCATTCTTTAAGACTGATGAAACTTCAAGACTCAGGAAGAATAAAAATAATTAGCTATCACTGGTAAAAGGAGAGATTGTTGCCAAATGGCATTGAGTTCTTGACACATTTCATGTTTGTTGCTGAATGGCGATTATAGCTTGTTAACAAGGTGAAATTTGTCAAATAAAGCTCCAGCCTTTTTTAGTGTATCTAGCTAATTATCACCGAAGTATGGCAACTGAGATTATATATGTTTTGTTAGGTTCTGACCTTTCATTCATTAAATTCCTCCCTTGCTCTCATGCTTTTTGTAATTCACTTTTCATTCCAACATTTCATCTATTTTCTATTCTTGTTTTGTTCTGTGAAGTGGAATTTCTGGTCCTCTGCTCTTGTATTGTTGCACAATTTTAATTGTTCAATAAATTTTGTTTCTTCTAAAAAAAAAGGTCAACTCATACTGCCTTTTTCAATGGTATCATTAGTAGCTCAAATCAGTTGAAAATCCAGGCCTGTAATGTTTTATTGCAAGCTTCCTTACTGATGAGTGTCTTCTTTGGGTTTTTTGAGCATGCATAGAGATTTGAACATTTATTCTGGAAGTTACGTTATTGATCTTTTTTAAAATGATCAGATTGCAGATGGAATGACTTTGGAGATTCTCACAGTTAATCTTCTACTTGAGACTCGTGGGGGTGTTCGAAGCCAAGAAGGCGCTAGTTGGTAATTTTTCAAGTTCCAGTTCTCTAGTTATATATTTCGGAAATGAATATGGCCAGAAATTCTCTTATCCTCAACGAACTGGCCTTTTAAGAATGCTTGATAACTTTTGTAGATTTTTAACCTTAGATTGAAGTTAATATAGATATATCTGGTGGAAATTCTTCAATATGTGATATCAGATGTACCATGTGCAGTCATGATGTTCTTATTTATGGATCCTTTTTGTGGGAATTTGGTTTATGATCAAGAACTTTTGGCTCCAAACAAGGAATTGAGTTTATACAAATCAACAAGCAGATCTTTTACCTCTTAAAATGGCATATGTATCTGTGCTAACTTATTATATAGGCCAGTAATATTTGGTAAAAACGATATTTTTGTTGATATAGGAGGACATAGTAGGAATTAGTCTGTGCGATCACATGTGGTAATCGTGGTTTGTGAAGATTTAAATGTTTAAGTTCTGGGTCTGTAAGAGGAGGAAGTATACTTCAGGAAAATAACAGAAAGGTAGTAGATGTTGATGGCCAAAAGTAGCAGGAAGCCAAAGGTTTTGCTTGCTGGAGGTTTTGGGTGGCGATATCTTAAGTATTCAGGACGATAGTTTAGGATCTTTGGTTAAAAAACTGCAGGACCGACAAGTTCAGGTTTTTTGGCAAAAACACTATAGGGACAGACTCTAGGATTTCTTTGACCTTTAAATGGGCTTATTTTTTGTAAAGCCCCTTAGAACTCGACTTCAATCCCACTTTCCCACCTGAAACTAAAATATCACCCCTTTGCACCCTGGAACTCAATATCTGCTTCACTTTGGTCAGTTTCCGTTTATTCTGTCAAAATTAAGTTAGATGCGCTGATGGAAGGGTAATTTAGTAATTAAAGCATAGGTGGCACTTAAAAGTCATTTTCAAAGGTAACATGACAATGAGAAGGACCGTCGCAGTCAAAACGTAGTCATTGTTGTTGGAAATGTCAGCTTAAGGATGAGCTGGCACTAGGCATGAGGTTGCAGGTGTTTTGGGTAGGTTTAGTGGAGCAAAGCGCCACTGTGAAGAACGCATCACTTGCACTGCAACTTTCTTCATCTCTCTCTCTCTCTCTCTCTCTCTCTCTCTCTCTCTCTCTTTTAATTTGAAATTTAGGTTTTTTTTTGGTTTTGAGTTGAAACTTCCGGTTACAGAGTTTGCTTGCTTTCACTTTTAACTTTTAGTTGGGCATGAAGGACCCTACCCATTACAACCAAGATGCAAGAATTCAAATTGACAAAATGAACGCAAGAATTTGAAAACAGAGCTTCAGATGTAGGATGTAGCTTCTCACCCTACATCTCTTCAAAATAAAGAAATTTCATCAGTTGGGTTTGATTTGAGGTAGAAAAATAGTGAGAAATGAAAGAAAATCAAAGCTAATATGGGATTTGGGGCTGCTCTACGAATTTTGGAAGTGATGTGTGAAGTTTTCAGTTTTTGACTGATGGATTTGGTGCTCCAGTTTGCAGGTTATTTTGAGAAAGAAGGGAGGAGACTTGATGATTTGACCAAAATACACTTCTCTCTTCTTCCAATTGTATGTGACATAAGCAAAATATCTTCCACATCAGCACATTTGGCAACCATTTATTGGAATAAACAGAATTGCCCCAAATTGGAGCGAATATTGAGTTTCAGAGTGCAAAGTGGTGATAGTTTAGTTCCAGGGGGGAAAATTTGGGATTGTGGTCGCGTTTCCAGGGCCTTTGCAAAAAATAAACCTTTGAAATATGAAGTTGTATAGGTTAGTGCATATTCTCATTCTTCTCTCATTTTATTTTATTTTATTTGTACCACAGGGCATCACCTCTGGCCTCTATAACTATACGGAACCTTTTTCTGTATACTACCAATGAAAATTGGCAGGTAATGTGTTAGTTGCTCTGCTCATACATTCATTTCTTGACCAGTTTCGTAATTTTCACCAGCTTATTTGAACTAAATGTCCTGTTACAGGTTGTAAGTCTTAAGGAATCACGGGAATTCTCCAGTGACAAAAAGTTCATATATTTGTTCAAAGTAATGTACTAATCTTTGTGCATCAGATCACTATTGTGTTCCATATTGTTCTGTGTCCAGCAGTGTTAGACTTCTTAATTTTGAATTAGTATTAAATGATGATATATTCTTTCTTACCAGAAACTTGAGTGGGAATCTTTGTCTATTGATCTCCTTCCCCACCCTGATATGTTCATGGATGCTAACATAGCACGTACTGAAGATGGAAGAAACCAGAGAGATGACGATGGTGCAAAGCGAGTTTTCTTTGGTGGGGAGCGCTTTATAGAAGGAATTTCAGGACAAGCTTATGTAATGTAGATATAAACTTTTTACTCCATATATCAGTGTGAATAATCTAGAGAGCTTCAAGTGTCTTCTGGGCTTTGTGTCAGTGTATCTTTTTTGACTTTGAGATTATGACCAGATCACAGTGCAAAGGACTGAATTAAACAGTCCACTTGGACTTGAGGTTCAGTTACATATCACAGAGGCCATTTGTCCTGCTATAAGTGAACCAGGTAACAAGTGAATTATATTTGATCACCTGTTTCACTGGTTCTAAAATTATAATAAGACAATGTATACGTATAGCTTGGTGCTAATATGTAATCATGTGGTGCAGGTCTACGTGCTCTCCTTCGCTTTATGACAGGATTGTATGTATGTCTGAATAGAGGAGATGTTGATTCAAATACTCAGCAGGTGTGCTGTTGGCTTTACTTCATTCTCAATCTATTATCTGCTAACATTTTATGATTCTCTTGTTATTCTTTGTCTCTCATCTCTATCTATCTACATCTCGCATGGAATTTTTTGCAGCGATCCACACAAGCAGCAGGACGTTCTATTGTCTCAATTGTTGTGGACCACATATTTCTTTGCATTAAAGATACTGGTTTGTGATTTTCCTTTACAAATGTTATAGGGACTTAATACTAGTGTACATTGAAAAAACATGTATTTTATACAACCCAATTTACCGACAAAGAAAAATGGGCCAGGGAACCCAATTTGTTGGTATCTGCGAGGTTGCCTGGTACATTTATTCAGATTATTTCTTTTGTTATTTTTGTTTTTTTAAATTGAAGCATTCTCAGAAGTGTTGGATTTACTTGCAGAGTTCAAGCTTGAACTTTTGATGCAATCACTCTTCTTCTCACGGGTATGTTCTATGACTCTTACATATATGATTAAACTTTTCCTTACCATCATCTCAGTCTTTGATTGAACTCTTGGGTTTACATATTACTGAAGATTCAGTTTACAGAGTGCTTATACTTCAAGGAGGGTCCTGTAAGAAAATATATTATACTTAACAAATTTGTCACAATCAAAATTAAAAATATTTGGCATTTGAATTATGTGCAATTCTTATTTAAAGCTCTATTTAAGCACGAAAATACATTAATACTTTGGAGTCTTTAGATTTCATTGTTGGGAGTACAAATTGTAGGTTTTGCATGCAGTCAGTGTAGTGTTTGAGAAGTTCCATGTCTGTTTAACTCAATTAGGAGTCCAGGATCTTATATGGGGATCCACTTTTGCAGGCCAGTGTTTCAGATGGAGAAATTGACAACAACTTGTCGAGGGTTATGATTGGTGGACTGTTTTTAAGGTATATATTGTTAATTTAGGATATTGCAAGAGATTTGGTGGTGGTAAGTATGTTTTCCCAACATTTTCCTGGAGTTCAGTTGGGCTTTGACTAGGTTCTACTAAGTATAGCTTTTGGGTGTTGTTTCTGCTTTTGTGCATTTTTTTCCTGATCTTTTAGGTAGAAGTTCACATATCTCTAACAATTAACAAGGATTATATGTTAACTGTAGAAATTGTTTGTTCATAGCTGCATTGTATCTGAAGTGATTTTGTGACTAGTCCTATTGCGTTTCTATTTTTGTTGAAGCCACAATGAATTATGGATGTAGTTTAACAGAAAAGTATGATTTTGTACATTAGCTCTATGTGGGAAACATTTAAATTTGAGAAATGGCTTCCCCTTTCAATTTGATATATGTTCAGTCCTATGACTAAGTTATAATTTATGTCGGTGGCTGGAATGTAGGGATACCTTTTCACGACCTCCCTGCACTTTGGTTCAGCCATCAATGCATGCAGTTTCTGAAGAACCTCTCCACGTTCCCGACTTTGGTATGGGATAAATTTATTTATGTACACTAGAAAAACGAAATTTAACCCAGTGGCCATGTGCTGGGTGTTGGGTGTCTGTAGTTTGGAATTATTCTCTTATCAGTTTTATATTATTGTTTGGACAGGTAAGAACTTTTGCCCTCCCATATATCCTTTGGGAGATCAGGAGTGGCAGCTAATTAAAGGTGTCCCTTTTTTGTGCCTTCACTCTCTTCAGATCAAGCCATCCCCAGTCCCTCCATCTTTTGCTTCACAAACAGTAATTAATTGTCAACCCCTAATGGTATGTGTTGACATCTTTTATTTGTTTTTCTAAGTGAATCTTCAAGTATCATTTCTCAATTTTTTTTCCTGTTTGTTTTTGGTTTAAATTCTAGATTGATCTCCAAGAAGGATCCTGTTTGAGGATCGCTTCCTTCCTGGCTGATGGAATTGTAGTCAATCCTGGTGCTGTTTTACCAGATTTCTCAGTAAATTCGTTGATTTTCACCCTGAAGGAATTAGATGTGGCTATTCCTTTGGACATAGATAAATTGTGTGACCGTGCTAACAACAAGGACAGTATCTACCAGAGTACCTTTTCTGGAGCATGGCTTCATATCGAGAACTTGCTATTTTCGGAGTCACCATCACTAAAACTAAGGTTACTGAATCTGGAGAAGGATCCTGCTTGTTTTTGTCTTTGGGAAGATCAACCAGTTGATGCCAGCCAGAAAAAATGGAGTGCTAGAGCATCACACATCAGTTTGTCTCTAGAAAAATGCACCAAGTCTGCTGGCCTTCAGATTTCTCTTGATGGGAATTCAGGCGTGTGGAGATGTGTTGAGCTGGAAAAGGCTTGTGTTGAAGTAGCTATGGTAACTGCTGATGGGAGCCCATTAACAAATGTTCCTCCCCCCGGTGGTATTGTCAGGGTGGGGGTAGCTTGTCAAAACTATCTCTCCAACACATCTGTTGAACAGTTATTTTTTGTTTTGGATCTTTATTCGTACTTTGGCAGAGTTAGTGAAAAGATTGTTCTCGTTGGAAAAAATACTGGAAAAAAGATAAAGGATCATTCTATTGACTTAAAGCTGATTGACAAGGTTCCCAATGATACAGCAGTAAGCTTGGCAGTAAAAAATCTTCAGATTAAATTTCTGGAATCATCTTCCGTGAATGTTGAAGGAATGCCTCTGGTTCAGTTTATTGGGGATGATCTCTATATAAAAGTTACTCACAGAACTCTTGGTGGTGCAGTTGCTGTTTCATCCACCATACATTGGGGTAGTGTTGAGGTGGACTGTGTGGACACTGAGGGAAACTTGGCACATGAGAGTGGCTCAGTTTTAACTTTTGTTGAAAATGGTCTTTCAACTAGTAGAAATGGGTACCCTCAGCTAAGACCTGTATTTTGGATACATAACCAAATAAAACATCAATCAAATGGAAAAGCTTTTGTAAATCCATTTCTGGACGTAAGCATGGTACACGTAATTCCTTTAAAGGAACAAGATGCAGAGTGTCATAGTCTGAATGTGTCGGCGTGTATCTCTGGCATACGCCTCGGTGGGGGAATGAACTATGCTGAATCCCTGATGCATCGCTTTGGAATACTTGGCCCTGATGGTGGTCCAGGAAAGGGGCTCTCTAAGGAGTTAGAAAAATTACAAGCTGGACCACTGTCGAAACTTTTCAAACCATCGCATCTCATTGTTGATGTGAAAGAGGGTACGTGAACATGATTTTGGTAATTTTGTCTGTTTAGGTACATACACACAAAGTCGTCTTATCCTGTTCTTTTTTCCCTTGTCCATTTATTATAAGTGCTGAGTTTATTCATTGTTACACAAATGGATATATATATATTCTATTTTCTTCCAGATGGAAGTCCTGGAGATGGGAAAGAAAGTGGGGTCTTGCACTTGGGAAAGCCAGATGATGTAGACGTGTCCGTAGAGTTCAAAAATTGGTTATTTGCTCTTGAAGGTGAACGGGAGATTGCAGGAAGATGGTGGTTCGACAATCACGAGGATGTGCAAAGAGAAGAGAGGTGTTGGCACACAACGTTCCATAATCTGCATGTAAAAGCGAAAAGTGGTCCAAAGCATATGCTGAATGGTAATGGAAAGTCCTGCAGGACCCAAAAATATCCTGTGGAATTGGTTACAGTAAGGATTTCTCACTCTTTCCATTGTGGCTTTTTGTCTTTTTAAGGTTGCCTACTAAAGGCATCTTGGATGAAATATACATGCATATTAAATATTAAAGGTGACTTTTTTTTCAAAAGGGTCGGCTTACATGAATAAGCCAGCATCATTGAAGCGTTTTATCATTTTATTTTTGGGTCTTTTTTTGGGGAAAAAAGAGAGTAAATTATGGTCTTCCTGGGCGATATCTTAGGTATTTTAATTTGCATGCATTGCTGAGATTATGTCCCTGTTATGGTGTTGGTTCACTATGTTACCTGGATCTGCGGTCATAACAGTAACACTCATGAAAGTAAATGAGCATGTGGTTTGCTACCACTTACCTTGGATCATGGAATGATACAGCTGCTGAAAATTGCTTCATTAGGAAGAGAGAGATGAGGCAGGGTTATTAGATTAGAATGTTTGGCCTTCTTTTTGTTATTGTAATTTGGTGGTGGCCTACAAGATTTCTCACCCGCACTTTATACTTGATTTTTGAACTAATCAATTTCTGTTTCATTTCAGAAAAATATATGTACCATTTTCTTAACTGGTTTGTCAAGCTTTCTGTTTGGTTAAGTAGTAGTGAAGTATGATCATTCTGGGCTTTACCTTAAGTGGGTCATTATAGTAGGGTGAGAAGTGTCTTGCTCATGCGCTCAGAACTATCTCACGGTTGGGTGCAATTTGGAGATATGTAATTCTAAGCGACCTAACAGTTGGTAGTGCTTTATGTTAGAGTAGAACTGAGTCAATGTCATGCAGTTTGAGATTTAGGCAAAATGAGCAAAGGAACATTCATGCGAAGGTTTTGTTCTTATTATTTTTATTTATTTTCATTTTTATTTTGATAGTTCTAATTAGCTGACAATTCTTAGTATATTTTTTGGTGGAACTTGGTTAGTTGCGCCTGTGCTACGGTCAAGATCAATATTCTGAGACTCTAGATATAGTTTGCTTTCATTAGAATATTATCGAATGCAAATATGTGCAACTGTTCGTGATTGATTTCAATTTCATCATTTATGCACCTGCATTTTAATCAAACAGATATCGAAATTATCTCATGCATTTTAATATGGTTTCAGGTTGGTGTGGAAGGCTTGCAGATACTAAAGCCACATTCTCAGAAGTCTAACAATGTTGCTATCTTACCTGCGAATGGGATCAAGGAAACTGCCGAGACATCTGCAGGTATAGATATTGAAGTTCGCATGGTGATACCAGAGGACCCGGTCGATCACAAAATGGTGGAATGGGCTGTGGAAAATGTGAAATTCTCTGTTAATCAACCGGTAATACGTTTGTTCAAGTTAACAACTGTATTTTATCTTCCAAAAAGTATTCTGCATTATGAACTTTTTTGTCTCCATAGATTGAGGCGGTTGTAACGAAGGATGAGTTGCAACATCTTACTTTTCTGTGCAAGTCGGAAGTTGAATCAATAGGTCGAATGACAGCTGGAATTCTGCGGTTACTCAAGCTGGAGGGGTCCATTGGCGAGGCTGCAATGGAACAACTAAGCAACCTTGGTAAGCTACTAAACTGATTGTCATCCAACATATACATCTCCATTAATTCTATTCAGGGTTGAGTTGTTCTTCCCTTCCAAGTCCTGAGATTGCTATGCTAAAAAAATTCAATCAGTTTCAGTTGACATCTCTAGCCATGAGTTACTCGATTCATTTGTGGAATTAGTTACCTTCTTTTTTTAATTTTTAAAATAAAAATAAAAATTTAGCCAACAAGTTTAATCTGGTGTATGTGATTATAGCCAATAAGTTTTAAAATGTATTATTTTGGGCCATTTGTGAGTTTGGATATGAAAATGACTTGCAGGAACTGAGGGCGTCGACAAGTTACTATCACCAGTAAAGCTCAGCAGGGGCGGCAGCTTTTCCAGCACGGGGCTCTCTCAGTCAAATTTGGTTATTGAAACCCCAAGTACAACCGCGACCTTGGAATCGACAGTGGCTTCACTTGAGGAGGCATTTACAGATTCACAGTCCAAGTGCACTGCTCTTCTTGCCGACCTAGGTAGTTCAGAACCGTCTGCACAGCATATTGCGACTGTAAAAGAACTCAATCAGAAACTTCAGAGTATGCAGAGTTTACTGACGCAGTTACGGTCTCATATATAATTGTCATTGTGTGCTATTCTTTTGTCCCTTCCCCTGTAATACCTTGGGACGAAAATGATCCCAACCATTCTTTATCTGTATATAAGGGGCAAAAAGTTGCCCCAGAGATGAGAGAGTATGTATTCATGTCTGGTATAGCAAAAAGTTGCCCCAGAGATGGGATAATTTTACCAAGATTTTGTGCCAAGAATTCGGACCCTCAGACTTCAAAGATTGTGCTGAAAATCTGGTGAAATTAAGGCAAACTGGTCCTCTTAAAGATAATATCTTGAAATTGGGAAGATTGTCCAATCGAACCAAGGATACTAGTCCTGCACTTCTCAAATCTTGTTTCATCGGTGGTTTGAAGGTTGAATTGCGCCATGGTGTGAAGTTGCTTAAAGCCAAGAATGTTCTTGAAGCATCATCTTTTGCTCAGCAAGTGGATGCTAAGCTATCTGATCTTAAGGTGAGAACTCTCCATAAAGCTTCTTCATTTCAACCTCACTTTAGATCTCCTACTATGCAAAATGTCATAAACCCTCCAATCATTGAATCTCACCCTAAGAATCTTCCTGTGAGACGATTAACCCCTGAAGACGTTGATCACTGTAGATAGAATGGATTGTGTTTTCAGTGCAAAGATAAATATGTTCGAGGTCACACATGTGAAAAGAAGCAATTACTTCTTGTTGGTGTTCAAGATTCCGAGAATTTGGAGGTTGGGGAGGAAGTAATTGAAATAGACGAGCTTGAGATCACGGCTTGTGCCTTGTTTGGCACTCCGGCACCTCCTACAATTAATACTATGAGGATTCAAGAGTTCATCAAAAACTGCCCAGTTACAATTCTAATTGACTCTGGCAGTTCTCACAACTTTATTGACATGAGTTTTGTGGGATTTTGACAAAATGTATATGAAGTTCTCTATAGGCTCTTGAACATTTTGACAAAATGTATTGAGAAGACAGCATTTCGTACTCATGATGGTCATTATGAATTCTTGGTTATGCCGTTTGGATTAACAAATGCGCCAGCAACATTATAATGTTTAACGAATGAAATATTCAGGCCATATTTGAGGAAGTTTGTTTTGGTTTTCTTTGATGACATATTAGTTTACAGTGCTTCATGGGAAAATCATTTTTTTCTAAATTAGTGCCAACAGACCAACTTGGATAAGCTTTAAGAACTCTCCACAGCATCCCAACGCCAAATAGTTCCGTCCTCACAGCAGCTTAGAATGGTGCTGCAATATAGAATGAGGCAAAGAGGGTACACTTCCATCACTATCGAGGGATATGGAAATTACAAGGTCATATAAAGAATAATGTCAAATAAAAGATAATATGTAATAAAAGCAATGAGAGATGAACTTTGCATGAATCACCTTCCATCAAAAGACGTAGCAGTTTGCCTAATCGGAGATTTTGATTGAGGATGTAACAACCTGAAAAACGGGGCAAGGTTATCATTAGTGGTTTGCATTTCAAAGTTACAACTTTCTTCAGCATGTAGTTTTGGTAAAGAACAGAAAACCAGACGAACTTTGCAATAAGAACTGGAGGGCTGGATTGTAGTTCCCAAACAAATATCTTTCCTTCTCTATTCCCTGCTAGACAGAAAACAATAGAGGGTGAAGAAGCCAACACATAGTTCTGCAACTCAGAACATTTAAAGTTTACACGGTATGGTCCCTTCATTTTTGAAAGAACGAAGAACTATATCAACCGTTGTAACTACAACTGTTTAAGAAAATTCCTCATGCAGTTTGCGTTACCTATAGCGGCTGCACTGTAGTGGAAATCACAGGAAAACTTGATGAACCAAATATCACACTCCGGAACTGGGTATTTTTGAAGGATGTCAACAGTACCCTAACCAGAAAGCATCCAAATAACAATTTAGGCCACCAGAAAGTATAATTGTGGGAATTCTACATAATCAACCAAACTCAGCCAAGATTCGTGGAATAGGTAGTAAAGAAGAAGAAATAGAGTTTGCTTGATAACTGTTTTGTTTTTAATTAGAAAAATAAAGGGGAAAAGAAAGAGACGAACGAAACTGAGTAGCCAGATGATAGTGGTGAAAGAAGCAGAGACGATAATTAGAATACTTTATAGCGTAGAACTAAAAGAAAAAACTATTTCGAATTGTATTTAGCTTTTAGTATTAGTTTTATATATTCCACTCATTTCTCCTCACCTCCTCTCCATCTCTTTAATTAAAAGAAAAAAAAAAAACAGAAAAAAAAAATGTTGCCAATTGGCCAGGTTTCTAACCTCCCCAGGAGACTGTTCCTTCATTTTCGGTTCCCACAGCACAATTTCATTGTCAACACTCTGGAAATTCACAGAATAATCTATTAATGTAATCATTAGAGAATATATGGAATTAAGCTATCACAGGTATCTAAAAGCAATTCAAGCTACCCATATTTGAAATCTATTTGTTATATCTGGATAAAGTTTATCACCCCATGCAAGTTATTAGAAATTGTTATTAAACTTTATCTTGCTTTCAGGCGATCAAATAAGCTATCAATAAGTTGACGCCAAACAAATAAAAATCAACTTTTCAGGAACTGATATGTCTTCCCCGTTAACTCATTTGAACCAGCTGATTGTGCTGATTAAAGTTTTGCCAATTAGTAAAGGCAACATACGATTCACATATTAAGATTTTACATCCTACAAATATTTTCCGTTCCCAAATAACCATCAGATTTATACTGAAAAGAAATGAAAATAGTGGATGAAATTGTGATTCACCTTTGAGAGAAGAAAATCACCAAGCCACCTATTACAGTCAACATAGTTTGTATGAATGGAGGCTATGAATACCTGAAAGATTCAAGTTAACCTCAGATAAAAGGATAATGAAAATTCTATTATGAAACACACGAAAAAAAAAGGAAAAAAAGAAGGTACTCACTGGAAATTGCACATATTTTGTCGGAAATTTTGACGGAAGATCTGTCCATGTGAAAGATTTCTCCACATATGTCCAGAACTCTACAACAAAGCAATGTATAAGAAAATAAATTAGAAATAATATTGATTTACCCAGTTGACGCCTGTCTAAACATTAAATCAAGCACTCTGACCCTCAGATGTGGAATTACTTTAACATCCCACTGTTGCATAATCATGCATAAACATAGCTAATTTGCAATAAAAAAGAACTTTAAAATAACCCATTACTTTCTTCAATACTAGTAAAACAAAGAAGGCTGCTTCTATTTTCTATGATAATATGTATTTTGCCTTTTTTAGAAACATAAGTATTACGTACTCACACTATACTGTGAATGGGTAAATTTGTGACCATTGTGATCCATCATCCATGCCATATGGTTACACCACTATGGTTACCATATCAAATTGTGTAAATTCTCATATGAAGCAAAGCCGTGAAGTCCTACCTTTCATTGACCAAATCTTAACGGTGTTGTCCATGCCACAACTCGCAATGCGATATATGTCAGAAGGATGAAAGTCCTATAATAATAAGAACAAGGTGATAGAATTAGCCCCTCGTCGAGTCATTTTCTTTGATCAAAATCTTAACAAGAAGAAAAAAATAACGAAACAAAAGATTTATAATTAAAAGATCCCATGGAAAGGTGGCAGGATATAACTCCTTGCCAGATATGTTTACCACACTCAGGACTTCATTGCGGTGACCCCCTGCTCCTGCGAATATCAAAATACATATTCCAGTCTGAACATTCCATAGCCGAACTGACTCATCCTGGAAAGTTCTAAGATTAATAATAAAGTAAACAACAAAAATATCTTAAAATGAAAAAAGGAGCAGGTTACTGTGTTCACTTTGCTTGCTGACACCACAAGTGATGACTTCAATGGCTGAGTCCTGATTTCATTTATTGAGTCCCCATGGCCAACAAAACTCTGCACATATATGAGTGTGTTAGGGGCAAAAGAATGTAAAGCAAGAAAATCCTGTATTTTCATTGCGACTCAAAGCACTTTTGAAATATTTCAAATATTTCAGTGGAAATAGATGTATGATTGCATCCCCGATTGCATGCTATAGAATAGTAAAGAGCACCCAGGCTATTACTACCGCACCACTATAAAGTACAGGATCTTACAACCAGTACTAAATTTAGTACCTTGTCTATCTTCTCACTCCCACAATCAATGACGCGCATTATACCATTAATTCCTCCAGCCACAAGCAGCGGGGATCCATCAATATTGCATGCCCAGCTCACAGTGTAAAAAGACTCATCCTTCTGATCTATACAAAGCACATGACAATCACATATCCGCAAAAAAGTTCTAAACAATAGCAAATGAATGCTAAACCGTTTGATTAAATGACCGAGAAAAGAACACTAATCTTGATCAATGACGGAATGATGGCTGTCTTTACTTACATCTTCATCAATGTAAGACTGCAACACAGCAATCACACCCCCTTCTAGGCATTGGTATACAGTCACCTGAAAAAAGAAGATTAATAACAATAACAACACTTACCATAAATACAACCAATAGCTAAAAGAGAACCTTCATTATCTCTCTCAGATAAATATTTACGCAAATGAACACTTTGGGGAGCAAATTCATGTTGGTTATTTAAAAACGAACGAACTGTACACTACAAGGTCAGAACAACCATAATTCACCACTACTCAAGCTGCATTGTTATGCAATGTTGTAAATGTTAAAGGTGATGCCTTTTTTTTTTGTTTTCACTCGGATTCTCGGAACACTAACCTGAAAGATCATTTCATTCTATTCCAATGTATTATCTTTATTCCATGAGAAGATCATGTATAAAAAAATTGATAGGCAAAGGCAACATCGAAAACTTCGATAAACCCTAAATCTCTAGCAATCCACTCAATGTAACAAAACCCGGTAAACTAAATCATAAGAAACCCCAAAAATTTACTAAATTTTCGGCCAAAACAGTATAGAACCCATGTTTGGTTGGCAAGAAAACGCACGAAAATCCAACTAGCAGTCCCGGAATTACAAGGGAAGAGAAACGAACCCTATTGCCGCCGACTGTGGCGAAGACGTTGAAGTAGCGAGAGTCAATGAAGTTGAAAACGATGGCGTATAGGGGGCGCTTGCCCTCTTGAAGCCTGTTGGTGACTCTGTACTCTTTCTTCTTCGAGGGTGCGAGGGAACCCACCACCGGTTCCGACCCTAAAGCGAACTTCGCCGCCATGTCTGCGGCGCAAGATACCAACAGGCCTACCCTCTTCCCAAACAACGGAGATTTCTGTTTAAACAAGACAGGAGACTACTTGGTCCAATAATTTTAGGTTAATTATTTACCAAAAAGTTAATAGATAAATCTAATTTTTATTATATTAATATACAAGAGGTTGAGTTTCCACACATAGTTTTTGAGTTTGAAATTCTTGCTTTCCTTAAATTATTTAAATAGTTTCGAATCTGCACAATCTAATAATCCCATTGAATAGGTTGTAGATTCCACCAAACATCCCGAAATTAACATTCTCCCTCCTACCCAAGGTATAAAATATCGATGATATCGGAAATATCGGTAGTCCGGAAACACGGAAATATCGACGGAAATATCGGGATAATATCGATATCGATAAAAATCCAATGAAAACTACGGAAATTATAAGAAAAACTTGAAAATTTTTATTTAAACTTTGCAGAATGTTTATTTAGTCAATTATCTATTAGTTTATCACAAAAAATTGGAAGGAAATGCATTGCATGATAGATTTAACTTATTTAAGTTGATTATATAGCGAGCTGACAAACACTGTGAGTGTATAAAATATGTAGTAATTAATGAAAAAAGTTTAAACACACCATAATCATTTATATATAATGAATTAGTACAATATTTTACACGTTATACATTGCATGGTAAGATACAGGAATGACTTAGTACCACATATAGTTCCTATGAGGTTCAAAATTTTGACTATCTTCATCATCTCTATGTGTAGAGTAAGTGTATTGTGAAGAGTAGTCATCAAATGATAAATCCCCAAAAAAGTTTTGCATGTAATTGTTAACATGCCACCCATATGGATCCGAGCTTGGTTGACGTTGTCCAGAAGCAAAATCATTTGAAGATTGAGTCTCAGATTCTTTCCATGAGTTGCTCGATTCCATCCTAACAGGAATGGGATATGAAGGGTAGGGAAATGGTTGACCATAGTTACTACTTCCCACTCCAACATAGTCCGAAATTATAGATAACGAGTCATCTTCTTGACGTGACAAAGTCCCCTTGCCTCTTTCTCTACGAGTATAGTCCTTCCCTATGACACCAATTCCTGGTCCTGCCCGCCTACTGCCATGGTCCTCATCCTGTGTTGCATGCGTGAAGTTTGCCTCACTAGTGAAGGTGCTCATAAATATGGGAGGTGGTCCATAATAGTATCCACCTACACCACTACCTTCAGCTCCATCACTACCTCCAGCTCCACTATATCCTTCATCATTCCCACCTTACTCTACACATAGAGTTATCATTAGTATCTGCATAATCTTATGGTTGTGTAGGATTGGAATAAGGTGGAATTCCAGTGTTTCTTAGTCTTGGGCGCAAAAGTTCTTCAAAAGAGTCAGCGCTGCTAGATCCCACATCCTCCTCTAATACTCTTTCTACATTTATCCCTTCATTACGTGCTTCTTCAGCAACTCTTGGAGCTGGGTTGCCTTCATCATCATCTAAATGAAGAGGTCTAATCCATTGATAAAGTTCGTTACCCTCTGTATCATCATCTTCAGCAACAATATCAAACACATCTAGTGAGTCACCACGGTCGACATGATCTATTTCTGCTTCCTTATCTCGAATTTGAAGCTTCATGTTGTAGTAACAATAAACTAATTTTTGCAACCTACTATGAGCCAACCCGTTTCTTTGCTTTGTGTGTATGAGTGCAAATGTGCTCCAATTTCTTTCACAAGCAGATGAGGAAGCTGTTTGTGATAATACTCTGATTGTTAACTTTCTCACAGTTGGTGCATCAGTCCCATACATGATCCACCATTCAGCTACAATGAAAAACAATGTTGATAAGCCTAATAACTCCAACAAATTCTATTATAAACTGATAGTGAAATATGTTTACACTCACTAGGAGACATTTTTGTTTGAGCAGCAACTGATGTTGGTTCTCCAAAAGTTCTTCTTGCATCTTTAAACCATATTAGTTGAATTCAATAAATCGTGTTAGTTTAATCCAACAAAGTAATTATTATAATTTAAGTAATTGTGTACCTCATTTCCAAATTGGCCAACTGCTGGTGATGCAGGGTCTAATTTAGAGTATACATTATGTACAACACGTATAAGGTTACCATCATCTCCAACACCGGGTCTGTATTGGTATCGAGGATTCAAATAATATGCTGTTCAAAGAAACACATACTCTAATAAGAGAAATAATACTTACGCAACTAAAGAAATGAATTACAAATTATGACATAATTTATACCTGCTGCATGCAAATCGTGGTATAATATTTTATACCATCGGTCATCAATTATCTTTATGACCCACTTTGCGCCATGTTTTCTTTCTAACTCCTCCTTCACTACACGCATCAACTCATATATTGCCCCCATAGTAGGATACACTTCTGTGTCAACGATCCGTAAAACTTTGTAAAGAGGTTCAAACACTTGGCACACATGTTCTGATTGAGTCCAAAAAGCTTGATCAAGCACTATACTTTCCACCATACGACCTGTATTCGAGCGGCTGAAATTGTGGTTGGCCCAATCGTCACTAGTGAATAGTTGCTTCAACCCTGCTTTCTTCTTAAGTAGGCTGTCTAATGCAATATAGTTGGTGGCAAATCGAGTGGTGGCTGGACGAATAATTTCTCCTTTGCAAAATTCACGCATCTTTCCCAACAACCAACCGTGATTGTAAATATAATTTGTGACCGTTCTAGCTCTTTTGACGACAGTAGCAACATTCTCTCTCTTCCCCATTGCCTCAAACATGAGATCAATAAAATGTGCTGCACATGATGTCCAAAACACATTATGATGCTTCATTAACTTTTTTCCAGCTTTGACAAATGCAGAACCGTTGTTGGTCACGACTTGGACAACATTATGCTCTCCCACCTCCATGATTACATCCCTTAATAATTTGTAAATATACTTGTAGTTCTTTATATGGTCTGAAGCATCAACAAACTTCAAAAAAATTGTCTTTCCCTTGGAGTATACCATGAAGTTTATGATAGACAATCTGGTCGGGCCAGTCCATTCGTCACACATGATTGTGCAACCATTAGTTTCCCACTTTGACCTCAACTTGTTAACATACTCGCCATTGTCTTTATACTCCATATCCAAATATTTGTTTCTTACCTCATAAGGAGTGGGAGGTTGTACTCCAACACCGGCCTGTTGACATCCCAATACTATATTTTTGAAATGATGTGATGATGCCTTCTCAGTAGGGACATTGTCATAGATAAAGAACTTGCTAATTAGACGCCCCATTCCCTCCTTCACATTACCTCCTTTTAAATAACTCCAAACACTCTTTTGACGTGCTTTGGATGATTTATATAAACTTGGGGCTATTGGTGGTGTTGGTTGTGATTCTCTAAGACTTCATCCCCGTCTCATTTGTGCACCACCAGTTGACCCGGAACCTTGTGCTCTATTAGGAATTTTATGAAGGTGTTCTCTTTCCTATGCTGACTGTTTGGAGGCACGTAATGCTTGTTTGAAACTGCGTCGTTCTTCAGGTCCCATGTCATCATCACATTCGTCCTCATCATCATCATCATCATCACTGTCAACCGCTTGGCCAATGACTTCTTCTCGTAGCCCAGCTCGAATATTTTCCATTCCCTGTGTTATCTTTTCCTGTTGCTGTTTTTTATTTTTTAATAATGTTCTGATGAATGCCTTCACTTCTGGGGGGGGGACACTATCGCATTGTTCGACATTTTTTGCTGGATCTAATCCACTAAGACGGTACTTAAGTCGTGTCACTCCGCCACTCTTCATTACCCGACCACAATATTTGCAAATTGTGCCATGCTTGTTTCCGTCTATTGGGTCTCCATGTTCCCAAGCCGGATCACGTTTAGTAACTCCACTGGACATCTTAAACGTACCTACATTAAACATAATGATGAATAATAATCCAATTTGATAATAATCCAATTTAATAATAATCCAATTTGATAATAATCCAATTTAATGAATAATAATCCAATTTGATAAAAAAAAAATCCTAATATTAAACATAGTGATGAATAATAATCCAATTTGATAATAATCCAATTTAATAATAATCCAATTTAATGAATAATAATCCAATTTGATAAACAAAAATCCTAATATTAAACATAGTGATGAATAATAATCCAAACATAGCGATGAATAATAATCCAATTTGATAAAAAAAATTCCTAATATTAAACATAGTGATGAATAATAATCCAATTTGATAATAATCCAATTTAATAATAATCCAATTTAATGAATAATAATCCAATTTGATAAAAAAAATAATCCTAATATTAAACATAGTGATGAATAATAATCCAAACATAGCGATGAATAATAATCCAATTTGAAAAAAAAAATCCTAATATTAAACATAGTGACGAATAATAATCCAATTTGATAATAATCCAATTTAATGAATAATAATCCAATTTGATAAAAAAAAATAATCCTAATATTAAACATAGTGATGAATAATAATCCAAACATAGTGATGAATAATAATCCAATTTGATAATAATCTAACTTGATAAAAAAAAATCCTAATATTAAATATAATGATGAATAATAATCCAAACATAGTGATGAATAATAATCCAATTTAATAATAATCCAATTTAATAATAATCCAATTTAATGAATAATCCAATTTGATAATAAAAAAACCTAATATTAATGAATAATAATGAATAATAATAATAATTCAATTTGATAATAAAAGCTAATATTAATAAAATAATAAATAACATTACACATATTAAAATTATCCTAGAGAAAAATTATACAACATTACTTAATTACTTAAAAAAATTAACATGTCATTGTTAACATTACTTAATTACTTTTAAAAAGTAACATGCAAGTATTAATTACTTAAAAAATTAACATGTCATTGTTAACATTACCTAATTACTTAAAAAAATTAACATGCAAGTATGTGAAAGAATATCACCTTTGAATGACTCTACAAGTAAGGGAAGTAACCTCTGAATGGCTTTGCAAGTAAGGGAAGAAGAAACGAAAATGCTTTGAATGGCTCTGATACTTGATTACTTTGAAAATGTGAAAGAATATCACAGACTTCACAACTTTGAATGTGAAGGAATATCAAATTTTGTCCATATCTACTGTCAAACCACTGTAAAAAAGCAAATGTTCTGATTGAAAGGCAAATTCTTTGTAAAAAAGCAAATGCTTTGTAAAAGTTGTCGGTGGAATAAGGCATCAACCACCAGCCTGTCCAATAATGTCCTTGAAAAAGAAAAAAAAAAAAGCCATTAACCACACACACACACACTGACACACATGCACACAACACACGCACAAATACATTGGACGCATACATCACAAGCATACACACTTCCTTCTCAGTCTTTCTTGATCCTTCCGTCCTCTTCTTTCTCTCTCTCGATCCCTGAGATCTCTCGATCCTCCTCTTCTGAGATCCCTCGATCTTCCTCTTCTGAGATCTCTCGATCCTCCTCTTCTGAGATCCCTCGATCCTCCTCTTCTCTCTCTCGATCCCTCAATCCTCCTCTTCTTCTAAGATCCCTCGATCCCTCGATCCTTCTCTTTTCTCTTTCTCTCTCTCGATCCCTCGATCCTTCCGCCTCAGTCTCTCTCTCTCTCTCTCTCGATGCAGAACCGTCTTCTTCAACACTCTCCCTTGATTACCCTAGTACACGACGGCACCCACACCGTCGTCTTTCTCTCTCTTCTTCTTCTCTCTGCACGATCGACGAAACCCAGAAATGGGGGGGGGGGGCGAGTTTTCTTCATTTTCTCTGGTTAGCATCACCTTCAAAACCTCGTATTTCTCTCTCTTCCTCTTGTCTCTGCAAGATTGACGAATTGGGGTTTCGAATTGGGCTCAGGAGGAAGACAAAGGTCGTGGGTTTCGAATTTCTCTCTCTTCCTCTCGTCTTCTATTTCATTTTTTATGCCTACATCGGCGTCTTGGGTGTGTTTTTATGGTCGGCCGGAGCTGTACAAGCTCCGGCCTTCTTCTCCGATTCAAATTTTGCCGATATCGCGATATTTTCGGAAATATCGCGATATTATCGATAATATCGCGACATTTCAACGAAAACCATTTGGATAGCAAATAAAATATCGTTGGGTGAAAAAAACGAAATTATCGGCGATATTTCGCCGATAATTTCGATATTTTAGACTGTGCTCCTACCTTAGTAGTAATAAAATTTAAAAAAAAAAACAAAATTTGTTATGATATAGTGATACTCTTCGTCATTTTTAAATAAGAGGTCTTATATTATATTCTCATCAAAAGCAAATTTAAATTACATTATTACTATAATTGTAAAAATATTATTACTATCATTGTAAAACTAAGTCCACCTTTGTCAGCTTAGCGAAGATAATAATAATGAATAAAAAAATTTATCTGCACAATCTAAAAATCCCATTGAATAGGTTGTAGAGTCTACTAAACATTCTGAAATTAACATTCTCCCTTGTACCTTAGTAGTAATAAAATTTAAAAAATAAATAAATTTGTTATCATATAACGGTACTTTCTGTCATTATGAGTGATAAGTCTTAAATTAGATTCTCACAAAAAACAAATTTAAATCACATTATGACTACATCGTTATAAAACTAAGTCCACCTTGTCAGCTTAACGAAGATAATAATACTTTTTTTTCACAAAATTTAGTTCAATGTTTAAGAAAACAAAGAGGGACCTATCACCTATGTAATTAAAAACCCAGTACGCAGCGAGGGAGTGAGAGAGAGAGGGAAATTAATCAGAAGTCAGATGCCAGCCTCCTCTAACGCCAAGAGCCTAAGCTCTATTTTCCGCGGCGCCATCAAATCCAAACCTCCCGCCATACCTCTACCCTCCCCCGCCGAGGACGCCACCCTCAAGCACTTCGTCTCCACCCTTGACCCCTCCCCTCCCTCCAATCCCATTTCTCAGCGCTTCACCGCCTCCAACAAGCCGCCCTCCGAACTCAACGCTCCTTCTGCGCTCGCCGCCTTGAATTTGGACTCGCCCTCCGCTCCCGGTACGGCATTACCTCTTTGTTTGGTTGGTTAGAAAGTGTGGGAAAAAAGTGATGAAATGGGAAATGAAATTCTGGGTTTTTGTGTTGTTTTGGTTTATGGGTAGTGAAGAACTCGCCCAAAAGAAAGATAAATGATTTTGTTAATTTGGTTCAGATGGATAAAGGGTTTTCCTTTCTTTGTATAATTGTTTTTTCAAAGAATAAATTAGATTACTTTTCCTTTGTTTTCTTACTATTCAATTAGAGTGGATGCAGTAGAATTTAAGTAATGTAGTATTGGTTGATGTTTTGTATTGAGCTTTTGTGTTTGACTGCAGAAGATTCGCCTAACGAACTGCCTCGGGATATATTTTCGATATTAGACGGTATGTGCTTGTTAATTTTATTGTGAAAATCCTAATACATTTATACACTAGGTTGGTGAGTTTATTGTTTTGCATTGTAGTTCTTTTTTTTTTTTTTTTTTTTTCTCTTCAGTGAGAAACCGTCATAAGTCAGCACTTTAATTCACGTATAGATACAATGCTTTATTGCCTTTAAGTAATGAGTCAGGGGGAAATTTTCTGCTGAGTGAAATTTCAGAAGAATTTCGTGGTGAACTTAAACTCTGTTGGTAAGAGGGAAATTCCAATTTGTCAGATTCATTCTTTGGATTGGTTAGCATTTAATGATTCCCTTTAGGCTCTGTTACCTTCTTGTAATAACTAATCTCTATTCTGTAATAGCATGACTGTTTTTAGCCATATACTATGTGTCATTGTTATTTTGTTTTTTCCCTAAGGTTTTCTTGTTGACGGATTGTTATAGTCGTGTGATCTTTTCCTTTTTTCAGGCGGCACTTCTGCAAATTCTCTTGATATTCAGGGAACAGAAGGTGAGAAATTTAAGGAAAATACATTGCTCTTACCATTTTATCCTGAGGTATCTCATGGTGCAATATCATTACGTCGCAAAGAAGTCACTCGTGAAAGGAAGCAAAAGTGGACTTTCGGTAGCGGTCAGGTTAATCGTTTTGGTCGGTTAGTTGACATGTGTGCCAACAAGCTAGGGACACACACCACTCTTCAGGTTTTTGGTAAATTGGGACGAGAAACTGGTGTGAAAGAATATAATTCATTGATTAAAATTTGCATAGAGAGGGCTAGGGGTAGTACGGATGAAGATGTTGGAGTAGAACAGTTTCACATGGCTTATCGAATTTTTAAAGCAATGAAGGAACAAGGTTTTCCGCTGGAGGAAGAAACATATGGCCAATTTCTTGCATATCTAATTGACATGGGTATGATAAAGGAATTTCAATATTTCTGTGGAGTTATCAAAGCTGGAAACCCTAGGTCAGTTGGCAGATTAGGATACTACGAGATGCTGTTATGGATCAGTGTCGATGATGAGGAAAAAATTCAAGATCTCTCTAATTACATTGTAAGTGATGATGCAGGAAAGGAGTCCAATTTACAAGGTAATCGTTTCAATGGTAGTGATGATTAGTTATTCTAATTGTCTGGATATCTTATGTTTTTCTGAAACAATATATTTATTGCTGGGTCATGTTTTGTTACAATTCTCTTTGACATCACTTACAAGCTAGGATGATTTATTGTTAATCAATATGCATAATTGTATCAAAAAGAAATCGGGGAATGGAGATCTCACCTTGTCACTCCTTTTTCTGTAACATATTGGGCAAAAAACCTTGTTGAAATTGTATGGATGTTTATGTGTTTGAGAGTTGAGACCTAATGGTGCTTGGGCACTTGGAATATATCTTTTTTGTAACTTTTTGTCTACTGACTCTTTGACAGGTTTTTGAATAATGGGTGTTTTACTGACTAAAGAGAATGGAAAATGAAAATAAAATACAAAAGAATGTTGTAAAAACCTTTAATTGATGTGAATGACACCATCAGTTTGGACTTAGACACCAATTGATTGTATAAAAGTCTATATGCCATTAACAGTTTCAAACCTCAGTGTGGATTAGATAAAAGTCTATGGAGAAATTTAACTTATGGAATATGTCCACATGGATATGCATTTCCCAGTGACGACAATATTTTCGGCGCATCATGGCATTTTTGCGACCATGACACTGCTCTTGAGATTGGCATCAATGAAAGTCTTACTGTTTTTAAGTTTTAACTCATGTTGCAGAGAATTATCTGTTGGCACTTTGTGAAAGCGACCGGACAAAGGAGATTTTGCAGCTGTTGGAAAGGATGGACATAACCAAAATCTCATCTCTGCCTTTTGTGGATAGTATCTTTAGATGCTTAGGAAGGCAACTACTGGATTCCTTTGCGGAGAAGTTTCTTCTGGAATTTAAAGCCTGTGGTATGTTCATGATATTTTAAAGCCACTGGTATTTGCATTCCTATTTAAAATCTCTTGTGCTGGAAAAACAGTTGGCAACTTATTATAATTTGGAGAAAAAATATTAAAGGAGTGAGTGTTCCATTGGTTCCACGGTATCTCTGCAATGAAATCCTTATATACACGTGATTTCTTTTTGCTAAAATTGCAGACTCTGCCGCAGAGAAGATTACAAGCTTCATCTACAGTTATGTTGTTGGCATTCCAAATTTAGCGGTGAGGAACTTCTCATGAATGCTACTGGTAATTTCTCAAGTCGACAATTATAAGAGGCATTTCTGCTTCTCATGCAGTTTGCTTCTATGTAAAAGATGTACACATGTTTTTAATTAAAAAAAAAACATAAATATTTTGTTATTTGCATTAGTTTTTGGGCTGTAGTGTAGCAATACTTCCAAAGGCAAAGGATGTCACTAGAAGTTTTATTACTTGAAGTTTGTTGGGGTGTAAGCCTTTTGGGATTCAAATTATTATGAAAATTCCAATTGTAACTTAAAACACATAATATTAAATCTCGGGTACAACCAATCCCACAAGAGAATGATCTAGCGGTCATAGTTTGCCAAAGAGGGGGACTCAAATTGGGTTTTGGTTTGTGACTTTTCTTTGTATCGGGCAGGGAATCAGATTTCATTTTTTTTATTACTTGAAGTTTGCATGATCCATTAATTCAGAGTAACATTTTTTTTTTACTCAATATTTCTATTGAGAGTGTTGTGTTTACACTAGTTATCAATTGTTGAAGGTTGAGGATGTCATTTCAGAATTCAAAAAATGGCACAAGAAATTGGAGGTGACACCTTCCTCTGCATCATATGAGAAGCTTATCCTGTACTGTTGTGATTCACTTAAGGTATGTTTGATCTGCTGGCTTAAGAGATGTAGCAATTGAGTTTCATTATTGCTCCTTCCTTATATTCTTATATGTTGGAAAATGAATGTCTTGCTTTCTACTTTACACCATAAAGCTATCTTTTCTGTATCTTTTGCCGGCTTAGAGATTGCTTTAACATTGGTTGTTTGTCCCTTTATTTCTATATAGGTGCATGTTGCTCTTGAACTGGTTAATGAGATGTGTGAACTGGGGTTGACCTTTTCGATTGAGGCAGTACTCCCCATTTTACGTGCTAGTGACGAGAGCTGTGATTTTAATCTGGTATGCTGTACATATTTTTCAACCCTTGAATTGTATGACTTTTGTTATTTTTCTTACCTTTCAAGGTGAAGAGACTTGCTATAAATCACAGGTGGGCGCTGTCTATATTATGGCGTGCACAAATGCTAGAAATTGTAATGGTTAGAATAACCTCAGTGAAAAGCAGAAGAATATATAGGATTGATGTAGTTGCAGAAATTGTGGGTTAGAAATACAGGTCTCGATACGTCATTGGGGTGGGGTACATGGTGGGGTGGGGTACATGGTCAGAAAATTTACCGATCGAAATGGCTGGAAAGGACCATTTATCTCTGCATGCGATGTGCATATGGGTCAAATTACACAGAAATTAGATGGAATTCTCAATTTGAACCTAGATTGGTATGATTTAAAGAGTTGGAACCACAGTAGTTACATTGAAATATGACCCATGATAATGACTCTGTAAAGTTGATCAATTAATAATGACTTAAGTGTTGACTCTTTTGATTACCATGAATAATTTGGTGGTTTGCGATCTTTTCTCGTACTTCCAGGTCGAATAATCTCTTTTGCATTTTTTTGCATGCTACTGAGTTTGACATTCAATTATTTTCAAGGGGTAACTTGTATGATTTTCTGATATTTGTCTGCTTGCCGCATGTCCAGGTACGCAAAATCTATTCATTGATTTGCCAGTACAAATTAGAGCCAAACAGCGAAACTTTCAGGTGTATGATAAGTTTGTGCGTGAAAATGAAGGATGTAAGTTTTATATGGTTTCCCTTTGTGTTACTGTGCACACTTCCATGTCTAAGTTTTCATTTTCTGTTGCTTTGTGCCTAATATTTATATTTTTACATTTAAATAACATGGAATTTGAACCGCAATTATCAACGATACCCCAATTTCAGTTATTGTATCTCTTTACTTTTGCAGTATGAAGGTGCATATAGCATGCTGAGAGACGTGGAGGAAATGAATTTGACACCCACTACTAGCATGTACAATGCTATAATGGGCGGATTTTTCCGAGAGGTAACGTTCTTTTTCATGTGCTTTTCTTTCTTTCTTCCAGCTGTATAAAACTTAGCGTGCTTCTTCGAACAATTACTATGATATTCAACATGAATTAATTTTTTTTTAAGCTTCTGTAACGATTTGTTCTATTTTTAGTTTTCAATGAATTTGTGGCTGAAAGTTGAAACTTTGTTTCCCTGAATACCTTGCAGAAGAACATTTATGGTGGGTTGAGGGTTCTCCAACAAATGAAAGCAGCAAATGTCAAACCAGATTCCCAGACATTCAGTTATCTAATTACCAACTGTAACTCTGAGAAGGATATTAACAAGGTAACCTGGAGTGATACCTCGTTAATTTCACCAGAAAGCTTGTACAGGAATAAGAATTGCTCTCATTCTCCTGATTGTCCCAGAATGGAGTTTATACTAATCTTTTCGGTTGTCTATCATTCATCCCTTAAATGCACTCTACCCAAAAAACAAAAAAAAATTGTCATCTGAAGATGAACCATATAGCCATAGATTTCAAACTTGTTTTCCATCATTTCCCTTTTATGTTTTGGCAGTTCAGCACTGCAATATAGCTTGAGGAACCCCATAGTAGCGGTATGGTGCTCCAGTGCAGGTTTAATGTCAGTCTGTACCTGTAGATTATTCAAATGTGTAGCAAAGGACAAGGTAGTGTCCATTGGCCATGTCCACAACAAGGGCTGAGCAAATTTTAAAGAACTGAAAATGGGGGGAGGTTGTTGAGGTGGTGTTGGATCTCGTGTGGGTGTATCTAATTGGGGCTGGGCATTTAGGTTTCTGAGGACAAAAAAACTGGCCCAACTTGAGAGTGACGACAGGAATATCAAAATTATTCTTGGACACATTTCTCTACTGAATCTCAGACAAACAGGGGGAAAAGTATTGAATTCTTTTTCTTTGTCAATTGACACTCTTAGACTGATAAAATGGTATCTGCTCGAAATTACATTCCAAGGAATTAAAACACCATCCTCCCTGTTGTTCTATTCTACCTCTTTAAGGGAATTGGTTCCAGTCAACTAAGGTCATTTCTTTCTAGTTTTATTTGTTTTACTACCGAGCCCAACATCACATCTTGATGGAATGGCATTCCCATTTCTGATTTGAGTGCCAGCCAAACAACCGACGCCTGATTCAATTTGCTTATCATTTATGAGTGTGAGTTTAAACGTTGCTGATCTGAATATCTACTTGTAGTATTATGAAGAAATGAAGCAGTCTGGAATTCAATTTACCAAGCAAATTTTCATGGCACTAATACATGCATATGCAGCTTGTGGGCAGTTTGAAAACGCCAAACAGGTACATAATCATTTTGCAATTTCTTACCTTATGATCCAAGAATAGAGAATACTATACAATCTGCGATTATCTGTGTATGTTGGGGCAATAGGTGCATATTACTAAAGAACTTATGTTAAAGATTATCATTGAATGTGACTTCATTACATCAGTTTTCTTTTATTTGTCTGCTTGTCGTCTACCATCAATAGTCTATCCTATCGATACAATGCTTATTTAGAGATGTGATTACTATTTAAAGCATCGACTGAGTCCATTTTTTATTCCTTGGGAAAATATAAATAACCATAAACATTTGGAGTCTGCAGCCAGTCCTAAACGTTATGAATTTTTTTTTTGGCATTATTTGTTATTGCCTGATTAAAACAAACAGAATGGCCTGCGTCCTAGAATTTAATTATTTTCAGCCACATTAAAAAATGGAAATTCTTTAAAAGAGTGGGGGAAACTGAAGAGTTTATTTTATTGATTTATTTTATATTTAAATTTTAATCAGTGTTCAAAAATCCTAGTTTTGATACTCGCCATGGCAGTTTTTTGGGCGTGGTTATAGAAAAAGACCTCTGCCCAGCCAGACTAGGCGGCATAAGGTTGGTGCAAGGTTTTAAAACCTTCTTGGTCGCTTAGACTCATCAGATTTTCTTTGTCCATTTTTTTTCTTATATTATTAAATTAAATAATTGTGAAATGTTTTTTTTTTTTTAATAAACATTACAAAGTCCAATGGATAAAACAGGTCGTGAAGAATGACAATGGATATTTGTTTTACAAAGTATTATATAGTATGTATGTATGTGTGTGTGTATATATATAGGAAGCCTTTAAGGGGAGGGATCCCCAAGTTTTTTTAGGGATCCCCATTTTAAAAAAAAAGTGGGGACACTCTCCACACCATTGGATTTAACTTTAATGAAATTGTGTGGTTGAGATTGTGTGGCTTGTGTTTTAATCTCAACCACACAATTTCATTAAAACCAATCTAACGGTGGGGAGCATGTGAGGCTATAATAATTTTAGGTACTGTGAGGCTATCGACTAGACTAGGCAATTTATGCAAGGACTTGTCTTTGCCCTTGCCTTTTAAAATATTGATTTGAATAACCATATAGTTCCTATTAATACGTAAATCTCATTGATATTTGTTTTCTATTAGTGCCTCATTTATTTCCCTGTCATATTGTATTGTAATCATACACAATATTTGCCAGGTATTCTAGCCTTTAGCATTCTCCTGCTCATGAACTGTTTATATGTTCCATTATACCAGAGTATTGAATCTACAAGTCTATAGCAGAAGTTCTAGGTTTCTTTGTCGTAATAATTTTTAGTACACATTACAGCTTTTCAGCTGGGATATGAATGGTTTCTGGTGATCTCATTGATACTCGTATATGGTAGGTGCTCTTGGATAATGGGATTCCAGTAAAGAACAGGAATGAAATTAAAAGCGTGCTTATCCTTTCCCTCGCATCACATGGGCAATTGTGTGATGCATTTAATATATATGAAGAGATGAAGCAAGCTGGATGCAGTGTAGAGCCGAAAGCTGTTATAAGTCTTATTGTGAGTTCCTAAATTAGTGCTTGAGTTCTCTGTCGTGTCAAAACATCTAACATTTTCTTGATTATCTTTTAGGAGCACTCTCAATCTGATGAAGAATTCAGCAAATTATTCTCTCTACTTGATGAATTAGATAATCCAGACTACTGGCTTGAGGGTTGCATGAGAACTATCTTACATTGTGTTCGGAACAAGCATTTAAGGTCTGTTCATATTTAATATCACAGCTATGTTGAGAATATAAAACCCCACGTTAGCTGTTCTAGCCTCGCTTTCAATTTGGTTTGTTAGATGCTCCAACTTTAATAGTTTTCATTCATTTGATTTGTTGACAACTCCTAGTTGCTTATTTCCATCGCTTTTATTTAGATCTGCCGTCAATTTGATCAAGCAGTTCAGGGATAAAATCTGTGCTGACGAATTAGCTCTAGACGTAATTTTTGATCAGGTTTGTTCTCATTCTCACATCTTATGTGTGAATCTAATTTTGGTAGCAGCAATTCATTGTAATTATGTTAATTTATCTCTCTTCCTCTAGGGCAGTAAAACTTTTACAGATCGTTTGGTGTAACTCTTTAAGAATCTATTTCCTTTCTGAACTTAAAATATATTTCCTTCCTTTCTTTTATCGAGGTTCCTTTATCTTTTCTAGGTAATTTTGTAGACGTTTTTGGCGTTTTCTTGTTGTTTACTACTTGTAATATATCTATTCAAATGTCTGTTCTCTGATAGTCTGGGACATGACATCCTTGCAGCATGTTGTTTAAACTGACTGTACATACTTTGTGCCTTTCCATCCCAAATTTGTAGGTATTTTCCTTAATTGCAGAATTAGAGCCTACATATTTGCAGTTGGGATTGGACTTGCTTCATGCTATGAAGAATGAGCTTGGCATCACACCTTCACGAAAATGTCTTGATTTTCTTCTCCACGCTTGTGGTAATGCCAAAGATCTGAAAAATGCCCAACTAATTTGGAAAGAATACGAAGCTACTGGCCTGCCTTACAACACTTTAAGTTTTTTAAGGTGAATAATCCTGCTGCTCAGGAATTTTCATTTTTTGTTTTGTTTTGTCTCTTGCTCAAACACCTTGCTTCCTTGCATTGGAAATGGTTTTGTAACAACTGGGTTTCAATCTTGGAATGCTTGCAGGATGTATCAAGTCCTTTTGGCCGGAGGGGACCGTCAGGCTGCGAGAACTTTGCGTGGTAAAATGCCTAAAGATGATCCTCATGTTCGCTATATCATTCAAGCATGTAAAACCGCATACTCAGAACCGAAGAGTAGGAGGAAAAAGAAGAAATAAGATGGATGAATGCATCCTTGACATATGTAACCACGTTTGCCTCTGGTAGAACGGCCCAAGGTGAGATTAAAAGTTCCATTGGGGACGCTATTAGCGGGGTGTAAACACATTGAGCCGTGTACTGGGATAATTCTCACACGTGTAACTTATAATGTTCGTTCAATGTTATTCAATTTACATTGGTTCCTTAAAGACTTCTGGCTTTACGCTGTTCATGTTGGCTGTGGAATCTGCTCTTGCATTTTCATTGTTTGGTTTGCTGGACGGATTTTAAGCGACGCTACCGGGGTTCAAATCCCGGCTGAATTGTGGAACTGAAGATTTAGCCATCAGGGTGTTTCATCAGGGCAGTTCTCATGCATTGCCTTCTCTAAAGATGTTTTACAATCCTTACGATCTTATCTATCATAATGTATGTGTTTCTACAACATTAGCGACGCTTGTGGACGGCAAAAGCTTGGTTGCAACTGGGTGTATCATCTTCCTTGTGTATCTCTCCTCACGCGTCACACAAAGGAGACATGAGGAGATGTACACCCGGTTGCAACAGGTTTGTTCTACCACGTTACATTAACATTCCCGTACAAGTTTTTCTCCATTCTTCGTGATAGATTGAGTTACGGATCTCCAATTCGGGGAAAAAAAAATTCATTAGCTCAATTTCTACCGAATGTACAATCCAGAAATTTTCATAAAGTTTCAGAAAGACAAAGCAACAAGTATAGCTTGCCTGCACCTTGCCCTAGCCTGCTCAAGCCTCTCATTCAAAGTCTCTTCCTTGACGGCAGCTTTTACCATAACCATGTCCATCTCTATCAACCTCAAAACCCTAAACAGTTCAGTCACCATTCTGTCCTCCACTTTGCCTTCGTCTCTCAACACTTGCGCTTCCTCTCTCGCTCTCTCAGCCACGATCTCCGCCACTTTTATCAACAGTTCAGTGGAGCCAAATTCTTTTCCCATCAGGTCCTCCAACTTCTCCAAGAAGTCAGCTATGACGTACCCTATCGGCTTCTCTAGCTTTATCTCTTTGGTTCTCTTCCAACCAATCTCGAAGTTGGGAGGTTCCGGCTTTGCGAGGCCGGCTTCTGACCTGCTCCTGTCTCGGGTGATGTCGGATTTTCTTCTCTTTTCGATGGGGAATGTCTCGGCGCTGGTCGTGGTTTCGGAGTCTGGACTTGGGAAGTCAGGTTGAGTAGGGTTTGGAGTGGCGCATGTGGTGGTGGACAAGTGTTTCCTGGGTGGTCTATGGATGGAAAGGTGGTAGGGGGCTGCGTTGGTTTGGGTTGGGAGGTGGTTTAGTGGTGGGTGAGGAGGATTATGAGTTGAGAGGAATTGTGGGAAGATGGAAGCCATGCCTAATGCTTATGCTTTCAGTTGGCAAGTGGAAGGAACCAAACTAGGGATAAGACCATTTGTCCCTTTACAATGTAAGGCAATCAATCACGTACCACATATATGTATATATATACCAATAATTCTAACAAAAAAATGGAATTGCTCAATTTGCCAGCACATTTTCACCAATGATTTTGACAAAATTTGAAGTCATTCAATCATCTATTCCGTGCTTCCACAGTAAATACAGCAATTATTCCAACAAATTTCACTGTTTATTAATAGTGAAAGCAAGTCATCATTCATCAATAACGAAAGCAAGTCATCATCCCAATAGTAAAAACAAGTTTTCTAAGACATTTTTTCAAGTCTATAAGATGTGGACTCTAGAGGATTATGAGTTGAGAAGAATTGTGGGAAGATGGAAGCCATGCCTAATGCTTATGCTTTCAGTTGGCAAGTGGACAGAAGCCAAACTAAGACCTTGGAAGGGGATAAGGCCATTTGTCCCTTTACAATGTAAGGCAATCAATCACGTGCCACTTCATTATATATATATCAATAATTCTAACAAAGCATGGAATTGCTCAGTGTGTGTATATATATAACTAGCACAGATGATGTTAGCCAACTTGGTTAAAGCGACGTGTTTTCTCTTTAGTACCTAGGTTTGAATTTCTCTCCCAGTTGTTTATATTGATTTAGTCAAAAATATTGCTTGTATAAACTAAAATAACATCGATGAAACGACCTTAATTTTTGTGTATTGACCCCAAATTGAATTGTTTGGGATTCAGAAGTGACAAATTTTTTTTTTATCTGCTAATGGTAAACAAATTAGCTTGTTACAAAATTATGCACCTATTTCCGCAATTGTAGATTGCAATATTAAATTCTCAAGTACAAAATCCATGTAAAAAAAAAGTCAGAAAAATGGATATTATTAGTGTGATCCACCCTATGCACACAAATACGAATCTTTATCTTATAAATTTAGTGTATTTACTAATTATTATATCATTTGTTAAAAAGTGTATTTTTGAAAAAAAAGAAGGAAAAATATCTGGCTAATTTTTGTTTTTGGGAACAAACAATATTATCAGGTAGTGAGTTTAGCCTTATAATGAAGTAGCAATAATATGATTCAAATTCGTATTTGACGAGAATTGAACCTAAGACTTCTTATTTACAAGTGAAGAGGAATATCACTAGACCGTAATATTAAATGACAATTATCTTGCTAAATTAAAGAAAAGAAATTAAATTCTCAAATGCAAAATCCATGTATAAAAAAATCAGAAAAAGGTATATTATTTTTGGTTAATTCATTTATGCCAGGTATAGTACAAGGACACAAACTTGGCTATCCAAGATTTTTTTCCCAACACGTGGCGGAAACTCATTGGATGGATCCTCAAAGGATTCCCTGATAAAGTCGGTAATCGCTCCTATAAAAAAAGGGCCGCCTGCCTCGCAAACACTCCATCGTTCAGAATTCGTGGAACAATCAGAGACTCGCCAATTCTTTCAACCTCTTCAAACTTCTCTCTCGCTTTGCC
Organism: Crataegus laevigata; assembly: GCA_963580275.1. Classification (NCBI taxonomy): domain Eukaryota; kingdom Viridiplantae; phylum Streptophyta; class Magnoliopsida; order Rosales; family Rosaceae; genus Crataegus; species Crataegus laevigata. The sequence continues at coordinate 9,139,673 of OY756946.1, forward strand.
TCCAAGGTTCGTATTCTGTAATCTTGCGATTCTTTTTTTTTCTGTGATTTTTTATTTGCGGATGAAAAATTTAATTTATTGTTGCTATTAATCGAGATCTGATTGAAATTGCTTAGACTCTGAATATCCGAAGAATTTTTTTTTTCTATTTAATTTTGTATGTTTTTTATTGACTGATGCGGCCGATTCAGATTACTGATCGTTGTTGGATGGAATTAGGTTAATTTTGTCAAACATTCGTTAGGGTTTTGTTGATTTTAATTATGCTGTTGTGAATTTGTGTTTTTTTTAATTAAATTGTGTTTGGCATATATATTATCGATGATGACGAAATCTAAGGCTTGTTTCTCAAGAACATTCGCAGTGGCCGCCTAAGAGCTTTCGCCTTTCGCCGGGCTTGAGAGCTAGTGCTGCTTTTATCCTTCCTTGGATGCCTGAGGTTATGTTAAAGTTCAAAGTGAATCCGTTGCGGGTCTATTACTACGGGGTTTTGTTAGATATAGAAATATATCGGATGGAGTTTTTGGTTTTTGTTTGTGTTTTTTAATTGCTTTTGTGCCTATTTGTTTTTGCTCAGTTGTTTAGTGCTGGATGAAATTGTTAGTATGTTGCTAATAATCTAAAGAGTATATTTCAATGTTTATGAAACAATTTTTGTTGAGAAGATAATGCTGATGTGATTCGAGAATCATACTCGTAAAGCATTTCCTAGTATTTTCTTCGTATTGATTCTGCTGATTTGATTTGAGGTACTAATACTATGAATTTTTATTAATCGAATTGTGTTAATCATAGATTCATATGTTATATCTATGATGACAACATCTAGGGCTTGTTTCTCTAGAACATTTGCAGTGGCCGCCTAAGAACTTTTTCCTTTACCCAGGCTTGAGAGCCTTCTTCCTCGGATGCTTGAGATTTGTTTAAATTTAAGGCTACTTTGTTCTGAGTCTGTTAGTATGAGGATTGTGTTGATTTGGATCTTAAAATTATCATATGGAATTTTTGGTTTGCTTCTCCAATTTACTGTTGTTTTAGCGATTCTAGTTTTTTGTGCTTGCGTATTGGGTATTAATCAAATTTGAAAGGAACTATCTAGAATCTTCAACATCTGTATGAAATATGTTGATTAAGTATTTGTGTGATTACATCAATTATATTTGGATATCCAGTTTTGCTTCAAGAATGAAAACTGATTGATAGGGATGTTTTGTGTGAACAGATGCAGATCTTCGTGAAAACCCTCACAGGCAAGACCATCACCCTCGAGGTTGAAAGCTCTGACACTATTGATAATGTCAAAGCCAAGATCCAAGACAAGGAGGGCATTCCCCCAGACCAGCAAAGGCTGATCTTTGCTGGCAAGCAGCTTGAGGATGGCCGCACCCTCGCCGACTACAACATACAGAAGGAGTCCACCCTCCACCTGGTGCTTCGTCTCCGTGGTGGCATGCAAATATTTGTCAAGACCCTCACCGGAAAGACCATCACTTTGGAGGTTGAGAGCTCCGACACGATTGATAATGTCAAGGCCAAGATCCAAGACAAAGAGGGTATCCCACCAGACCAGCAGAGGCTGATCTTTGCTGGCAAGCAGCTTGAGGATGGCCGCACCCTCGCTGACTACAACATCCAGAAGGAGTCTACCCTTCACTTGGTTCTCCGTCTTCGTGGTGGTATGCAAATCTTTGTCAAGACCCTTACCGGTAAGACAATCACCTTGGAAGTTGAAAGCTCGGATACCATTGATAATGTCAAGGCAAAGATCCAGGATAAGGAGGGCATTCCCCCAGACCAGCAGAGGCTCATCTTCGCTGGTAAGCAGCTTGAAGATGGTCGCACGCTTGCTGATTATAACATTCAAAAGGAATCGACTCTCCACTTGGTGCTCCGATTGCGTGGTGGTATGCAAATCTTTGTGAAGACCTTGACTGGAAAAACCATTACCCTGGAAGTTGAAAGTTCTGATACAATTGATAATGTGAAGGCCAAAATCCAGGACAAGGAGGGCATTCCCCCAGACCAACAAAGGTTGATCTTTGCAGGCAAGCAGCTCGAGGACGGAAGGACACTTGCTGACTACAACATTCAAAAGGAGTCCACTCTGCACTTGGTGCTTCGTCTACGTGGTGGGATGCAGATCTTTGTGAAGACATTGACTGGGAAGACAATAACGTTGGAAGTAGAGAGTTCTGATACCATCGATAATGTGAAAGCAAAGATCCAGGACAAGGAGGGCATTCCTCCGGACCAACAGAGGCTCATCTTTGCCGGTAAGCAGCTGGAGGACGGGAGGACCCTTGCAGATTACAACATCCAAAAGGAGTCTACCCTTCACCTTGTCCTTCGGCTCCGTGGTGGTTTCTGAATTCTGAATAATGCTTGTGATCTCATCCTGCACTGAACATTGAACGGTTTTCCTTTCGGTTTTGGATTTTCGTATTCGTAAGTTGGCCAATGGACGAGTCACCCTAAAACTATTTAGTTAATGAATAAACGTACTTTTATGTGCATATGCTTGGTTTCTGGTTGCAATATACAGAAGATGCTTTGTAGTATTCTTTCAAGTAGTTCGCTTATTGTCTTTACCATTGGGCACTTAGTTAAAACAATCTGTGGGCAAAGCTTACGCGTCTTTGTATCATTGACATTGACGCGGAATGCCACGGTGGTGCAGTGTGATAATGAGACATTAGTATATGGTGGTAGGTGTAGTACTACATCGACAACATTCTAGCTCAAATCCGATTGGAAGGAGAGAGAAAATGAGAAGATCTCAACAAGCACAAGTCCAAGAAGACCAATTAATTTGAGTTTTTGGGCGTAGGTAGTCTCCGATTTAGGCCAATGATAGGTCGCTTCGAAGAGAATAGGAGTTGAACACACGACATTGTGTTGATATTTTAAACGTCATTTGCTAGTCAGAATTTTGAGAATTTTCAGATAATTCTATACCTTTTTTTTGTTTTCATTAATTTATGGAGCTAATGTTTGGGAGTCTTTAAACAACTGTGATCCGACTTCATCATCTCCATTGTTGGTTTGCCCTCTATCCAGGACACATCGACAGGCACGTATTTTATTTAGCGAATTGTATCCATTGGGGTGGGGAGAATACGATGTTGGTTTAAGAAGGAAGAGTGACCCCATTGAGAGGAGAGCAATTTAAGTGGACATATCGGTTCAATAACACATTACTATATAAACATAATTTCACATAATATTGTATTATTGGATCAAGACATTATCACCACCGCTGCCACTATCACCACCATTGTCCTCGCCACTGCTTCTCATCGCCACCATCCTCACTACCACATCAATTAAGTACTGGTTTGGTATTGAGGTGCTTTTATAAAAAGTGAGTATAAAAAAAGTTGAGATAAAAAAGGTGTCTAGTAAACACTTAAAAACAGTTTGTTTTCATAGTTTTGGATGAAAAAAAGCTATAAACGTGAAACAGTAAAAATGAGCTTATTCTCATAGCACAGCAGAATAATTTTTTTTTTCAAAGTACAGTAATACAAAACCAACCCTAAGCCACACCAAAAACAGCTTTTAAAAAAAACACAGCAATTCCACATTAACCCTAAAATCTGTCTCCAGACTGTCAAATGACAAATGTAGTATGACGGGAAATGAATGGTCAGATACTCAGTTTCGGGCACCTGTCCTAAAAACAGATATTGAAGGCAGCATTCGGCGGTCCCGCCTTTGAGAACTACACCAGCGAAAACAACCAAAAAAAATTGAGATCATGTTTTATATCTATGTTTTTGGACTGGACAATACTCGAGTATATGCAGAAAAACAAAAACTAACAACAATAATTGGTAATCTCACAATTATTAAAAGAATCCAAAGTCGAATGGACTTGGCTTAATGTATGGATTTAATTTTGTTGACAATTGCAGGCTTTAGTATCGAATGATTGAACAAAAAACAAACCATCTAGTTGTTGTTAACCGAATTGAAATGCGTGACTTTATGCCAATTTGTAACAAAGCAAAAGGCCAAAAATGTTACAAACCCTCGACATATTAGATGCTATGTGACGGAGACATATAAATTGGCCAATTACACTTTCGCTCCTCGTTAGTTTAGAATGTTTTACTTTCGTTCTTGTGGTTTCGACTTTGGCAATTTTAGTCATGTAGTTTGCTTACTTTTACTGTTTTGATCTGTGATGGCTTTACCCCATTAAAATTGAAGATGGAAAATGTTGTTCCACCATATGCATGTGTTGTTCATGAATTTTCGACATTTTGGGTTGTTTTCCCAAGTTCTCATAACACCAGTCTAAGAAAGCGATGAATTTTGAGCCCGTAAATTGGAGCTTTAGGGTTCTTGGGAAATGTCGTTTTGGCTATGTTCTCACAAAGTAACGCACTTCAAACGTCAAAAATGTTCAACCATGATACATGCACATCCCACCATTATAGGTTTCCTCCAGTTTTAAAAAGAGTTTTACCTTCACCAAAAAAAAAAAAAAAAAAGAGTTTTACCGATTGGGACCAAACTTGCAAAAATAAGCAAATTAAGGAGCCAAAGTTGCAAAAATAAGTTAAGTACGCACTAAAGTTGGTCAAATTTAAAACTACAGGGACCAAAAGTGAAAATTTCCATTTTTAAGTACAGTAACTCTCAAATGGAATATTTCTTATCATGCAGAATGAAAGCATGAAGACAAATTTAACAGTTGCCAAGATGACAGTGTAAGCCTTGGAATTGGTTCATGAACTAATTGGAATTATAGCAGCAAACATTCATACAGGATGAGATTGCCGGCTTGTTTTTATTTTAATTTATAAATCTTGGTTCTTAATATTTGTGGTTAAATAGGTGATGAAGTTGTATAAAGTCTAGAGCGTTGAAAGTTCTAACATTTTAGATCCTCCGACGAAAATGGGGCACAAAAACAGCATGTTTCGATACGCAGATGGCACCGATAAGTTGTTGATGTTCTTCGGGACGTTAGGCAGCATAGGTGACGGGTTGCAGAACCCTCTCATGATGTATGTTCTTAGTGAGGTTATTAATTCTTATGGGAAGGGTCAGGTCACAAATGCAGATGTAGACAAGGTAATTAAGTATGGTAAATTTTCTCAGTATTTCTTGTAGTACAAGGCATTTAACTGCGTTGAATATTTGCAGCACTTGCTGGTTTTGATTCTCCTTTTTCCAGTTTGCACTCAGGTTATTCTATGTTGCAATTGGAGTTGGAGTAGCAGCATTTGTTGGTACGTAAATTCGAACGTTAATTAGTAATTACTAGTTTTCCGGGTTATCTGCAGTTTTTCCAATAATTTGTCCAGAGTTTTCTTGCTTGAAGGAAATAATGAAAGATTAAACATTAGAACACGAACCTCATCGCTTTCGTGGTAATTACTACTTCTGCAGAAGGGTTATGTTGGACACGAACGGCGGAGAGGCAGACTTCTAAAATGAGAATGGAATATATGAAATCTGTTCTTAGACAAGAAGTTTCCTTCTTTGACACCCAGACTGCTGGTTCTTCAACAACATTCCAAGTTATCTCGATCATCTCCTCCGATGCCACTGCGGTCCAAGTTGCCTTGTGTGAGAAGGTAAGAGTTATTTTCGTTATAAATCCAACATATTCTGGACAGTTTATGCACCGAATTGAAGAACATGCGCATGAATTTGGCGATCAATTACATGTTTGCTGCTTTCTTTAATGCAGATTCCTGACTGCCTGACGTACATGTCAACTTTCTTCTTCTGCCATATATTCGCCTTTAAGCTGTCATGGAGGCTGACGTTGGCAGCTATGCCGCTTTCAATCTCGTTCATAGCTCCGGGACTTGTATTCGGAAAGATCCTGATGGGGCTGGTAATGAAGGGAATTGCAGCTTATGGAGTTGCTGGGGGACTTGCTGAACAAGCAATTTCTTCAGTAAGAACCGTGTACTCATACGTTGGAGAGAAGCAAACGCTGAATGGGTTCAGCACTGCACTTCAGACAGTTACTGAACTTGGAATAAAGGTAGGTTTGGTAAAGGGAGTGCTGATGGGAAGCATGGGAATGATCTATGTCGGCTGGGGTTTTCAAGCTTGGGTCGGGACTTATTTGGTTACTCAGAAAGGCGAAGATGGCGGTCATGTTTTTGTAGCCGGTTTCAATGTTCTAATGGGAGGCTTGTGAGTTAACTTACCACTGCATTTCATTTCAATACTTCATTTTCGATCTTGAACTTATAATCTAGGGTTGTTATTGCAGGAGTATTTTAAGTGCACTCCCAAACTTAACTGGCATCACCGAGGCATTGGCAGCTACAACTCGAATCCTTGAAATGATTGATCGAGTTCCTAGTATCGACACTGAAGACAGAAAAGGGAAGGCTTTGTCACATGTCAAAGGAGAAATAGAATTCCAAGACATTTACTTCAGTTACCCATCGAGACCCGATACCCCAGTCTTACAAGGCTTGAGTCTTAAGATTCCGGCTGGTAAGAGTGTAGGTCTAGTTGGGGGCAGTGGTTCGGGCAAGTCAACCACCATTGCATTGCTCGAAAGATTTTATGACCCCATTGAAGGAGAAATTCTGTTGGACGGACACAAAATTCGTAGACTTCAGGCGAAATGGTTGAGATCCCAGATCGGTCTAGTTAATCAGGAACCTGTTCTGTTTGCAACTTCCTTAAAAGAGAACATACTTTTCGGAAAGGAAGGGGCCTCAATGGATGAAGTAATAACTGCGGCCAAAGCTGCAAACGCACATGACTTCATCGTCAAGTTACCAGACGGATACGAAACTCAAGTATAATATCTTCCACACGGAAATCTTCTTTTGATTTCCATGCTTAGTTTTCTTCTTAAACTAAACGCTTCAACTAGATTTCTACATACTGCTTATAACATCATTTGTATTTTTCCAGGCTGGCCAATTCGGATTCCAACTGTCTGGTGGGCAAAAGCAGCGGATTGCCATAGCGAGAGCTCTGCTGAGGGATCCAAAAATTCTGCTTCTTGATGAGGCAACTAGCGCACTGGATGCGCAATCAGAAAGAGTAGTGCAGGAGGCAATTGATCAGGCATCAAAAGGGAGGACAACAATCATCATTGCCCATCGCCTGTCTACAATCCGAACAGCAGACTTGATTTTTGTTCTTCAAGCCGGGAAAGTAGTAGAATCAGGCTCACACAATCAACTAATGCAAAAGAAAAGGGAACAAGGAGGCGAATACTTCAAGATGGTACAAATGCAGCAGACGACAGCCCAAAATGAGGATTATGAGGATTTCAGTTCTCAAATATATGAAAAGCCTCACCGTAGGAGGAGTGTTACGCCAAGCCCCATTAGTTTCAGATCAGTTTCTCCTTCTCCCGCCCTCAATCCCACACCGATGTCTATGTCCATGGGAACACCCTACTCTTTCTCTGTCCAATATGATCCAGAAGATGAAAGTGACGATGAAGGCTTCCAGCGCCCAAATCATCCTCCTCCTTCCCAATGGCGTCTGCTAAAAATGAATGCACCAGAATCCGGACAAGCCTTACTTGGATGCTTGGGTGCAATAGGATCCGGGGCAGTACAACCTATAAACGCCTATTGTGTAGGATTGCTTATATCAGTCTACTTCCTCCAGGACAAATCTGAAATTAAGAGACAATCCAGAGTCTTGTCCCTTGTTTTCTTAGGCATTGGCGCTTTCAACTTCTTCACCAATCTCCTCCAACACTACAATTTTGCAGTCATGGGAGAAAAGTTGACGACAAGGGTAAGAGAGAAAGTGCTTGAAAAGCTGCTGACTTTTGAGATCGGGTGGTTTGATCAAGATGAGAACACAAGTGCAGCTATTTGTGCAAGGTTAGCCACCGAAGCAAACATGGTTAAATCTCTTGTTGGGGACCGGATGTCATTGCTGGTCCAAGCAGTTTTCGGGGCTTGTTTTGCTTACACTGTAGGACTTGTGTTGACATGGAGGCTAGCCCTTGTGATGATAGCAGTGCAGCCACTAGTCATCGGGAGTTTTTATGCGAGAAGCATCCTAATGAAGAGTAGTGGTGAGAAAGCACGAAAAGCTCAAAAGCAAGGAAGCCAATTGGCGAGCGAAGCTGTCATCAACCACAGAACTATAACCGCTTTTTCTTCCCAAAAAAGGATTTTGGGGCTGTTTGGTGCTACCTTGAAAGGTCCAAAGAAGGATAGTATTAAACAGTCTTATGTTTCGGGTGCTGGTTTGTTTAGCTCCCAATTCTTCAACACTGCCTCTACAGCTTTAGCATACTGGTATGGTGGGAGGCTACTGGTGGACCGGCAGATAACTCCAAAGGAACTCTTTCAGGCATTTTTGATACTGCTATTCACCGCTTATATTATTGCAGATGCCGGAAGCATGACTTCTGATATATCTAAAGGAAACAGTGCCATTCAATCAGTTTTCGCAATGTTAGACAGGAAAAGTGAGATTGATCCGGATAACCAATGGGGACTTGAAATCAAGAGAAGGATCAAGGGTCGCGTCGAGTTCAGAAATGTTTTCTTTTCATATCCAACTAGACCTGAGCAGATGATCCTTAAGGGATTGAGCCTCAGAATCGATGCAGGCAAGACAGTGGCGCTGGTTGGGGGAAGCGGTTCTGGAAAATCCACCATTATCGGACTCATTGAGAGGTTTTACGACCCAATGAAGGGAACAATATGCATAGATGAGCAGGATGTCAAGAACTATAACTTGAGACTGTTGAGGTCACACATTGCATTAGTCAGTCAGGAGCCTACTCTGTTTGCAGGAACAGTCCGCGAAAATATTGCCTACGGAAAACAGAACGCGAAAGAATCTGAGATAAAGAGGGCTGCAAGTCTTGCCAACGCTCATGAATTCATCAGGTAAGAGATCACATTTGACAATAATGCACAAAAAAGATTATGTCGATTTGCAGTTTCATAATATGTTAAGATTTCTCACTTTTCATATATATTTTAGTGGAATGGATAGTGGTTATGATACATATTGTGGAGAAAGAGGAGTTCAGTTATCAGGTGGTCAGAAACAAAGGATTGCAATAGCCCGGGCGATACTAAAGAACCCGTCAATCCTCCTTCTAGATGAAGCTACCAGCGCGCTTGACAGCGTGTCGGAAAAGGCAGTTCAAGAAGCGCTTGAAAAGATGATGGCTAATAGAACATGTATCGTCATTGCTCACCGGCTATCCACGATACAGAAGGCCAACTCCATTGCCGTGATCCAGAACGGGAAGGTGGCGGAACAGGGTTCGCATAACGAATTGATTTCGTTAGGGCGCAGCGGAGCGTACTACAATCTGATAAAACTACAAACTGGTAGCTCACCTCCTCGGTGAACCAGAGAAATGGTGACAAAAGTATTTAAGGATGTTGCATTGTAATATGTAGATTGGCTTTGAATAGTTACCTCAATTTTTATTAAATATGAGAAGGAATTTGAATATATAGAGGTTGTACTTTTACATGGCAGATGGAAATTATAGTATACATAGGCTTGGTATAATAAATCCCATTGTTGTTTGTATCCGTGTCATGATAAGTTATTCTAACTCAAACTCGACCCATCAATTTATCGTGTCCAAATACATGAACTCAAACTCGTTTGCAAGTTTAAAGCGTCGTGCTATGTTTTACCAATATATTAAAAGGCGGAGGCATTCCATGTATAGCCCCGGCTAAACATGAGGTGAAGTTTCACGGAACCTAAATAATTTAATATATATTGTATATATAATTACATATATAGTATAATACATTGTAAAACAATACTAGAAAACTTGAATTTAGAAACAAATTGTGGTAGTTTGGAGAATTTTGAAACAAACTGAGGTATGAAATTGGTATAAAATTGAAATATAGGATTGGGATTGAGAATTTAGGGTTTTATGGAATTGGAGAATTGTGGAATTGGGGATGGGGTGAAATATAGCGGAGAGAATAGGGTATTATTGGTGAAATATATAGAGAAAATGGGATATTGGGTGGTGAAAACAGCAAAGAATCAACAGAAAAAAAAGACTGCAATGATTATAAAAAAAAGTAAAAAAAATAAACTTCTAAAACGACATTGTTTTGGACCAAGTCTTTATAAAAAATAAAAAAAACCTTTCTTCTTCCTCGCGCGGTCATCTTCTTCGTGAAGACGCGGCTGCATCATTATTTTTTTTTTCCAACCCACTTATTTTCCCACCCACCCACGCACCACTCATTAACTCCAGGATTTATAATAAATGGTATGGAAAGAAAAACAAACTCAATAGTGCAGTGATAGATTTGACTTAGACCAACCGACCAGATCAGTGAGTTAGGAATACGGTGTTATAAATCTAGATTCTTTTTTTTCTTCTTGTTTTTTGAATTGAAACTGAAATTAACCAGGGCACAACGGCCAGCAAGAACAACGAAAGCCAACGACGGCTGACAAAGAGACAGGACAAGCCATAAATCTCGATCCTTAGGCGAGCGGGATTGTGATTTGACTAATATTGCATTGTCTACAGTCTATAACAAAAAATTGAATAGAAAATATTTTTGGTACAAAAAGTTGGGACGAATTTCTTCCTTTCCTAGGTGAAAAAATAGCACTCAATGCAAATGAACAAAATAAAAAATAAATCACAAAAAATTGAGTAAAATCAAAACCAAGAAATTGGACAAAATCCCCACCTGCCCAGAAAAGAACCCAATCAGGTGATGATCTGGTGCGGCAGAGAGCTTGATATCCTTCTTGTAGACTTTCCCACCGGAGTCATTGACCAGCACGTCAGCCCCAACATTCAGCCTGTGCCTCTTGGTCTTCCAAAACATGATCTTGAACCTCACAGCAGTGGTCAAATCCACCCTGAAACTCACACTCCCATTAGGGTGGACCCCACTGGACACCGTGGTCCAGTTGAGCCACTGCTGGGGGCTCACGACCACGCTCTTGGTGGCCGTCTTCTGGTGGCCTTGGTAGAACCGGGGCACAGCAGAAGCTGCTACGGGCTTGGCGGTGGCGTTGGGCTGAAGCCGGAAGGTGAGGTTGACGGCGTCGTAGAAAACTCCCTTGTCATTGTTGGTGTTTTTGAGCCGGAGGGTGACGAAGAGGGTGGTGTTTTTGGTGTCGTTTAGGGTCCGGTTGAGGGCAGGAAGATAAAATGAGCGGATGGTGCACTTGGGGTTGGAGGTGCGGAGGCTCAGCCACATGAAGAGGGCTGTGAGGCCGAGGGAGAATATGAAGCTGAAGCAGCACCTGCAGCACCCTTCTGATTGACCCGCCATGTTTGTGGTTAGAGAGAGAAATGTGAAGAGGGGTTAGAGAGAGAAACGATTGGAAAAAAATATTATTGATACTCTTGGTCTTGGTCACTCCACTTGGTGTTTGTATAATCTTTATTAAGTCTTTGGTACAATTTAATCTTTATTAAAGTTACTTGGTCCATATTTATATTCTTGTAACGGGGTATACGTTGCAAGTTGCTTCCTCGAGTGTATATGCTTTTGTGTTAACCTCACGATACTAATGCTGATCTTATCAAACAAGTTTTTAAGACTTAAAATTTAGAAAGTGTTTTTGAATTAAAAAAAGTTAGATATAAGTATAGTACCAAACATTTATCCTAAGTTATTTAAGATTTAATTATCACTCAATAAGTCACTTATTACTACGGTCTAGTAAATCTTAGGTTTGATTCTCGTCAAGTGCGAATTTGAATTATTATTATTAGCCTATTGTGAGGCCAAGTCGGCCCTCTTAGTATAGATAATATCGTTTATTAAAAAAAACATTATCACTCAATAAAATTCATATAAAATATCAAAAAAGTTGTTAGGTGTTTTGAGTGATTTAAAAAATAGGATTGAAGAAAGGTTCCAAGAAGTTTGGTAGAATAAGACTACTCCCTTTTAATAATTAAGTAAAATGCCCTTACATACAACTCCCAGGAAATTGCCAAGTTTTTACCTTCAACAACTCTAGAATTCAAGTCGATGCGCAACTTGATTGCTCAAAAAGTGGGGCTTAATGTGCCTCTTGAAGGCGTGTGATGCATATTTGTTTCTCTCCATCTCACTCGTCTATAGTCTGATACAAAAACGTATACATTAGAATATTACAAATTCTATAGCATATCATAGGATTATTTATAAAAAAAAACTCAAGATTAACTTTAAAAAAAGCAAATTCTCTAAAAACACAAAAAAAAGAGTTTTCAAGATTTTTAAACTTAAAGCTCACTTATTTCTTTTCGCTCCTCCAGTTTCACTCTAAATCTATCTCTCTTTTCTTCTTTCTCTCTCATTCTCTCTCCTCTAATCCGCTATCTTCATTCTATATCTCCTTCCTTCTTTCTCTCTCCTCCTCTTAATCTCCCCTGATCCTCTTTCTTCTTGCTCTCTCTTTGATTTATTTGTCCAGTTTAAGTTTAAGATTTAAACTTTTTAAATCTCATACCAAGCAGTTTTTTAGTCTTAAAAAAATTCAAGAGATGTTTATGAGAAATGTTTTGAGAAATGATGATTTTTTAATAGAATACCAAATAGACCCTTACATTTGTGCAATTGTAACCTCAATGTATGACACAAACTTTTATTATAGTAATTTCATGCATTTGTTAGTTAAACCATCAATTTGACTGTTAACTAACGGTGTGCCAACTACGGATCCCATATTTTTGCTGATGTGCTTGTCAAAATTTTCCATGTGGACAAACAGCGAGATCACTGGCGTCGGAAACGAGAGATTTTCATGGCTTAGTACAGAAATGGATCCTTTCTAGATCCCTTCCACCAAGTCCTCCTCATCAAACAATCTGGGTTTTTTAAATTTGATCCAATGGCTAAAGTTATTATAATTTTTAAAGAAAGTCTCTGTTTGTAGCCGTTGGATCAAATTTCAAGGGCCTAGATTAGTTGATGAGGATGACTTGGTGAAATGAATCTGGAGAAGATCCCTTTCCACTTAGTACCGCCTTCTATAGTGGTCGATCGGGGCGAAACTTGGGTCGGTTAGACCATCTCTAACCAAAGGGTCTAGACAGCTAGAGGGCCGAAAATAGCCCGAAAACCGTCTTCAACTAAGGGCTAGGCCAGAGGGCTCGTGGGCCCTACAAAATCTGAAAGGGCCAAAAGGCCAACCGACTGGCCCAATCCATCCAGCCAACCTCGGATTGGGCTAGAAATTTGAGCATTCCTGTCGGATATAACCGACAACAATATGAATATATTCTTGTCGGTTATATCCGATAGGAATGCTAGGGCAAATTTTCAAATGCAACGGCTAGCTGACGTCAACTAGCCGTTATTTTTTATTTTTATTTTTACAATTTTTTTTCTTTTCTTTTTTACAATTTTTTTTCCTATAACTTTCATTTTTAATTTCTATTTTTTTTCTATAACTTCTATTTTACAAAATTTGTTTCATTTTTTTAAATTCCATTTTTTCCTATAACTTCTATTTTACAAAATTTGTTTCATATTTTTTTTTAAAATTCTATTTTTTTCCTATAACTTCCTAAGTCATTATACAACATTAAATTAAATTAAGTAACAGGAAACGACATTAAACAATATAAAACAACATTAAATAACATTAACCAACATAAAAATTATACAACATAAAAAAACATTTAACAACATGAAACTTAAATAATGTTTTTAAAAACATTTAACAACATAAAACTTAAACGCCTACTCCATGCTTCTTTTGGCCCAAAGATGTGCAACAAGATCTTGTTGTAGGTATTTGTTTGTGGCACGGGAACTTATCATCCAATAACGCCTCATGTACTCATTTATAGATATACTACCAGTTCTTGGATTGAAAGGCAAATTAGGCCCATCATATATTTTTGCACGAGCCCTTCTTGACCTATTTGGATCCTCTTGGTCGTCATCGGACTCTCCATCAATATACACATCTCACTCATCCTCCACAATAATGTTGTGTAATATGATGCAAGACATCATGATGGAGTCCAAATTTTCTCAACTCCACCCTCTTGCCGGTTCCTTGATGATCTTCCATCGTGTTTGTAGAACACCAAAAGCTCTCTCAACATCTTTCTGGTATGCCTCTTGGTGTAAGGTAAAATACTTTTTGGTCATTTTTAGTGTTTGGAATTGCTTGGACAAGTGTCGCCCACTTTGGGTAGATGCCATCTGCCAAGTAATACCCCATATTGTACTGACAGCCGTTGATGTAGTAGTCAAGTTGAGGTGATTTGCCTTCTGTCAAGTTATTGAAGATGGGTGAACGCCTAAGAAGTATAATGTCATTTTGGGATCCAAGGACTCCAAAGAAAGCATGCTAGATCCATGTGTCATACAAGGCAACCGACTTTAACACAACAGTTGGCTTTCTCAACCTTTTGCTAAAGCCTTCTTGCCATCCGGTGGACAATTCTTCCAATTCCAATGCATGCAGTCTAATGACCCTATCAAGCCCGGAAACCCACAATCTTCAGCTTTGCGAATGAGCCAATCCAGATCTTCTTGATTTGGCTCGCAGAGATACTCATTTTTAGGGTTGAGCATGGGTCGGGTCGGGCCTAATTTTGAAGGGCCCGGACCAGACCCGGGTTTAAAAGAAACGGGTCGAGTCGGGGCGGATACAACAAATTTTAAAACAGGAACTAGACCTAACTCGGCCCATTTCAAACGGGTCAGTTCGGGCCGGGTACACGGGTCCAGTTTTTTCTTCTCTATTCTGCTTTAGCTCTCCAGATGAGCTCGTTCGGATCGAGGCGCGTGATCTACTAGGATGGCGCAATGGTCGTCAGAGTACTCGTCATGTTGAGGGCTATCAGCGACAACTACCTAAAGCCGTACGTGATATCAAAGCCGGATGTGACGGTCACGAATAGTGTGGCGAATGACGATTGTCTTATCCTTGCCAGCGACGGCCTTTGGGACATGGTATCAAACGAAATTGCATGCGGCGTCGTCCGCATGTGCTTGCTTTCGCAAAAGGCGACGGCTTCACAGTCAGTGTCGTCCTATCGTGACTCGGTGGCGAGGTCAGACAAAGTGTGCGTTGACGAATCCATTTTTTTGACGAAATTGTCCTTGGTGAGGCACATTAGCGACAATATCAGCGTCATCGTCGTGGATTTAAGAAGACTGGGGAGGTTATGGAGCTCCTGCATTCCAGTCCAATTGTTCAAATTCATACCAAATTGAAATTGCACAAACCCTAATTCAAAAATTGGGAATGCAAGGATTTGGACTTACATGGAGGCAAAGAGACCCAGAAGCAGAACCTAGAGAAACAGATCCAAAGAAAAATAGGTGATTTTATTTTTGTGCCTTTCAAATTGCTTAGAAATATAAAGTTGAATTGCAGAGATTTATCTAGGAAAGTTTTGGATATGAAGTTAGGGGTGGAAATCGATTCGGGCCGGGGGCTCGTTTCTTCTAGGATTTGGACCCGCCTCGCCCCGTGTTGAATTTTGAAAATTTGGACCCGTCCGAACCGCTCAGACCCACCCCGATTTGCCCACCCCTACTCTTCTTTGTAAAGCTGAACAATTGTGTTATCGAATTCAGCAAGAGTATCAAGGCATGTAGACTCAAACATACCATGGGTTTCATCCATCGAATCAGCTGGGGAGCCATAGGCCATCATTCGTAGTGTAACAGTAATCTTCTGATGAGGTGAGAAACCAAGTCGGCTTGCTTTGTCCAGCTTCTGTTGAAAATATGGATTGACTTGATGAACATCATGAAGTATACGCTCGAAGACATAATGCCTTATCCGAAAACGATATCTTAAATCATCTTATGTGTACACCGAGTTAGGGTTGAAGTAGTTGTTAATCAGATTGGCATGCGTCATCGCTCGGTTTCGTGGTTTATAAGAGAGACCAGCAATAGAGCCACCCCATTGAAGTTGTTCCTCAGTTGGCTGACACACCATGGCCGCAGCCATAGCTGCCACATATTATGTGTTGCGCCATGCTTCATCTTCTTCATTAGACTCTTCATCTTCTCATCCCATTTGCGCCCATTTTTCTTCCAATTCGGAATTGGATGAGGACCCCCAGTTGGAATTCGAAGAGGATCCAAAGATGAAATTCATTGTAAACTTGAATTGAAAGAAATTGAATTGAAAAAGACTGAATTGAAAGAGATTGAAATGAAATAGATTGAATTCAAAGGTGCGTGTATTATAGCCCAATATCCAACCTATTTATAGAAAAAAAATTCAAATCCAATGGCTAGCTGACATCAACTAGCTGTTGGATTTGACTTTGAATTTTTTTTGGGCCAAAATTTGTAAAAAAATATTAAAAAGTTCTCATTTTCCCCTATAAATTTAAGTTGTTGTAGTTTTTAAATTTAATTTGTAATTTTTAAATTTAAGTTGTAGTTTTTAAAATTTAAGTTGTTGTAGTTTTTAAATTTAAATAATAAATTATGTTTGGCTCTTTGGCCCTCAGTTGGAGACGGTTTTTTGTGATAGGGCTAAAATGAGCCCTATGGCACTCAGTTAGAGATGGAGGCAAATATGGCTCTATACTGTTCATTAAAATATTAATATCTTGGAGGGCCAGAGGGCTAAAACGAGCCATCTGGTCTTCGCTCGGTTAGAGATGGTCTTAGGCCATCTCCAACTGAAAGGTTCAGAGGTCCAGAGGATAAAAAATTGCCTGAAAACCGTCTCCAACAAAAGGCTAGGCCAGAGGGCTTGTGGGCCCCACAGAATCTGAAAGGGTCAGAAGGCTGGCCCATTCCAGCCAGCTAGCCCTAGGCTGGGCTCGAATTTTGGTTATTCCTATCGGATATAACCAACAACAATTTTTATGATTATTCTTGTCGGATATAACCAACATGAATGGTAGGAAAAATTTGAATTTAATGGCTATTTACCTTGGATTCAAAAAAAAATTTGGGCCAATTTTTTTTTTAATTTGTGAAATTTAAAAAATCCTTTTTTTTTCTTATAAATACCTAAGTCATTCCTACACCATTTCTCACATAATTTTCACCATTCCATACTATCTCACTTCATTCTACTTCAATTCTTCACATTATATTTTCTTAAATTTTTTCAATTTTTCACATTATAGTTCTTCACATTATAATTCTTCACATTTCAATTTTTCAATTTTTCAATTTTTTCAATTCTTCACATTATAATTTTTTTCAACTTTCATGCTAACGTCACTTAGCCGTTAGATTTGAATTTAAGTTGTAGGTTTTAAATAATAAATTATGTTTGACCCTCAGTTGGAGACAGTTTTTTGTGACAGGGCTAAAACGAGCCTTATGGCCCTCGGTTGGAGATGAAGGAAAATATGGCTATATACTGTTCATTAAAATATTAATATCTTGGAGGGCCAGAGGGCTAGCCTTCAGTTGGAGATGGCCTTATGCTCGACATGAAGAGATGAGTGAAACCCAAATGGTGGCATTGCCTTAAATTGCCAGAATCAGCCGAAAAATTGGTTAAAAAAATGCCCAGAAGACCAGGTCGTGGACCGAAGCTTCTCTCTCTACACTACAGAAGGCCAACTCCATTGTCGTGATCCAGAACGGGAAGGTAGCGGAACAAGGTTCACATAGGTACCGTTTGGTATGCAGACGGGACGGGACAGGACGGGACAGGATGAGACATAACAGAGAGGGAGCAAAGATGCCCTTGGATGGAAACGAGGAGGAAGAATAAGGAGATGGAGAGGTTATAATTTTGTGTTCCACAAGTCGTTCCAGGGAGGTGAGGCGGAACAAAAATTCATCCAAAACTCGTCCCGTGGAACAACTCGTTCCACCCGTTTTAGGCGCACCAAACATGGGACGGAACGCCTCGTCCCGTTCCGTTCCGTTCCATCCCATGTACCAAACGGTACCACAACGAATTGATTTCGTTAGGGCGCAATGGAGCGCGTACTACAATTTGATAAAAATACAAACTGGAAGCTCACCTCCAAGGTGAACCAGAGAAATGGTAACAAAGTATTTAAGCATGTTGCATTGTGATATGTAGATTGACTTTGAATGGTTACCTCAATTTTTGTTAAATATGAGAAGAAATTTGAATGTAAGTTGTACTTTTACATAACAAATCAGATAATATTATACACGTAGGCTTGATATAAGAAATCCATTGCAATTTGTATTAGTGTTATGACAAATTATTTTAAACCCAAACCCGATCAATTAATTTATCGTGTGAAAATAGATGAAGTCAAACTAATTTGCAAGTTTAAAGCGTCTTGTCATGATGTACCCATTTTTTTTCTCTCTCTCTCTCTCTCTCTCTCTCTCTCTCTCTCTCTCTCTCTCTCTCATCCAGTATCAATTAATCAACAAAATTTGAAAAATAATGAAATAATATCAAGTTTTGTATAAATAAAAATAAAAATATTCTAAAACTAAAAAAATTCAAGTGTAACACATTACATAACCAAATCTCCAAACATATCATATGCCACTATTGTGTGAAACTGTGTCAACTCATTACGAACTCGACTCTATAAGGTATAACCCAAAACCATTTTCCAAGTATATTGGCATCGTTTTAAATTATCAACATATCGTATATGATTTTGTAAGTTCTACTAACAAGCACATAAATTCATGGTCTAATACCAACCTAATCTTCATAGTACCATTTTAAGTAGAATACTGCTACACTTATTATTTATTTGTACCACCACTTGTATCATCTCTCTAATAAAAAGAGGATCTGTCAACGCATGTGATTTTTATCTCTATTACAAAAACAGTACAAATAGTTGAAAATATATGGAAATCTCCATGTCTAACCCCATACAGACTATGGAAATCTGATTCCGAAAACATCAGAATTGGTAGTCAATTGAAATCCAACCACGTTCTTTTGTGGGACTACCTACTTTTGCAAACTTACAAAAAAGAAAACACAATAAAAAAAATCACAAAAAATTGAGCAAAATCAAAACCAAGAAATTGGACAAAACCCCCACCTGCCCAGAAAACAAACCAATCAGGTGATGATATGGTGCGGTAGAGAGCTTGATATCTTTCTCGTTGACTTTCCCACCGGAGTCATTGACCAGCACGTCAGCACCAACATTCAGCCTGTGCCTCTTGGTCTTCCAAAACATGATCTTGAACCTCACAGCAGTGGCCAAATCCACCCTGAAACTCACACTCCCATTAGGGTGGACCCCACTGGACACCGCCGTCCAGTTGAGCCTCTCTTGAGGGCCCACGACCACGTTCTTGGTGGCCGTCTTCTTGTGGCCCTGGTAGAACCGGGGCACAGCAGAAGTTGCTACGGGCATGCTGGTGGCATTGGGAAGCAGCCAGAAGGTGAGGTTGACGGCGTCGTAGTAAACTCCCTTGACACTGTTGGTGTTTTTGAGCCGGAGGGCGACTAAGAGGGTCGTGTTTTTGGCGTCGTTTAGGGTCCGGTTGAGGGCAGGAAGGTAAAATGAGTGGATGGTGCACTTGGGGTTGGAGGTGCGGAGGCTCAGCCACATGGAGAGGGCTGTGAGGCCGAGGGTGAATATGATGCTGAAGCAGCAGCTGCAGCACCCAGCTGGTGGGTCCGCCATGTTTGTGGTTGGAGAGAGAAATGGGAAGAGGATTATAGAGCGTGGGAGAGAGACAAACGATTGGAAAAAATATTATTGATGCTCTTGGTAACTTCACTTGGTGTTTATTTAATCTTTGTTAATGTCTTTTATTTTTGTCGAAATCTTTATTTATTAATGTCTCTGGTCTTTATTTAATCTTTACACAAGTCTTCGGCAGTATTTAATCTTTATTAAGGCCAACTGATCTTTATTTATGTTCTCGTAGCGTGATGGAATCTGCGATATTGCGATGAATACGCTTTTGTACCAATCTTGCTCGTCTCATAACCAAGTAAGACGGGAGAAACAAATATGTATATGTTGGAGTTTTTGAGACTCTTGTCCTACATTGTTGAAAAAAAGATTCCCAAAGACATTTATATAGATTTTACCTTTTACAATGGTAGTTGGGACTTGGGTCATTTGGAGTGAGAATTGAGAATTGGAGCCACTAATTGTGTGGATTAGGCTTGAAGAATATACCATAATATTAATTAATCAAGACAAAGGGCCTTGGGCCTTCAGGCACTTGGGGCCTAAAGAATTAAAATTAAACTGATCAATTAGTTTTAATTTTGAATTTAAGTTTTTAATTAAAATTAATTAAAAACGTTTTGATACATCCAAAAGGTATTTGAAGAGGTATGAAAGAGCCTATATAACTAAAGTCTCAGTTTCATCATTTTTTTCATCTTTTCTTCGTCTCTTCTTCCATACGAAATTCTCAGAGAGTAAACACACAAACACAATTCGCTAGAATTCTATAATCCAGTGCGAGGAATTTTGAATTTAAGTTGTGTAGCTTTAGATACATCCAAAATGTATTTGAAGAGGTTGTGTAACTTCAGATACATCCAAAAGGTGTCTGAAGAGGTATGAAAGAGCCTATATAACTAAAGTCTTAGTTTCATCATTTTTTCATTTTTTTCTTCATCTTTTCTTCCATACGAAATTCTCAGAGAGTAAACACATAAACACAATTCGCTAGAATTCTATAATCCAGTGCGGGTTATAGAATTAGGTAGTTGAATTATCAAGCATTGTATTAAATTATCAACGCATCGTATATGATTTTGTAAGTTCTACTAACAAGCACATAAATTCATGGTCTAATACCAACCTAATCTTCATAGTACCATTTTAAGTAGAGTAGTGCTACACTTATTATTTATTTGTACCGTCACTTGTATCATTTCTCTAATAAAAAGAGGATCTATTAATGCATGTGATTTTTATCTCTATTAGAGAAATAATACAAATAGTTGAAAATATATAGAAATCTCCATGTCTAACCCCATACAGACTATGGAAATCTGATTCCAAAAACATCAAAATTGGTAGCCAATTGAAGGAGGGGGATTGTGTGCCCTCTCACTTTCCATCTCCTTCCGTCTCATCCTATTTGCGCGGTCACGGTTAAGCCATGCCAACATTTTATATTTCTATTATTTTTTGTCTTATAATCTCTATAAAAAAAAATTAATATAAAATATTGATGTGACTTAACCGTGACTACTCAAATAAGAGAGGATATGAAAGAGATGGAAAGTGTGAGGGCACACAATCCCCATCCCCAATTGAAATCCAACCACGTTCTTTTGTGGGACTACCTACTTTTGCAAACTTACATAAAACAAAAAAAAATAAAATAATTCAAGGCTTCATTCTTCTTCCTGGGCATCATTATTATTTATTTCCAACCCATTTATTTTCCCGCTCTCTCACACACACACACAACTCCCTAACTCCAGAATTTAACATAAATGGTATGTAAAGAGAAACAAATTCGATAGTTTAGTGGTAGACTTGGGCCACGTTTGTGCGTTTGGAAAAATAAACAATATGACGGTATTGAAGAGAGTTGTGTAGCTTCAGATACATCTAAAAGGTATTTGAAGAGGTTGTGTAACTTCAGATACATTCAAAAGGTGCCTGAAAAAGTATGAAAGAGCCTATATAACTAAAGTCTCAGTTTCATCATTTTTTTTTTCATCTTTTCTTCATCTCTTCTTTCGTACGAAATTTTTAGAGAATAAACACACAAACACAATTCGCTAGAATTCTATAATCCAGTGCAGGTTGTAGAATTAGGTAGTTGAATCCTGGTCGAGTAGACGTTGTAGAACTACAAGCACAAGAGTGGAACAAAAATACTGTTCGAAGGACATTACTTTTGCGCTAGCCTCTACCCTTTGTAATCAAGTTAGTACAATTAATATTCGTATATTGTTTCTGTATTTATTGTGTAATTTCATTTTGTATAGCAAGTAATTTTGGTTAATAAAATATTAAAATTTCAAGTTATGTTATTTATGCTATTTTTGTTTATTTCTGAATTGTTCTCCAACAAAATACACAGGGTTTCAATATTAAGGCTCTTGGAGTCTTAACTAAACTGCCAGCTAATTGTAGAAACCCTGACCTTCAAATCTCCTTTCTAAGCACAAGAAGCAAAATATGGAAATAAGACGAAGAATACAAGGATAGACCATGTCATACCCCTACCCGACCACGAAAATATGGAAATATTTTCCTTTCATGATCGAAACTAGGATTAACGCAAACATTAATCCAGATTATCCCTAGTTCAATCACCACATGAATAGTCCTTTTGTGCGTTCGACCCTAACAAACGTCTACATATATGCTTATTACTTGGACATTTGATCTACAATCCCTAAACTCACCTGTCCGTTCTGTGTCAGTCTTAACTAAACGTCTGCACATATGCTTATTACTTGGAGATTTGATCTACATTAATATTCCTTCTGTGGCCCTGGTAGAACTGGGAAACAGAAGAAGTTGCTACGGGCTTGGCGGGGGTGTTGGGCAGCAGCCGGAAGGTGTGGTTGATGGCATCGTATAAAACTCTCTTGTCATTGCTCGTGTTTTTGAGCCGGAGGGTGACGAAGAGGGTGGAGTTTTTGGTGTCGACGCTCAGCCACATGAAGAGGGCTGTGAGGCCGAGAGTGAATAGTTTGGTGTTAAGGACCCACCCTCCAATTCATATTATTTATTCCCCTCAAGCCGGTTCATCTTTGCTTCCTTGCATGCCGCTTTGTTAACACCTACTCTACAGTCTTCCAACTACAACTGTGTCTAAAGTTTTGCCTATAAAATTGATGAGAAGAAGGATAGCAGATTATCACATAAAGACATAAGCCATAAGGCTCACGAGAGAGAGGAAAGAAAAGAAAGATAGAAAATAGAGGAAGAAGAGAGGAGAGAATAGAGAGAGAGAGTTGTCTTTGTGCGCTTATTATTTTAGATTATAAAGGAAAACACCACTACTGCCCCGAGGACATACTCCAGTCACACTGATTGTAGAGGAACCTCGTAAATTTTGTGTCTTGCTTATTTATTCCACTACACACACCGTCGATTTTACAACACGTTATCAGCACAAAAGTTTTCATGTAAGTGGAAAACAGAATGCCACAAATCCGGTGAAGCACTTCCTACCTCTCACCACCGTCAGTTGGAATCTCTCAGATAAGAAATATTTTCATTTCATTTTAAAATCTCTGTACTATTGATTTTCTTGAAGCAACCATATATATATATATATATATTGTTGTATGACTGCATATCATCATTTGCAGAAGCAAAAGAGTATAGACTCAAAATTCATAGAGAATCTGATAGCCATATAAACAGGCTCAGAACTCCATCTTGCAGACCTTGGATTGAAATATTTTCTTCTTCAAAGTTGTTTGTCCGCCCAGTATCTATAACATACCGAATTTTCAGAAAAATTCCAACAGTGCGATCGTCGCAGATGTCTAAAATACCAAATCAGTTTCCAATTTTCGCAGAAAACTGGGCAGCCACATTATGAGTGCTAAAAACTCCATTTTGGTAGCTTAGATCGAAATTGTTTATTCACAAAAGTTGTTTGGTATCCTCTTATCCATATCATACTAAAATTTGACCTAAATCTAACTATTTGATCTTCTCATAAGTTGCAGACACTCTTGACTCCAAAACTTATGAGAACTATTTCGACTTTTTCAAAACTCACGGAGGAGGAACACCTATTGGAACCTATTGTTACTATTACTTCTTGAGTAACTAAAAGGACTTAGAGTTGTGAAAATAACAAATAAAATAAAAGGAATGAAACAAAAGAAAGTGGCAGACCAAGAAAAAAAAACGCAAAAGATGGGGACTTAATCATTCCATTTTCTATTTTGGCTATTTATGTGCATGGTGTTGATTTAAAGCCCTATCACAAGTTCTATTTAATTTAAAGCAATTTATTTATCATGAACGGTTTTACCGCCTACTGCTTTAAGTTTTGATTTATGTGAATGGTGATGTATCAAAACCCTTGTCACAAGCTTTATTTACTTAAAAGTAATTTATTTACCATGGCTGGAATTACCGCATATTGCTTTAATTTATTTATTGTACTTCTTTTTTTTGTTATGATGAGTACAACTGGACCCGAAGTTCCCTAATTAGATCAGAACCTAAAGTTTCTAGATCCTCATCATATAAAATGATTGGACTTGAAGTTCTATCATGTAAAAGGATTAGACCTGAAGTTCCTTTATCATCATCGTTAAAAGATCAAACTCGAAGTTCCTTGATCCAAATCAAAACCTGAAGTTTTTTAATTAACTAAGAAAGCAACATTTCCTCAATTAAATTAAATGATGACCATAAGAGTCTCATTCCACAAACTATTAAATAAGGACTAGAAGTTCCTTGATCCATGTAAATGATGATATAATCCATATACAATTGAGTACATGCATGAATTCCAAAAATATAATATGGATTAAAGATCTTGGGAATAACCGTGGATTAGTCTAACCAAAATGCAGACCATTTCGATATTTTATGGTCTTGGATGATGCATCATTAGTTCAGTCGAGAACTGTTGCTAACCACAATACTTCTTAATTCAACTCATGTTTGGGCATTAGCCAACCATTACACATTTACGAGTTTTTTGGTTGTGTTATCTATGTGTCTGTTGTATTGCCACGACATACTAAAATCAGGCATCAACACAAAAATAAGAATTTATGTTGGATTTGATTCACCATTTATCATTCAATATTTAGAACCCTTGACTGGGGATATATTTATCGCATGATTTACGAACCATGATTTTGATAAGACAGTTTTCCCGCAGTTCCAGAAGAACCATGAGAAAAGACCGTTCTAGAAGAACGACGAGAAAAAACCGTTATAGAAGAACAAATAGAATTTGTCTTATTTTGATTCATGAAGCAATCAATGAGAAAATGAATTAAGAATAATTGAATGATGCAACGAAAGGAATGAAATCACATATACTTGATGCAAATATGCCTACAAGAATTGATGTCCCTATTGGACTAAATAATGTGGCAGCAAATGATTTATCTGTTGCACGCTTGAAGCGTGGCAAACCTTCAAACTCAAAAGGTTTAGTTCTTCGAAAGAAGAAGAATATGGCACTACTGAATTATTGCATTTCCGAAGCATAATTGTTGCATGTCGGAAACATGACAGTCGCCGTATGGAAACACACCCCAGAAAGGACAATTTGCGGACATGAGAATTTTGTTGTCTCATGTATAAAGCGTGATAGACGTATAGGTTCCAATGACTCAACTCCTAGAAGTGGAGATTAAATTTCTAGCTCTATAACGCTCAAGAGGAGATTATGATCCGCATTCTCTAAACTATAACTATCCTGGAAGAGACAATGTAATGCCCTTGAAGAGGCAATGGATATCCAAAGAAATGAAAATCTTTTTATGCATGCATATGCACATGAGAATATGGGATCACAGATTGATGATAACCAATGATAATTTTAGTTTTTACAAATAGCTACTAAATTCATCCATGAGCTGTGTTGATATTGAGTCACGTTCTTTTGTTCTTCGACGAAAGGAAAAATTATTGGCAAATATGGAAAAAAAATGCAATTTCATTATAATTTTGTAAGAACGTGGAAAATTGACCTATATATGTGTATATAATACAAATAGTCAAATGATGTTGAACCAAGGAGGTTACATATGGGCATTTGTAATACAGTGAAATACACTCACATGATATGACACAAGGTTGTAAACGAGTTCATATGAATGAAGAATTATATATGAAGGGTTTTGAGTCACCCACATCATATCTACATAAGTAAATCCCTCTCAAGTATACATGGAAACAAGTTGCTCTATATAAATTCCAAAGGAGAATGTTTCATGAAGTGTAGAAAATCCTTGAAGGATTCATATTGCTTGCCTGGAAGGGTAAAGCATAAAATATGTACTCAATACCCATAGATAGTATAAATTGCTTTAGTGAGTGCTATTATTATGATATTGTTACAACATACTAAAATCTCTTTCAAGAATTGATGACATTAAATTAGAACTCCTTAAGAGTTGATGATATTAAATTGGGACTCCTAAAGAGTCAAGAAAGATTATAAAGTGTTGAGAGAAATATTGTCTCGTGTTGCAGAATCGAACAATATGCCAACACAAATTTTATCCATAGGTTGAAGATTATGAGTTAAATACTCAAATGATTTAGACACTAAGAATGATCATTTATCTTCACGAGGGTAAATATAAATTGATATTTGGTCCAGAAGTACCACATCTTAGTGAAGTATATGCTTTATTGTATTTGGCACAATACACTGAATGAAATAAAGCTTATATATTAATATCTCTAAGAAATTACATACACATGAGTTAAAACAAACAAACATGAGGGAACCTTCACAAAGTTTGCTCATGTGAAGCCTCAGTACTCGGAAGTACCCCAGAAAGGGAAGGCACCAAAGGTTGATTATTTGGAGCTCAGTACTTGGTGGAACTCCAGATGGTTGAGACAATGGGTGTCTTTGGAATAAAGCCACAAACTCCTGATTGTCATTCTGAGTTCAAATTTTAGATTCCAATAGCTGATCGAGCTTTCTTTTCATGCTTGTCGAGTAATTATTTGCAAGCACGTGTAACAATCTACTCTCATGCTTGAGCCCTCTAATATCTTGTTTAAGACTTGCCACCTCAGCCATCAATGATTCAACTTGGTGAGTTAGAGCAAGTAAGTGCTGGCTCATATTAGAAACAGAGTTCGCACACTAAACACTGAGAGCCAAGGAGTCTTGAACGGCTGACTTATCAGACCGATTTGAAGGGATTCTGTTATCCTTGGGAGTGAGAAGATTCCTAGCTACCACTATAGCGGTTTGGTCGTTCTTTATCACATAGTCTCCACCGTAAGAGGACCATTAGAAGATAAGAAAGACGGGCGCCAAATATTATCCTGATGCAGCTCGTCTGTATCAGTTCTAAGACTCAAATCTAAGCAAATGTTAGATGGGCAAGCCATTTTCAGAAATGATAAAGAAAAATGAGGTCAGATAAAATCTCAAAAGTGCAAGAAGGGGAGAAGTTTACAGGCAGCAATTTTTCAAGCGTATATTTTGAGCACAATTGACGCCTCTATAAAAAAAAAAAAGACAACAAGGCCACTTGCTCAAAAATCGAAGAAACACCGTTTCAAAAGTCAAATTTTCCTGAATAAAGTTTGTTGGTACTTTTCATACGCAATCTCAGCTTTTCGGATATCACGTGCAACTTTGTCAAAGATCTCTGACAAAGTTGAAAATGCGTGAATCTTACTGTTCTAATTACACTGAAGCTGGCAAGCATGATGAGCCACTGAGAAGTGATGTTCTGAAGGACCATTTAAATGCAAGGGTTGCATTGCACTCCTGCATTAGTGGATAAATACTGTAAAAGAAGATGTCACACCTGCATAGAGGAAAACCAAGAAAAATACCACTTCTGCAAGGGGAACAGATAAGGCAAGCGAAAATGATACATTAAAGCATGTGGAGACAAGCACAACAAAACACATGTTGATTCATCCCCAATGGAGCCGAAGATCACTTGTCATGTGGAGCTGCTCGTGGTCCCATTTCATTCAAGAATAAGTCCCAAGGTTTTTGAAGGAATCACAAGTCCGATTCAAGATCAAGTGTCTACCACCCTTGAATCAAATTCAGCTCCAGATAAAATGAGTAAATTCAGACATTTGGAAGAAGTCTAGCAGAACGCTCTCTAACCCAGTTCAAGATCAAGCTGTGAAAAATCAACAAGAAGTAAAGCAAGTGAAAAAGGTAAATCATCTTTGGGGGAACATCAGCCTAAATAATTCAAAATCAGGGGAAAAACTCATTAGGAGGAGCACCCAAAAACAGATTAAGATTTTAAGGCTTTCCAGAGAAGATGCCACATCTACCTGGAGAAAACTAGAGAACATACCACTTCTACCTAGGGACAGATAAGGCAAGTAAAAATGATTGGAGTGTTAGCTAGCAGCGACATCACAGCTTATAGTTATCCAAGGGGCAGTGTTGTAAATCAGTGGATGCCCACTCAACAAAAAAGAAATCCCACTCTTCTCACTCTACAGTCCTCCTACTACAACTTTGTCTAAAGTTTTGCCTATAAAATAGATGAGAAGGAGGATAATAGATTATCACAGAAATATAGAAGCCATAAGGCTCACGGGAGAGAGAGAGAGAGAGAGAGAGAGAGAGAGAGAGAGGAAAGAAAAGAAAGAGAGAAAAGAGAGGAAGAAGAGAGAGAAGAGAATAGATAGAGAGTTGTCTTTGTGCTCTTATTATTTCATATTATAAATGAAAGTACCACTGCTGCCCCGAGGACGTATTCCAGTCACACTGACTGTAGAAGAACCTCGTAATTTTGTGTCTTACTTATTCATTCCACTGCACACACTGTCGATTTTACAATACTTCGGTATTATTTAATCTTTATTAAAGTCACTTGGTCTTTATTTATATTCTTGTAACCAAGTATATACTCGCCAATACGTTGTATGTTGCTTCCTCGAGTGTACACACTTTTGTGTCAATCTTACGGGACTTGTGAGATGTAATTTGTGATATTCTTATGTATCTATTTTTGTATCAGTCTTGCTTAGTCGCATAAACCAGTTAATTGAGAGAAACAAATATATATACACACGGTTTCAAGAGGCACATCATGACATACATTCTTAGCAATTAATTTGCGCATGGACTTGAATTCTTGAGTCATTGATGGTAAAAACTTAGCAATTTCCTTGGAGTTGGGTGTAAGTCAACCATCGTCTGGATGCCCCCTAATACAAAGGGTCACCGGTCTTCAACATAGGTATGCCTGATGAGAAGCGAGCTACCCATCAATGTGACGATCAACTTGAGGCTTCACGCAACCTAGCTACTTCGACCTAAAGCAGGAGAAGTGAAGGAAGACACCTCCTCGCAAAGGGAGTGAAAGGATCGAAAACTGTTTATCGCAACTGTCTAGACTTCCTGATGCAATGTCGAGACAACCCCATCCACATAAGCTCAAAGATGTTTCTAAAAGACTTAGTCCCCTACCACGGCCCAGGTCGGCTACCAAGTTGGGGAAGGGGCAAGAGGTCTTAGAGGAACATGAGGATATAGGGGACTCGGAGGTCTTTTGAAAGACATGCCCTAGAAGCCTCAATACCAAGCAGAGCATCAGAAAAATAAGGCACTTGAGGGTGATCCTTTAGAGCCTCAGTATTGGGCAAAATCTTATAAAGATGAGGCATCGAAGGTTGATCATTTGGAGTTTCAGTACGCGGTAAAGCTCCTGAAGACAAAGGTAGTAGATGCCTTTAGAACAAATCCACAAACCTTTGATGATCACTTATAGTCCAACTGTCATATTTCTGCAGCCGGTTAAGCTTTTTCTTCATGCCCGTGGAGTAGTTATGTGCAAGCATGTGCAACTGTCTATTTTCGTGCTTAATCCCTCCAATCTCTTGTTTGAGACTTACCACCTCCGCCATCAATGATTCAACTTGGCGGGTTCGAGCAAGCAGACGTTGACCCATATTAGACACAGAACCCGCACACTGAACACTGAAAGGCAGAGAATCCTGAACAGCTAACTTATCAAACTGTTTGGAAAGTACCCTGTTAACTTTGGGGGTAAGAAGATTCCTGACCATCACAGTAGCGGTCATGTCATTCTTCATCACAGAGTCCCTAATGGTAAGAGAACCAGTAGAGGATAAGGGGGATGGACACCATATGTTGTCTTGAGGAGACATGGCTGCCTATTCCACAACATTCAAGTCAAAATGACAGTCGGGTGAGCAAGCCATTTTTAGAAACGACGAAGGAAAAATGAAGCCTAATAAATCTCAGAAGTACAAAATAGAGGGGAAACGCTTACAAGCAGTAACTTTCTGAACGTGTTCTTTGAACACAATCGAGCCCCTATAAAAGGAAGGGCAACAGGATCGCGTGTTCAAAAATCAAAGAAGCACCACACCCTGAATTCCGAGAGCCAGGTTCCCTTAGATAAAAACTTTTGGCAATTTTCGCACTCAAAATCAGCTCATCAGATATTACGGGTAACTTGGCCAAAGATCTCTAGCAAAGCTAAGACACGTGAATTTTGAAGTGCTAGCTGCCCTACTATTACCCACAAGGGCAAAGGAATAACACCATAACTTACTAAGTGGGAAATCCTTATATATGTCGACTTCCGTCCTCCATGGCAAAGCAAGCTTGTGAGAATGCCTATTTTTTTCATCCTCTCCAAGAATGCGTCTTCAACAAGAGCTACATGTTCAAAAATCAAAGGGGCATCGCTCTCTGAATTTCGAGAACCAAACCTTTAATAGATCTGCTTGTTAAAAATTTGAAGAGACGCCATTCTCTGAATTTTGAGAGCCGGGTTTTTCTCGATAAAATGTGTCGACGCTCTTTATGTGCAACATCAGCTTTCCGGATACTACGGACCACTTTGTCAAAGATATCTGACAAAGTTAAAACATGTGAATCTTGCAACTCCCACTGCATTGCTATGATCGAGAAGGGTAAAATAACAGTATTACCACTTGTTGTTGGGGAAATTCCTGTATAGGTCAACCTCCATCCCTTACGGCATCTAAAAGAAGAAGAAAGTATCTGCTTATTGCCAAATTTTCTCGAAAAAGCATGAGAAGAAAATGGGGTTTTAGTTCCTGTGCAATTTCACCCCGATGCTCCAGGGTCCTCCATGAACATAGAGCTTATGAATTCAACAAGAGATAAGAGATAGAGAGCTTCAGTAGGGTTTCTCGAAGCCCTCTGCGAGATCGCTTTTGTGGAGAAACAGAGAAAGTTGTTCAAGAGAGGTAGAAGATGAGGGCATAAATAAGAACGTGATCTGGAGACTGGGTTATGTGAAAGTGGCAAGACTGATGAAATAGATTAAGGAAGGCAAGATTGGAGAATGGAAAAGTTCATTTATCTATTACTGTTCACTCGTGTTTTACCAAAATAAGCTGTTTTATTGAAGCTGCTATTTCCAGCTTTGTGCTTTCAACTTTTTTTCACCCATAACTTTGAAAAAAAAAGTTGATTTAAAGTGTTTACCAAACACTTAAAATGCTCCAACTATTTTTCATACCCATTTTTTTTTAAAGTTAAACTAAACCAAACCAGGGCTTAGTCCGGCTTCTCTAATGCAATGATATGTTAAGTTAATCATGTGTTTTTATGTGAAGAAAGTATTACACACGTGATCAGACTGACTACTGTGCGTAATTGAATTTAACGAGGGGCTTGGTATAATGAACAAAATTTTAGAATGGTGTTCAACATTCAGGCACAAATGGTGAATTAAATGGTCCGTCCATATGGATTTTCAAAACAAAAACAATTGAAAAAAGCAGACACAAAAGCAGATTCCTCCTCAAGAATTTGGCAACTTCATCATCCTCCTCTTGCAGCTCCTTGTATTTGCATTTCTCCCCAAAACCCACTACTGAGTCTCAGTTTCACTCAAATGTTCCTTCAGTTGCATTTACAAGTTTTCATACGATGTTGTATTTTCGTAACACATTGGTGAATGCAAGATTAATTAGTTGTAGTTGTGAGTTGAATAAGGTGATATATTGTATGAATAATGAGGAGATTCGAGGTAAGATTAGGAATGAGGAGATTCGAGGTAAAGTAGGAGTAGCCGAAATTGAAGGAAAGATGAGAGAAAATCGGTTACGGTGGTTTGGACATGTGCAACGAAGGCCTACTAACGCCCCGGTTAGAAGAGGCGACTACGGGACAGAAGCTCAGGGCCGAAGGGGTAGAGGGAGACCTAGGAAGACTTGGGAAGAGACTCTAAGAAAAGACTTAGAGTATTTGGATTTAACGAACGACATGACACAGGACCGAGCACAATGGCGTTCTAGGATTCATATAGCCGACCCCACTTAGTGGGAAAAGGCTTTGTTGTTGTTGTTGTTGTATTGTATGAATAATGAGTGAACTTAATGATACGTGTATGCATATAGACGATTTTCGTGTCAAACCAAATGTTTAGGAACAGATGATTGACCAAGTGTATATAGAAGGAATTCGTATTTGTAGAAAGTGTAAGCTATACTAAGAAATCAGTTTGGAATATCAAAGAGTTCGTTCAACTAAGTCGTCATATGGGAGCTTTATGCAACCCTTGGGATGTTAATCTCATTTTCCCTTTGCTTTCACATGAATATACAAATTTCTAACACTTTTTGTGTGTTTACTAAAAAACATGGAATCTGAAATGTTAGTTGATTCTGATGCGAGAATTAACTCGACACAAATTAAACCCTCTTTTTGACAGTTGTAGTATAGGTGTAAGTAGGGTATCGTTCTAGGCCGGGGATTAGGAGGGCTTGCTAATCTACTCTAAATTAAATTAAAAATATTAAACAAGACTCAAAAACACAAAACTAGGCTAAAAACTCTAATAACTCGAAACACACTTAAAATGACTCAAAATAATGAAAACACACAAATTCGACACTAGGAATTAAAATGGACGGAAATCGAATTAAAAGATTAAAAATAATGAAAACTAACTAAATAATATAATATAATAATGGGGGGGTTTGATTTTGATGAGAAACGTAAATTAAACTTAAATAAATTACAAAATTGACAAAAACATAAATTAAAAGTGAACGGATGGACGACGGATTGGCTAGAGGGTTTTTCTCCACACATGACACATAAGCAACCTAAATTGATTTTCAGTTGTTCTTTCAATAAATTGTAAATTTCAATACTCCAGATTAACCGTGAACAGCACTTTTTTAATCTTCAAGTTTTCCTTATGTTATTAAATTGGATGAACAGCATACAACAATTTAAAACATTCCTCAAAAGTCCCCTACGTGAAAAGCACAATAGAGATACAATCAAAGATCATTAAACTTTGTGAAAACTATAAATACTGACGAGGCATTCGTAACTATGAAAAGCATGATACTCCTGCCAAGAATTTACTTAACGCGATTGTGGATAACAACCTTCACTACTCATGAATATAAGTTCATAACGATTAGGTGAAATTCACTTATATTCTAGCATCAAATTCATGCATGTAAATTAAGTATGCATTCTTAATCAACATACACAAATAAGTTATCAATCAAGCAGTTAAGCAAATTAAATCACAACTCAGAAATCACAACTGAAATTACCAATTCAAATTACATATATAATCATGGTTTTGAATTATCCTCTAGCCAAAATAATTAATTACACATATTTATAAATAAAAACAGAAATTAAAATCATAAGTTTGGGTTCGGAGGGATTAAACCAAAATGGGGATTGTGAGGATTGTGCACTGCCACTGTGTGCAATTGCTTCTGTGCCAGCAGCTGCCAATCGCCAAGCAGCATGTGTCGCTGCTTCTTCTCCGTAAGCTGCCTAAGGCCGCTTTCTTTTGCTGCTTTTTCGTCAGTCCCCAGGAGCTGCCGGAGCTCCTTCTATTTCCTCCCCAGCCTCACGTTCTTCCCTCTCTTTTATCAAAGCCCCCCGAGGAGCCCACTTAATTCTCCCTCCTCACCGACGCTGCCAAGAGGCAGCTCTCTCTTCGTTCTTTTTGACCTTCTGCCTTTCTCCCGAGGGCTCCCCTGCAATGGGCGCTGCGCTATGGCAGCTCTTCTTCGGTTTTTCTAGTTTCTGTTTTATTGTTTTCCTCCAGGAGCTCCCCCCGTGAGGCTCCCCTCGAGTATCCCAGCTGCCTTGAAAGGCAGCTTAGTCTCCTCAGTCTTCCCCCGAGAGCTCCACCTGCGCCTCTTATTTGTTCCCCATCAAACTTCCGAGAGCCTCTGAGCTTTTATTTTGTTTTCTGAAAAATGGCCTCCCCCAGTGCATGTGCTGCTTGTCTGTCACTTTAGCAACTTGTGCGCTCCTCATCATTTCCGAATGCTCCACTCCAAGGCTTTCATCATTTTATTCCCTAGGCTTTCCACCGACTGCATGTTCCATGCTTTTGCTTAATGGCCTCCAGCCATTATCACACACACAACACATTAAATATATATATAAATATATAAATATATATATATATATATATATATATATATATATATATTATTTTCCAAATGATAAGTTCAATTCAACAGGTAAGATAGTTTAGACGAATTTATTACTTAACACTTCATTTATTCTATTTTTATTTTCTTAGCGAGATAAATTTATAAAACATAAAATCAACGTAAATAGCTCAAAATATAACGAACTAACTAAGAAAAGACGAGTGAATTTGATATAAAAATATGTATAAATATGATCCGATCAAATACCCCCACACTTAGCTTTTGCTAGTCCTCGAGGAAAACAAAGAAAACAGAAAAAGTAATAACATGAAAAACATTAACTTCCCCTTATTTGACCCTCATAGAATTTCATTCGAAAACGCAAATCATCAAGAACCATAGCTAGCACAAAACAAACTAATCCTAGTTCATCTTCCTTATTCAAATATTAGCAGTAATCTTTAAATCATCCTTGAAGTGTAGTGTGTGAGATAGCCATGCTAATGCAATTTCAAGTTTTTATTTTTAAAATCATCATATGCAAACCAGCAACCTTCTCACGGAATATGCACTCAATCACACATGTGTTTAGTTTTAATGTGTTTCGCTCAAAGAAACAAGTGTGAAAGATCTACCATAAGCTTGCATAAAAATCACTTCTCCACAATCATAATTGCAAAACTTAAATCAAGAGGACTTTTATTGGATGTAATGAGGCTTAGGGATAGGGCTATTGAAACGAAAGAATAGGAAAACACAAGTTCCAAGCTACATCGCAAGCGATTCTTTTGTTGAGATTTATAAGAACTCAAACTTTCCAACGATTCTTTTAATACCTCCAATCACACCCTTAAACTGAAACTTTAAACTTTTTATTTTTATTCGTATACAATCTTTCTTTTTCTTTTTCTTTTCTTCTCTTTTCTCAATTTTTTTTTTAAAACACAAATATGAAATACCCCCACACTTATTCTATTGCCAAACCTTCCAAGTACTTCACAAACATTTCTTACAAGACAATCTCAAATTGCTCGCTTGGAAAGGGTAAGGAAACATGTTTTGAGGTATAAGGGTAGACATATCTGGTGATAAGAAATAAAAGGCTCAACATATACGGCTCAAATAGGCAATCTAATGATATCATTTTTCTTTGGGAAATCGGGTTATTTGGGCCATGGTGGTGAACCTACTGCCTCTATCATTTTCAAGTTCATGCAATCAATGACAAATATTTCGAAAGATCGTTACGCAAGTTCTAGAGATGTATCTCACATAAGTTCATCACACATGAAAGAATAGGAGTGTATGAAAAATGCACACACTTTCAATAGGCTAAAAAACTCACATAGGATGTATATGGTCACTAAATTCACATATGAATCTTTAAGTCATGCTTTAGTTTCACATTAACAAGGCTATGTGCATTTGGTTTTCCAAAGATGATCAAACATATACAATACTAACAAGAGAATAAGGAATTTCACATAACACATGTTAACTAAGTTCTTGATAATCATGGTTCAAATTTCATCCAGTTATATCATTGGGTCGGGAAACTAATAAAAATCTAATTTAAAACAATAAAGAAAATAAACAATATTTTTGGATTTTTTAAATTTTTTCGAAAAAATTAAATAAAACAAAACTAATTAAGAAAACAAAAACAACAACATGGAAACAAATGAAACCAGTTCAAAGTCGAAGGTACAAAAATTTTCAATTTGGTCATTTTTTATCTTGATACCCCCACACTTAAACTAGACATTGTCCCCAATGTCAAAAAACATTAATAAGCAAATAAAAATAAGATAAATAAATAATACGAAAAAAATAAAGAAAAGGGACTGAAAACTTCTCTAATTTGCAGAAAACTCAAGCGATGACCCTCAAGCGTAAATTTTTGCAATCAACTTCAAGGGAGAAAATAACCAAACGTTCCTGCAAAGAAAAGAAATAAATCAGTTAAGCACGCAAGAAAATATAGAAAATATGCAAACGAAAAAAAACTGAAAATGAAAATAAAAGATAATGAAAAGAACTAATAGGTGGTCATTGGTCATGACTGTTGATTTTCCACAGCTTTCATCTTGAACTGGATGGGCCTCCTTCTTGCAAGTGATCCTCAGCTTAGTTGAGGATGAATCAGCACGTTGTCTCCACATGCTTCAAGTAGTCCGGTCTCCACGCAGGTGTGGCATCTTCTTGAACTCTTGGATCAACCCAGACTCATCTGCTCTTGGGTGCACCTCAGACTCCTCCTGCTTCGTCTGTGAGGTACTTTTGTTTTTGAAGAAGTACCTCAACACAGGTTTATTTTTGAAGTGGGCTGGGAGGGGTCTGAGATGAGTACTCGAGAGCAAGACTAGGTAAGCAATCAGGATCTCACTTTCTCCATGTTCTTCAGATGAAAGTGAGGAGAAAGCGTAATATGAGATACTTTTGCTTTTAACCTTTTTAATATGAAATACTTTTGCTCTGGAAGGTTTGTTTTCTGGGGTGATCCAAGGGATGAAGAACACTGAATAACTCGAAAGCTTTCTTTGGGAAGACATTATCGGAGATGAAGAGAGGAAGAGAGGTTGAGAGGTGGAGAGGGTGTGAAGGTGTGCCTTTGATGTGGAAGGCGAAGGTCGAACTTATAGAAATTTGGCTTCACAACCGGAACTATTCCCTCACTATTTGTCGGCAGCC
Source organism: Crataegus laevigata (assembly GCA_963580275.1). Taxonomy (NCBI): domain Eukaryota; kingdom Viridiplantae; phylum Streptophyta; class Magnoliopsida; order Rosales; family Rosaceae; genus Crataegus; species Crataegus laevigata. The sequence continues at coordinate 9,176,259 of OY756946.1, forward strand.
GGTGGATGGATGAACAGTGCCCGTTACGCGCTTTCTGACAAACCGTCCGTAATTTCCGCGAAGGCTGTCGACGCATGCGACGAGTGACGACAAACAGGAATGATGATCTTTTGAAAACCGGGGTTCAAAACCGGGTGCGGCTCATGGTTTTCGCAACGCTCCACGCTGCACGTGATGAGTCACGACAAACTGGAAAAACTGAGCCCTCGTGATGCCACGTGATTGCTGAGTCAAGCCCAGCTTTTGAGAAAGGAAACGGCTTTCGAGAAAGGAACGTCCAGCTTTGATCTCTGAGGAGCGGGCGCCTCTTTTCTCTGAGGAGCGGGCGCCTCTTTGATTTGCTTCTTTTTATAGAGGCGCTAATTCTGCTCCACCTCACACTTGAACTCCCTCAAACACTTCCTTCTGAAAATACTCCCTTCTGTAAACACTCATAATCCTTCCGAACTCTTCTTGCACTTCTGCACTCTTAATCTTTCCGCTCTCTTCTTCCGCTTCAGCAATCTTAATCTTTCCGAACTCTTTTCTTCCTCAACCCCCTCTAAAAATGTCTTGCCCTTCCGACCGTCGCCTAAACTTGAATGTCGGGGAAGACGATGACTCGTCTTCTCCGAACAACATTTGGAATCCATCCTTCATATCCCCCAATGGTCCTCTTACAGTCGGGGACACAATGATGAGGAACGATATAACCGCAACGGTGGTTGCAAGAAACCTTCTTACTCCCAGAGACACTAGGTTGCTGTCTATGCGGTCAGACGAGCTGGCTGTTCAGGACTCACTGGCTCTCAGTGTCCAGTGTGCAGGCTCAGTTTCAAACATGGGTCAGCGCCTGCTTGCAAGATCTCGTCAGGTGGAGTCGCTAATGGCGGAGGTGGTCAGTCTTCGGCAAGAAGTCAGAGGACTCAGGCACGAGAACAAGGAGTTGCACATGCTTGCAACTAGCTACTCGACCAGCATGAAGAGGAAGCTGGACCAGCTGCAGGAGTCGGACGGTCGAATCCAGAGTGATCATGAGCGGTTCATGGCGTTACTCCCGCGGTTTATGTTGCCTTCGTCCTCTGGGGCAGCACCAAGCGTTCCGGCTCCGGAGATTCCAACTCTGGCTCTTCGTCTTCCCGGAGCTCCGTCGACCTCTGGGGCGCCACCTAACCAAAACCAATGAACACTATTAGTTTTTCCGAATTATTGTAATTTAATTTAATTTTATTTTTTTTTTTTTTTTTTTTTTTTTTTTTTTTTTTAGGTTTATATGAATGTTTATATTTTTTTTTTAAAGTTTATTTTAAGCAAAATAAAATAAATGTAAATCAAAATATGTAAATTAATGTAAATTTTAATTTTTTTTTTTTCAGGGTTTATTTTAAGCAAATTAAAATATGTAATGCAAATTATGTAAATTAATGCAAACAGACTTTGTTTATCCGCACTTAAAATAAACATAGCCATAAATTTATTTAACAGATGTAGTATAGATGTAAGTAGGGTATCGTTCTAGGCCGGGGATTAGGAGGGCTTGCTAAAACCTCTAAAATAATTTAAAAACGTAAAAACAAAGTTTAAAACACTAAACTAAAATAAAAACACTTAACTAAAATATCTCAAAATAAAACTAACAAATAAACTAAAACAAATCAAAAGACTCAAAACAACTCAAGACTCTAGAAAATACAAACTAAACAAAAATCAACCAAATAACAAAACTAACTAAATAAAACAAAAAATGAAAGTAAAGGCAATAAAAAGAAGGGTTAAGAAAAGCAAATCTGGTTGCTTGGGTTGCCTCCCAAGAAGCGCTTGCTTTAACGTCTTTAGCCGGACGAATCTTTCCTTATCCTCCCCTCGGCTCCAAAGCATGAAATTTATCTTTTAACGGGAGGTGATATTTGAAATGATTCGGCAATGGTCTGAATTCTAAGTTGGGTGCCTGAATCATAAAAATCAGATTGTTAGTAAAAAACAAAATTAAAAATGGAGAAGATGGCTTACTTTCATTCTCCGACGCAAACTCAATAACAAAAATCACGTCTTTGAACGTTTCAGGGATTTTGAATTTGGCCAAATTGCAAGTGATGATTGTGGCCGTGTGATCCACTCCAATTTCCTCCTTGATGAATTCAAGATGGTCCTCAACCACTTTTTCCTCGTTTAGAAGTTGCGGCAAGGGTTGTTCTTCCCTTGCCGTGTCTTGTGCATCCTCCTCCTCTTCGAGCAGTAGTAATTCATCCACGGGCTTATCTTCAACCATTTGTTCTTGAATTTGTTCCATGCATTCTGCATTCTGCCCAAATTGATTGTTCCACTCAGCGAACTCCTTTGCTTGATAGAAATCCTCAATTGGTTGCCAAAATGCGTCTTGTTGAAATGGTTGAGCTTCCCTGCCCTGCTCCAAAGAATTTAGTTGCTGACTAACTTCCTTATAATAATTTGATCTATCTGAATTTGGATGTGAAGGTTGAGGGGGAGGCTGTGGTGGTTCATATGGCCATTGACAGAACTCCTCATACGGCTGCCAATATTCTCCTTGGTGAGTCTCCTTAGCTTGATCTTGTGAACCCTGCACCAAAGAGTTTAATTCATTAAGAATTTGATTATAATCTATTGACGAACCTGAGTTTGATTGAGATTGCATATGAGGTTGTGGTTGCATAGGTTTTGAATAAAACTCCTCATATGGCTGCCAATTTGCTTCATGTGGAACTTGTTGAGCTTCCCACCACATAGAATTGGAATGATCTTGCCCACCATATGTATGGATACTTTGCATTGTAAACCTTCCGGCATTCTGAGACAATTGAGAAGTAAGATTTGCTAATTGAGCGTGAATGCTAGCAAAATCCATGACTTACTTCTCTAGCACCTAAAATCAAATAAAGAAAACTAAATCAAATATCAAAAGTAAAAGACAAAAACACAAAAATAATAAAAATAAAATAAAATAAAAAAAAATAAAATAAACACAAATAAAAAAAAATAAAAATAAAACACAAACAAAAACATAAACAAGGGATTAGCAAATTTGCTAATCCCCGGCAACGGCGCCAAAATTTGATGCGAGAATTAACTCGACACAAATTAAACCCTCTTTTTGACAGTTGTAGTATAGGTGTAAGTAGGGTATCGTTCTAGGCCGGGGATTAGGAGGGCTTGCTAATCTACTCTAAATTAAATTAAAAATATTAAACAAGACTCAAAAACACAAAACTAGGCTAAAAACTCTAATAACTCGAAACACACTTAAAATGACTCAAAATAATGAAAACACACAAATTCGACACTAGGAATTAAAATGGACGGAAATCGAATTAAAAGATTAAAAATAATGAAAACTAACTAAATAATATAATATAATAATGGGGGGGTTTGATTTTGATGAGAAACGTAAATTAAACTTAAATAAATTACAAAATTGACAAAAACATAAATTAAAAGTGAACGGATGGACGACGGATTGGCTAGAGGGTTTTTCTCCACACATGACACATAAGCAACCTAAATTGATTTTCAGTTGTTCTTTCAATAAATTGTAAATTTCAATACTCCAGATTAACCGTGAACAGCACTTTTTTAATCTTCAAGTTTTCCTTATGTTATTAAATTGGATGAACAGCATACAACAATTTAAAACATTCCTCAAAAGTCCCCTACGTGAAAAGCACAATAGAGATACAATCAAAGATCATTAAACTTTGTGAAAACTATAAATACTGACGAGGCATTCGTAACTATGAAAAGCATGATACTCCTGCCAAGAATTTACTTAACGCGATTGTGGATAACAACCTTCACTACTCATGAATATAAGTTCATAACGATTAGGTGAAATTCACTTATATTCTAGCATCAAATTCATGCATGTAAATTAAGTATGCATTCTTAATCAACATACACAAATAAGTTATCAATCAAGCAGTTAAGCAAATTAAATCACAACTCAGAAATCACAACTGAAATTACCAATTCAAATTACATATATAATCATGGTTTTGAATTATCCTCTAGCCAAAATAATTAATTACACATATTTATAAATAAAAACAGAAATTAAAATCATAAGTTTGGGTTCGGAGGGATTAAACCAAAATGGGGATTGTGAGGATTGTGCACTGCCACTGTGTGCAATTGCTTCTGTGCCAGCAGCTGCCAATCGCCAAGCAGCATGTGTCGCTGCTTCTTCTCCGTAAGCTGCCTAAGGCCGCTTTCTTTTGCTGCTTTTTCGTCAGTCCCCAGGAGCTGCCGGAGCTCCTTCTATTTCCTCCCCAGCCTCACGTTCTTCCCTCTCTTTTATCAAAGCCCCCCGAGGAGCCCACTTAATTCTCCCTCCTCACCGACGCTGCCAAGAGGCAGCTCTCTCTTCGTTCTTTTTGACCTTCTGCCTTTCTCCCGAGGGCTCCCCTGCAATGGGCGCTGCGCTATGGCAGCTCTTCTTCGGTTTTTCTAGTTTCTGTTTTATTGTTTTCCTCCAGGAGCTCCCCCCGTGAGGCTCCCCTCGAGTATCCCAGCTGCCTTGAAAGGCAGCTTAGTCTCCTCAGTCTTCCCCCGAGAGCTCCACCTGCGCCTCTTATTTGTTCCCCATCAAACTTCCGAGAGCCTCTGAGCTTTTATTTTGTTTTCTGAAAAATGGCCTCCCCCAGTGCATGTGCTGCTTGTCTGTCACTTTAGCAACTTGTGCGCTCCTCATCATTTCCGAATGCTCCACTCCAAGGCTTTCATCATTTTATTCCCTAGGCTTTCCACCGACTGCATGTTCCATGCTTTTGCTTAATGGCCTCCAGCCATTATCACACACACAACACATTAAATATATATATAAATATATAAATATATATATATATATATATATATATATATATATATTATTTTCCAAATGATAAGTTCAATTCAACAGGTAAGATAGTTTAGACGAATTTATTACTTAACACTTCATTTATTCTATTTTTATTTTCTTAGCGAGATAAATTTATAAAACATAAAATCAACGTAAATAGCTCAAAATATAACGAACTAACTAAGAAAAGACGAGTGAATTTGATATAAAAATATATATAAATATGATCCGATCAGATTCGTAACTCAATACTTGAAAATCAGGAATAAAATCAAAATGTTTAATTTTTATTGGTAACACATTTGCGAATTTTGTTTCAAAATTTGGTTACCAGATATTATTCTAATGTAAATATCTTTTGACAAATAAAAAATGCATACAAAGATAACTTTTGGATGGTGATATCCACACACTCCTTTTTACTTGTCATACACCTCTATTATTTCTCGGTTGTCCATCAATTGAAACAGTCCAATGACATAAATCAGTGTTCTAAAAATTGGCCTAGACGGCACCTAGGTGCTGGACGGCAGAGCTTCGATCCGATTTCGACCAAATCGTTCACTTAAGGCAGAGAGGATTTAGGCGGCCATCTAGGTGCTCGCTAGGTGGTTGCAAATCCCAAACGCGCTGCAACTATGAATCTGCAACTTTCGATCTTGGCGAGCTTTTAACTTAGGCATATAAGAAATCAGTTTGAGTGTAATACTTAGCCTTGAAAATGTGTGTTGCAAGTGATGATGGTTGTTGTAAGAGCCTCCATCGCTGCTTTACTAACAATGCAAGATTGAAAGCATAGAGATCATTGAAACCCATCCCGCCTTCACTTTTTGGCTTACATAGTTTCATCCAACGAATTCAATGTTTCTCCTTCAACCTTGTTGTCTCTCCCACCAAAATTTTGCTACCATTTGATTCAATTCATCACATAGAGACTTCGGTAACAAAAAAATTTGCACTGTACACGATGGCACCTCTTGAGCAACGTTTTTGATCAAAATTTATTTTCCCGCACTACTCAAAAGACTCTCTTGCCAACCATTAAGCTTTTTCCATAGCCTATCCTTAATGTAGGCACACGTTTCTTTCTTCGCCTTCCCCACAAAGACTGGAAGTCCCAAGTAACAATCATGGTATGTCACTCAAGCCATGCCCAAACAATTCGCTAGTAGTTGCCCATCACAATCAGTAAGATTTCCACTGAACCCCACACAACTCTTCAAGTAGTTAATGGCTTGGCCGGATGCTTCTTCGTATGTTTTTAATAATAGTTTCACTTGGATGCACTCTTAAAAAATGCCCCAAGAAAATATGAAACTATCGCTTGCAAATAGTAAGCGGTGCACACTTGGCGCCTCTTTACAAACTTTAACTCCTCGAATTCTTCCCTTTCTCTCCCATGTATCAAACAGTGATATGATAATCCCTCACACATAAGACAAACAGAAATAGCGAAAGAGGATTACCTTGTTGAATTCCTCTTTTTGGATGAACATATCCCATGGGCTGCCCATTTAATTTAAATGAATACACGACACTATTGTAACACACATCATGATTAGATTGATCCATGCCTTGGCGAAGCCCAGTTTTCTCATCATTTGCTCTAAAAAAACTCCATTCGATACAATTGTAGGCCTTACTAATATCCAATTGCAACGCCATAATTCCATCCTAACCACTAGATTTCTTATGAATATAATGGGTGATTTCGGATGCAACCATGCTGTTATCTGAGATTAATTTTCTAGGAACAAAAGCAATTTGTGATGGAGAAATAATTTTCAGCAAAATCCATTTCAGACGGTTGGTAAGCACTTTAGAACAAACTATTTAAATTAAACTGCACAAGCTAATTGGGCGAAGTTGTGTCATCACAGCAGGATCTTTGCTCTTAGGAATTAAAGTGACATGGTGTAATTTATTTTGTGCAACATAACCCCGGATGAAAATAATGATCTTACCCCATTGCAGACGTCCTGGCCAATAATTTCCTAATGCTTTTGATAGAAACTTGGAGACATTCCATCCGGTCTTAGAGCTTTCGTAGGATGCATTTGAAACAAAGCAAACTTTATCTCCTCATTAGAAAATGGAAGAAGGAGTTCCTCATTCATACTCTTTGATACTCATGGTGCAACATTTTCTAGTATTTCGTCAGACACCGTAGGTCCTTGAGAATCAAATAATTTCGAAAAGTAATTCACAATTACCTCTTCCATACATGCTTTATCCTCCCTCCACACACCTTCCCCGTCAAACAATCCATATAAGCAATTAGCCCTTCGTCTTTGATTTGCTTTTTGATGAAAAAACCAAGTATTTTGGTCCCCAAGTTTTAACCAATTTTCCTTCGATCTTTGTCTCCAGAACGCTTCCTCCTGTGCAAGTAATGAATGGAGTTTCGTATACAATTCACGCCGCTGTGCAATTGTGGTTTCTATAAATGGTTGCCCAAATAAAGCATTCAACTAATCCTCTATTGCTTTGATGTTCTTTGGAAGTGTATGTTCCAAGTTCTTAGCCCACTAGAGTAATTGGACTCTTGTTGATTTAACCTTTTCCGTTACTTGATATATTGGTGATCCATTGAAAGTTGTTGCCCACCCTATTTTTACCACCTCTACACACCTTTTTTTTTTAATTCCACCCCTCATAATATCTAATTAACTTCTTGTGTCATTCTCGGTTTCTTCCCAGCCAATCAACAAAGATAGGATTATGGTCTGATGATGTAGGATTTAGATGCACAACACGATATCTGAGGAATAAATCAAGCCATTTCTTGTTAGCCACTGTTCAGTCTAATCTTGCTTCTATACCTCCACCGCGTGCCGTTGCCCAGTTAAATTTGTATCCAGTGAAACCCAAATCCGTAAGTTGGCAAGTTCCCAATGGATTACGAAATCCCTCCATTTGTCTATCAATTCTCAAATCACCTTCTTCCTGTTCATCCACATATAAAATTTCATTAAAATCCCCACACAACACCAAGGTAAGGTCGAGTTCGTATACAAATGTTCAAGTAATGACCATGATTTATGGCAATCACTCTCTGTCAGAAAACCATAGAAAAATGTCAATCTCCAATGCTCTCTATCCCCAAACCACCGACTTCCAAGTCTATATGGTTAAGAGAATACGTTCGCAACGAGAGATTGGCCTCCTTCCACATCACACATAAACCTCCCGATCGTCCTCTACTAGGTACTGTAAAAACTAAATCAAACTTTAATTGTGATTTTAATCTCTCCATATGCTCCACTAAGTTTTTTGTTTTGCACAAAAAAAAAAAATCACACTGGGATCTTTTGAGAGAACTAGTCTCTTTAATTCTCGAATTGCCGAGTGGTTCCCAAGGCCCCGGCAATTCCAGTTTACACAACTCATTGGTGTAGGTGGGACTGATACTCATCAACCTCCGCTGTTGTAGAATTCATAGAAGAATACACCACAGACCTTTGCTTGGGTTTAGGGCTAATCAAATTATTAACCACATCTCGTTCCCCAACTCGAGGAGCGTCCGTTGTGCTCTTCTTGGTCTCATTCGAGCAGTATATGTAATACCCCCAACCCCGTCTATTTCATCTCTGTTCATGTCACATCAAATACTAAAATTTTTAAAAAATTACATACATTAATTGGGTGAAAGCAAATATCTTTGTATACAACACTTCTTGCAATCCCTTGTTATTTTGCAATCCTTATATAATGAAGTATATAGTATAAATATGTAAACATATTGCTCCTATGATGCTTTATTCTATTGATTAATTAGATTGCAATAAATATGCAAAAGTATATAAAGTTTAGTTAATATATAGTGCATTATATGAACTCGAAAACGAGTACATCAAGTAATTGATTAGGAATAAATCAAAAGCTGCCAATATAAGAAAAAAGTATAAAAAAACTTCATTTTAATCCTTGGCAAAGATGACTTTTAGATTAAAACCATGAATAAGATCAAAATTCAATTTTAGTCCCTTGATACATTAATAACCTCATTTATTAATTATATTTTAATTTTTTAATTATTTATCTTTTTCTTTCTAATTTTTAATGTATTAATTTTATTTCATTATAATTTTTATTTTCATTTCATTCATTGACACACCCCGACCCAAAAAGTTCACTAGGACTCCGAAGTATGGATGTGCTGGTCGACACCTGGGAGGTGACAAAACCATAACGTGTAGTGATGTGGAAAATGTGAATAAATTTAAACATAAAAGTGTTTAAATACCAGAGTGTGCTGGTGAGCGGGAGCGAACCCATCTCACACGTGACGTTAGAGCATAAGTAAAGTACAGTAGAGCAGGTAAGAATTATACCCTCAGAAGTAGTCACTAGAATTGAGATTGCCAAAAATCTTCGTCGAGACGAACAATCCGTAACCAAAACCTGGAGGGGCACAAAACAGAACATGTGAGTAAGCAAACCAAAACTTTGGAAACATCCTTCCTTTTAGAAACACAATAACCCCTCATTGAAAACCGTATAATTTCTCAAAAAATACCAATACAAACGTATATAAAAAATTATGCTAAAGAATGGTAAAACCAAGGCATACCATATCAAGTATCTCAACAATAACCATATAAGCAAGATGAAATAAATCAATATAAAATGAATATTAGTCGGAGTCACCTATAGTGACCTGTACGACTCATCCATATCTCATCAATCAGGTGCTAGCACGTGAGTTGGAGTTACCTATAATGACCTGTACAACTCATCCATATCTCATCAATCAGGTCCTGCACACGAGTCGAAACCACCTAAGGTGGTCTGTATGACAGGCTGGGTGTATATATATAAATACGCTTAGTGTTACGATTACTTGAAGGCTGTGTGAAGTATCGCAAGTCACTTACGAGTCGGAACCACCTAAAGTGGTCTGTACGACAAGCTAGCACCTACCTTGGAATCCAAGGTGAGCGTAAGGTGTGGGAGGTGAACGACCACGTGAAGGCTGGCCTTGACCTCGGGCGGAGCACTAACACCAGGGTGCAGGACAATGAGTACTACTCAAATCCATTCATCACTAACTATACCAACATATATACTCACCTGAACTTACCTTGGTCTCCGCATTGGTGTGCAACACTGTACAAAGTTGTACTAAATCACATACTAAAATGTAAACTAATTATGGCATGGCATATATAAAACGTAAAACCACAATTTCTCGTTTCCTCACACAATGATTTATAACCAACATTAAACCACCAAATCATAAAACTAAAACTTACCTTTTAACCAATTTCCTTCACATTACTCAATTCCCAAACAAGCCTTTTGTCTCAATTATTGTGTGGCTGCATCTAACATCTTGTTAGACTGCCTAAGTATTCTAAATAGGGATCAAGCCATTCGTAGTTCACAGTAATTATTTATAGGTAATAAACATATGGATATATCATGATATAATTTAAACTCAACCATCTCATAGTACTTTATAACATATAACTATATATATATATATATATATATATAACATGAAATAAATTTCTTAATTCCATCTAAAAGCATTTATGGAATTATCAATCGCATATATATACATATATTATAAGAAGGAAAAGATCCACTCACTTGGAGTCCACGCTACCACTTCCTAGCACAAATATTGAGGCGTCACGAATGATCGGCGCCTAGAACAATCATCAAATTCCATCTCAAAATTCTTATCGATAAAATACAAAACTTACATAGAACATATGTATACATAGTTCGATCCGGAAGATTCACATGTCAAATTTTTGATCTGTAATATCCAGGGATCCACATTATGGTTCTAGAATAATACCCTAAAGTTTCATTACGATCCAACGGTTGGATCTCCGGCAATTGCCAAAACCAAGTGTCGGTTAACATTTTATTTATGAACTTACAATTCCAATTTTGGAAGATCCGTATGACGGATTCCCGATCCGTAAATTCCTACATTCCTCAAATATTATGAATAACAATCTATTAAGGTTTGGTGACAATCCAACGGTCGGATCGTCAATTCATACAATGACCTATTAACGTATCGTAACGAATCTAGGTTCTAACAATCAATCCACGTCAATCCATTCTCAAAAATTAATTCAAGGCATTTAATAACGCCTAAAAATAGCGTTGGTGGCCCTTTGGCCACACGCCGCCATGGGTGGCAGTCGGCCACCTCGACTCGCCGGAAAATTCAACTTTCTCCAAAAATTCTCAAAATTTACAGAATTGAAGATCTCAATGTGTGGAACAACTTTCATACCTGTGACCAAGGCCAATTTGGCCGGGAAGCACTTCAATTTTACATAAACCCGCCGGAACCCTTAACTTGGGTGTTCCTAATTCGACTTCCAAACTTGCTCCGATGCCCCAATCATTGCTTGGGATTTGTTCTAGGCCCTAGTAGGATGTTATAAATAGTGGTGATCGAAGGAATTTGTTTCATATTTGCTCGACCTAAGGCAAGAAACTCCCGCACCCACCGGTGAGGATTTCACGATTTCAAAGCCAATTTTCACAATTTTTCGCTTGCAAATGGAAAGGAGAACGACTGGGTTTGAAATAAGGAACATTTGGGCACCGGTCCCGTCGTCAACGGTGGTCGGGATCGGAAAATATCACCGGGTCGAGTAAAAAAGAAACCGAGTCGAAGGGGAACCCGTCTAGTTCTCTCCTCATCCCCCCTCTCCTTTCTCTCCTCCTCCCCCCTCCCATTAGTCCCTTCCTTTCTCACTTCTCTCCCTTGTTCCTCCTTTATTTCCTATCTCCACCGCCCATCACCATTTTCTTTAATCTTAGCCACACACGTGGCATGATCAGATTTTCTGAAATTTTACAAATAATAACTAAATTACCATTTATCCCCAAATTTAAACATTAATATCTCACTCGTTATAACTCCGATTTATACTCCGTTCGCGCACACACGTCCGTAGCGACGAGTACTACTAGAATATGCCAAGAAAATACATCTTACGTGACACCACACAATAGTCAACAAAGGTCAACGCACTTGCCTCAAAGGGCATTTTTTGTAAATTCACTTATTAAAATTATAAAAATCATAACTTTTAGAGATGGGCTGTTACATTCATCATAATATATTTTGTTGTGAAAATTTAGATAAACTAATTTTTGTTATACAATATATTTTGATGTACTTTATTATCTTCATTTAGGTATATTAAATTCATTATAATACATTTCAGTGCATACATTTAGGTACACACATTTCGATACAAACATCTAGGTACATTAATTCAATATAATACATTTCGGTGCATACATTTCGGTACACACATTTAGGTATATTAATTTAATATTAATACATTTTGGTGCATATATTTAGGTACATACATTTCGGTACTAACATTTAAATATATTAATTCAATATAATATATTTCGGTACACACATTTTGGTACTAATATTTAGGTATATTAATTGAGTCTTTCAAGTTTGAAGAATGTTAAATAAAATTAATAAATTTAAAAAAACTCTTTTTTGGTCAAAAAATAAATTAAAATTTGTGTATTAATAAATTTAAATATTTAATGGGGGACATTAAATAAAATGCACATTAATTATTTTGAATTAAGGACACATTAGGGACTAAAATCAATATTCAATCTAACACCATTTTTTTTAATTTTATTCTTCTTGAAAGATTAAAGTTCAAAAACCTCAAAAAAGTAAAAATAAAAACATTTTTAGTTTGAATCCATTATATTCGTGAACCATAAGTGAGGGATGATAAGTACTTTTCTTATAACAGCTTTGGATTTATTATTTAACGAAGATTTCTTGTTCAAATTCTTACACATCATAAATATCTTGCTATGGCTTGTGATGTTATCTTCAGATGGGGTCATATAGTCAATTTAGTGTCGGCCTACAATCACGTTAAAAGTCAAATATCTTGAAGATCAAGTTATTTTCCTTTCAAGTAATTCAATTCATAATAATTGACAACTCAACATGAGTGTTATAGTTAGACCTTGGATTCAAGAAATCGCATAGTTCCCAGAATTGATTTGAGCTCAAATTGCAGCTCAATCACTCACAGGTTATTTGCACATATTTCACGGCCAGTTTAGACGATAAAACCTAGCTCTGATGCCATGTTAGTGCATGGATGTTTTCAATAAGCTTCTATGAAAGCTTAATGGTAATCTGGAAAACCAGAAAAATGGCAGAGAGAATTTTAGAGAATGATGATGGAATTGATTGCAATATTCTCTCTTCAGTTTTTCTGGTTTTTCTAGATTACCATTAAGCTGTCATAGAAGCTTATCCATACACTAACAATATATGCTTATTCTAATCACCAATCAGGGAGGAAAAAAGAAGAGGTCAACTTCTTTATCTAAATTCGGGATTCAAACTGATAGGCGTGTAATGAAGGCCAAACTACAGTTTTTCTTTCGTATCCCTTTGCAATGATAAAAAATTTAAGCACATCAAAGCTAAAATCAAGTACGCTAATGGGGAGCACAGTACCAGGGTTTGAAGGATTTGGGGGAGGCTATGAAAGAGCATTTGATGAATTTGAAGGACTTGAGGGAGGCTATGGAGGAGGATTTGAACAATTTGCAACTCTCCGCGCGGGAGAGGACGCTCTGCATCTCCGATTCGAAATGTCTGGGCTCGGTAAGGAGGACGTGAAGGTTGGTTTGAGGATCTGTTGATGAGTGTGGTGCAGCAAGTTTTGAGCTGCTTGAATGTCGGCACCAAGCTTGAGCTTTAAGGGTTTAGTTTTTTAATTAATTTTTTTGAATTTTTTAGTCTTTCAAATTTTTTAATTTTTTAAGATTTTTAATGTGGGTTAAATTGACACGTGACGTCTAATTATTATCCACATAGACGTTACATCATCAGTTAATAGAAAAGTTAACGGTCAAACTCACAGAAACATAAAACTGTTCCAAAATTATAACTTCAGATACCAAACTGGAATAAAAAACACTTAATATATGAAATGTTAAAAAACTTCAGAGTAGTAAATTGAGATTAATCTTATAATTTAATTAACTCATCGTATATAATTTTGTCAGGTATACTAACAAGCACATAAATTCGTAGTAAAAATACCAACCTAATGTTCATAGTACTAGTTTAAGTAAAGTAGTGTTACACTTATCATTTATTTGCACCATCACTTGTATCATCTTTCTAATAAAAATAAGGTCTACCAACAAATGTTGGCCTCATCTCTATTATTTATTTTTCTTCCTAAGCTTCATTATTATTTATAAATCTCAGTCCTCAGGTGAGCAGGATTGTGAATTGACTAATATTACATTGTCTACAGTCTATCACAAAAAAAATTGAATAGAAAATATTTTTGGTACAAAAAGCTGGGACTAATATCTTCCATCCTAATTTAAAAAATAGCACTGAATAATCAAAACCAGGAAATTGGACAAAACCCCCACCTGCCCAGAAAAGAAACCAATCAGGTGATGATCTGGTGCAGCAGAGAGCTTGATGTCCTTCTCGCTGACTTTCCCACCGGAATCATTGACCAGCACCTCAGCCCCAACATTCAGCCTGCGCCTCTTGGTCTTCCAAAACACGAACTTGAACCTCACAGCAGTGGCCAAATCCACCCTGAAATTCACACTCCCATTGGGGTGGACCCCACTGGACAACGCCGTCCAGTTCAGCCTCTCTTTGGGGCCCACGACCACGTTCTTGGTGGCCGTCTTCTTGTGGCCCTGGTAGAACCGGGGCACAGCAGAAGTTGCTACGGTCATGCTGGTGGCGTTGGGCAGCAGCCGGAAGGTGAGGTTGACGGCGTCATAGTATACTCCCTAGTCACTGTTGGTGTTTTTGAGCCGTGGGGCTACGAAGAGGGTCGTGTTTTTTGTGTCGTTTAGGGTCCGGTTGAGGGCAGGAAGGTAAAATGAGTGGATGGTGCGCTTGAGGTTGGAGGTGCGGAGGCTCAGCCACATGGAGAGGGCTGTGAGGCCGAGGGTGAATATGAAGCTGAAGCAGCAACCGCAGAACCGGCCTGATGGATCCCCCATGTTTGTGGCTAGAGAGAGCAATGTGAAGAGGGTTATGAGAGGGAGAACGGGAGAGAGAGAAACGATTGGAAAAACTATTATTGATACTCTTGGTAACTTCACTTGGGAATTGGATTCCCTCGAGGTAAAGTTTCGGGATCCTCCTGAACGAATAACATGGATCGTTAAATTTTGGTCCAATGACTATAAACAGAAAGCTCCTTTAAAAGTTATAATAATTATAGTTGTTGGATCAAAATCTAACAACCAGTGTTTGTGGCTCAATAAGATCCCGAGGCAAAGGGGATCCAATTCCCTTCACTTGGTGTTCATTTTGGTCTTCATTAAAGTCTTCGGTCTTTATTTAACCTTTACAAAGTCTTTGGCACTATTTAATCTTTATTAAAGCAACTTAGTATTATTTATATTCTTCTAGTGTGGTAGAATCTGCGATATTCCGATGTACACGCTCTTGTAACAATCTCACTCGTCGCATGGCCGAGTATTACAGAAAGAAACAAATATGTATACACAGCGTTTCAGTAAGGCTCTTGGAGTCTTAACTAAACTACTTTCTCTTCCTAATTGTAGAAACCCTAAAGTTCAAATCTCCTTTCTCAGCAAAAGAAGCAAAAACGGAAATAGGACGAAGAATTATGTCATATCCATACCCGACCACGAAATTGGCGTGAGATCTACATCACGGTCGAAGCTAGAACCCAAAGTTCAATCACCACATGAATATTCCTTTTGTACATTCGACCCTAACAAATGTCTACATATATGCTTATTACAGAACCGAGCGCATTAACGTTCTAGAATTCATATAGCCGACCTCACTTAGTGGAAAAAGGCTTTGTTGTCGTTGTTGTATCTTTCCTAGAACTTGTATAACATATTAGTACGATCTTATATGAAATACCAACCAAAAACCTCTAGATTTCCAATGAGCTAAGAGAAAGAGAGAACAAAAAAGGCAGAGCATGTCATAAATTCTTATAAAGACTAGCAAGGTGTGAGTCACGTGCTGAATATTTTTTGTGAAGCTTCTCTAAGATTTCACATGAACCGTCTAATTGGTTGGAGACTTAAAGCATCAGCTTTAGTTTCTACCAAGAGAACCCAAACGAGTAGTGAGACTAATAGAATCTTGAATGACCAATATTGAAAAGCGCACTAAATACTGAAAAATACTGAATTTATTTATTCGAAAAATAAATAAATATATAAAGGGCTGGTGTCTTTCACAGTAAGGGTTACCTTTTCCCTGACTACATTATCAGCATAACTGAGTTACTAGTAAAAGATCAAACCTTTGATGACAAGCTTGCTTCAGCCTCTTTCTGACCTTTTTCCTCCTCAAACTTGTTTATAGCCACTTGTAATTCATCGGTGCCTCCAACAGCTCTCATGGTGTAGAAATACACTCCGAAAACAAAAGCTGACAGTCCCCCAGCAACTATAGCATTCTTTGTTTTAGGTGCAAGGCTCCTAAATCCTGACATCCCAGCCATCTAATAGCAAAACTCTACAGTAAGTTCAGCTTTATGCTTCCAATCTGCAAATCCGAAAAGAAAAAAGAAAAGAATAAACTACATTTGTCTGCTCTCTGAAAGAAAGATGTTGTTCAGGCTAAAGAAGACACCATAGCGTAGTGATCTCTCTTCTTTTTCGGTTTTGTACGGAAAGATGATTCCGCCAAGCAATTTAAAGGGCAGAGAAAATATATGTACATCAAATATCAAACAGTAGGGGAACATTACAAACAGGAGCCAAAATTTTTCCCTTATAACCCATTGCTAATTAGGGATCCAAAACAATAAATTAAGATTAAGGGGGCGCAAAATCAATATCAAGCACACTGAAAATACATTTTCGAATGACTAATACAAGGAAAATGTAATTTACAACCAAACTTCGCATTACTTCAATATTTAAAAGGTGAGTTAATTTCAAGGAAAAATTATAATAAGGGATCTAATGGTATGCACTTTCCCAGCCTATGTTAGAGAGTCAATGTAGGAGAGTAATCTTTGAAAAGTGATTTTATGAACACAATGCTCAATAGTCCAAAAACCTTTTTCCACTACATACACAAGTTCCCAAAAGACTGGATAGAATAGTGAAAAAATTTTTGAAGTATCCTTTAGCTCAAGAAGTTAAACAACTTTCAACCAAGACTTCCACAGTTTTCCAACGCTTCAGGAAACTGGTTGGGGAAGGGCTGGACCTCTCTTGGTTGACCAAAGGCCCTACTTCTCTTCCCCAAGCTCACGGACTCTGATCATGGAGGGTAATAGGCAACCGCAAAGTCACTAAATGAATTCCCGAAAAAATGTTTCACTTTCTATACCACTGGAAAAAGAGGGTGCAGGGAAGGAGGAACAACCATTTGACTGCCCCAAAGGCTTCTATGGCCTTCTTGCCCTACTTACTTAGCTCTTGCTATAAGGAACAAAAAATAGATAAGGTCGACAACATAACAATCAACTCCTACCCTACTAATAGTAGGCGAGTGAGTTAGCATCTTACTTGAATTAAGAATGACAAAGCTCTTTAGCAAAGATGTGTCCAAAAAAAAAACCTGGGATTATTGAACGTTAATCTGTCACTCTTGGACAGAGGTGCAAAAGCTCTCATGAGGGAAATCTCCTATTTTATCTATTGACGAGACAAAGTGAATGCAAGTAGGCAAACAGCAGGGAGTTCTAGGTAGCAGGTAAAATTCATACCAAAACTTAAAAACACTCAAAATATAGCCTTGTCAATATCAGCTAGACTTTCTCTACCAGAGTCTGTTATTGCATTTACAGTGTTTAAGAACAATATATGGTATCCTTATAGGATAAGCTTAATCAAGATTGAAACTTTGCATAGATATGACTACCACTACTCCGTTTCTTTCATTTTCTACAAGCTCAAGGATAGTAGTTTGCGAAAAAACTATCAAGAACACCTAAACTTTCAAACTCCACTACCTTCTTGCGATTTTCCCAACTCGGGTTTTGATGTAAACAATAACACCTAAAGGGCTTCTTATTTACAAAACGAAAAGGAACACCTAAATTTTCAAATTCCACTACCTTCTTGCAATTTTCCTGATTCTGGTTTTTTGTGAAAAGAGTAAACGGATTTTTTTATTTATATAACAAGAAAAAAACACCTACCTTTCATCTGCAGGAACAACTTTAACCTTAAACCCTGTATGGTTTTCTAATCTATAAAATCCAGTTTGATCTATCCACCCTGAACAGATAGAAGAACACTTCAATCCCAACTTCTATAAATTCCGAATAATCTAACACTATGTTTGGATGAAGAAATTTAAGATTATTAAGGAATTTTAAAATGACGGAAATTGAATTGACGGAATTTTATTTTATAGAATTTGTGAATTTTCTTGTTTGGTTAACCTAAAAGAACAATGGAATTGAATATGGAATTTGTTATTTTTAAGCTCTCAATCATAGAAATTGGGAAATGACACTTATTTACATGGAATTTAAACTTGGGAATTGGAGGTCTCAAATTCCAAGTTTTTTTCCACGCGGAAATTCTAAATTCATATGTTTATGAATCTAAACAAGGGAATTGGTGTATGTCATTTTACAAATTCTGATTTTTATTCAAATTCCAAGTTTATTTCCCCCATCCAAACATAGTGTAAAAGTTAATGACAACACCAAGAATTCAACTTGCCTCTGATCACATTAACTTTCGGTAAAAAGCAATCAAATTTTGGGATTCAGGATTCGAACCTCCATGCCAACGTTCCAAATTTTCAAACAAACAGGGCAAATATTTCCTAACAATATTAATCACCATTTTCAAAATTGATTCAAACCCAAAATTTGAAATCAACACAACGAGAGAGAGAGAGAGAGAGAGAGAGAGAGAGAGAGAGAGTACCTGAAGGTAAAATCGACCGAGATGGAGAGAGGTAATCAGAGAGCCTTTCTACTGTGTTCTTGATTTAGGTCGTTTGGTTTAGGGCAGTATGGTATTTCCATTCCGAATTTGGGCTTTTGATCTTCCATTCCCACTTCGGCCCGTTTCAGTTCCTTAACTTTAGGCTTTGTCAAGAAAAAGAAAATCCCCAAAACAAAAAAATTAGAAAAGGAAAAAAAAACAAACAAAACACTATGATGTAGTACTACATGATTACAAAAGTTTCCACTTTTTCGCAACCAAAAGCAGTAAGACAACATTTTTATTTGTAAGGTAATGTTTAGAGACATTAAATTTGTAAATTAAATGACATGAAAATAAATTATTAGATTATTACTTAAGTGTTAATTTACTTGTTTATTTTTTATTGATAACATATCATTTTAGTTTACGAATTTAATTTAAAATTTAGCCTACCTAATATTATTTTTTTTCTTTTCTTTTAACGGTTAAAAAACTAAAACGACGTTGTCACCGTTGTTTCTTAGAGGTTATAATTAAAAGATCACGTTAGAGCCGCCACCGCATTTTCCCATTTTTCATTAATGTTTGTTTCTTAGCTCTTTAGTTTTTTACGGATGTCGGAAGTTTTCTATTTTGGCCATAAGGCATCCACAAGAAGATGTCAAATTTGGACTAATAAGTAAAGATTTTTTTTTTTTTTTTTTGTGGAATAATACTTAAAGAGTTGTTTCGTACTTTTTAAACACTGTTTTTGCCTTCATTAGTTAGTAGAGTTAAGCATCTTTGGCAGTTGCTTAATTCGCAAGCAAATTAGGGTTTGGTCTTATAAACGGTTGGTTTCGATAATTAGCTGCTTTGATATATAAATTAACTGAAAAGGTGGACTAGATTGTGTGAGTGCGCGTTAGTGCATTTGTTTATTTTTTATACAACGATATATTTACAATAAGTAATATGTTTTTTTTAAGTACATCGATATTTTTATATTAAAAAAAAATCTCTTACCAAAATTAAGTATAATATTTTGTAGTCATTTATCACCTATCAATACCTTCATATCAAACCACATTCTTGTGACTATTCTCCATCTTCCACTCTTTAGTGTAAATAATATCGTTTGCTCAAAAAACTCATCATTCACTTTTAACTAAAATAAATTCTTCCTTCGCAATCTAATCTCTTTTAGGACGCATTGCAGAGCTATTCCCCTCTTCTCTTGAAATTTCATATACTTTGTCATCCCAAATTTACAAATCTATTGAATAAACAACAATAAAATTTGTAAAACTCTATTATTCTCTATTAACTTTTATTTGTTTCTATTGTTGAGAATTTGTAAAGTCTTTACTAGTTATCCCTATTGAGTTTAATAATTCTTTCAATAATTGTTTCTATTGTTAAGAATTGGTAAAAAAAATTTATTAGTTATCCCTATTGAATTTAATAATTCATTCAATAGTATAGATGACATCATGCAATGTTTTCAAAACATGCAAACTTGTCAAGTATAATTATGATTATATGAATAGATAAGATTATTGATGCATATGCCAACGAGAGTTGGTTAAGTTGGTAATAATTGTTTTCTTCCCTAGACTAATGTCTAGTTTCGAGTCTCACGGCTGACAGTCCTTATTGGTGGGCGATCTGTAAAAACAAAAAAAGGACTAAGACCCTCTTTGTAAATCCTCAAAAAGACTTGTGGTATGCCCTAACTTTGGGATTGGATAGCCTCCCCTCCCTCCAAACGTTTTGTAACAAAAATAAAAATAAAAAGATTGTTGATGGGTATGTTGATTTTTATTTTTGATTACTTTAGATATTTATTAGTTGAATATCAGAGTACGTGACGAACAAGACTACAAAATAATAAGAATTTGATTGAACAAACGAATGCTGACACGACTACAAAACCTTAATAGGTTACATTGTGAATAACTTGATTCTCAAACTAAATTACAAGCTTTATTTATAGAGCAATAAACCTAAGAAACCCTAATGCGTAAATACCAAAAATACCCTACTACAAAATCAAATCAAATCTCTAATTAATTTCCTAAATAAACCTAATAAATTCCAACATTATTACGATGTTTTGGTTAGTAATTTTACAAAATTCTATTGTATTTTTTTCTTCTACATTTGTGAGAAGTCCTATGAAATTGTGGCTCCGTCACTCTCTCACTCCTTTTTTTTTTTTTACAAGAAGTGATAGTAATTTTCATTAACACAAACACAATTACAAGGGTCACATAAGAAAACAATTATAAGAGTTGCCGTATGAGTACATTCTTTAGTGATCAATATATTGATCTGGAGACAATTCACCTAAAAATACATAAAAGTAAACTCCTAACAGCTAAAACAAGCACAAGCACTTTCGTATTAGTACAAGCACTCCACTACAAAGATAGCAAACATACATCAGTGGAATTTGTTATGAAGAGGTAGAAAAAGAGCTGAAGGAACTAGTCCATGAATTTTTCTCCCTTTCCTTGATCACTGGTCAGTTGTCTTGCAAATGTAGATATTATGAAATCTTATAAATAATTTATTAATTTTATACTTTATATTTGTGGTACATCAATTATGTTATTCACGCATACTATAATAACAAATAAATAATACATGGCGATAGTACCACACTAAAATTTAATTCAAAATCAGGATGGTTGTTACTTTTTAATAAAGATAACCAAGACGATTCCTACTAAAGACGAATTTGAACTATATTACTGTTAGTTCATTATAAGGCTAAACTCACCATCTTCTCTTTAATGTAAATTAAAAAAATAATAATAATAAAGAGATCTAAGACAATCATATGTCCTATTTATCTATAGTTTAATCCAAAGCTTCCACGTTAATTGTTAGCGTTGTAAAGAAGATGAATATAAATACACCTACCAAAAGCAGATGAATTTAAATAGGGAAGTGAGTTTGACACTCTCTTTTTAGCCTCTTGCACACTTCTGTTTAATCTCGATTATTGATTTCATTAAACTCAATCTCAATGCCAGTCTTGAGATTTCGAAGGCGCTATGCGAAAGTAAATTGGAGGCTCAAAAAAGGCTAAGAATTTAAATTTTAAATTTCAGTTGTGCTTTCAATAAATTATAATAGCACAAACAAATATTAACAAAGCAGCCGACGGAAATGCCGATTATTATTATTATTTTTAAAGAAAAAAGGACGATTATTATTGGAAAGGTGGATTATTGAGCGGTTCAGGTCTAGGGTTGTTTTATGTCGTTTTGTCGGATTTTTATATTTTATTTTTGTGTAAGTTTATGCATTTAATAATAATAAAAGTAAAAAAAAAAAACTTGAAAAATGATGGAGTTAAAGCTTCGAAACCGGTCCTACTCCTAGGTGGATATAAAGAAGCATAACTACCACTTGTGCTGACAGTTGAGCTAATAATTATCCAAACGTAATAAGATATATAAATATATCCATGTAAATTGAGAAATTAACCCCTCCGATTTGGGTGCTTGTGTGGTGCCACCGCTTACACACCTTTAAGGCCGGCTCTGCTCAATCTAATGGCCATAAATAAAAATAAAAATAAAAACTTGTGAGAAGCTAAAAAGAAGGGTAAATTACTTAGAAACTCTTCAGATTTGAGATCTATTACAATCCCATACAGCATCTTTAAAACATTTCACTTTTATTCCTCACGTACTATTTTATTTCAAAATAATACATCCGTTGCATTTTTCATCTATTGATCCGTTAAGTGCTAACGTGGCTGCTAAATGTCTGTCACGTGGCAAATAAATAATTTTTTAATTTTAAAAAAAAACCCTGAATTTTTAACAAAAAAAAAAAAAAAAGGTTAGGAGACCAAACCCATTCCCCAACCCATATCCCATGTCCCTCCTCAACCTTCAACCCCGTAACACCTCTCCCCGGCTGGCGACCCACCTTATGCTTCTCTTTCTTCTTCCCCCCGCCACCGCGAAGCCCAGATCCCATGGGATGGGGGTTTTTTTTTTTTTTTTCCTTCTTCCTCCCTCCTCATTTCCTTCTTCTTCTTCTTCTTCTTCTCGCTGCAGGGAAGCCCAGATCCCAGGGGATGGGGTTTTTTTTTGTCCTTCTTCCTCCCTCGTCTCCTTCTTCTTCTTCTCCTGGTTCTCCTTCTTCTTCCCCTCATCGCCACGAAGCCCAGATCCCACCAGATGGGTTTTTTTTTCCTTCGTCCTCCCTCTTCTTCTTCTTCTTCTTCTTCTTATTCTTTTTCTCCCCCCCCCCCCCCGCCACTGCAAAGCCCAGATCCCATTGGATGGGTTTTTTTTTCTTCTTCCTCCCTCCTCTTCTTCAGGATTGGGGATAGAAATGTGGATTTCAATTTTTTTTGAGAAAATTCAGGTTTTTTTTTTTAAAAAAAATATTTTTATTTGCCACGTGGCAGACATTTGGCAGCCACATCAGCACTTAACGGATCAATGGATGAAAAATGTAACGGAGTTTTTATTTTGAAATAAACTAGTACGTGAGGTATGAAAGTGAAATGTTTTAAAGATGTTGTATGGGGTTGTAATAGACCTCAAACCTGAGGGGTTTCTATGTAATTTACCCTAAAAAGAATGTAAAAATCACTTCCCATATAAACATATATGATCATCGTCCACTTGTTTTTATAAAGAATATATATATAGATATATATATATATATATATATATATATATATATTAAATAGTTTAAACTATTTTTGAGGGGGAATTTCTTATTTCAAGGGATCTATGGCAAACGAGAAATACATGTACTACAAAACGTTAGATATGAGGGATAAGAAATGCGCTACTTGATTAATTATTACAAATTTATGTAAAAGGCATTTGCAAATGACTCCTTTTAAAGTAGTCATTTCTATATCACTCTTGTGTACCTTTGTAATGCTCATCTAGTGCATTCTAACTTCTCCTATATAATATTTTGTGATCTATTCCTTACTAGTTCGGCCACAATCTCTTGGGACTTGATAAAAATCCCTCATCCGAAATAACTTTAATTAATATTTATAGTTCAAGCTTCAAAGTTTATGATGATTCAGTATTCAGATATTGCACCACAAGAAAGTGACTATTAGTCACAACACATTAATCACAATATGAAACTTCTTGTATCTAAATGCATATTAGTGGCAAATTTTAAAAATATATTTTACATTCTAATTAATTTCAACAAGATATCATTATCAAGGTATGCTTATCTTATACCTAAACAATTTATAAAGTATTGTTCTTACATTATCCATGTCATTTTCATTCTCAGAAATTTAAGTATAGCATCTCCACTGCTATATATTGTTTTTTTTTTCTTTTGTAGTCATAAGCCTAGTTAATTAACAAATATATAATCATATAGTTTTGTTTGTTTTTCTTTTCAGACTGTTGTGATGATCATTCATCGTTGGAATTTCGGTGAGAGATATATGAAATGCTTCAGACCATGAGAACTGCCTAAAACAAGTAGCTTGTGGATTCCCCCAGCGGTAACAATTGCTGGATGAATTCAAGAAACTCATTTCAACCTTTTCTACAAAAGGGTTATGAAATAGCTTCGTTTGCTCATTTTGCATGATCTTTATAACTTTTGTGAAACTCCATGATTCACAACTTGGAAGAAACCCCATTGGCTGGCAGCTTGAGCGATCTCATTCATACACTTGTCTCTCTCAAGGTGACCCAAATATAGATGGCTGAGATCTATCAGAGGCAGTTCACATTCCACAACGAGAGAAAGCTTGTCATGATCGTGGCTTGATAATGCTTCATGGGTGGAATTCTGTAAGAGTATTGCCTCGCAGGTTTGTTGGAAGGGAGGTTCGAAATCTATTAGGACTGCCTTCGAATCTGAAACAAGCTTTCAAACCCTCAGAATTTGCAAGATTTGGACCCTAAGAATATGAGGGATGTAATTAACTGAATGCATCTCACGAAATTAGACATTCTGATATTAAGCCATGCACAAATTTAATATTTAATATGAAACACAAGCAAACGACTCAATTATATATTAAGAGCATACAATCTTGTACCTAAGATTTCCATTTGTTTTGGATTCACTGTCTCTCGATATCGCTCTCAAACTCTCAATGTCGCTCAATTATATATTAATGATCTGAAATGTTAAAATGCATTTAGTTGCTTCAAGGATTTTCCTTGTAAAATCATCAAGCCAGATTAGAAAATTGTTTGGTCTGATAAATTATGCCTATAAGCTCCAATTTTCATATCAAATGACATAATAATGATTGATAGTTTTAGAGCTGATTTTTAGAATGAAATGATTTTGAAGAACTTTAAAATAAAAGGACAGTTTTGTATAGAGAATAAAGTACTGTGCTGTATTTTGACAAAAAAGGAAGGTACATTTTTCGTTGGCTAGTTCAATATTACTCTCATACTGGTTGAACCTAGTTCATCAAATACCTGAAAAACTGTTAAACACCAGTCTCATGCACATTGCCATTGTTGGATATATATATATATATATATATATATATATATATATATATATATATATATATATATATATATATACTCAAAATCACTAAGACATAAAGTTTAACAGAAAACAAATTTGTGTACAAGAAATTAAGATTGTTTCCAACTTGAAAACTTCCAATAT
The DNA here is from genome assembly GCA_963580275.1 of Crataegus laevigata. Taxonomy (NCBI): domain Eukaryota; kingdom Viridiplantae; phylum Streptophyta; class Magnoliopsida; order Rosales; family Rosaceae; genus Crataegus; species Crataegus laevigata. The sequence goes on from OY756946.1 coordinate 9,201,637, forward strand.
ACTTAAAAGAAAATTATACAACAAGCAGAAAGTAGTTTTTGTTTTAGGAAGTGCTTTTCACATTTTTTGATCTTTAACTTGAATAAATCAAATGAGAATCAAGAGACATAAACAGAAATGCATAAAAAATGAAAACATGTATGCGGAAATTATGCCCTTATTGTGATCACTCTTGGTGCAATAACTAAATGAACTATGATGATCAATAAGTGCACCCGATCGATTACCTGTAACCGTCCTCAGAGTTCCAAGTTAAGTCATTCTTGAAAATCAATACTTCGAAATGACTTAAATATAACAGAAAATTATAGGATTCCAGGACATTACGGAGATAAATATAAGGTGATCTATGGCTGAAATGGAGAACACGCGTTTGAATATGTCAACATACAAAATGTAGAGAGAGATATTATGATCGTGGTTTTTTTTTTTTTTTTTTGAGGAACTATTATGATCGTGGTTAAAAAGTTCAAGAATTGAACATCTCGTGATTTTACAGTATTTTTATTTACTTTGTATAAAACAAATTTTTCTGTGTTGCAGTTCCAATTTAATTAGAAATGTGATTATGTAAATCTTTATGAATTTCTATGGTAACTTTTAGAAGAATTGGTGAATTCTGATGTGTGTGTTAACATGATTGTGCCTTTATTTATAATAGTAAGGAAGAGAAAATCCTTCCCTTTCAATTAATACATATTTTCTAAGTCACTGTTAGCATAAAAACATTTACCATAATGCATGAACCCTCCGTTTTGCTTATATTTTATAATTGTATATTGCATACATTGTTCAATATATATAGCATGTTCATGCATAAACAATTAATATTTCCAGCATGCAAATTACGATATATTATGCTACATGTTGATATGTGAGTAACAAACTAAGAAAATAGAATCACGAATTTATGGCCAGTAGCCCAATTTCATAAATTACCGATTCATCCGAAGACATATGCATGATACACTAAAAACCAAATACCATGCATAAGAGGATCCCATGCAATCTATGGCTAGCTCTAGTAGAGCGTTTTAATCACCAGAAAGATATCTTCTTGCTTGAAGCAAGGCATGACTAGTAGCACTTATGCCTCCAAGACTTTAAGTCTGTAAATTAGGGGTGGGTTTGGTTTAAATCGGTTCGGTTTTTTGCCAAAACCGAAACCGAACCGAAACTTCGGTTGGGTTCAATTTTTTCGGTTTTTTTTTTCGGTTCGATTTTTTCCGGTTCGGTTTCGGTTTTTTCACATCACGGTTGGGTTTAAAAAAAAAGTATACACAGGATTAATCCTTGTTTGGTTCTTGAGAAATTGGGTTTAAAAAGTAATGATATTTTAAATTCTCTTTTTCTCAGTATTATTTGTTTTGGATATTATTTTTTCACATCAAGCAAACAAACAAAGTATACATAGGGTTAATCCTTGTTTGGTTCCTTAGAAAATATCAAGGAAAGTCCTAAAACTTTTGAGCAGAATAGATCACTCAAACAATACATGATTATTAATAAAGGGCAAACAAAGCAGTAAAACCCAAATCACAAACAACCATCAAATCCAATGGTATGTTTAATTTTCCAAGAGAATGCAGTGAAAGTTTCAGTCTTTTACAAAGTCAAGCAACAAAAAATGAAATTTAAAATGTTTAACTCTCTCTCTCCCCCCCCTCTCTCCCCCTCAATTTTTACCCAGCAGAGATATGAAAGTAAATGGACTGGAGTGCAGAGAGAGAGAGAAGTTGTACAAGTAGATTTGATTACCCTGTGATTATTACTCCAAATCACTCATAATTTCAATTCAAACAATAAAAACACAAACAAAGAAGAACATGATTGATCAAGAGACAAATGGAAAGCAACTGGTTTAGTGATAAAACAAACAAACTATAAAAAATTAGAAGTAAAATTGGATTGTGAGAAAAATGAGAAAATGGTAGTAAGTATTTGGCAACACATTGGGCTTACAAATTGATTTTAAAAAATAATACCCAAAACATATAATTAAACAAATAAAATTAGGTTTAAAAATATTACAAATTGGGTTTAAAAAATAATACCCAAAATAAATAATTAAATAAAAAATTTAAAAATACTAATTTAATTAATTCGGTTCGGTTTGGTTCGGTTTCTAGACCTCTAAAACCGAACCGAACCAAAAGTGTTCGGTTCGGTTCGGTTTTTTCAGTTTCGGTTTCGGTTCGGTTTTCAATTTTTTGAACCCACCCCTACTATAAATGAGTACAATTTTGAAGTTTATCGAATCCGACCACTTCTCAAGTTCTGTAATTAGGGCTTAACTAAACAAGATCTCCTAGTGAAGACATATTCAACTTTTTAGGCCGGCACTATTGTCCTGCAATAACAATATAGGGCATAGAATTCATTAAGTTTTCGGATTTGATCTCTGTCTTACTACTTGTTGAAAAGCACAATTAGCTTTTGATGAAGAATTATCAGGCCATATTTACTAGCTCAAACGTTGCGCCTGAAGCGCATTCTACCACTTCCCGAGGATATAAAGAACGCAAGAAGGGTCGTGGCCATGGCAAAAGGCTGAATCTCCAGCCACGGAACGACAGAGCAGAGGTCCATCAAAGAGAAAAATTTGGCCCTAGAGCGCGATCCCCTAACTCCTAAGGCTTCTAACTTCAAGAATAAGGGTAAAGCTTAAACCAATCAGGATTCAACAAAAAAAAATTCATTAGATAATGATCTATTGGTTCTAAGCCATCTTTGGTGATGAGTTAACAATTTGAAGTACCTTTTAGAGGAATTGAAATCTGTATTTCAATATAATGGAACCCTTTTTTTCTTAAACAAGAAATAAAGGATTTTTTTTATTTTTTATTGTAAGACAAGAACTATTTCATTCCGAATTAAGACCTAAGAATCTTTGGAATTCTAGAATGAATCAATGGACAAATTGGTTAAGGAGTCATTAATATCAAAGTGATCAGGAATTGAATCAAACAATCTCTTTTAATTCAGTGGTAAAGTAACGCCATGGTAAGGTGTAAGTCATCGGTTTAGATTTGATAAGGGGCTTTGATTTTTTCATAAATCATAAATCTGTAGAAGTAGTATTCATATTTGAAGTGCAAATAAAGATATTGTTGATAGAGAATTTCTCTTAATTAGAACCCATAGCTGATAATAGAACTAGAATAGATATTTTTTGTTTCCTACTCACACGAGCCCATATTCACTTTTCTACCAATCTCTAATTCTAATCTTCCCCCCTCTTTACCTGCTTATGCGTTCATAGCACAACACTTTACTACTCAAGCTGGATTATATACTCATCACCAATACATCGCAAGATTCATCATGACAGGGGCTTTTGCTCATGGAGTTATGTTTTTTTATTAGAGATTACAATTCGGAACATTACATTGTGTTTATTTTTCATTGATAAAGGGGTATTTCCATGGGTTTGCCTTGGTATCGTGTTCATACCGTTGTATTAAATGATCTTGATCGTTTGATTGTTGTCCATATAATTCATACAGCTCTAAAACCAACCATACTTTTGTATCCACTTTCAAATCCAATTTTAAAATGAAAATTTGATTGAGTAAGTTTTATTAAATTATAAATTAATAACGAAATTCAAATTATTGTACATACCAAATAAAAATTAAGGGCATTATTATTGATGGATATGATACCAGAAATAGACCGATTTTATATCACTCTTCAATTTGAATTAGCAAAAGTAATGTCTCCTTGCATAATATGGATTCCAAACATTCAGGATTTAGATGTGAATGGGTCGAAGTGAACCTTTTCATTCCAAATTACAAAGCTCAAACCAATCATGATTCGACTAATCTTGATGTGTTACAGTTGTAGTTCCAAAGAACACTGGTCCCGCTTTTGCTAAGCTTCACCTGATGATATTGCTAAGTATCATTCACATCATTAGAAGTTTGAGACAAACTTTTCACAAGTAGATAATCCTCGAACATACTACCATGGAGATTTTTTATTTTCAAGAGGCATCTGTCCGGATGGAAGATTAGATAACATTATTAAGATATGTTGGTAGTGTTCCCTTAGTGGTCGAACACCTAGTGGCTGAAACCACCCCTCCCCCTTTTAATTTTTATGGTTTAATTTTTCGAACAATTTCATATATATATATATATATATATATGGATTATTTGGTTGACGTTTTGTTTTAAACTTTGTGGATAATTACTTTATGGATATTATTTTTTGAATAATTAATTGAGTGAATGGAATTCGAATTTAACTTATGCACGTGACCAAGGCAATTTATTTATTTCTAAGTATGTCTTGTGGGAAGTTAGTTGTCTATCAGATAGTGTAACTACGCACACCATTGTGCATGAATGTCACTATTTTACTAATTTCATACTTAAAATTTCACCTTCGACAACCCTTTGTGCCCATCCAACCTGATTAAGGGATATGGCACTGCCCTATCATGTTGTTCAATGACACTGAATTAATCACTAAAGATGCCATTTACTCACCCTGTCCCAAAAGAACGTTGTTGAGATTTAGGAATATTCGAGAGAATCATTATCATGCAGAAACCACTGAAGAGAATTGTTTGGAATATCTTTGTATCACTTCATACAAATATGGCTAGAAGCATATTTATGAGAAGACGGAACACCTCATGAATGGCTTATTTGTTACAACTATTTGAGCCGCGCCCACCATGTGACTGCCCAGGACCTTGGGTTTCAGAGTGTTTCCTTGCTTTGGTACGACTATTTAGGACATTCAGAAAAAGATATGATGCACCATATCCTCAAAGTATCTCACGAGCATCCTCTTACCATAAGTTTGAAAATCATTGATGAACATTTGTCATGTCAATCTTGCTCTTTCGCGAAGTTGAGTACTTAATCCTCAAATGCAAAGATTATTCATGACTAACCATTAACAACTTTGTTGCGTGCGGGACATGGGGCATGTCAGTGCAAAGAGAGTGTTTCTTTTCCATGTGCGTGACCCTATAACAGTGAGCCAGAATTTTAGGATTAACTGGAATTTTGGGCAGAATATGGCCCAAGAATAGGTTTTAACCCAAATTTGCTTTTAAGCCCAATGATTGGAGCAACTTTAGGATAGTTTTAAACTTAAACTGTTCTTAGTTTTAATCCAACTATTGAAGTTGGTTTTAGTGTAGATAATATCGAAGGTATTAAAAAGTGAAAAGAAAAAGATAACTCAAAGTCCCAAATTAATTCAAGAGCAAATTGGCAGTGACCACTATGTTAATGAGGTTGATTGGCAAGTAATTGATTGTCTTGATGATTAGGATTTTCCTCTTCAACTTATTGGTATTTTGGTTCCATTGAGTGGTCCGGAATCCCGCTTGGTATTTTGGTTCTGTTGAGTGGTCCGAAACCCAATGTTATTTGATTTCGTTGATTCGTCCAAAATCACATTCTTCAGAGATGTAAGCTTCGGGCGAACTGTGTCGCTCTAGCCTTGCATTTTGGTGTATTGTATGTGTTATTGATTGATGTGATTGTTGAATGGTATTGGAAAACATATGTGTGTGTGAATGGCGTGATGGCAACTGTTGTTTGGTTTATGGTTGATGTGTAGTGTGGTACTCTATGTTTTCTGCTAGAAAGTGTTTTACGAAAAATTCAGAGTTTAATAAATGGTGAACTACAAATGGCTTGATTGCTATTTAGGGTACGTAGGCAGTCTAACGAGGAGGTTAGATGCAGCCATAAAGTATACAAAAATTACTACGCATTCTGAATCTTAAGTTGTGCTTTGTCCATATCCCGGAGGTGGGGTATGTTAGATATATGGGTACTTGGTGACGCCAAGTGTCGATCTTGGACGTACGTTGAGATTGGGGCATGACATTCTTGCTTAAAGCAAGACATGACTAGTCGCACTTATGACTCCAAGACTTCAATTCTGTAAAAGAGTACAATTCTGAAGTTTGTCGAATCTGATCACTTCCCAAGTTCTGTAATGAGGGCTTGACTAAATAGCATCTCCTAATGAAGACGTATTCAACTTTTCATTGCCAGCAGTATTGTTCTGCAATAACAATATAGGGCATAAAATTCATTAAGTTTTCGAATTTGATCTCTCTCTCTCTCTCTCTCTCTCTCTCTCTCTCTCTCTCTCTCTCTCTCTCTCTCTTACTGCTTTCTAAAAAGCACAATTAGCTTTTGATGAAGAATTATCAAGCTAGACTTACTAGCTCGAACGATGCGCCTGACATGCATTCTACCACTTCTCAAAGATACAAATGACGTAAGAGGGGTCATGGTCGTGGCAAAAGGCCGAATCTCCAGCAACGGGCCCAAGGTTGACAGAGCAGAAGCCCATCAAAGGGAAAAATTCGACCCCCAAAGTGCGATTCCCCGACTCCTAAAGCTTATAACTTTAAGAATTAAGGACAAAACTCAAACCAATCAAGATTCAATGAAAAAATCCATTAGATAATAAACTATTGGTTCTAAGCCATCTTTGGTGATGAATTAACAATTTGAAGTACCTTTTAGAGGAATTGAAATCCATACTTCAATATAATGTGGAACCTTTTTTTCTTAAAAATGAAATAAAGGATTTTTTTTTTTTGTTGTAAAACAAGAACTATTTCATTCCGAATTAAGACCTAAGAATCTTCACAATTCTGGAATGAATCAATAGCAAAATTGGTTAAGGAGTCATTATCAATATTAAAGTGACCAAGAATTCAATCAAACAAGCCCCTGTAACTCAATGGTAAAGTAACGCCATGGTAAGGCGTAAGTCATCAATTCAGATTTGATAAAGGGCTTTGATTTTTTTCATAAATCATAAAACTCTGGCAGTAGTATTCATATTTGAAGTACGAATAAATATATTGTTGATAGAGAATTTCTCTTAATTCGAACCCATAGCTAATAATAGAATTGGAATAGATATTTTTTGTTTCCTACTCACACCAGCTCATATCCTTGCTTTTCTATCAATCTCTAATTCTAATCTTCACCCCTCTTTACCTGCTTATGTGTTCATGGCACAACACTTTACTACTCAAGCTGGATTATATACTCATCACCAATACATCGCATGATTCATCATGACAGGGGACGAGCTATGTTTTTTTTATTAGAGATTACAATTTGAAACATTACATTGTGTCTATTTTTCATTGATAAATGGGTATTTCCATGGGTTTGCCTTGGTATTGTGTTCATACCATTATATTGAATGATCCCGATCGTTTGATTGTTGTCCATATAATGCATACAGCTCTAAAACCAACCATACTTTTGTATCCACTTTCAAATCCAATTTTAAAATGAAAATCAGATTGAGTAAATTTTATTAAATTAAAAAAATATAAATTAATAACGAAATTCAAATTATTGTAAATACCAAATAAAAATTAGGGGCATTATTATTAATGGATATGATACCAGAATAGACCGATTTTATATCACCCTTCCATTTGAATTAGCAAAAGTAATGTCTCCTTGCATAATATGGATTCCAAACATTCATGATTTAGATGTGAATGGGTCGAAGTGAACCTTTTCATTCCAAATTACAAAGCTCAAACCAATCATGATTCGACTAATCTTGACGTGTTACAGTTCTAGTTCCAAAGAACATTGGTCCCGCTTTTGCTAAGCTTCACCTGATGATATTGCTAAGTATCATTCACATCATTAGAAGTTTGAGACAAACTTTTCACAAGTAGATAATCCTCGAACATACTACCATGGAGATTTTTTATTTTTAAGAGGCATCTGTCCGGATGGAAGATTAGATAACATTATTAAGATATGTTGGTAGTGTTCCCTTAGTGGTCGAACACCTAGTGGCTGAAACCACCCCTCCCCCTTATATATATATATGGATTATTTGTTTGATGTTTTGTTTTAAACTTTATGGATATTATTTTTTGAAAAATTAATTGAGTGAATGGAATTCAAATTTTACCTTATGCATGTGACCAAGGCAATTAATTTATTTCTAGGTATGTCTTGTGGGGAAGTTAGTTGTCTATCAGATAGTGCAACTACGCACACCATTTTGCTTGAACATCATTATTTTACAAATTTTGTCATTTGACAACCCTTTGGGCCCATCCAACCTGATTGAGGGATATGGCGCTACCCTATCATGTTGTCCAATGACACTAAATTAACCACTAAAGATGCCCTTTACTCACCCCGTCTTGGAAGAACGTTGTTGAGATTTAGGGATATTCGAGAGAATAATTACCATGCAGAAACCACTGAAGAGAATTGTTTGGAATATCTTTGTCACTTCATTTGAATATGCCAGAAGCATATTTATGAGAAGATGGAAAGCCTCCCGAATGGCCTATATGTTACAACTATTCGAGCTGCGCCCACCATGTGGTTTCAAAGTGTTTCCTTGCTTTGGTACAACTGTTTAGGACATTCAGAAAGAGATGTGATGCACAGTATCCTCAACCTATCTCACAGGCATCCTCTTACCATAAGTTTGAAAATCATTAATGAACATCTGTCATGTCAATCTTACTCTTTCGGGAAGTTGAGTACTCAACCCTCAAATGCAAAGATTATTCACGACTAACCACTAACAGCTTTGTCACGTGTGAGACATGGGGCACATCAGTGCACTGAGAGTGTGTTCTTTTTCATGTGCATGCACCCGCAATGGTGGGCCAAAAATTTAGAATTAACTGGTATTTTGAGCAGAATCTGGCCTAATAATATGTTTTAACCCAAATTTGCTTTTAAGCCCAATGATTGGAGCAACTTTGGGAAAGTTTAAAACTTAAAACTATTCTTAGTTGAAGTTGATTTTGGTGTAGATAATATCAAATGTATTAAAAAGAGAAGAAAAAGATTAACTTTAAGTCCCAAATTAATTCAAGAGCAAATTGACAGGTAAATGATTGTCTTGATTGTAAGGATTTTCCTCTTCAACTACTGCCTCTAAGGTTCAAGCACTCCCCCTGACTCAGATTGGTTGTAGAATATTATAAGAAGAAAAAAAGAGCAAATTATCAAATCAGGCTCTTTTTTCCGTACATTAACATTTTAGTTATTAACTCGTCATTAAAAATTTAGCCATAATAATTCCAAGTAAAAGAACTACACTTTCTTGAAGACATAGATATGAGTATTGTTTTACAACCCATTACATGAAAAATAATGCTGAGAGTCGCAGAACATGCAAATTGCACATTTTAGCCGTAAAAAAGATTCATCGGAATGGTAAAAACTAAACGGCGAGTAAATGAAAACACGGTTATCCATTGTGTCCGCGAACGCGTGCCAAAAGAGATAACAAACAAGCTGCTGCTAACATTTGACTTCAGGGAAAAGGTGGAAGCAGAAATAAAACTGTTTATGTATCAGGTTAGTGCAAGCATTTTACTCATCATCCTTGTACGGGTACTCCTCTGGAATTTGCTTCAGGAGTTTAACTTGCAACTCGAATGCATCATCACCTCGAAGCATATCACGGATCCAACTAATTTCAGTCTTCATTGATACCTGACCATGGAAACAACGTTACTGTAAGGCAAGAGAGAAAATAAAGAGCCGGAGAAAACTCATACATGACGTCAAAACAGAATCTCTACCACCCTTTCATTTTTTAGGTTTTTATAGAACCTTCAAGACCCATATTCCCATCAGAAAGTGCTTTTAGCCTTGTGTATCAGGTGAAACCCCACAAGCAGGTAATACAAATTTCCTTAGATGCTATAAGTAAAAGTGCATGGGGAATAGAAAATCGAAATCATTTGGTAGGAGGAAAAATGGAAAACTTTCTACCAATACATATTAGAAAGGAATCAATAAAACTAAACTACGACTGAAGCTGAGTCAAAGCACAATAGAGTTATGTAAGGAATAAAACTCCCCCAAGTTTGAAAAAATATATATAAATAGATAGATAACGATGTTACTAGCAGCGAGCTGGCTTTTTTAGATACAACTTCCGTAACTAATATTGTAAATGGAAGAATAAAATTGAAACTACAAGTAGAAAGTTACGGCATTCTCTATGTAAGTCAAAATAAAGCCAATACCAATGAGATGTGTATAAGAGTAAGAAGTTGTATTCTGTTATATAGCGGCCACATAATACCAGTGCAAAAAAGGGAGAACCACAAATCACATAGAGGGGGCACATGTCAAAGCAAGTGCAGTAGATGAGATCACAAGTACAACTCACCATTTCTAAGGCGCCTCTTACAACTCCACTTAAGATATTGCAATAGTAAAGACCTTGGCAAGTATCTGGAAGCTCAACAAAGTCTACCAGAGGATTGTCCTCCAGAACAATACTGCAACATGTTCCATCAGCATCCCAATTTGTAACGGATGCAGTGACCCCCAAGAACATTTTGAAACCAATCTGTAGAAAAAAATATTGATGGAGCCATTATGACAAACAAAAAACTACTTCATATCTTCACCTGGAAACTTGTGGAAATTGAAAAGAAAAAAAAACACAGCAAAAAATGAACATTTTAGATCTAGCGAAGCATGAAAAGATTGCACCAAACACTAGAGGAACTGTCTTATGGATACTCACAATCCTGCCCCATTACCATTTTTCCATCGCAAGATAGAGCCTCAAACGCAAACAAACTGATAGAATAACTGTAATTCCACTTCATGATTCTAAATTCAATATGTTTAGGCCTACTAATATGCTTTGTTACAGAGTCAGTGGACAGGATTCAGCATTTAGCATTTTGACATGTATCAATCAGATATATTAGCAATTAACCATGATCCAAATCTTGGTTTTCAATAACAAACCTCCGCTGTCATCTTCAAGAAAGGAGAAGATTGGACAAGTGAATTAAATTTCCACCAACATTTAGTGAAAGATATTTGCACCAAAAAGTTGAAAAGACTATGGGAAGTAATAGAAGATTCAATAACTTCCATGCAACAGGTACCAAAATTCAGCACAAAAGAAACAGTTTACCAGGTTTTAGAACAATTACGATCCACAGAATATTCAAATTTGAAAGGAAACAGATGTTGGTGACAAACCTTTGCAATTACTTCAGCTGTCTCTTTGAAGTCAACACATCTAGATACATTAGACTTTGCTAGAAACTCATCAATTAATCGAATGCCGATATTATAGCCCCTGAGATACAATTAAATTGTCACGTAATCAGCTAAACTGAAAATTAACTACATTTATATCAAAAGTTATGGTTACTGGTCATCAAACATTGCACGTCACCAAATAAAAGTTGTCCTCCTTGCAACACATTTATAGCTCAAAACATAGATTGACATAAATTAACAGCCATAAACAGAATCCTACAACAATGAAAAAATGAAGAAAACAAGATAATTGTCGATGCATGCAAGCACACACTTCCATATAATGTAAAAGCTAGAACTAAACTTCTAAGAAAGGCATAATTCTCAGAGAAAAAAGAAAGAAATGTAACATCAAACTTGAATATAGAGAATTAAAGTAGAGCAAAAAAAATTACATTTGATCAAGCTGCTTGTTAACCTCTTCAACCTCCTCAAGATCCGTGAGCAGCTGGCGCACAATCGCACCATACGTCAACGTAAACAACTCCGCATTCTGAAACCAATTCAATTTCCAAATTATGAGGATAGAGAAAACATTAGTGATTTAAAAACATGTTTGGATGCTGAGAAAAATAAAAATAAAGTTAACTGGTTTTGGGGTTTCACTTACCACACGTTCCACGTTGGCAAAGATTGCATCACCAGATCGAGGGCCAACTGGAGGCATGGTGATCTAAGATAAGACTCAGAAGTTTGAAGGTTTCTCTGCAAAATTACAAAAAAAAACTCAAACTTTTAGGCCTCGTTTGATAACCATTTTGTTTTCAATTTACTGTTTTTGAATTTTAGATTTTAGTTTTCATTTGAAAAACATTAATAACATAAAGCTTGTTTGGTAACAGTTACAGTTTTTTTTTTTTTTTGGTTATTATAAAAAAGAAACTAAATACCACTAAAGATGATTTCTTTTCTTGTAATTGTTTTACGTGGCTAGTAAATTAGTAATATATGTTTTTCACACAACTAAACAAATTATACACAACTATAAACATAAGAACAAATTAAAAAGAAAGAAAACACAGTAGAATTTTAATATAACAACATTAACATACATCAATGTCTGTAGTAAGAACAAACCAAATAACACAAATCAATATAAATCCACTCACCTTCGCTATGACATTCCAATAACATAAAAGCAAAACACCCCAAGAGTGAACAGAACCTCGTTCATTTTCCCATAAAACTCAATCCACCAATCTTATAAGCCAACAAGCCATTTTCTCTGGACATTGTTTTTCAAAAGCAGCTTTTACACACTTTTAATTACCTTCAAGTAAATATTAATGTTATGGTAACTCCATGACACATTGACATACCTTATTGTTCTTTTGAATATAGGACATGTAGATTTAGATACTATGGATAGTAGTTTATCACTCCACTTTGTGTACAGAGTAGTCTAACTGTCTAAGGTCTTGTTTCCTAAAGGAAGAGCTTTCTTATATAAGTTTTCTTTTTGAAGATGGATCTGACCAAATGCATTTATCGATTCCTTATGCAATGTTTAGATGAGGGACTTTCAAAGTCCCAAAGAACATTGGACTCTATTCTTAAAACAGCACTACAAGAGACTACTGAAGTACTCAAAACGCTTCAATGCTACTCTAGAACACTAAAATTGCACTACAAATGTATAGCACCTACTCTAGAACACAGGTGAAGGACTCAAGTACAGAGCTTGAGTGCAGGTCAGTAAGCTCCTTATGGCCATAGTCAACACATCCAAATGTGTCAACTTTCAACCCCTCTCAACATAAATCAAATTACCCAAGATCCTTTCGGCCATAGCCGTGTTGATTAGAAGCAGACACCAAGAGCTTCAGTCATCAAACATCTTCTAAACCCTAATCACCAAATTCTCTCCATACATCGACCGACCGACTACGAAAATATCCCAATTCCCAAGTTGAAGCAAAATTCATAAATGCCATGAGGAATCAGTGCACAGAACCAAATCGCATACAAAAAGATCATTAACAACCAAATCTCAGTGCAAATCTCACGCAAATTATCAAGAAATCACAAGCAAAACCAGTTTACTGGTAGTGACAGTCCCCTAAAGAAACCCAATCAAATATATCAAATCACATTTAAAATTCAATTGTATACACAAATTTTTCGTACCTTTTAAACGACAAATTGCAATTACAGTGAGAGTCCACAATTCCAGCGTGAGGAAGGAGAGGAGGGTGAGATCAGAAAGAGAGAGAGAGAGGCATGAGACGAGGTGAGGTCGTGTCTCGACTGGAAATGGTACTGGGCCTTTCTGTGTTGGCCCAATGGGCCTAAGTTATACAACATATGAACAGTGACAACTCCTCATTGCAAAAAGAGTAATGTGCCGACCAAATTTTTAGACCACATTTGCAAATCATGTGATGTATCATCATAGACAATAAACACGTTAATCAACAATCTAATCATATGATTTATAAAATTTATCTAATATTTGATCTTCCTAGTATTTACCCATGCAAAAACGCCCTGGCCACTTATTAGCACAATCTCCTTATTAGAAGTTGAATAACTATTCAACTAATTATACAGCCGTCTGCTGGAAAGAACATGGACGAGTACTTGCCATTGGTAACTACACTCCTAGCAACTGGTCATGGACAGATCTTGAAGAAACTCCCACGATCAATTTTGGAATTAAAATGGTGTTGCACACTTAGGGCTTAGGTCGATCATCGCTAGTTTACATCGCTGATCAGGTACTTCATAGTTGATTCATATCATATGTAGTTATCACTACGAAAACCAGCGGGTAACAATTGTCACACTTTTAGCAATAACAATCCTAGCAACAACCGCACTTGCTATGTGGCAATTGGTCTTTTTCCTAGCAACAACCGCACTTGCTCTACAACAATTAACCTTTTTTCTTCTTGTGTATGCACTTCGCTTATTTGTAACTTCCATCCCAAAATTGGTCATGTACAGATCATGAAGTTGGTGGAGTCACTTTTAGAGTTACATTGGTCATTCAACTTTGCTACGAGGTGTTATTTGCATTGCAAATGAACAGTTAGGCTAGACGTACATGATATGTTTCACCAACATTTACTACAACCAGTAGAATGTATCAACAAAGTATCGATATATTTTCAACAAAATCAATACAATACCGATGCACACGCAAGTGACATTGTTAACAGAATTTTTCGTAACACACCAATATACATGCACGTAAGGTATAAGTTATCCCCCAACATACAAATGCTAGGTTTAATATTCTCAACACACAATTTAAACAGATGAATGCAGGAGTACCAAAATAATAGAAATTGCAGCAGCAGAAAGCACATACGAAAGCAATATTAATAACCCAAATTACTGACAATACACAACCACAAAAGAAAACATTAGATTCACTTCTACTCCTCAGACCAGGAGGCTGGGACAAGCATCAATGAGCTTGAATTCAAAAACCACCGCGGAGGCGGAGTACAAGATGAAGGGTGGACTCCTTCTGGATGTTGTAGTCGGCGAGGGTCCTTCCGTCCTCGAGCTGCTTACCTGCAAAGATCAACCTCTGCTGGTCCGGAGGGATGCCCTCCTTGTCCTGGATTTTAGCCTTGACATTGTCAATAGTGTCGGAGCTCTCCACTTCCAAAGTAATGGTCTTCCCGGTAAGGGTCTTGACGAAGATTTGCATACCACCACGGAGACGGAGAACTAGGTGGAGGGTGGACTCCTTCTGGATGTTGTAGTCGGCGAGGGTGCGGCCGTCCTCGAGCTGCTTGCCGGCAAATATCAGCCTTTGCTGGTCTGGGGGAATACCTTCCTTGTCTTGGATCTTGGCTTTGACATTGTCAATGGTGTCGGAGCTTTCAACCTCGAGGGTGATGGTCTTTCCGGTTAGGGTTTTCACAAAGATCTGCATCTGTTTAGAGAAAAAAAAAATCGTAAATCAATGCCCTTAATTACTTAAGACCCCGTTTGGTATCAGTTTCTTTGTTTTCGAAACAAATGACTCCTAACATTCATCATTTGTTAAAACTAAAATTTATTTTTCAAATTGAATACAAAACAACCTCCACTATTTTCTTGTAATTTATACAAAATTTATTGTAGCAAAGTAACTAATCAAATCAAACGAATATATAAAATTTTAATCAAAACTTGTGTCCTAAATTTCCAATGTTCTCAGGCGTTCATAAAAAAAATGAAAAACAAAAAATAATTCGAGGAAATAACTGATTGAATCAAACAATCAAACCCTAAAAAAATACTGAAGAACGTAAACTGCAGAATATGATGGGAAATATGTAGAAACCTTGAGAGAGAACGAGAGCCAGCTAGAGAGAACTTCTATATGCCTTTGCTTTCAACGATGAAGGATTTGGCATCGAACAGCCTTAATTTATATAGGATCGATTGCCGACTTAATGCATTAAAAGCCACAAGTCTATGCCACGCGTAAGGATAAATTATTTTCCTTGGCATGCACGCCAAGGTTAATTAGGATATTATTAGCTCTTATAAAAAAATAGAATCCAAATTTTAGAAAATCACGGATGCTAGATTTCAAATTTACAAACAATTTGTTTGGAAGATTTTGAAGTCCCAAATCTAGTAAAATTTTATCCTTGATAGATAACGACTGGTTGAACCATACTTTTGAGTTTTTAGGATACCAACTGTTTCTGAAATTGGCTAAAATTAATTTTTTTTTTTTTAACAATAAAATTGACACACCCCGACCTAAATCGAGGCATGATGGTCGTCATGTGAGGGTGACGTAACCATGTGTACGGAAGCAAAATTAAACGAAGAAATATGAACGAATAAAAACCAAGCCAAATAAAAGCACTAGCCAGGGAAGGTACTAGTGACGAGATTTAGTGTGATTACACAACCAGAGCATAAATAGTCTAAGTGCAGTCAAGCAAAAAAGTATTAAATTCAAATAACATCCAAGGGTGTCCTACATGAGGGATGGTCTGTCAGAACTTCCGTTAGAATCCTCGTAAGCCACCAACGAACACTACCTAAAACCTAGAGGGGCGAAAAACATAAAGCGTGAGTGCGCAAAAACAAAGCTTTTCAAAATCATTTCATTTCTCAAAAGTTCTAACCCCTCGCCGTAAAACCTGTCATGCTCAGCAATAGCGAAAATCAATTGTATGCCAAAAGTATGCCATGCCAAAGTATCTCAGTGAATAAATATAAATGCTAGGTATCAAATCAGCCCTCGGCTGAATCTATAGCTCATAATCAATCTCAATCATATCAAATATCCTGCACACAAATCAACACCACCTCTAGTGGTCTGCAAAACATAACTGAGTATAGAATAAATATGCTCTAGTGCTACAATCATGTGAAGACTGTGCGAATAATTGCGGGTCACCTACGACTCGAACCCACTTATAATGGTCTATACGACAAGACTGTGCACCTAACTTGGATCCAAGGTGAACATATGGTGCGGGAGGTGAACATCACGTGAAGGACTGTGCCCAAACTCTGGGCGGGAGTTAACATCAAGGTGCAGGTTTATGAGCTCTCAACACATCATATCATTTTCATCATAATATTACTCATCATCACCAACATATAAACTTACCTGACACTTACCTGAGTGCCCGCAACGTCATCAACCATATATGGGACTCATAATACACAATTAACATATATGTATATTTGGCATGGCAATTCATTTCAACTCAAACCATTTAAATAAGTTTTCTGGGAAAAACCAAGTATATACTTATATACTGAAAACAAAAGCCCACTCACTGGGTATGTAGCCGGGTCGTAACCCCCGCGCCTCGCCTAGCTATGCTCGTTCTCTGAATAGGTCTCACCTATATGAGAAGCAACTATAAAAACGTTATTTTAAAGCACATAAACGAAACTTGGAAATAAGTTTTCATACATAGCTCAATTTTGGTATTTGAATATACCAACGTGATCTACACAACCTTAGGAACAACCCCATGCGCGCCCCCACGTGTGGCCACGTGCCAGGCACACTGACGGTAACCCTAACAGCATTAGGGAATGCCTTGTCTTTTCCGACGAGTCGCCGGACGCCGGCGATTGTTCGCCGGACGCTGGCGACTGTTCGCCGGTTTCTGGGAAATTTTAAAAACCTTGTAACTTCTTCATTTTTCATCCAAATTTCACGAAATTTGTCCCAAATCAAAGCTTACAACATGAGGAACAAGATCTTACCAATGTCGTGACTTGAAATCCTCGAGATGTCGCCGGAGAAGCTTCGAAACTTTGGCCACTTCAAACTCGCCTAACTCGACTTCCCAACATCCAAATTCTTCTAACGAACTACTCTGAGCCTCGTGAGGACCTCCTAAAGCTCCCTATGAGCTTAAAATTCCCAAAAACATAAGTTTTTACATTTGCATGAACAGTACCTCAAATCGGGGTTAGGGTTTTCATGAGTTTTTGAAGCTTTTCTTACTTGAAAATGGTACCAATCGACTCGTAACACCTTTGACAAAAAAAAAACTCGTAACACCACGAAGAACACAATGAAGTTCTTTAAACCTTCGATTTGCAACGTTTAGGAGGGTTTTAATGCTTGTCCATATGAGAAAGAAGAAGAGAGAAAGAGTGAGTTTGAGATGGAGAGAGCACGGGAGAGAAGAGAGAGAAAGGAAAAAGTGATGTGTGTATGTGGTCCAAATCTAACCAACCAATCACAACAAATAATTTTCTAACTTCCAATTGGGTCAAAAATCTTAGGAATTTAACATAATTGGACCAAAACCTAAGCTCAATTCACAAACGCACAACCAACGCTCAAGTACATTTAGTAACTTCACACCATCGATGCAAAAATTCTGGGACGGGTTGTGACAAAAATGTATTTCTGACTGATTGCATAGTTACAAGACGTACAGTCATATGGAAAAAGAAAGAAAAGAACTTTTGAAACACACATGTTAGATGCCTCACTTAGGCGATTTAGTACTATAGTCTAGTATTATTAATCTTTATTTGTAAGTGAGAGATTTTATGTTCGATTCTCGTCAAATGCAAATTTGAATCACATTATTGCTAGTTCGTTGTGAGGCTAAGCACACTCCCGTACTCCTTAGTGTAGATAATATTGTTTGATAAAATTTATAAAAAAAAAAAAGGGATGTCTCACTTGTATTATGACACTTGATGTACGAGACATAATATTTATTATGACGTTATACATATGATTGAAGGAGGGAAATAGGAAGAGAGTGTTAGGAAAAAAGATAAACACAAAGTTTAATATCCAACTTGATTATCTCCTCCAATTTAGACACAAGATTAGTGTACATAGATTGTGGCCCTTATAAAGTACTAGCAAAGATAACACACTTTGTGTTGAGAAACATATTTTTTAAATATTTGTTTTTTAATTTTTTTAAGAGAGCAGTTATTTGTTTTTAACAGGTTGGTAGGCATCCCAAAAAAATAGGGGTTGGCAGTTAGGAAAGAGAGAGAATGAGTTGAGAGAGTATTGATAAAGTCACATTGTTATGGAGTTTAGAAAAAAAAAGTAAAAACTTGTTTGTACAAAATTACTTTAATAGCCACATTGTTTTTTTTTTTCTAATATCTTCTTTCAGTTTTGTATTAAAGGGTATAGTAATAATTTTATTAGTTTTTGGTTGACAATGAATGTTTTACTAATTTGGAGTTTATCCTAAATTGTATTAAGTGGCTTTGAAGGAGTTTACCCTAAATTGTAAATTCGTAGGGGATAAATTGGTGGAAACAATAAAAAAAATACGAGTGTGATTTTTCTTTTTTATAATGATATTTAACTCTATGGGAATTGAGATATTCTAGTCTAAGGGAATGGGTATTCAACTTTTTTTTTTTAAGAGAAACGATAGCTTTTATTGAATCAACATAAGTCAACCAACATCAACGATGGCCTCCACAATCGGATTCGGAGGCTCCTTAAACCAATAAAACCCAGTAAGCAAAGACATAGCCAATTTAGTTATACCATGTTCCGCAACATTCGCAGAACAGTGCACAAAACAAGCCTGTAATACTAAAAACAGAAACTTTTTATTTTTTTAATGAACAAAAATATCACTGTAATACTAAAATTGTTTAAAGGGTAAATTACATAATACCCCTTCATGTTTGAGGTCTATTACAATCTCATACAACATTTTAAAAACATTTCACTTTCATACCTCAAGTACTATTTTATTTCAATTTCATACATCTGTTACATTTTCCATCCATTAATCCGTTAAGTACTGACGTGGCTGCCACATTTGTGTCATGCGGCTGCCAATGTGTGCCACGTGGCAAAAAAAATTAATTAAAAAAAACCTAAATTTTCTCCCAAAAAAAATTGAAATCCATCGCATCCCAAGAAATCCAAATCCCTTTTCCCCCACCCCCACCCACCCAGCTCACAGAGATGTACCTCATCTAGATCCATCTCCCCCTACGTCACCCCAGAGTCTTTTACTCCCGGTGGGACGCACCTCACATTTCTTACCCATCTCTTTCTTTTCTCTCAAAATCCATTTCTCTCTAAAATGAAAAATAGTTTTCCTTCTCTCTTAGAACCCTAATTGCGCCTCCATGGCTACATTTTTGTTCAAACCTCAGAAAAATAATCCATCACACTACAAGACCATACGAACAGCAGAAATTTCAAGGTAAAATCTACCCCGCCTCCCAAAGTCTTTGTTACTGTTGGATTTCAAAAATGATAATGGAGGAAAGCAAGCATGTGCTTGATCCGTGTAGGAACATTCATACCCAAACCCTCCATTCTCAAAGCAAAACATGGATGCTATTTCCAGATCCGCAAAAACAAACAAAGGTAAAATCTTGTTCTCCGTCAAAAATTCATCTACGCTCTGTTTTGTGCATAAAGGCCTCATATCCATGATGTTGAAATATTGAAAAATTGTGTGTTGGCTATTGTGAGGGAGCTCGGGTTTACAACAAAACAGTCAAATAGTACCAGAAATGGGCAGATCCAAGGTCGATCGTTCAAAAATCATCCATTTGCAGGTACAACTCAGTCACTGCAGCCCTTTTTTTATATTCTGTGTTCCTAGTAACTGGTTAAGCACAATTTTTTTGTGATTGATGAATGTTGGTGTACTGTGGATGTAGTTGGGTAAGGTTTCTGGGTTTGTTTACGGGGGTGGGGGGTTGCGGGAGGTGGGTTTCAGTTTTTTTATTTTTATTTTTTATTTTTTATTTTTTTAAAGAAGATTCAGGTGTTTTTTTAATTAAAAATTATTTTTTTGCCATGTGATGTGCCACGTTGGCAGCCAAGTCAGCACTTAATGAATTAATGAATGGAAAATGTAACGGATGTATAAAATTAAAATAAAATAGTACTTGAAGTATGAAAGTGAAATGTTTTAAAGATGTATTATGTAATTTACCCTTTTTAAAATGACTCATCTATTTTGCCCTTCACGCAGACATCAATTGCCCCAGTTTGGACGATGCCGTTTATTGCCCAGAATGGAGAAGGTCACTAGACCAACTAACCAACTCTGAAAGCTAGACATTGTTGTTCTGTTTTAAATTCTACTCGCTCCCAGCCAAGGTCTAAAATATCGATGATATCGGAAATATCGGTAGTCCAAAAATACAGAAATTTTGATGGAAATATCGGGATATTATCGATATCGATAAAAATTGAATAAAAACCACGGAAATTGTAAGAAAAACTTAGAAATTTTTATTGAAACTTTGCATGATGTTTATTTAGTCAATTATCTATTAGTTTATCACAAAAAATTGGAAGGAAATGCATTGCATGATGGATTTAACTGATTTAAGTTGATTATATAGCGAGCTGGCAAACATTGTGAGTGTAGAAAATATGTAGTAATTAATAAAAGAAATTTAAACACACCCTAATCATTTCTATATAATGAATTAGTACAATATTTTACACTTTATACATTGCATGGTAAGATATATGAGTGAGTTAGTACCATATAGAGTTCCTATGAGGTTCAAAATTTTCACTATCTTCATCATCTCTATGTGTAGAGTAAGTGTATTGTGAAGAGTAGTCATCAAATGATAAATCCCCAAAATAGTTTTGCATGTAATTGTTAACATGCCACCATATGGATCCGAGATTGGTTGACGTTGTCCATAAGCAAAATCATTTGAAGATTGAGTCTCAGATTCTTTCCACTCATATGGATTCGAGATTGGTTGACGTTGTCTATATATATATATATATAGAAATATGACTACAACTAATTAGTTAGGTGAGTGAACGTGGTGAGTAGTTCAAAAGTAAATACTTGAAAAGAAATTGTCAAAGATTTATTGTCATGTGTAAATTTGTTTCTTGCAAAAAGAATTCAAAACAAAACCATATATATAAATATTTTAGCATATTTTCACAAAAACATAAGTGATATAGTGGTTAAGGTGTTGAACGAATAAAATGGGAGAGGTTCGAATTCCCTTGGTGTTTTTTTAAATATAGAAATTTATCTTAGATAATAAATATTAATCGATGATATAAAAAATATCGATAATCTAAAAACACCAAAATTTCAATAAAAATATCGAGATATTATCAATATTTAAGAGCTCTCAGATATCCACAGCACAGCTGTCACTCAAATTAACCAAACCCAAAACTAGTGCTCTCATCGGCGCGTCGACTATCTAATGAAATGCCTGCGCGGGCAAATGACCAAAGCCACTCTCCCCCTTGCACATATTTTTAAGTTTATTTAATTATTTGTTTATTCAATAAATATCTATCTCAAAGCCCCAATTTTCTGTTCACTTTTTTCGTCTTCCCAAACAGCTATCTAGTAAACGCGGTCGAGAGTGCTCGCTCAGGCTCATCTGATATTTGGGGTTAGGGTTTTTCCTCGATCCGACTCGCCAATTCCAAAACCCTAATTATCAGATCGGGTAATTCGTTCTTCGATCCCCCTACCGATTTCTGTTCGTCTTTGTTCTAGGGTTTTTGATGGTTTAATTTCTGGTCTGAATTTTAGGGGTTTTGTATAAATTGGAAATCTTTTCTTGTTTTTCTTTAGATTGATATTATTCTGAGACGTAGAATTAATTTTTATTATTTACAGGATGCTGTGGAAAAAAAATTGGGACTTAAGTTCTTTTTGGTGTTCTTATTTTTAATTTTTCCAGTAAATTACTTGAAAAATATATTATTTTCATGTTTGATTAGATGAAGCCGAAAATTTTGGTGCTTTTTTCGAACCCTCTTTGTTTTTGGGTGTCAATTAGTTTTTCCGAGGGTGAGATTGCAATTGATTAGATATAGATTTTGTTTACTCCCTTGTGATTACGCAGTTGATTAGTCCGGATGAGTTGCGAAAATTCTTTTGGATTATCTGATCAGTTCTTTTTATGTGTTATTATCTTGATTATATATGATGGAGGGCATGATGATTTGAATTTTTTTGTTTAATGTGATCCAGGTCTGAGCATTCCGGTTAGCAGGGCCGCTTAGTTGCATCAGCTAAGTTTCATGTCTGACGTCGATGTACAGCTTCCCACTGCCTTTGGTATGTTTAGGGCTAATTCGTAACTCATTTGTGTGTGTTTATGTGCTTGAACGCATGCTTGTGTGCGCCTGTTTTCGAATCCAATTGGATAACCTGGATAATAGCTCCAGGACGTTTGATTGGTTGAAAAACTGGGTACCTATATGCTCGAGAGCATTTTTAGTCACCGATATTCAATACTGTTGCAATTTAGTAGACATGGAGTTTGAGAAATTGGTTTGTTGTTGTTTATCAAGAGATAGTTTCAACTAGTTTAATTCAGCAATCTGACCAACCTGATTTACTCAAGAAACCAAGCTAAACTGCTTATCTGGACATTTTTTATAACCTACATGGTTTGATTTGGCTACAATTCTTTCTGAAGGCATTGGTTCAGTTGTTTGGAATATGTATATGTACTGGTCAAAATATAGGGTTGTGGGTGTGGGGATTTGAACTGTAGGCATTAAAGTTATGGGTAACTGTTGCTTCTTAGCTTCTTATCTAC
This sequence comes from Crataegus laevigata, assembly GCA_963580275.1. Lineage (NCBI taxonomy): Eukaryota > Viridiplantae > Streptophyta > Magnoliopsida > Rosales > Rosaceae > Crataegus > Crataegus laevigata. The sequence goes on from OY756946.1 coordinate 9,224,703, forward strand.
TGAACACAGCAGAGCATGGACGATCGGAAGTCATTTTCACTTTTATATAATATAACAGCAAATCTATATACCTTACAGTAAAAAGCCCACTAAATTACATCTCTTTTCCTAAAAGCTTATAGAAAGTGATGGAGCTAGGCTACTGCATTATAATTTAGTGGGCTTTTTACTGTAAGGTATATAGATTTGTGTCTAGTTGTTTGATATTTTCTAAATAATTGTACGTAAAGTGGGAGAGCATACCATTCTTAGGAATCCGAGTTATGCTTAAAACTAAAAAATTTCACCGCATTGTATGAAAGTGATAAAAATGATAAGTTTATACGCTTGTAGAAGGCTACCCCCTTTATTTTCCCCTCAGTTCTCTTGATTGCTGATGATTTTTTCTGTGCTTATACATAGTTGGAAAGTAAAAAATTCTGATTTATTGATCCTTCAGAGTGCAAAACGAGAGTATAGATAATTTGGTTAAGACCGTGGAAAAAAAATATCTGCTGCTTTGTGGTCTAATTTTGCATGAGGGGACTGGAGTATGAAAGGCTATTTTTCATGACATCCTCGCATTAGGTTTTTGTTTTCACTCTTTTAACATTGGATTAGTGCTTTAAATTTTTGATGATCTTATGAGATGTGAGCATCTATTGTTGCCTTGCTTGTCTTTCATCCTCTCTTGTGCGTCCGCCCATTTATCTAATTGAATTGCTGTTTCTTGGGTTCAGATCCCTTTGCCGAGGCAACTGCTGAGGACTCGGGTGCTGGGACAAAAGAGTATGTACACATCCGTGTACAGCAACGCAATGGCAGGAAAAGCCTGACTACTGTGCAGGGATTGAAGAAAGAGTTTAGCTACAACAAGATACTCAAAGACCTTAAGAAGGAATTTTGCTGCAATGGTACTGTTGTCCAGGACCCAGAACTAGGACAGGTGCGTGCTTAACAGTAAAATCTATAATATAGTTTCTAGTACAGCCCCTAATTGTTGTATTGCTGTTTGTCTGCAGGTCATTCAGCTTCAAGGTGATCAGCGAAAGAACGTATCTACCTTTCTAGTCCAGGTAGTTTGCAGAAGGGTTTGATGACGTTAAATGTTGTACATGTCGTATTATAAAACTGTCGAAGTTGCTTCCTTGATTATTCCATTAGATGGTCTTACAGAGCCAATGTGGAGGAGTCTGGTCCTGATTCACATTTTTGTATTATACAGGCTGGGATTGTGAAGAAAGACAATATCAAAATTCACGGTTTCTGAGCCGTTGCAACTTGCAGCAACATCGACCTCTGCAGAATGCGTCTCTCTGAAGTCTGAACCCTCAGTTGAGAAGTTTGTTATCTGAATATTGTGTCGTCTATAAGCCGGTCTGCTATGTGGATTGTGTTTCCGGTGTCTATTAAGTTTCTATATACTGTGATGTGGGACACTTACGAAGCGTATGACAACTTGTGGCTGTCTTAATTTCAATGTCTATGAAAATATTACGCTTTTACCTAGATTTCACTTGCAAACTCTCTATCGAGGGCCAAAATAAAATTATAACAATTCTAGAAATGAGACAAAATACCGCATTTTATGTTAATATGACAACGTATAGCATATTAACATAAAATGCTGTATTTTGTTAGATCCTCGTTAAATTTTCTATTAGTTTGATTGCTAAATGATGGTGTGGCAAATGTAGGGTCATATTTTTGCTGATATGAATGTTAAGTTTTAGCCCCGTAGACAAAAAAACTAATAAAAAAATGTTATTTATTTTAAACCAAATAAAAAATGTTATACAACAACAAAATGTTTTCTTACTAAACGAGGGTAAATAAAAAATATTATATAAAATTAACAAAATCGATTTGGGCCCTACATCCCAACCTCTTCTCCATTGTGGTCCTACATCCCCACCGCATCTCCTCCTCCTTTCTCCGCTCCTTTTATCTCCTTGTTCCCTTTTACCTCCGCCTCCTCCTCGTCCTACGGATTCCTCTCTTTCCCGAATCAGCGCAGTTTCTGCAACGAAGCACCTCCTCCATGACCCATGTGCTCGCGGGCAAAGACTTGAGATAGATAGCCAGTCGAACTTGGAAAACTTTTTGTTTAATTAAACTGTCAAGACTCCTAAACCGAGCTGATTCTACAACTCTGAAGCTGTTTAACCAAACTGTCATATTTGTTGGTTGCCAACCCAAACATATCTCGCCAGACTGAATTTGCGTAGGCTGCCAACTCAAATTTGTTTAACCAAACAATATTTGTGTTGACTGATAGTAAAGCCGTTAGTATTTTTCACACATAGCGTTGATATGTTAGTTAAATTGAAAGTCCTTTTTACATTACGCAGTGTATTATATTTATAGAGACATGTATGCCTTGGATGATAAACTGTACAAGCGATTTCGACTGCACCATGCTTCCTGAAACTTCATACCATTTAGAGACCACCCCTGCTAAACATTATCACATCGCCACCACATGATAATTACAAGCAGCACGCAATTGATGCTATTGGAACAAGCTAATCACATTATCTTGACAGTTTGCTATCAAACTATCAAGATAATTTCCCCATGGCTAGTCAAGTTTTACCCCGATATTCTAAAGCCCCATGACATTTCAATCTCCCAGGCTCTTTAAATATCCTTGCATTTTCAACATAATTGCCAATAGTTTTCAGAAAATACCATGACTATTAAAACCACAATAGTATCCAAAAAAAAATTGATTGAAAATTATCTTGATTTTCTTTCAACTTTAACAGCTCCAAACATACGATCTGATAATAAAAAATAAAAAAAATTTAAATAGTTGAGAATGAATTTTATATTGAAACCGCACAAACAAAACCCTAACAAGACGCTTACTTCAGATATTTCACCTGAACCTCACGATATTTGCAGTTGGCTTGGTCGCAGAAAAACATGCAATTGAAAAAGTTGTTTCGCATCCAAACAAGAAAGGCAAAGATATTACTTCCTTCCTTATAGCTGTCCGTCTCAATGACAATTACAAAATCTTTAAAGTATCAAAAGCACCCCGACCCACATATATGAAAAAGATCTTACAAGTAGTGACAACCAAGTATTTCTCATGCCACTCTCTTTAGGTAAGAATTTTGATTTTCTTTAAATGTTGCCAACTTTATTTGGCTAACTCCGTCTGTGTAAGTTTATCTTACATTGCCGGTCCCAAGCCCGGATAAAGAAGGAGGGGAAGGGCGTCAGGTAGTGACAGCCGGCACTCCTAAGCTACGTCGAATCCTTATGAAAATGAATCTTAAATGAAATTACGCTAAAGCTAGGGCGTCACCCATAAGTGGCGCGCTGTGTGATGACACATGACCAAGCACAATGGCGTTCTAGGATTCATATAACCGACCCCACTTAGTGGGAAAAGGCTTTGTTGTTGTTGTTGTTGCCAACTTTATTTGGCTAAACAGTAAACAGTGAGAGCCCAATGTATTCATTTCTGATATGAATGTCTGTTCAGTTAATTAGAACATTTTTAAACTAAGTTTACAATTAATAAAAAATAAACACGTTAATCAACACTTGAATAATAATTTAATCATCAACAATCAAATTATTTGGTTACGAGATTTGGTTTATAAATTGAGAAATGTTGAGGAGACTATCTCAAAGTAAGGCTCTCCGTGGATTCTCTGTCACTCCATATTCTTGGCACAAATTTTTTTAACATTGACACCAATAGCAGAGCTAGGAAATTTTTACCGGGTGGGCTAGCTTAAAAATTTAAATCTTTATAAATAAAAAAACTTGATATTGTATTTTTTATAGTGTCAGCTAGCTTAAAAAAATTCATAAGGTGAGCCAAATTTTTTTGTAATTAAATAAATACGTGTTAAAATTAAGCAAATCTAAACTTTTACATATACAAGAAGTGATAAGAAAAATAATGTAAGAAAAAAGATGGTTTGCAAACTGTATTATATAATTATATATAGTTAAACCTAGAGAATTTGAATTAGTGACTAAATATTTGATGGGTTACATTCGAAAATCAATCAAAATTACATATAAAATTTTATTTTTCACCACAAACTAACTGAGCCACAGCCCATAATCACCCTTAACTTGGCTCCGCCTGTGATTGACACACAAATTGTATAAAGAACATAAAATAATGAAAAATTCATAAAAAATCACATTTAAAATAGTCTCCTTAGTATTTTTCTTATAAACTTGATATCTCTTACATTTCCCTCTTTATTGACTCTCCTCACACACACACACACACACACACACACACACACACAAATACACTGTGGACTGGTTCATGCTTGCCACTTGTACCTCCCAAGAGGTTCTAGACCCTTCATATCCTATCCTCTTCCGACGTGTCCATCTTCTTTTTTACATATACGTCACCCTCCTCCTCCTTAAATAACCACTCTCCTCACTCCAATCTTCTGACTTGCGAACGCTAAACCCCCAAATCACCCCATCTTATCATCCTCTCTCTCTCTCTCTCTCTCTCTCTCTCTCTCTCTCTCTCATCAATCAATGGCAACCATGGCTTCCACCCTCACCTCCTCATCCCTCACCGCCAAGCTCCAGAAGTCCTCCCTCCTCGACTCCTCCTTCCATGGCGCTCCCATGGTCCGCCTTCAGCCGGCCAAGGCGGCCCCCGCCAACAACGGTGGCCTCTCTGTCTCCATGTCCGCCAACGGCTTGACCCCCTCCTACGACTTGAGCGCTTTCAAGTTCGACCCCATCAAGGAATCCATCGTCTCCCGGGAGATGACCCGGCGCTACATGACTGACATGATCACCTACGCCGACACCGACGTCGTTGTCGTCGGTGCTGGCTCCGCCGGGCTCTCCTGCGCCTACGAGCTCAGCAAGAACCCCGACGTTCAGGTCGCCATCATCGAGCAGTCCGTCAGCCCGGGTGGAGGTGCATGGCTCGGTGGCCAGCTCTTCTCTGCCATGGTAATTACTGTCATTTATGATTAAAAATTATTAATTATTTGAAACTTTAATTAATGATTTTTTGTTGTTTAATTATGATTTTTGGTCGTATTAAGGTGTCCCGGGTGCTTAATTTTTGGCCTTTTTTCTGGGGAATTGTTTGTTAATTTGAAATTCATGCTTGTCCGTAAAATAAATGAAACGTTTGAGTGTGACACGTGTCGCGCGTGCCCCGTCTTGTTTGGATAATTTGACCTGTATCGTTGTGCATGTCTGTTTTTATTTGCATAAATATTCGTTAATTTATTTTTTGTAATTAATTAAATAGTTTGATATATATATATATATATATATATATATTTTTTTTTTTTTTTTTAACAATCGATATCATTTATCATAAAGAGAGGGATGATGTAGTTCAAATTTGCTTTTGACGAGAATTGAATTTAAGACATCTTACTTATCAGTGAAAATAGCTGTACTACCTAGTGACAATAGTTTGATATTGTTGTATTTTCATTAGAAAATCAAACAAATTTTCTATATTTTGTAGAAAAGTAAATCCTTATTAATTAATTCAAAATAAACAATATATATATAGATTTCATCTGTGCACTAATTAATCACAATTAGATTGCTTGATTATGGTGAAATTCATGGAAGCGAGATTATCCCGCTATTTTTGGTTAACATTACAACAATCACAACCAAGTCTTATTCCGTTAAATGGGGTTGGCGGTATATTTGGTTAGCTTTGAAATATAAATTGTACTTTTAATTTTCATAGCGTTCATTTCTCACTTGAACATTTTATCTTGTAATTTGGAAAGCAATATAAATTTCGAAAAAAATTTAGGGTCTGTTTGGTATCTTATTTGAATTTTTTTTATCATTTTTCAAAACATTTCTTAAGAACATTTCTTGAAAACAATTTTCTTTAAGATTCAAAAACTTGATTTGTTTGCGATTTAAAATTTTTAAATCTTACGACTTAAACTTGATTGGATTGGAGTAGAGACGAAAAAAGTAAAAAAAAAAGAGGAGAAAGAAAGAAGAAAAGAGAGATATATATTTGGAGTGAGAGGGGAGGAGAGAAAAAAAAGAAATGAGTGAATTTAAGTTTAAAAACTCTAAAAACTTACTTTTTATGTTTTTAAGGAATATACTATATTTTTTAGTTAGTCTTGAATTCAGTTTTTAAAAATAGTCATACCAAACAAGTTTTTAAGATCTAAAACTTGAAAACTGTTTTTGAGTTTAAAAAGTTGAATTCAAGTACACTACCAAACATGCCCTTAATGTTCTAACTTGAAAATATTTTGTCTTGTATTTTGTAGTACTTAAGATTTAATTTATATGTTGACATATATAGGTTGTGCGCAAACCCGCCCATCTCTTCCTTAACGAGCTCGGCATTGACTACGATGAGCAAGACAACTACGTAGTCATCAAGCACGCCGCCCTATTCACCTCCACCATCATGAGCAAGCTCCTTGCCCGGCCCAACGTGAAGCTCTTCAACGCTGTGGCCGCCGAGGACTTGATCATTAAGGGTGGCAGAGTTGGTGGGGTGGTCACCAACTGGGCCTTGGTCTCAATGAACCACGACACACAGTCGTGCATGGACCCCAACGTCATGGAGGCCAAGGTTGTGGTGAGCTCATGTGGTCACGACGGACCCATGGGAGCCACCGGCGTAAAGAGGCTGAGGAGCGTTGGGATGATTGAGAGCGTGCCCGGGATGAAGGCCTTGGACATGAACGCAGCTGAGGATGCTATCGTGAAGCTCACGAGGGAAATTGTGCCAGGAATGATTGTCACCGGCATGGAAGTTGCTGAGATTGATGGATCCCCAAGAATGGTACATTTCTGTCTCATTTGATTTGTTCTTGATTTATATACTGTTCATTTGACTAAATCATCCTTAGTGTCTTATCCAACCATTTCAAGCCATCGCGATCACATTTATTCAAAATGGTGATCGCGGTGGTGGGCTTAGACGGTTTAGATAAAACATTAAGGATTAGAATAGTTGATTTATCAAGCATAACGTCCTAGTTTTAAGCTTCGAATTTTGACATGTAAATGCACAGCGTAGATAGACAGTGGCCTCTCCCCTCGGCGTTTAATTACGAAACAAAAACACCTTAGGGCCGTAGAATTACTTTAGCCTCAATCCATGCATGGTGATTTCAAAAGAACATGGGTCCAAAAGCTCTTCCATTCTTTTCCTGTTCTTTTATGTTTGAATAGTACCATTACTAGATTTTATGTGGTCCTAATAAGATTCCCACTTCATGAAATACGTTGTGGGTTTGGAATCCGTCGATATCAACGCAGTCCTAATAATATAATTCGTGACATTGTTGGGGATGCAGGGACCTACATTCGGAGCCATGATGATCTCAGGGCAAAAGGCAGCTCACTTGGCATTGAAGGCACTGGGACTCCCCAACGCTTTGGATGGATCATACGTCGGAGGCATCCAGCCGGAGCTGATCCTAGCTGCTGCAGAATCTGCTGAGATCGCCGAGGCTTAATTGTCGCCTTGTATGTTAATAAACAAGGGAAAAACCAGTTTCAAGCCGAAAATAATAGCGCGGTTGAGGAGTGAGCGATTTTTTATGGTGGCTAAGTGATGGTTATTGTAGATATTTGATGTGGTTTGGGACCTATGTGAGTTTTGATAATAATGTGGATGGATGGATTATGTCTTTGTGTGCTGGATGTTTGGCTCAGACTCTGTTGGAAATGAAATGGTAGGAACCCCCATTTGTGGCACTCTGGTTTCAATTTTCTCGTCTGACGACCGGACCTCTAGTTCCTTAGCCGTATTTGAATTCTCACAACTCCAAGATACAAGGCTTTGAATTCTCACAAGATGTGTTATTTGCTAAGCATGATGCCGGCTGACGGTGTGTTAAAAAATTATCCAGTTTCGGTGGATGAATGATGAGTAGAAATAGGATATTAGGTAGATGAATTTTTGATATAATGGTTGCGAGCTCGTCATTTTTAAAATTTGAACGTAAGAACGAACGTGCATTGTTAGCCTGGAAGGCTAGGGGTTAGAGTCAGTGTTGATTCATCGTTTTTAACGTCTCTAATTTAAAACCGAACATAAAACTTTGGTTTCATTCAACTCTTTTATAATAGACCATATCAATAATCTGGGTTAAAGCTTAAAAACTTAAGAGAGCTTTAAGCCGCAAGTGGGAAACAGTTTGTTTCCTTCTTATGCCTTAAATTTTAAGTAACATATTATTAAAGAATGATTTCAGTTTAATTTTATCTCCTTCTTATGCCTTAAATCTAAGTCATTAAAAAAAAATTTAACAAAAAATATCATCTACATTAAAAGGGTGAGGTAGGCTAGCTTCACAATGTGCTAGTAATAATGTAGTTCAAATTTAACTTTAACGAGAATGGAACTTAAAACCTCACTTACCTTACAAGTGAAGAGAAGTATAAATACTAAGTAGCATTTTTATAAATATTTTAACTTAAAAATAAAATTTTGAGAAAGTGATATTTGTGTAAAGAGAAATGCTGAGGAGATTCTCTTAAAAGTCGGTCTCTCAATGGACTCTTTGTCACCTTATGTTTTTATTACAATGTTTTATAATGTTGAAATAGAAATCAACATTAAAGTGTGAGGGTAGAGAGACATTTAGAGAGACTTTTTAGCATTTCTCTTTGTGGATATATCGATGTGAAAATGTAGAACGGTTGAATTCGTACAAAAGATATGAGAAATTTTTTATTGTGCGCGTGACATTACATGGGTAGAAGGTTGTTTTATTTTTTAGATTTTTAATTTTAAAGTGACATGTGATGCACCACCTCGTGTTTTAGACACACTGAAAAATCTCGACATAAATAAAAGGGTAAATTACATAATACCCTATCAGGTTTGAAGTCTATTATGATTTCATACAACATCTTTAAAACATTTCACTTTCGTACCTCATTTACTATTTTATTTCAAAATAATATCTTTGTTACATTTTTCATCAATTCATCTGTTAAGGGTGCGTTTGGTACGCGGGATGGGACAGAACGGAACGGGACAAGGTGTTCCGTCCCACGTTTGGTGCGCCTAAAATGAGTGGAACGAGCTGTTTTGCGGGACAAGTTTTGTTGTTTTTTTGTCCCTCCTCTGCCCCCTGGAACGCCTTTGTTCCACATTCGTGGAACACAAATTTTTGACATTTTAAGACAAAATTACCCCTTGTCTTTTTCAATATTTACACAATTTTTTTGTCCCGTCCTGTCCCGTCTGCGTACCAAACGCACCATAAACGCTGATGTGGCTGTCACGTGGCACACATTTGGCAGCCACGTAGCAAAAAAAAATTTATTTAAAAAAAAACTAAATCTTCAACTAAAAAAAAAAAAAAATCGAAAGCCCATATCACCCCCTGCGCCCCATACCTGGATCTAAGGGTGGTTTTGATACATTACCGTACCAAAACCTCTGTACTGATTAGCATACCAAATATTTGGTACGACAAAATCTATTACCATTACCGTACCAAACTTTTGGTATACGGAATATCGGTATACCAAATAGTTTGGTTGGTATGGTATGCCAATGGTAATTACCACTTTGTTTTACGCCACTTAGTTTGCCTAAAATCTAATATTTTTCTAACCTAATTCAAAGCCCAAAAATATATACACAGTGTGACATATATACACAATTTAACCTAATTCAAGAATTTTTATTATTGTATGTCAAAGTGGTAAAAACTTAATAAATCATAAGACAATTTCTATAGCATGCTGAGATTCAAATGAACCAAAAACGTAAGACAGCAAACCACAAAAATATAAATATCCATAATTGTGCTCGACGACTGGCTTGCTGATTTAAACCCACAATCCAAGGTGGTAATACCTAATGCATATGTTGTGCTCTCACTTGGAAGACAGTCGTCGAAAACGAAAAACAACGATGAATCGATGAGAGAGATGCGACGGCAGAACAAGCCCTAGGTTTCTAATGTGTCGAGTAGGGACCAAAGTGAGAGACTAAGAGTGTTTGGTTTGTGGAGATTTTAGGAATATGATAAATGAATCAAAGTGTCAAACGATATAATATAATATTACATAATACATAATACATAATTCTATATATATACATAAATAAATATATAATATAATATTAATAATATTGGTAACCGGTAGGTATGATATACCACCGGTACTAGTTTTGAGTACCAGTACCGTACCAAAACAGTATGGTATGATACAAATACCGTACCATTACCAGTGGTACAAATTTTTTAGCACAACTTTAGTATGGTACGGTTGGTAATACAGTAGGTATGGTAATGTGATAAAAAATTCCACCCCTACCTGGATCTTCAACAACCAAAAAAAAGAAAAAAAAAATTTAGAAAACCCAGATCATGCCCAACTTTCCCCCACCCCCTCCCCCACTCTTTCTCCCGCCCATCACCCCAACCCCTGCGAAAACCCCATACCTGGATCTTCAACAACCCAACAAAAAAAAAAAAAATTTTAGACAACCCAGATATCCCCCACCCCCCTCCCGCCCATCACCCCAACCTGCAACCCACACAAAAAAAAAAAAAAAAAAAAAATCCAATCTTCATCTTCCCCCTGCAACCCCCTTACTTCTCCCTCCCGTCTTCCCCAAACCCACCATGCACCCATCATCCACCTTCTCCTCCTCACCCACTATCTGCAACCCAAAAATGAAAAGAAAAGAAAGAAGAAAAAAAAGCCCCATTTCCCTTTCCTTGCAACTCAGATCCCGTCTTCTTCAATGAGTGTGGATTTAAGGAGTGGGTGTGTATAGGAAGGAAAAGTGTGGGTGCGCGGGTGGGTGTGGGTTTTTTTATTTTTATTTTTATTCTTCTTCTTTTGGGTTTCTTTTGGGTTGCAGGTTGGGTGGGAAGGTGGGGGAGGGAAGACGAAGTGAGGGTTGAGGGGAGGTTTTTAACTCTTTTTTTTTTTTTTGGTAGAGAAACTTTTTGTTACGGGCACACATTTGACAGCGAGGAACGAATTAATAGATGAAAAATTTAACAGAAGTATAAAATAATACATCAAGTTTGGAAGCGAAATGTTTTAAAAATTTTGTATAAGATTGTAATAGACCTCAAACTTAAAATGTTATGTAATTTACCCTAAATAAAATGATTTATACAGCAGAAGAAATCTAATCCAAGGTAAATGATTCCTAATTCTTGACGGAAAAAATGATTCCTAATTCATGCTAATCACATTTGTCCTATAATCACTGTTCAAATCGTTCCAGACTCCATTGATTGTCCGAAGCTTAACCGCTCTCAAGATATCCCCTTTGCCCTAACTCTTTGTTTGGTTTCCGAGAATTCCTAAGAAAATACAATTGAGAGAAAGAAACGAACATCACCAGGGCCTGAGATTGAGAAAATATGGAGGAAATGTTGGCAATTTTTCTTTCTATGCTTCTTGTTTTGGGATTAATTCCACTATTTCTATGGAAACGCCGTCAAGATTCTCGATCGCCGCATGAACACGAAGAAGAACCTCAGGTTTGATTCTTTGAGCCCTAATTCGGCTGCAGCGTAATTGTTTTTAGTTATATGATTTTCTTTATTTGTTATATAGATTTTTTCTGGATTGTTCGTATTGATCTAGGTTGCTCAGAGGGAGGCGGTGGTGCGTGCGCCTGGCGGTCGCTGGATGCGTAGGAGGCCGGCTTCTGGAGCAAGCACATCTGCTGCTGCTGCACCAGGTGTAGAAGGTTTGTGTTTTACTTTGAAGTGACCTAAATTTGATTTTATATTAGTATGAGACTGGATTAAGTTTATGAGTAATTGTGACTCTCTGCGGTTTTGTGATGTTCGTTTCTCTTTGATTCGAGAAACAATTGTAATTGATTGAATTGTGATTGAAATTGAAATCGATATCAATGGGTAAGCAGTGACAAGATAATCAGGAGCGAAAATATAAGCAACCGTATCTGTGAGATATAAAGGTCTGATCAAATTGGGATTTGGGGGATGATGGTTTACATGGTTTGGTCTGTTGGGGTGCCCATTATTTCCAGAGACGGAGTCATGAGGTTTATGGATTCATGAGGAGGGTACAAAAATTGAGGAAGTAGAGGATGTATCTGGTATTCTGTTTAGAAAATGTACCCGGCATAAGAAGTGCAAATTTGGACTTGTATAGCTGCACATTAAGTGCTAATGATATTAAATAAGTTGAAAAATGTGTTATTCTGTCAAATGAACTCATAGTCTGTATTTTCATATACAGAATCTGTTGAGGGAAGTGATGAGGAAGATGTTGAGGGCGAGTATGATGCTAAAGCATCCAAGAAGAGGGAAAAGAAGCGTCAAGAGCGGGAAGCACAACGACAAGTATTCTTTCTTCATTTTACTTCTTGATTTGAAGGATTGCACATACTCTTTCTCCCCCGCTCCAGTCCTGATTAAAATTTCTAGTTAATGTGTCCTGTCCTGTCCTGAATACCCAACAGGACTTAAATTTTAGCGAGTTTCTAATTATCCGAACATCTACATTTAGGGATGAAGACATAAACACTTTATGTAGTCACTGAGGTGTAGGACATGTTAGAAGTTTGATTACTATATCATTCAATCGATTTAAATTACCGAAATGGTGGAAGTAACTGAAACATTCAATTGAGTTTATGCTTATGTTCTCTAAGGATCCTTGATTGTGGTTTATTTGTATTGCTTTTATATTATTTTCTTCACTTTTCCTTTCAATTGAAGCACAACTAATTATTTACTTGAGTCCATTCTTTTTTTGAAGGCTGAACAAGCTGCACGTGAATCAAGGGTAACAAAACAAGACCGCTATGCTGAAATGCGGAGGAGGAAGGATGAGGAGCGTGAAGCACAGGAACATCAGCTGGTGCGTTGATGTCTCTCTTTTGTTTCTGTTTTGGAAAATTAGGATGTGTATTTTTGTGTCGTTAAGTTACTGCCTGAAGATTTGGCCACTGTTTTGTAGGAGGAAGAAGCCAAAGCTCAAAAGGCTAGGGAGGAGGAAGCTGCTGCTTTAGAGTTTGAGAAGTGGAAAGGCGAGTTTTCAATAGATGCTGAAGGTATGACCGAGAATGAAGTGCAGGATGGACGTCAGGATTTGCTTTCTGATTTTGTGGAATACATAAAGGTAGAGTTCAGTTAATTCATTCAAAGATATTGTTCTATACTCTAGCTCCCTAATATCCCCATCGCCATTGGGTTGCACAGAAACTAGGGATGAAGAGGAGCTTCTAAGTTTTGGGGGTTTAAGGTTGGGTTGTAGTTTCTAACTTATCCAATCCAGTTTAGAGTTTATTAATCTTTTAACTGTTTGTGTCGTTTTGTTTCTATTCGAGACATGAGGTTTTCAAGTTTTGTGATTTTGTTATTAATACTACTGTTAATTTTGACATTGCAGAAACATAAATGCATTCCTCTGGAAGATCTTGCTGCTGAATTTAAGTTAAGGACTCAGGTAATTTATATTTATCCTGAAGTAACACATAAAGCAACAATTTTCATGTCTTCTTCGTACCTCAAAGTGCATTAATAGATGAAGTTTTTATTTGAAATTTAGTAAGGCATATGGAAGTGTATTTTCTAAAAGTGATTAGTCAACTTAATTTGCCAGATTTGGCGTACTAATTTTTCAATGCAATTGATGGTTCATGCAGGAATGCATCAATCGAATTAGCAATCTCGAGAGTATGGGTATGCGCAGAGCTATTTCCTCATTGACTTGTCGTACCTAATGAATAATTCATTCCTTTGATTCAGAAGGTAAAATATCTTTTTGTTGAGAATGAAAATGTTCTATTTGTCTGTTAGGGCGACTTTCTGGCGTGATGGATGACAGAGGGAAATACATATACATCTCCCAAGAAGAGATGCAGGCTGTAGCAGACTACATTCAGCGTCGGGGAAGGGTAAGCATTTCGTGTCTTGCTAGCAAGTCCAACCAGTTCATAGACTTGGAGCCAAAAGCGCAGTTTGTCGAAGAAATCAGGGGCGGGGCGGAGATAACTGTCGCTTGATTTGGTTAAAGTAATGAAAATCGTGCACGCGCACGCTGAATTAACAGGATATGTAACTATAAGAGATTGTAGGGGTAGGTTTCTTAATTAGCTTTTTGATATTATCTTCGGTTATAGCTGTGTTGCCTTGTTTATTCTACTAACTGGATACCGTAGTTCCCAAGTATTAACGAGGAGCTAACTTCTTGAACAAATGGTAACTGTGCTGCGAATAGACATGGAAGAAAGCAATTCAATTAAAATTATATGAAAATATAGGGGTACTCTTTATTGAAAGTGAGCACTTTAAACTACTTGAGCTACAAGCCATTGTTGTAATTATATCCATTATAGAATTAATAAATGGTATTTGAGATTGGATCTCCTTATTTTGGTCTTTGACAATGATAATCGATAAAAGCAGTCTCTAAGTTTGTCAATCATAAATCATTTTAATTATTTTGTGAAAAAGGTTGTCAATATTCTCATTAAATTGTCACGTAAGCGACTACGTGTTCACCTTTTTAAGAGTATTTTTGTTAAACCAACCTCTCAACTTAACAAGAATATTAAATAGATTTTTCACAGAATGACTAAAATGATGTGCGGTAGGCAAACTTAAGGACCACTTATATTGATTTCATTATCAATCACTAAAGTGAAAAGTCATGTCAATCTTAGAAAACATTTTGGCTAAAATCTTGGAACAAAATAAACCTAGCTAGGATCCCCATAGCTACTAATTTTTCATGCCAATCCCTTTGTGTAGCACATTGCATTAGGGGTGCAATTTGGGTTGGGCCAACCCAAACCCGCCCATGTCTAACCCGACTTTAAACCCGAACAAGCGGGTTTTTTTGGTTATAACCTGCCCGAACCCAACCCAATTTCAACCCGTTCATTAATTGGGTCAGGTTAGGTTGATCATTTGTCCGTCCATCCCTAACCCAACCCAACCCGACTGTAAACAAGGTATAAGAATGAGTATACCTTGTCCTCATGGATTATAATGCTTGTTGTGATTATATATCATATATGAGTATAACTAACTATTTTGTTGTGATTATAGTTTGGCAGCAAGCTATGAACAAAGTATAAGTTTGGCCAACCTTTTAGGAGATTATAATGCTTGTTGTGATTATATATCATATATGAGTATCAAGGATTAAAATATCGGCCGTGCAGATAATATCGGGCCTCCAATTTACTGATATTTCGGGGGATATATCGTTATCGTTTTAGGTATCGAGAAAAAATCAACAAAAATGACAGATATAGGCATTGAAACACATAATTTTGGTCTAAAACTTTCATAGATGTTATGTACATTATCAATGAATGTATTGAACAACTAAAACTCAAAATTTACTAATAATAAGATATACATATGATGAAATATAAGTGGTATGTAATGCGCGTTAACGAAAAGTTTTCTAATAAAATGTTTATTAGAATGAATAAACCATGCATAAATCCATAGTTTGTTTAAACATTAGATTACAATTTAGATAAGTGTCCAACTACATAAATGAAGAGCTCCTATGAGGTTCAAACAATGAGGAACAACCATCTAGATTCATACAATAGTCATACCCAGTCATGTAACCTGACCAGTTTGTAAGCCATGTTTGAACATGGTGCACATATGTCTTTCTTGAGCTCTTTACTGTCCTCCCATACATGGGATAGTTAGGATTAACCCAACTAGTAGGTCCATAGTCTGTTTCATCATCTTGAGCTCCATAACTAGTTCCACTATAATTAGACATGACATACCCATAGCCATCATAAGATTCATTTGAGTTAGTACTAGGTCTAGTTCCTATGCTCATAGATCCAAAACTGATCGCCATGTCATCTTCAGATGGATTGATTGGTTGGCTTCTTTGCCCTCAGTATTGCTTCCCAATTGCGCCAATGCCTGGTCCAGCTTCTCTGCATCCATGATCCTCATCTTGGGTGGCATAAGTAAAATCAGCCTCGATAGTAAATGGCCTATATTGTCTTCCTTCTTCATTACCTCCTGATCCAGCATTACTTCCTCCATCATTATCTGACGAATTGGATGAACTTTCCTTTCTACTAGTACTGGCATCGTCTCTCAAGAGATGTCTTTGACCTTGCCGAGTGCCAAGCATATCCCTTTCAAATGATGAAGTATCTCCACTCATAACATCTTCGGATATGACTCTATCAACATCAACTCCTTCTTGGGCAGCATGTTGTGCTATAACGGCATCAGGGTTGCCTTGTTCATCATCCAAGTGAGCTATCATAATCCATTGTTGAATTGGATTATTATCATCATTAGATGGTTGCCCTGCAATGTCCAGAAGGTCTATGTAGTCATTTTCTGCAACCTTGTTCATTTCGGTCTCTTCATCACGTAGCTTAAGTTTCATATTATAATAGCAAAATACAATCTTTTCCAGCCTAGTATATACGAGACGGTTCCTTTGTTTCGTGTGAATAAGAGCAAATGTACTCCAAATTTGCTCACATGCCGATGATGATGCTGTCTGTGACCAAGGTCTAAAATATCGATGATATCGAAAATATTGGTAATCCAAAAACACGGAAATTTCGATGGAAATATCGGGATATTATCGATATCGATAAAAATTGAATAAAAACCACGGAAATTGTAAGAAAAACTTGGAAATTTTTATTGAAACTTGCAAGATGTTTATTTAGTCAATTATCTATTAGTTTATCACAAAAAATTGGAAGGAAATGCATTGCATGATGGATTTAACTGATTTAAGTTGATTATATAGCGAGTTGGCAAACATTGTGAGTGTACAAAATATGTAAATATTTTAGCATATTTTCACAAAAACATAAGTGATATGGTGGTCAAAGTGTTGAAGGAGTAAAATGGGATGGGTTCGAATCCCCTTGGTGTTTTTTTAAATATAGAAATTTAAAAAACACGAAAATTTCGATGACATCGGAAATATCGGTAGTCCAAAAACACGGAAATTTCGATGAAAATATCGGGATATTATGGATATTTTAGACATTGTCTGTGACAATATACGCATAGTAATTTTTTGCAAGTTCGGGGCAAAATCACCATGAAGATTCCACCATTCTGTTGGGGGGATTGATTTTCTTGATTTGACAGCCATCTCAGTGCGAAATGTCTTTCTACAGTCTCTAAAATTTATCACCTGGATTCACAATGTTTTGTGTTCAGTATGCATAAAACTAAACTTAATGAGGAAGACATTGTTTTGTGTTCACTTACCTCGACCCCAAATACTTGCAAACCTCTATCCCCAATTGGATTCAACCTTTCAAATGCGTGTTGGAGTCCTGAAAGTAACTCTTTATTGTGGCCAACCCCCGTTTCATATTGATATCTAGGGTTCAAGTAGTGGGCTACAAATATGAAGATTAGTTAATGCCCGTTGTGTAAATTTAAAAATTGATGCACGTTTTTACTAAGAGATTAAAACATACCAGCTTGATGTAATGGACGAGATAATGTGACATCCCATCTGTGATTGATGATTTTGAGAATCCATTTTTTCCCTTTAACTTAGAAATCTTCTCTTTCATTATGTGAAACATATCATATAAGATAGGCATTGTAGGAACTACCTCTGTGTCAACAATTCGCATGATGCTATACAAAGGCTCATAGATGGATTGCACTCCTTCCATGGAATCCCAACATCTATGATCAAGGACTCGACTTTCAATTCTTTTCCCTTATTTTGATTCACTGAATCGACTATTATACCATTCCTCACTTGTAAAAAGTTGCCTCAGCCCAGCTTTCTTATTTAAGATGCTATTGATGGTGATGTAGTTTGTCGCAAACCGAGTTGCACCGGGTCAGACCAAATCTCCTTGACAGAAGATCCTCATCTGAGCCAATAGCCAACCATGATTGTAAATGTAGTTGGTTAATTTCCTAGCTTTATTTGTGACATTAGCCATCGACTCTTGCTTCCCAATATCTTCAAATATTAGATCAATGCAATGTGCAGCACAAGGAGTCCAATAAATAGGATATCGCTCCATCATTATCTCTCCAGCCTTAAAAAAGGTTGAATCATTGTCGGTGACAATATGAACAACATTCGATGGCCCAACCTCTTTTATGACATCCTTCAACAATTTGGTGATGTACTTTGCATCCTTGGTTTTATTTGAAGCATCCACTGATTTCAAAAAAATTGTTTTCCCGTTTGAGTAGACCATGAAATTTATTATGGACAACCTCGTCGGGCCAGTCCATCCATCACTCATGATGGTGCAGCCATACACGCCACAATCTTCCTTTACCTTTTCCATATAGGCTTGCATGTCTGTGTGTCCATATCTAAGTACTTATGCTTTATTCCATACGGCGATGGTATGGCTATGTCTTGACCTAATATAATCGAACTCATATTAGCAATTGGTGTGTTTAGAATATTTAAGTTCAAGAAAGGAGAGTCATAAGGAATAAAGCAAAACCTGCTTGTTGGGCTGCATCAATCATGTTCTTGAAATGAGGGGAACTTGCTTTTTGAGGAGCCACATTCTCAAGTATGAAGAATTTGCTACAGTATCTTCCAAGTACCTCTGCTGAGTTTCTAATCATGCCTTTGATTGTTCTCTGTTTTGCTTTAGTGTTCTTGTGTGGCATTGGTATCGGAGGAGATCGGTGTAGGTCTCAAAGGCTTTGAGTGCGACGGTATTGCGGTTGACTACTACCACTTGCTCCCCTTGCAAATCGTTTGCTTCCCATTCCGTAAACTCCTCATTGTCTAAACCATTCTTCTTCCTTCGACGCTCTAATGGCAGCAAGGTAATCTTCTTTCTCCGCAGGGTGCATGTCTGGAGGATATGCATATCCATCATCATCATCATCATCATCATCAACATGATTGCTACTTTTATTGCCCATGTATCCCCCTCTTGTTGTAGATCTTATGTTTTCTTCAACAGATTTCTTATGTTGTTTGCTAGACTCTTTATCCTTTATCCATGCAATTACATCCTTCTTAATATCTGGTGGTACTTATTTGTACTTCTTTACACTCTGATGTGGATCAAATCCGGCCAAATGATACTTTAACCGTGTAATTCCACCACTTTGAAATGTGGATTCACAAAATGTGCATATTGTGCCATGCTTATTGCCTTCTATTAGACGAGCATATTTCCATGCCACATCAAGACCACTAGGCACACTAGCTCCACTTGGTCTACTACTACTTGCCATTTTTAATCTATCACACTTAAATATATTAAATTAACTTACAATATCAAATCTATCAAAAAAATAATACAAACCATGAGGGAGAGCCACATACCTGAAACAGCAGTCAAAGAGAACTTGCAAACAAGGAAAGAAGCTCACAGACTAAATAAAAATTGAAAAGCTCGTAGAGAAAGAAGAGAAGTGAAGATTTGGTGCCCAAAAAAAGTAAAACAACCTCTGATTTAAAGAGGGCTTCTCTCGTGATAACAATGGGAAGTTTTAGGGGTTGGGGGACAATGGTATATGGGCTTTACAGACTTCATTTTATGGATTCCATTTGGATGATTCTCTGGCTTTGAGGGAAATAAAGGTAGTCAGATTTTTTTGGAGGTATATGGGCAGTGCATTGCATATTGCCAATTGCCTGACTTCAAAAAGTGAAAAAGAAACAACCAAAAAACAAAACGAATTTTAAATGATAAAGAGTTCCACAAGAAGCTTAGACACATGTGCATCATTTTCTTGCGGGTATTAAAGATATATTGACCAGAAATTTAATATTTGGATTTGTGTATTTCTTTCTCTTCAGATAAGACACGTATGTCCCCTCAATTCATTGTGCATAGATTCTTTATAGTAATAATTAATGGATACTCCATAAAATCTTTTGAATTGGATATTGCCAAAAGCCTTCACATATATCTAATCACTGCCCACATACCTCCAAAAAATCTTTTGGGTTTCAATTTGCTTCAAAACTTTTAAATTTTTTTGGGTTTTGTTATAGGTATCGGGAAATATCGAGAATATCGGCAAACTATCGGAGATATCGTACTTATCGGGGATATATCGGAGATATAGGGGAAGATATGGCCTTACCCCCAGTATTGGTATCGACAATTGAAAATATCGATATATCGGTGTATCGGCCGATATTTCAATCCTTGATGAGTATAACTAACTATTTTGTTTTGTTCTATATTTAATAGGAATTCTTATTATATTGGCTTTCGATGGACAAGACTTGAGTTGGGTACTAGCTTTGGACAATGAAGTGTTCCCTTTTTTTTCTTTTCTTTTCTTTTCTTTCTTCTTTTGGTATTAGCTTTGATATTGTTTTGGTTATTATTTGAATATTAGACTTAAATAAATGAAAGCCCAAGGGTGCCAAATTAATGGAGACTTGCCCAAAGCCTAACATCGAGCCCAGAAGCAAACTGAAGCCTTCTCAGCCAAGATACAAGCCACGTGCTTACAATTGAAATGACAAGTGATGGAGACTAATCTACTACCAGCCAAAGAGCACTTTCCAGTGGCATTGCTAGTAAAAAGTTGATGACTCACTACCCTCCAAATGCTTTCAGGCAAGAGCAAAAGCTACAGTAGTCGGGCTAAACTGCCTATAAAAGGAAGAAGAGACAACGAGGATAAGGACACTCAACCAATCAAACAAATAAGCATACAAACTCTACTCTCAAGCTAGATTTGCATCCAAAAGCTATAATCAGCCCAGATTTGGTTCTTTTAGCCATAGTTTCCTTAGAAAGATTATCTTTCTCTAGTTGAAAAACTCTGTTACTCTCTAGTATTGTAGGTCGATTCCCTTGAGTAAACTTGTTTACCATCCATCCATTTTTAAGCATACAATCATTGTGAACCCAATGAGAAGTGGCTGGAAGAGGTTCAACATTGCCAGATAAGGTGAAATCTTGCCCGAGTCTCTTTGCTTGTCTTCTAAAATTAGCAGATCTATTACTTAATACACTTTCCAGCATGTATTCATATCATTTCCACTTGTTTTCTACTTTAAGAATCTCATTTATATTAGGTTCTGGTTATTTTAACGGATATGCTTTCATTTAAAACCAATTTGGAACCAAGCAAATGACTTAAAGGGCTTTGGACTTCATCTATTCAAACATAAAAGATTATGAATTAAAAGTCCTTGGTTACAAAGCAAGAAAAAGAACCTAATGTGGACTTAACCCATCCACGACAATCTTTTGATAATAAGAAGTTTGAGTAACTTGGGGCGCAAGTAATCAACTTCAAACACACTTATTCTACATCTGCTATATTGAGATAGCAGTGGCACGCCTAACACTTAGTTAGTTTTGATTGCGAGCCTCAAGGCTTACATCTAAGGCCCTATAAAGGCACCTTTCAGAACTAACTTTGTGATCTTCTTGTAGAACATCAAGCAAGTAAGAGCCCGACTATACATTCAAAGTGTCAATCCTTAGGGGAGCTGTGCAGAGGTTCGATGAGCCTTTTCCAGAGAAATCTTTGCCCGAACATAGTTTTGGCACACTCGGTGGGACTCCCATAGTCTTGTATGCCAAAAAGAAAGAGGAAGGAACGAACCTTCAGGTGGAATACAGAATATGGGCTAACCTAGTATCTACTAAGATCAAGTATGACAGATTGACTAGAAACTTTCCCTTCCCTGCTAGGATCAACTATTCTAGAGAGCCCGACTTCATCTGAGAAGTCAGGAGAAAAAGTGACCAATGAAGACTTACAAGCCACTATGGTGCAAGTGTAGAAAAGCATGGAAAAAATCTCTCTAGAGACTAGATGAGAAGTAAGCATACTCTGTTCCTTAACAAGAAGTTTACAGAGAAGACTATATCTAAAGTACTTTACCCCAAGAGATAGTCATGAACATATGGTGAGAGAATCAAGCCTTAAGAATGAATCAGCTATTCCAATATTCCATTGGCTTGAAGAAGAAAGGAGAGAGGAAAGAAGAAAGAAGGACTTGAGACAAGCCAGCCAGTATTATAAGAGATCTTAGAAACAGAGTTGCCTGACCCACTACTATTCTTATTGGATAGAAGGGGGCAGACCAGGCAAGATAAGAAAAAGTACGGAATGAACCAACAAGTTTAATAATCTAGTGGAAAAGTTATGTCCACAATTGCGGGCAAACTTTTTCCTTATAGGCCACCACCGTTGGCTAATAGGGGAGGATATGCTAGATGGAGACAGCCTGAACCAAGGAAGGAGACATACTCGGGCAATGATCATAGTCCGAAGTGGGAGCTTCCTTATACCCTACACAACAATGCTACCAACCAGCAACTCAGAGAAGAGTAAACTGAACTAAGAAGAATGGTGGTACAAAATACTTAACCTCAAGTTCGCCCATTATTCAGGATCACCTACTAGAAGTCATACCTCCAATATGTTGATGAGCAGAACCCATTTACCCTTAATTTCAAGATGCTTGCATTCCCAACATTTAGTGGAGAAGATGGTAATTTGTCATCTAGAGATCATATCTTCAAGTTCTCTAACCACTGTGTGGCTTTTGAGGACAATCCTAACAATAAATTAAGGTTGTTCGGGAACTCATTGACTGGTTTAGTGTCTCAATGGTATTCCTTGTTGCTATCTAATTTTATTGCTAATTGGGGGCAAATGGAGATGGCTTTTTATGAATAGTTTTATAGGGTGGAGCCCGAGATGACTATCAATGATCTAGTTGAAGTAAAGCAATATGAGCATGAGTCTACAGAGGACTTCATGATGAGATTTAGGAAAACAAGGATGAGGTGCCAGTTTCCTATCAACCATGCCCAACTAATATCTATTGCTTAGGAGGCATTGAGACTGCCTTTGAGAAAAAAGTTTTATGATGTACAGTTCAATGAGTTGAAAGAGTTAGTAATTGTTGCCACAAAGTATGAAAAGCTGTTAATTGAAGAACAACAAGTGAAGCATTTATCCAAAATGCTTCCTTTACATAAGAATAAAGCTGCAATTCACCAAGTGGAGTTTGAAGGATCAGAGCTTGAAAAAAGTGATGGTCATGGAGGAGAAGGAATTGAAATATGTGCAACACAGATGACTACTCACTTTAAACCTTTAATAGTGAAAGGGTTAGTTCAGCCAATCAAGGATCAGAAAGTGGTAATGAATGAATGATGGATTCCTCCCTATGAAATTACTTAAATACCAAAGTTATTCTTTTGATTTGACCAAAGCCTCCGAGATATATGAAGAGCTAGTGTGAGCAAGAGTGATTGTAACCGACAGTACTAAAAAACCCCCCAAACCTGATGAATTAAGAGGAAAGAAGTATTGCAAGCTACACTACACATTTAACCACTCTATAACCAACTGTGTCCAATTCATGGATTGGATACAAGACCTTATAGTCAAGGAAAAATTGCTGTTGGAGAAACCCCAAGCCAATATGATGATTGACACAGATCCCTTCCCAAAGGCCCCAATTAACATGATTAACTTAACTTGGGCCGAGAAGGGAAAAAGGAAAGCCACGTGGGAAGTAAAGGCTAAAAGGAAGGCCAGTTGACAGGTCTATAAAAGGAGCTATCAAGTTGCCCGAAAGATCTCAAGCAGCCATAATCAAACGGGTGGTGTTGTGTAGCAAATGCCAATGTGAATGTGAGCTAGAAGTACCAGCATTAAGAGCTATTATTGATCAAGAATTGATTAGTGGAAGAGAAATCCAGTATTCCCGGTCACGAAGAAAGGTTCTGCCTGACTCAGGCAAAAATGGTATGTAGTAAAGAAAGATGGAAAACCAGTAAAGGAAATGGGAGCTTCTATGATCAGGAAAGTACAGAGGCAACACAAAGCCTATATGAAATCACTAAAAGTCCATGCTACATCAGAAACCTCTGAAAATGTGAAGTTTGAAAAAGTACATCATGAGGGAAGAAATTAACTTTAATGGAGAAGCAAAAAGGAGGTAGAAAGAGCTAACAACAAGATGGAGGGAGAAGGGGATCATGTGCCACAAAATCTTCATCCTAGAAAGTACAGAATCTTGAGGAGAGCTCAAGAGGATATGATGATGATGCCAACCCCAAGATGTAAAGTACAGAATCTTAATGGTGGGCTCGAGCTCATTTACCCACTGCACCCAAGCTTCATCATTCATCAAAGGAAATCCTCGTCGATGGGTAGACCATTTAGAGGAAGAAATGCCAGCTTCGGCCGAAAATGGGTTTGGGGTGAACCAATTCACCTTGGGCATGTTGTTTTCCACAGCAATAGGGACCTAAGAAGTCTATGCAAATCCTAAGGAGTGCACTCCTCCCTCTTCAAATAAAAGTTAGGTCTAACGGCTGTTAAGCAAGCGGCGTATGGTGGCCATGCCCTCGCCTGATTCGCAGGAAGATTGAGTCCGAGCAACTTTGGGTGCCATTGGATAATTTTAGAAAAAAATAGAAGAAATCTGAAGGCGGGAAGCAGGAAGGAGTAGAGAGTAAGAGAATTATGAGAAAATCTGGGAAACTTGGAAATTCGAAGGTTTGGAGTTGCTAAGGTATTTGGCCAAGGGGTTAACTGAAGATTATATAGTAATGCAGTTAAATAACGTTGGAATTCGTGGGTTAGTACAAAGGTTTAGTTAACAACGACTGTCTTAAATGGTGCAAGTCCCGAGTGAAGGCATGCGGCAACTATTTAATCATCATTAATGCCTCGATTTGCAAACTTAACAATGATTAAATGGGGCACTATTTGGGTTATTATTTGAATATTATGCTTAAATAAAGGAAAGCCCAAGGGTGCCAAATTAATGGAGACTTGCTCGAAGCCCAAAATCAAGCCCATAAGCAAACTGAAGCCTTCTCAGCCAAGATACATGCCATGTGCTTACAATTGAAATGACAAGTGATGGAGAATAACCTACTACCAGCCAAAGAGCACTTTCCAGTGGCATAGTTTCCTTAGAAAGATTATCTTTCTCTAGTTTAAAAGCTCTGTTACTCTCTAGTATTGTAGGTCGATTCCCTTGAGTAAACTTGTTTACCATCCATCCCTTTTTAAGCATACAATAATTGTGACCCTAAAGAGAAGTGGCTGCAAGAGGTTCAACCTTACCAGATAAAGTGAAATCTTACCCGAATCTCTTTGTTTGTCTTCTAAAATTAGTAGATCTATTACTTAATACACTTTTCAGCATGTATTCAAATCATTTCCACTTGTTTTCTACTTTAAAAATCTCATTTGTATCAGGATTTGGTTATTTTAATGGATATGCTTTCATTTAAAACCAATTTGGAACCAAACAAATGACTTAAAGGCAATCATTTGATAACAAGAAGTTTGAGTAACTTGGGGCGTAAATAATCAACTTAAAACACACTTGTTCTACATCTGCTATATTGAGATAGCAGTGGCACGCGTAACACTTAGTTAGTTTTGATTGCGAGTCTCAAGGCCTACGTCTAAGGCCCCACAAAGGCACATTTCAGAACTAACTTTGTTCTCTTCTTGTAACACATCAAGCAAGCAAGAGCCCGACTATACATCCAACGTGCCAATCCCCAAGGGAGTTGTGCTGAGGCTCCAAGGAGCCTTCTCCAGAGAAATCGTTGCTCGAACAGGTATTTCTTGTATTTTAATTCAAACTTTGCATGAACCCGATTAAAACTTGAAAAAGTTGGGCAACCCAAACCCAACCCAATTAAGCCCGAATCCAATTAAACTTGAGCCCGAATGAACCCGATTAAAACCCAACCCGAACCCGATCTTGAATTGTAAAAGTTGGGTTAGGATTGAGTTGACCTTCCAATCCGCCCAACCCGCCCGAGTTGCACCCCTACATCGCATAGTGATATCCAACACAGATTCAACTCTTTCACATTTTAGTGCCTATTTTTTATTTTTTTTATTTTAGTACTTGAACTTTGTGATTACTAAAAATAAAAAAATGATTGGTTCGAAATTCCACGTCGGCAATCTGAGGTGAGCAAACTAGTCCAATGCAAGTTATGTGACATGCAGTTTTTGCCAGCTCAAAACAGTTAGTTAGAAGGTGATCACAGCCACCGTTTCGGCGGTTTCGGTCCGAAAACAAGAAGAGAAAAGAAAAACTCAGAAACGGCATAGTTTTCGATACCGAAATCTATTTACAGCGTGTGTAACAGATATATTTCCGTACAATGTCTACCAGAAAACAAACAGTATGGGTTGCATGGACAACGTTCCGAACCTGCCGCTAAAACTAGCGGAAGAAAATAGAGCTTGACCCAGTCTTTTAATGTCGCTCCTCTTCTTTATACCTAGCCATCTCTCTCTACCCTGGGGTTTACACAGACCTCCCAGGGCCTCATAGCATCTCTCACTCGCCGCGTCCTCGCGCGGCCGCCTACCGTTCAATAGATCTCTCTCTCTTTCTTTCTGTCTCTCTCCCAAGCGACACACGAAACAACCCTCAACCTCGAAAAATAGGCAAAAACAAAAAGAAAAGATTTGAAACCTCAAAGCTCGCTCCACATTATTGTAAAAAGCAATGATGGAAACAAGTAATATGGGCATGAGAATACCCTGGACGTCCCGCGCGTCCTTTCTTCATGCAATGCTCGTGGTGTTTTTGGTGTTTTCATGTTTTAGGGTTGAGATTTGTTACGGACAAGACGAAGATGCTGTTGTGGCAGCTCCTCCTCCCGAGCAAGAAGACTGTGACGGCATTTTCTTGTCGTACACGTTTACCTCCAGGGAGAAGGTGTTGCCGCACACGAAAAATGTGTCGGCACAGGCTTGGGCGTTCAAGTCGGAGGCGACGATCTTGAATGCCGGGTCGACCGAGCTCAAGGCCTGGAAGATGTACATAGGGTTTCAGCATCGGGAGATCTTGGTGGCCGCGGAAGGAGCTCAGATGGTTGACGGTGGCGATTTGCCCGTCAATGTTGGAACCAAAGGGGCATACTTTGCCGGGTATCCAATGACAGATTTGAAAACGATGATTGATACCGCAGGAGATTATACCCAGATTCAGGCTAAGATTGCGTTCAAAGGGACGCAGTTTGGGATGGGAGAGAAGTCTACTCCGATGCCCAAGACCATCTCCATCGTCAATGATGGCTTCAAGTGCCCTGCTGCTAAATTTAAAGGTAATTAGTTAATTAATTATTGCATAAGGTTGTTTGTGTTATTAATGATAATGTTTAACATGCATACATTACATGTGATCTTTTGAGAAGTATGTTTGCAGAACATATGATTTTATGAGATTCAAGATTGAATATTTTAATTTTGATCAAATTGGCATTCTTATTTCTGGGCTTTACATCTTTTAGGACGATCGATTAGATTGAACATCATGAAATGTATATGGTTTTTAGTCCAAGATATAATAATGCTATTAATTAGACATATAAAACTTGAAAAGAGTATCAATTCAGTTCCTAATTCTTCCAATGACTGTTGTCAAACCGTGATCTCAATTCCATAAATCTCTTCATACTTGTATTATGTAAATATGTATTAGTTCCTATTTTTCTCGTCATATTGTATACGGTCGACTCTTTAACTGTATATATAAAACTGACATCGACACGCTCTCTAATATAGGTGAGCTCTTTTTGTGCATGTCGTGTGAATAATAATGTCAGTATCATATGTCGAATTAACACTATTCCGGTTCACTATCTGACAAGATAACAAATCAAATATTTTGGCAAAAAGAACATACTAATGTACGAACCTTGAAAGTGTTCAAATGCATGCATTGACACATATCCGTTTTGTTTCCTCATGCAGGGAAAACTGCAATGTCTGTGTGCTGTAAAAAGGACCCAAAATTCAAGGCGAAGAAAGTCGAGAAAACCAAATTCATGCCACGTCAGAACGGGGATCTCTCAATCACATACGATGTAATGCAAACCTACACAATGAACTACCTGGCTCAGGTCACCATCGACAACGTCCACCCGCTCGGCCGCCTCGACCACTGGAACTTAACCTGGGAATGGATGAGGGGAGAGTTCATCAACACCATGAGAGGAGCCTACACTCACAAGAAGGACACAAGTGCATGCCTCTACGGCCAAGCCGGAAAATTCTACAAGGACTTGGACTTCTCTCAGGTCATGAACTGTGAAAAGAAGCCCGTCATCACCGACCTCCCAGCCGAGCGAAAGGATGATCCCAAGGTCGGCAAACTGCCCAGCTGCTGCCGCAACGGGACCATCTTGCCGAGCCTCATGGACAAGGCACAGTCCCAGTCCATTTTCCAGCTGCAAGTGTATAAGATCCCACCCGATGACAACAGAACTGCCATAACTCCACCTCAGCAGTGGAAAATCAGTGGCGTTCTGAACCCTACTTACAGATGCGGGCCCCCTATTAGGGTTGACCCTACTCAGTTCCCCGACCCAAGTGGGCTCCAGGCCACATCAGACGCCATTGCCAGCTGGCAAGTGGTGTGCAACATCACCAAAACCACGGTCCCCAGATGCTGCGTCACGTTTTCGGCCTATTACAGCACCTCTGTGGTTCCATGCAGCACGTGCGCGTGCGGGTGCAAAACATCTGAGACGGACAAATGTAACCCTAAGGCTCCCGCCATGCTTTTGCCTGCCGAAGCTCTCCTCGTGCCATTCGCAAATAGAACCGAGAAGGCAAAAGCATGGGCCAAAATCAAGCACTACGACGTGCCTAAAAAGCTTCCGTGCCCTGACAACTGCGGTGTAAGCTTGAACTGGCACATCGACTCTGATTACAGCAACGGGTGGACCGCCAGGCTCACTCTCTTCAACTGGGGAACCGACCAGTTTCAAGATTGGTACACCGCGGTGAAGATGAACAAGGCCTACCAGGACTACGAAAACGTCTACTCCTTCAACGGGACGAGGATGGAAAAGGACGTCAACAACACAATCTTGTTCACAGGGCTCAAGGGTTTGAACTACTTGGTGGCGATAAAAAATGGGACGGATCCAAAAAAGAATCCGATGGTCCCCGGGAAGCAGCAATCGGTGATTTCGTTCAAGAAGAAGCACTATCATAATATCGATATCAAAGGGGGTCAAGGGTTCCCAACGAGAGTGTTGTTCAATGGAGAAGAGTGTGCTCTTCCCAAAGTGTTCCCCAAGAACAATGCAGGACATCTCAAATCTAATGCTCTTTTGGTCCTATGTATAGCCCTCATGTCTTTCCTTTTCATGACAAATCGCTTCCACTAACCATCGGCAAGGCTAGTTCTATCTGCAGGTAATTAGTAGTTAATTGTATATAAATATCTAATTAATTATGTTCATCAATCGCAGTTGTCATTGGATTATATGAATAAATGAGGTTCAAAGTGGAAATATAAACAAAATGAAATGTTAATTATAACGTCAATTAGGGTCAGCTTTTGTTTTTCTATTTAGGCCTACGTAGATATGAACCCTACGTGACTTTTCAAATAAAGTAGAGACTGAGTGACGCTAGACCAAACTGTGATGACCACCAGTTACAAAAGATAATTTTTTTTTTAGTTAGTTTCAGTAGCTAGTTAAAAATTATTGATATATCTAGCTTTCACTAGCTAGAAAATTAATTAATTAGTTTTAATATTTCTGAGAATTCATGATTAATGATCGGGTTTATGTGTTTTGTCATCCTCATATGATGGGTGTTGTGTGTCGTCAGCTGCAAGAAGACCAGTGTTTATGCACTCAAGGCTGATAAAGAACTATGTATGAGTGATGATGCTACCATGATTTCGAGGCCTGTCCATGCATACTCGAACTCGAGACACATAAAGCAGACGATGAAGAGATTGTAACCAGTCACAAAACAGACGTTATGATAAATTTGAATAAGATTTTATGGGCAAAGTAGCTATTATATACAAATCATGAGGATGGATTCGCGTGGTCTTTTTGTTTTCCTAGCATTTTTGTGTGTACCTAGGATCAGTGCAGTCTCTAATGTTTGTAGTAGTTACAAATGTTGGAACAGGGTAACTAGAAAATTCAAGATAACGTGTTACAATACAAACATCGATTTTTAAGACAAGCAAGATCGATACAGTCACGCAATCTGTTCTGTGATTCGAAGTATAGTTTAGGTCTCATTCAAGGATTATCCGTACGTGGAAACAGGCCAAAAGAAATCTAGTCTTCCAATGGTACTCATTAGTCACACACACAGAGATGAAATTTCCAATGAATACTGAAATAATCATAATAATATTCAATTGCTAAATGATCATCTCTATTAGCTGGTCTATGGAAAGGATGATCCGATGATGAACCTAAATTTGGATCACAGGACTATGGTCATTAATTAGTATAGTACAAAAGGATTTGGCACTAAACTAATTAATTCATGAAAATGGTGTTTAACTAGTTAATGTCCTGGGTAGAGAAATTAAGATGGCAGCTTGTTTGAGGAGTTCTTTCTGGTTGGTCTCCTCCTCATCGTGGCATTTTCAAACCCGAAACATGCAGAATTCGAGCATTTTACTTCGAATTGAAACTGTCATTAGATGCTGGTTTTTCCTAACCAGATGCTCTATCTGTAAGAGCAGAAAGATCCTGCCTCTGATGGTAACCTCTTTGAGGAATTAAGGGTCTGTTTCGTAAGATTTCAATTTATAATTTCCTAGAAGTTGTAATAATGTGGCTCATACATAAGCAAAATATTCTCTAAACTATTATGATGTTGTTACCTGGGATGAGGAGCTCCTCCTAGAATTCCTTATTGAATGTTGTGTATAACTAGAAATAACTATATACCAATTTTTTTCTTTCTTTTTTAACACAACTATATTAGAGGATGAGATGTGGGCTAGTTAAATAACGGGTCAACCATAAATAAATATCGAACTTGTCATTCGTTGGAGTCGTACATAAAACTTTACACTTACAAGTATAGAGAAATACTATTAAATCGCAGTACTAGTAAAGACTATACTACACATTTAAGCTAACGTCAAATTCTTCAGTGGTCCTTTCCTTTGTTTATGATAAGTTAATATGGGGCTATACCAGAACTGGCATTTATCCATTCCTCCCCTCAATATACAACAATCTACGAGTCCGTTTGATAACTATTACGTTTCTTATTTTTATTTTTGGTGCTTGCAATATGAAAAACGTATATTCCGGAAATGAGGGATGAAGAAGGATGATAAGTGAGAGGATAAGAAATGAAAAAGAAAGAACACAACCTTTACCGACACAAACTATCCAGACTTTTGAAAGTAGGTTTAGTCAGTGTGGATCATTATGTAAGAGGAAAGAGATCCTCTCTGGATCACTACCATCAAGATCACTGGATCAAGTTATTATCGGGTAGTTTCTGACACGACACGATGACACGACACGAAAACGACACGAAAATAACGGGTTTCGGGTCGACACGATAACTAATCGGGTCATTATCGGGTAACCCGTTAAGAACCCGTTAATAACGGGTCCTTAACAGGTTTACACGAGAGTGATACGCGGGTAACCTGTTTTGACACGAAAAGGAAAAAGTTATTTTGATGATTTTAATTTTTTTTAATTACTAAAAAAAACTTAATATAAAATACAATAAATATAGTGGATATATATATATATATATATATTTTGTTCATTAATTATTATTGTATTATTATTATAAATAAATTTTAAAAATTTAAGTTTTATTTATTTATTTTATAAAATATTATGAGCAAAGAGTGAGATTAAAAAATTATAAAACACATTAAAAATAAAAACATAAAGTAATTTAAAAAATACCAAATACATTTAAATATTTAAAATAATTAATTTACAAGTGCAAAAAATGTGAAAAAAATATGCAAGCACTCTTAATCGCATCCTCTACGCTTTAAAGGTGCATACATGAATTTTTAAAACTATACAAACCCTCAAGTATTTTTAAGGTAGTTCAGAATAAATAAAATTCATAATCATTAATGTATAAGTCTGAAAAATGTGAAAGCATATATAAAGGGGTGTGATATTCACACACCCCATTTTACTTTTCACACCCTTCTAATTTTTGACCGTCGGATCGGATGAATTGAAGAAAATCAACAAATAGAAATTAACAAGGGGTGTGTAAGAAGTAAAATGGGGTGTGTGGATAGCACACCCCTATATAAATGCTCATGATTGTATCCTCTACCCTTAGATAATCGTTACATGGTCGTTTAGATTTTTAAAACCCTCCAAATCTCATGAATAATGTTTTTTTTAGTGAAAAATTAATAATATTGTAGAAGTGAAAAATTAATAATATTGACGGTTGTGATCGTTGAAATTAGTTTCGGATAATTCGTATCCCATCAAAACGATAGATTAACTAACACTTAAGAGTTTATTTATACTTTCATTAAGTATAACATAAGATTTTGTGGTATCTATTTGTGTAAATATTTTAAATTGAAGATCGAACTCATTCATTGTATTCATATAGGGTCAAGGAGTGTATCTGTAAAAAATCATCAAAATCGGAGTTAAAATAACCGTTAAATCGTGATTTTTTGTTTACAACCGTCGAAAAGCTTTGTCCCGTTACTTGATCTCTGAATGTTTGTTTTTTGTGATTTTTTGTTGATGTGATCTCGAAACATATACGAACAAGTTTGATGGTTGTGATCGTTGAAATTAGTTTCGGATAATTCGTATCCCATCAAAACGATAGATTGACTAACACTTAAGAGTTTATTTATACTTTCATTAAGTATAACATAAGATTTTGTGGTATCCACTTTTGTAAATATTTTAAATTGAAGATCGAATTCATTCATTGTATTCATATAGGGTCAAGGAGTGTATCTGTAAAAAATCATCAAAATCAGAGTTAAAATGACCGTTAAATCGTGATTTTTTGTTTATAACCGTCAAAAAGTTTTGTCCCGTTACTTGATCTCTGAATGTTTGTTTTTTGTGATTTTTTGCTGTTGTGATCTCGAAACATATACAAACAAGTTTGACGGTTGTGATCGTTGAAATTAGTTTCGGAGAATTCGTATCCCATCAAAACGATAGATTGACTAACACTTAAGAGTTTATTTATACTTTCATTAAGTATAACATAAGATTTTGTGGTATCCACTTTTGTAAATATTTTAAATTGAAGATCGAATTCATTCATTGTATTCATATAGGGTCAAGGAGTGTATCTGTAAAAAATCATCAAAATCGGAGTTAAAATAACCGTTAAATCGTGATTTTTTGTTTATAACCGTCGAAAAGTTTTGTCCCGTTACTTGATCTCTGAATGTTTGTTTTTTGTAATTTTTTGCTGATGTGATCTTGAAACATATACAAACAAGTTTGACGGTTGTGATCGTTGAAATTAGTTTCGGATAATTCGTATCCCATCAAAACGATAGATTAATTAACACTTAAGAGTTTATTTATACTTTCATTAAGTATAACATAAGATTTTGTGGTATCCACTTGTGTAAATATTTTAAATTAAAGATCGAATTCATTCATTGTATTCATATAGGGTCAAGGAGTGTAGCTGTATAAAATCATCAAAATCAGAGTTAAAATTACCGTTAAATCGTGATTTTTTGTTTATAACCGTCGAAAAGTTTTGTCCTGTTACTTGATCTCTGAATGTTTGTTTTTTGTGATTTTTTGCTGATGTGATCTCGAAACATATACAAACAAGTTTGACGGTTGTGATCGTTGAAATTAGTTTCAGAGAATTCGTATCCCATCAAAACGATAGATTGACTAACACTTAAGAGTTTATTTATACTTTCGTTAAGTATAACTCTCTTCATTTTGCATATCTTTGAACATTTGTATTTTGTAGTATGCACTAATGTTTTTTCATTAGACTCTTATTTTGGGGTATGTAAACTTGAAAGAAAAATGTTTTATTTATTTATTTATTAATGTTTTGAATTAGTATTTATGTGACAATATGGTATGTATATACTAATTTAGTATTATGTTTTACATTTTTTAGGGTCAAATTATGTTTTTCATTTTCATTATTTATTGATTTAAAAAATATTTTTCTTAACGGGTAACGGGTCGGGTCATATTACCTGATAATATTAACGGGTCGATTTCGGGTTGGGTCATATTACCCGTTTATTTTAACGGGTGTTACACGACACGACCCGTTAAGCTATCGGGTATGACACGAAAACGACACGAACACGAGAAACAAGACACGAATGCCAGGTCTAATCGTGGTCCTTGAAATTTAATCTAACGGCTAAAAAAAGAGATCCCTTTTAAAAGTTATAATAACTGCCGTTGAATTAAATTTCAAAGATCCGGATTACTTGATCCGATGACCTTGATGGAAGAGATCCGGAGATAATCTCTTTCCCATGTAAGAAGCCATTTCTCTTACATGACGACATGACAACATTTTTCGGTACAAGCATTATAATTGACAATTTTCATTTTCTTTATCATTTAAATCTTATCTCTAAAAAATTCATTAAGTTTGGAAACCGTTTGGTCATTTACATATATTAAATAAATCTAGGTAACAAATAACACCTTCATAATGAATGATCAATTCATTCATCATGGCTAAACAATTTCCAAGTTAAATTTTTTTTAAGAAATGATTTTTATATAATGTTTGTATAATAAAATAATACCACGTCGTTATGTAAAAGAATCATTCATTACATAACGACGTGATATTATTTTATTATACAAAAATTATATAAAGATCATTTCTAAAAAACTTTTTAACTTGTTAAATGCTCACTTATTATAAAAATTAAAAAATAAAGGTCATATCTTGCACTCTCGAAACCTATCCTCCCTTGCATTTCTATAGAAGTTTGCCTTCACAAAATAGGGCATGTATTGGGATTGCTTCTGAAAAGGTTAGAATACGTTATGATAACAAAAAATGATTTTAACTATCTTTGGCCGAAAAACTTAAACATGCTTTTCTGGGTTGTGGACATGCCTCCAGAAAGCACTTGGATTTTCGACAAAAAAGAAAACTTCTACATATTTATAATGAAAGTATTCCGAGCAAAAGTGCTTATAAACATAACTATTTCTTATATAAACAATCACAAACGAGCCCTAAATTTGCCATCTCGTGGCCAGTCCTTTCATTTCTAATTCTTTTGTTGTGTTTATGTTGCGATGAACTTTTGTGTAGGTTAAACCTATTGCATATTCACTTCTTTCTAAAGACAGACACTATGAGAACTACCCACATCTTTTCCCAATATAATTACCGAATGAAAAAAATTGAAGTGCCTGCACTAACTGCATATGGTTATGGGAGCACTGCATAAGCTTCAGCATTTTCCAACCCTCATAATACCATTACGAACAACGTATCGTTATACAAAATATAGGCCTATAAAGAATGTTTGTAATGTACAATTAATTTAGACTAATCTCACAAACAACAATTTCTATTGGGAATATTTTGCACAGTGGACCAACTGTGCAGCTCTCTCAACTCTAAGCCAAGATCATGTGCGAGTAAATTATAATCTCTTGCCAAATCAGGTAAAACACAATGTAAGCAACATTGTCTTACTTCTTTCGGGTGGCCAAAAAATCGTGTGTAAAGTGATGCTATGTCTTCTTGGGTGCCTGCAGTAACAAATCAACGAATGATGTTGCAACTTTGAGTGACTAATATAAGAACATTTGAAATGAGCGCACGCACAGGCACAAGAAATGCATTAATATAGACATGAAAATTGAATAGCAACATTGTATACTACACTGCTCCAAAATAACTTGAAGTACCTTTTTTAGATATTTCTTGTGGAGTTTCAATGCCCCAGTGCAAGCTTTTTTGGCATCTAAATTTCCAGTTATGTCATTCAATATCTGGCGGAGAGAATGAGTGAGGTAAACGGGTAAAAGTTGTACAAAAATTAAGATCCAACTCACTCAAATGAAAAATTGATAGCTCTTGAGTATCTGTTTATGAAAAATTGATAGTTACCATTAGGTTGCAATCAAGCCAAAAGTCCTTAAAATGATCACTTCTAATGTTTTAGTTTAAGGGATTAGACAATGCATTTGAAATTTTAAGAACCGTTAAGGTAAAACCGTGTCAAATTCATGGTCCAATCCCTTACAAATCAACATGAAGATGTGATCATTTCGATCTTGATTGCAACCTAATGTAAGCTGTAAAACTACACGGACAAAATTGGAAACCCAAGATAACAACATTGGAACAGTTTCATTTGGCTTTTAGAATTTATATGTAATCATTTGTGAAAGAACAAAACGATAGCAAAATATTCTTCTCCGAACCATGTTTGACTACTGTAGCTGAATCCAATTTTTCAAGGAAAGATTTAAAAGGGTTGGCTGATAAATGTCGCTGCTCCAGTCTCCTATTCCTTTTTTTTCTTCTTACTTTTCAGAGTAAATTACTATATATCCCAAATCCACCCAGCATCCTGGACCCTAGTTTGGCCAAGGCCAGCATCTTCTCACTATTAGCAATTCTTGTTTATTGTTTTAGATGAATTTATCACTAGGATGTCCCCACATGGACATGCTTTCTGCTTAAGTCATGTAATATCATTCTCAATATAATCTGAAAGTCGATCGGTTCTAAGAATTGCAAATCATCAACTGATAATGCTAACCTTAACAACATCATCCAGACCCCGAGCTTCTGTAAGTAGCTTTGAGCTCTTATCTTTCAGGACACTGGCAACAAGGAAAACAGAAATTGGGAGCGGTGCTTCTGAATTCTTTGCTCCACTTTTCATGTTTTCCCTCTCATACTTCCCACACTGACGTGTTGACTTTGGTTTCCCTTTAGACCCCTCGGCCTTCTCACTATCAGTATCAGATTCTTCGTACACATTGAACAAGTCAGGATCGTATTCAAGGGCCCACATCATCTGTCAAAGTTTAAATGAGATAAATTCCTACCAATATAAATAAGTTCTTTTACGTTCGGGATGCACCATAAGAAATGTGCAAAGTTATTATAAAAATATGCATAACCATATATACATACACACAAAGAACAAAGATATATTTGGGCAAAAAACGAAAAAGAAAAAGCAATATCTATATGGCTACAGAAATTTACTGTGCAGGACACCCTTTCTTTAGGGGTGTGATATCCACACACCATATTTTACTTCTCACACACCTTTCTAATTTTCGGCCATCGGATTGGATGAATTGAAGAAGATCAACGGATAGAAATTAACAAAGGGTGTGTGAGAAGTAAAATGGGGTGTGTGGATAGCACACCCCTTTCTTTATTATACAGCAGAAGTGCATAGATACTATTCAATCAGGAACACATATATCCCAATTACACAAACAAATGATCTGGGGTATTAGTCTTTAATATCAAATGCGTGCGATAGTTCTTAAAACCTATGTTCAAAAAGTACTTGTCAAGTAAGTATTAGCTTGCCAACTTTTAGTCGGAAGAAATAAGGTCTAATACAAAAATTTCTGCATGTATTAAAATTCAAGGAACTATATATAAGTGGAATTATGGAGAAAATTTTGATTATTTAGGAAAGAATGAAGTGGTTTCCCAGAAATAGTTTCAAGGATTCTGTAAGAGTATTTATACATGCAATAATTAGATATAATAAAAAAAATCCAAAAGGGAGAAAAGAAAAATATCATAAAGTTACGAACAGTAACTTATTCTCACCTCCCAAAGGTATAAAGAATCACAAAAAGAGAATTCTCGACGGAACAAAACCATAAGCATCCGGAAAGCAAATAAATAGTCACCTCCACCTAGTGTCTCTGCACTCCAAATTAAGCATATCTGTTACTATCTCCTTCATTTTTGAGCAATATGTTGAGCGATGTAAGAGAAACATGACACAAACATAGCCAATTTGATATTCAAATCCTAATAAACGTGACATTTATTTTTCCCTTAAATAAATGTATCGAATATCTTCCAAACGGTTGGCAAACATGAATTTTCATGATCATTTCTGAGAAGAAGATTATGAATAATTAAATATGATGAAAATCACATATGCTGTCTCCAAATTTTTGATAAAGAAACATATATTTTCTCTATGTTTGACAAGTAAATGGACATAAATTGTAAACAGCAAATTAAAAAGACAATACCTAAGTGCTCATGAAGTTTTGGATCAATGACTTGAGTAATTGAAGCCAGATTACTTAGTTGCACCTCCACCCCAACAGAGCTATCGGTACATCTGAAATTTCCTCGCTTTAAATTTCAAATAAGAACAGGTCATAAGAAACTGGAATCCAAATTAACCGTCACCAAATAACTTTGTAGCTTTAAAGAAACAGCACATAACTTCAAATGAAAAAAAAAATATTGTAGCGACTTTTCAAAAACAGAAGGATATCAACAAAAACTTCTAAAGAATTTCATTAATACATGGATTTAAGATTGCACATCTCCTCTGTTATTTCTAGAAAGAAGAGCTTAGCAACTCTAGTTTTTAGACACACGCGATAGGCATTGATTTGATGCAACACCAGAATGAAAAACAAAGTCAAAGATTTAGCTCAAAGTTTTACCAGTCTACGCATCAATCGTTCAAAGCACCAAAATGCATCTGCTTCATCATCTAGAAGGATAATCATGGGGGAGCAAAGATCACTCATTCCTGATCATCATGAATTGCGGAGTTTAGAAACATAATTTTCTTTTTTGTTTGAAAAAATCAAATATGAAAATATTGTCCCTTCTCAAAGTGTAGAGAAGGGATGCAATCAGTACTAAAATGATCACTCTTATGTTACCAACCTTGACAATAGCCGACATCTGTATCTATCCAGGCATAAACAGCTAGAATATCCCAAAGTTTTGATAAGTTCTCTTGCTTCTCGTAAAATACTAGTGTCCTGTCAGTACGAACCACGTCAAGACCTGGCATACAAATAAAGACAAACAGAAAAGTTATCTACCCTATCAAGATAAAACATGAAAAATTCTGCAATCCATCATGTTCAGTACTTTTCACATCTTGCAGGTAGGTTATGTAAAGACGTGATGAAAACAGAGAATTGAACAACAAAAAAAAGTCTGAGTTGTACATCCAACAACAAAAAGAAAAAATGCCGGACCATAAGAAAAACATGTTCCTCCAAAATAACCATAGGATGCATATTAAAATATGAACAAATATAAATATATCACAAACCTATTTGGTGTAGTGTAAGCATCCACTGGATTACTTTTTTATCCGTTACTGGTTCCATAGCATTATTACGGTTTGTGCTTGAACCATTATCCTGAGAACCCTTGTCTGGATTTATTTGCGAAAGTACTATGGGATCCTGAATGGGCTGACCATCTTCAGTGATTACAGGGGCAGTGATAAACCTACCACTCCCAACAACAGGAAACATTTGGCGGCAATCTTCCTTCCACCTAGCATATTGCACTCTGAAAATGGCAAAGCATGATACTTAATAAATAAAACCAAATAACAGGACAGGTGAAGCATTACATGTTGGAATCTGATAAGATAACATTATGTAGAGCCTGTACGTTTGGGAATATACACAGCCCACACAAAATAGAGATGCTGGAGTCTGGATCACTATCGTATGAAGAGGAAACCTTTAGTCTTTTGCTAGCAAGTTTCAACATTGCTGTCAACTAAATTTATTTACTCGGGTACATCGCAAGTTATAAAACTCAACTCATGGTATTGACCATTCATTTCCCAAAAGGTCATCTTTGAATTATAAAACATAACGGACTGCAGTACTAAAAGGGAATAAATAAATTTCAAGTAACCCAAGTAAGGCAGGAAACAAGATATACCTTCGACTTTGCTGAATCTGCTCTCTTTCATCAAATGTACTCTTAGGATCATAACAACCTAGTAGAAATTCCCAAACTTCTCCTCTAATTGATGGATGAATTCCCTGATTGCCAAATATAATATAATTATGGATTGAAGCTGACTGCTTGCCTTGTAAATTGATTATTTCATGAGGAAAACTGTTTAAAAGAATAAGTTTAAGATATCCACAAAATGAAGAACTAGTACCAGGCTAACAACAGCTGGAAGGTCAAACAATGAAGCATCTATGTTATTTCGTGCGCAAATACTACTTAAATAAAATTAAGTAATAGTTAATCTAATTTTTTCACTAAACCGATGGCTCTGATTTCATAGATATTTCCTATCATGTAAGGAGGCTAAGGGTAGGGTTTTCATTTTATTTTACAACAAAAAAACAAAAACAGAAAAAAGTGATTCCATAAAGACGAATATTGATAGGATTGTCGAGACACTCTGATAGCTACACAGAATGAAAAACTGATTTTTATAAATATAACGAAAATTCTAGCATACTAAGTGGTGCAGCTATGAATTATGAAGATTCACTCACCCCGCGATAAATTCGACTTAAAGTCTTGCCTATATCCAGTTGGCCTTCAGGACTAAATGCAGCCTGCCATTTCCTTACACTTAGAGTTTTACCTGCCTGCATGAGCAAACAGAAATAAGGCGTGGAAATTGGAAGAAGCACATCATGGTAATGCAACATCAAAATCATTATGAAGTAATAATATAATTGCAAAATGCAAACATATTTTATAGAAATCACAATGAATCTTTTATCAGTTTCTCAATGATTACAAGCCTTAATATAATCAAATCATATTTTTATAAGAGATAAACCCCATAAATCATAATCTAGATCAATGTTCCGATCCATAGTTCCTTGGTGATCCAGCAAAAATTGGCATTACAAACATATCTTGATATATGGAGAAGGAGAAGGAGAAAGAGATAAAAATGTCCAAACTTCAGAAAAATTTCAAACAAAAGATTCTGACATGCTGGAGTTTGAGGAAAAACTTTGTGCAAATATAGCTATATTTCCCTTAAATGCTCACAATTTATCAATTTCATGTTCGTGTATGTAAGCGTTTATGCATTCAGGATTTCTTTAAAGCTGTGCATAAACAACACCAGACCAACTATCCCCAACATATTGGGTAGGCGTTACCGAGTAGAAGCATATTGACTCTCGGATCCATTTTGAGAACCAGCAAGATCACGATAACTCCGGTTTTTATCACCCGAATAATCCTATATCTGTCCTACATTCTCCTTACAAAATTCAACAAGCTGGCCAATTAACGTTAACATTAACACTGTCCCCAACATTATCCCTTCCAAAAAATATAAAACTGGAAAATGCACAACATTTTGTGATCCATATGAACACCAATTCATGATCTTAACCGAAATCTATCACCACCAATTATCAAATCTGATGCATCAGGCAATATCTTACTTTTCAAATGGGAAACAGATCAAAATTAAGACGATGGGTACCCAAAAAATTAATCTTTATATCCAATTCTAACAATCAAACAAAGAACAGAAGGAGAAACCTTGATCTTGAAGCGGGTTTTGGGTACATCTGTACACTCAGGGCGGACTTCATAGAAAGAATCAGCAGGAATTCCGGCGTCCCTCCACATTCCAATCCCCCAAAAGTACTTTCCCCAAACCAACAAAAATGGCCCTCAACCAGCGCTCAGAACTGGAACCCCTTCTAAAAAAAAATCAACCAAAACCCAGAAAAATTAAACTTCTGCACACCCTTTTGGATCAAGGTTCAAGGG
Source organism: Crataegus laevigata (assembly GCA_963580275.1). Taxonomy (NCBI): domain Eukaryota; kingdom Viridiplantae; phylum Streptophyta; class Magnoliopsida; order Rosales; family Rosaceae; genus Crataegus; species Crataegus laevigata. Next base: position 9,266,141 of record OY756946.1, read on the forward strand.
GACCCAGATGAGGCGGTTGGAGTGCCCAACGAAGCTCCAGCTACAAGCTCAAAAGCTCAAAACCCCACCTCTGTTTTTCTTTATTGCCTTTTTGGGTATTATTTTATCTTTTTTTTCTGTGTAAAATTAGTTGGTGTGGGGGTGTGGTTGTTGACGACGACGATGATTGCCGCGGTAAATACTATGTCAAAGTCGTGACGAGACGGCTGCCATCGCACACCACACCTGAGAAAAGCCCCACACAAATACATTAACTTTTTACTTTTGGTTTTAGCCTCCTCTGTTTTCCCTTTGTTTTAACACTCTTTCACTGAATAAATTTTATGACTTCTATTTATTACGCACGTAATTACCTTACATTTTAATCCTGAAATATATTACCTGTACTTGGGTCTCCTTTTTCCGAGTCATTAATAAATTTACTATTTTGTGGGATAATTTCATTGGTTTTTTTTGGGTGGCAGAAATTTGACTGGGCGGTTGAGAACTTGAGAGATTTCCACATTCGCGGGAACATAGAAAGCCACGGAAGTCGAGGGACTGAGTCAAGTCAATGCAACAAGTGAACCATGAGGAGTGGGTCAACTTTGTTAGCATTCGGAAGGGTTAGATATAATTTGTGAGATATTTCTATAGAAATTAAATTTATAAATTAAATGATGTGTCATCAATAAAAAATGAACACGTTTATCAACGTTTATCTAATAATCCAATCATCAACTTCCATATCATTTAATTTACAAATTTTGTCTACAAATTTAGTCTCTTTAGCATTACACTAATTTATGTGAATTGACTCAAATATCATATCATTACACAAATTTAGAATTATATAATAGTAATGGAGATTAGTCGTGGGATCCACTCCAAATCAAACTTCAAAGATCCGAATCGTTTATTTTTGTAAATCTCAATTAATAAATTAATGGTTAAAACACCCATTGTGTGAAATTTCAAATGCTGGTTGTCACGTGAACGGACCAAATCATGAATTAAAATACTTACAATAGTTCTTATCACAAAATGATTGCATTGTGGGGATACGAACCCTAGGGGTGGGTTCAAAAAACCGAAAACCAAACCGAACCGAAACTGAAAAAACTGAACCGAACAAAAAAATCGAACCGAACCGAATTCTTTTGGTTCGGTTCGGTTTTAGAGGTCTAGAAACTGAATGAAACCGAACCAAACCAAATTAATTAAATTAATATTTTTTTAATTATTTGTTTTGGGTATTATTTTTTAAACCCAATTTGTAAGCCCAATGTGTTGCCAAATACTTACTACCATTTTTTCATTTTTCTCACACTCCATTTTTACTTCTAATTTGTTATGGTTTGTTTGTTTCATCACTAAACCAGTTGCTTTCCATTTGTCTCTTGATCAATCATGTTCCTCTTTGTTTGTGTTTTTATTATTTGAATTGAAATTATGAGTGATTTGGAGTAATAATCACAGGGTAATCAAATCTACTTGTACAACTTCTCTCTCTGCACTCCAGTCCATTTATTTTCATATCTCTGCTAGGTAAAAATTGAGGGGGATAGAGGGGGAGAGAGAGAGAGTTAAACATTTTAAATTTCATTTTTTGTTGCTTGACTTTGTAAAAAACTGAAACTTTCACTGCATTCTCTTAGAAAACTAAACATACCATTGGATTTTATGGTTGTTTGTGATTTGGGTTTTACTGCTTTGTTTGCCCTTTATTAATAATCATGTAAGGAACCAAACAAGGATTAACCCTATGTATACTTTCTTTGTTTGATTGATGTGAAAAAAAATAAAAATATCCAAAACAAATAACTAAATAAATAGGGTAAAGGACAGTTTTGGTGGTTTTCAACATTTAGTACATCAAGTTTTTTTCATCCCAGAGTCATACCTAAAGTGTAAATTTTGGGACAGTCTCATACATCCGTTAGTCAAACTGTTACTTATCCTGTTAAGTGATGACGTGGCGCCCTAATTGGGCGCCACTTGTCATTAAAAATATTAAAATAATTATTTAAATAAAAATAATATTAAAAAAAAACCAAACCCAGAAAAGAAAAGAAAAAAGAAGGAAGAAGAAGGAGAAGAAGGAAGAGGAGGAGAGGAAGGAGAAGGAGGAGGAGGAAGAAAAAAAATCTGGGATCTGGGTGGGTGCGCATAGGGGAGAAGAAGAAGGAGAAGGGAGGAGGAGGAAGAAAAAAAAATCTAGGATCTGGGCGGGTGCGCGGGGGGGGGGGGGGGGGTGGGGGGAAGAAGGAGAAGGGAGGAGGAGAGGAGGAAGAAAAAAAAAATCTAGAATCTGGGTGGGTGCGCAGGGGGGAGAAGGAGAAGGGAGGAGGAAGAAAAAAAAAATTTGGGATCTGGGCGGGTGCGCAGGGGGGAAGAAGAAGGAGAAGGGAGGAGGAAGAAGAAGGAAGAAGAAGGAGGAGGAGGAAAAAAAAAGAGAGAGAGAAACCGAATCAAGAAGAAGAAGAAGAAGTTTAAAATTATTTTTATTTTAATAATAATTTTTTAAATATTTTTAAATATTATTTTTATTTAAATAAAATTTTTAATATTTTTAATGACACGTGGAGCCTAATCAGGGCGCCACGTCATCACTTAACGGGAGAACTAACAGTTTGACTAACGGATGTATGAGACTGTCCCAAAATTTACACTTTAGGTATGACTCTGGGATGAAAAAAAATTGATGTACTAAATGTTGAAAACCACTAAACATTAGGGTAAAAAAATGAGATATGTCCAAATAAATAATACTGAGAGAAAGAGAATTTAAAATATCATTACTTTTTAAACTCAATTTCTCAAGAACCAAACAAGGATTAACTCTGTGTATACTTTGTTTTTTTTTTTTAAAAAAAAAACCAACCGTGATGTGAAAAAAACTGAAACCGAATCGGAAAAAACCGAACAAAAAAAAAATGAACCGAACCGAAATTTCGATTTTGGCAAAAAACAGAACCGATTTAAACCGAACCCATCCCTAACGAACCCTACGAAATCATTTTCTACAATCCAGCTGTTAAACTTGTTTGAATATAGTTCGAGAATGCATACGTAAAAAATTATCAAAACTAACATGCAGGGAGTAGGAATCGGTTCAAAAGGTGGACAGTTACAAACTTAGCATAATGATATAACGGCTATATGACTTTTTATTTTGGTTATTTTTTTCTAAAGATGCTATTTGAGAGTTCAACCCCACATCGAATACACTTGATCATCAAATTTGAATATCGTTTAACCGTTCTGAAAACAAATTTCAAACTTTGGGGATTTTTTTTAATTTTATTACTTGCCTGACGTAAAAAGGTAATTTCGTAGGGGCAAAGTTTAAAATTTCATTAGGCCAAACCTAAAATTTGTTGAGCAATGTAAAATTTTTCCCTCGATTTTTCTCGAAAAATCGAATATTCCTCCAAATTTTGGATTTGTCAGACTAACTGACCAAAAACTCATCGGGCGAAGTGTTTTTCTCACAATTTGTTTGGCCGAAATTTTCGCGGTATTTTTTCTTCTAGAACACTTGCCAACAGTGTTTGTCGGGCAAATTAACATTCTGCCATGTGTTTAAATTTTAAGACACTTGCTCGACAAACTGGTTTGTCTTGTCAAGCAAAGCCCTGACAGGTCGAGATCCTTTCTTCTTCCTACAGCAGATTTTGTAATACTCCAAAAATTTAAAAATACGAATTATATATTCATAATTATGAATATGTGGAGACAAGTCGGAAATAAATTGATTTATAGTGACGGAATTTAATTGAGATTTTATATGATTTTTCGAGAATTTATAATAATTTATGTGAGTTTTAAATTAAACTACTTACGAAGACTGAAGTTTGGAAATTAATTATTTAAAACATATGAACCATTCGAGGTCACAATTTATATTTTTGAATAGAGCTCAATTTCACGAACGCGTGGGCACAACCATTCGTGAAATGGAGTTATAACGAAGAAGTTATTAACGTTTAAAGTTGAGGGTAAAATTGTAAATTTACCATTTCTAGAATGCTCTAGATTTTTGGAGCCAAATCTAGAAGGCCATGTGTGTGGCCCAGATTAAAAGAAAAAAAAGATAGGCGGTGGAGATAAAAGATAAAGGAGGGAAATGAGGAAGAGGTGAGGCTAATTAGGAAAGGGGAGATGAGAGAGTGACCAATGAGAGAAGAGAGAAAGGAGGAAAAGGAGAGAAGAAAAAAGGGAGGAAAGAAACGGGTTTTCCTTGACCCATGTAACCCGACCGGCGGAAACCATGAAAACCAGTGGTTTCCCAGCAAATTGAAGCCCCTCACCACCTGAAAAACATTTCCTATTCTTCCCTCTACTGTTTTCATCCAAAAATTGATGGGAAATATGCCTTGGAAGTGAGCAAACCCGCACCGGTGGGTGCGTGGGTTATTTACCAAAATCCACCTTTTTTGAAACGTTCTTTACCAATTACCACCATCATTAGACTTCCCTTGAGGCCTAGAACATAGCCCAAACAATGTTAGGGGTCGCGGAGCACCGGTGGTGTGGAATTGAGAGCACCCATTTTATAGGGTTTCCGGTGGGTTCGAGCCAAATTGGAACCTTTCTAGGCCAAATTGGACTTGGCCACATGTATAAAGTTTGTTCTACTCTTTGAGATCTTCATTTCTGTAATTTTTTTGAGAATTTTTAAAAATAGTTGAATTTTCCAGCGATTCGGGGTGGCCAACCGCCACTGGTGGCAACGTGTGGCCAGCGAGCCGACGCCGTATTTTAAGCCAATTTTGATGTTCTGAAGTCAAATTTGATAAGCCCTTGGTGTGATTTACATTGTTAAGGATAAATGGTGATTGTTAGTTTGTTATAAAAATATTGAGATTTAATTGAAATTGAATTTGTGAACTACGATTGGCTTGATCCCTGTTTAAGGTACGTAGGTAGTGTAACGATACGTTAGATGCAACCATAAAATAAGTGTGATTAAATACTTTGAGAATAAAAGGTTTTGTTGAACTATTGTATTAGGAGAATGGAATTTTGGGCTATGACTTGCGTTCTATCCTTATACTTTGAAAATAAAAAATTTATTTTGAGGCTTTATGAAATTAAAGTGTTTAATTGGGATTAATGGTAGCTAACTGAACAAGAGTTTAGTTTGGGACTATCACCAATAACAAAATTAATCCCTGAAAATAAATATTTCGGGAGTGGGGCGTTACAGATTTATTCTCTCTTTTCTCTCCAAAATGCCCCCACCTCGACTGCAAAATCGTTTCCCTTCTCTCAAGCTCTCACACTTGCCATCTATTTCAACATCTCTTCAACTCCCTGACTCTCACAAAGATATGATATTTATCCTCAATTATTTTGAATTTGTGATTTGTATTGTTAATTTGTGATTTATGTTGTGAATGTGTAATTGATATTGTGCATTTGTGATTTGTATGTTTTAATTCTTATGAGAATTTGGGTTGGAAAAAATTGGAGAGGTTGGTGAAGGAAGGGTTTGGGAGGTGGGGAAGGGTTGAAGAAAGAGGGCGGTATGGTTTGGGGAGGATGACTCAAGTAGTGGGGGTTGCGGACAAGTTGGTGTCAGGTTGGGGGCGAGAATGGTTTATTTGGGGGTTTTTTATATATTATAAAATTAGTAAGATGTTATAGGTATAATTTACTGAACGATTATGGAGGCAATATAGAGAGAGGGTGCGGCATAGAGAGAAGAACAGAGAGAGATGTGTACTTGTAGGGTTTCTTCTATTCCACCCCATGGTGCCTTTATTTATAATAGTAGGATAGGTAAAAACCTTTCCCTTTAGGATTACAACATTTAATAGGTAATCAACTCCTAATAGGAATATAAGATACATTCCCATATCTACTAGGATTTACACAATCACATTCCTAATCTAATAGGACTGCAACATTCCCCAATGAGTGTGTAAATACTCAAGTAAATGGTGCATCAGGTCTTCAGCGATGAAGTAAGTACAGTGGATGAAGTCATCGGCACAATGAGCGAATGCGAGTCTCATATCAACGGAAGAATGCACAAAAAGTGAAACTCACAAAATCTCACTATGGTAAAACCAAGGTGGGAGAAAAACCCATAGACTCAGGAGAAAAGTGAGAAGTTGCATTAAGTTAAAACTGTACATCTTTTAAACGCAAGTAGAAGAGCTCATAAGGGTATGATCAGCCCAAGAGGGGTGCCTCGTTAAAACTTAGCTAGGTAGCAAAAACTCAGTAGGAAAATTGCTCCTAATCGTAGGAAAAAAGAGTACATTAAGATCAAGTGAGTATACTTCTGGATACTCCCCTTGAGTTTAACATAACTTCCAAATGAGAACTACAAGCATTGCATATGATAGTTAGGCATAACAATTCCTCGGATAAGCTTTTGGAAGGTTGACTTCAGCAGTAACATCGTGTAGAGGTTGGCAAGGTTGTTTGGGATCGGCTTGCATGATTTCAATCTCCTGATGCTTTGCTGATATAGATATAGACGCAATATGTCTTGGAGTTGACTTTGTTGATGTATCATGGCTTGGTCGAGTTGATACATGCGGCATAATTTTCATAGATCGTCATTGGACTCAACGATGGATGAAAAATATAGCAAGTACTTCGAATATGCTCAACAAGAACTCCTAACCATGTTTCACTTATGGCGTAGTGAAGTAAGGTGAGTCTTAGAACGATTAGAAGATTTCGCAACTAAGGTCATATCATGAACCTCCAAGATATTGTGATATCCCTAATGGTAAATACATAACCACTTAGGGATTTTACCTTGTGTTGGCTTGATAAGTAACCTGCATCATCATTACAAACAAGGCAAGCATTATTTTGAGGATCAGGAGATTGGATCCGTTGAGATGCGTTAGGATTTTCCCTCCGTATCTATATCCTCATAGAGAAACACTAACCACATTTCATAATGCTGCTATCAATCACAGGACGTTTGAGAGAAACCTTGCACCGCAAGGTGTGCATCATATCGTACTATTTCATTCATCTCATAACGCTTCATTTCCCACTTATAACACAATAGGGTTACCTTGAGCAGTGTAGGAACGACAAGTCCAAACACACTTTGGTAAGGAATTTGACCTGGATTGTAATTTCAGTTGTCTAATCAGTTCTACGTTGTCACTTAATTAACGGAACACGATTCGATATCGTCGCTTTTCATTTATGTCGGTATCTACCATATAAGTGAAAACATCATCGATGGTAATCTCATTTCATTTCCATTTAGCTCATCTAAACTAGTATACTGGATCAAGAACTTCAAGTCTCGGGAGTACTCTAGATTAATCTCATGGGATGGAAATGATTTGAGACAACGATTGAGTTTAGATTCATGTTGTGTCGTGTCTTCCTCTTCCAGGGAAGTGAATCCTACAAACCGAGATCTGTCGTGCTCCAGGCCAAGACAAATTAATTGGCCATCTATCGGTGTACCAGACTGTCCAACAGGGGCGGCACATCCTCCAGGGATGTTGACTCGACGTCCGTTAAGTACGCATATCCTTGCAGGCATGTTTGCAGCTGGTATATGATCTCCTCACTTTATCTAGATCAGAGGAATGTATCTAGAGCAACATTCTGAAAGCTAGAATTCATCTAACTTGGTTATCACACTTGTGCGGTATGGGGATTGAGATAAGACATAGTGGGCAACGTCCAAGCAAATTTGTGCCGTTCTCCAGGAACATTGACGTTTGTATCTCCCCCTAATGGCTAGAAGACTGTCTCATTAAAGTGACAACCCACAAATGAGCGGTAAAGAGATCGCATGCAAGGCTCGAAGAGAGCTAGTGTGAAAAAGAATCATGATCGACAAAAGATACACATTCTTCTTTGAGAACCTATGTTGGTACGTTGCAGCGGCGCAACTTGGCACATAGAATGCACACCTAAATTCGTAAATACGAAAATCGTCAAGTTCGTACCAGTAACCAATTGTAACGTCATATAGGTTGTGTGGCAATAGGCCTCAAGGTGGACCAACATAGATGCATACAAGATTGCATAGCCCTAGGCAGAAATCGAAAACTTGGTACGTTTACCAAAATTCGGGTGATCATTTAAATTGCACTTTATGATCGCTAGGCGAGGCAATTTGGGATGAACATGGGAATTCAATGTTCAATTAGAAACCTAAAATGACATGCAATACTTTATTGAAAACCGTCGATATAAACTCTTCGGCATTATCCAGTCTCCCGGACCTTAAAGGATAAGTAAGGTGGTGAGCCCTTAATTGGCCAGAAAGTTTAGTAGCAATATGTGTGGACAAACATGTGACAAGTTTGTCGATTCATCAACCAAAACTATAAGTATTTATATGGTCTGTATTTTGGTTGGATTAGTCCATATATATTCCCTTGAATCCACTGTTTTGCGAGGAATGATATAGAAACTAAATTTTCCTAATGAGCAGGCTTGGCAAAGTGCGCTTGTAGGCATAAGATCCTTACTTCGGGTAAGTAGATATGTCGAAGCATCATTGTTCGACCTAAGTGTCCCAAAAGGTCGTGCCAAAGCAAATAAACTGCTCAATCACCAGGCTCCAGGGTGGCCACATGTGGTGTATTCCCAGTTGGGAGACAACTTGTTAGCCATAAATCAAAGCTTCAGGCTCATTTTTGGAGGTGGTACAAATATATTTCACTCTATTTTCTTCATTGGTTTCATTGATGATCATTGTTCTCTCGAATATCCTTAAAAACTCAACGAAAAGGAAAATTTAAGATCCCTTAAATGTTGATGCAGTACCATTCATACAACGAGGAGCATTCCAATACTCTTAATCATGTTGGATAGACCTAAAGTCGTTGTTAGAGATGTGATTTAGGTGTAAAATTTGTGTGCGTAGTACACATTCATCCAGACAACTAACTTTAGTAAATACTTACATTGGTAATGCTTCAGGCATAGATCTTCGAATGAAGATCATGGTGGAGGCTTATTCAGCTCTTCTATGCCATTGTTGGCTTCAATAGTTTTTCAACTTCTTAATAGTCAAGGGAGATTCACGTCTTGTACCCCACATAAAGTGGTTTCTAATGAAACATCCAAATCAGGAAAATCAAACTTGTGACGGTTCGACAATCCACTGAATTGGATGGAACAAGATTGTGATTAGTGCTATGAGAAGGAATCATCCATAAGCATAGAACATTCGAGTTCTAAGACATAGTTTTCATGAAAAACTTCGGGTTTCAAAGGCACTAAATTTGAAACTACAGGTTCAATGTAGTTTATGAACGTTTAGTTCATAAAAGAGAGGTTCCTGCAAGAATACAGAATGTAATATGCTAACTTCCGTGTAGCGGATTTAAGGTTCTTCGGGAGCTCAAGTGTGAGTGCTTCGGGACTACGAAAATGAGTCAACGGTTCAAAGAAAAGAAATAAATTTTTGAATCGTTAATGTCCAAAAGTGATCTTCAGATCAATAATTTTGGACTCATTATCAGATTAATGGACTGCAGGTCACTTTTAATTAATTCAATAGATTGAGACCAAACAAGGTCGATCGTAGAAGCAAAAATAAATATAATATTCGGGTTAAAATGCCAAAAATTAGCATTAGATTCAAAAAGTCATAACCCAATAACATTGGGCTTGGGTGCCGTGAGTAGGGCACTAAAAATATGGGCTGAAAAGAAAAAAGACAAGCCAAAAATTGGCTTTGGGCCGAGAAACAAGGGCAGCTCAGCATTGAAATTGCTAGCTGCTGCTTTAGGCAAGGCCCTGCAACATTAAGCTACGAGCTAGGCTTGTGTAAGGCTGTTGCAGGCAGCCCAACAATTTACAAAACAATCATGCAGGCTTGCTGCAGTCAAAGGCCGAGAGGAACAGCCCAGCAGCAGAGTAGAAAAGAAACCCAGGATTGGTGCAGGCTGCTGGAGTTGAAAACCCAATAGCGACTGTTGCATTTTGCCGAGTCACATGGGGATGCAGCTGTAGGCTGTCGAGTCACATGTGGGCTGAAGGCAGAAGCTCAGCAAAGCTGACGTCTTATGAGGCTATCATGGATTGAGGCTGCAGCCCCAATCGTGAAGATCCCAAGCGTTTGGCCAGGTTTGTCGCAGCAAGGCCAGATATTTTTCTCTTTTTTTTCTTTCTAATTTGTAGGATTTGGAAAAATCCCAAAATTGCTTCTAATTTATTTCGATTCGTTGACTCACAAATTCTACATAGTATAGTTGCATAATGCATGAAACAAATATATATATATATATATATATATATATATATATATATATTGACAAATATATGAACATATACAATATATATATCGTAAGAAAAATATAAACATAGGAGATTTATGCATCATGGGGAATGTTTTCATGCTTCACAGCCGTTTCAAATATCTTACTTTATTTTAAGCGTACCTGATTGACAGAAAACAATAAAAGCCTTTGAATTTGTAAAAGATCCTTCTCAAAAAGTTGGAATTGCATCTCCAATGCATTGTATCACGTTCAACACAGAAAAATTAAATTGAAGCAATATCATGTAGATTAATTCAATAAAATAATAAATTAATCATAAAAAGAATGATTAAAACGTAATACTTCCGTGATTGAAGAATAAACTCTTTTTAGCGTAGCGTCAAGAGCGTGCTGATAACGTGTTGTATGTATAATTTACTGAACGATTATGGAGGCCATATAGATAGAGAAGGTGCGGCATAGAGAGAAGAAGAGAGAGATGTGTAATTGTGGGATGTGTTCTATTCCACCCCATTGTGCCTTTATTTATAGTAGTAGGATAGGTAAAAACCTTTTCCTTTAGGATTACAACATTTAATATGTAATCAACTAGGATTTACACAATCACATTCCTAATCTAATAGGACTGCAACATAAGAAATATAAATGTTCATTCAATATTGGCTCATGAGATAGGAGTCCTCATCCAAGCAAGGTACCCTATAACTGCCGATAGATGGAGGAACATCTCCCTCGAAGCGAAGTACGCGCGGATGGCAGATCTCTTGGTAAATATGTTTTGTTTGTTAAATCAATATTTTTAATAATTTTAATTACTCTAGATAATTACTTAATGTATTTTTATACCTGACACTTCCTTTTAATTTGTCTAGTTCAGATCAATTTCGAGATCGGTGTTGAAGACCAGTTACGACGGCCTACATAAATCGCCTGTGGAATGATCAGTTCAGGGAGTGGAAGTACGAGTTGCGTAACCACTATAGGAGTTTTGAAGGTCATGAGGAAACTCTTACCATCCGCCTCTTGCATTTGAGCATAGGATGGACAAGTGGCAATGGCTCTACAGTAAATTTTCAGGATTTATAAATTTTGAAAAATGGACGTCTTCCGAACTAATTGACGAGTGAACCAGTTTTCCATTCAGAATAATTTTTTTTTAAAATTTTCAATATAATTGTCGAACATTATGTTTTTGTTAATGAAATAAATTCGTTTAATAATATGATTTTAATATAATAAAATTTAGTTTATTAAATTAAATGTACTTTTTAAATATTAAATCTTTTTTTAATTAAATTTTACCTAACGGAATTATTCGTCAGGTTAAGATTTTAAATTACATATTTTTTTTAATTATAAATCTTGCCTGACAAAATATTTGTCGAGAAATTTTAAGGTTTTATTTTTCAATAAAAATTTAAGTTTTGCCCCAAGCAACATTTTCGTCGGGTTACTTTGGTCAATGCTGACTTACTCGACGGGTTGTTCGTCGACGGTGTCATCAGGTAAATTTTACTTGCCCGATGGAGTCTGGGATTCGTTGGTTAAAATTTCTAACCACGGGTTTTGCGCAATGACCTTTAACCAACGGACGTCCATTGTCGTACATGTTACGCGACGAACCGCTACTTTAGGGGACGGATATAATTTGTCCCGCAAGTGGTTTTTTTTCTTTTCATTTTTTTTATATAGTGCAAGTACTTTCGTATTGAAAATTTAAGCAATAAACCACCTACATAACTTTGTGCGACACAATCCATGACCAAAAAATAAAAAGCGTTTACAACTGATCACTATTTTCTTCGTTCAAACTTTATTGAGACCGGAACTATGAGAAGATCGAAATTTAAATTTTGCTAAACATGATATCAACCCCATCAGCTGGTTTTGGAAAAGAAAGATACACCACTTGGGCATTTGGATTTCGCAATTCCCACCTGACATTCACATACAAACTGTGTTAAAATTTGAAAGCGTACTTTATACATTTAGTAAAACTAGCTAGCTAGCCATGATTTGCGCTCCTTACTTGTAATTTGTTGACAAATGATGTAATAAGATTGCAAGCTTCATCCTAGCAAGCATGTTGCCTGCACATATCCTTGTTCCGCCACCAAAAACTTGGTACGTTCCAGGCTTAGCTGGTTCCTAATTAAAGGAGTGAAAGTGCACTGATTATGTACAAACTACTTTTAATTAATTTGCAATCGTTTCAGTAATTATGCTGACATTCCATCTATCTGGGTTAAAGATCATAGGGTCATCAAAGTTATTTGGATCTGTGTGGATATACCGAACCCAAAGAATCACATTCCAACCTTTAGGTATTTTATAACCTGCAGGAATTTATAAACTTGATTAGAATTACAAGAATTCCAAAATTTCATCACCATGCATCCAGTTTTGAATTTAATATGGTTAGAGCGAAAACGCATTGCAGCAACAATTGCCATGCTATTCTGGTGTGTGGCTGTTTTATATAAACGTATAGGGAAGTTTGTTAAACACAACTTGTCCAAGAATGTAAAGTTTCACGTCCGAAATCTTATAAAATAAAATACGACTTATTTTAATTGGTTATCCTACTAATTGCATCAAGATCTTTTGACTGTTGATCCCTTCTTTGTGTGCCCTTTATTTTCCTTATTTTCTTTCTCCATTTTTCTTTGAGTGATGCTAGAGAGATCAAATTTTTAGACTATTTTGTAGACCACGTGATGTAGCGGTTGATAGTTGGAGCCCATTAAATCATTAAAAAAAAAGAGACCGTCCATTAACCGCCACATCATGTGGTCCATTTTTTGTAAGCCACGTTATCGATGTAGCAGTTGATGGTTGAACTCGTTCTTTAAATCATTAAAAAAAAAAGCTCAACCATCAACTGCCGTATTACATGATCTAAAAAGATGGTTTAAAATGTAGCCTCCTGAAACATTTCTGTTCTTTTGTTTTGTGCTTTCTAGATCGGTCAGCTAGGTGTGCGTGAGAGAGAGAGAGAGAGAGTACTGCAAGGCTTAGACAAAAAATCAACAACTCAAACCTTTTTCTCTTTTTCTTTTTATCTATAAGTTATCATACCTTTATATTCAACCTCCTTGGTAGCAAATCGGAAGATACATGCTGCAGAGTTAGCCATTCTTATTGTTTCTTCTACCACCTGTAAGTTTGTCTTCTGGTTAATTCCTTCTAACAATTATTGTCGCTAGCTCTGTTCATGAAAAATATTGGAAAATAGTTGCATCCATTTGCGGGCTCATGTCTCGTTCTTTTTATTAATCACCTAAAGATCATTTATGTAAAAAAAAAAAATCAATTTGGAGATTGGTTAGTCATCTATATATCTCAAGAATATTATTTCTTACCAAAAACATTAATTTGTAGGATACATTTGAATTACTAAACAATCTTCTGTTTACTTGATTATTGCGAATGATTTTTAATGGTGATAAAGAAAATGAGAAAATGAATTCCGAATATGAACAATGATATTCGTATGGTAAGAATATGTTAATCACTAGCGGGTGAATAATTAAAGAGATGAACTCTGGGTAGAATTTGTACTTAAATTCACAGATAATACCATGTTTGTGTATTTCATTTTGGAAACGTCTTCACTCGTAATCAAGTCTCCCGTCTTGTTCCGACTTACAGCTATATTATCCTCCTGTACATATAATATAGTTCCACATATGAGCAACCTCATCAGCAAGATAACCATAAAAGAAAATGAACATTATTACATTACTTGATCTATTTTTGGTGTTATACATTTATTAGATTGATATACTGAATACTTAGCTTTGGGAGAACGTATGTCATTTGACTATGGGTCAGAGGTGGAAATGCCTCCCACTAGAGATTTTGTCATACCCTTCAAGGTGTGAGATACCTCATGCTTTGGCAAATATATAAATAATGGATATTGATCATACATACCCGAAGCTTTTCAAGGACATTAGGGTATCTGGCAAGACAATATATAGCCCACATTGATGCAAGGGAAGTAGATGCATATCCGCCAACAACAAGGCTCACAATGTTATCGATCACCTCTTGGTCACTTAATTTATCACGTTCATCATCTTTAATTTGCATCAGTCCATCCATCAGGTCATTTGTCAACCCTTTTTTCTGGGTTTTTTTTCTTCTCTAGCTCCCTGCCGAAAATGGCCTCGAGCTTCTTCCTACACTGCACAATATTCATTCACATTCACACGTAAATGAATATTTAACCAGAAGTGATTTCCACACTCCTATTTGACCTTATGCGCCCACCTCTAGGAAAAAAGAAGTGCAAGAGGTGAAATGTGGAACACAGAAATAGTGTTCTTAATTAAACCCTTTCCGGTAGATTCTAGAAAATGTGTTGTAATTGGCTCATATTTTGAGCTGGCAACAATGAAATATTGTTTTCGGTATTGGATGAAGTGTGGCATTTCTTTAATTGCTACAGAGAAAGGGCAGTAGCCATCTTGTGTTTTCTTTATCATTAAATGGTGGCTGACATGTACTCTTGGGCAATGCATGCAAGTTGCAGACAAGGTGGCAGAATAAGTGCTAAAAACGCGGAAAAGCAAAAGGTTTGCTTTTATGATTAAGTAGCACTTTGTCAAATACATGATGGCTAGGCCTTTATTTAAGGCAAAGAAAGGCTTGCATTAAGGGAGCTTGCCGAGTGTGAGAAAAGCATCAGTGAGCATCCAAGGTGGAGGAGAGCATTCAGCTCTCTCCATGGGAAAGCATGGGCACGGATGAGAGAAAACAAGAGAGCTAGAGTAAAAGGTCTCTAGTGAAAGAACTCTTGGGGTAGAGTGAGGTTCTTGAGAAAATTCTATGAATGGGTGTACAAGGGATTCGGGATTGGGTTATGGTGATTTAACTCATGTATACTTGTACTGTTATTCTCATAGTGAAGAGCAATATCTCTCCGATGACGTAGGCAGGTTTTTGCCGAACCTCGTAAATTTCTCGGTGTCTTTATTTCTTGTACTTTAAATTGTTCAACTGTGGGTAAGGAAGTTGGTGAGATAACAGGCAAAAGCACAACAATTGGTATCAGAGCATCGTTGGAAGCTTTGGTTCATTAAAGGTTCAGATTTGTTATTCACCATGATGACTACAAACATGTCATTTTCAGTTGAGAAGTTTAATGGGAAAGGCAGTTTTACTCTCTGGCAGATGAGAGTAAAGGATGTCTTGACTCAACAAGGCTTGGCTAGAGCTTTGAAGGGAAAAGATGGAAAGCCTCAAGAAATGACAGATGACCAGTGGGAGGAGCTGGAGGCTCGTTGTGTTAGCACGATTTGACACTGTATAGCTGATAACATTATCAATAATGTTATGGATGAAGATTTTGCGCCTGCACTGTGGGAGAAGTTGGAAAAACTCTATATTGCTAAGAGTTTGACCAACAAGTTGCATTTGAAGCGGAAACTGTACAAGCTGAAGATGGATGAAGGCGGGAATCTCATGGACCACATGAATGTGTTCAACGAATACTTGGATCAATTGAGGAAAGTTGATGTCAAGGTTGAGGAAGAAGATAAAGCCCTCTTATTTCTTACCTCACTTCCAGATTCGTATGAGAATCTTGTGACAACCTTACTGCATGGAAAATATACAGTAAGTTTGGAGCAGGTGCATGCTTCTTTGGTGTCTTATGATACACAAAAGAAGAAGACCATTGTTGATGGTAGGTACGAGACTGCATTAGCTGTTCAAGGTGGGAATGGTGGAAGAAAAATGAAAGGAGGATTTGAGAGAGACAGTAGGACCAAATCGAGTTCCAGAGGCAAGGGTCTACAATGCTACGCCTGTAAAGAATTCGGGCATAAAAAGATAAATTGTCCTTTAAGAAAAAGAAAGGATGATCTTGGTCCGGGTTGTAGCAATTTTGTGGCAGAAGACTTCGAGTATGCCCTCTAGATACTCGAAGCAACACTTCTCTTGGTGATGTTTAGTCCCGAGTGTTGCAAGGGATTTGCAGCAGGTGAAGCTATGGGATTCACAGGTGATGAGATGGTCCTGAAGGAAGAGAAGTGTGGGGAATTTTGTCTAGCTCGATGGGTTGTTGCTGGAAACGGGTGCGCTGATGAGTTTCCAGGTTGCAGACAATGAGGAGGAGGAAAACCTGCTGAAGGAGACGAGGATGTGTCGAGATCCTGTCTGAAGCTGAATGGCGTTTTTAGCTTGCAGCAGCTGCACATGCATTGGCAATGACTGAATCGGAACAAGACCAACGAGGTGGATTCAGGGTGTGCATGCTGATACATAAGGCCAATGGACTTTGGTGATGGGTGCAAGGTTTTTTCCATAGTATAATCGCCAAGGTGGAGATATACCAATTGTTGTGCTTTTGCCTGTTATCTCACCAACTTCCTTACCCACAGTTGAACAATTTAAAGTACAAGAAATAAAGACACCAAGAGAATTACGAGGTTCGGCAAAAACCCGCCTACGTCCTCGGAGAGATATTGCTCTTCACTATGAGAATAACTATTACAAAATATACTGGAGTTAAATTGACATAACCCTAACCCAATCTCATGTACACTCACATAATTTTTCCCAAGAGCCTCACTCTACCCCAAGAGTTTCTCACTCTCTTTTTCCCTCGATATTTTCCGGATGCTCTCTTTATTTTTTCACACTCGGCAAGCCCCCTTAATGCAAGCCTTTCTTTGCCTTAAATAAAGGCCTAGCCATCATGTATTTGACAAAGTGCTACTTAATCATAAAAGCAAACCTTTTGCTTTTCCGCGTTTTTAGCACTTATTCTGCCACCTTGTCTGCAACTTGCATGCATTGCCCAAGAGTACATGTCAGCAACCATTTAATGATAAAGAAAACACAAGATGGCTACTGCCCTTTCTCTGTAGCAATTAAGGAAATGCCACACTTCATCCAATACCGAAAACAATATTTCATTGTTGCCAGCTCAAAATATGAGCCAATTACAACAAAATGAATGGACGGTATATTTTTATTTTGGTGAAATTTAAAACTAAAACCTGAAGAGCATGGTGAAAAGCAGATCCAGGAATGTTAAATGGGTGAGCCCTAAGTCCATCAGTCAATCCACCAAACAACTTATCAATGGTATCTAGGAGAGGTCCCGCCTCCAAACTTAAGAACAACTTTCCAATATTTTCCAAAGTCATCTGCAAGTAAAAAATATTGTGAGCGTCGATGACTTGTCAACTAAATTACTTGATTCGAGTAACTTATTATTATTATTTGAGTACATTGATATTTTTACACTAAAGGGAAGGGAAATTTGGCTAAGCCACACAATGGACAACCTAATTTAGTATCAAATTCGTCATCCACGAAACCCGAACGTAAGACCTCTCACTTCCAAGTGAAGAGGGTGATTTGATATTCGAGTGATATTGCAGCCCCAATATGAATAAAATAATAGTCTTAACTATGATTAATCAATTACGCAACCCTATTTAAAAGGCTTTATTGAGAGATATTGTAGTAACCACATAAGAATTGTTCATGCTATCACAGTATACGCCATATTCCAATTCTAAACCATATTCAATAAGATTGTAGAGTTTAGGACATTCTTGACCATATGCCGCCTCTTCTATATATGAGCTAATTCATGTAATTTTAGTTTATTAAATCTGTGATCCTGATATCTTGTTGTTGTATTTCACCATATATTTTACAACAAATGTTACACTTACATGCGACGAGATCAACCCCTAGCTAGCTACAATTATAATCTTATAACACCAATTACCACACATCAGTAAAACTGCCGCATCAAACATGCATATAACACTCGAGATCAACTCAAGGAGTGTCAAGATGAACTTCTTACTGACAATGAGATTTAGGTAAACAAGGGGTTGAATGCAGTTAAAACAGAAGGGCCAGTTAGGTCTTTTACCTGAAAAAAAATTAAGGATAAAGTTTTAAGAATTTTGAAAAGAAGGGCAAAGTCTTGTTGTCCCTCTGATTTTTTTTCCAATAAATTTCCCTAAGCCTTGAGAAATTTGAGGAACTTTGGGGTTCTTTATTTCTTTCCCCTTTTCTTTTGAAGCAAAGTTAATATATGCTTGATATCTTACCTTCTTAACCTCATCATATGCATTAATTCTACCCTTTTGAGCCCATGATTCAAGTGAAGCAATCATGTGGGGTTGGACAAGGAGAGCAATGCCTTGGAGAGCGTCGGGCTGATTGATTACTTTCGTGATGTAGCTTTTCAGTCGTTCATGGGACTTTCCATGAACGGCAAACAACAATTTGTGACCCAGAAGATCATTACTTGGCCAAACTAGGGTGAAGATATCCGATGATTGGAATACAAATTTGTTGACCGCCGGAAAGCATGTTATGATGGATGGTGATCCAAACATGTGGGTTCTATACATTCCTACTCCATCACCATACCTGATCCGTAAGAATATTTCAATATATATTCAACTTTCAAAATTGTTCTCTAGGTTGCCGAGTGACGAAAGAATGTATGGTCACTCATCTTTAAATTTGATATCAAGAGTGGAGATTGCTTTAATCTTAACTCTTAATAATAAATATAGAATTTAATGTTGAGTGTCCATAAATCAGTCATCTCACCTGATGACCAAAAGAACAAGAATCATGCTACTAGTAGAAATTTGAAGAACATAGAAGAAAATAAAAACATACTTAAACCGTTTAGCATTGATAAATTCATCTGGACGGCGAAGAAGTTTGAAGTACCAAAGGAAGGTGAGCAGTTCACCAATAAATGGAAATCCCATGTGACCCGGCGGAAGTTTGGCACCAGTAACTGAACGTTGTAGTTTGAGAGGAAGCACATACCGGAGCTCATTCCACTACCACAAGAGCAACCCCAACAGTGGCAAACCTCCCAAAACCACAGCCGGCCATAATCCTTCACAAATTTCCATGCTTTTAGAACAAACAAACACTGCAACACTAGTCGGTTTATCTTTTGACCAAAAAAAGTCAGTTTATCTTTAAACATAAAGGTAACTTATCCCTGATCTGTTTGATTGGATTAAAATAATGCATTAGATATACCATCTTGGCATCTCGCTATGCGCCAAAAATCTTGTGAGTGTTTGGGAAGAGAGTTGAGATGGCAACGTCGAATGCGTCAAAATCTGGGCTCCCCTTAACAGGATTATCACTTATTTTGGTAGAAAGAATCAAAGAACAGAACCTATTTTTAAAAGAGACAAATGTAATCATAAAAAATAAAAAAAAAAAGAGAAAAACAAGTGGGAGAGTCTAATTTTTTATTTGTTATAAAAATGCAGAGGAAGTGATGGATATTATTATTATCAGTTGTTTTCTTCTCTCGTAGTATCTTGATCACAAAAGCGGTGATCTATTTATAGGAGGTTTACAAAGAATGAAGACAACTTCTCGTGATACAACACAACAAAGTATGCCCCATTTATTACTATTCACATGTGGGTATACAATCCCACTATTTACAACACTCCCCCTTGGATGCCCACATATCAACATTAGTTGCCTCATTAAAACCTTGCTTGGAAAAACCTAGTGGGAAAAAAACCATAGCGAAGGAAAAAGAGTACAACTTTACCCGGATTGTTGATATGGCGTTAAGTATGCTTATGTTGTCTCGTTAAAACCTTGATAGGAAAAACCCAGTGGGAAAAATCCTAATCGAAGGAAAAAGAGTACAACATGCATGTATCATGGATGCTCCCCCTGAATTGTATCTCCCCATGATTTCGCATTCTTCAAATTTATAAGCCAACGTAATTCGATTCCCTACACTAATTTCGGAAATGTGCATTTTGGTAGAGATTTGGTGAACAAGTCTGCCATATTTTCATTGGAACGAATTTGTCTGACTTCAATAACTTTAGCCTTCTGAAGCTCATGTGCACTGAAAAATCTTGGAGATATGTGTTTAGTCTTATCGCCCTTGATGAATCCTTCCTTCATTTGGACAACACAGGCTGCATTATCTTCATGGATGACAGTTGGAGTGTATGTCCTTGAAGGTAGACCACATGAATTCCGGATGTGATGGATCATTGATCTTAACCAAGAACATTCACGACTTGCTTCATGCAAAGCAATTATTTCCGAGTGATTGGAATATGTAGCAACTAATGTTTGCTTTGTTGAGCGCCATGAAATTGCAGTATCTCCATTATTGAACACATATCCAGTTTGTGAGTGGACTTTGTGCGGATCAGAGAGGAAACCAGCGTCTGCATATCCAACAAGAATATGGTCATTTGTGGATTTCTCTTAGTAGAAGAGACCCGTGTCTGTTGTTCCACGAAGGTATCGTAATACATCTTTGACTTCTTTCCAATGACGAATTGTTGGAGCAAAGCTAACAAGTTGACTAAAAAAGCTATATCTGGTCTAGTACATTGTGCTAAATACAATAAAGCACCTGTTGCACTCAAATATGGTACTTCTGGACCAATGACCAGTTCATCATCTTCTTTTGGACGGAATGAATCTTTTTTAATGTCCAAAGAACGAACAACCATTGGAGTGCTAAGTGGATAAGTCTTGTCCATGCCAAATCGCTTCAATATTTTTTCAATGTAAGCTGATTGATGGACCAAAATTCAATCAGCACAATGCTCGATCTACAAACTAAGACAATATTTTGTTTTCCCAAGGTCTTTCATTTCAAATTCGCTTTTCAGATATTTAGTAGTTTTATTGAGCTCTTCAGGGGTTCCAACGAGGTCCATATCAGCGACATATGCTGCTACTATAGCAAATCCAGTATTTGATTTCTTAACGAACACACAAGGAAAGATGACATTGTTGGCATATCCTTCTTTAATCAAATATTCACTGAGACGATTATACCACATTCGTCCAGATTGCTTCAGCCCATATAGTGATCGCCTTAATTTGATTGAGAACACACCTCGTGGTTTGTTAGCTGCTTCAG
Organism: Crataegus laevigata; assembly: GCA_963580275.1. Taxonomy (NCBI): domain Eukaryota; kingdom Viridiplantae; phylum Streptophyta; class Magnoliopsida; order Rosales; family Rosaceae; genus Crataegus; species Crataegus laevigata. The sequence goes on from OY756946.1 coordinate 9,287,279, forward strand.
GCAACTTAAGTCCTTCTGGGACTTTCATATATATGTTAGTATCTAATTCTCCATATAGATACGTGGTGATGACATCCATAAATTACATGTCGAGTTTTTCTGAAACCACCGAACTTACTAAATAACGGAAGGTAATTGCGTCCATTATAGGAGAGTATGTCTCTTCATAATCAATTCCAAGTCTTTGTGAAAAACCTTGTGCAACAAGTCTTGCTTTATATCTTGCAATCTCATTTTTCTCGTTGTGTTTCCTTATGAATACCCATTTATAACCCACAGGGTTTACACCAAGCGAGGTTTGGACTATTGGTCCAAAAACACTTTGCCTTTCCAAGGAATTTAATTCTGCCTGGATTGCAGCTTTCCACTTAAGCCAATCTTGTCCCTGTTTGCATTCTTCAGCAAAGCAGGGCTCAATGTCATCGCTTAATATAATTTCAGTGGCTATTGCAAATGCAAACATGTCGTCGATGATTATTTCATTTCGATCCCACAATTCATTAGTTCATGCATAATTTATGGAGATTTCTTTGCTTTCATGTACTTCTGTCTCTTCAGGGACATGTGTCTCATCAAGGACATTTTCCTTTTCTAGAAGTATAGAATCATGAATTGTGGATTTATCATTCATTTTCTTTTCCTGAATGATTTCATTTGGGTTTAACTGTGCCCTCATCTTTCTCTTTCGAGGGGTTAAATCTTTTGAACTTGGGGGTCTACCACGCTTCAAGTGTGCAATAGATGAATCATTCACTGCCACTTTATTTTGTCCAATAGGGACATCAATTATGGCAGGTGCATTTCCAGCTGGTATATGTGACTTTGTCACTTTCGAAGCATCATTAAATGCATCTGGCATTTGATCAGCAATACTTTGCAGGTAAATGATCATTTTCACTTCATTTTCACATTGAATGCTTCGAGGATCAAAATGAGACAAGGTGGGAACAACCTATGTTAGCTCTTGCCATTCTTCTGGAACGGTCTTTTCTCCTTTTAACGATGGGAAAATTGTCTCATCAAAATGATAATCAGCAAAACGAGCTGTAAGCATATCACCTGTCAAGGGTTCCAAATATCTAATGATAGATGGTGAATCAAAACCCACATAAATTCCTAGTCTGCGCCGAGGTCCCATTTTAGTGCGTTGTGGCGGTGCAACAGGCACATATACAGCACAACCAAAAACTCGTAAATGTGAAATGTTTGGTTGATGCCCAAACACGAGTTGTATTGATGAATATTGGTGGTTGACGATCGGTCTCAATCTAACCAATGATGCAGCATGTAAGATGGCATGTCCCCATACAGAGACTAGCAAATTCATTTTCATGAGCAGAGTGCGGGCTATTAATTGAAGCCGCTTGATAAATGCCTCTGCTAAACCATTTTGAGTATGGACATGAGGAACAGGGTTTTCAACATCAATGCCTAGTGCCATACAGTAATCATCAAAAGTTTGAGATGTAAATTCACCAGCGTTATCAAGTCAGATTGACTTAATGGGATGATCTTGGAACTGTGCTCGCAACTTAATTATCTGAGCAAGAAGTCTCGCAAAAGCTACATTTCGAGTAGACAACAGGAAAACATGTAACCATCGGGTAGATGCATCAACCAAAACCATAAAATATCGAAATGGTCCACATGGTGGTTGAATAGGCCCACAAATATCCTCTTGAATCCTTTGAAAAATTGATGGGGATTCAGCATCAACTTTTAGTTGTGATAGTCTAACTACCAACTTCCTTTGGGAACAAGCCTTGCAAGGGTTATCATTTAAGACAGCAATGTGTCTGTTCAGCAATGGATGTCCATTATAGTTGGTAATGATCCTACGCATCATGGAGGATCCTGGATGACCCAGACGGTCATGCCAAAGCATGTAAACTTTTGAATCCATGAACTTCTGGTTCATGACAGCACGTGCCTCAATTGTCTTTATGTATGTATAATACAATCAACTCGATAAACCATGCAACTTCTCCAATATACGCTTTTGGGTATCATTTGAGGTAATGCATAGATATTCCTCATTTTCTGCACTTTTCGTTTCAATGTGGTATCCATTTAGACGTATGTCTTTAAAACTCAACAATTTTCGAGTAGATCGAGTAGCATACAATGCATTTTGTATGGACAATATTGTCCTTTTTGGTAACATAATATGAGATTTCCCTGAGCCTTTAATTATATCTGTTGAGCCTGATATTGTTGTTACCTTTTCTCTTGTAATCATCAAGCTTAAGAAATACTTTCGATCACGAAGTATTGTGTATGTGTGGTTGCGCTGTCTGCAAGACAAAAGTCTCCGCCATTGCTCTTGTTTTGAGAACAACCATAATTTTTATCCATGTTCTCTGAGTAAAGAAATTACAGTTAAAAAGCAGTTTATTCATACTGGAATACTACTTTTATTGAATTGAAAATGCGAGCATTAAACCACAAGTACAAATAACAAGAGTACATCAAAGATAAATGATTCACTTGGACCCATAAACTTCATTCCCTCTTTCAATAATGAAGTCTGAAACATCCAGGTGGGTTATGTTTAACTATCCTGATAAATTGGACACTAGATCAGGTATTTCCATTGGTTGAGCCTGGTTGAGGAAATTGGTCTCGACACCCTTCTCCTTGAGGAAGGCTTCATACAGATCCACCAGATGTTTTGGGGTGCGACAAGTACGCGCCCAGTGCCCATTGCCACCACACCTATGACAAATTCCTTCAGGATTTCTAAGAGTGTTCATATGAGCTTTGCCTTTTTGACGATTTGCATTCTTAAAGCTTGGGCTTGAATTATGCTTTGGAACCTAGTTGAGAAACTAGACACCATGATTCTTGCCTTTCCCATTCCATATGCCTCGTTTGTGGTCACGTCCTTGTTTATTGCCATGAGAGGATGTGGTATTCCCTTCAAATGAGGCAGCATTCACTTCTGGGAATGGTGCCGATTCGGTCGGTCGGGACTGATGATTCTTCATTAGAAGCTCATTGTTTTGCTCGGCTACAAGGAGTACAGATATCAGTTGGTTGTACTCAGTAAAGCCTCTTTCTCTATATTGTTGCTGCAGGAGCACATTGGAGGCATGGAAAGTGCTAAAAGTCGTTTCCAGCATATCTTCCTCAGTTATTGTTTCTCCACAGAGCTTCAATTGGGAAATAATTCTGAACATAGCAGAATTGTACTCAACCACCGTCTTGAAATCCTGGATCCTTAGGTGAGCCCACTCAGAACGAGCCCTTGGAAGAATCACAGTTTTCTGGTAATTATATCTATTTTTCAGTGCCTTCTAGAGGGTTAATGGATCTTCAACTGTGAGGTACTTGCTCTTCAGTCCCTTATCCAGGTGGCGACGGATAAAGATCATAGCCTTCGCCCGATCTTGAGAGGATGCACTGTTATCCTCCTTGATGGTTTCCCCAAGATTTCCTGCCTCAAGATGGATCTTGGCATCCATTACCCAGGTAAGGTAATTCTTTCTAGTAATATCCAGGGCAACAAAATCAAGCTTTGCCAAGTTCGCCATTTTCTTTTCTGAAAGAAAATTGAGGTGTGTAAGAACTTTCAATTATATGTATTCTGGAGGAATATATTATTAAAACTTCTAGTTCTTACAAATTTGTTTTCATTTTGATCTTCAGGTCAAAATGATAAGCACTCGAAACTTTAGGCTCGAGATTTCCATCACGAATGAGGAGGGCGATTGTACCGCACCATTCTCATTAACATAGGATTTCCGCACCACTCAAGCAGCATAAAAATTAAATATGCAAAACAGGGTGGACGATTATACCGCGCCACCTAAAATTTGCAGTAAAATTAAATTGTAGAAAATTTAAATATGCAAAGTAGGGTGGGTAATTATTCCACACCACCTAAAATTGCAGTAAAATTAGATCTGCAGTCCAAGATAGGTGATGATACCGCACCATCTTGGATCGTAGTAAGATTATATTTGCAGTTCAAGATGGGCGATTGTACCTCACCATCTTGGATTGCAGCAAAATTAACATAAATAAATACTGGGTTAGTAATCAATATCTAAACCAAACAAGAAATCAAAGATGTATGTAACCGTTAGTTCGAGAACTAAGAGCAAGCATGGAGCAAATAGTTCGTCACAATGGTATACTGCGCCGTTGAGGTAGAGGAAGAAGATGAACAGTAAAAACCTTAGAGGAAACTTTTTTTTTTCTTTCTTTCGTTCGGCGAAGTGAAATGAGAGAATGATTATATTTTAGGGACTCTGATAATGTGTTATAAAAAGGCAATAGTTAGAGAGATAACCTTTGTTAGGGATAGGAGCGAAGCAGTTACCAAATATTACACTAACACAAAGTGATTGCAGAGGAAGTGATGGATATTATTATTATCAGTTGTTTTCTTCTCTCGTAGTATCTTGATCACCAAAGAGGTGATCTATTTATAGGAGGTTTACAAAGAATGAAGACTTCTTCTCGTGATACAACACAACAAAGTATGCCCCATTTACTACTATTCACATGTGGGTATACAATCCCACTATTTACAACATTATTTTTATTTTAACAAACTACATTAATCTACACAAAAAGATGGGGGAGTTGGCTAATTCTCGCAATAGGCCATCAATAATTTAGTTCAAATTCACTTTTAGCGAGAATTAAACCTAAAATCTTTCACTTACAAGTGAAAAGGAATATCACTAGATTATAGTGTTAAGTGGCCACTCATGTGAATATTAACTACTCATGGCAATTACAATTCATAGTGATCATTATTTTTTATATATGATTTAATTATTTAATTTTTAATAATTATTCAACGGGCATATTTACTTATCGAGAATAGAAATTAGAATCATTTTGATTCTTATGTTCCAAGCATCTATTAAATATAGGTAAAGAATCATATTAGTTCTTGACTTTCCCTCGCATTTACTCATACGTAAGAATCATAAAAATCAAGTTTTCTATTAAAATTCATGATGAAATTGTTAGATATACGCCTCCAAAAGGTATGAAAATTAATGGATTGCTTAAGGTGATATAGGATTAGTCCTTATCTAATGATTAGGCAAAATCACTATAAGTAGATTACCAATGTAATCTCTTTAATTAGTGAGTCCATGGAGAGGTAACTTATGAGATAATGTTAAATAGACAATCTTCATATGTGTTATCCTGTTTCTAGTTGTTGGATTATTTGATTGGATATCTTATAATCTGGTAAGAGTGGCACACATAACGTCTGCATAATTGTAGAACAGGATGCATGGCTAGTCTCATGTCAGTAGCAAGAGTCGCTAAGGCAAGTGTATAATTGTTTAATAAAAACTAAGTTCACTAAACACGATTGCCTAGAGATCTATGTATGTATACTAAATACATACTCATGTCAATAAGAACTAGGGTTGGGCACGGTTTGGTGATGGTACTAAAATCAAACTCGTAGCAAAACTTTGGTACAATTCGGTTATTTATAACTGGGTGTATCGAATTAGTACCGAGCCTAATGATTTTGGTTCGGTTTGGTTCAAATACAAATCCAATTCAGTTTTGGGCCTTTTATTTACAAAGCCTATTTTCTTTTTTCTTTTTTAAAGAAATAGGCCCAAATCAATTTTAGGCTTTAGTTTGTTGCCAGTTTTATTTTAATGTAAATAGTGTAAGAAGGATAAAGCTAAGGAGTGTGATCCGAGTGAAGAGATTATCAATGGTCAGAAACAAAGACACTTGTCAAGAGATTAAATGAGGTGTTATACATATAGTTGGTTAGAATATGGAGGATTTGGGATAAGTTTGTTAGAAGAAGTTAGTTGGAATAAGGAGGTGGTTAAAAACCGAATTACTTGCTGTGTAAGACTGGTATAAAAAACACATGTATAAGTGAGTGATGTAAAATCATAAAAAGATCAATAAGAAAAACAAGAGTATTTTACAGAGACAATCTTCTCTTTCATTCTCATTTTTCTTCTTCGTAAAAACTGTCATTGTAGCTATTTCAACATGGTATCATTGCCGGCCGATCCGATGCTTCCGCTACACATCTAAAGCATTTCTTTCTCTTCTCTACCCTCTAGTTTGTATTTCTCTCTGATATTTGGGATTGGAAAGCATACCAGTTCCCTAGAAAGTTGGTTTCTTCTTGTCTGCACACTAACTGTTCGATCAAAACTCTCAATCAAAGATTTTTCCAGAAATTCTGCAAAATAGTCACTACTGCTCAGTTGCAAATTGTTCAGTCGCCGATCACTGGTCTTCTCTCCACCATTTCCACTTCTGTTATAGTAAAACTTGACGATTCAAACTATCTTACTTGGAGCTTTCAAGTTCGATTGCTTCTAGCAAGCCATGGAATTATGGGCTTTATCGATGCTTCACGAAAGTGTCCATTACGCTTTAGCGACGATTCTGATACTGAAGAGGTTGAAACTGATGGCTATCTCGTCTGGAAAATGCATGATCGAGCTTTGATGCAGTTGCTCATTGCCACCTTATCAACGACTGCCATTTCTTGTATCATTGGGTGTCAGAGTTCTGTCGAGATGTGGTTGAATCTTACTAAGCGATTATCTGCAGTGACGAAAGCCACAATCTTTCAGATGAAGACAGAACTTCAAAATATCAAGAAAGGGTCTGAGTCCATTTTTTATTATCTCCAAAAGATTAAAGATGCGAGGGATCATCTTGCTGCGGCTGGAGTCCGATTTGATGATGACGATATTATCATACTTGCATTGAAAGGGCTTTCTGCAGAGTTCAACACGTTTCGATGTGTGATTCGAGGACGGGAGAATGGAATAACTCTCAAATATTTCAGGTCCCAGCTTCTGGTGGAAAAAGCTGTTATCAATCAGTCATTTGACAGTTCTTCTGGGGGATCAAACAGCAATCCGGAAAACCTTGTTATCAAACAGCAATCCAGAAGAACTGTCACATGACTGATTGATAACAACCGTCATGGTGGCTGGAATTCAATCGGGCAAAGGGAAAACACTTGCTCTTGACCAAGATTCACCAAGGTCTTCCTCTGATCATTCCTTCAGTCCTAATGAGGGATCAAGTTCAGCTAATCATGGTACTGGCTCTTCTAATACTGGGGGTTATCACGACTACGGTAACTATAAAGGTAATAATTTCCGAGGTAGAGGGAGAGGCAGATTTCAATACAATTCAACTTCAAGATTCTTTAATGGCAATCATGGTATTCTTGGTACTCCAAAACCATATCAGTCTTACTGCCCAGATCATCCCTCAGAAATCCCTACTTTCAAATATGCAACAAGAAAGGTCATGTTATTGCAGATTGCTTTCAAAGACATAACAATACTCCCTCGCCTTCTCCCACGCAATGCCAAATATGTTGGAAGTATGGACACTCTGCCCTTCAATGCTACCACAGAAATAACTTTGCCTATCAAGGAAGGCCCCCGACTCCGAATCTTACTGCTATGCATGCAAATCATCATCCTTCCGCACCATCTGAGCAATTTTGGCTAGCAGACACTGGTGCTACATCACATATGACATATGAATTGGCAAATTTGGATCTGTCTACTCCATATCAAGGACCCGATACAATTACTACTGCAAGCGATGCATGTTTGCAAATTTCTAATATTGGTACTTCTACATTGGTTGTTCCACTTCATTCTCTCACTCTTAAGAATGTCTTACATGTACCAAAGATTTCTCAACATCTGTTATCCATTTATCAACTATGCAAGGACAATAGGTGCAGGTTCATTTGTGATGATGTTTCTTTTTGGGTTCAGGACAAATCCACAGGGAAAATAATCCTCAAGGGGCTGTGTAAAGCTGGTTACTATCCTATACCCTTCACCATTTCACAGCAGCAGTTATCTTCACCATCTGCATCTCATTCATGTTTCCTTGCAAAACCGGTTCATTCCAGCATCTAGCACAAACATCTAAAGCACACATCCAATGCAATTACTTCTGCAAGTCTTCATCAATCTCAAGTCCCTGCATTACTAGATACATGTTCATCAATCTGTACACCATGTTTAGAGGGAAAATTCACCAAATTACCATTTCATTTTCCTGTAAACAAATCTGTACACCCTTTAGAGAAAATTCACAGTGATGTATGGGGCTCTGCTCATGTGCTATCCTATGAAGGGTTTCGATATTATGTAACCTTCATTGACAATTGTACTCGATGTATATGGATTTTTCCATTAAGAAATAAATCATAAGTTTTTGCAACATTTGTTCATTTTATGCTTATTTGAGTACACAGTTTTCTGCCGTAGTAAAAATATTTCAAAGTGATGGTGGGGGTGAATATATAAGCACCAAGTTTCAACAGTTTTTGGCACAACTTGGCATTTTACCTCACAAATCATGCCCTTATACACCTGAACATAATGGTTTGGCAGAAAGGAAACATAAACATATGCAATCCCTTTTTCAAATGTTATAAGACTGTTCCTGAGATTAAACATCTCAGGATTTTTGGTTGTGCATGTTTTCCCCTACTCAAACCTTACAATAACTCTAAATTTCAACCTAAAACAGCAACTTGTGTGTTTTTGGGATATGCAAGTCAATACAAGGGGTTTATATGCTTTGATATTGCTACTGGGAAAATTCATGTGTCTAGACATGTTTTGTTTGATGAAGCTTGTTTTCCATACTCAACCTCCACATTCTCTCCACTTTCTACATCATCTCCAATTTCATCATCACAAAGTTTAGTGCATTCACCCCAGTTAACTCCAATCATTACATTAACTAATGAAGCATCATTACCCTCATCTCATTCATTATCATCTCAGACCACAGATTCTTTGAATATGCATTCATCTAGTGTCCTATAATTCTCTTCTGCATCTTGAGCTTCAGAATCCTTGGAAATAGTTGCATCTCGAGCTTCAGAGTTTGATTCTTTACCTACACATGACACCACTACATTACATGTACCTGATGCTTTGTCACCATCTCAGGTGCTCTTACCTAGTTCCAGTACACAACACTCTATCCCTGCGGACCCTGATTTTTGTCATAAGCGCCTAAGTGTGGTTCTGCCCATACCACTTAATGTTCATCCTATGCAAACAAGGTCTTAAAATGGGGTGTTAAAAAAGAAAGCTTTTTTAGCAACTGTTACTTCCGAACCAAAAACATTCAAAACTGCAGCACAAATTCCAGAATGACATATTGCAATGGAAGAAGAAATAGCATCCCTTCATTCTCAAAAGACTTGGTCTTTAGTTCCATTACCACCTGATAAGAATTTAGTTGGCTGCAAATGATATAGAAAATCAAGAAACATGCAATGGGTCCGTGGCAAGGTATAAGGCCCGTCTTGTAGCTCAAAGGTATAGTCAAGAAGAGGGTGTGGATTATTTGGAGACCTTGAGTCCTGTGGTCAAGCCTACAACTATCAGGTTGATCTTTGCATTAGCTACTCAATTCAAGTGGACTATTAGGCAGCTAGATGCAAAAATGCCTTTCTACATGGCATTCTTCAAGATGAAGTATATATGGCCCAGCCTCTGGGGTTTGAGAGTGCAACACATCATTCCAATTATGTCTACAAACTTTCCAAATCTTTATATGGCCTCAAACAGGCTCCTCGAGCATGGAATGATCGATTTACCAGTTTTTTACCTAGTTTGGGATTTCAAGTATCTCAGGCTGATCCTTCTTTATTTGTCCAACAGCCTTCACAAGGTACTGTGTTATTGCTTCTATATGTTGATGATGTCATTCTTACATGTAGCAACTCCCAACTCATTAACCAAGTTATCACAACACTTACTGTAGAATTTGAAATGAAGGACTTAGGACACTTACACTACTTCCTGGGATTGCAGATTAGTTACATTGCAGAAGGCTTATTTGTGTCACAGACGAAGTATATTCAGGAGTTAGTTGATAAGGTTGACTTGCAAGACTCAAAACCGTGTGCTACACCGTGTCTTCCTTATCACCGGCTGCTCAAGGATGATGGGAACCCTTATCAACATCCTGAACAATATAGGAGTATGGTTGGAGCCATTCAGTGTCTTACTTTTACAAGACCTGACATAGCTTTTTCTGTCAATCAATCTTGTCAGTTTATGCACAATTTTATGATTTCACATGTCATTGCTGTTAAGCGTATCATTCGATATCTTAAAGGCACATCTACATTTGGTATTCATTTTACACCCGGACCAATGCATCTGCAAGCTTACAGTGATGCTGATTGGGCCGGCGACCCAAATGATCGACGATCAACTTCAGGCTTCGTAGTGTTTCTTGGTTCCACTCCTATCTCCTGGGCATCAAAGAAGCAACACACAGTGTCTCGATCGTCCACTGAAGCTGAGTATCGTGCTCTATCAATTACGGCTGCCGAACTTGCCTGGATTAGACAGCTATTCTATGATATGCATCTATCATTGTCTTCACCTCCGATCATATATTGTGATAATGTTTCAATTATTGTCCTTTCTACAAATCTTGTGTTTCATGCTAAATCTAAACACATTGAGATCGACTATCATTTTGTTCGTGCGAGGGTCACTCGTGGTGATCTTTAAATACAACATGTGTCTTCCACAGATCAGTTCACAAACATACTAACAAAGGGTTTGTCTGCGCCTTTATTTCAGCAGCATTGTAGCAATCTGATGCTTAGTGCCCTTGAGCATCAGCTTGAGGGGGGATGTAAGAAGGATAAAGCTAAGGAGTGTGATCCGAGTGAAGAGATTATCAATTGTCAGAAACAAAGATACTTGTCAAGAGATTAAATGAGGTGTTATACATATAGTTGGTTAGAATATGGAGGATTTGGGATAAGTTTGTTAGAAGAAGTTAGTTGGAATAAGGAGGTGGTTAAAAACCGAATTACTTGCTATGCAAGACTGGTATAAAAAACACATGTATAAGTGAGTGATGTAAAATCATAAAAAGATCAATAAGAAAAACAAGAGTATTTTACAGAGACAATCTTCTCTTTCATTCTCATCTTTCTTCTTCGTAAAAACTGCCATTGTAGCTATTTCAACAAATAGGTCCTTTTTTTTCAATCCAACAAACATCAAAATTCAAACATATAATTTTATGACACATACTAGTGCCAAAATCTTTTTTTTTTCATCCAACAACATCAAACATCAACAAATCCAATCTAACAACATTAAGCATCAACAAATTCAATCTAACATCAAAGTTCAATTAAATGCTTGAGTACAAACCAAAGTGAAAAATCAAAGTTCAAGTAAATGCCTTATGACATTAATAAAACTTAATTCCATTTGTATACGCTTCCAAATTTCGCGGTTCAACCAACTCCTATCCATGTTTTACCACTTTACGAGGGCAAAATATTACGTTGACACTAAGATCCATACAATCTTTCAAACCCTATCATGTAGGCATAACTATTACAATTTTCAATCTCTATCTTTTAACCCTCAAACTCTATCACGCTTGCAATCTTTTAATTTTCAACACCTATAATAGTAAAAACAAATTTAGAAAACAACAAAAGGTTATCAAAATTATGCTTATTTAATCTTGATTATTCATTAAATTCAAGTTTTTTATATCCTCATAACAATTAGAGTGAAAAAAATAATTTTTTTAGTACAACGATATATTTTACAATAAGAGGAGGGGGAGTTCGGCTAAGCCACACAATAAACAATCTAATTTGGTATTGACTTCGCTATCTACGAGATTCGAACCAAAGACATCTCACTTACAAGGAAAAAATAAATAAATAAAACATAATATATGCCTACATTAGTAAATATTACTAATTTATGTTATATTAAATAATTTTACATAAATATTTATAAATATTATTCATTTAAATTTTCTCATAAAAATTTAAGTGAAAAAATAAATAAATAAAAATAAATAATTATTAATTTAACATCAATATTACTAATTTATCTAATTAATTAAATTAAAATTTCTAAATAAATAAACTTATGTGTCTTAAGTAAACAATTTAAAAATCAAGAAATTCAGTAATAGAAACCTAAATCATTGAAGAACTTCGTCGTTGATTTATACCTCTTGGACTCAGCCAACTAATATAAAACCCCTACAAAATCAAATAGGAAACAAAAATTAGACACAAGAGGCGTTGAATAAAAGAAGAAATAGAAGATGAAAAGAATAGAAGAAAAAAGAACAAGAATAAGAACAAGAATTGAACAACTTACGATGAAAGAAGAACAAAAAAAAAATGAAGATGAAAAAGAAAGAAGAAAGATGAGCAAGGAGGAAGAAGAAAAAGAAATGGCGCATGATAGGTAAAGAGAACCAATCTTGTCGGCTACAACTGACAAGGAATTTAAAAATAAAATAAACCAATCTTGTTGGATAGAGATGCCATTATTAACTTATATCCACCGAGATTAGTTAAAAATATTAAACAAATTATATATACTAAAGCCGCAGGCCCCAAAACACTGTTCATAAGAGCAGTGTAATGACGGAATTGCCCCCCTTTTCTGTTCAAATTGTTCTTTGTTTTTTCTCATGTGCACAGTAAAATTACAAAATTGCCCATGTCAACACGTGTATCTGTGTTGTGCGCTGTCGTTTCTCCTTTTCTCGGTGGTTTTTGGAATCAGACTTCAAACTATTTTCACACCATCAAACTTCTACATCCTTCATCCACAGTATCTCCTGCTCTCCCCGTCTTCCTCCTCGCCTCACTCTTCTCTGCACCAAGCTGCTCAATTTACAGCTTTACCTTATCTCTTCGAATCAAGGTGTATTTCTCTGCCTATTTTCCCAATCTAGATTTCCCTCTCTGTGGAAAAAACCCTAGATCTCGCCGCTACCGGAGAGTCGAAGCTCCGGCCTTTCAGCTTCAATCCGCCTTGCCTATCGCCTCCTCTTGGGGCCTCCACCTAAACCCCTCTGGTAAATTTCCTAACTTTTCCCCCAATTCTTTTTTCTTTCTATTTCTGAGTAAGATGCTCAAGTTATTTTAATTTTTTTTCTATTTAATTTGGACTGTTAAGATATTTTACACTGTGGATTCACTTAAAGATGGTAGAGAGGTATGAATCTAGCAACCTACCTTTTTTTTTCTTAAAGATTTGAATCGACCCTGGTTTTTTTTGCATAATTTGCCATTTTGCTATCTACCCTTCTGTTTGCCTTTTGCGTTAGTTTCTTTAATTTCGTTATCTCTTCTGTCTGCAACTCGGCTCCTTGAATTTCCTCTGTCTCGAGATTGAATTGGATTTGGGGTTTTGATTTGTTGAGAGTTAGGGAGTATACAGGGAGAGATGAAGGTCTGTCGTTTGCAGAAATGGATATTAGAGGGGTAGAGAAACGGGAGAGCAGGAACCTATGCATAGAATTGGTGAGGCTGGGGCCAAAACCGTCCACAAATATGGCAAACCCAAAAGCTCCTCTACGAAACTCCTCAAAGAACCACCAAGAGAGAAAGGAATTGTTTTACACAGAGAGAGAGAGAGAGAGAGAGAGAGAGAGAGAGGATGAGGGTGTAGAAAGAGAAAAGAAAGAATTCTACAGAGAGAGAGAGAGAAAGAGGATGAGGGTGTAGAAAGAGAAAAGAAAGAATTCTACAGGGTTCTATCAACCATTGACGGACGCTACCCGTCATTTTTGACCATTCTCTCTGTGAAAGTCTCTGCTTCTTCTCTGTTCAAAGTTTTCTTTGTTGAATTTTTTGTGATTTTAATTTTAAAAATCTGGGTTTTTTTTTGTTAATGTTTTGGTAGTTTTCGAACCATGTATGGCTTCTTTCATTTTCTTTTGTTTCCGGGAAAATATCGGGCTCGAAAGTATGTAGAATTGTGGAAGTTAAAAATCTGGGAAAATATAAGTCATATAGCTAATGATAACATTTTTTTTTTTGGTGTTTCTTTTGTCTTTTTTTTTTCTATTCTCTGTGCAGCTTTTGTAAGATTGAAGTATTTGTTTTCGATTTGAGATTGAATTGAAGTGTTTAGAATTTGATTGAAGAAAATTTGGTTTGGTTTCATGACATTTAAGTGTTTGATAGCTATTGCTTGACCATTAGATGAAATTGAAACTTACAGTTCAGAGGTTGGGAGTGATAGACTCTTAGAATTTTAGTTGATGCATTGGTTGGTTAATATGTATAATTTAGTCTCTATTAATGTGACCAAACGAAAAAGAAAAGCTTTAACAATTGTACATAAAAAACCACAAAGTCCAACTTGCTTTTCCTTTTGCTACCTCCCAGACAAAATGATCCATGTCCTCTCCTTGATGGCTTCCACGTTTTGCACCGAAAGTCGATACCACCAAAAGGTTGTGGCATCCAGTTATTTCCAGCTCACCTAGGATAGAGCCACACAGTTAGAAATTAAATTTTTTATTCATGCATGTTTTTTCCTTTCTTCCTAGCTATCAATTTGTTGTCTGGGGCTTCAATTTCATTCATCTTAAACATCCTTCTCTTTATTTAATTTGGTTTCATTTTTTAAATAGACTACCATTTTTGCCATTGTACTGTTTGTGCAGAGTAGATATCTCATTATAAGGAACTCAATCTAACAGTACATTCACAACTATTAAAACCATTATGTTAACTCCAAGCTCAAGTTGATCCTTAGTTTTCATCCACTTTTGATTTCTGTCTATTTTTTTTTTGTTCCAATCGGGGGTGTGTCTACTATTGCTAAGTTGCTAACTTTGGTGTTCAATTCACTGTAAGTGTAGAAATTAGATAAATAAGGAGAGAATATCATGTTATCAAGGAAAATCATAACAGAATTACATATATGATTATCTCTAATCCATGTCCAATACACACAAATACAATTATCTCTAATTGATGTGCAAATCACACGAATAGGAGTAATTAAAATTACCTAAAACAGGATAATTAAAATATATAATCATTTAATACACCAGATTTGTAAAATAGAACAAAGGTAATAGTGTATTAAAAAAAATTAATTCAGAAAACAAAGGTTAGAGTAAGTTGTCTAAAATAGTTTTCTAAAATAACCCAAGGGTGATAGTTTCCTAAAGTAGCCTAAGAGTAATAGGATTATTGTGTGTTTTCTCTATCTTATATGTTTTAAACTGCCAAGACCTTCAGCTCTTTTTTCTTTCTTCTAAAACAAAGTATTAAAAATATTATGTTCCTCCTTTTTTTTCCTATATCTTGACTGGCCAACAGCTTATTAATCTTTCGATTTTTTCTTGCTTTTTTTATTGTTAGTTGGGAGCAAAAGGAAAACTGCCTACTAATTTTGTTACAAAGTTTAATATTAGGTATTTGAAACTAGAAGATTGTACAAAAAAGTGACTGAACAATGCAATTTTTGTAAGACAAAAAATACTTATTGGGGTTAAGGAATTTTAATGATGGTGTTTCCAGATTATTGGTTGTCGATATATTGTATTGTTATGGTTTAAGAAGAATTAAAATGTGTTAGGTTATTTGTTTCTTGACTTATTAATTGTTCATTATAGTATTATTGTTGCTTTGTATATGTTATTTATAACTATGTTTTTTTATTGCAGATAATTATTGCAGTCATTTTTATAAGCTATAAAGTGTTTTTGCTCGAATTGGAAAAAATAAAATAAAAAAGGGTAAGTCAAGCTGACAAGTAGTGTAAAATTTAGAATTTACAAATTTTTATTAATCATATCAATAATTATATATATATATGTGTGTGTGTGTGTGTGTGTGTGTGTGTGTACATATGTGTTTTGGTGTTGGCATTATGCTTTAGATCCACTCCTCTCCCTCCCAGATCCTTTCATCCTTTCACCCATCCACATGTCTTTCTTCTGGATTCCACCGATTCCATCTCTCTCCCAACCTTTAACCACTTTTGACCGAGGGATGAAAAAAAAATTTAGAAATTGGACGAGATGCTATTCATTGGAAGCCGGAATCCATCTTCTTTCCACTTCTGAGATGATGGTTCCTGGTAATAGTTGATGGTGGCGGTTCGAGATCGTCGGAGGTGCTGCTGCGGCGGCGATTTCGACGGAAGAGCTGGCAGGAAGCTGCTTGGCTTACGTTTCTGTCTTTGTTGTCGGCTGTTGGGCTTTGGGCCTTTGAGGTCCATATTTCTGTTTTTGTTGATATTGGACTTGGATAGCCATATTTACTGTAAAACATGTAGCATGGCCAGAATGTGTTGCACCACATCTCCACAACCACTAACATGAATCTAAGAATTGAAACGTCATTGATATTGCATAGTCATATTTACTGTAAAACATGTACCAAAGAAAAAAGGGTAAGCCAATGTGATCATGACATTGTAGGTGAGCAAAAGAAGCAAAGGTATAGCTTCATATTAACAAGAAATTATTATCTTAATAGTGATTGATGACCATGTTTAGTTCCTAAATTCTCTAATGAATATCCAATTATAATAAAATGCGGATATATATATATATATATATATATATATATAATAAATCAGTTTGCATTTTTTTTGCCACTGAGCTTTATTCAATATTTTTCTTAGGAAGAATTTTTCTTTTTTTTAACCTTTTTCAGCATATCCTACCAGTGGTGGTGGTGACAATACAGAATCCTAATTTCTTTGTGATGGGAATCAACTGTTCAAATGCAGTTTTCAGGCCAGTTAATAAATCAACAGTTCAAATGCAGCATTGAAGCCAGTGGTGGTGACATGTGCTTCATATAATTCTCTAAATTAGGTTCAATTTTGTCTCAAATATGCATAAAGTTGTTCATACCTATAGTAAATTTTAAGTTGAGCTTTGATAAAAGTTTCTTTTATCACTAACAGATTGTGTTGCACCACCTCATTTTCTACATATGCTACAATGAATTATGACTCAATTTTGAGTCTCTCATTTTTGCCACATCACCACCAACTACTACTGCACCTTATATACCAATTAAACAGCCATCACTTATAAATTTACATGAAAAACTCATTATGTAAACTGTATATAGTTGGTATGTTGAAATGCACTTATTTTGTTGTGCATAGGCTTTTTATCTAAATTCAGTAAAATAAAGATACAAATTTAAAGACGTATTTTACCGTGTGAATTTATCTGCTTTGATTGTTTTTTGAATTATTTAAAAATTTGTGGTTAAGATTTTAAAACCCGCAGCGGAGCGCGGGGGTTTTTACTAGTAAAAACTATCCGCCACCAATACAAGTCAAGGGGGGAAAATTTGCCACTTCAGTATTCCTCTCGGATAATAATGAGTTTATGTCGGTTATATACTACATTTATGGGTTATGTCTGCTATAAGCGACATTATTGATTTTTTATCCAACACTGCTTAAATAAACTACGGGAAATGTTTTATCTGACATCATATCGTTTTAACCGCCACCACTCTCCCACACATTAAACCAATATTGTAGTAGTGTGTGAATTTCCCCACCTATTCATCTTTCGACCTAAGCTGATCAAATGCAGCTTTGTTTGCCAAAACATTGTCCACCATGATGGTGAGTACTTTATCTATGCCCAATTCCAACAAACATGTTTCAATCAGCTTATCTATTGTAGTTCCTTAGTCGTTAAGAATAAGACAAAAATTAATGATCCTCTCATGCATATTCCATTTATCATCAATAACGTGTGTGGTGAAGACCTTATAATTAATGTTTTCAGTGCTTGATAAGGGATTTAAGGGTTTTATTTATTTGTGTATACTTGTAAGGTATTCGCATTACTTGTGCAAGAGAACTTTATTTCAACTCACACTAGGTGCAGTTTTTTTTTTTCTTCACCAAACCCGGTCCGGGGCATGACACTAGCAATATGCAATGAATGAAATGTCTCTACTTTAGTAGAGCGCCTAAGATATTCTTCAGTACGAAGCTTTCAATTCTTCAGTGCATTCTTCAATCCAAGCTCATCAAGTCACGACAACCCTAAACTCTACTTTGACTATAATACAAAGTTGGAGGTTTTTGTCTTTAAGGACACATACACTACTACAATATTAGCTTTAGGTGTCGGATGATAGTGGTGGTTTAATAAGCCATTATGTCAGATAAAAGATATCCGACACATTATTCAGTTAGTGTCAGATAACAATGAAATCCCGTCGGTTATATCCGACATAAATTACTAGCGGATATTTAGTGTCGGATACAACCGCCAGTATTTTTGAATTCTTTTAAAAAAATATTTTTAACATATTCCGGTGGTTTTTAAGTTAATGGTGGCGGTTATCATTGACATAAATTAAATATTTTATTATTTTAGTTTCTGGTGGTTATTAATTTAGTATTCTGGCAGTTATAACTGACAGAAATTGACAATTTTATTATTTTAAAATGTTATATTGAAAAATAAATAAATAAATAAACACATGGTTTAAATATTTTTTTTACTCATGGTCCAGTTACCTAATCTCTTAATGTTTATTTATTATTATTTTTTTGCGACTTTTTACACATGCTATCTCAGAGTATATACAAATGTATTTGATGGTGGATCTTTGAAACTAGTTTTGTAGAATGCATATCCCATCAAATTGATAGATTTAACAAACACTTAATAGTTAATGTTATACTTCCATTAAGTATAAAATAAGATTTATCCACTAGTGTAAATATTTTAAATTGAAGATCGAATTTGTTCATTGCATTCTTATAGGGTCGAGGAGTGTAGCTGTAAAAATCATCAAAATCAGAGCTAAAATAACCGTTAAATTGTGAATTTCTGTTTATAACCATCGAAAACTTTTGTTTGGTTACCTAATCTCTGAATGTTTGTTTTTTTGCAATTTTTTATGTATATGATCTCGAAGTGTGTACAAACAAGTTTGACAGTTGGATCGTTGAAAAACGTTTCGTAGAATGCGTATCGCATCAAAACGGTAGATTAAACAAACACTTAGAGTTAATGTTATACTTCCCTATCAAGTATAAAATAAGATTTTGTGGTATCCACTAGTGTAAATATTTTAAATTGAAGATCGAGTTTGTTCGATGCATTCTTATAGGGTCGAGGAGTGTAGCTGTAAAAAAAATCATCAAAATCAAAGCTAAAATAATCGTTCAATTATGACTTTTTGTTTATAATTGTCGAAAACTTTTGTTTTGTTACCTGATCTCTGAATGTTTGTTTTTTGTGATTTTTTACGTATGCGATTTCGAAGTGGGTACAAACAAGTTTGATGGTTAGATCATTGAATATTTTTTTGTAGAATGTGTATCGCGTCAAAACGGTTAAAAAAACTTAAGAGTTAATGTTATACTTCCATTAAGTATAAAATAAGATTTTGTGGTATCCACTAGTGTAAATATTTTAAATTGAAGATCAAATTTATTCATTACATTCGTATAGGGTCGAGGAGTGTAGCTGTAAAAAATCATTAAAATCGAAGCTAAAATAACCGTTAAATTGTGATTTTTCATTTATAAACGTCAAAAACATTTTTTCGGTTATGTAATCTCTAAATGTTTGTTTTTTACGATTATTTACGTATGCAATCTCGTAGTGTGTAAATAAGTTTGACGGTTGCATCGTTGAAAAACGTTTCTTAGAATGCATATCTCCGTTAGATTTGCCTAAATTTTGAAGTGGGAAAAGTACTTTGTACTAAATTTTTATTAATGTTTTTCGAGTATTGATTAGACAATATTTAGTTTGTGTGATGACATATTCATTGTACAATTATCTTTTTGTTTCTTTATCGCATATTTTACATGGGTTATTATCTATTAAACCTGACACACCCCGTCCTAACTTGAGGCGTGTTGGCCGTTACGTGAGGGATATAAAAAAAGCATGCAGAAGAGCAGTAAGAACCAATGTATGTCATGGTTGAAGTATCTCAGTAACAACTATATAAGCAAGATGAAATAATTTAATATAAAATGATATGTCAGCCAGAGTCACCTAGCGTGACCTGTACGGCTGAATCCATCTAGCCGGAGTGACCTATACGGCTGTATCTGTCTAGCCGGAGTCACTTAGCGTGACATGTACGGCTATATCCGTCTAGCTAGCTAGAGTTACCTGGCAGTATCTATCTAGCCCGAGTGACCTGTACGACTGTATTTATCTAGCCGAAGTCACAAACGTGACCTGTACGGCTATATCCATCTAGCTAGCCGGAGTCACTTGTATGGCTGTATCTATCTAGCCGGAGTCACCTAACGTGACTTGTACATCTATATCAATCTAGCCGGAGTCACTTGTACGGTTAAATCCCTAACTCATCAATCTATCCATATGTACTCACCTGAACTTACCTGGGCCTCCGTACCATCGCATTATGCAATATAATCATGCTAATGCGATGCTAGAATGTAGTACATGTATGACATGGCATTTAAAATCACAATTTCATCTAAAAACAAATTTTGGGAAATATAAGCACATAAATGTATATATAGAAAACCAAAAGCCCACTCATTGGTATGTAGCAGGATTGTAACCCCCGAGGCTCGCCTGTCTGCGCTCATCCTTAGGATACGTCTCACCTATATGAGAACATACTGATTTAACGTTATTTATAATGCACATATACGAAACCTAAGATAACTTTCTCATACATTGCTCAAATGGGATGTTTGTATATACCAATATGATCTACACAACACCATGAACACCCCATATTTTTAGAATAATTTTCCGATGTCCCACGCGCCGCTATGCGCAAGCCAAGGCACAGCCATATGCGCCAGCCACGCGCGGGCACACTAACGGTGGCTTTGACGCCATTAAGGAATATTCTGTTAAATATTGGAATATGCCGTTAAACATACCTGACACCGTCAGGAATATTCCGTCAAAGTTGACAGAATATGCTTCATCTTCTCTGGTGATTCACCAGATTCCGGCGCAGGCCACCGCTGCACTCGCCGGTTTCTGGAAAAGCTTTGAATTTCAATATCTTTCTCGTTTTTCAACCAAATTTCGTAATTCTTATACCAAATCAAAGCTCTCAACAAGGAGAACAACTTTGTACCTGTTTAAAGTCCTAAATTCAACGAAAAGTGGTCGGAATTCTCTTCGACCTCAGCGGCCAACTCTGGAACTTCACACCCTCGTGTTTCCCAACGCCCAACCACTCCAAATACGTTCTAAAATGCAAGGGAAATTATAAAGAGACCATCACAAGCCTTAAATCCTTAGGTAAACCCACGATCAAGTCTAAACAGTTTAGCTCATCGCTGGAGCTCGTAGGTTATCAGGTTTTCGAAGCCAACACACCAAAAAATGGTATCACTAGATTCTAGAGCTCGAGATGAGTATGAATATAGAAATCTCAAGTTCGATCCATGAGGTTTGAATGATGTTTGGGAGTAGAGGTTATAGTTGTACGGACGGAGGGATGATGAAGAAGGAAGTCTCGAGAAGGAGAAAGAGTGCAAGTTGTGTGTTGTGATTGGCCAACAAAAATAGAAAGGGAAGATTTTTAGAGTGCACCGTCGTCCGGATTGGGCAAGAGAAATAGGTTAGTGTAATTGGTCCTAAGTCAATTTAAGTCCAACATTCAATTGGGCCCAAAAATATAGGAACCTCATTGATTAGTTTGGGTTTTAGGTTTCTTATTTTGTCCCAACTACTAATTAACATTCGTAACTCTTCCGTTACAAATCCGATTCGGTCTTAATTCGCATCGATATGCTAGGGAGACAATTTATTTCATTTCAATTATGTACATCTAGGTCATCACAACTCGGGGGCAATTTTGTCATTTTACACGTTTGGGGATTAAAATATATTATAACTCGGAACGGGCTGTAACAAAACCAAACAATTATTTATTTAAAATTTTAAAATGTATTTAATTTAAATACATATTATTTATTTATTTATTAAACCAAACAATTATTATTTTATTGGAAGGGAATTTTGGGGGATTTTTGCTGCCATTTTGTTTTTTTCGGTTATAACCGACAGTAATGAAAATTTTCTGTCAGTTTTTATTTAAAAAAATGTTTCTGTCGATTTTTACTGATAGTAATGAAAATATTCCAAAATAAAACCCCTTCATCTCTTCCTTGGGCCGGTGCCTTCCCCTTTCCCTATTTTCTCCTCTCCTGATTTCCTTCTCCTTCTTTTCTCCCCTACTCCTACTCCTTCTCGCTTCAATAGAAATTATAAACTTCTTTAACTTTCTTAAATAGAAATATCAAAGCATGAGAGAATTTCGCATACAAAGGAAGCTGTTGTATGAGCCCAAATACAGATATCGGAATAAAGGCAGCAACATAAAGGAGAGACCTTGTCAATTCCTCATCGAGATGAATCAAGAGCATAACTATAGCAGTGAACGAGAGCTATTTTTTTTTTATGTTTCTTCCAAATTGTTGAGATGAATCATCTGGGTTTTGTTCTAATAATCTTACAAATTTGTTGAGCAATTTTTGTAAATTTGAAATCTTTGGTTTTGGTTGTGAGGTATCTGATTTGGGTATTTGTGTTTTGCCGGGCACGGTGGTTGTGGCGGAGGAAGATTAGGATTGACGACGGAGCTCTGGCCATGAACTACTAGCTCTATCTTTCTCTCTCTAGCTATGAATTGAATACAAAACTCTGTGTTGATATGGAAAATGAAGCTTGAAATTATTACACAAATGGCAGAAGAAAAAAAGTATGAGTGTGAAGTTTCACTTACTGGTAGATGGCTTTTGAAACATGGTTGTCTAGACTACAGAAGAAATCCATGGCTTTTGGAAGGGGTTGTTCTGAATCTATCATCTCTGTCCCCTTCTACCATCCAGGACGGTGACTGAACAATACACCAATGTTCTTCGAGGGGTTCTTGTGATGCAGAAAGTGGTTTATATTTTTTTATTATTAATATATTTTCTGTCGGTTTTATTCGATAGCGAATGCTCTTACTTATTCATTATTAATAAATTATTTGTCGGTTATATCTGACACAAGTTCTGTCGGGTTTAGAGTATTTTCTGTTGGTTTTATCCAACAAAAAAATGCTCTTATTTGTTCATTATTAATATATTCTCTGTCATTTATATCTGACACAATTTCTGTCGGTTTTATAGTATTTTCTGTCAAAAAATTTATTTCCTGACGTAGGCAATTTTGTCGCTTATTATATTCGCCACTGCACCCATTTTTTGTCAGATTTTGGTTAATATCCGACAGTAATATACGTTTCTTGTCAGTTATTATAGTGACACTAATAAATGGTTTCGTAGTAGTGATAATTCAATCATAGTGTTATTTAGACTTATACAATGCAATTTGATAGCTTTCATGCTTTGCAGCTCCAAACTCAGTAGTTGTGTGGATAGGCGAATATATCTCGGCGACTTCAATGTTTCAAAGTGACAATTCTACACCAAAAACAAAAGTAAGAGGAAGGGGAGAAAGGGAAGAAACCAAGAAGGATTGTCAAGAAGAATAAAATCTAGCTATATAGAGAAAAAAAATTGTGTACTTCATATTATTACATATATAAAGGAATGTGTTATCCACACACTTCTTTTTACTTCTTATACACCAATTGTTAACTTATGTCATTTAATTGTCTTCAACTTATTCGATCCGACGGTCGAAAGTTAAAAGAATGTGTGAGAATTAAAAGAAGTGTGTAGATATCACACCCTAAAAGAAGGGTGTAGATATCACACCCTATATAAACTATAAACTTGGAGCAAACAAATACGATATAGCATCTTCTTCAAAGTGGATTTTGGCAAAGCTTTGACGAAGAGCTCAGCACAAGATTATGCTTGGAAAATCAATTTTAGAAGTTGAGGTTTCTTCATAAAATTTCACGTGTCACAAATTTTTATGCTTAACACGGTCTAACTTGCTCTAATATATTAAGGAAATTGAGGTTTCACAAAAAAATCAAATGACAATATGGAGAGTAACAAAACTCCTTGTAAGCATATGGTAGGTCTCTTATATACACTCAACATCTACAGTGAGGGGTGGTGGGCTAAGTGAGTTAGTCATAATATTTTAGTGTCGAACCCGCCCTTAAAAATTTGATAAAATTACCATTAAATTGTAATATTAGGGCAATGACATCCTTATTAATTGTGATTCATATATATAATGATCCCCTTGAACAGAATCATTCAACGAATTTGCAACATCCACAATACCAACTCTAATCCAAAAGGGTACTTCATTACCTTCTCACAATGATTTGATTAATTTGTATATTTTAAAAAAGATTTCATCCGTACGTCTGACGGAAAAACAAAGTGAAGCTTAAAGTTGAGTTCTGCAATTTGGAGTGGGAACATGCGCTCGGTCACTAGTCAGTAAGTCAGTTCTTCAATGCAAAATATCATTCTGCAAGACTTTTATTACTAAGTTCCAGAACTCCACTGCAAATTGACATTGGCAAATGCCAGAGGAGAGAGAGAGAGAGAGAGAGCTTCAATTATATTTGCATTTGAAAGTGACTGACCTTCAATTATATTTGCATTTGAAAGTGACCGATCACGTTCAATATTAATTAGTCTAACCCAGATCACAAGCCATGAATATTCTTGATAATGTATACGCAAAGAATAAACCCACACAACAAGTAATTTAAAAGTTCCCAAACATAACGTCCCAAAGAACGCAATTTGAAAGTGCACGTATGCTTTGTTCTGAGAGCCAAGAAACCTAAAAGGTAAAGAAAAAAGAATAAGAAAAGTAGCAAAAGCTTCACTGACTCCATAGCTTGTAAAAAGTATTTCATGCAACTTGCCCTACAAAAACCCCTCTCGAACACCATTCATTCCACCCCATTTTTCTTCGTCTTCCAAATTTAACTGGGAAATACAAGCAATATTTGGTTCAGAATATATATTATACCAAATCTTGAATTAATTTTTCAACAATGGCCAACCCCATTGACAAAAATAATATTAATACAGTTTTTGTTCTAGGGATCGTGTGTGTGATGCTGTTGATACAGAAGAGTGGTGCAACTGACTTTGCAATTGGAGGCTCAAAGGGTTGGTCTGTTCCTGATTCTTCTACTCACTATAGTCAATGGGCAGAAGGAAACAGGTTTCAAATCGGAGATTCCATTGGTAAGTTTTTTTATGCTCTATATTTTAAGACTCTACATATTCATCTCAGCTTTCAGTATGTCAAACTTTAAAGACAGAATTATATTACTTTTCAATGGATATAATTGTCATTATTCATGTTCTTAAATTGATGAACGATGATAAAAATCGAAGTCATGTGATTAGAATAAATATTAAAGTAAACTTCTTCGATCTTACTACACAGTCTGGTATGTTGTATATATATGTCGCTATACAATTTAAAATTTATTGACTAACTGTGTACATGGGTGATTTTAATTATAGTCTTTCACAACAACATAACACGTCAAATAATCATAGTGAATTACGTCCATACTAAAAAAATAGAGTTCAAATTCCCCTCCTCCCTTCCCTTTTCTGTATAAAAAAGCACAATAAGATTGTAAAAAATAAATTAAAAATAAAAGGTTTGTGACTGCCACATAGCAATGCTTGCCCTTGTTAATTTACTTGAGATATACTTCAACTGCAGTGTTCAACTACCCTCCTGGACAAGACTCAGTGCTTCGAGTAACCCAGGATGACTACAACAACTGCAACACTGATTCGCCTTCGGCCGAGAAATACACCGATGGCCACACTGCCTTCCAGTTTAACCAATCTGGACCGTTCTATTTCGTCAGTGGGAACAAAGACAACTGTGTCAAAAATGAGAAGGTGCTAGTGATTGTCTTGGCAGACAGAAGCAACAGAAATGCAACTCCTCCTTCACCTTCAAACTCAACAGATATGACCCCATCTCCAGCTCCCTCTGGTGAAGCGTCTCCACCTCCACCTCCAACTCCAGCTCCTGAAACACCACCTCCACCTCCGAACGCGGCTTCTTCAATTTTCATGAGTTTTATTGGGTCCGTCGGAGCATTTGCTGCATCCTCAACACTTTTACTACTCTAACTGGATTGGATTCCTTAAGTATAAAGCTTGTTTTCCTTTGAGAGTTTCCTTTCTTTTTATTACTTGCTTTTTTTTTCGTTAAAAGCTCAGTGTATATGTTTGTACTGGCGCTTGATATTTGTTTCATACTCATTTGTAGTGTGCTTGTGAGACTCCAAAATAAAGGCCAATATTGTAGATATATGCACAAATAAATAAATTGATTGATTTTACACGGTGCATGCAAATGTATATGTGCATTCCCCATGGAGATGCAAGTTTTATCCTTCTTCCATGACTCGCGATTATAGAAGCAATAAGATATTTGAGGTGTTCGTCCATCCAAAGATGTTAAATTTAGCTAGCTAATCCATATTTGATCCGGTACAAAATTTATTGAGAATTTAAGGGCCTGTTTGGTTTTTAAAACTTGAATTGTTCTTAAAACTAACTTTTAAGAACATCTCTTACAAACAGTTTTTTTTTAGGTTTCAAAAACGTGTTTGGCATTGAACTTAAAAATTATTTTTGAACCTAAAAATTTAAAAACTTGATTGGTTTAACTCTTGAAAACAGCTTTTTTTTTTTTCAATTATGCATTTGTTTTACGATATACAAAACATATGAAATTAAACCTTAAACATACTATTTTTATATCCATGTGCTAATACAACACATATATGCTCAATAATCAAATTAAACTTCAAGTCTTAGATAATAAATATTATATTAAAACATTCTAGAAAACCAATAAACTTTGAGACTAACTGTTATTGACGTAATCAAGTCACATTAATCCGGCTATATGGTCTCTAATGTTTTAATGACTTCGTACCTTCTTTAGGCATTGGAAACCTATTCTCTTCTCTTGTTATTGCATCCATCAACACTCTCGAGTCATTAGCCGTTCCTTCCCATCAGGTGTAGACATATGTGAACATCATGTTAAATGAACATGCCAACATAATATTTTGTGTCACACTAACTTTTCTACCTCGGTATGAAATTTGTTTTGATGAAGGAGCCCATGCACTGATATGTGTTCCATCAATAGCGCCAATACAATTCTACCATTTTAGTTCAAATCATAACATGTTAGTACACAAAATATAGTTTACTTCAACCTAAGTTGTTATTATAGAGCTTTAAACATGTATCTTTCTAGGTTTTGTAGAAAAATAATAGTCATGGTCTAACTAAATAATAAAATGTACTTTATAAATACATTACCTGAAACCATAGGTCGTACTTTAGATTTCCCAAAATCTCAAAAGGTGTCGCATCCATATTTGGAGGTTGAATTATACGAGTACCAAGTCGACATATTTCTTTGAGAACTCAGTTAAATTGTCTTGACACAATCTCTTTAGAATGTTGAAAAGTTTCAGCAATTACTCTGTTGCGGATTGTATGACTGATAGTAAACAAGAACATGCATACGGCCTCCTCCACACAAATTGATCTTTCATATTGTAGAAAGTTCAATTCTCTCAATGTCGAGCACAAATTCCTGAACGCGTTTTTTATCCATCCTTAACAATATCAAATAACCTATGTGGATGTTCATTCAACAAGTCTATCACATATTGGCGGCCTGAAAAATGTGAAGTCATGCATGGCTCTTTATTTAAACGTGAGTAATGGTCATATAATCTTGTAACTAAAAGCAACTCTCCAAGTGAATCATCCAAATCAGATGATGAATCACTTTCTGAACTTGAACCATTGTTGTCCACTTCATTTGAATCCATCCTATATAGACATACAAATAATTATATTATACAACTATATCAAGTAATTAATAACTAAACAAAGTGACAAGACAATACTATAGGATAACATAACATTAATCATATTATTTCCAAAACTAGTCATTTCCATACTCATTTAATTATAGTTCATCATAAAGCAAAATATTTCAATACCAAACACAAAGCATATCCATAGTCATCTTACTAACCATTATATAATACAATAAATACCTTAATATTTCGTTTGATGCTTGAACAGTGTTTGCAGCAGGGTCCTCACCCATCCCAGTATGATTAACAAGCTTGGCAAACTCACGGTGAATATTCTGCAACAAATTATATTTTTGCTTTAATTTTTCACGAGTGTATCTCTTACCATATTTGTCAAACAGCTTCATGCCAATAGCATCCCACTGATTCTTTTCTGAAGTGTTGGCTTGCAAGCCTTTTTTTGTCTCTTCATACAACATACTAATAAAGTAGTCTTCAATAGGTTTTGGCCAATTAGCTTTATCATCAAGGTCATTTTCAAAATCCTTGTTTGACATCCCTCAGACATGTGCTAAAACAATGTAAACAAAAACATCGAAATTAATACAAAGCTAAAAGCTACATTCACTTAAAACCAAAATACTGAGATTCACTTTCACACACTTCCCACATAAAAAGAAGTTCTTTAGCATTTTCTGCAGTACAAATTATTCATGTTAAAACTCAGGCAATTACTAAAGATAATAGATTAATATCCAATCTTTCTGGATAAATATTAAGTTCACTAAATTTGGTGTTACCAAGTCAAAGAAACAGCATCCTATTCCTATGCCAATACATCAAGTTTCTCAATACATCAACTTCAGGTGATGGGGATCGACCACCGAAGGCTATGGACGCTCTATCAGAAATTTAGGGGGCAATTAGGTAACTAATGCAACTATAATATTATAATATATACATATGTAAACTTGTTGTTCTAAAAACTGAAAACAATACAATACATTGCAATAATATGAATGGTGAGGGTAACGATAAAAGGTCAAACCAACACCAGCATTTCCAATGAACAAAACGCAGAGGTATACAATGTTGACTATAGCAGCAACCACGCAACAACATACTGAAAGCTTACGACTTTGTAGATGGTCATTGTCACTAACAGTAACAGTGATCATAACAAAAAAGACCTTTTAACCGATACTTGTTACTCTGCACAATTTGGGCACTTGAAGTTTATGTTTGCTTATTGATGTACGTTATTATGCTATTTTGGAGACAGATACAAGGCTTGGAAGAAAGTGCAGAGTCACTGAGGAGAATATGTTATAAGTTTTACAAAGGATGTCAAAAGTATATGTATGATGAGAAGTCTCTCTATCTCCTTATGCGTTTGAGCTGAATAATAAGACCACTTTATATGAAGAAGCAGATTACACTAAGAATATGGCACAAATACATGAATGCACAGAGGAACACTATACCCTCTTCATATGAAGAATTTAAACCAAAACTTCCCCACAATCTCCCCAGTTCAAACCACAGAGTTTTTTTACATCTTAAGAAAAGTAGATGGAATTGCGGAGGTTGTTTTTGTAGTTGTATAATTATTAGCAACTGTTATATGTATCTTATAAGAGAAAAATCATATCAATACGTTTTTAACAAAATTGAAGATAAAAAAAAATTGCAGGGTCTCCAAGTAAATTCCAGATAAAACCATAACTCTAAGTAGATTCCAAGTTCGAGATTTCCATACCTCGAACCAAAGGTGGCGTGGCGTCTACTACTCCAAAACTTGATCCTTGATAAATTGAACTTCGTTCCTCGATCTAACAATCGAAAAAAATAGTATTCACACAAAAATCCAATACACAGAGAATAAGATATGCATACACAGAGAATAAGAAATCGACAACGCCAGCAAGAATGCCTCATTGCATTGGTAGAAGAACCAGTCCAAACAAGAATAAAAAATAGATGACCTGCAGTACACTGACTAGTGACTACAATCTCACCCATTTTACCTTAGCTGGCTCAATGTCATCCTAAATGCATCACTATTACAAAGTCGATTTCAATAAAGACTAACAACTGGAGACATCTTCGAGTGGGTAATGCTTTTCGAGCAACTACTAATTTTCACATGCAGATGCAACAAATCTCCGAAACCACCAATAAAAACACAGAATTGACCAATTATACAAACAATCAAACATTCATGCAATTCAACACAAATAGATAATACAAGAGAGAGAAAGTAGAGATAAAGAGAGTTACAGAAAATTAAACCCGAAATTGGAGTCACAAATACGCAATGTGAAAAGGGTCTCTTCGAATTGGATTGAGGAATTGCAGTCTCAAAGACCCAGAAACTCGAAAAAAGGGATTACATGTTCATCTTTATTCTTGGTCGTTCGTCATTCGTCGTTGGTGAGGCGCAAGGCCCGCTCACTAATTTTCACATGCAGATGCAACAAATCTCCGAAACCACCAATAAAAACATAGAATTGACTAATTATACAAAAAATCAAACATTCATGCAATTCAACACAAACATATAATACAAGAGAGAGAAAGTAAAGAGAGTTGCAGAAAATTAAATCCGAAACTGGAGGCACAAATACGCAATGTGAAAAGGGTCTCTTCGAATTGGATTGAGGAATTGCAGTCTCAAAGACCCAGAAACTCGAAAAAAAGGATTACCTGTTCGTCTTTATTCTTGGTCGTTCATCGTTCATCGTTGGTGAGGCACAAGGCTTGCTCGTGGTCTGCACGGCACAACTCAAACCTCCATCGCGGCGTAGGATATGAAATCATAAAAAAAAAAAAAAACCTAAAACCTAACTTTTGTTGTTTTCAAATTATAATGGTTGTTTTTTAAAAAAAAATTTAGTCCAGTTTTGCAAAATGGGTCTACCAAATAGGTTTTTTTTTAACTTAAAATTTGTTTTTGAGTTAAAAATAGGTTATAGACCAAGGTTGGAGATGGTCTTAGGAGGTCTGTCCCATCATATCCGTCTAAATCGCAATTCTCGCTTAGACAAAAAATAGACAACTTTTATTTTACTTTTTATATTTTTAATAAATTGTAAGAGACTTATTGAACACTGAACACGTATTCTAAGCTTGTTTTCCACATTTTCATTATATTCTAATACTTTATCATATATACTAAAACCCAGTTTTGGGTTGGCACTGTAGATCACTAGTGTAAGGACTCTTTTGCCCTCTGTTTTTCCAATGCTGAAAGTGTTCTTTCAATTTTTATACAGCAAAAGTCAGTTTTACCCATTTTTGTCACTCATCTTTCATCTCCGGTCTCTATATTTTGCCTGTTTCTTCTTTTTTGCTTTACATTTGCTTCACCTCTATTTTTGCCATTTTCCTTTCGTTCTGTGTGTTTCTCTAATTCTCTCTTGCTCTCAAATCTTCAGTCCCTATTTTACAAAATATTGATTGAAGAGATCCTGATCTTTGTTTTTGGGAGTTTTTTTAAGCTCTGTTTTTTTTAGCGAAGCTGTGTTTGTTTGTGAAGTTAGCTGTAAAGCTAGGGTTTGGGAGTTTTTCAAGGAAACCATAAAATTTGTTTCCAAGGTTACTAAATTTGCAATTGGCAATCCAAAAGTTCATAGTGTTTCTTTATTTTGCCGTTTGGGATTCTGCTGTTGTCCTTCGATTTCTACCCAGTTTATGGGTTTGTGTGGGAGCAGCCTGTCTTCAAATCGTGGTGAAACAAATTTTATCCAACTCAGGTATATTTTATCCCTTATTTCTTCATCCTAAACCCTTATGTCCAAAATTATTCAGTAATTTCACATTTTTTATTTGAGTTTGCTGGGATTTATTCGATTCAACTAGGGTGGGTTTTTTTAGTTGTGTGGATTTTTTTTTTTGTTGCTACCGCAATGATAATTTCATTCAATTTCAATTTTATTTTCTGATCTTTGTTTTAATTTTGGATTTAATCTAATTATTTTGATTGTTATTCAATAAATTTGTGTAAAGTAGGTTTTTTGTTGGAGAAGTGGTTGACCTTTTAATTGTGCCTGTTATGTTAGTGCTCATTGCTAGACCAGCAAGAAAAAAATCTGTTGTGCATAATGACATACCTGCTTTTTTTGCAGCAAGGACCAAAACAAGTAGAAGTGAATGCTTAATTATTTGGGTATTTCTCATGAACCTAATTATTTGAACATAATGACATACCTGCTTTTTATGAGGCCTTGTTGCAAATAGAGGATTCCGAGAACTTGCCCAGTGACAGTGATGATGATGAGAGAGAAGGAAAGCAAGGGAGGAATAATAAGGGAAAAGGCCAATTCTCGCAGGGACCTCGCCAGACACAAAGCTTTAAACGTAACGGGGCTAGCTCTAATTCTTCAATGGAGGCTACAGTGCTACAAGTCAGAAAGGTGGTGGCAGATTCTTCGGTGGTGCCAGATCTTAGAGGCAGGGGAACTCTGGTAGGAGTAGTGCTCTGTTGTGCCATAGGTGCAACAATCGACACTTTGCCGAATGTCGACGCGGTACCAGTAGATGCTATACTTGTGGCCAGGAGGGACACCTGGCTAAGAATTATCCTCAGACCCAGCAGATGCCTCAACAGCCTTCTATACCACCACCAGTTCCGATGCAGTAGTTCTCAGGACCGAGCGGTTACGCTTAGATGGGTCGTGGATGAGCTTTCCACTATCAGGAGGATCACGTTCCTTATTCATCAGATCAGTATCAGTATCCTACGAATCCCTACCAGCAGAGCGGCTACGGGCAGTGTTCTGGAGGGTATATGCCTCCACAGCAGCAGTATTCTGGAGGATATATGCCTCCCTAGCAGCCATATTCAGGAGGATACCTACCTCAGTAACAATACTCAGCTGGTGGCTCGCAGTGGTATTCAAGGGGACAGGCCCAATAGGTAGATGCTGCTGCCAGTAGTGTCGAGTCATCGAGGCAGGCTGGTCAGTCAAGCCAGGGGCGTAATTCTCAGGGACGAGGAGTGCGTGCTTGTAGAGGTCGATGTGGATGTCAGCAGGCTCAGGGACACATTCATCACCTCTCACTTCAGGACGCTCAGAATAACCAGGATTTGATTATGGGTACATTAAACATTCTTGGACATTATGTTAAAGTATTGATTAACTGTGGTGCCACACATTCCGTGATTTCTCATACATTTGCTCAGTTGACTCAACCCCAATATTCACCCCTTGGGTATGAGTTGGAGTTTGCTATGCCTAGAGGGGAGAAATGTTATATGGATTACGTATATCCAGGATGTCTCGTAATAGTGGAGAATGTGGTTATGCCTGCTAACCTCACTCTGTTAGATATTGTCGATTTTGACGTCATTTTGGGCACTGATTGGTTGCACTACAATCGTGCCAAGATTGATTGTTACTGGAAATCAGTGACTTTTCATTGTCTTGGATTACCTGAAGTCACTTTCGTGGGCGAACGTAGCGGAGTTAGACATGGAGTTATTTCGGCGATGAGAGCCAAGAAGTTATTGAAGAAGGGTTGCCAGGGATACTTAGCCCACGTTGTACTTAATGATGACACTCATGTTAGCTT
Organism: Crataegus laevigata; assembly: GCA_963580275.1. NCBI lineage: Eukaryota > Viridiplantae > Streptophyta > Magnoliopsida > Rosales > Rosaceae > Crataegus > Crataegus laevigata. Next base: position 9,320,448 of record OY756946.1, read on the forward strand.
GGAGAATGTTAAGGTGGTCAGACATTTCTCTGACGTTTTCCCTGATGATTTACTTGGATTGCCGCCAGATTGCGATGTGGAGTTCACCATTGACTTGTTACCAGATACTAATCATATTTCCTTAACTCTATATCGAATGGCTTCTGCTGAGTTGAGGGAGTTGAAGATTTAGTTGCATGAGTTACTTGAGAAAAGATTTATTCAGCCTAGTACTTCACCTTGGGGAGCCCCAGTTCTATTCATTTGGAAGAAAGATGGTATTTTGAGGTTATGTATAGATTACAGGCAGTTGAACCGGGCAACGATTAAAAACCGTTTTCCGTTGCCGCGTATCGACGATCTTTTTGATCAACTTCAAGGTGCATGTGTGTTCTCAAAAATCGATTTGAGGTCGGGCTATTATCAGCTGAAGATCAGGCACGATGATGTTCCTAAAACTGCCTTTAGGACTCATTACGGTCATTATAAGTTTCTCGTAATGCCGTTTGGTTTGACTAATGCACCAGCAGCTTTCATGGGATTGATGAACAAGGTGTTTAAGCAATATCTGGATTGGTTCGTCATCGTCTTTATCGACGATATTCTGGTGTATTCTAAGTCAAAGGCTGACCATGCTCGACATCTTTCTTTGGTGTTAAAGAAACTAAGGGAGCATCGATTGTATGCCAAATTTAGTAAATGTCAATTCTGGTTAAATGAAATAGCATTCTTGGGTCATGTGGTTTTGACCCAAGGTATTCAGGTTGACCCTCAGAAAATTACAGCTGTGGAGAATTGGGAGCAACCACGAAATGTCACCGAGGTTCGAAGTTTCCTTGGTATGGCAGGTTACTATCGGCGGTTCGTTAAAGACTTTTCGATCATGGCAGAGTTAATGTTTTTCATACGAGCCACGTTCCTTTTCTTGCAGAGTTGAGATCGACTGGAGTGCAGTTAGAAGTAGAGAATTTGGTGGTAGACAATCGAGATGAAGCCTTACTTGCTAGTTTACAAATCAGGCCAATCCTAATTGACAGAATACTTGAGATCCAGATGAATGATGATGAGATTCAGGAACTAATTCGACTGAGAAATGATGGTAAAAAGAAAGACCTCTGAATCAGAGAAACAGACGGCATGCTTATGCAGGGAAACTGGATGTACGTGCCAAATAATGCAGAGTTAAAAACGGATATCTTGGATTAAGCGTATATTTTTGCTTATGCGATGCATCCCAGAGGCACGAAAATGTATCATACCATTCAACCATTCTACTATTGGCCGGGTATGAAGAGAGAAATTGCTAAGTTTGTGAGCAGATATGTCATATGTCAGCAAGTCAAGGCCGAAAGGAAGAAGCCATTTAGGTTGATGCAGCCATTTCCCGTTCCGCAGTGGAAATGGGAAGACATTACTATGGATTTTGTGTACAAGCTTCCTCGTACACAGAATGGATATGATGGAATTTAGGTGATTGTTGATCGGCTCACTAAGTCAGCGCATTTCATTCATGTGAGGGAGAAGTTTTCGTTGAATTGATTGGCTGAGTTATTTATAGCGAATATTGTAAAGTACCATGGCGTTCCAGTTAGTATTGTTTCAGATCGCGATCTTCATTTCACTTCTAAGTTCTAGATTGCATTCCAAGAAGCTTTGGGCACGAGAGTACTGTACAACACGACATATCATCCTCAGACAGACGGTCAATTAGAGTGAACTATTCAGACATTGGAGGATATGCTGAGATCTTCAATTTTGCAGTTTAGCGACTCATGGCATCATCGTTTGGATTTGATGGAGTTCGCTTATAATAACAGTTTTCACTCTAGTATCGGGATGGCACCGTTCGAGGCACTTTATGGGAAACCTTGTCGTACACCCTTGCGTTGGTCAGAGGTTGGCGAAAGAGTTTTAGTGGGCCTTGAGATAGTAGAGGAGACTACTCAAAATGTTCAGGTTATTAAGGCTAACCTGAAAGCAGCCCAGGATCGCCAAAAGAGTTTAGCAGACAGATATGCCATTGACCGAGTGTATGATGTTAGTGATTGGGTGTTTCTTAAGTTATCGCCGTGGAAATGTGTGGTTTGATTCGGAAAGAAAGGCAAGTTGAGTCCTCGATACATTGGACCTTATCAGATCACCGAACGAGTCGGTGAAGTGGTTTACAGGCTTGAGTTGCCATCAGAACTGTCTAAAGTGCATAATGTGTTTCATGTCTCCATGGTTCGACATTACGTTGCAAATCCGTCGCATGTGATTCCTCCGCAACCTTTAGAGATTAATCCAGATTTGACCTATGATGAGAAGCCGGTGACGATACTTGATTGGAATGATAAGGTGCTCAGGAACAAGACAGTACGTTTGGTGAAAGTTTTGTGGAGGAACCACCCAGCGGAAGAAGCTACCTGGGTGACAGAGGACAGGATGAGAGAGCTGTATCCGAGGTTGTTTTATTGATATTAGTGATTATACTTGTTGTATGAAATTTCAGGACGAAATTTTTATAAGGTGGGTAGATTGTGACAGCCCGTCCCGAATTTCTAATTTTCAATAATGTGAAAAGACGATTTTACCCTTGAGCGTTGGATTTGTAATTTTGTGTTGGGTTATGGTTTTGGACCAATCAATTTAGGTCCTAAAGTTATTGAACCAATAGGAACTCAATTATCCCTTATTTCTGATTAGTGACCCGTTTTGGACCACATACACTTCTACTCATCTTCTCTCCTCCATCCCGTGTTCTCTCTCTTCTCTCTCGGACTCTCACTCTCTCTCTTCGTATTTGGTACGGACGCACCCAAAACTCACACCAAAATTTGTAGATCGAGGAAACCAAGCACACCAGCGTGCTCCTCGAGACCATACGAACTCAAAAACACCCATTTTAGGTATGAAACCTTTCGATTTCACGTTGAAATCACAAGTCCCGAGTTTGGCATTGTTCACAAACTTTTTAATGGTTGATTTTTAGGACAATCCAAGCTCATAGTGAGCTCTAGGAGGTTCCCACGAAGCTCGAGGGCATTCGTTTGGAAGTTTTGGACGTTGGGAAGCCCTAGTTCGAAGGTGGCCGATTTTCTCGAAATTTCCCGGCGAGATTCTGTGGGTTTTAAGGCCTATAAGAGGTATAGACTTGTTCTCTTACTCTGAATGGTGTAGAAACGAGCGAGAAAAACTCAGTTGCAGGTTACCCAGTTTTCTGGCGCCAACGACTTTTCCGACGTCTGGACGAAGAAGATGATGTGTGTGGGGGCGCGTGGCACCGTGGCCTGCCCGGCGCGTGAGGGCGCGTGGGCCCTAGGAAAATTTTTCTAAAAATATCTCGACGTCCGTGACATCGAGTAGGTCACATTGGTATATTCAAATACCAAAATTGAGCTATGTATGAGAAGTTATTTTCGTAGTTCCGTATATGTGCTTAAATAACGTATTTTCAGTAAATTCTCATATAGGTGAGACATACCCTGAGGACGACCATAGCCAAGCTAGACGTGGGGGTTACGACCCGGCTACTTATCAGTGAGTGGGCAGTTTTTTTTTTCCATATATGCCTATATATATTGCTATTTTCCCAGAAAATGAAATTGAACGTTTAAAGGATTTGAAATGCCATGCAAAGTATCTATCTATTTTATTTATGCATTAATGATTGCATATATGTATGTTGGTGCTGCGGACGCACAGGTAAGTGTCAGGTAAGTTTAAATAATGGTTATGATGAGAATGATGTGATGTGATGTGATTAGAGCTCATATACCTGCACCATGATATTAGTGTTCCCGCCCAGAGTTAGGGGCATAGTCTTTCACGTGTTATTCACCTCCCGCACCGCATGCTCGCCTTGGATCCAAGTTAGGTGCACAGTCCTGTCGTATAGTGAAGGATTATTTTGAGAATACATGTTCATTTAAGCAATATCATTAGCATGCAATTAACAAATTAAAGGCGGAATCATGCTTGCATATACTTAAAAACAAAACATCAACCATGAATGTTCAAAGCCTAGTAGTTTGGTGAACCTTTAAACAACTCAAAACAAAGTGAGTTGAAATTTATACCTTTGTAGATTCCTCTTTGCATAAGCAAAGGTTAATCACCCAAAGAGAGGGCCTTCATTCCTTGCATCTTAAATCTATGGATTTGGTTGGATGAAAAGGTTTCTCTAAGTTCCCAAAATTGGGAACCTCTAAGTCTCCACACCAAGGTAAGATTTTAGAAGAAATGAGTGACCTTGGAGGAGTAGGATTGCTAGCTAATCCCTCCAAAGGGGGCCGGCCATTTCTAGAGTGAAGGGAGAGTTTGTGTTTCTCCAATTTCCCCAAAAATAACCCCTTAATGAATTTTGGCTATAAAGTCATATTTATACCTTAATTCATTTGAGTGGCAAACTTGTAAATAAGTCCAAGTTTGCTACCCTTACATTGTGGCCGGCCTTAGGGATTAATTTGGGCAATTTGGTCTTTGTGAATCATTATTCATTAAGTTGTCATACAACTTAAGTTAATGGACTCGACGTTCGAAGCCCATTGGGCCTTAAGGTCCAAAACTATCCCGAGGTCTTTAACGAACTCATTCGTTTGATTAATTAACATATTAATTAATCCTTGCCATAAATAATTAAACCATTTAATTATTCTTACTCATCTCCGTTGAATCTTCAATCTTTACCTTACACGGTGTACGATCCATTAGGTTCCTTTTAGCGAGGCAGTGGGCGATTCAAACCCTTTTAAATCGATTGTGAATTTGAAACTAACTTTCAATTCTCCCTTTAGTGTTTATACACGTTTAGGGCTTCCACAAACCATGAGTGACACCTAGCAGCATATCATGGTTACCCAAGCTAATCAGAAGAGGTAGAGAACCTATTCAGTTTAGGATTACAAATGCAATACGGTCCTTCTCTAATACAATACTCTTGACCACATTGTTTGGCTTGATAGTTTATTCATGTCTACTATCCAATGTGAATCTCGTGCTTATATGATTCCATTGAATGTGATCTGGAACACATTCCAACATCTCATTCATACTCTGGCCAGAGATTCTAAATCATATCATAGAGTATTCTCCCTCAACGGTTTGAAGGTTAGAGATCCCTTGTTGCGCATTCACTTGTCTCCATGACTAGATAGCTTGACCCCAACCATGCCGTGGACACTCCAAAGGAATGCCATTTGACACGATCAAAGATCAAGGACCTAACCACAAGACAACTATGATGCCTCAGGTCAAAGGACTAATTTGCATTATCCTAACCATGAGTTCTCACGTGACATAAATATGAGAACTCGTCGTTGATCGTGTTCAGTGAACTCATTCTCTATTAAGCACCTACGTACTTGTCTTGGTGTCACTCACACCAATGGCTCGAGACTAGTCACTCTCCCTGAGAGAAGACATAGCACGTACTGATCTTAACGGACTGTCAATGCCTAATTGGCAATCCTATGATCAGGAACGTTTAGGATGTGTCTACGAAAGAATGGTCTCATGAATCTAACTTCTTTTAGATCGCATTCTCCCAATCACATATTCCTTGGACTTTATCGTTTAAGCATATAACATTTATATGAGACCGCTCAAACAATAATCTTTGCCCTTGATATTAAACTAAATTAGTTTAACATGTGAAATGTCCGTAAAGTATCATCATATGATTGGTTTTAGGGCACATTTCCAACATATAGGCCACTATAAGTGGGTTCGACTCGTAGGTGACCCGCGAATCCTTCGCACAGTCTTCACGTGATTGTAGCACTAGTGCATAATTATTCTATATTCAGTGATGATGTGTAGACCACTAGATGTGATATTGATTTGTGTGCAAGATTGATATACATGATATGATGAGTTAATTATGAGCTATTATACAACCGAGGGCTGAGTTGATTATAGAGATTGATTATGAGATATATATACAGCCGAGGGCCGAGATGAATACTTGACATTTTATCACATCCATAAAGTTATGATTAGAGTTCAGTTGAGATACTTTGGCATGGCATACGTTCATATTTTCCAGCATGATTTCGAGAATATCTATATATGAGTATATACTTTATTATGGGAATTTTTACAGGTTTTATAGAGAGGGGTTATACTTTTGAGAAAAGAATGATTTTGAAAAGATTTGTTTTGTTGACCCACTCAACTTTGTTTTTCACCCCTCCAGGTTCTAGGTAGCTAGAGTATTGTTGGTGGCTAACGAGGATCGTTCAGCAGTTCTGACAGACTTCTCTTTATATAGGGCACCCTTTGGTGTTATTCGAATCAATTATTTCATGCTTGACTACATTGACTTAGTATGCTCTGAATTTGTAAAATCATTATAGCTTCGCACTCTAACGTACTATCTTCTTAGGTTGCTAGTGGCTTGGTTTAAATTTGTTCGTATTCTTCTTATGAATCTCGCTTCCACACCGTGCACATGGTTACGTCACGCTCACGTGACGATCAGCATGCCCCACTTTTGAGTTGGGGTGTGACAACATTGATAGTGAGAATTTTTGTGAATGGTCTGGCATTTCATTTCTTACGTTATCAAACAACGTTGTCTGGTGATTGTCAAATAGCGTCTTCTGTTTTGGATCAGTGTGTTCTTCAAATTATTATTGTTGTTGTGTTTTATGATAGTGGCCAATCCCAAACCCAAATCCTATGAAATCGATATGCCATGTTATTGAAGCAGTTTATAGGATTGATCTGCCCAAACCCAAATCCTAAGAAATTGACAATGAAGAAACAAAGATTCTCCAATCACTAAATAAAGATTGAATCCAAAACTGAGTAATTTATCAAAAAATTCAGTGAATTTTTTTTTGGTATGTTTTTTCTCCTTTGGTTTTTTCATTTTTGTTGCAGGTCTACCGGTTGAGACAATTTTTTTGTGAAATTGGTGACTAATCGCATGCTGCCTCTTCAGATTATTGACAAAGAAATATTGAACTTGGGTATGTTTTAAAACAACTACATATACTTTTCGATTCTCATTCTCAGTTTGTATTTGTTTGAAAGAAACCCTAAAAATTGATTTACTTTCTGAAAATTTTTAAACTGTGGTAATTTGGTACTTTGTTGTGTTTATGGTGGCTATAACAAATTGGTTTACTGTGTTTATAATTTTTTGCTGCAAAATTGTATTTGTTTGAAAGAAACCCTTATAATTTGGTTATGTCTTGAGTTGATGCTTTGTGCGTTGAGTTGATGTTGTTTTTCACTATGTTTCTGATTAGTATTTGTAGTGGTTTCAGAATTTTTTTTGGAATAGTGCCTGACTACTTTTATTTTCTCTGTGCAATCTTTGCAAAGTGTTGTTTTCAAAGAGGTAATTATTTCATGTCTCATGCATGACGAATAATCACTTGCTTACATATCTGTTTCTGATTTCTACCCCATTAGTTTCCATTTTTGTTTTCGGTTAATAGTAATACGTTCTCTGACAAGCTGGTTCTGTGGATCCTGTGGCGATGACAATTAGCATATTCTTGCATTTCTTTGACATAGGTATCAATGTAGCCTTGCTATCACAGGTTAGTTAGCTTAACATTTACACCTTTATAGGCAGACATTTTGGTTTCTTTCTAAATCTGATGCTTGCAGTTAAATAATATTTTTTGGTGTTTTTCCCTCTCAATGGACAAATTTGCAGTTACATAATATATTACTTTTGTGATAATTTGGACACCCATTTTAGTCGTACATACTATATGCAAATCACAGTTTCAAACAATTGTAATCCTGATTCTGGCCTTATTTTCATATGGGCTATTTTTCATGTGACATTTTTACTACAATGAATTGCAAAAAAGGGCATCAACTCACTTTTTTTTTAAAATTTTTTATGTTTTTTTAACATCTATGTTCTATTTGAACTCACTTGTTTTTAGCTATTCACAAATGTATGTACAAGTTAACGAAAAAACATGTATGTTTTTTTGGTGAATTTGATTCGAATTGGTAAATTTTGGTAAAAAAAAACCTATGATAAATTAACACTGTCATTAAATAAGATTATCTGTTCAGTGTACCTATATATAGTTCTATTTGAACTCACTTTTTTTTAAATTAATATTTTATTTCTCTGCATAGTCTAGAAAAATTCTACGTTCCTAATTATTTGACACAATTTTGTTTAGTTTTAAAAGTTTTGCTATAATTTTCTCTTATGAAAGGACATCTTGTGACAAAAACCAGGATCAATTTGTTTGCAGCTTGACGATTTCTACTTCACCAAGTTTATCTCCAACTTCAGGTATTTTCTCCCATTGACAACTTAAAATCAACTGCACCTCTATATTTTGGTTATCATTAGGTAAAATAAGCTGACTACATGCATATTTCATCATACTCTAACAACAATCACAACAAAACTAGCAATCCATACGTCATAAATAGATTTCTGTGTATATAGATGCTACTCTATACCCCAGAATCTCGCAGCCACCGCTGCTAGTATATATTAAAACCCAGTTTTTGGTGGTTAATCTATAGTGTGAGGACAGTTTTGCCCCTTATTTTCTTCAATGATCTATGCTTTTGGTTGGATTGTGCAGTAAATTGGCCATTTTGCCCTTGGTCATCTTCTTTGGGATTAGATGCTCTGGACCTTCCTTTTTCTTTTCACTTTTCTCTTCTCTCTCGCATATCTCAGTTTCCATCGTTTTCAATCGTCTGTTTTTTTTCCATTTAAGACTTTATTTTTTATGGCTGCACCACTTCATCGTCTTTCTGTTTCAAATTATTTGCTACTTTGTTTGGTTGAAAACCAATAATAAGGCATTAGAAGTTTCTATCGGTGTTTAATTTGATTGGATTTTCTTTTTTGCTGATCTAATCTAACGTTTCTTGGTGAGTTTTGCGTGTTTGTCAGTACAGCTGTTTTTGTTTTGGTGGTTTTCGATGAATTTTGTGTATAAATTTTACTTTTGTAATTTCAAGGGATTATGTGTTTAAATTTTGCCTTTGTAATTTTGTGGGTTTTCTGTTTGCATTTGGATACTCTGTGTATGTGTGGGTATCTGATCTGATTTGGTTTTCAATTTCAAGAAACAGTTGTGTTGGAATTTTGAGCCTTTCGTCTCCAACCTTGGAACTCCTCTGCGTTTGAAGGTATATATATGCGTCTCCTTTTAGGCGTCTTACTAAACAATTTTTTTTTAAAATTAAAAATCCAAAGATTACTGAGGAATGCATATGGATAGAAAAGTTGCTACTACAACATGTCTATTAGTATCATAGAGGTCGTGTCAGTTTGACACTGGGCCGCAACTCACAAGGCTTATTTAAAATCTTGAGGACTATAGCTTTATATATTACCAAAAAAGAAAGGATGGTTTGATAAATAAATAAATAAATATATATATATATATATATATATATATATATATATATATATATATATAAGAAAAAGGAGACGACTTTCTAATTTAGAGGTTTTGTTTATGTGTTTAGATCCTGAGTGTAGTTGCATAATTTGGTAGTCTTCTGGCTGCGTCAATTGGTGAAGCAGGGGTTGGGAAAAGAGACAGGGGGTGTGGTTGCAGATGAGCGATTGAGGTAGAGATTTTGGGTTTTTCATTTGGCCATCTGATTGTTGTAATCAGTTCGTCACTTGATCAAACTGTTATGGGTCTGTAGTTTTAAATGTGGTTAATAATATCATATCCCTTACATAATTTGGACAAACTAAACTGAATTTGAAAAGTTTTAAATTCAAGATTGAACTTGGATATTTTTGTAGATTGAAATTTTACAGAAGAGATTGAAATTTTATGCTTCCCCATATCCTAAAATCATTTACATGCGGCATTGATTAAAATATGTGCAGAATGTTCCAAAAAGCTGAGTGTATATATGACCTCGAAACACACTATTTTCCAAGACAGTTGAAGTAAAAATATACTTAACACATATATTTGTACAATAAAACCTTCATAACTTTATACTCGATACATTAATAATTTCAATTAAATTATATTTTGGCTGGTCTCAACTTAGGGATAACGTGTTGAATGAATAATTAGCTACCATGCCACAAAAACTGGGTTTTAATATATATAAAATTTCCATGGATGATGAGTTTTCTTAGCACTAACCTTTATTTATTGGAATCTAGGAATCAAGGTAAATCCGTCTTCTCTCTGTTTTTCTATATATATATATATATATATATATATATATATATATATATATACACACACACATGTGTATATATATATATGAATGTGCAATTTTATATGAAAAGGTTTATGTATAATTTGTGATAAAGGAGGTTGTATAAATGTGTATGTATATGTGTGTGCAATTTTATATGAAAAGCTATGTATAATTTGTGATAACAGAGGGTGTGGTCTGGTAACATGGCTTCAATAAAAGCGGAAACCATGATGTCCATGAACTGGAGAAAGTTTTGTCCAACTCTATGCTCTTTATTCCACTTCTTCTACAAAGGGTGTGTTGGGCTTTTATACATAGAGTGGCAAATGCTGTCACTTCGTTATCTGTTTTAAAGTGCCAAGACTAACAACTATTTTTCTTTTGTTTAAAATAAAGGACCAAAAACATAGTGTTGCTCTTTTTTTCTGTATCTTTTACGAGCCATAAGGATCTTGGCATTTCAATTTTTTTCGTAGTTTTTACTGTTACTGAAAACAACATTAGAAGCATGTAATAATTTGGTTACAAAGTATGAGATTAGATATTTGGAATAGCAAGGTTGTATAAGGAAATCACTTATCCATAGAATTTTTGTAAGTTAAAAGATGTTTATTGGGGTCAAGAGATTTTAATAGTTCTCTTTACAGACTATTTGTGGCAGATATACTATATTGTTATAGTTTAAGAAGAACTAAAATGTGTTAGATCATTTGTTTCTTGATAGCTTAATTTAAGTTTTCATTTCTTTTTCCAGTTATGCAGTGCTTTCAATGAAAAAAAAAGAAAGATCATTATAGTACTACCATTTACTTGCCTTTTTATTTATTCTTTACCTTTTGTTATTGTGATGTAATTCTGTAAGTCATTCTTATTGGACGGTTATATTTTTCTCTTAATTTTGTTTGACATTATTATTTAATCAAGGACATCACTGTTTATACTAAAAACTGATAAAAACTGTGTAAAGAATAGTTGTTTTTAATTTAAGAGCGGCGACGAAAAATAACTTATTGTCTTTTGAATCCCTGTCCTTTAATAATATCAAGGGCCAGACATGGTTTCTGTGCTGTATATTCAAATTATTGAAAATATAGAGCATAGCGCGGAAAAGGGCCAGGAAACTGCTCCATTAAGTATTAACTGCATGAAATGTTGCAACACAGAAGACTGCACTAATATCTTTTATTGGATCGGCTTTTATATATAGGTAACAAGAAAAAATTATCCACTGTTGTGATAGCAGTAATTTCAGTAGCGGGAGCAGTGTTCGTAGTCATCATCCTATTGCTTTTGTGGAGGTTTAGAGCAAAACTGAAAGGTAGGATGCACATTTTCCATCCTTCTGGTGAATGAGATGGGAAATTTTTTAGTTAAAGAAACTGGTAATTGTTCCATGATATATTCTCCTTTCCATTTCGTTTCTGACTTACTTTTCTTCCTTTTTTTGCCATTAGTTATTAAACAGTCTCTTCATATCACTGTTGTTTTTAAAAATTTATGATTTTGATCGATGTTTATTCTCTCTGGTGTCATCCACCCCACATTCCCTCTTTGTCGTTGTCCATCAAAAGCAGTATCATTTGAATGATGAAACATTAAGTTAGCATCTCAAGCAAACGGTATTTACCACTTCCCCTTTAAATGAATTTTAAGATCAGCTCCCGTCCATGTTTGTTTAACAATGTTGTATCATTCATCATATAGTTTCACAAAGATTGTGTATCATTCTTGCTGAAATGGTTCTTAATATTCAACTGTCTAGAAATAGTTCTTGAAATTGTATTTTACATTTGTGATATTGATTCAGAACAAAAGATCTACAATTTCCTTCCTGCATTCCGCATGTATATAAATAGTACCACCTTACATGTTCTATACAGTTTTAAAACTCGCAACATAGGACACCTCTGTTATCTCTATAGATATATTTTCAAAATATTTTTAAAACCCGCGGCAACGCGCTGGCACTTTTTTTAGTTAAACTTATATATCATTTTATTTTGTAGTTTTTGTTATCTCAATAGAATTATATATTTTTATATATAAATTAACACTTATTTGGATGATATATAATAAATTTATTTGAACTCGCCTAATTCGCTTAGCGCTAAGCTCTATGCCTAGACGCGAAGCTTCAACTGGCTACTCGTCTAGCGTTTAGTGTCTTTTTAAATCTTGAATACAACGCAGAAAAGAAATAGGGACAAGGACAAAAATGGTATTCTGAAATTTTCACCGAACAGTCCAAAGAAGCGAGAAAAAAGAAATATGACGTCATGACGTGGCGCGATGAGAATAGCTCACCTGTCGTATAATATTTACTTGATGGAATGTTTTAAATTTTATTTCGAAAATTGGACTCTCCGTTTCAGAGTAACCGGTCGAACCCCAAAGCTGTACAAATTAGGGCTTGCAGATTCTCTCTTCGAGAATTCTGATCGCATCGTATCCATTTGTCTTCAATCGAACTTGGTTTTTGATATATAGGGCTTGAAGGCAGAGGAATCGGAATCGCACCTTTAGCGGCTCCGCACAGATTATCCTCGATTTCAGAGGCCTCAAGATTTTCGATCGGCGTTGTGGTTGAAAGGAATTTCAGGTGAGTAGTTTCGTTCTGATTTTCAGTTTAAGGAGATTTGGGATTGGAATTTCATAGTTTCGGAATGAAATTTATGCATCCGGACTGCGGATTCGGCATTGGGTTGGCCAATTTCAAAACTAGGGCACAAATGCAATGCCAAATCCATGGAATCGAACAGAGCCTATATGGGTTTTGGTTATAATTTGATTTGACGAAAATTGCTGATTTTGAACAGTTGTTTCAGTCCAGCATAATAAAAATTGGAGTTTTCTTTTGTGATTTTTCAGGTACTTTGCATTTGTAATTGTTCAATTCGAGAGGGAAATGCAGGGATATGATAGAGATGTAAGCAAATTTTGGATCTTCGTCTATCTGTTTTTTATTATATGTAAATTTTCGATATTGATACTCTATTATTTTTTGGAGAAAATTAGTTTGACAATTTTTTGGGATAGGATTATGGTCAGTTAGGCGACGAATATGAGGATTATGAGGATGATGAGGATGGTGAAGAGTATGAAGAGGAAGAGGAAGATCCAAAGCCTACCAAGGAAGCATTGGCATACCTTGAGTTGAGACAACCCTTGAAAGAACATTTACGAAAGAAGAAAAGTGGTTCTTCTTTGGCCAACTCCAGTAATAAAAAGAAGCTCCCCTATGACAAGTGAGTAACTACTATATAACCGCTGTTTTTCCTTCGTGGAAAATCCATGCTTTCTTAGTAAGACAACGCAGGTGGTTCTGTTTGTTTTTACTACTAGGTTCAATGCTTCCTTATTGTAAGTAACCAATGATTATTTGATGAACAATATCTGGCCTTGTTATGAAGTTGTAGGGAAGCAGTAAGTGATGCAAGTAAATTAGTTCTGTAATGTATTGATTTGCTTGCATTCTACCAGAGCCTGTAACGATATAGGTTTTATAATTGCAATTTCTGGGATAGGCTAATGTTTTTTTTCCAGGGATATCACCATCTGAAAGTAATATAGAGAAATGAGAATACATTCTGAAGAGTTATCATCCTTGCAACTTTATTTGCAGTTCCTTGTTTTTTTTTGGTGATGAGGTTATCAGACAGATGATTTGTTTCATAATTTTTCTGTGGACAATATAGTGGTAATTGGTAAAATACAAGTTTTGAAATTGATTTTAAATTGTTTCCCTACTTATTCTACAGTTCTTTCTTTGGCCCATCTCAACCAGTTATTGCTGAGAGAGTGATTCAAGAAAGCAAATCGTTGTTAGAAACCAAGCACCTAACATCCAGTGCTATCAACTCTGTCCATCATGTATGTATTATTACTCCCTCTTTTTGATATAGCTCATAGATTCATAACATTACTTGCTCACATTGACTTTTTTCTATACCTGTCATATACAATTGGTCTACACTTTACACATATAATGAGTCCACTTATGCCGTCCTGATCCCAAAATGATTATGGGAAAGTTTTGGCCCTGTAATTTCTGTGTTATGTCGTATCTGGTTATTTGTGGAAATTTTTGGGAACTTGAGTTTTTTCAAAGAAATTGATTTGACATGCATATTATTTGAGATTCTTCTTTCCATGTGGTGTAATTTACAATCTTATTGTTGCTAGAACCATTTTGGAGTTGCTTTTGCTTTCCACCTCTTTTATTGGTTCTAATCTTAAATTTGATGAAAGGGTTACCAATCACTCGATTCTTGGTGAGGGTCTGGGAATTTCTAGATTTACCCGTATAGGTTTATATCTTGAAACTTTATGACTTACTTGGCATGCCTGATTTGTGTCTTGCTGCTTATTTTGTTTAGTTTTTAACCCCGGCATTAGCTATTCCTTTTTATATAACAAAAAAAATATTTTCTTAGAACTCTCTTCATTTTATGAACATGCTAATGTTTACAATGATATGCTTAATACGATTTTTTACACGCCTAAAATCTTGTTGCAGAAAAATATTTTGTTGCAACTCTTCTTTTTTGTTTTAACACAAAAACATGTCTATAAGTTATAGTGCATTAATTTGATGACGGCACTTGCCTCTGCAGAACAAGAAGAGCTCTGGATCAACCTCTGCTCAATTGAAATATGTATCGAATTTTGAATTCGAAGACAAAGTTATCAACTTGTTCAAAGATTTCATGGCCAGGTAACTCTGCTTTGATCTTTTACCACTAGAAGAAATTCGCTTTTTGCATCTGGTCAATCTTTAAAATTCATCAATTCTGCAGACTCGGCAATTATGACGAGTTGGTGGCCACTGGAAGCACATTACTCGTTGACTTTCAGCAGGGGCTGGGTAAGTAGCATTTTGGGTTTTGTTTCAAATTTGATTTAGTTCTTAGTAAGTAATATTTTTGTTTTTGTAGAGTTTCTTCGACGACCTCGGATAGATGAGACATCGGATTTGGTTAAAAACATAATCCGAGGTAATGAAACAAAGAGGGTTAAGTCATATGTTGAAGCTGGATGTCTCAACGCTGACAATGGCAGGCGAAATATAAGCAAGTGTGAGTGCAATTCTGTATATTTTCTTATGCTTTCTTTGGATTGTTGGTTAGATAATTGAGTGTTAAGACCCTCCCAAGCTCTTATCAGTTTTATATCAGCAAAGATTTATAATGTTACAGAAATATGCTTAATTATTTGTTAAAACTGTTATCTTTCACAATTTTATGAAAATAATTGGAATGAGTTGATAGCTTGATAGTCTCTTCTTTCTCTTTATTTGAATTCAGTTCTCCATTAAAAAATTTGGATATCGGTTAAAGGCCACTGATCATACTTATGCTCTTTTATCCCGCCGTAGTGACAATTTGTTTGTAATTGGCTGATAATTTGTAGCGTTGATTTACTGGATATCTAACTAACGAGCATGTTTTTTTGATATCTGCCCTTGAATTACTATCCTTTGTTTTTGTATGGTGATGTTCCCTTACTTTGAGTTTTGCCACTTTCTGATACGTTATTGGTCTGGACTATGAACGTGATGTATTTCTTATACATGGTGAAATTCTTGTAGAGAAGTGCATACATGCCAACTTGGACTTTGTGACCATTTAAGTAAAGGTAACATGTCTTACCGAAATTGTCAGTATTTGTTTCTTCTGTTATATATCACAAAAGAATCTTGTTAAAGGGAAAGCGAAGTGGTGATGCCTTTACATCAATGAGCTGTTTTATCTGTTCGTAGTAGTAGTTCTTTCATATCTCGTGTGCTGCAGTTTGTAGTTTGTTAATGGTACATTTCCCTACTTGATGCGATCTCGCACTTGATGTACTCTTGAAATTTTTGTTTAAGAATGCAAGTGCTGTTGTAGGCAAAAACGTACTTAATGAACTTGAATGCCTCTTGGAGGATGTAAATGGCGCAATGCGAACTGCAATGGGAAATTTACCGGACTTTCAGGATGACAGTTTTGCGGACAGGTTGAATGAAGAAGCATACAACGGTGACAAGGTAGTCTTTACCCTTCTTTTCTCTTATCCCAAGGAATATCTTGATGTTGTTTGTACATTCAGTTCTGATATGTTTCTCATCTCTGTTTGTTCCTTCTCCTAGTAGAACTCTATTCTAACCTTTGTACTATTATCAGCATCGTATCATCTACCCTCCCTGCCTCCGAGTTCAGTTATTATCGTTGCCCATCATTGTACTTCTGTCCAATTGTCCGTACATTTCTGTTGTATTTGTACCTGTATAGGCAGAGACATGTGTCAGTGGTAATCACTGATTTGAATGTATCACTAAATTACTCTGATAATTGCATGCTTGGAATTTTGTTAGGGTTTTATGCTTTTAGCTGAAACATGTGTGCCTCTTTGTAGCTTTGGTGTTTAAGGAGTTAGTCTTTGTTATTTTATCGGGTTGGAGATTTTTGGCAATCTTTACTGTTATTGAAAATCAGTGTGCCTGCACTTGCCTATAAGCATGGTTTAATCTGCAGAGTTTCGGTCAAAGTTATATGATCCGTCATTCACACGTCTCCTTTCACTACAAAATTCTTAGTACAGCATTTATACTGTGTATCCAGCTTAAATATCCTCCTTTCTTTACAGTTTTTATTTCACTGCTTGCCTATTTTGAAGGGCAATCCTTAATATCTCTGATTTCCAGATTATCCTTTATTTTACAAGTTTTTTCTATTCATTTCCTGATCGAGTTTGCTATGGTTGGAAAATAGGAAGAGGAGCGGTACATAGAAGTGTTGAATGCATATTTCTGTCGCAAAATATTTGGCTGATCTTTCCATCACCTAATTTTCTCTCCTTCTTTCTTTTCTTTCTGAATGTTCATTCCACACTAAGTATTCCGTTCCTCGTTCAGATTTGCATACTACTCAGTAAAATTCTTAACGCCAATTCTGATTTCTTATGGTTGATGATAAATTCGAAACACCTCTTACTGATGCCTAACTTGTATAGGAGGAATTTACGTCATCCCATCCCAAAAGAAATGAAGTTACCGATTATGCTGTCGTGATGGGGGTCATTTACAGTATGGTCAAGCAAGACTATATGATGCAGGTAATTAAGCTCCTAACCCTGAGTTCCCAGTTTCTGTGCCCTTTGGTATGAACTTTTAAAACATCCAATGTAACAACTTGATGCAGGAGAGGATCGTCTCTGCTCTTAATCTCAAGTCATCTTCAGGAGAATTAGAGAGCTACTGCCTGATGTGGTCTTTGCGTCCGTTCATAAATAACGAAATTATGGATTATGCTTGGAAACTTATTCCCTGAATGTTGCGGGAATCTGAATGCCAAGGTTTACTTACTGTCAGATTGTTAAATTAATTGTCATAATTTAGTTTATTTCACAAAATTATAAATAGAACTTCAAAAAAAAAAAAAAATTGGGCTTGTTTGGTATCTTATTTAAATTTTTTTTTTATAATTTCTCAAAACATTTCTTAAGAATTTTTCTTAAAAGCAATTTTTTTCAAGACTCAAAAATTTGTTTGGTTTGTGATTTAAAAATTCAATTCGATATCTTACAACTTAAATTGGACAAAAAGATCCAAAAAGAGGGGTCTGAAAGAGAAAGAGGATAGAAGAGGAAAGAGAAAGAAGTGAGAGGATCGGAGGAGCGAGAAAGAGCGGATTGGAGGAGAGACGAAAAAAGTAAAGAGAGAGAGAGAGAGAGAGAGAGAGAGAATAAAAGAGAGATTTGGAGTGAGGGGAGGAAAGAGAGAAAAGAAAGGAGTGCATATAAGTTTAAAAACTCTAAAAATTTACTTTTTTTTTCTTTCTGTTTTTAGAGAATAGATTATATTTTTTTAGTTAGTTTTGAATTCAGTTTTGAAAAATACTTACCAAACAAGTTTTTAAAGCCTAAAACTTGGAAATTATTTTTGAGTTTAAAAAGTTAAATTCAAATAGAATACCAAACATGCTCTTAAATTTTTATTGTTTATAGCCAAAATTTAGCCCCTAATTCCACAATTTTAAATTTTTATAAAACTTTCAAATATAACAAAAATCTCACTTGAATATATAAACCCAAAAACCAAAGGGCTCTTCTATTACAAAATAAGTTATGGACTCGGATATGATGCTGCTCCTTCTAATGAGAGTTCCTTGGGGATATATGAATTAGTGGACATATACAAGAACGACCCATTTTCTTACACAAGCATTTCTGTACTCAGATCGGTCTCCCTCAATCGAGAGGCTCGCTTGCTTCACTTCAACTTCATAGAAGAGGGATGGAGCTATGCATAGGGGTGATTCCGGGGGAGATGGAATGAATGCATTGGCAGTTCGGTCCGATCCGTCTTATTCGTATATCTTATTATGGGATATTTGCCTTAACGGAATCATTAGAAGGCTTTGGGCGGGGCAACCCAACTGCAAGACCAGAGGCTACTGCCAAGGAATAGACTCTCTCTTCTTGAGCTTCCGATTGACATACCGAGATTGATTCAATGAAAGTCCCTAGCGCAGGTGAGACCTATCCTATGTTGACTTTTCATTCAAATCAGCTTCCTGCTTACTTCCCCTCGGTCGGTTGTTTACAAATAGAATAAGGAAGAAGCATCGAATGCTGCTATTGAATGCGCTGTTGTTGCTGAGTGAATAAGCGGTCTTGTCGTATCCGCTGTGAGCCTATCTGCTGTAAGAAAGCTAACTGAATGCGTATCCATCCGCTCAAAGATTAAAATAAAGATCTTATAGAAATGCCAAAAACATCTTTTTTGATTCTCCGATCGGCTCACCGAACACCAACCAAGTCGTAACCATATTCCTTGATTTCGAAATGGCAGCACCATCCTCCTAAAGCTAAAACCTAGTTATACCTACAAGCCAAAAATCTCTAAATCTTATGCCTTGTTATTGTTCTGTGAAATTTTCATCGTGGTCTTGGTTTGTAGAGTTTGTAGTTCTGAAATTTTCGTTGTGGATTTTGTTGTCCTGTATAGAGCAAAAAGCTGAATGCTAAAGAAAAATATGTGGCTTAATAATATAGTAAACAAAATTTCAAAAAACAAATGAAAATCCTTACCTATGCCAGAAAAATAGCATGCTAGATTGGATTGTATAAGTGGATTTTTGCAAGGAAACTAGTCACATAAATCTAATTTACTGATGTCCATCGATGAATATAAGAAGGGAAATTATATTCATACATCATAAAATTACTTCTTTCACAGTTTTTTAATTTTAATTTTTTTTTCTATCGAGTGTTAGTGGTGTGTAAAAAATATTTAAAAATTAAAAAAATGTGGAAGAAATAATTTAGGGTGTGAATATAATCTTTCTATAAGAATAAAATCCAATTGACTAAGTAATTGAAACCAATGAAATTGAAGGGACTAGCTACAGTTCATGCGCATTTATTTAATATATTCACTAACTAACAATTAGATATAATATTTTCTCGTTTTAGTATTTGACCGTTAAATAATGGAAATTAAAAGTGGACAGTGAATTTGATTTTTTTTTCAACGCCTCACATTTATCCCTACTTTCTGCTCTCCTTTGCAGCGAAAAACATCCAAAAACCAGAAAGCAAAAGATATATTCTGGGAGACAGAAAAACGAAGCAGAAGTATAATTGCTCCTTCGACTTATCCCTCGTTGACATGTTCCAGAACAAAAGGCAAGAGTATCCAGTTAGTGTTTCATTTCAACAATACTTGGCTACTCAAGGATAAATAGGAATTCCTACTGAAAACTTTTAGTCTTTTAATCATAGAGTTTTGTGTTTATGATCAGAACCGTTTATACTATGAATCAACTGTAAAGATCATTTCTGCAAAAATACCTTTCATTTGTTTTTAAATAGTTTGATTTTTTACAAAAGTGATCTTTATATGGTGATTTATAATATGAACGGGTTCTAATTGTAAACACGAAATTCTATAAATTGACAACGAACAATTTTGAAAAATTTTAAGTAGAAGTTCATACTCATCTTTGAATAACCAAGTATTATTCTTTCCTTTTTTTAATACAAAGTTACCTCACTAATAATTACAATATCATAGGGACAGATAGGTTGCACCATTTTTTTACGAAATTTTAATAAAGATTTTTGTGAACTCCATTACATAATATATTTTAATAATTCAAACCGTCTATCTTTTAGGTCTTATCTAAAAAACATGTCTACCAAAAATCATCTAACTCTAAAATAATATGACTGTTGAATTAAAAGTTTCTTTGTAAAACCTTCTATCTATTTTCTTCCTACAAACTAACGTCTTAGTGGTTTTGATTTTTTTCTATCTATGAATAATATTCTAAAAGATATAATTCGGATCGTTAAAATACATTACAAAATGAGCTCTAAAAAAACACATCAAAGTAATGTCACAAATCCGCTCCCGTCATCAAATTATTTTTGAAAAAAATAAAACAGAAGCTAAACATAAATTACAGGAGTTACGAACCATACAGGCATATATAATGTTTATAAAATCGTTTCTTGTACTGAAAACTCGAACCGAAAAATTGGCACTTGTGATGCTTCATTCCACCTTTTTCTTTCTAAAAGGAATAAGTTTTCGTCCTTAACATAACAATCCTCACTAAATCAGATGTAGCAAACAAAGAATTCTTCTTGTACGCTAACGAAAGCTTCGCCTATCTATCAAAAGTTTTTGCCTAGTTCAACCTTCTTCATCATTCTAACTGTGTTGTGCAGAATTGAATCCATTATCCCCGCTACCTGCAACCCAAAGGAAAGAAAAAATCAGTTTGCTTTCTTGAGAGAAGTAAAGAACCACGGCACGAAGATACCAACCGTGAAAACGCCTCCAATAATAGCGCAAACATTGGTGATAAAATGTGAAAAGGATTTCTGGTTTTCTGTTATTAAAACCTGGTTATGGAAGACAACGAAAGAGAAATGAGAAGCGAAAAGCGGAAAACTAAAAGACATCTATGGTATTTGGTTTTTTTTTAGACAAGAATCAAACCTGCATAGGGGAGAGCTCGAAATGGAACTTCGCAACTGGTATTTGGAGACTTTGCACCAAGCTGCTGTGGGCCGTGTACTCATATTCCTCAATTAATTTATGAGATCTCCCTGTTATAACTTCCGATTTTACTATTTGAAGGTAATGCTCTATCTGCACATACAATTACCAGAAAACGTATTAATAACGAGCTTAAGCATTAGCAATTCTTTCGAAGCAGAATAAACTTCATTAATGATCCATTCAAAATTTGGAAATAAGGGACGGATACATGGATCATTTAAAAAGGATTTCAACCAAAGAAAAATTCTAGAATGAAATATAATTAGTGTGAGACCACCCGTATTCATGCACTAATACCCGTCCAACTACTAGAATGCCTAAAAATCATGCAAATCGCACAAACATTGACATGTTAACAGGCAAGTAGAGAACAATAGAGCAGCAAACACAATACAAAGATAGGAAGTCATGGACAGTGACAAACTTACTGTAACATTAGCACCTAACTCCCGATGATTTATGAAAGACCGACCATTCAACCTATCATGGCTTCCACCAAGATAAGGTACTAATCGCTTGACATCACTCATCACCTTAGGAGCAATCATCCTACCGAATGAAAAATGTGATATGACGTGAGACATGTTCATTTGAGAAGCATCGAATGAATGGGCTCCTGAATGTGCAGAAATGACAAGGTTTCCTGGAACCTGCACAGTACAGGACAAATCATACCTATATTCTGACTCAATAAAAATGAAGAGTTTCATTGCAGGGTCAATGACAGGTCAAAGAAGGTCAGAATTGGAAAATGAGTAAATGCATTTTACTGGTACAATATTCTCTCTTTTGTTTATTCATGTTAACCATCAAGTACAAGAACTTAAAAACTTAAGGAGGTACCAACTACACAAAGCCATAGTTTAGTTGCTAATGCGGGAAAAAAGTTATTCATGAAGAAGCCAAGGTCAGTCATGACTACCATGACTGCACATGTGGTTCTCAGGGTGTGAGGGCAACTTGTGTGCACGGATCTGGTAACCAAATTGAGTAGTCATGACTGACCTTAGCATTTCTCTTTATTCATACCAACTTTAAGCATGTGAAACACCTGAAGGCATGCTTCAGGCAAAGAAAGATATGAGTTGTTCAATCCTTATCACTTCTCTACTTTCATCGCATTTCCAAGCATGTGAAGCACCTCAATCCATGCTTTGGGATCAAGAGGAATAAAGCAAAGAATTCTATGGGAATAACAATTGTCATACGATTAGGTCTAACGTATTCTTGTAATTTCAATTTCAACTGAAAGATCACCTTCTTTACACGCACATATCCTTCAATTCTGCACCCTCCTGTCAATGGTGCTGGTCTTTTTGCATTCTCACCCCTGTTGTCAGATTTATCCTCCAAAGAGAGTTTTTCAGACTCCACAGGGATAGGTGCAACCAAAGCTTCCATTGTCTGCAGGGATGGAAGCTTCAGATCAGATTTACAATTTCATTTGGGGCATTGAATATCAAGTATTAAAAAGTTCAAAGACAAAGTTAAACATGTGATGCAGTGAGGCTAACTGAAACTTATGAATGCTTGTACCTTAACCAGGCTATCTGTATCTCGATCTCCATAGTAAGATTCATGCTCATGGTGTCCCTGCTCATCCCTGTGAAAAAATGCCAGATAAAGAGGTTGCTTAAGTTTAAGCCTTATATGTACAAGACAGGCATGCCATGGGGATGAAATTGAGAATCGGAGGTATAAATCAAAATAATCCAGTTCTATATAAAGAAAGGACACTGAAACAGTTAACCTTTTTAAAACCCATGGCATTCACTTCAAAATGGACACACACCCCTGGAGGAAAGAGCCTGGACTGTTATCATCAAAAACCTAGATAAGACCTAATGGGCCCTAAGGTTGTATTTAGATAGCTGACTTGATATTAAGGATTTGGATTTGCATTTTTATTATAAATTGTATGAGATATTAGACATTAAAATTCTATGCTAATCAAATAAACATGTAATTGAATATTAGATTAAATATTTGAGAACAAAATGTTATTTCAAGTTAACTCCCTAATTTAGTCTACATAATTTTCCCACTTTATCCCTTTTTTTGACACTTCACACACAATATTAAAAAAAAACTCAAATTCAAATCTTGCATTAAAATCCACATGTTCAAATGGAGCCTAAGAGAATATTACAAACCACAGGCACTATGCAATAGATGCAGATAAGATGCATATACAAGTTAGATGAAGATGGAACACAAAAGAAAGTACAAAGTATAAATAATGCGATCTAAAATGTAATGTTAAGACTCCAAGAGCTGAAATCATTTCGATAATAAATAAATGATTAGAAATCTGTTCGAAAATAAAAAGTTCGTAAAATTTTGTAGCATTTACCTCACATCACTTCCTTTACGAAAAATACGAATTGATGGATATCCTTGAATATGATTCCTGAACATTATGGGGAAGCATAGTTAATAATAGCAAAAAAACAGGGAGACAGTGGTACATGCAGCAAACTTGAGAGATAAGAAGAGAACAACAAAGTTGTATCTAGAGTGATATAAAGGATTGAAGTATAACAAGATAGCACATAAAAGCTTAACTTGGTGGTTATGAAAAAATTCAAAACGGTGGTTCAATTCTGAGATACTAAAGAGTGATGGCTTAACTGTGCTACATTCAAGAATACGATGTGAAAATGTATAAGATAGAGAGTCTAAAATGAGCTCATCCATGTTCCCAACCTGAGGTTAACAGTTCTCTGTTCAAGCAGAAAGACAGTCAAAACATATTAATGTGCTAGCAAAATGCTATGTTGGTAAGAATACTGCACTTAAGATAAAATCTGGAGCTCTAACTGGGCATTTCAGAAAGAGTAGTGCTATTCACACACCCCCTTTTACCCACCACACACCCTTGTTAATTTTTGTTCGTTGATCTTCTTCAATTCATTTGATCCGACGGCCGGAAATTAAGAGGGTGTGTGAGAAGTAAAAATGGGTGCGTGGTTAGCACCACCCTTCAGAAAACTAAATTCTAGTACTGATTTGAAAACCAACCCAGTTAGGTACTCGTAGGCAGCTCAAAGTACTTGTTCCAAAATCTTCTTCAAAGGTAAATAGGTTTCTCTTCCACTTTTTAAGTCTTGACCACATTTTCAAGTAAAATTAAAAACCACCCTGATCATTTCGAGTTCAATTTATTATTTAAAATATTCATTAATGAAAAAAAAAATCTGCTGTTTACAAAATTACAATTACAGCGCATTAAGTGGAGTTTTGCCTTAGGTTTTCTTGTCTGCTGTAGGTCAGCTATTATATATAGTATGTGTAACTCTCTTTTACAATGAGAAAAATGCGAATACAACTGTAGAGTGGTTTTACAGCTAATAAGAACTGAAAATGCATATAGTTACAATGAAATGTATAAAAATAAAAAATAAAAACGATTTGTATTCCCTAGAAAATCAAGTGAAAAGTAGGACTAAGCAATTTAAAAATATACCTCCTACACAAGTCAACCTCTTCAGTACAATCCACCTTTGCCATAAGAATACGGCCATCTACTTCTGGATCATACCTGTTAACCATGGGAGCATGAGAGAGAGAAACACAGAGAGGGAGAGAGAGAGAGAGAGAGAGAGAACTGTGAACTTCAAATTTATAGGAATGAGTGCAGGATGACCATTTAGGAGTGCCAATAACAGCTCCCTTAGAAAATCATATTATGTGGAAGAAATCAGCACAATTTTCAGAGTGAAGCACCTTTCTCTTATTATTTTGGCAGCTTTCTCCCATGAAGGTTTCTGAAAAGAAAGTGATAACGTGAAGTAATAAAAGAGGAAGAACCAAATCCAGCAAGAAAGATGTGCTTTTGAATGGATTCAACTAAAAGTTCAATTACGTCAACCAAACAATTAATGCACATAAAGTATCTTCTGAATATAAAACAGTTCCATCTAAATGAAGAGAGGGCAACATGAATTAGCCCAAGGATCTTGTGACTCATCAAAAGATAATGCATATACACAAGCACATACATGATCAAGGGTGTGAAATGAGGGGAAACAATCAAGGCAGTAAATGTTCGTAAAACATGTCTCCAAAACCCAAAAAAATTGTATTAAGAAAGGAGTCAGATGAAACAAAATACATATATTACAACCTCTTAGATTTATTTCTTTTGGCAAAACTTAAAGATTTAAATAAATTGAAGAAATCCTCAGCTAGTGCTATTCCCAATGAAAACTGAAATTAACCAGTTTTCCCACGATTGAATAATCTCATTCTTGACATACATGATCTAACATTTAATTTCTGGCCAAAATATGAGATTCTAATTTCTCTGCAATCATGCCAAAAACATATAGTATGCATATGCATACGCAAGTATAAAACAAGATTTGTAGAAATTGATTGATTAAGAAAGCTAAAACTTTCATCAAAAGAGATTTGAAAAATAAGAGAAGCTATTTTATTTACCAGGCGATTGCTCCAGTAGCACCAAGGAGCATAAAAATTAACAATCAAAATTGGGTGCCTGCAAAAGAATTGTTTAAACAAAATTAGGAAAGGTATCACTTTGCAACATAACAACAGAAGTGTCCCACATCAGGAGCATTAAATATCAAAAGTATGGACCTAAATGTTGTTCTGCTTACTGGTGAGTAAACTTTTCAAAATTCTGGGCAGTTAGCGAAATAGAGCCATCACCAGAATACTCATCTCCATCCCCATGCTTAATGTTATGTAAAACAGGTCCGGAGCGGAACTCAGAGCCAGTTGGCCTTAAATCTGTCCCTATAGAGAACTTGCGAATTGTTTTTGTTATATTCAATCTGTTCTGAGAATAAAAGGGAACTGATTCAGGACAGATGGATACCACATAAAGAATTTAAAAATAACTAACAAAGGATCAATAGCATTAGGCAGGAAAATCAGCAACAGAGTAGAGAGAGAAGCTTACTGTTCCCAACACATCACTCACGTCAACAGATGCAAATTCACATGAGAGTGTGGGAAAACTACATGAAAAAGGAGATAAAATTAGTCAGGGAGCCAAGGAACTGAGACAAAGGCAGGGGGACAAATACTACATAAATAATTATCAAAACTGGAAAGCCAAGAGTTTTTTTTTAGTAAAGTTTACATCAGAGTGGTGATATCACCAAATTTTCCAGGAGTAAGAAAGGGGGCACCCTGATAGCCTAATGCTCGCACAATATAATTGCCTCTTTCGGGCCGATTAAAGCATTGCCTACTAATTCGCATGTAGAGCTAAGAATCATTTGACCTAATCAATTTAAATGCACGCGAAGCCATGAACCTAACCAGGCATCACTTTGTCAACACTTCATAAGTCCCACCACTCTCAACTATGACATTTATGCCCCTCTTAATAATTTATAATAGTAATAACTATTCGTTCATAACTTCATATATAGGATCTACACGTGCACCACCACTAAGAAGATAATGTAGACTTACAAAATGATGGTTAAAATAGTTATCTTTGAACAAACTGACTTAATAACTTTATGAATGTCAATGCCACTATGAAAGTTTACCTGATATTAAATTGAATGCGTAAGAAGTCCCCATCAGAACTCTTGTCAACAAAATAGTTATCTTTGAACAAACTGACTTAATAACTTTATGAATGTCAATGCCACTATGAAAGTTTACCTGATATTAAATTGAATGCGTAAGAAGTCCCCATCAGAACTCTTGTCAACAATAACAGATGTAGAGGTGCTGACAGTCAAATAATTATTCAGTTCCTGTAAAATGAGCATAATAAGTACCACCAGGATGTAAAGAAATGTCATGATTATTAAATTAAGTAATAAAGTGCTGAAACAGATTACTGAAAAAGGAAAATATAAAGGTAAATGTAGATATGATGGTGGTGTACATTAACCACAAGAATATCTCAATAAAATAGAATTATGAAAAGAAACGAACTTGGAAAACAAAACAGAAGTACAGGAAATTCTCATAGATATTATAAAAATAGAAAAAGGTTAAGCATCCATACAGGACCAAAACAAACATCATTGGAGATAAAAATTAAAAAAGAATCATCACTCCATGTCAATTGGGTCAAATTTGAATATTTGAACGCATTAGTAACCAATAGAAATATGAGCTGCTTACCATTCCAAACAAAAACATCATGGCAAGAGCTGCTATTATAGATAATCCTGCACCGGATAATGATGCTTCTGTCAAATCTCTAGGAATTTTCCTGTACATAGGTAAAGCATTTGTAGCTTAAATACATACTTATAAAAATATCAGGACAACCCCTGTAGGTGAAAATATTGCAGACGAAATTACAGCTTTAGATAGAAAAACTGATAAAATCCACCAGCACCATTAGGGGTGTGTGCAAATACCACCCAAACAAAAAGTACCACCTAGATTCATGTTTCAGCATGATTGTACCACCTCCATTAATTTTTGTAAAAGATTTAGTCAAAATGTATCATCTGCAAAGACTGCAATACATGTGAGCCCTTTACTAGTATGTTTTTCACACTTAAAGGCCCCTAGATGACTTAGGGTAAGAATTCAGTTGACTAAAAGCTCACATGACATATCTTCTGTTACCTCGAAGACAAACTATATTCAACGAAATTGTTACCCCAAAATATGCAGGAAAAGTGCTCACGTGCTCATCACATGATGAGATTTGATGGAATTTCTAACAGAGGTTGACAGAGTGAGCATGGTAAATTTGCAAGATTTTTTGTTTGGGTCGTATTTTGCACACCCCTAATAGTCCAGGTGGTGTTTGTGAAAATTTCCTTTTCCTTCTATTTCACAGGGTTAGAAGAGATGCAATGCGGCACAATATAACTTTAGTTTCATACATGCATGAAGAAAGTTTACCCAATTCCTAGCACATGTAGTTTTATGTCAATGCTATGCACTACGACTCTGCAAGCAGATTTGCTTTCCAATACTTGTTTGTATCATTATTTATTATCTTTTGCCCCGGGTTTTCTTTCCGTTTAACTTTTTGTTTCTATAATTTCTGTCCCCCAAAACAGTAACAATAAAGGCCAGATACCCAGCAGCTAAAACCCTTTAATCTTTTGCTATTAATGCTTCCACTAAGCACATCCAAATAATCTAGTAATGCTTCCTCGCTCTTCGGTGGTGTGGTTGAAATGGACCTTTCAATGGCACCAACGTATGGATGGAATGCCTAATTCATCTTTTGTGTAACAGCTAAATAGGTATTCCATAGAAAGTTCGATTTCGAAAAATTATGGATAAGACCAATTTCATTACTTTCCAATGTTCATTCAAGCAATCAAACACTATTCCAACTCCTCCAAAAAATCAATCAACCTAAATCTGAAAAGAAAAAAATTACTATAGTAATTCTAAGCAACCAAACTAATCAAATCCCCAATCTTTTCCATTAGTATTGATTAAATTATTAATCTTGTTTATAATCACTTCAATTCCATTTATAATTCCAAGCCATTCATTCCCTTGTCCATAAAAAATTCACAGATCACAACGCCACAAAATCCAACTGAATTTTCCACGATCAGATCCAAACCACTCACACAGAGCTGATGAACAGTGAAAGGGAGTGAAGGAAATGCGAGAGATCTGACCTATAAAAATCGACAGACTTGATCTTGCCGGTGGAAATCATGGCTGAGATGCGCGGACTGGATTTGATTCCAGAGCAACGGAGAGCTCAAATCCCAATTTCCCGAGCAAAATCACAGAGAGAATGAAATGGGACAGAGAGCTGCTGCGTTCGTCTCTCGCCTTTTGCTTTCTCTATTTGTTTTTCGCTCCACGCGTGCGACAGTGATAAGCAAAAGGTCCCCTGAGGATGTTGTGGCCAATGGTGCCGCAAGAGAGTCAAATCGAGTGGAGAGGTGTAAGATGTATTTATACTTTATGTTGCACCATGTTACTTATGCTTTGACACTTATTCTTGTAATAAAGGTTTAATTTCGCTCACATGCGTACTCTTATCTAATTAATTTAAATTTTGATTTATTTTTAATTTTCCACTTCAATATCACTTTATGACTTCGTCACTCACCTTACAGATTTCGGCCAGCATTTTTCGACTGAAGTGTCCATGTGAAATCTCATCACTAGATTCCACTATTCAATTATTTGTATATCATATTTTCAGAAAAATTATTATTATTTTTCGCAAAATTTTGAGTTTTGGTTACTTAATTATAAAGTTTGATTTTCGTAAATAGCCATTAAAAGGTCCTAGGTCCTTCGAGGTCACTCTTAGTTTTTCGGATAGAACTTAATTCTACGAACGTGTAGACGAAAACCATTCGCAAAACGGAATTTTAACGAATGAGAAATCAACAAGCAAAGGTGGACGGATTTTCATCATTAAGACCTTTACAAGTGGAAGGCTCAAGAAGTACTACAGAAGCCTGAGTACATACCCAGTGACCTGTGTTCAATCCAGACTTCCCGAGGCTTTTCGACGAGCCCTAACGGCAAGGCTTGTTGCCACCACCACCATTAAACTCCTCATCCTCACGAACACAACCCACCTAACCTTGTGCCTATTTGGCCATGTTTTATTAGTGTACCGAGATCGACAGCTCCGAGCCTCACCAACGACAAAACCACCCTTCCGTCCACCCCCGAGGTCTACCATCACCACTAGTCGACAGCCTAGGACCCCAGGACGAGATCCATGTGTTCTGTTCAGCCATCAAAGCATCCACGGTGACGCCACAAAATTACAGCAAATCTGTGACTTCCACGACAATTTTCACGTCCCCTAGCCAGATTTACACTCCGGTGAAGATATGAAAAATACTTTACACCTCACTATCTTAATGCTAGTATAATTTGAGTCATTTTGGTGATCGTTAAAAACTCTGGCGAATCAGAACTGATAACCGTTACGTGTGGCTGCGTGTGGAGGCGGCACATTGCCAATGACCCTACTTTGTCTCCTTAGACTAATTTCAATGCCCTGATTTCATTTTCGATGTCCATTTGATGAGATTTCATCGTTTGAACCTAAATTCACAAAGAACCGCCACTTGACTCTTATAGTAAACAAAGATCCGATTGTTGGATCATCACGAAATATAGTATGTTGTTATTCATTTTATGTAAGAATCTTAGGAATTTACGGATCAAAAATTCAAGAGTAAATTACATCATACCCTCTCAAGTTTAAGGTCTATTATAATCTCATACAACATCTTTAAAACATTTCACTTTCATACCTCAAGTACTATTTTATTTCAATTTCATACATCCGTTACATTTTCCATCCATTAATCCGTTAAGTGTTGATGTGGCTGCCAACGTGACACACCATGTAGCAAAAATAATAATTTTTTAATTTAAAAACCTAAATTTTCTATTTCGAAAAGAAAAAAAACTATCGCATAGCCCTTAACAAAACCCCCCCCCCCACAACCCACAACCCACAACCCACAACCTGCGCTACATATCCCCAAAATATTTTTTTTTCTTTCTTCTTCTTCTTCTTGCAGATGTGGTCGCTTTTTGGGGGGGGGGGGGGGGTGGAGGGAGGGATAGTTTCAATTTTTTTTTTCTTTCTTCTTCTTGCAGATGTGGTCTCTAGGGGATAGTTTCAATTTTTTTTCCTTTCTTGTTCTTCTTATTCTTCTTGTTGCAAATGGGGTCGCTGGTGCTGGGGGGGGGGGGGAGGGATAGTTTTATTTTTTATTTTTTTTCCTTTCTTCTTCTTCTTCTTGCTAGGACGCAGGGGTTTCTAGGTTGGGGGGTTGTCGGGTTTCAATTGTTTTTTTTTTTTCAAATAGAAAATTTAGGTTTTTAAATTAAAAAATTATTATTTTTGCCACGTGGTGTGCCACGTTGGCAGCCACGTCAGCACTTAACGAATTAATATATGGAAAATGTAACGAATGTATGAAATTGAAATAAAATAGTACTTTAGGATGAAAGTGAAATGTTGTAAAGATATTGTATGGGATTGTAATAGACCTTAAACCTGATTAGGTATGGTGTAATTTACCCAAAATTCAATGTGTAGATCTTTCGTATTGAATTATATAGGGTTGTTGACTTTACTATTAACCACATTGATTGAAGGTTGACTTTTGGTCAACATGTTTTGAATCATTCCTAGGAGCTAAAATTATCATTACTAGAGACCCGATAGAGTCTAGTGGGTCTATTTTATTTAGTGAGCCACCTTAGGGATGTGTATCTCAGTTTGCATGCAAGTGGCACTTTATTGGGATTTACATGTGTATTGAGCTTCTAGATAATAATAATGATAATGTGCGATTAGTAGTATGAAGAGATATGTCGACGACCGTATTATAAATATTCTGTAAAACTTGTACATCTCTATGATTACATAATTATTGATCTTGTGGAGTCTATAGTGTATGTGCTTACAATTGTCATTCATGTAGAGTCTATAGTGTATGTTATATCATGTGCGATGAAATGATAGCACCATGTAGTAGCGTCGTACATGGATGGTCTCGCCTAGTTAATCTACATTGGGGACAATGAGCATTCTAGCGGTAACTCTACATGGTTAATCCGCATTGGGGGATCATACGCATTCTAAGGGTACTTTGCGTAGTTAATCCACATTGGGAGGTCACTGCCTACTTGGTCACTAGATCATAAGTGTTCCTGCCTGGTTAATCCTCATTAGGGAACCACACTATCAGATTGATACCTAGAGTCCGCTTGGTTAATCCGCATTAGGGAACCTATCTTTGTTGGATTGTGTTCAGTGATCCAGAATCCTTTTTTCTATTCTATGTTGTTGAGTTGGTCCGGAACCCTAGATTCTTATGCACATAATTTATTCAGGTTCACGCTTGTGATTGTAACTTAGAGTTACGATATTGAATATTTGAATTTCAAGTACAGAATATACGGTAAACCATTTATAGGTTGGCTTATTAAAATTAGTGAAGTGATGTTTGATCTTGTTGGGTGATCAACATAGTTAAATATTAACGTAGTGCATCTTTGATTCATGGAATAGATTACTTGTGGTGATTGTTGAATTGTGTTAGAAAACATGGTAAAATGTGTGAATAACGAAATCACAATCCTAATTGGCATATGGTTTTGTTATATAGTCTACAAATATAGTCTACAATCTAGTGAATCATGCTAGTTGAGTTCTATTGAGTGATCTGGAACTCTATATTTTTCTACTATAAAGTACTATGAGAAATATCAGAGTTTATCAAAAGCTGAACTAAGAATGGCTTGATTTCATCTTGGGGTGCATACGCAGTCTAACACAGATGTTAGATATAACCATGAAAAAAATGAAAAAAAAAAATGGATGTGTTATTGAATAGCTTGGTTATTTTTGGTCATGTCCTCGAAGCGCGGCATGGTTGTTGAGCTGATAGAATAGACATCGCTTGTCGATCCTTGGCGTATCTAGGGTTCGGGGCGTGATATTCTAGGTGTATATTCCGGTCAGAATGTGTTAGGTTTGGAAGATGCTATAGACCCAAAAAGTCTATCTTACAAAACATGCAATCTGTATTTTCTTCGTGATATTCTTTTGTTAAAACTATCTTCAGTAATTCAATAATTTCAAGTGAATTATGATACATCATTTTGTACATGTGTGTTGTGTAATTTTACAATCTCATCTACGTTGGTCTAATTATTAATATCAACATTTTAATGCCATCTATGGTCAGACAAACAAAATGTGGTCACAAAAAATAGAGTAAAATTTGCAAGGGAATATTTAGGTCTGTTTGGTATCTAACTTGAAAAAGAAACTCAAAATTTTGATGTTTTCTAAAAACACATGTTTTGATTTAAAAATTTTAATACCAAAACCTTGTATGGTATGCAACTTCTCTAAACTAAACCAAAACAGAAAAAAGTTAAGTTGAAGAGCTTGACAAGGGTATTTTTCTCATAGTAAATCCCGATCTTCTTGTTTGAGTTTTGGGCTCGAACAGTGACCTGGATCTCCAGAGAGATGACACAGACGGAGAAGACGCCAACAAGTTGAATCCTATGAACGCAATATTATCGATTAAGTAGTTGGAATTAAGATGAACCATAAGGTAGAAGATGTCGGCAGAGGGGATGATGAGAGCAAAATGAGGCCGAAGAACCAATAGAAGTAGCATTAAGAGCTTCTGCAAGGGTTCTAGCGAGTGTAGTTCTTGTCGGGTTGCGTTCTCTGTCAACGGGACACAATAAACTTGGTTTTTGGAGATCTGCAGTAATTGGAAACTTAAGGATGAGTTAGGGTGGTGCTTTGTCAAGAAATCAAGTAGACTGCACGCCAGTGCAAGCCTCCGTGAGAAAGTTAGAGAGAGAGACGAGGTGGCTGAATTTCCAAAAACAAAAAGTTTGAAAACACATATTTTGTGTTTTCAACAAATAGGTTTTGTTTTCAAATATGTTTGAGTTGGGATTTTGTGAATTGTTTTCAAATCAAATACTAAACAAAGATTTTAAATTGTGACTCAAAACTTGTTTTTGAGTTAAAAACATTGGATCCAATTCCAATACCAAACGGGCCCTTAGAAACCTTCTCATTTTTGGACATTTTTTTTTATAGTTCAAATTCTAAAGATTAACTCTAAAAAATCAACTCAATAGAAAAATCGTTTAATAATTCTATTGACATATTTATAACTAGCATCTCCGCACGCACGTTAAGAGGGATTTTTGCATCACGGGCGCTACGCGCCCCTAAAGGTGTTTTGTGTTAGTTTTTTATTTATTGTAATTGTCAAGATATATTTTAAAGCTGCAAAGAGGAACTTTTTCTTTATCATGCACATCCTAAAAAATTGTCATGTGTTTTGTTTTCATTTTGCGTAAAGTAATGATTTAAATGTTATTTATGCAATTGTCAAACATGGGATTTTGGATGCTAGTTCCTACCTAAAGTCCATGAACAATAGTAAGTAAATGCAAATATAAAAAGTGTTGATTGTGAAAACATTAAGTACTTGTAGCAAAATATAAAACAACTTAAATGTCAAAATATAAAACCTACATCACAATATGTACATCACAATATCATTTATCAACGATATCCACACACTCCTTTTTACTTCTCCCACACCTTTTTGGATTTCGGCCGTCGGATCGGATGAATTGAAGATCTAACAGACAGAAATTAACAGGGGCGTGTGAGAAGTAAAAAGAGGTGTGTGGATAGCACACCCCTATCCACAATACCCATGAAGTCTATATGTCATTGTTTCTTTTGAAAAGAAAGTTTAAATATTGACATCAATGCTGCAATTTCCACCCATTTGTTCATGACTGATGCTTCAAATTTTCATTGTGAATCTACAAACAATAGTGAGAAAATTAAAAATCAAATAAAAAGAGTTAGTTGATAAGTGAGAAATGCATACTGAAAAGGTTATCGTTGATAAAGTTGTTACCTATTAGGAATCACCATAATTAGCTGGAATGAAACAAGACTTCTTTGTATACTAAATTTTTTGTAAATACACCTTGTTGGCCTACTATGGAGTCATTTTTTACTTACATGGTTGTGGTTGACTTTGAGACCCCTTTCTAATACCCCCTCGATAAAGCCACATATAATTGTCCATGATTGAAGACGTAATCTGGAAGGTAAATGCGTACATGTGTTATTGTCTAACATTGAGATTTGTTTATACTAATAGAGAAACTTAGTTTCACTAGAAACTGCTTTCTTGTAAGTTCAAATGGAAGCCTAGCAGTATCAGTACTTTTGAGAGGGATTAATGGTAAGAAAACTTTGGATCCGGTAAATTGTCTAGTTAGAATTTCAACATCAATAAGATTTCAGTCAGAAAAATGACACAATAATCTTGTACCATTACACAATCCCAATTTCGGATCAATATTTCTTAAAAGCATGATTGTAGCACCTTTTTTCAGAGTTAACTTGTGCGGAGGTAAATCACCAATTGAGATTGAATTTAAGAACTCTGGCTGATACAAATTCATTGTGTCATCCTCAACTGAATCAAATGAATATATTATATCTTCTAAACCTGGAAACGTATTGATTATCTTTTCATTCAACCTATCAAAGTCTTCATTTGTAGGAGTTACCACTGCCCTTTCCACCATGTAGGTTGCATCATTTATATGATCCTCTAAGTCAGGGAAGATTTTGGCAATTAATTGATTAATGGAATGTTCACTTTCCCATGGTATCACCATGCATTCAGGTAGCTTTAACATATCATTCATAATAACATCTTCATTCCCATCACCAACACAAAGTAAAAATTCAAAAATTCACGATCATTTATAGATCTCACTAGTTTTTTTGTACCCGCACGTTGCTGCGGGTTTTAAAGACTTGAAAAATGAATTTGCAAAGCAATAACAACATTAATAACAAAGAAATTGAAAAGATTGAAGAAAAGCTTGAATTGTGAGAAGATAGGGATGAACATGAAAGTTCTTGATTGGATCATAGCACTTAGCAGATAATTTCATACATGGATACAAAAAAAATTAGAGCTATATATATTCTACTTTAGCTGTTCTTTGTGCTCTGAAAACTAAACCAGCTTCTGTGCACAAAAAATTAACAAATGCTGGTATATGAAGGTGCAAAAAATATTGTTCAGTTTTGTGCAGAAAACAGTATTTACAAACCACCAAAGATATTAGATAATGTTTGATATATAGTAGGAAAAGATTCAAAATATACTGTAACAGATGACAACATGTCTTGTTGTAGGAGCAATATTAGTGTTGACATTGAGAGACCAACCTGTACAAAGAAAAATAATGTAAGGCATTTAAACAGTGATTAAGTTCACAGCTGAGCAGTTTTGAAGCAAAGAATTTAGCGAAATGAAACCATACTAACCTAGTTAGTTTTTTGAGGGACTGTATCTGTTTTTGTAGAAGTTGGAGGTGATTTTTTTCTCAGCGATTTGATAGGCATTTCATCAAATTCTTTCAGGTCAACTTCTGAAATTTCTTTTATTTCACTGTTTTAAATGACCACAACTGGTGAGCACATTTTATTGGATTAAGCATAAAAAATGTTGTGCAACTATAATTCGTAATACATTTTACTCAAGTTTTGTTATAAAAAAAATAAATAAATAAAGATTGTTAACAGGTATATATTAAGCAAAGCAAGATAGCCAGAATATATGAATATTTGAACACATGGAAGTAAAATAAAAGTATCAGATTTTATGATACTATGGAGTTTGAATTTATAGCTCTGTTCATTGCCAGTAAAAAGAGCTTTCCTCACAGACTCCCTTTTTTGTTTATGTGATTCTCCATTTGTATCAGGTGGTGAGGTCGAAGATGATACAGTAGTGGATGATACTATGACTGCTCTTGGTAATATATGTGGAGTTATTGATTCTATACCTGTACCATCAAACACATTGTAAACCAGCACATCACTTGTGTTGAAACTATTCTTTCTATTTCTGAATTGCAAGTGGAAAATATTCTTTTGTCCAATCAGTTGCAAAAACTCATTTAGCAGTTGTTGTTGGTCAATTAATCTCTGAATCATGAACAAATCTTTGCAGGGCATACCAAAGAGTTTTTCTCCAGCTTTGCCAATTATCAAAGTACTAATTTCATTAGTGCTATCTTCAAGAATCAAATTAACTTTGTACCTATATTTAAAAATTGAATTCCATGAGTTTTTTTTATGGTTTATAACTCATTGTTAACAATCAGAGCAAAGAAATTTAAATAATAGAGGTTACAGATTTGATGTCATTTTTCAGTTGCAAAGAAACATCATGGAATTGAAAATCATAGAAAAGGTAAATAAATTAAAAAAAAACAGAGAAGAACAAAGTTGGATATTGAATGTTACCATGGTGTTGGAATTTGGTTGGCGTGTTTCTGACAGATGAGTTGTTCGGTTGATGGGTTTTTATGCATTTGTTTGACACAGCTAGGGCAAGCATTGTACCACCAATCATAACGTGTGTCAAAACATTTGACAGACGCTTTACATAGAAATGTATCATTCTGTCAAATGTTTTGTGACACGTGTATCATAAAAGAGCAACAATAAAATTAGTTTTTGTTCAATATGTAAAACTGCAGGTAAATGTTTAAAAAAAAAGAAAAAGATAGAAACGGATAAATTGTTTGATACCTTATACAAATCAGGATCCAAAAAGGCCAAGTCATCTATTGTTATTCTTCTCGTTGTACGCAGAATTTCAACCTCATTTGCCTGCCTTAAAGAAGGAGGCAATATTTTTACAGGGACTTTACAGGTTGAGAACCTGCAAGTTTAAAAAGAAAATAAGGAATTTTGAGAAATTAGAATGTTTAAAGGTTTGAACAAGAAGAATGATTTTAGAAGTGCACTCACATTAATTTATATGAGTTAACCTCTGGGATGTCCGGGTCGATGAAGAAAAGGGAAGAGCCAGTACAATTCAAGACGATGTTCTTTATAGATGCCAAAAAATAATAACAGAATTGTAAAACAAATATTAGCAAATATCAGAGATGTGTAAATATTTTTAATTGGATGATAGATGTTTAAATGTGAGGAAAAAATTGTAATGGATATACATAAAAATGTGGCAAAATAATTTGAACATGCAAGGCTAGAAATGAAATACAAACTATAACAAACAGGTTGTAACAGTTGATAAATAAGAAACAAAAAAGAAAAAATAAGACATAAAAATTCCATCATAAAGAGTAGCAATGAAATACACTAAAATTATATAATGATAAAAGAGTGGAACAATCTATAGGAAGAAATGTAAGAACATATCCAAATAAAGATAGAAAAAGTGGGTTTTAGTTGAAGGCTACCTAGGTAAATCTTGACTTTTAAACTTGTAAACACAACAATAATCAGCAAAGACAACATCTGGATCGATGAAGAATACAAAGCTTCTGTAATATCTGCCCACAATGAAACAGACAATTCTTCTTTTATGTGCAAAAAACAAATGAAAAACAAAGACTAAATTTTATTCCACAGCCTAATAGAGAAAATGATATTTACAAATTGAAACTGCAACAATTAAAGAAAAGAACAAGCTGATATTCTCAATGTGTATATCACACTTTTGCGCTATTCTTTGATTAATTTGTTTTGGTTCCAATTGATGAACCGTAGTTATATGGCCAATCACATCTTACAATTTAAAAAGTTAATACAAAAATAATGTTAAAACTCATTTCAGTGAAAAAATAACAGGAATGTTTTTAATTGATGGACATGTAGATGCACACACACATATATATATATATATAGAGAGAGAGAGAGAGAGAGAGAGAGAGAGAGAGAGACAAATACACACGTATTGATGTTACCTGTAAGAATATTATCTCTGTTCATACGGGGATAGAGCATGTTGAAATCTAGCAGGAAAAACCGATGTCGAGGGATGGGTGGAAAAATGGTAGACAATTTTTTAAACACTGTTGTACCAGTGAATATAACTTGGGTTTCATGAGGCACCACTTTATACTATCCTCTGATTTTGATCGTGTGAAAATTCATGATTTCGTAACAACTACTAGTGTCAATCTTTGAGGCTACCAGTTTAGAATCCATGTCTGATGCAGATGCTTCAACTGCATTGTTCTTTGTAATTGATCACATGCCATATTAAGAAGAAAAAAAAAGAATAATAACAGAATTAAAAAACTTATGAAGAAATAAATAGGAAAAAACATTATAT
Organism: Crataegus laevigata; assembly: GCA_963580275.1. NCBI lineage: Eukaryota > Viridiplantae > Streptophyta > Magnoliopsida > Rosales > Rosaceae > Crataegus > Crataegus laevigata. The sequence goes on from OY756946.1 coordinate 9,359,283, forward strand.
TTTGGTACAGAGATTGAATGACAACAATGGGTAAATAAACTAACTGAAAAAATGCTAAATATCACAACCAAGATTTACAAAAGACTTTATACATGTTAAAAAACCAAACTGTTAACTGTTAACTTTTAACTTATGACATAACTATAATTACCATTTCATCAACCAAGATACACTGTAATGTTATGTATTTGCGAACATTTGCAGAAATGCTAGATTTCCATATCCTACAGACAAGAATCTTTATATTCTCTGTTTTAGTGTAAGGATGCAATTCTGCAATAGGCGTGACCTTAACTATTTCCATTGAATCTATTAAAAGAGAATATAACTGTTGGAGTTCGTATTAAGAAATGATTGATATCTTTCATTCCTAATGGAGTTCGTATTAAGATAGTAAGACAAATGATCACACATTAACAGATGACAAAGAATAACTATTATGATACACTAAACACATTATGAAAGTAGTAAAATAATAGTTGCAAAAAGCAAACTAAAGAGGAAACCAAATAATCAATTACCAAAAGTAGAACAAAATGTGAAGCACTTGTCCCAAAGGGGAAAAACAAGGTTAAGGAGAGATAATCAATTAATTTCCCACACTGCAAATGCATAAACAAAAAAGAAAAACACTTACTAAGTTAGTTTTAATAAGTTAAGAAATAAATAAAAGACAACTATGCTTGTCAGGTGGCACAGGTGTAAACTGTTGTTGTTGTTGTTTTTTTTTTTTTTAATTCCATAAATATAACTTTGCATTAATGTGAAGCGGAAATAAACACAAATTTGAAACAATTAGGTATCCATGGTACTCAGCTAAATTTCAAAGCATTGAGAACAAATTTAATATTTTATAGCCCCAAATGATCACCAGACATTTAACCAACTAATTAATAAAGGATTTGAGCATCACATTACTAAAAACCTAATTCTCAAGCTTCATATATCGATGTGCACGGAAAAGAACTAACTTGACAACAAATGTAAATCTATAGGTAAAGAAAGAAATTGAAAACATTTGAATTGCCGGGATGCTCAGTGGCGTATCGGGGTGTAAACAAGTTCTTTTCTTCCATAGGGGGTTATAGTTAGCCACATTTCAAGTTTGAAATAGGTTTGAACTATTGCTGTTTTTATTGGTTTTTTCTGCCTATACATATGCAGATAGAGAGTTGTAATAAAAAAAACACCAATAGGGTCTTGCCAGTAGAGATCATATGGCATTTAGTTGAAGTGGGGAGTTGGGTGGTTTAGGGAATTACTGTATTAATGTTCAAGTTTCAGGTTATACCCTTATGGTGGATTCAAATGATATAAACTAAGAAAACCCCATATTAAAAATCAAGAGCCAAATACTAAACATACCATCTATTTCAGCAATTGCATCCTCTACATCTCTACTGTGATCCAAGTGAACAAAAGCATAACCCGATGATCTCTGAGCAACCTACACACTGCGAAATTAACAATACAAAAGATTAACAACTATTCTCCATAAAAGATTAACAACTATTCTCCATAAAAATAACACGACTTTATGAATCTGTGGGTAAATGACTCCAAAATTTCAAAAAGTGTTGTTCTCCTCATCAATAAACTGCGGGATTCATCAACATTCGTCAAACTCCCACTTCAATTTTACAAAAGCAACACAGAAAAAATAAAAAATAGAAAACAAATTTTGACAAAGGGGTACAACGACAGCAAAGTTGCAACAGGTTGAGGAAAAACGTTGAATCAAACCATTGGATAGCATTTTCTCAAGCACCTAAAAAAACCCACTGTCTGAAAACCACAAAAACCAATCTAAAATATCGAATCATAGCAGTTGCACAAAAAATAAACTAACGAAATAAAAAGAATTAACAATAAGAAAGCACACTATGCTTCGAATCAAAAGCGTAGAATCTCAAAACTCCTCAGCTTAAACACAGATGTCTTGGCAGGGTGCAAAAAAAAAAACCTTACACTGATTTAGTATTTTTCGAGCAACCACGATTGTAGAATCGCACAAAACACTGACTGAAAGTAACAGCACGAAAAATTGCAACTGCTCGAAGTAGGAATTTTTTAGGCAAAAAGGATTGTGAGAATGACCGTGGGAACAAAGATGGAAATGAGAGGAAATAAAACATGTGAAAACAACAGTGAAGCAAGCAAAGTTGAAAATGAGAGGAAACAAAACAGAACAAAATAAAACCCAAACAAAGTACCACGCGATGATCAACACGTGTGACTGACAAAACTGTACTGCCATTGCACCAAAAATAAATACAACCACAAAAAAAAGTGAAAGGAAGTCAGTGCTGCCACTGTACCAAAAAAAAAATACAACAACACAAAAAAGTGAAAGGAAGTTCAATCCCGTCAAAGATAACCAAATAAAGGGCACTTGTGTAATTTGACTATAGAAAAGCTCAACCAAACGAAACAGACAAATCAAAATGGAGGGCATTTTCATCCACGCACTGTCCATGAATAGAAGCTACAAACAAAATTTCCAAAATCATAACATTCAAAGTAAACAATTACCCAAATCAAATTGTCAGTGGGAGATGCAATCTTTTATGGGCTTCAAATTTCCTTCAGATCGAGATGAAAGTTGGTATTTTTTAGCAAGAGAACATTTGGGTTTGTAAACCCCAAGGATAAGATCTAAGCCAATTTCATTAACTTGAGTGTCTTCTCGAAGAAAGAAAGGCACACAGAAAAACAGAGATAGGAGCGAACAAAGGGTAAAAAAACAAACAACCACACCTTCTGAAATAAAAAACAAACACAAAGAGCACATTCACACCATCAGTCCAAACAATATCCAGAAAAGAAAAAAAAAATTGACAGACAATACCCATCTAAACACAAAAGAAAAAAGAAAAAAAATGCTGATAGTAAGGAACAAAACTCACCAAAAACAAACTGAAGACAACAAAGCCAACTTTTGATACCAAGCAGTGAGACAGCACAAAGATGAATTTTTACAAATGAACCGATCGGCGTGAGCAGAGAGAGATGTGATTAGAAAGGTAGAAAAATTAGGGTTTGAAAACGGCGACAACAATAAACAAAAAAGGAAAGCACCAAAGCATCAAAGAAATCAAAACAGGAGAGGATCAACATGTGGCCTTCAAGGGCAAGACAGTCATTTCACTGTGGAAAATATGGAAAAAAATTGACTTAACAAACAAATTTAGGGGTATTTTCGTCTCCGCACTATCTGTGAACAGTAGCGTGGTTTTGGGGTTTTAGTATAGGTATAATGTTTTGTTTGAGTTTTAAAATCTTTACCTGTGACCAAAATGATGCTTTAACGACACTAGCTGGGATTAGTTGGGACTTGGTTCCTTTTCGGATAACAAGAACTTGTCAATAAAGTCTCCCCCAAATATCATTATCTTCCCCCAAAATGGTAAGTCAATATCTGTTAAGTTTATGAATGTTCGATCAGGTGCTTCATGCATGATGATGCGTCATTATTGCTTCATCCTAGATAATTGTCTTTGCCCTTTGTATTAGCTTTGCTAAATTAGATTGCTTACTTATCGAACACATCAATTATGCATCGAGACCAAGTGGTATCTTGAATTTAGAATGTGTTGTCTTCCCGCCAAGTACTATTGTAGTTGCTATTCCAGATGATGTTGTTGCTAATACTGTGTGCCCTGACCTTCTCAAGCTTGTTAACAATGTGCGATATAAGTAGGTTTTTCCAGTTCTACCGGGACCATCCACAAAAAAAATTGCATTCTCCGATCGTTGAACTACACCTATTATTGTGTTAAACGCAGTTCTTTGGTCATCATTTAAGCATTCGATTGCATCAAGATCTAGTTGTGGAATACCTATGGATATTTCATCTTCAATACATCTTGTCATTCTTGAACTTGATTCAATTCCTCTTGTCATTTGGGGCAAATCAAACTCATTTATACTCTTATTAAATTGAACAAAAAGTGTGTTCAACTCATGCAAGAGTCTATTGGTAGCAAGTGTGGGAGTTATGTTAGTTGTGGAAACATAATATTCTATTATGAATGAATAGAACTTATCTTATAACCCTTGAACACCAATTGGTGCACAATATACCAATATGGTGGCAAATAATCTTCTTAAAGCCGACAACAACTGAATTGTGGAGGCTTCTAGCAAACATTGTCGAATACTGTCATCTCTTTCTAACAAACCTCGTTGTTTTGCTGCCTGCTTATATGTTGGATGCAAAACCCCATTAATTGTTCTCAAGTTTGTGAAGGATGTTGGTCCTTTAACATGATTAAGAAGAATTCGAAGGTAAAATTTTTCGCCTTCAACAAGTGAAACTACATATATTTGTCCAATAACCTTGTTACGATTCATTCTTTTAAGATAAAACTAAACTATGAGATTTAGGGATTAATCATTCATACTATTCTTCCCCCTTAAGGAAGTAATATATATATATATATATAAAACATATATTCTGATATAAGGACCATTAAAGGAATCCTAACTAAATTAGGAAACACAATTATATTCCTAATCACAAACATTCTCCTAATTAATAAGGTTGACTTACACCAACACTCCCTCTCAAGTTGGTGAGTAGATATCTCCTAAGCCCAACTTGTCGAGTGAGTCCCGAAATCTTCCCTTAGGTATTGCATGTGTTAGAATATCCGCCAGCTATTCTTTTGTCTTCACAAACGGAATGTCAACCAATCAAACATCAAGCTTCTCCTTTATGAAATGTCTATCCACCTCAACATGTTTAGTCTGATCATGCTACACCAGATTGTTAGCTATCTCTCGAGCTGCTTGATTATCATAGTACAACAACATATACCCTTTGGGCTTAAAACCTATCTCAGTAAGAAGTATGCGAAGCCATAAAAATTCACAAATACCATGTGCCATTCCTCTGTATTCAGATTCTACTAACTGTCTTGCCACCATATTTTGTTTTTTACTTCTCCAAGTCACTAGGTTACCAGCCACGAATGTAAAATAGCTTGATGAGACCGTCTATCAGTGATGTTCTCAGCCTAATCTACGTCAGTATACCTTTCACCTCTATGTGTCTATGCTTTCTATACATTAGACCCTTTCCCAGAGCTCGTTTTAGATAGCTTAGGATTCACATTATTGTTGCCACGTGATCCTCACTTGATGCATGCATAAACTAACACACCACGTTTACTGCATAAGCAATGTTTGGTTTAGTGATTGACAAGTAAATCAATCTTCCCACTAACCTTTGATACCTTTCCTTATTTGTTGGAACTTCATCTTGATAGATTACAAGGTGATGATTTTGCACAATTGGAGTATCTGCCGGTTTACATGCCAATACCAATTTCGGACAATAAGTCCAACACATACTTACATTGTGACATGTATATCCCTTCTTGAGATCTAGCAACCTCAATACCTATGAAGTACTTAAGTCCCCCTAAATCTTTCATCTCAAACTCAGAAGCCAAGTACCCCTGCAACTATTCAATTTCATTTGTATCATCACATGTGACAATCATATCATCGACATATATAATGAGTAAAATAACTTTACCATCCTTGCGTTTGATGAATAAAGTATGATATGAGTTCCCTTGCTGGTATCCGTACTTTTTCATAGCCTAAGTGAATCTCCCGAACCATGCTCTAGGTGACTGCTTGAGACCATACAATGCCTTCCAAAATCTACACATTTTTCCACTAGAGTTTGTAGTGCCATATCCTTGTGGAAAATCCATATAGACATTTTCCTCTAAATTACCATGCAGAAATGCATTCTTTACTTCAAATTGTCTTAGAGGCCAATCAAAATTAGCCGCAAAAGATGACAACACTCTAATGGTATTCATTTTTGCAACCAGAGCAAAAGTTTTTTGATAGTCAACACCGAAGGTTTGTGTGTACACTTTGGCCACTAGTCTCGCCTTGTACCTATCGATGATTCCGTCATCTTTATGTTCGATAGTAAACACCCATTTGCATCCCACTGATTTTTTTTCCTTTAGGAAATGTAACCACACTCCACATATTATTCTTCTATAACTCCTCTATCTCAAATTGCATTGCCTCTGTCCATTTAGGAACTTTCAAGGCTTTTTCCACTTTATTAGGTATTTTGATATTGTCCATCTGTTAAACAAGTGCACAATATTTTGGCGAGAGTATATGAGTGGAGACATAATTTGCAATAGAGTACCATACCTTCCCTTATAGTGAGTACCTGTCTGGCAGCTTTACTTGATTATGTCTAGGAGGTAACATATAAGGTGGTTTAATAATTTTTGAGTGAGTACTTGCCTCTAGGTTATCCGGTGGATCATTGGCGGGTATCGGAGGAATGTAAGAGGGGTTGTCTCTTGGGATAACACTTGAGCATATGATAGCACGCTTATTTGGGCAAATGGCAACGGCATTTGGGTAAGTGGCAGCAACAAGGGGCCCATTTGGGCTGTGGAACTAGCAAGAGATAGCCCCGCAGAAGAAGGCAGCCCATATGGGCTTGTAGTATCAGGCGGCCCATCTTCTACTGTCTTATTATCATCGGGCCTACCAGCAACCATCTCAATCATGCCATCATTAACAGGCCTACATGGATTAACACGCACATGCCCATTTGGGTAATCATTACGTACTTCTCTATTTTGGATTTCAGCACGCCCATTATTTGGGCCAGCAGATACATGTTCAACAAGCTCATTGTTTGGGCCGACATGTACATCAAACTAGCCATAGTCTTCACCTAAAGTTGTCTCCCCTTGAGGAATATGGCTGGGAAGAAAAAATAATTCATCTTTGGAGAATGTAACATCCATGGTGACATATACATGTTGGGTAGATGATAACATCAGTAACCTTTTTGTTGAGGACTAAAGCCAATGAAAACACATCGATGGCAAACGGATCAAGTTTGCTTCGTTGGTTTTTGTGAAGATGGACGTAGGCCACATAACCAAAAACTCGTGGCTTTGATACCAAGATAAAACTAAACTATGAGATTTAGGGTTAATCTTTCATACTATTCTGCTCCCTTAAGGAGGCAATATATATATATATATATATATATATATATATATATATATATATATATATATATATAACATATATATATATATATATATAACATATATTCTGATACAAGGAACATTAAAGGAATCCTAACTAAATTCGGAAACACAATTATATAAGTATTTGACACTTTTTATGCTTGCACAAATTTCAGCATTAATGTGACAATCATACCTTAACAGCAACCATAGGTTATATGAAATGACTCAACTATTATCAACCAATATGTTTCCTTGTCGATCAAGTGAGACAGGCAATCAACTTCCTTACCTTTGATAAATTAGATACGAATCATTCCCTTGAACAATGACTGGTGCAAATGGTTTGAGATACTTTCTCTTACAACTCCTATTTTTCATACATGGAGATTGAGGATTATGAATCCCACATGGGCCATGAATCATATGCTTTAACACTACATTGTAAAGTTGAGGCTCAATGTCTTCGTTTGATATTTCAGCTCTAACAATTCGGTCATATTCATTTGGGTTATTGATCTTATCATTTTTGTCTAATATCACCAACATAGTCATATGTGGAAGACCACATTTTTTAAACTCAATAATGTATGCGTAAGCAACAACACTGCCTAGTACCTCGTTTTCAATAATTAAGTGTTTAATTGGAAAAAATTGTGAAAATTGTTTATTTATTTATTATATAGCCGTTAAAATTGGTAAAATTAGAAGGGAAAAGTGAAGACCCACGTGAAACGCACCGTTTTTTTCTTAAAAACCGTTGTGATAACTGATAAGAATGCCACGTTTGTTAGGAAGTTTGGAGCTCAGGAAGTTTGGCCGGTTAGATCGTTTGCCTATGTCATTCTTCCTCCATCGTCATCGTCCCCAAAAGCTACAGACACAGAGAGGGAGAGAGCTTCAGAAATGGCAGCTTTCGGAGCCTTGAGGAAACGAATCGTTCCTTCCTTCAAGTCACGAGTTTTCGCTTCATCCTTCAATTCAAGATCCGTAAGTCTCACTTTCCTCCAGTCACCTCAAAATTTTCAAATTTTCGCTTCGACTAATTTACTGAAAATTCATTACCAATTTGTGATTGTATAATTTTCTGCTTTATTTTGAATAATTTTGTAGATTAGCACATTGGTTTTAGCCGAACACGAAGGCGGTGCTATCAAACCCCAATCAGTGAGCGCAGTGAAGGCTGCAAGTTCTTTAAGCAACGAAAACTCGATTTCCTTGCTATTGGCAGGCTCCGGCCCTGCCCTCCACGAAGCGGCTGCGAATGCTGCTTCGTGTGACCCGTCAGTTTCTCAGGTATCTCAAATGGCACCCCGCATGTTCTTCAAGCTGTAATTAAAAATCTTGCATTTGAGGTTGTTTTAGTGCCCGTTTGATAACCATTTCAGTTTTTAGTACAGGATATAGTTACCAAACGAGTTTTTGGTTTTCAAAAAAATTGAAAATTGAAAACGAAATGGTTATCAAACAGCCCTTTATATTTCCAAATGGGTTACTGACCCATATGATGATATGGGATTTTGAAGTAGTAGAGTGTTATGGTGTTTGAGTGCTAACTGTTTGTGTAGGTGCTTGTGGCTGATTCTGAGAAATTTAGTCATCCTCTAGCAGAACCTTGGGCTAGACTGATCCATTTGGTTCAGCAGAAAGGTGGTTACTCACATGTGATCACTGCTTCGGGTTCATTTGGGAAGAACATACTGCCGCGGGCTGCTGCGCTTTTAGATGTTTCTCCAATCACGGATGTGATTGAAATATCTGATTCTCATCTATTTGTCAGGTAACTTTGTTGTTAGGTTGTTGTTGTGATCACTTCTCGTATTATGTAAATTATTGTTGGTGATTTTGTTTTTATTTTGTACATAACAACTTCGGTAAAATGAAATTAACTAAACAACAGTACAACCCAGTGAAATAGCAATCCACTGAAGTATAATATATCAAAGCCACTACAACCGTGTTTACAAAATCATATCCTCATGCATCAGAAAATACCCTGCTCTTCAAACTAGAACCATCTGCTTACTATAACACAGATGCATGCCAACATGAAATACGTCTTTATTCTTGTATCTTGTTTCACTTATGGAAAGGTCTAGAGGGGTTAGTTTCACATTCCTGTGTAAGCATGTCTTGGCTCACTTTTGACTGTGTATCTGTGGTACATGTCGGTTATCAAGCTATTAGTAAGAATGTAAGATTATCTTTTTATATGGCAGGCCAATATACGCCGGAAATGCCCTTTGTACTGTTCGATATACTGGTGCTGGCCCTTGTCTGCTGAGCATTAGATCAACATCTTTTCCGGTGTCCCCCATCTCAGCTGATTCGAAATCAAATGAAGCTCCTATCTCCCAGGTTGACCTCTCCACCCTTGGTGAAGGTCAGATTTTCATTTTTTTAATGCATAATATCTACTAGCCAAATATACGTTTAAATCTAATTTAATTAACAAGAAGTTATGTCACTGCTTCTATGCCCACCTGTGAATTCATTTTTGCTGGTCAACGGTAATGCTACAAGTGTCTATGCTGTAACCCTAGAAAGCGTTCTTTTGATCATAAATGGAGCTGTTAAATTTTTTACCTAATTGACTATTAAAACATAGGCCATCTTTTAACATAGCTTTATATCTCATTTGCAGATTCTGTTGGTAAATCTCGATATGTAAAGCACACATCACAGGATACAGAACGGCCTGATCTTGGGAATGCTCGTGTTGTGGTTACTGGGGGCCGTGCGTTGAAAAATGCTGAAAACTTCAAAATGATAGAAAAACTCGCAGAGAAACTTGGTGCGGCTGGTAATTCCACTGATCCTTTTTGTGCTCAGAACTCCATTCTTTTTTTTCTTTCTTTCCAGCGTCTGTAATCTTATTAGTGTTGCTCTTTGTGCGTTTTATTCTTGTTACTTTGTCGTGTGTGAGTTGTGGCTGTGCGTGTGTATGCTGATAACCTGTAATGTTTCTTGTTGATTACTTGCCATGCTTTCTTACGACTTCATATGATATGCAGAATTTAGTTGAGTTGTATAAACATTTATTCACAATTTATAAAAATTTTGACCTTCCATATTTGAGTATACGCATATTCTGTTCTAGCAATGTGATATGTTGTTGAGTTAAATCAACAAAATACATTAAATTCACAATTTAGATGAATTTTAGCCTTCCATACTTGAACTTATAGGCATGTTCTGTTTTTGCAATGTGGATAAGAAAAATCTGACGTTTCTTTCCTTTCTTGTCATTAGTTGGAGCTACCCGTGCTGCTGTTGATGCCGGATATGTTCCTAATGAGCTGCAGGTAACATTTATAAATGTTCTTCCCAACCTGGAATATTTTGTGTTTAATGTGATGACATGATACTCTCAAAACTCGTCTGTTATAAGTTGATATTATGCAACAAGTGAATAATTCATCCCATATAGAAGGGCTTGTTGAGTCCCAATTCAGAATCCTTTCTGGGATCCAAAAACATCTTCTGTTCTAGTCATTGGACTATTGGAGTAGTTAGTAGTGCAGGTGCTTCATCGGACCATTGGACTATTGGATTATTGGAGTAGTTTGTAGTCCCAATTAAGTAGTTTGTAGTGCAGGATGCAGATGCTTCATTGGACTACTGGAGTACCTGTTCTAGTCAAAGCTAGTATGCTTTTTCCTCTTTAGTTTATACTTCTTCAACAGGCAAAACATCTCATGAAATTGAATGTTCTGATTTCAAAATGGTTCGCCATAAAGATATCATGAATCTTAACCAATTGCACCATCTCGAGGATATGATGTCTCACATCCTTGATCCTGTTATAATTAGTCTTATGTTCTGTTTGTCCTGTATTTTTGTTCTAACTTCTCTTAGAATGTGATTGCTTTGTCTGTTAGGTTGGCCAAACTGGAAAGATAGTTGCCCCGGAGTTGTACCTGGCTTTTGGTGTTTCAGGAGCCATTCAACATTTAGCAGGCATGAGAGATTCCAAGTACATTGTTGCTGTGAACAAAGACGCAGATGCCCCAATATTTCAGGTGATGATTTGAACTCTCTCTAAGTTTTGTCAAGGTTCATCCTATACAAGATGCATTCATTTCTTGAAGAATTTAATATTTTCTCAAAGATCCAAAAGTCCAAGCCATTTTTACTTCCTCCGCTACTGAAAAGAAAAAGGGAGAAGCGTTCTTGAAAAATGAATCAGATTGTGTTAAGGAATTTACATTCCGAAAAACTTGCTTTGCGTGTAGTTTTCATAGTTCCAAGACCTTTTGAAATGATATGACATGGATGCGCTTACATGCTGCTGATTTTGCCATTCCAATAGTAAAAGAAACTTTAATCATCACAGGTTGCTGACTATGGACTCGTAGGCGATATATTTGAAGTTATTCCGGAGTTGCTAGAGAAGCTTCCTGAGAAAAAATAAACCCGAAACCTGCTCGTTTCAAGGATCCAAAAGGTGCTGCAAAATAGCTGAACAATTGAATAATTGTAACAATATTCAAAACTGATGGTGGAAATTTGAATAACACCAAATTGATAATTCTTTTGGTGAATCCTCTGTGTTATTTTTTCCGAACAAAAGAGTTACTTATTGGAAAGAAAAAAATGAGGCCAAAGGCGCCTGTGGATTCACAGGCGATTCCTTTTGTTAGTTTTTGGTTTTTTATTAGTAATAGTTTATTGGGGTTTTCTAATATGCATTGGTGTATGATATGCATCGAGATCTTTGACTTTTTGGTAATTAAATCCTTGACTACACATCCGTCTCTTCATCTCTCCAGTCGGATGCATGCCACATGTCAAAGCATAGTAGAATTTCGGATTAGAACGAGCTTCTACTTGGCTAGTGTATTTAACGTTATTTCTTAAATGGGAAGCTAGAAATAACAAAATGGAAAAAGGTTATAATTATAGTTACCATAAATCATTAGAACAAGCAAGCGCATCTGGTGTAGTGGTATCATAGTACCCTCCCACGGTACTGACCAGGGTTCGATTCCCTGGATGCGCACATCATTTTTTGTAAACATTTAAAACATTCAACTTCATCTCATTTTCTCTCTCCGTCTCTCTCTCTCTCTCTTAAACATTGGCAACTCAATTAAAGAAGAAGGGAATTACAAAACAGAAAACTATAGACGGCCTCTGTTGAACCTTAAACCTTGCTTAGACGGAGTATTTCTAATGGGAAAGATCTGGCGAGCCACCAATACCACATAAGATAACAATGACAAAACAGAAAGCGAACTTGCTTTTAAGTTCAATTTTGCAATGGTTAGGGGTGAAACCATCTCTGCCAGGAAAATACACTAATGATGATAAGAGTGAGAGATCTCGATCACGAGAAAATTGGATAATGCTTAATCACTTTGTAGTGAGAGAATACAAATATACATGTAGCATATAAACCAAAAGTTTTACAGTGTGGGAACTGCATGTGCATGTGTTAGGTATCCAAATAAAAGACTACTAACAAAGAATGTTTCTTCAGTACACAGATATGTGAGTATTGTTGATATTGAGAAAGCTTGATGAATGTGTTTTTGGAAGATTGCACAGAATGTAGAAAAAGAAGAGAGACAGACAGACAGACAGACTTCGAAAGAGAGAGAAATATGTATTGATTTCTTAATGATCAAGTTATGATTACAATTATAGTTATATATTCTCTCTTACTTAGCTACTAATCTTCCTCCTTATCTCAACCATAATTCTAACAACTTGTAACAACTTATAACAGCTCAGCTATTTAATATATTGACAAGTGTCACTTAGTTTGACCCTTGATCTTCTCTTCACTTGGATAGTTGTTTTCTTCACTTGGATCCTTATATCCCCCCTCAATCTGATGCTCAACTGAACTGAGCATAAGATACAGTGTTGTTGAAATAAAGGTGCGGCCAACCCTTTTGTAGGTATATCTGCTGATTGTTCAGCATAGGCGACATGTTGAACAATAAGATCTCTTCTAGTAACCCATTCCCTTACAAAATTATAGTCTATCTCAATGTGTTTGGACTTGGCATGAAACACTGGATTAGTTGAAAGGGCAATGGTTAAGATGTTTTCACAATAGATCAGTAGAGGAATTTGAATATGAACATGTAAATCACAAAACAACTATCGAACCCAAGCCAATTATGCAGCTGTAATTGCTAAAGCTCTATACTCAACCTCTGTGGAGGACCTGAAAACTGTGTGCTGTTTCTTTGATGCCCAAGATATTGGATTGGAACCAAGAAATATAACAAGGCCTGAAGTAGATCTTCTGTCATTTGGATCCCCAACGCAATCTGCATCACTATAGGATTGTAAATGTATTGGTCTTGGCCTGAACTTAATACCAAAACTTGATGTTCCTTTGAGATATCTTATAATTCTTTTTGCTGCAATAACATAGGACTTTATAGGATTGTGCATGAACTGATTTACTGAGAATGCTATATCGTGTCTTGTAAAGGTGAGATACTGAAGAGCTCCAACAATGCTTCTATATTGCTCAAGACTATGGTATGGTTTTCCATTAGTCTAAAGAAATTTATGATATGGTAGACTTGGTGTAGCACAAGGCTTACAATCCAGCAAATCAACTTTCTCAACCAATTCATTGATATACTTTGTATGTGATAAAAATAGCCCTTTGATGTATAATTGATCTGTAACCCTAAGAAGTAGTTTAGTTGTCTCAAGTCTTTCATATCAAACTCTTCTGTGAGACATGTAATCACATTTGAAATCAACTCAGAGCTACTGCCAGTAAGTATCTCATCATCAACATATAGCAGCAAGACCACAGTGCCTTTGGATGAGTGTAAGAGGGATCAGCTTGTGAAGCTTTGAACCTGGTCAAAAAACTTGTGAACCTGTCATTCCAGGCTCTGGGGGCCCGTTTAAGACCATATAGAGACTTTTGTAATTTATAAACATAGTTTGGAGGATGTGCTTCACTTTGAAATTCTAGAGGTTGTTCTATATACACCTCATCTTGAAGAATGCCATGCAAAAATGTATTTTTTTTACATCCATTTGTTTGAGGGGCCAATTGAATTGTGCAGCTAATGCAAGGATCAACCTTATAGTAGTAGGCTTCACCACAAGATTAAAAGTCTCTCCATAGTCAATACATTCTTTCTGGCTATACCATTTTGCAACAAGCCTTGCCTTATACCTTGTAATAGATCCATTGGCATCTCTTTTAATTTTGTATACCCATTTACATCTAACTAAGTTCTTGTTAGGTGGTAATGGAACCAGAGACCAAGTCTTCTGTGTATGTAGAGCACTAATTTCTTCTTTCATAGCCTTTCGCCATTCTGATACTTTTAAAGCTGCTTTGAATGATTTTGGTTATGTGATGGATGCCTGAGAATAGCTTATAGATACAGAGAGAGCCTTTCTTCTAAATATACCATTTTGGACCTTGTTTGCATATGGAATATTCATAGATATGGGTAACATAACTTGCAGGTGTTCAAGTTGAAAATCAGGATCCATAGGAATGGGATACTGTGTAGGAGAATCACGATTTACATTTAAGCTTTGTGTAGGGGAATGAATAAACTCTGAGGCACTAGATGCAAGTGTATCCAATGAATCTGAGACTCTGGATGCAGTCAAAGAATCTGAGGCACTACATGAATGCAAGTTCAATGGATCTATGGCTAGATGTTGATGAATGAATATGAGATGTAGGTGACACAACTTGATTTTGTAATGATATGGATGCTATTGTAGGATTTAGAGAATGCTCATGTGAAATTGCAGATGATGACACTGGTAAAGGAGATAATGGTTTTGCATTAAGATATGGAAAAATTGTTTCATCAAACAAGACATGCCTATATATATAAATTCTTTGAGTGACAATGTCTAGACAAATGAACCCTTTATAGTGATTTTCATATCCCAGAAAGACACAAGTTTTTGTTTTTGGTTGCAGTTTGGAGTTATTGTATGGTGTAATCAGTGGAAAACATGCACAACCAAAGATTTTCAAATGACTAGTATCTGGAATTTTATGGAACAATAATTGATAAAGGGATTTCATTTTTAAAACAGCACATGGCATTCTATTGATCAAATATATTGCTGTAGCACATTCATGAAACCAGAATTTGGATGGCAAATGTGCAGTTTGAAGTAATGTAATTGCAGTTTCTACAATATGTCTATGTTTCTTTTCTGCCAATCCGTTTTGTTCTGGGGTGTGAGGACAAGACCTTTGATGTAACATGCCTTTCTGTGATAAAAAAAAATGTTGAAACTTTGTGCTTACATATTCACCCCCACCATCACTTGGTAAAATTTTTGGTTTTGCAGAAAATTAAGTACATAGATAAGCATAAAAATGCACAAATGTTGCAAAGACTTCTGATTTATTATTTAAAGGGAAAACCCATGTATATCTAGTACATTCATCTATGAAGGTTACATAATATCTAAATCCTTCATGAGATAACAAGGGGGCAGGTCCCCATACATCACTGTGTAAAACCTCTAGAGGTTGTACAGATTTTGTGATAGGAAAATTAAACTGTAGCTTTGAAAAATTTTCTTCTAAACAAGGTTTACAAATGGATTGACATGTATCAAGTGATGCATGAATTTTATTTTGATGTAGAATTGCAAAGGTAATAGCATTTGAGCTATATCTTAATCTTTTATACCACAAGTGACAGGTTTTGCTAGGCAGCATGTATGATTATGAGGTAATGCAAGTGGCAACTTCTCTGGTATGTTGAAAGGAATAGGATAGTAGCCCTCTCCACACAGCCCCTTGATTATTATTGTTCATGTGGATTTGTCCTGAACCCAGAAGAAAGTATCATCCCAAATGAATCTACACCTTGCACAATTGGCACAATTGATAAATGGATAATAAGTGATGTGAAATCTTTGGGACATGAAGAACATTCTTCAAAGCAAGTGTGTTATTGGAAACAAATAACTTTGATTTGCCAATATGATAAATATGCAAACCTGTACCACTTGATGTGGTTATAGTGTCATTCCCTTGATATGGAGTAGCTAATTCTAGATTGGCTAACTCAGAAGTTATATGAGAGGTGGCACCAGTGTCTGTAATACAAAATTGTTGCTTGGGTGCAGAAGGTTGAGGATGAGCATGCATAGCTGTGAGAGTTGGTGTAAGAGATTTGCCTTAGTATGAAAAATTGCCTCTGTGATAACATTGCAGAGTTGAATGTCCAAATTTCCAGCAAATTTGGCATTAAATTGATATATTGACACTAGAATTGGAAGAAGAAGTGTGCCTTTGAAAGTAATCAGCAGCAACATGACCCTTTTTGTTACAGATTTGACAAATTAGGATCTTAGAAAGATGTTCTGTATAGGTGGATTGATAAGGTTTTGGTGCACCAAGAATTCTAGGACTACCATTTGGTGGAGAATTATAAGATCTTGGACCATAGTTAAATGATCTGACTCTTCATTTTCCACGAAAATTATTCCCTTTGTAACCACCACAGTGATAAGAGCCTTGATATGAATTGGTATATCTTGTAGGATTTGATACCCCTCCATGATTGTGAAACTGTTGGTTAGAGATTTCAGAACTAGACTCAACTTCATTAGATTGTGACGATTCTTGATCAAGAACCAATGTTTTTCCTTTGCTTGACTGAGTGCCAGCAACCATCGCAGTCTCAAATGGTAAAGAGGATAAGGAGTCAAAGAACTGACCAATTATAGCTTATTATGCAATTAATTGTGACCTAAAATCTTTGAGAGAAATACCATTTTATCTGCCCCTTATAACACATCGAAAAGTGTTGAATTCTGCAGGAAGCCCTTTCAGAGCCAGAATTATGATATCATCATCATCATCATCATCAAATAATACTCCTACAACTGCAAGATGATCCCTTGCATCTTTGATCTTCTGCAGATATACAAAGACAGATTCAAACCCTTTCTTGATGTTTTGAAGCTCAGTTTTCATCTGAAAGATTATGGCTTTGGTTATTGTAGAGAATCTTTCAGTAAGATTCACCCACATTTCATGATAGCTTTGACTTCCAATTACACACAACATTACTGTAGTAGACAATGTTGCAATTATTGGTTGCATAAGTGCATGATCGTGCATTTTCCATACCAAGTAGTCTTCTTTCTCAACCCCTTCAGCTTCAAAATCATTAATCGAGGTGCGGATTAGAAG
Source organism: Crataegus laevigata (assembly GCA_963580275.1). Taxonomy (NCBI): domain Eukaryota; kingdom Viridiplantae; phylum Streptophyta; class Magnoliopsida; order Rosales; family Rosaceae; genus Crataegus; species Crataegus laevigata. Next base: position 9,376,485 of record OY756946.1, read on the forward strand.
AAGAAATTAATGCTTTTTAATCGAGGTGCGGAAGCGCCAGATCATTCCTTGGGCGATGATACCATGTTGATATTGAGAAAGCTTGATGAATGTGTTCTTGGAAGATTGCACAAAATGTAGAAAAAGAAGAGAGACAAACAGACAGATAGACAGACTTCGAAAGAGAGAGAGAGATGTATTGATTTCTTGATGATCAAGTTATGATTACAATTACAGTTATATATTCTCTCTTACTTAGCTACTAATCTTCCTCCTTATCTCAACCATAATTCTAACAACTTGTAACAACTTATAATAGCTCATCTATTTAATTTATTGATAAGTGTCACTTAGTTTAACCCTTGATCTTCTCTTCACTTGGATAGCTGTTTTCTAGTACTTTGTCTTTGATGTGAATGTATATCTGATATTTTAAAACAAGCAATCTAATCCACGTTTTTTTTAATTTTTTTAAACGAACGATATTATTTACACTAGGGAAAGGGAATGAGTTTGACCTCACAATAAGCTAGCAATAATATGGTTCAAATTTGCCTTTGGCGAAAATCGAACCGACCTCTTACTTGCAAGTGAAGAAAAATATCACTAGATCATAGTACTAAGTGGCAAACGTTTTTCTTTGATGTGTCTAATTGTTAATGTTTTATTTTTAAGATAAAAGAAAAGTTGGAAAATGGATATATTACAACAAAATAGCCCTTTAGTGGAGATCTTCAACAATGAACTTATTTGATTTCCTAGACGAAAATAATCAAGTTTGTGCAGTTTTGGCCCAATAAATTAATGTGTCTTACCTCATCTAACACTAATTCTGCCTGCTATATATTTTGTATGGGGTGTGCTATCCACACACTATTTTTTACTTCTCACACACCCCTATTAATTTTTGTCCGTTAGATCTTCTTCAATTCATCCGATCCGATGACCGAAATTCAAAAAGGTGTGGGAGAAGTAAAAATGGGTGTGTGGATATCACACTCCTTTTGTATATGCAAATTTTATCTAGCGTGGTTAACTACACACTTTTAAGAGATGCTAGTGTACATATGCCGTCGATACGTCGTTTATAATATTGATACTGTTGATACTATGACTTTATATTATTGTGATCATATTATAAACCTAAGGGGAAAAGACTATATATATCGTCTACAGTTACTGGACAACTGGTTTTGATTTTGTTCTTGCTGAAATTGATGATACATGAAGTGTACTTCCTCAATAGCATATGATAAAAGCAATCGATCACATTATGTACAGAATCAATGATCATGAGAGAGAGAGAGAGAGAGAGAGAGAAGAGATATATGTATTCACTGAGGTACTAGTATATATGGATGATGATAGCAATGATTCATCCAAAATAGTTTGCTACCATAGAAAATGGAACCAAGCAAAGTCCCCTTTTCTTCAGTTCTGCGCAGTCACTCTCTCTCCCAATAAATCCCGATTCATTTCTCTCATCCACCCGGCCAGAAGTACTTCCTTTCTCCTGTAAGAGCAAAAATTCAAAGCACACCATCAGTTTAAGAACTCATTGTTTGCAAAAATAAGTACCAGATTAATAAAAGACAATGCTACAATAAAAAGAAAACTGATGAAAAAAGTGCGGTAAATTCTTTTTTACCGCATTAGGTATGCCTTTATAATCTTTTTGGAGTGTTGGTTCCACAGTTGGCTGGCTTAGATTACAAACCTAATGAAAGTACAAATGAAATTAATTAAATCTGGGAAGCATATGTTAAACATTTGACGCGTAAACAGCTAGCATGACTAAAAAAAAATATTGGACCGACAAAAAAAACAATTAGGAATTAGGATAGCCACCTTGGGACTATTTACTGGAGAACTAGCTGTGTCCTCCAAAGCATCATCAAGCAAAGCTTCCTTGGGTTTTCTCTTAATCATGACGCCAGATCTATTATAACCTCCAACCACGCCGAACCCTAAAACTTCTCCATTAATAGTAAACTTTCGGGTGACTGAAGAAGCGGCATCGGAGATTATGGAACAATTCTCATAACCGTATGAGGAGAACGAACTGCGGTCCTCATCGTCTTCGTCTTGACTATTGGTTATCATGAAATCTTGCAAGTACATAGTCCAACTACTGTCCCCAGGGGACTCTTGAGTAGTGGTTCTTGTATCGGAAGAATTACCTCTTTCCATCATAGAGTTTCTGGAGCGATCTTCCATCTGTGTAGTAGTGCTTTTTGAATTAATAAGATGATGAAAATAGAACAAGGAAATATAGATATATGGTGTTGGTAGTAAACTGTTGAGAATTTGAAGAAAAGACGTCCAGAGGAGAGCAGGTATATATAGTAGAAAAGAAAGAGAATATTGGGATTAAGAAAATAATAGCCTGATCAATATTCTTGATCATGTGGGGACACCTTAAGGGAGTAGGAGCAAAATTGGCTGCAACAACTGCCAGAGAGAGGGTTGGACCCTTGTGGTGTAAAGACTCTATTTGCCAAAGATTTCTAGGGGTGGACTTGCCTTTCCACCCATTGTGTTGAATGCGTCACTTATTTAGTCACCCGAAGACTTTGTACTAGTTCTTTGGCCATTTGGTTATTATATATATATATCTCACCATGAGAAATAATTATTTGTTACGATCGATGTCTACTTATGAAACACAGAAACAGTTTGATGAACTGTTATAGTTCTATATGTATATACATCTTCCAAAATACTATCTCATTGTCTTTCCACTACAGATATGCCCACCACCAACATTTTAATCAAGACTAGCTAGTTATAATTTCAAGGTGACATTCCATTAGCGTGTTATTAGTGACGATTAGTTAATTGGTGACGATTAGTTAATTGTTGAAGGATGATAGTTAACCCTTTTTTTTATTTTATTTTTTATTTTAAGATTCTCAATGTTACTTGATGATCAAAATCGTTTATTTTGTAAATCACTCTATAAATATGATTCATAAATAATCAAACAAATGGAAAATCATTTAACCATTCAATTAAAGTTATCATGATTTCTTTGTTCAACTAAAGAACATCTTTTGTCTATTATTGGATAATAAAATTACATGACTAAATAGATTTTGTTTCAACTAATTTTTTGTAGATATGGTCTTTAAAGGATGACTTAAAACATAGACGATTCAAATATCAAGTAATATTGTAGGATCTTAAAAATAAAAGACAAGATGAAAATAGATGATAAAAATAGAAAGATAGTTAGCATTCCCATTAATTATGAGAGCAACAATACGCACCCTACAAACTTATTTTCCCACTAACTTTTTAATAACAAAGTTAATGACACTTTTGACCTTGTGCCAAATGACTTCTAAAGCCCTACTAAAAATTATCCTAATCTATTTATATTTTATAGCCAAAAGAAAAACAAAAATTATAGATCACGAAGAGAACGCATGGCTTTCTTGAAATAGAAAGAAATTGTCAACTGAAAAATTAGAATAAAAACAAGAAGAAAAGGGAAAAGGCCAACCATGCGTTTCAGAAACTCACTTGTTACAATACTACGCAGAATGTCCACATGGGACAGAGCGATGCGTCAAGGCTGTCAACAAGCAGAAGGTGCTCAAGGGCGGGTTCACCATGCACAGTGAAAGGGGTTTGTTGTCAAACTGTGTTGGGTGGTGTGGGGGTGAGGTGGGGTGGTTTTCTTATTTTCAATTCGAATTTTTAATTTTACATTTTAGGAATATTGGTGGGTGAAAAAAAAAGTGTTTTAATTTTGTAATTTTTTGCGAGGGATGAGAATTTAAGATATATATGATGGGGAAATAAAGTTGTGGGGTCGGCTTAGCAACTCCCTTAATTGTTAGCACTAAATACACCTCACTTTTACATAAGTGCCCTTATCTTATGTCCATCTCACATTAATTCCATTTTTCTAAAAGGTAAAAGAGTTATTTTGTATTTGGAAGTTTGATCATCTAAAATAAGGAATGCTAGCGAACCTTCTCGAATCTTCTCCTTGGTATGCAATGATGCTAGATGATTTAGATTGTTTATTTTCTGGACCACCCTTTAAAGATCAACTTTGTCATAAATCAATCAAATACGAAATTGTTTAGTCTTCTAAAAATTATTCATAAATAAACTATTAGAATAGGAATGTAAATATTGTAATTGATTGTCTTGAGGTTTTCTTTCCTTAATAGATTTCCTAGATTAATTGTGATTAGGGTTGTACAAATATATATTTTTCTCTTAGTGAGAAGAATAATTTTGAAGCATTCACGAATTTGAAGTAGGCATCACGAGCCTAGGTTAGAAATTAGGAAGAAAAAACACCCACCGTTGCTCTAAGATGCAGCCGACCAAAGAAGTCGCCGTTTAGCCAGCTTTCACCGAACAACTCACGTTGTTGCTCTCTATCACGGCCTCCTGAAGAAGATGTAGTTCAGTTAGCTTCCATTGAACCGAAGAGAAACCTTATCACCGATCTAGGTACCGAACTGTCGAATCAAATTCCTAACCTGTCTTTCGCGATATCGCTACTCCTGAAGTCTAAGAACCCTAATCGAACTACTTTGCAAATTTGTCACCATGGTTGACGCGAGAAAATCTACCAAAAGAAACATGATGCTGCTTCAATTGTTGTTCAATCGGATCATTCCATATTCAATGCCGAAGTCACTCCGAATGAATCAAACTATGATGTGTTGTCTCAGATGTTGGAGATCCACATCACTAGATATGAAAAGATTCAATACATCATTGACAAGGGCAAACCACCCGTCGAACGAGATGCCACCTATGAAAAGTGGTATGCAGAAAATAAAAAAATTAAAGGATGGTTGCTCATGTCATGTGTATGGCCCCGAAAATTATGAAGCATTATCTTCACTTGAAAATTGCTCGAGAGATTTGGAGTGGTCTTGCCAAGGAATTTTATGATGGAATTGATGATGAAGCTTTTACAGATGTCGAGTGGGCAGGATCGATTGACGAAAGGAGATCAACATCAGGTTACCTCACTTTTGTAGGAGGTAATTTCGTTGCTTGGAGAAGTAAGAAATAGAATGTTGTTACTCGCTCGAGTGCCAAAGTAGAGTACGAAGGCGTTGCTTTGAGAACTACCGAAATGCTTTGGTCATGAAATATCTTGAGGGATTTGGGATATGATTCGAAAAAAGTTATGAAGTTGTTTTGTGACAATAAAGCTCCATGTGAGATCGCAGCTAAAATAGTTCATCGTGATCGAACAAAGCATGTAAAAGTATATTGGTTCTTCATCGAGAAGAAGCTAGATTTGGAGATTATTGAAATACCAAGAGTCCAGTCGGAATATCAACTTGCAGATGCCTTAACAAACACAGTATCAAAGAGGATATTTGCAAAACTTGTGGGCAAGTTGGTCATGTTCGATGTTATGCACCAACTTGAGGCGAATTGTTAGATAGGAATGCAAATATTTTTATTGATTATATTGAGGATTCCTTTCCTTAATAGATTCCCTAGATTAATTGTGATTAGGGTTGTACAACTACATATATTTTCTCTCATGAGAAGAATAATATTGAAGAATTCACAAATTCTAAGTTAAACAAACCATGTTGTTCAATTAATCATAAAATTTTGACAAAATTAATCAAACAGATAAATGATTTCTAGTTTGGTTATTTTTTCGCAAAGTTTACCTATAAAGGGTGAAATAAAACGTAGACGGTTTAGATCATCATACAAAATTACATGATGAGAAGGGAATCTGAGAACATAAAATGAGAAACTAGAAGATAACATTCCCATCTAAAATTTATGCTATTTTTTTAAATGAGTTTTTTTATTAGATATAATATGAGTAGTTGTTAAACAAACAAAAAAAATTATTAGATTTAGAATTAATCGATTCAGCTCAACTGAGTAGCACTTAATCGTTTATTCCCTCCAATAATGAAAAGAAAGAAAAAGAAATATTTCCAATCATTCATACTAATAATTTACACACGATCATTGTCGACTAAGGTGGGTATGTAATTGGAACCAAGACACTAACAACTTTGCAGGCTACTGGATATCACGAGAAGAAAAGAGAAAGCAATGTATTGGGTCATCATGTTGGATTTGAACTCCTCTTGTCCTCAAGTCGGCCGTTGAAAACTCTGCCATCAGTGGATAGTGGGATAGAATGATGTATGAAGTTGACTCAACCAGAAGAAACATAAATAACTGTTGAAAATTGGTTTACAAAAAACAAACGTGGTTGGTTTTCAAAAAAAAAAAAAAAAACAAACGTGGCTGACGCCAATTGTCAATGTTTAGTTTAAGCCTTTGATTAGTTACAGGTCTTATTGCTGGCGTTGGTTTTAATTTTCTTTATAGCTTTGGTGTTTATAACATATATCACATGGAGGAATGTTAGATGGACTCTCTAACACCTATAGTCAAACGTCAATTTTTGTACCACCATTATAAAATATTGTACTAAAAAATGAGTTGGTAGAGAGTTTATGGAGTATTCCATTTTTGAGAAAATCTCATTACTATTTCTCATGTCGCATATGCACGAGCCCAATTATTATGTTTTTTTTTTCTTTCTTTTCCGGTGGTTATAATGTATGTCACTTAATTAAGCACTTTTGTTTGTTTTCTTTAAAGTAGGTAAAATATTAGTGGCAAGCCGGATAATTTTGAATCGTGACTGTAGTTAATTAAGCAGCACATCTTCTAATTAAGCACATAGATAAGGGAGAGTATCAATATTAAGAAATTTATATTCTAAGAAGCAAACCTTAGATTTGAACTAACCAGAGTTTGAATTGTGTACTTCAAATCTAGGGTTTTTGGGACTTTTAGGGATTGTTCATATGTCCATAGTTCACCTGGCGTCTCGTTTGACCATACTTTGGATGTAACATTTAAATAGTCATTTTGGAATTTATTTTGTTGGATCACAAGCAATATTTTTACTTTAAATTAAACTAAAAGAAGAGAAAGAGTTCAAATTCAAAATGCAATGGAATGAAAAAGAAAAAAAAAAACTTAACTACGAGAACAATTCACTACTTACAAATCTTATGAACTTCCAATCTATATGCATTTACCCACATTAATATAAGCATTCATACTGTAGAATTCATCACACACACACACAGTCTCTCTCTCTCTCTACCCGCCCCTCCCCCCCCCCCCCTCTCTCTCTCTCTCAAATTTTATATTATCACATTGCATAAGCGCGCGGGAGCACCAGGTCTTAATTGTTGATTAATCTATCATTATTGGCTTTGCATCATTCTTATGACATTTTTAGTTGAAGATTTTTCTGTTGATTTCTTTTAATAAAAAACAGTATTCTTTATATTTTTAGTGTCAATCATGCCCCCATTAGATGTGCCTAAACCTACCCCCTTCTCATATAATTAGTTGTTGGATACTAATCATTTCATCCACAAAGAATCTAATTAAGGCATCACATTCTCTCCACGTGTGCCAAATTATTCAATTTTCCAAACTTCAATCTATGAATTAGGTTATAAAACAAAGGATACATAGAGAAGCCTATATTCCTAACATGTATGTGTGATATATAACCAAAATGTGGGTGACTTATAGAGGCCTCCCCTTGGGTAGGACAAGAAACTTCTATATTAGTTTAATTGTACAAATTTTAGGGGGTGATGGGTCTCTTTCCAATGACCTGGAGAAGTAGTTAAATTGAGGGCGCTACCCTAATTGTGGGTCCAAACTAGCTAACACTGATTCCTTGAGAAATTGTTCCTAATTTAGGTCAAATTGCTTTGTGTTTTCTTTTCAAAGATGCAAACTAATCATGGATTTTTTTTGGTCATAGTTAGAGGAATGGTTCTTTCATGGGGCATATGGGCATTCATGCACGTGTGCCCTACCAGTTGCTTTGTACAAGCCACCGCCACATGCATGTTTGGTTTGCGCGCAGAAAAATAAGTCACCAATTAAACCTGAACTTTATTAGTGTTGTCTCTAGAAAGGTTGCTTTTAGAAAAACAGAAGAAGCTGAAATTTGGATTCAATTTCTTTGGTTAGGTCGGACTTATTATCCTACGTACTCATACTTCTGATGAGAAAATTTCCATAGCGTTATTAGTTTACCTTATTTATAACGTACCTACAATGATTAATTCTGCACTCTAAGCTTTAAATGGTGAACATTGGACATAGTAAAACTATTATTTTTTGTATGGGAATATATACCACATTTTTTATAATAGTTTCAAGCATACATGGATTAGGCTAGCTAAGTCATTGTGTATGCATTCAGTTTTTTTGTGTAAATAAGAGTAGTTTAGAATTTTTTTTTAAACAAACGGTAATATCTACATTAAAGCTTAAGGGGTGGGAGGGTGAATTAAGTCTCACAATGGGCAAATAATAATGTGGTTCACATTCGCATTTGACAAGAATTGAATTTAAGACCTCTGACTTATAAGTGAAGAGGAATACAACTATATTGTAGTACTATGTGGTAGAATTCTTCTTGTTAGACGCAAAAAAGAAACTCTCTTTGGGGAATAGAAAAAACCCTAGCCACTAGTGTAGGGGTAGGAGGTAGAGAGCTTCTGCTTCATCCCCTCCTCCCATAATCTTTTTATTTTCCTTTTCGTTTAGTGTCTTGTTTCAAATGAATAATATTCCATTCTGATGATTTCTCTTATAGTGATTTGATCTAATTTTCCATCATTGTTTTCTACTCTCCTTTATACAAAGTCTACTTCCAATATCATTTCTCAAAGATGTCCTACTTTTTCTAAACTTTGATCCATCATCGATTAGGACTTTATTGCAATATTTTCATATGTTTTTGTCCAAGTCAAATCAAGACTTTGGTTTTTGTACACAATTAAATCGTAGAAGGCCAAGTTCGAGTCTTACTGATTCATCAATTGCTCCGCAGATTCTTCGTGGCGAAATGGAAATGATCGTTTCTTTTCTTTTCCATTTTTTTTCTTTTTAACTTGCCATTTGATTTTCCTTTGCAAGTTTTGGGGTTTAGAGGGCCAGCACTGATTCAAGGAGGCTTGGGTTAAGAAGGGCCGAATCCTAAATTAAATGGTTCTAAACAAGCCAAATTAGAGATGACCTTACTTTCTATAACTTTATTATGTTTAGAAAACTCACAGCCATGCATGTATGACGTTTATCGGGTCTCATGAAAACTGTTTTGTGTTGAAGTGTCTTGTAGTGCGCATTTTTTTGAATTAATAAAATGAATTGGCGCAACAATTAATAGTTCAACTTTATTGAAGGATAAAATTGAGTGAATTCTTATTTTATTTTTCATAAAAACAAAAATTCGAGCTAACTGAAATATTTGCACGGTTAATATGCGTTCTAATACGTGAAAATAAAACGAAGGCCATTGTACGAGGCAGATAGGTGGATCACAATGCATGTACAATAAGCATATAACACTTTGCTAAAATTGGAGTTGCCAGTTTAAAACGAGACCTGGAGATATATGTGGCATATACATGTGATAAATAATTTTATGAATGAATGATGCATGGCTAGCGTATAAAGATGGTGCACATTCTGGCAGTGAGTGGTTAATTTGTTTGGTACAAGTTCAAGTCGAATGTTTGGCTTTCAATACTTGAAAACCATGAGAAATATACGACTACGTATGTACTGTCTCTATCTCACGTGGTCGACCCTTTAGTGTACAGGTGTTCCACCACCGCGGGAGGGGCGATATTAAAACAAAACTAATTAATAGATTTTGTGTTTATTTAAATTTTTTACATTGACGGTGTCACATCTCGAGGATGGACACATGACGTCAGACAATTAAACTGAGCCATTGTGTCTTTATTTAAATTTTTTACATTGACGGTGTTAACTGAGCCATTGTGTCTTTATTTATAGCAGTATGATAGGTTAAATCATTACTCTTTTAGGATTACAACTCTTAATAAGAATTAAACTAATAAAGGGAATATAAAAGATATCCCTAGATACACTAGGATTTACACAATCACATTCCTATTCCAACTATGACTGCAACACTTCCCTTTGAGTATGTAAATAGTCAAACAATGCATCGCATCAGATCTTCAGCAGATAAGGTAGAACAGTTGATGAAGTTGGCGGCAAAATGGGTGAATAGAAGTATCAAATTTAAAGAAACTATGCATGGGTAGTAAAATTCACAAAACCTCGCTATGGTAAAACCCAAGGTAGGTAAAAACCCATAGGCTAAGGAGAAAAGTGAGAAGCATGCATAATGTCTAAAACAAACATCAAGCAGGACGAAAATAGTGAACTCAATGGAGTATGATCATCCCAGGATGGGTGCCTCATCAAAACCTCGTTAGGTAGCGAAAACCAAGTGGGAAAAAATGCTTCTAATCATAGGAAAAACAGTACATTAAGATCAAGTGAGTATGCTTCAGGATACACCCCCTGAGTTAGTCATAACTTCCAAATAAGAGAACTACAAGCAATTTAATTTAAATAATTTACGCATATTGATTCCTTGGACAAGCTTCTGAAAAGTAGACTTGGGTAATGACTTGGTAAAGAGATCGGCCAGGTTGTCCTGGGAATGGATTTGCTTGACTTCAATGTTCTGATGCTGTTGTTGCTGGTGAGAATAAACGAACTTTGGCACTATGTGCTTGGTGTTGTCTTCCTTGATGTATCCTTTCTTTAACTACTCGATACATGCTGCATTGTCTTCAAAGATCATCGTAGGAAGGTCAACGATAAAAGTAAAACCACTAGTGCTTCAAATATGTTCCATGACTGCTCTCAACCAAAAGCACTCACGCGATGGTTCATGTAGGGCGAGAATCTCAACGTGGTTCGAAGAAGTCACAACTAGCGTTTGCTTGGTAAACCTCTAAGAGATATCGGTCTCTCTAACGGTAAAAACATAGCCCATTTGAAAACGTGCCTTATGTGGGTCAGACAGATATCCAGCATTTGCGTAACCAACAAGGCGGGAATCAATCCAAGGACTGAGGGGGGAGGGGGCAGCAACTCTTGAAGATTCATGGGTATAGAACAAGCCCAAATCTGTCATACCTTTGAGGTAGTGGAAAATGTCTTTAATACCATTCCAGTGTCTGCGTGTGGACGTTTTGCTGTATCTAGCCAAAAGATTAATAGCAAAGGAGATGTTGGGTCTAGTGCATTGAGCCAATTACAATAAAGCCCCAATTGCACTTAAGTATGGAACTTCGGGCTCCAAAATCTCTTTCTAATCCTTCTTTAGATGAAAGGGATCTCATTTAGTATCTAGAGTCCAAACGACCATATGTGTACTCGAAGGCTTAGTTATATCCTCATTAAAATGTCATTCATCCAAACAGTGCTCGGTCTCCAGGCCAAGACAGTATCGAGTGTTCCCAAGATCTTTCATTTCAATTTCTGATTTCAAATGAACAGCAATTTCCTCAAGCTCTGCAAGAGTTCCGATGAGGTTCATGTAGTCAACATAAACTACAACAATCACAAATTCAGAATGTGACTTCTTTATAAACACGAATTGGCATAATTCATTGTTCACATAACCCTGACTTGTCAAATATTCACTCAGATGGTTATACCACATCCGCCTGGATTGTTTTAATTCATAGAGTGATCTCCTCAATCTAATAGAGAGAGTGTTCCTTGGTCTAGAACTATTTGAACCAGTCAATAGAAGTCATTTTGAAACTTTCATGTAGATATCTGTATGTAGATCCTCATAGAGATACACGGTTACCACATCCATAAGCTGCATATTTAGTTTTTCGAAAGCTACCAAACTGATTAGGTAGCGAAACGTTATAATGTCCATTACGGAGGAATACATCTCCTCATAATCAATCCCAGGGCATTGAAAGAAACCTTGCGCTACGAGGCATGCTTTATATCGCACTATTTCATTATTCCCATTACGCTTCTTTATGAAAATCCATTTGTAGCCCACGAGCTTCACATGTGGTAGAGTATAAGCTACAGGTCCAAACACCTTACATTTTGTAAGTGAATCAAATTCAACCTGGATTGATGGTTCAATGTCACGTGACATTCATCAATGGAATGTGGTTCAATGTCATCGCTAAGCATGATGTCGGAAGCAACGGTATACGCGAATACATCATCATTAATCATTTCATTCTTATTCTAAACCTCATCTAATAGTGCGTAATGGACCGAAATTTCACGATTCTCAAGAGGTCGGTATGTCTTAGCTAAGACATCACTATAGTCTAGAATAACCTCATGTATTGGAATAGATGAATAAGCAATGGTTGGATTCAGACTAAGGTCACTAGTTTATGCCGTTTTCCTCTTCTGGGGTTGTGAATCCTTTGAACAAGGGGCATGTCACACTTTAGGGTAGAAGCAGATGATTGGCTAGCTGCCATTGTACCGTACCGTGTAAGGTGCAGCCATCCCACCCTCGGGGATAGTCCGGCATTCCACGACGGTGTTACAGCGTACGATAAGTACGTCCTTGCAGGTGCGTTTGTAGCGGGTATACGTGATCTCATCACCTTTGCCAGATCAGTAAAAGCATTCAGTATGGTTTGAGCAATGCTCTGAAGATCTAGAATACGTTGCACTTCAATTAAGACTGAGAGGTACGGGGATCTAAATGAGACATAATGGGAGTAATCCACGACAATTCACGACGTTCTACAAGAACATTAGTATGCCTATCTCCCCCTAACGACAGGAAGACTGTCTCATCAAAGTGACAATCTGCAAACCGTGTGGTAAAGAGATCTCCTATCAAGGGTTCTAAAAAGGGAACAATCGATGGCGAATCATAACCAATATGGATTCTTATTTTTCTCTAAGGACCCATTTTGGTACATAGTGGCAACGCTATTGGCACATAAACTGCGCACCCAAACACACATAAATGAGAGACGTCAGGCTCGTATCCAGTAACCAACTGTAACGGTGAATGAGGTTGGGTAGCGGTGAGCCTTAGGCGGACCAGCATAGCTATGCGTAATATTGCATACCCCTAGGTAGATACCAACAGTTTTGTTCACATAACCAAAGTTCGAACTATCAATTGAAGGCGCTTTATGAAAGCTTCTGCCAAGCCCTTTTGGGTGTGAACATGGGGTACATGATGTTCCACTTCAATCTCTACTAACACGCAATAATCGTAAGTCTGTGTCGTAAACTCTCCAGCATTGTCCAGTCGAATAAACTTGATTGAATAATCAGGGTGGTGAGCCTTTAGCTTAATAATTTGTGCTAGGAGTTTCGTAAATACAGCGTTGCATATGGACAACAGGTAAACATGTGACCATCATGTCGATGCGTTAACCAACACCATAAAATATCTAAATGGTTTGCATGTTGGTTGGATAGGTCCACAAATATCCCCTTGAATCCTATGAAGAAACTTAGGAAGATTGTGAATAATATTTGTAATCGAGGGTTGAGTATTCAACTTCCCTAAAGAACATGCTTTGCATGGCGGGAATCCAATGTATGGAGGTAAATGATGCCCATCTGATTATTTGAGGATACAACACATCATATCATGTCCAGGATGTCCCTTATGGTCATGCCAAAGTAACAAAGTGCTTTGGAACTCATGCATAGGGCCGGTCACATAGTGGGCTTCTATGCCACGAATGGTTGTTATGTACAACCCACTCAGGAGACGTTTTAACTTCTCGTGAATACAATTCTGACCATATTCGTACAAAGTGATGCAAAGAAATCTAGAACTATTATCTTCAGTGGTTTCAATATGATATTGATTATCTCGAAAACTCAGCAACATTCTTCCGGAACGTAGAGAATAAAGGGCCTTTTTAATGGTTAAGACGGTACCATTGGACAACATGATACAGGCATTGTCGTATCCTTCAATCAGGTTGGATGAGCCTGAGAGAGTTATCAGAGGTTCTTTCTTAGATACAAAGTTAGTAAAATAGTGTCGCTCACGCAATATGGTGTGTGTGGTAGCACTATTAGCCAGACAACTAATTTACCCACTAGACATATTCCTAGAAATAAATTGATTGAATTGGTCACATGCATAAATATAAATCCATTCATTCAGTTAATCAATTTGAGAAATAATATCCACAAAATAATTATCCATAATTCAAAACAAACCAAAAACCAAACAAATAATTCCAAAGTCTTAAAAGAATTGTCCAAAAATTAAACCATAAACCTAAAAATTTAGGGGGGGGGGGGTGGGGTTCGGCCTCTCCTAGTGTGTTCGGCCACTAGGGGTAAAACACCCTAAAAACATGTCTAAAATTTATTCATTCATAGGAGTTATGCCTCCTGAAAATCTGAGATCTTCATGGATGTAGTAGCATCTTTCGAATGTTCCACATGTGTAAAGTTAGACTCACGACGGGAATGATACTTGGCAATAGCCTAAGGGGTAGCTTAGCATACGTATGACCAATGATCATTTGATCCACACCAGTAGCACATGTCCATTTCAATGGAAGCCAATTGAACGGTAGCTTTTCCTTTGTTCTTGAATAGGGCCTTAGGGGTAAGGGATTGGCGCTTTTGGTTTAAATTTTCTCCTTTGGGTGGGCTTTGATTCTGTTGACCGTGGGCCTGTGGTTGGGCTTGCTGCCCATTGCCATGGCCATGATGATTTTTGCGTCTTTTGTGGTTACTAAAATTGGTCGCATGCACTTTAGGCGCGGAGTTCGAGGCAGTGGGTCGAGCTTGATGATTCTTCATCAAAAGCTGGTTCTGATTTTCAGCAAGTAGTAAAACAGAGATCAAATCTAAAAATTTGGTGAACTTTTGTGCCCTATATTGTTGCTGCAAGACAATATTGGTGGCATGGAAGGTTGAATAGATCTTCTCTAGGAGATCTGAATCGGTTAGTTCTACTTTACAGAACTTCAGTAGTGATCGAGTTTTACAAACTTCAGAGTTGTATTCATTCACAGACTTAAAGTCTTGGAAATGAAGATGTTACCAGTCGTGTCTTGTTTCAGGCAAGTAAATGTCTTTCTGGTGATCGAAACGCTCGGCCAGAGCAAGCTAAAGGGTGTGTAGGTCATTCTCAGCAAGGTACTCGGTATGTAGTGCATCGTGGATGTGTCTTCGAATGAAGATCATTGCATTAGCTTTCTGAGCTTCATTGACTAGTTTGTCATTGGTAAGTGCCTCGATGGTGGCTCTAATACCATTTGCAGTAAGATTGAGCTTCATGTCTTGAACCCACTTCAGGTAGTTTCTTCCATAGACTTCCAGAGCAGTGAAATCGAGCTTGTTCAAGTTCGACATGTCCATAAAATGGAGGGTACAACAAAAACGTGGTTAGTCATATGGTGATCCATAGACATATATCATATAACATTCGGGTTCTATAGACGTATTTGTTTAATTTATGCATGAACGCTACAGATTTCATGTGGTATGTTTTGGATTAAAACTTTGGGTTTCAAAGGCACAACTATGAAACTACAGGTTCAATTTAGTTTTATGAACGATTAGTTCATAAAGGAGATGTTCCTGCAAGAACACAGAATGCAATTGTTGATTTAAGTGTAGTGGATTTGAATTGCTTCAGGAACGTAAGTGTGAGATCTTCGGGACTCCGAAAGGATGTCAACTGTTCAAATTATAAAAATAAATTATTGAACTGTTAATGTCCAAAAATGATTTTTAGGTCAATAATTTTAATTATTATATTACTAGAGTGCATGTCACTTTTAATTAATTCAATAGATCAAGACCAAACGGAGTCGATCATTGAAGCAAAATAATGATGAACGGGCTATATTAGCTTCGGTTAGTGACAAACCAAGTGATAATTAAATTAGAATTAATTTGTGTAAACCAGCGCCCTAAAAAATATTTGGGCATGATTTATAACGCGAGGATGCCAAAAATTGGCATCGGATATAAAAAAAACACAGAAGTGGGCCCTACAGGTACGGCTGCAGGCTTATTGAGCCTTGATGAAAGCTATAGGCCTCTAGCCCAGCGGTCTGGGTGAGCCCAGCAGCAATAGCTGCTTGAATTTGTGCCAAAAGTTTCGAAACGGGTGCAGGCCTAGTGAAAGCTAGCCTTGGGTCGATTTGGGGAAGCCTAGCAAAAGCTAGGTTTCATGTTTTTGGGTTGGGGCAGTTCAAGCCCAGCAGCAAATGGGTGCATATAAATGGGCTGAGACTTGGGCGAAGCCTAACAAGATATACGGGCTTGTTGCAAGCGGGCTAAGGACGTAGGACCAAGCCCAGCAACACACGGGTTGCTAGTGATGGGCCATGGGTGTGATGGCAGAGCCCATCAAACGGATGCAAGCCATGCTGGTAGGTGGGCTGGGGCTGCGGCCCAATCTGAACCAAACCCAAGCCAATGAAGCCGAGTTGTCTTTACTCACAACAAGCCTAACGAGCTGCAACCATGGGTCAGGCGTTGAAACGACGTCATCTTGGTGGCATGCTTGACGCGGCTGGGCTGCATGCTAGCATAGAAGTCCACGGCAATGCCATGATGGTTGTGCAGCGGCCGTGCCGCACAGTTTCCCATATTTTTTTCTTTTCAACTTTTCTAGGGTTTGAAAAACCTATAACCTCCATCTCCTTCCCTGCAATGCTTTGAATGAATTCTCCTCTTTCATTTTATAAAAAATGAACCCTAATAAATAACAAAAAAGGAATGAGCAAAAGATTGATTGCCAAGAAATCATTCAACAAAGCCATGAGTTAATTAATGACTTTGTTTCCACTACTTATGGTGATTCCTCTTCAACTAGATCTATACTCTCAAGTAAAACACCAAATCTTTTTAAAAAAAAATCTGAGAAAGGAACTACTTTCAGTCTACAATTGTAGAAGCAACACCAAAGGCAATACTGCAGATGATGGGTTTGGATGGATTAACCATCTTTCATGTTAAAAGTCATATGCAGGTTTAAGGGAATTCATTAAAAAAATCTTGTTTTTCCTTGTCTAAAATGTGATTTATTTTCCTCTCCTTTTTAATTTTATTTTTAATTACCTTCCATATTTTATGCTTTTTGAATTTTATTTTTATGTTTAATATTAGTTAAAATTCACTTAAGCATCCATGTCATTTAATGAATGAATATTGACCTTGGGATGTTTTGTAATCTAAAGGTTTTAAAGAAGTGTAAAAATATTTGTCAAAATGTTTATATATATAGGGATATTGACAAATATATGAAACATGTACAATATATATCGGAAATAAAATATAAACATAGAGGGTTCATGCATCATGAGGAATAGTTTCATGCTTATATATATAGGGATATTGACAAATATATGAAACATGTACAATATATATCGGAAGGAAAATATAAACATAGAGGGTTCATGCATCATGGGGAATGTTTTCATGCTTCGTGAACGTTTCAAATATATTCCTTTATTTTAAGCATATTTGATTGGCAGAAAACAAATAAAAGCATTTGAATTTTGTAGAAGAGAGTCTCCTCCTACAATCCTTCTGTTCTTTAGCTTCCGGTAAGAGCATGCTGATAACGTGTTGTAGGCCTATTTAACTGCGCTATTATAAGTGAATAGAGAGGGGGAGGCCGGCGGCAGTGAGAGAGAGAAGAGAGAGATTTAATTATGAGGTGTGTGTTGTATCACCCCATTGTGCCTTTATTTATAGTAGTAGGATAGGTTAAATCCTTACCCTTTTAGGATTACAACTCTTAATAGGAATTAAACTACTAAAGGGAATATAAAAGATATCCCTAGATACACTATGATTTATACAATCACATTTTTATTCCAAATATGATTGCAACAAAAGATACTATTTTTACTATCTATTTGTATCACCATTCGTATCATCTTTCTAATAGAAATGAGACCCACATGTGTTAGTGGGCCTTACCTCTATTAGATCAATGGTACAAATGATGGTATAAATAGATAGTACATTCAATATATCATCTCAGCAAAATAACAATTTACAACAAATTTTACTTCACAAGAGAACGAAATCAAACTGACTAAATATAAGGGTTATTAAAAACCTACTTTTCAAGTGCTCCGTTCTATAGTGTGTTTGTTTAGATGAAAGACTATAAGCTATAAAGTTCGTGCGAATGACAAACAATAACATTGGAATCACTAATTGAAATGACAAATGCAGATTTAATCTCCGATCTTAATTAACATAACAGCTTCATCTGTATTCAGTTTTCATATAATTTAATTACAAGCTCTTCCAAGTCCAACATTTAATTCCGGCATAACACCTCGCACATATTGTAGCACTTGATCATTAATACTTGTTTACCTTACACATCCAACATTTAAATCGAGTATATACTCCAAATCCTAAACCATAAAGACCGCGGTGGTCCGACTATTGGAAATCCGAACTTTGAACTTCAATAAACGCCACAACAATTTACATATTTAGTTAGATCACAAATAGGAGAGAAACTTCCATACTTTGGCCAGCGTGATATTCCTTCTGAAAAATGACGAGAATTGTCAAGAAACTCGTGGGTATCCAAAAGCTTTGCAGCGTCAATCGGTCGCCAGCACTGGTTGGATGGCGGTGGGTCTTATAGAGTTTTTCTCCTTGGTTGATGTGCAACGTACGTGTTGATGGCTATCGAGCCTTCAGATGACTTCACAGCAGCTCCGATATGACTTCACAACAACTTAAAAATCAAAATCAAAATCTTGGGAAGCTATTTTGACGGAAAGGAATTAGACCCTATAGATTAAGTGTATCTGTAATTGAGAGATACAAATTTGAGATGCCAAAGTTGCAAGATGCCAAAGTTGTCTAAACTACCATGCCAAACTTGCAAAACAAAGGAAGAGATCATAAAAGAACTTGCACACCGGTGTGGAACAGGCCAAGGACTCTCCGATGATCAAGGCAGTAATAACCTTAGAACTCAAACAGTAGGCTTTGGAGTAGAGATACATAATGCCCTTGATGATAGCCGGGATGGATAGTCGGGAAGGGCTATTTATAGTGTTTCATGCAGAGTCATTTTGAGGACAGTACGTAGTCCTCAGTAACCGAGAATCTAAGAGGAAATTTAGATCTCATTTTTTTTCCAGGAATGTGATTACTTGTGGCATAAGCCAATCCCAATTAAACTAGGACTACCAATATCTTTGAGAGTCCTTCCTAATCAAGGTCAAATTAGGTTTCTTATACTTGGGAGGTAAGAAATCGCCCCAAAAGAATAAGATTTGTTTACGACGTCGGAGCTCAAAGAGCTGCCCGAGTTTAGGCATTCCGATTCGGACAGCCGAACCCTATCCACTTACACGCTATAGGCATTCCCATCACTGTGACCATCTTGAGTGCCACATTTTCCGGTTTGAAAACCATAGTACGGCACATCTCATTTACATCTTCAGAAGATATACATGTAGTTTTGCTCCAGTAGAGATGTGTAAATTAAGAATTGGGTCTCCCACCTCTTTTCTTTTTTCTTTTTTTTTTTTGGTTTGAAAAACGGGGCTAAAAGCAAGAGCCCAAACAAACCTACTCAATAATAAATCTACATTAGGACATTCTAAGTTGATCTTCATAAATAAAGCTAACTGTTCGCCACAAATTCTTTTCTCTGTAGACATGCCAAATTTCACATTGCTAAGATCTTGAAAGCAAATATCGGCAAGCCAAAACAAGGGGACCTAAAGGATGATTATTGCCAGCAGCTTATAACACCAAATGAATTGTGACTACCTGTGATGCACGGATACGGGGATAAGACACGATACGACACGGGGATACGTCAAATTTCAAAAAACTAGGACACGATACGTCAGGGATACGGCAATTAAAAATATGTATAAATATATAAATAAATAAAAATATATCTAAAACATTATAAAATAAGCTTTCAAATTTATTACTCAAGTTCAAATTTATTTCAATAACCTCTAAATAGTTAGAAAGATAGTCCATCCAACAAGCAATTAGTCTTAAAACTTAAAAAAGTAAAAAGAACATCCAAACAAAAATATAAAAAAAAGTCTCATTCAACTTCCACGTTCATGATGTCTCCTCCAGTAATCAAAGTAGTCTCCAATGACGGTTCATCAAGTGAAAGGTTAGCAATATCAAGCATCCCGACACTTTCTTCACCCAAGTTTTCAAAGCCATCTCCTCCAACATCCCACAATTGAGTAATACCTTCTTTGTAGGTTGAGCTATTTCTTGATAAAAGACGAAGATTATTATGCACAAATACCAAATCCTCGGCTCTTTGTGGTGTAATTTTGTTCCTTCTTAGAGAGTGAATAAAACTGTAAGTGCTCCAATTTCTTTCACAACAAGAGGAGGAACAAGGTTGTCCAAGTAGCTTCAACGCTATGGATTGGAGACTAGGTGTAGAAGCTCCATGGACAATCCACCACATTACCCGTTCCAAATGAAACCTATCATTCATAGAATCAATAGCCCCAAAGTCATTCAAGCACATAGAGAAAGAGGCATACTCCACATTGATACTTCTTCTAATTTCCTCATTGGAAAAGTATCTCTCAAAACACTTTTTCCTTTCAATTGTAAGCTCAACATCTCGGTGTGGAGCAACCCGACCAGGGTCTTCTTGGAGCCATTCTGAACTATAATACCTAAAATAAAAGAAATAGCATTTAAAAATATAATCACAAAGCTAAAGATTAATTTAGAAGAGTTTATAAGGATATTAGCAAAATCATTACCTTGGATTTAATGAATGTGCCAAACAATGAAGTGGTGTGCTACTTTTAGTCCATCGCTCTAATAAAATGCGATACACCGCATCAAAAAAGATGCTTTTTCATGTAATGCCTTGCGCTCATTCCTGTAGATAGCAGCTTTCACCTTTTCAATCATGGCATCCCACCACTCATACACCAAGTGAAGACACGTCTGTGTCATCCATTCTAATAACCTCATTCATTGGAGCTGTAAAGAAAAGAATATAATCAATCTTCTCCCAAAAGTACTCATCCAATATTTTTTGCTTCACCGTCATTGCTTTAACCAAATCATATTCTTTGTACAAAGCCTAATTCGGGCTAATCACCATTTGTTGTAAACCTTCCTTTACTTACTTAAATCTTCTAAGCATCACTAGTGTGGAAGCAAATCTGAAAAATTAAAAAATTAGGATAGATCATAATTGAATAAGAAAAAAAAGGAAAAACAGTGGAGAAAACAAACCTTGTTTCGGCAATGGAGAGCAACTTTAGTTTGCAATGTTCATTAAACATAGACAATCTCATGCTATGGTTCATAAGAAAAAAAAATTATGGACCAAACATCACTAGCAATAGTTGAAATCCAATTGCAGTCATCGTACGAAACATCTGTTTATTTCGGAGAGCATATATTCTTCAAAACAAGATTAAGAGTGTGAACAACACAGAGTGTCCAAAAGATATGGGGATAGTGGGCCTCAATAAGTAACCCAGCAGCTCTACAGACAGGAGCATTGTCAGTGATCACTTGAACAACATTTTCATGACCAATTTCTTTAATAGCTTCTGTAAGGAAGTTGGCAATACAATGCTTGTCTTTATATTCACCTTCACAATTAATTGCCCTCAAGAACATAGGCCCTCTTTCACAAGTTGCCATAATATTAATAAGTGGTCTTCTTTGTGCATCTGTCCACCCATCACTACACAAACTTACACCTTTAGTGCTCCATGTGCGCTTGATTGGTTGGAGGCATTGCTCAATGTGACTCTTCTCTTGTTGCAGAAGAGTAGTTCTTAGTGCATTGTAACCTGGTGGAACATACCCTGGAAGTGTAGAAGCATGAACATATGAGTTTTGATAGTGTGGATTTCTTGCAAGGTTAAATGATAAGCCACGTGTATAAAACATCCTTGCAACTTCAGCATCACATTGATCTCGAGCTTCCTTGTTAAAAGCTTTACTAAGAGGCCCACTTGTTCCCTTTCTCTTCTTTGGATCAAGATTCACTTCAGGTAAATCATAACAGAAAGAACCAGTATTGGGCAAAGAAACATTCTTAGGAGCAGAACTCTTCAGCTTATATTCACTCTCAAATTAACTTTTTCATTTCTGCAAGATTTTCATCAGTAACCTTGCTGCAAGGCCTGACCCCATTTCCAGCCATTTTTAACAAATGAAACTTGACCCTAGGGTATGATCCTTTGTAAGTGTTCTGACAATAATTGCATTTGAATTCAACATTCCCTCCTCTCTTTTTCCCACTTTTTAAAGCTTTTTGACATACTTCCACAACGGAGTATGATAATTTTCAACAATCTCATCCGGATTAGCATTATCATCCGGATTAGAAATATCATTCGCATGATTATTAGAGTGATTCATTTTCTTAAATCAATAAACATATAAAGAGTAAGAGTTAATCTATTGTAAAGACAAAATTATTATAATCTAAATATCCATACCACTACACAATAATATATTATAATAATTAAAATACAATAATATTATAATAACATAAAAAGTTAAAAACAGAAAAGCAATTAAGCAAATTCGTCAGATTTGATAGACATGGGGCAGTGGAATAGATGGGTAATGGGTATTATAATACTATATTGGGGCAGTGGAATAGATGGGTAATGGGTATTATAATACTATATTATTGTCCTTGGAAATCAGATTGCCTTTGAATTGGTTTTATAATATTATTGTCTTCGAATAGGTTGAAGACTTGAATCAGTAAAGCTGAGAGCCTGAGAATGGTGAAAAAAAATGAAAGCTCACCACCGGTGACGACGGAGCAGTTGTAGACGAAAAAGAGGGAGACGACGACGCAGTTGAAGATGGAGACGACGGACCACGGAACAGTTGCAGATGACAGTCAATGGTGATTCGTGAAAGTCTCCCAAGCAGATTGATTTCTGAGAGGTAAATCCAATTTTTTTTTCTTCTGATTATCCTCTAGTTTTAGAGGGATTTTAGTTAGCTAAGTTCGATCAATCACGATTCTATGCGGATTTTTTTTTTCTTCTGATTATCTTCATATTTTAGTTTCAAATGTATCCGAAAAGTAGGATACGCGAATCTGGACAATACGATACGCGTATCTCATCAGTCCCAAACGTATCTCTCCACTCTGATACGTATCGGACGCGTATCCGTATCCTCAGCGTGTCAGATACGGGATACGGTGGCTTTCTCCCGTATCCATGCATCGTAGGTGACTGCATAGTCTGATTCCACCAATAATTTATCAATCTGTAATCTCTATGCCAATTGTAAGCCTAAGTAAAGACCCCATAGCTTATCAACGGAAACGTCACCTGTAGGCTTGGCAAACGGGTCGTGTCTGTCGTGTTTGTGCCGTTTTCGTGTAACACCTATTATCTTAACAGATCGTGTTGTGTCACTTGTTATCTTAATGGGTCCTTAACAGGTCGGGTCACTTTATCTAATGGATAAAGTGACCCGATCCGTTATGACCTGTTAACCCGTTAAGAAAAATATATATATTTTCTTAAATTTGCACATACCAGACATTGTCACATAATATTACTTCAAAACATTAAAACATATTTGTCGTTTAAGTACTACATCTACATTAAAAAATAAGAGCCTAATAAACAAGCATCTATACACTACTACTAGTCTATTACAAAATATTAAATGTGCAAGGATATGCAAAATGAAAGAGTTTTTGTTTTCATGGTTGAGAAGCCTTTCTCAGAAGTTTAAACCTTGCCAATGGAACTTAAAGCTTGCATGTTATTCCTTCTTTTTTTTAAACCTCAATTTTCATCGATTATCTTGATATAAGATTTTGTAGTATCCACTTGTGTAAATATTTTAAATTGATGATCAAATGAATTCATTGTATTCATATAGGATCAAAGAGTGTAGCTATAAAAAAATCATCAAAATTGGAGTTATGATAATTGTTAAATAGTGATTTTTCGTTTATAACCGTCGAAAAGTTTTATCCCGTTACTTGATCTTAATGTTTGTTTTTTGCAATTTTTGCCGTATGTGATCTCGAAGTATAGACAAACATGTTTGACGGTTAGATCGTTGAAACCAATTTCATAGAATGCATATCTCATCAAAAATAATAGAGTCCTTAACACTTAAGAGTTTCTTCATACTTTCATTAAGTATAACATAAGATTTTGTGGTATCCACTTGTGTAAATATTTTAAATTGAAGATCGACTTCATTTATTGTATTCATATAAGGTCAATGAATGTAGCTGTAAAAAAATCATCAAAATTGGAGTTAAAATAACCATTCAATCATGATTTTTCATTGATCATCGTCGAAAAGTTTTGTCCCGTTACTTGATCTCTGAATGTTTGTTTTTTTTATAATTTTTGGTATATGCGATCTCAAAGGATATACAAACATGTTTGACTCTTGGATTGTTGAAACTAGTTTCGTAGAATGCGTATCTCATCAAAACAATAGATTTACTAACACTTAAGAGTTTATTCATATTTTCATTAAGTATAACATAAGAATTTGTGGTATCCACTAGTGTAAATATTTTCAATTGAAGATCGAGTTCATTCATTGTATTCATATAGGGTCAAGGAGTGTAGCTGTAAAAAATCATCAAAATCGGAGTTAAAATAATCGTTAAATCGTGATTTTTCGTTTATAATCGTCAAAAAGTTTTGTCCCATTACTTGATCTTTGAATGTTTGTTTTCTTTTTAAATTTTTGGCATATGTGATCTCGAAGTATATACAAACATGCTTGACGGTTAGATCGTTGAAACTAGTTTCGTAGAATGCGTATCCCATCAAAATAATAGATTCACTAACACTTAAGAGTTTCTTCATACTTTCATTAAGTATAACATAAGATTTTATGGTATCCATTAGTGTAAATATTTTAAATTGAAGATCGAATTCATTCATTGTATTCATATAGGGTCAAGGAGTGTAGCTGTAAAAAAATCATCAAAATCGGAGTTAAAATAACTGTTAAATCGTGATTTTTCGTTTATAATGTAACATCCCACATTGACCAACGGAGAGGGGGTGATGTGCCTTATATGGACATTCCCACCTCCAATTAGCACGACGCCTTTTGGGAGCTCACTGGCTTCGGAGTTCATCGGAACTTCGAATTTAAGCGAGTTCACGCGAGAGCAATTCCAGAATGGGTGACCTACTGGGAAGTTCTCATGCGAATTCTCATAAACAAAAACGTGAGGGTGTGGTAAGGGCCCAAAGAGGACAATATCATGCTATGACGGATTCGAGCCCGGGAAGTGGTGGACCCCGGGCCGGGATGTGACAATTTGGTATGAGAGCCAAACCCTGGCCGTGGTGTGCCGACGAGGATGTCGGGCCTCTAAGGGGGGTGGATTGTAACATCCCACATCGACCAATACAGAGGGGGTGATGTGCCTTATATGTACATTGCCACCTCCAATTAGCACGAGGTCTTTTGGGAGCTCACTGGCTTCAGAGTTCGTCGGAGGGTCCACCACATCCCGGGCCCGACCTTCTCTGTAGCACGATATTGTCCGCTTTGGGCCCCGACCATGCCCTCACGGTTTTGTTTCTGGGAACTCACATGAGAACTTCCCAGTGGGTCATCCATCATAAGAGTGCTCTCGTGCACTACTCGCTTAACTTTAGAGTTCCAATGAACTCCGAAACCAGTGAACTCCCAAAAGGCCTCGTGCTAATTGGAGGCGGGAATGTACATATAAGGCTTACAGGATCCTCACCCCTGGGCAATGTGGGATCTTACAATCCACCCCCTTTAAGGGTCCGACATCCTCATCGGCACACTTCCGGCCAGGGAATGACTTTGATACCAAATTGTCACATCCCGACCCGGACTCGACCACTTTCCGGGCTTGACTCCGCCATAGCACGATATTGTCCGCTTTGAGCCCCTACCACACCCTCACGGTTTTGTTTATGGGAACTCACACGAGAACTTCCCAGTGGGTCACCTATCATGGGATTGCTCTCGCACGAACTCGCTTGACTTCAGAGTTCCGACGAACTCTGAAGCTAGTGAGCTCCCAAAAAGCCTCGTGCTAATTGGATTTGGGAATGTACATATAAGGCTTACAGGATCCCCACCCCTAGGTGATGTGGGATCTTACATATAACCGTCGAAAAGTTATGTCCCGTTACTTGATCTTTGATTGTTTATTTTTTGTGATTTTTGGCGTATGCGATCTCGAAACATATACAAACAAGTTTGACGGTTGGATCGTTAAAATTAGTTTCGTAGGATGCGTATCATATCAAAATAATAGATTCAATAACACAGTTTATTTATACTTTCATTAAGTATAACATAAGATTTTGTGGTATCCACTAGTGTAAATATTTTAAATTGAAGATCGAATTCATTCATTGTATTCATATAAGGTCAAGGAGTGCAGCTGTAAAAAAATATCATTCATTATACTTTCATTAAGTATAACATAAGATTTTTCGTTTATAACCGTCGAAAATTTTTGCCCATTACTTGATCTCTTAATGTTTGTTTTTTGCAATTTTCGACGTATGCGATCTCGAAGTATATACAAATATGTTTGACGGTTAGATCGTTGAAACTAGTTTCGTAGAATGCGTATCCCATCAAAACAATAGATTCACTAACACTTAAGAGTTTATTCATACTTTCATTAAGTATAACATAAGATTTTGCGGTATCCACTAGTGTAAATATTTTAAATTGAAGATCGAGTTCATTCATTGTATTCATATAGAGTCAAGGAGTATAGCTGTAAAAAATCATCAAAATCAGAGTTAAAATAACCGTTAAATCTTGATTTTTCGTTTATAACTGTCGAAATGTTTTGTCCCGTTACTTGATCTCTGAATGTTTATTTTTTGCGATTTTTGGCTCTTGCAATTGACACACCCCGACCTGTAATGTCCATTAGGACTGCGAAGTCGAGCTGTGCCGGCCGACACCTGGAAGGTGACGAACCCATAAAATGTAATGATGATGTGAATAAATTTAAGCCTAAAAGTGCCTAAACACCAGATTGTGCTGGTGAGCGGAAGCAAACCCATCTCACACGTGACTGCAGGGCATAAGTAAAGTCTAATAGAGCAGGTAAGAATTATACCCTTAGAAGTAGCCACCCATCCTGAGATTTGCCAAGAATCCTCGTCGATACGAACCTCATCAGTTAAAACCTGGAGGGGCAGAAAACAGACATGTGAGTAGACAAAATAAAACTTTGAAAACATCTTTATTTTTAGCAATACAATAACCTCTCGTTGAAATCTGTATAATTCCCCCGGGAATACCAATACATATGTATATAACAATCATACTGAAGAATGGTAAAACCAAAGTATACCACGTCGAGTATCTCAGCAACAACCATATAAGCAAGATGAAATAAATCAATACAAAATGAATATAAGTCGGAGTCACCTATAATGACCTGTACGACTTATCTATATCTCATCCATCATATCACATCAATCAGGTGTTAGCACATATTTTATCAATCATATCACATTAATCAAGTGCTAGCACATATCTCATCAATCATATCACATCAATCAGGTGCTAGCATGTGAGTCGGAGTCACCTATAGTGACCTGTATGACTCATCCACATCTCATCAATCATATCACATCAATCAGGTACTAGCACGTAAGTCGGAGTCACCTATAGTGACCAGTACGACTCATCCACATCTCATCAATCATATCACATCAATCAGGTCCTGCACGAGTCGAAACCACCTAAAGTGGTCTGTACGACAGGCTGGGTGTAAATAAATACACTCAAGTGCTACGATCACGTGAAGGCTGTGCGAAGTATCACAAGTCACCTACGAGTCGGAACCACCTAAAATGGTATGTACGACAGTCTGGCACCTACCTTGGAATCCAAGGTGAGTGTAAGGTGCGGGAGGTGAACGATCACGTAAAGGCTGGCCCTGGCCAAAGGCGAGAGCACTACCACCAGGGTGCAGGACAATGAATTCTCCTCATAACCATTTATCACTAATTACCATTCGATCATACCAACATTATATACTCACATGATCTTACCTTGCCCTCCGTATTGTTGTGCATCACTGTGCAAAGCTGTACTAATCACACACTAAAATATAAACCAATTATGGTCTAGCATTTATAAAACATAAAACCACTATTTCACATTTCCTCACACAAGAATTTATAACCAATACTAACTCACCAAGTCATAATGTTCAAATCTCACTTATTGTATGGTTGCATCTAACGTATCGTTAGACTGCCTACGTAAGCGTCAAGAACGATCGTCGCCTAAAACAATCATCAAATCACATCTCAGAATTCTTGTCGATAAAGTACATAACTTACATAGAACATGTGTCTACGTAATTTGATCTGGAAAATCTACATGTCAGATCTCTGATCCATAAATTCCAAGGATCCGTGTTATGCTTCTAGAACAATACCCTAAAGTTTCATTACGATCCAACGGTTGGATCTCTACTAGTTGCCAAAATCAAGTGGCGGTTAACATTTTATTTACGAACTTACAATTTCAATTCGAGAAGATCTATATGATGGATTCTCGATCTGTAAATTCCTATATTCCTCAAATATTATAAATAACAACCTATTAAAGTTTGATGATGATCCAATGGTCGGATCGTCGGTTCATATAATCGCCTATTACGTGTCGCAGATAGTTTAGGTTCTAACGATCAATCTACATCATTCAATTCTCAAAACTGAACTCAAGGCATCCAAAGTAACCTAAAAATAGCGTTGGCGGCTCTCTGGCCACGCGTCACCGTGGGTGGCGGTCGGCCGCACCGGCTCGCCGAAAAATTCAACTTTCTCCAAAACATTCTCAAAATTTTCAAAATTGAAGATCTCAATGATTAGAGCAACTTTCATACCTATGACCAAGGCCAATTTGGCTCAGAAGCGGTCCAATTTCAACAAAACCCGTCGGAAACCCTTAAATGGGTGTGTTCCAATTCGACCTCCAAGTAACTCCGATGCCCCTAAACTTGTTTGGGCTTTGTTTCACACCTCAAGGTAAGTCTAAAGGTGGTGGAGATGGATGTTATTAGCTTTGGATTTAAGGGATTCGAACCCAAAGACCCCGCACCCTACCGTGCGGGTTTCCTATTTTTGAACCCAAATCTCACCAAATTTGGGATGGAATGGATAGAAGGAAGGTCCTAGAGTGTTTTCCAGGTGGTTAGAGGGTTTGATTCATCAGGAAATCGACGGAAAAACACCAGCAAAAGGGGTAAACGGGTCGGGTCTGAGATGGGTTGCGAGTTGGCTCCCCCTTCCTTCTTTTCTTCTTCTCTCATTTCCCTCATTTCTTTTGTTTTTTATTGGTCTTCCTAGTTCTCTCTCCCCTACCCATTAGTTACCACTCCCTCATTTTTCTCCTTCATCTCCAATCTGCACCACCTATTTCCCTCCTTCTGTGGCACCCCAAAATTTCTGAAATTTTCCAGAAATTAATAATTTTACAATTTTGTCCCTAACTTTGAATGTTAATAACTTCTTCGTTATAGCTCCAAATCATGTTTCGTCTGCACGCACGCGTCCGTAGTGACAAGTACTATAAGGATATGCCAAGAAAGTGAACATTACATGTCACTACAAGGTGGTCAACGTAAATCGACATATGTGCCTCGAAGGGCATTTTCGTAAACTCACTTATTAAAATTACAAAAATCATAATTTTTAGGGATGGGCTGTTATAGCGATCTCAAAGCATATACAAACAAGTTTGATGGTTGGATCGTTGAAATTAGTTTCGTATGATGTGTATCCCATCAAAACGATAGATTCACTAATACTTAGAGTTTATTTATGCTTTCATTAAGTATAACATAAGATTTTGTGGCATCAACTAGTGTAAATATTTTAAATTGAAGATCGAATTCATTCATTGTATTCACATAGGATCAAGGAGTGTAGCTATAAAAAATAATCAAAATCGAAGTTAAAATAACCGGTAAATTGTGATTTTTCGTTTTACAACCGTCGAAAAGTTTTGTCCCATTACTTGATATCTGAATGTTTATTGTTTTTGTAATTTTTTGCTGATGCGATCTCAAAGCATATACAAACAAGTTTGATGGTTGGATCGTTGA
Source organism: Crataegus laevigata (assembly GCA_963580275.1). Lineage (NCBI taxonomy): Eukaryota > Viridiplantae > Streptophyta > Magnoliopsida > Rosales > Rosaceae > Crataegus > Crataegus laevigata. The sequence goes on from OY756946.1 coordinate 9,406,447, forward strand.
AATTAGTTTCGTATAATTCGTATCCCATCAAGTTCAATGGTGTGTGTGTGTGTATATATATATATTTATTTATTTATTTATTTATTTATTTATATTTATAAGTAGATTTAAATTTATTTAGTACGTATAACACTTAAGAAATTGAATGGTATGTATAACACTTAAGTAGATTTAAATTTATCTCCTACCCTGGGCTAAAAGCCAAATTACCCCTCAAAATTTCCCTCCAAACTCACTCCAACCCAAGGGGAAAATTCGGACTAAATGCTAAATGCTAAACCAAGGCCAGATTCCCCCCAGAATTTAGCCCAGAAATCGGTGTGGGCTCCACCAAACTGAATGAAAATATTTATCGAAATTTAAATTTTTTTTTCTTAAAATGTTCATAAAATTAATTTACGATAGTCTACATATTTATTTTTTTTTAAATTTAATTTAAGAAAAAAATAGCCTAAGTTTATTCTTTAATAATTCCGGGCTAAAATTTTAGGCTAGAAAGGGTTGGAGTAGAAAAACTGTTTTTGGGCTAAAAACTAAATTTTTCGGCTAAAAAATTTGGCTTTTAGCCCAAGGGTTGGAGATGGTCTTAAGCCGATCCAATGGTCACCAATTTTTAAAATTTAATTTAATATATATATAATTATTATAATTTTTAGGGGTATAAAATTGTTAAATTAATATATATATATAATTATTATAGTATTTTTTTAGGGTTATAAAATTATAAAATTAATATTTTACTTATCGTGTATCATGTTACCTATGCGTATACCCAAACCAACCCATTATCTTAACAGGTGCTTATTGAGTTACCCGATAACGACCCGATTCGTTATCGTGTCGACCCTAACATTGTTAATTTCGTGTCGAGTTATCGGATTGTGTAAGGAATTGTCAGGCCTAGTCACTTGTGCCCAAATTGGTGCAAAACTCAGAAATCCATTTACCATCAGAATCTCTCAAAACACCACCTGCTTCATTAGAATTTACATCCAATTACACTTGCCTATTGGACAACTTTTCGACAAACAAGAGTGTATATGATTTTTTTTTTTTTTTTTTTGTTATGGTTAATTTAGCCCCCATATGTGAAAGCATGGTTGGTAACGTAAAATATATAGTTGTTTTTAACATGCATGGTTATTAGAACTTTGGATTCTTTTAAGGATAATGCTAGAGAGACTAAATTTTCAAACTAAATTTTGTAAACCATATGACATGGTTGTTGATGATTGAATTATTACTTAATGGATGATTGGATTATTACTTAAGGGTTGATTAACGTGCTTATTTACTATTGGTGACACATCATTTGGTTTGTAAATTTGATCTAAAATTTTAATCTGCCTAGCATTACCTTTCTTTTAATTTGATTAATTGATTCAAGTGATTGTAGTTAATCAATGTGTCTAAGTTAATGATATCAAAACATAGAAAACATGCAATAAACTAATAGTTAGTGTTGAGAATGAATCTCACATTGATGAGTTGATGAACCTTAAGAAAAATAAGAAAAATAAGGCAAGGAGCATGACTATATATCAAAACAAGCTTGCATATGCTTGTTGGGCTACTCCTCATATTGCCAATTAGTTTTATGGTGAAACCTCAACTTCTTCATGGTATTAGAGCAGGTTGTCCCATGTGTGAAGTCCAATGGCCACACGAGCTCCACGTCACCCCTTTTGTGTTGTCCACGTGTTAGGCTTGAAAACTCGCCGCATGTGAGGGAGCGTGTTGAGAATGAATCCCACATTGATGAGAGGAGGAACCTTGCATGTGCTTATAATTAGTTGGACTACTCCCCGCATAAATTTGGTTAGGATAGTGCTTTGTTTTCTCAATTGCAAAAACCTGGGCAGGGGAATGTGGGGAGTTGTGGATGTTTCCTTGGAAAAATTGTCTCAACTTCCATTAATAAACTTTCAAAGACAACCATCTTGCTGTTTTGATTCAAGATAAATCAAATCGATGGTTTCAGAACCTTGCATACATATATATAGTGTTGGTTTCCATTTACTTTGTGTGTGTATATAATATAGTGGGATATTCTTGCATCAAACCATGACTTCGATAAATATGCATATTTTGCTAATGGCGAAACTCCAGGAAATCGTGTTTCCATATTGCAAGCCTTTAAATAGAATGTGAGTTGCATTATGGACCTTAACTTTTATTCTGTTACCTTTTTATAAGATACAAATGTTTTAAGCTTGACTTCAACTTGTGTTAACAAAATTTTATTTAATTTAAAGGATAAAAAGGAGGTCGATATATTCTACTTGCAAGCAAGTTATACTGACGCAACAGGCTCATATGTTGTTTTTGCACCGATTGATATGTATGCCATGACGGAGCTCATAGATGGTGGAAACTATTGAATTATAAGTTGTGAGCTGATATTATTAGAATAAGTGGTTGTTTAATTAGTGTATCCACTTGTGCAAAATAATGCAAAGTGTAAAATTCTGATTTGTAAAAGGCCATGAGTGCCATGTGAGTTTTTGATCCTAGAAATTAGCTAGATGTGTGGCTGAGATCAAAAGTGATGTGTGTTGATCCAGCTAAGGCTAACGGTTATGAAGTGCACATGTGTGTGCGCTCCATTTTCCATTAAGAGAAATATATTCCTCTCTGCAACTTTTACAGAGAAGAGAAGAACATTCATTCCTATTTTGCATCATTTCAATTCCCTCTCTATTTTCATGTTGTTCAACTTAGATAATTCAATCCCACACTAACATGGCCTCAGAGTCAGGTTCGATCGTTTAATTCTGGGCATAAATCTGTGAGGTTACTGAGCTCAATCGAAGCTCACTTGAAGCTCGGTCAAGGTTGCCGATTTAGATAAAAAAGATGTCTGGATCTGAAGGCTCGGTAGTGAGGACTCCAATTTTCTCCGGTGAGAACTACAAGTTCTGGAGAATTAAAATGGTAACAATCTTCAAATCTCTTGGACTATGGAATCCGGTGGAAAAAGGGATCCCAACCCTCGATTCGAAGAAGAAGAAGAAGAAGAAGAAAGCTAAAGGGTAATCGGAAGATGAAGTTGATGAAGAAATGATTGTTGTGCTTATGAATGATGCCAAGGATCTGGGTATTATACAAAATGCAGTCACTGACCAGATCTTTCCTCAGATTGCCAATGCCGACTCAGCCAAGATGGCATGGGATCTACTGTATGGAGAATACCATGGTGGTGATCAGGTTAGATCTGTAAAACTTCATAATCTTAGACAAGAATTTGAGTATGCTAGAATGCGAGATGATAAGTCCTTATCTAGTTATCTTACAAGGCTGAATGATCTAATTAATCACATGAGAACATTTGGTGAATCTCTTTCTAATGAGAGACTTATGCAGAAGGTTCTGATTAGTCTAAGTAATCCTTATGATTCTATATGTTTGGTTATAGAAAATACAAAGTGTTTAGAGACTGTAGAATTGCAGGAAGTAGGTTCAATCTTGAAGAATCAAGAATAAAGGTTTGATTGACATAGTGTTGATACCACTGAGAAAGCATTTGCATCATTCTCAGTGAGTCCAAAAGGGCAAAATAGGAGTGGGGCTCAATCTGGTCCATCAAAATTCTAGAAGAATTGGAACTTTAAGGGAAAGAAATGCGGTTCAAAGCCTAGATTCCAACAGAAACCCATTAATAGTCCTGCACCAAATTCATACCAGTCATAGTCAATGAGTCAAAAAGCTACTAAACCACAGTGTAGAGTGTGCTTTAAGTTTCACTTTGGTGAGTGTAGATATAAGGGGAAGCCCAAATGCTATGATTGTGATAGATTTGGTCACTGGGCTAGAGAGTGCACTGCAAGTAAATTCGTGCAAAAGGCAAATAGTGCTAATCAAGTAGAGGTGACAAGGAATCTGTTTTATGCAAACAACACAATCACTGAACCAAAAATGAATGGAGAATGGTATGTTAACAGTGGTTGTAGCAACCATATGACCAGTGATTCAAAATTGTTGATTGATATCAAGACATATGTGGTCGGCAAAGTTCAAATGCCCACATGAGAACTTGTGAATGTGGCAGGTATTGATAAACACAAGCAATGGCAGGAAATATGTCAAGGAAGTAATGTACTTACCTGGATTGAAGGAAAATCTATTAAGTGTAGGACAGATGGATGAACACGGTTACTACTTGTTATTTGGAGGATAGATATGTAATATTTTTGATGGCCCATCATTGGAATGTCTGGTACTTAAAGTTAAAATGAAAAAGAACAGGTGTTATCATTTGGCCCTGGTTTTAAATGATCAAGTTGTATTGAAAGCAAGCATTTCTAAGTCTACTTGGATATGGCACAAAAGACTAGGCTACTTGCATCTCAGAGGTCTTCAACAACTCAAGAACAATGATATGGTTCATGGACTCCCACAATTGGAAGAAGTTGATGAAGTCTGTGAAGGTTGTTAGCTTGGAAAACAACATAGAGAGTGGTTTCCAAAGGAACATACATGGAAAGCAAGAAACCCTCTTGAGTTAGTACATGTAAACCCTTGTGGTCCTATGCAAAATGACTCCCTTGCTGGTAACAAATATTTTATGCTTCTAGTTGATGATAGTACAAGAATGATGGGGGTGTATTTCCTCAGATACAAGTCAGAAGCACTAAATTGTTTTAAGAAATTCAAGTCCATGGTAGAATTACATAGTGGTTTTAAGGTGAAGTGCCTGAGAAGTGATAGAGGTGATGAATTCACATCTTGTGAATTTAAAAGACTTTGTGAGGAGAAAGGATTTCAAAGGCAACTTTTTATGGCCTATACACCACATCAAAATGAAATTGAAATGGCAAAAGCCATGCTGCATGACAAGAGTCTTCCATATGATTTATGGGCTGAGGTTGTACATACAGCAGTATATATACTAAATAGATGTTCTACAAGAGCTTTTGGGAATGTAACTCCATTTGAGGCTTACAGTAGTAGAAAGCCAGGAATTGGTCACCTAAAGTGTTTGGTTCCCTGTGTTATGAACATATACAGGTGAACTAAGGCAAAAGCTTGATGTAAAAAGCACCAAGGGTATATTTGTAGGATATGTTACTTGAGAAAAGGGGTACAGGGTATATGATCCTATTTCCAGGAAACTTATTTTTACGAGAGATGTTGTATTTGATGAAAATGCAACCTGGAACTGAAATAAGGTCTATGAGAATTATACAACAGTGAAAAACTATGAAGAGTTAGCTAAGCTGCCTAAAGTTACATCACCAGATACAACTCTTGGAAGTCTTGACTATGCTCAGTCACCAAGTTTGTCATTCTCTCATGAATCATCAAGTGATATGAACAGCAGCATGAAACAATCTCAGATTTATGATCACATTCCACTGAAGTGGAAAAATTTGGATGATGTTCTAACTCAATGTAATCTCTGCATCATGGAGCCTGAAAAGGTTTGATAAGGCTACCAAAGATGAATCATGGATGAAGGCTATGGAAGATGAACTGTCAATGATTGAAAAGAATGCAACATGGGAGCTAGTGGACATGCCAACAAATAAACCTATAATTAGGGTTAAGTGGGTGTTCGAGACCAAGCTTAATCTTAATGGAACAGTGCAAAAGAATAAAGCAAGACTGGTAGCCAATGGGTATGCTCAGAAACCAGGTGTTGATTATAATGAAACTTTTGCACCTGTGGCTAGACTTGATACAATTCGAACTCTAGTTGCATTGGCAGCACAGAAGAGTTAGAAATTATACCAACTAGATGTCAAATCTTCCTTTCTGAATGGAGTACTTGAAGAAAGGGTTTATGTAGAGCAGCTAGATGGGTTTATGGTTAAAGGGAGTGAAAACAAAGTGTACAAGCTCCATAAAGCTTTGTATTGCTTAAAACGGGCACCAAAGGCCTGGTATAGTGAAATTGACTCTTATTTTGCTCAATGTGGATTTGAAAAGAGTAAAAGTGAGGCTACTTTATATATCAAAACCAGAGGAGAAGTAGAAATTTTGATTGTGTCCCTATACGTAGATGATATTGTGTACACAGGGAATAGTCAATCAATGCTGGAGGAATTCAAAAGAGGCATGATGACAAAATATGAAATGACTGATTTGGGACTCTTACATCATTTTCCAGGAATGGGAGTCATCCAAACACACTCAAGCATTTTTATTCATCAGAGAAAGTATGCTTCATCTTTGTTGAGTAAGTTTGCCTTAAGTGACTATAAACCTGTCTTTATTCCTTTGATTACAACTGAAAAGTTGAGTAAAGATGATGGGCATGGTCCAACAAATGAAGAACAGTATAGGAAGATAGTGGGAAGTCTATTATATCTCACAGCCACAAGACCTGATGTGATGTATGCATCCAGTCTTCTTGCAAGATTCATGCACTGCCCCACAAATAAACATTATGGAACTACAAAAAGAGTTCTCAGATACATCAAATGAACTCTTGATTATGGTTTGGAATATGTGAAAGGAAGAAGTGCAGTCCTAATTGGTTACTGTGACAGTGACTGGTGTGGTTCAGTTGATGACAGTAAGGGTACCACATGGTATGCTTTCTCTTTTGGCAGTGGGATTTTTTCTTGGGCTTCAATCAAACAAAATCGTGTAGCATTCTCCACTGCTGAAGCAAAGTATATCAGTGCATCAGAGGCAACTGCAGAGGCAATCTAGCTCAGGTTTGTTTTGGAAGACTTTGGTGAATTTCAAGCTGAAGCTACACCACTTCAGTGTGACAATACTACTACACTTGCCATCACAAATAACCCTGTGTTTCACCAGAAAAATAAGCATATTGATCGAAGATATCATTTCGTCAAGGATGCATTACAAAAAGGGATCATTGATCTGGTTTACTATCCTACAAATGACCAGATTGCAGATATCTTTACAAAGGCATTGTCTAAGGATCGTTTCAGCTACCTCAGAGACAAACTTGGAGTGAAATCAACTCAAAACTTAAAGCGGAGTGTTGAATTATAAGTTGTGAGCTGATATTATTAGAATAAGTGGTTGTTTAATTGGTGTACCCACTTTGCAAAATAATGCCAAGTGTAAAATTCTAATTTGTAAAAGGCCATGAGTGCCATGTGAGTTTTTTATCCTAGAAATTAGCTAGATGTGTGGCTGAGATCAAAAGTGATATGAGTTGATCCAGCTAAGGCTAACGGTTATGAAGTGCACATGTGTGTGTGCTCCATTTTTCCATTAAGAGAAATATATTCCTCTCTGCAAGTTTTACAGAGAAGAGAAGAACACTCATTCTTATTTTGCATCCTTTCAATTCCCTCTCTATTTTCATATTGTTCAACTTAGATAATTCAATCCCACACTAACAGAAACCCAGATAATTTGGCTGTTTTGCCCTCAGTGTTTTCTATACTTCCTGATAAGCCAATGCACCGGGACGATACTGGCGGAAGTCTCTTGACAATTGCCTTCCACATCGCTGTTGGAACTTCAACTCAAGAACATGTGTCTGCTCATCAACATGCCAATCTTATGTACTTGTTCTGGCGTCAACTGTGGTTTCAGTTGAGGAGGGATTACAATCTATAACCTACTTGCCAAATCTAAAGTCAGTGAGTTATTCAACTTCTGAAGTTTTTAAGTTGGTGTGCTAGAAATTCGAAGAAACTTCGATTGATTTTCCCATTATGTGGTGGAATTGATTTTTAATTTTTTTCACTTCAATGACTTTAGGATTTATTTTCTTCAAGGTTATGCTTTAAATTCCTTTTTGTTTATGATCTAGCTATGTCTACTTTATAGTTTATCTCCTGCAAGGTGAAGTAGCTCATAAAATAATGGGAAAAAAGCCATATAATAAGAAAAGGAAATTATAGTTTTGCACTTTTTTTTCTTCTTTCTTTATATCTTTGTTTATTTTTGTCCCTCATTTCTCCTTTAATTTATTCAATTAATAGGCCAAACACGACTAAAAGTGTGCATGGCGAACAAAGAATGTGAGTAACTCACTTCCCACAAGAAAAATAAGGCAAGGAGCATGACTATATACTATATATACATATATTGCACTAGAGATTAAATTTAATATTTCTCAATAGAGATTACATTATGAAATCTAACAACTATATGTTGTAAATTACAGACTCACACATAGGTCTGGCAAACGGGTCGTGTCTGTTGTATTCGTGTCGTTTTCGTATAACACCTGTTATTTTAACGGGTCGTGTCGTGTCACACCCATTATTTTAACGGGTCCTTAACAGGTATGGTCACTTTACCCAACGAGTAGAGTGACCCGACCCGTTATGACACGTTATGACCCGTTAAGAAAAATATATATATATATATTTTAAATTTCCTCATACCACACATTGCCACATAAATATTACTTCAAAACATTAAAACATTTGTTGTTTAAGTACTATATCTACACCTAAAAATAATACTTTTATTAAGCATATAACATAAGATTTTGTGATATCCACATCCACTAGGGTAAATATTTTAAATTGAAGATCGAATTCATTCGTTGTATTCATATAGGGTCAAGGAGTGTAGCTGTAAAAAATTCATCAAAATCGAAGTTAAAATAACCGTTAAATCGTGATTTTTTGTTTATAACCGTCAAAAAGCTTTGTCCCGTTACTTGTTCTCTGAATGTTTGTTTTTTGTGATTTTTTGCTGATGTGATCTCGAAACATATACAAATAAGTTTGACGGTTGTGATCGTTGAAATTAGTTTCGGAGAATTCGTATCCCATCAAAATGATAGATTGACTAACACTTAAGAGTTTATTTATACTTTCATTAAGTATAACATAAGATTTTGTGGTATCCACTTGTGTAAATATTTTAAATTGAAGATCGAATTCATTCATTGTATTCATATAAGGTCAAGGAGTGTAGTTGTAAAAAATCATCAAAATTGGAGTTAAAATAACCGTAAAATCGTGATTTTTCGTTTATAACCATCGAAAAGTTTTGTCCCGTTACTTTATCTCTGAATGTTTGTTTTTTGTGATTTTTTGCTGATGTGATCTTGAAATATATATAAACAAGTTTGACAGTTGTGATCGTTGAAATTAGTTTTGGAGAATTTGTATCCCATCAAAACGATAGATTGACTAACACTTGAGAGTTTATTTATACTTTCATTAAGTATAACATAAGATTTTGTGCTATCTACTTATGTAAATATTTTAAATTGAAAATCGAATACATTCATTGTATTCATATAGGGTCAAGGAGTGTAATTATAAAAATCATTAAAATCGGAGTTAAAATAACCGTTAAATCTTGATTTTTCGTTTATAACCGTCGAAAAGCTTTGTCCCGTTACTTCCTCTTTGAATGTTTGTTTTTTGTGATTTTTTGCTGATGTGATCTCGAAACATATACAAACAAGTTTAACAGTTGTGATCGTTGAAATTAGTTTTGGAGAATTTGTATCCCATCAAAACGATAGATTGACTAACACTTAAGAGTTTATTTATACTTTCATTAAGTATAACATAAGATTTTGTGGTATCCACTTGTGTAAATATTTTAAATTGAAAATCGAATACATTCATTGTATTCATATAGGGTCAAGAAGTGTAACTGTAAAAAATCATCAAAATCGGAGTTAAAATAACCGTTAAATCGTGATTTTTTGTTTATAACTGTCGAAAAGCTTTGTCTCGTTACTTGATCTCTGAATGTTTTTTTTTTGTAATTTTTGCTAATGTGATCTCGAAACATATACAAACAAGTTTGACGGTTGTGATTGTTGAAATTAGTTTCGGAGAATTCATATCCCATCAAAACGATAGATTGACTAACACTTAAGAGTTTATTTATACTTTCATTAAGTATAACATAAGATTTTGTGGTATCCACTTGTGTAAATATTTTAAATTGAAAATCGAATACATTCATTGTATTTATATAGGGTCAAGAAGTGTAACTAAAAAAAATCATCAAAATCAAAGTTAAAATAATTGTTAAATCATGATTTTTCGTTTATAACCGTCGAAAAGCTTTGTCCCGTTACTTGATCTCTGAATGTTTGTTTTTTGTATTTTTTGCTGATGTGATCTCGAAACATATACAAACAAGTTTGACGGTTGTGATTGTTGAAATTAGTTTCGGAGAATTCATATCTCATCAAAACGATAGATTGACAAACACTTAAGAGTTTATTTATACTTTCATTAAGTATAACATAAGATTTGTGGTATCTACTTGTGTAAATATTTTAAATTGAACATCGAATTCATTCATTATATTCATATAGGGTCAAGGAGTGTAGCTGTAAAAAATCATCAAAATCAGAGTTAAAATAACCGTTAAATCGTGATTTTTCGTTTATAACCGTCGAAAAGCTTTGTCCCGTTACTTGATCTCTGAATGTTTGTTTTTTGTGATTTTTTGCTGATGTGATTTCGAAACATATACAAACAAGGTTGACGGTTGTGATCGTTGAAATTAGTTTCGGAGAATTCGTATCCCATCAAGTTCAATGGTGTGTGTCTATATATAGATATATATATATATATATATATATATATTTATTTATTTATTAAGTAGATTTAAATCTATTTATTTTGTACGTATAATTGACCAATACACGGAGTAGTACATCACGTGTCATTATAAAAATAGAGGCATATGTCATATGTGTGATAAAAAGTTAATAACTTAAAATAAAAAATAAAAAAATTTCTCACCACTTCTATTAATTTGCATTTTTCCCTCTCTTTTTTGTTTCTATTTCAATTTTTCTTATAATTTTCACTTTTCCCTGCAGCAGCTTACTCATCTTTTCCTAATTCCCTCTCTTTTTTATTTCCTTTTCAACTTTTCTGATCATTTTCATTTTCCCTCATTTTTTCTTCAAAAATGGCGGCATGAAATGGAATTATCAATTATGGAATCAAATCAAAGGATGCATATTAATTAATAATTATTATAGTTTTTATAAAATTTAATTCAAAATTTAATATATATATATATATATAATTATTATAGATAGTTAATATTTTTGGGGTATAATTATTATAGTATATATAACTATTATAGTTAATTTAATATATATATATATATTTATTATAGTTTTTAGGGGTATAAAATTGTTAAATTAATATATATATAATTATTATAGTATTTTTTTAGGGTTATAAAATTATAAAATTAATATTCTGCTTATCGTGTATCGTGTTACCCACGTGTATACCCAAATCAACCCGTTATCTTAACAGGTGCTTATCGGGTTAGCCGATAACGACCCGATTCGTTATCGTGTCGACCCGAATACCTGTTAATTTCGTATCGTGTCGTGTCGTGTCGGGTTATCAGGTCGTGTCAAGAATTGTCAGGCCTACTCACACATGTACATGCCGAAAAAGGGAGGCAGCTTTATTAGTTGCAGTATTGAGCTTCCCCAATGTTGTTGACATTATATATACAGAAGCTTGGTAAATACATGTAATTAAGCCCTCTTGAATTTTTAAGTCTTTGTTGATGAGCTTCGGTCTTTGCATATCTTTTACCCTGTATGGTGTTTAGGCTACTACGTTTGTAACCCTTATTCCATTGTTTAATGGTATGTAGTATTTAGTTTTATGTGCGTTGAATTCGCTTGATTTGAAATGGAAGTATATTTGCCAAAAACTCGGCTAGCACTTTTCGCAACAGAAATGTGGGGATTTTTTATTGCAATATGTATTCTAAAAATGCCGCACCATATTGGGAGCAATCTCATTAGGGGCCTAATGTGGTCTCCTAATCACTTATAGATTGTTTGGAAATCCAACTGGGATTTGGAATATTTACTTCTCATATCTTGTGCCCACTAAGGTTTAGTGAATTTGAGTAATATGGGCAAAAGGGTTTTCTATTCTATTTGAACTTAATTTAAGGAAATATAGATGCATAAGGGTTCCTAGTATGCTTATTAGGGGCGGATTCTATATAGTGTTTTGTACTGTGTATAACTCAGTGTCTGTATCAGCACTACTCGACTTATAAAATAATACTCTCCATTTGGTATCATAATTTGGGGTTTTTTGAGTAAAATATCATAACCAACAACCTCACCCTCCCTCATCACTGCAATGCTAAACAACGTTTGGCTGCCAGTATTGTAATGCTAAATATATTATTTCAAATTTAGAGAGAAATCAATGAGAATATTGTACCTGGACAAAGTTTTTTTAGGTAAAATATCCATTAATTATCTGGCCAAATAAATTAGTTCTCACGAGATTATATTCCTTTTCTGGTTAAGTTATCCGTTGACCACAAACATTTTGCACCTGAGGCCCCCCAACTTTTATTAGAGTGGCAGCAAACTCCTTGTCCCAAAACCCTAAGTAAGTACTTTTCACCTCGCAGTGTGACAAGAACTCCTACCCTAAATCTCTCCTTGGAGTAAGTCTGGAAACAGATCTACTCAGTTTCGCTCACAGTTATCATCTCCAAGCGTATGGCATGTATTTCATAACCACTTCTTTATTATTTTCTTCAAGTTTAATTTGTTTATGTTAACTTTTTAGGTTTAAACTCATGGATTCATGTTTTCTTTGGTGTATGCAAGTTATTACAGTTGAAAATGGCTGCATGGAGAAACACTAAACACACTCCTATTCCAAGCACCGAAGCTTATGAGTATCTCAAAAATGTAAATTCTTCTGCGAAATTTAAAGCAACAACATCAGATCATGAGGTCCAACGCGTTTTGAAGTAAGTTTCTTTGCACTAAGCTAGAGAGAGCATAAGAAAGAGACGCACATATCTATGTATACCATATGTATATAGGCTTCGCTTGGTTGTTCACTTTTCTAGGTACTTTTTTTGGGTTTAGTTTGATGTCATTATTTAACACCATGATTTCTAATGGATTTTAGAGTTTTTGTTTTCTTCAGCTTTATAAAAGTGTGTGAAGCTTCAAGCAGTGGTACTCCTAAGGTAGAGGCTTACAGCGATTCAGGGTTAAACCTTTGGGTCGATTTAAAGGTATTAAGTAAATTTTAAAACAAAAAAAAAATTGAATAAATTTAAACAAAAACTAAAATACTGGGGTTTGTGATACATTGTTTTATACACGAGTAATGTCATTTAAACATTCAAGACTTACCTCATTGTTGACATACTCTTTTATTTGTGTGTGTCTATAGGAGCACTCACATTTTCTAGAGAGTATATTAGCAATGATGTTTTTTTTTTTTTTTTTTGGTGACTGAATAATATTACTAATTATATTGTTGAGGTCACATTACTACAGTTAGTAGAGCATACCCAACTTGCAGTGTCTCAAATGAGTTGGATCTGTGGCACCACATTTTGTTACACAATTTTTTACATATGTTTTTGACACAAACAATTCAGATTGTTAAAATACATTATGAAGTGGGCCCCACAAAAACATGTGTAAAAAATTGTGTAAAAAAAGTGGTGCCACGAATCAGCTTCCATTCTCAAAATTAATTAGCAAAATAAATAAATAAATAATAATAACACTAACATTACTGTTTATATATTTGTGGTCTGTATTCATGTTTCCTTTTGCAATTTGACTACTTCGATTGGAATATGGAGAGTTTGACAATCTCATCAAATTAACTATCTACCCTTACCATCATTTTGTGTTCTCGTTATATTCAAGTTCCATTTTACTTTGAGCTTTTGTTTGTTTTCGTTTTGTTTTACTTAACTCAATATTCAACCTTTTGGCTAATTTTCAGATAAATAGCACTCCAAAAGATGATTTATATGATGGGGACTTGCCTCAACCTACTGCGCCCCGTCAAAGGTCACCAACACAATATGATTTAGATCTTAACGACTTGCCACACCGCACCGTGACACCGCAATGCTCATCAATGCAATATGATTTAGAACATAGGGTCTTGCCTCAATCTACTGCATCAACTCAAGGTTCAACACCAAAGTATGATTTCGATCTTAACGAATTGCCTCAATCCACTGCATCCCCTCAAGGTTCATCAGCACAAGTTAAACTCTCAGATTTGAGGTCCCATCAAGACTCACATGTTGAAGAATCCAAGAATATCCCAAGTGGGATAAATTGAAAAAATATAATATAATTTGATATATGATAATGAATGATTCTACATCTCTGTTTTTTTCCTTTTCTTTTAATACTAGTCATAATTGTACTGAAGTCTCTTGTAATAAAATTATACATCTGTTGTATTGTGCGAGTGGTAAAATGCATGTTAAGGGTCATATGAGTGTCATTAGTGGCGGGGCATTACCCATCTCTTTGATTTTTGGTCCTCCCAAGACTCATCCATATCACAAGTCCAACTCACCGATTTTGGTTCGCATACACTTGTAGGAAGCAACTGATCAGTTGAACACAATCAAAATCATTGAACTTGCATCTTACGCTATGCAAGAGCTCTCGACACTGGCTTGGTCTGAGATCCTCTTTGGAAAGTTGACAAAGAAAGCATTAATACTTAAATTGTAAGTGATGTCAAGTATATACGACTACATAAGGCAATGAAATCTTAGGACCCGTTGATATCCTATTTAAAAAAAATTATCATTTCTAAAAACATTTCTTAAGAACAATTTTCTTTGAGATCCAAAAACTTATTTGGCATAAGATTAAAAAAAAATTAAATCTTAACAATTTAAAAAGAAAAGGAAAAAATTTCAACCTACAACAACTCCAAAATGGAGTCGGGAAAATTCAACAGGGGAGACAGATACGAAGACAGAGGGTCAGAGCTAGAAGAGGGAGAAAAAAATGAATGAGAGAGAGTAACATATTAGAGGAGGGAGAGAGGAGAGCAAGAGTGAGAAGAAAGAAAGAGAGGAGAGAGAGAGGAGAGAGAAAGGATAGAGTGGGGGTGGGCACAGTGCAGTTCGGTGCAGTTCTACCCCTAAATCAAAACTCGAACCGAAAAATATCAGCAGTTCGGTTCGGTGCAGTTCCGCTTAATGTATTACTAAAATCGTACGGTTCGGTCTACACCGGTTTCGATTCTATTCTTTCCGGTTTATGGTTCTGAATACTAAATTATTTGAACACCAAATCACCATGCATTCAAATTATTCATGGCACAAATCTTCAAGAATTGTACAGTAAGTTTTCACAAAGGGGTTTGGCCAAAAAGAATAACTACCTAATTTTCATTTGGATTATCCCTTCAACTATTTCACAAGCAGTCCACATTAAAAAAAAAATTCTAGTTCTTTTGTCAAGAAATTGGCATAAAGTTTATGTAAAAAACTTAGGAAAAGCGATGAAACAAAATATTCTTCAACTAACATGAGATCACATATCCAACCAATAGGACAACATTGCAATAGATGCACCCGTTTCCTCTACTCATAGAACACTAGACCAAAGCAATGACACTCCTCTTGGGAGAATTCTCAATTTAAGGTAGCCACTGATATTTGTTTTTATATAATAGAGTGCAGACATTCCTTTTTTCCAAATGGCAGCGACAACTCAAAAAGTGCAATCAAGTGAGGTCGGCTGTGTGAAACTAAAATGGGAGAATGGGGATGTGAGGCCGTGAGTGAGGTGAGAGGGTGAGGTGAGCGAGCCCTAATTGGATTGGTATCCATTGCTTTGCAACTTGGTGAAACTAATTTTTCAATCTATTATACCATGATATGTGTGTGTGTATATAATTTATTTATTTATTTATTATTAGTAAACGGTTCGGTTCGATTCCAACAGGTTGTTCATTCGAAACCAAAACTGGAATCGATTTGAAACAGTCTGATTCGGTTTTTGATTAAAAGATTACTTTTCTGGTCAACATGGTTCTTTTCGATTTTTTTTTCATACGGCTCAATGTGGTTTGGCGGTTTTTATGCCCACCCCTAGGACAGAGTAGAAAAAGAGGGTGAGGAGAGACATATAAGATAAAGATATAAGAGTTTGACTTTAAAATTCTCAAAACTCACTTTTGGTATTTTTAAAAAGTATGTTATTTTTTAAGTTGGCCTCGAATTCAATCTTTAAAAAACTTCTAGCAAATAGGAATTCATGACTTGAATCTGAAAAATTAGTTTTGAGCTTAAAAAGTTGAATTAAAATATAATAACAAACGTGCCGTTAAATTCTCCTAGTTTTGGACATTAAACCAAAGGAATTTGTACCAAATCGTATTAGTACTAAATCATCACGAGAAACTGAGTATTTCTATATGAGGCCGTTTAGTATTATTGAACTCCTAATGGGTTTGGTGTGTTCTCCTTTTATAAGATTTCATCAAGCAACACATTAATAACCTTGATATCTATCTAAATGGCTTTCAAACTTGATTCCTCACCAACCTTGACCAATCCAAAGTCAGATATCTTTGGGAAATAAGAAATTTATCTTGTCCAAAAAAAGTACTAGAAAACTATATATAATATATTAATATCTGATTATCTAGTAAGTTAAATAAGATAGTCAATATCAAGCTAGAACCCGAAACGTGCTCACCTATGACCAATATGGGTTGGCCCCACTCGTTACATACTTCTATAACCTAATTTTTCGAAAAAAAAGTACCTCTAAAATGGAATTAATAAAGTTTAATGTTGTTTGTGCACATCACACAATTTGTATTCGACTTATGTGCTTATATTGTACTATTTTATGTGCTAAAGATTATGGAAATGGATGAATTCACACATAACAATTACCATGCCAAGAAACTATTTAACTTTTCTTTCAGTAATATTTCTAAACAGAAAAAAGAAAGTTTATATAGGGTAAGTATGTTTGAGCATTAGGGTTAGTTCTGTTGATAATCTATCAAGTACTGTGCCATTTTCTCTCTTTTCTGTTGTCTCCGCGCTTTGAATAAGGATTGATTAAATGAATTTCATGAAAAGGTGCACATGAAGAAATCGATATTACTTTAGTCGCCCCCTTTCAAACAGGTTTGAAAACATTTCTTCATCATCGCATTCATCTCATTATTTGATGAGGGATTTGGGTCTGAGACGAACTCTTCAACATTAGCCCTGCCTTCAAGCATGCTCACAACTAAGGTATGGTTATGGTAGACCTAAGTTTTGAAGTGACATTACAGTAAGAGACAACCACATTGATTGTAACCATCATCTATTTTTTGTTGAAGTTTGAGCCCAACTTTGGATCCACTAAGTTCATCAAATTCTCATCCAATTTTAGTATATGTACCTTAAAACATGAAAGAAACAAAAGAAAATTAAGATTTTTATCTTTAGAAATAACTGAGAGAACTTTGAACAAAAAAATAAAAAATAAAAATATAAAAGCCTTCTATCTAGCTTGTAAACAGCATCAACAAAATCAAAATTGAAGTTCAATTGAGAAAGTTACCCAATCAAGAATATAAAAGCCTTCTGCGTTTGTCTATTAACTTCAGTTCTTCTCCTCACTAATTACCTCCAGTATAGGAATTTCAAAGCTATAAACATCCGCTTTATCAATTAGACAACTCGAATTGCAAATTAAATCATGAAATAATGCAATCGTTTAGCTTAAGAAATTACAAACAAAAAATACTATTGAGATTTTAAAAAAAAAAAGAAAAAAAAAAGGTGTTTTCTTCTAATTAGTAGCCTTGATATCTCTGTGAATGGCCTTCAAACTTGATTCCTCACTAATCTCGGTCAATCCAAACTCAAATGTCTTTGGGAAATAAGGAATGTATCATCTCTAAAAAAAGTACTAGAAAACTAAATACAATATATTAATATTTAATCATCTATTAAGTCAAATAAGATAGCCGGGCTAGAACCTGAAATGTGCTCCCTTATGATTAATCTGGGCTGCCCGACCCACTACGTACGTACTGCTATAATCTCTTCTTCTTTTTTTAAATGGTACCCTGAAAATGAAATTAATAAGTTTAATGTTGTATTGTGCACATCACACAATTGTAATCTACTTATGTGCTTATATTGTACTATTTGATGTACTAAAGCTTATGGAAATAGATGAATTCACACATAAATATTACCATGCTGAAAAACAATTAACTTTTCTTTCAACAATGTTTCTAAACAGAAAAAAGAAAGTTTATATAGGGTAAAGTTAATGATTTACGAGCATGTATGTTTGAGCGTTAGGTTTAGTTATGTTGATAATCTATCAAATACTATGTCATTTTCTCTCTTTTTTAGTGTCTCGGCGATATGAATAGGATTGAAAATATTTCTTCATCCTCAGATCCATCTCATTATTTGATGAGGGATTTGGGTCTAAGATAAACTCTTGAACAGTAGCCCTGCCTTCAAGAATGCTCACAATTGAAGGCATGGTGAGCCTAAGTTTTGAAATAGCATTAGAGTAATGAAGAGGCACATTGATTGTAACCGTCATCTCATCTTTTGAAGTTTGATTCTAACTTTGGATCCACTAGGTTCGTCAGATCCGCATCTGATTTTAGTACATGTGCCTTAAAACATGAAACGAACAAAGCACAC
The DNA here is from genome assembly GCA_963580275.1 of Crataegus laevigata. Lineage (NCBI taxonomy): Eukaryota > Viridiplantae > Streptophyta > Magnoliopsida > Rosales > Rosaceae > Crataegus > Crataegus laevigata. The sequence goes on from OY756946.1 coordinate 9,424,834, forward strand.
TAAGTTATTTACCTTTAGAAAAAATCAAGAGAACTTTCAACAAAAGAAAAATATAAAAGCCTTCTATCTAGTTCTAAACAACATCAACAAAATCAAAATAGATTTCCACCCAATCAAGAATATAAAAGCCTTTTCGTTTGTGTACTGACTTTAGTCCTTCTTCTCACTAATAACCTCTAATACAACAATTCCAAAGATATAAACATCTGTTTATTGGTCAAATAACCCCGAATTGTATATTCCAGTGTCATATATTCACTCCAAATTAAATCATGAAATTATGAAATTGTTTAGCTTAAGAAAATACCTTACAAAAGTAGGGTATTTTTCTCTTAATTGAAAGCTTCAAATCAATACAATAGTTGTACATATATGCAGTAATACAACTATATTGGAAGGACAAACATAAGAAGATGGGTTAAAATATAGACTCACAATGTTCTGGCAATACAGGTGCTTATGTGGGTTTTGACCCCTTCATCAAGTTTGGCCATTCTAATCTTTGGATTAAAATTTTCATCAAGCAACACATTAGTAGCCTTGATATCTCTAAGAAGGACCGTCAAACTTGATTCCTCATCAAGCTTGGTCAATACAAATATAGACATATTGAGAAATAAAGAATTTATCTTCTTAATAAAATTACTAGAAAACTAAATATAATGTATTCATATTTAATTATCTATTCATTTGAATAAAAAAAGCCAATAACCGGCTTAAGCCCAAGAAGTGCTCCCCGATGACTAATCTGGGCCAGCTGGAACCACTATGTATTGCTATAACCTCATTTTCGAAAGAAGTACGTCTAACATGGAATTAATAAAGTTTAATATTGTATCTTGCACTTCACACAAATGTATTAAATATCGATGATATCGGAAATATAGATAGTCTAAAAACACGGAAATTTCGATGGAAATATCGGGATATTATCGATATCGATAAAAATTGAATAAAAACCACGGAAATTGTAAGAAAAACTTGGAAATTTTTATTGAAACTTTGCAAGATGTTTATTTAGTCAACTATCTATTAGTTTATCACAAAAAAATGGAAGGAAATGCATTGCATAATGGATTTAACTGATTTAAATTCATATAGCGAGCTGGCAAACATTGTGTGACACACCCCGACCCAGGGTCGAAGCGTGCTGGCCGTCACGTGCGAGTGACGTAGCCAAAAACGTCAGCGGAAGTAATTTACGCATGAAATGCAGTAGTGAAAGTCAAGTGAATAATATACATATGATAAAAGGTGATATCGAAAGAAAGTGTGATAGTGAAAGGTTACAGAGCCGATCCTAGGTGCAGTCGATTAAAACAAACGACGGAATTACTAAGGAAAACCCTACATCAGTGGTGGTCTGTCAGAACTGCCTTGATGCCTCTATAGCCGTCCACGTCGTGATTACCTAGAACCTGGAGGGGCGCAAAACAGAAAATGTGAGTGGGCAAAAACAAATACTTTCAAAAATCGTTTCACAAAATCCTTAAATAACCCCTCGCTGTAACACAATATAATTTTCCCAGAAAAATAGTACGTATATAAACTTATGTACAAAACTCGTCTCAGAATCAAAACTCAATTATCAAATCTCAATGATAGGCCATGTCGATGTACCAATTCAGCAAAATCATCATCATCAGTCAGGTAATAAAATCAGAAGTATCCCTAATGTAATGTCAGCCGGAGTCACCTCTAGTGACCTGTACGGCTGAACCTATAGCTCATCCATCATCCTCAATCACTATCAATTATTATCCTGCACACGAGTCGGAACCACCTATCGTGGTCTGTACGACAGGCTAGGTGTATAATATTACGCTCAGTGCTACGATCACGTGAAAGCTGTGCAACGAATCGCGGGTCACCTACGAGTCGGAACCACCTATCGTGGTCTGTACGACAGGCTAGGCACCTGCCTTGGATCCAAGGTGAGCGTACGGTGCGTGAGGTGAACGATCACGTGAAGGCTAGGCCCTACTCTGGCAGAGCACTAACACCCGAGGTGCAGGTGATGAGCTAAACCACTATCTATCATCATCTCAACACTATTATCGAACTTACCTGACTTACCTGGCCGTCCTCGGCATCGGAGCATAGCAAATGCAATCATAATCATATTTATAAAAATATAATTGGCATACGACATGGCGATATAATTATAAAACCATTTCCGTTTATAAATCATGCAAGTTGCGTTTCTGGGAAAAACGCCAATATTATAATATATATATATACTGAAAACAAAAGCCCACTCACTGGTATGTCGACGGGTCGTATCCCCCGAGCCTAGAATGAATGCGCTCGTCCTTTGGGTACGTCTCACCTATATGTGAAACAACTGCAAAACGGTCATTAATAGCACATAACCGAACTACGTAATTAATTTTTCATACGAAGGTCAATTTTGGTATTTGAATATACCAACGCGACCTACACGACGTCACGAGCGTCGTGATATTTTTAAAATAATTTTTGGACACCGCACGCGCCGCCACGCGCCGGCCAAGGCACGGGCAGACGCGCCGGCCACGCGCGGCACGTGCCTCGCACGCGCGCCTGAACCCTAACGGCTCAGGAATATTCCGTTATCTTCTAACGGATTCCGTTAGAAATAACTGACGGCGTGAGGAATATTCCGTCAACTTTGACGGAATATTCCGTCACCCCTTACCTCCAGCTCCGGCGACCGTCGCCGGCGCCGGCGCCGGACTGGTTTTTCCGACGACCGGATTCCGGCCAAAACTTCAAACCTTCATAACTCACTCATTTTTCATCCAAAATTCGTGAAATTTATACCAAAATGCTCCAAATTCAACGTAGAATACATTTGTACCTTTAAATCCTTCGAAAAACTCCTAGAAATTCCACTGGAAAATTCCTTCAATCTCGGCCACCCTCGAAACCGATGATCCCGACGTCCCACAAGTGCAAACGAGGTGTTCCGAGACTCTAGAGGACTCCTAGAACATCCCTGTGATCTCTAAATCAATTAAAAGCCTCAAAATAAAAAGTTCAGGAACAGTATTGTTAAGAAGTGCTCGGGTTTCCTAAGTTCTATAATGTCCCGAGCCAAACCAAGACCAGCAGGGTACTCACCACGTCTCAGGGAACACGATTACATGATCCTTGGAGTCGATCTGTGCCTTGTTCAAGTGCGGTGTGATTGTCCGTACGAAACAGTGAGGAGAGAGTGAGAGAGTGTTCGAGAAGGAGAGAAAACAGAGATGTGTACGTGTGTGCATGTGTGGGTACGTGTGTATGTATGTTAAATATCAGCCCAATTTTGGGCCTAAGTGATTAGGGCACCCAAGCCCACAACCAAATCCAAAACCATACCCTTTTCCGCGTGTTCGAGGGTAAAAGCGTCATTTCACGTCAAAGATTTGGAAATTTTGGAACGGGATGTCACATTGTGAGTGTAGAAAATATCTAAATATTTTAGCATATTTTCACAAAAATATAAGTGATATGGTGGTCAAGGTGTTGAAGGAGTAAAATAGGAGGGATTCGAATCCCCTTGGTGTTTTTTAAAATATAGAAATTTAAAAAACACGGAAATTTCGATGGAAATATCGATGACATCGGAAATATCGATAGTCCAAAAACACGGAAATTTCGATGGAAATATCGGGATATTATGAATATTTTAGACCTTGCACACAATTTATATTCTACTTTATGTGCTTATATTTTACTATTTTGTGTACTAAAGATTATGAAAATAGATAAATTCACACGTAACATTTACCATGCTGAGAAACTTATTTAATTTTCTTTCAACAATATTTCTAAATAGAAGAAGAATATTTATAAATGAAGTAAAGTTAACGATTTATGAGATGGTATGTTTAAGCGTTAGGTTTAGTTATGTTGATAATTTATGTCTTCAGGGCCGAATTGTCAATTGTGTTGTAAACCCTTTATTTTACAGTCTTTGTTAGAATATTTGCTAGTTAATCGCAATCTTAGTGTCAAAATACAAGTCTATCATCGAACTAGGTTCAAACCCAAAGTCCATTAACAATTTCTTTTATCACAGAATCTAACACATTCCTTTATCCATTCCTCCATACTCTTCATCTACATTCGAATGAGCTATCACTTTATATTCCTTACTTTGCTAAAGTTACCAAATTACTCTCAACAAAAATAGAGTAACTGGATGTAGATTTTTTTTTAGGGAACTTTAACGAAAAGCTCTCGATACTGTTCACTTTAACGAAAAACCACATTTTTACACTAAAAAGTCAATCCTGGTACTATTCACTTTACCCTTTATTTTGTCCTTATCGTTAAAACTCAAAGTTTTCAAGCCCTTTTCGTTAGTTTTCCTTTTTTTTTATGAGTTCTATTCCTTGCCCAATCAACATCAGTGTAACTTCCACATTCAAATAACCATGCTTTGAAACACGAGCCTCACTTGGAGCTGATTTCAAGCCTCACTTGGAGCTGATTCCAATCAACATCATGTGTTCTTTAGTGGGAAAGTGCAAGAAATAACTCTATGACATATGCAATGTTCTATCCTGTATGTGACAAATAAATCACCCTCCCACCATACATTTTGTATTGTTCTTAATTAGCCAGAACTTGGTCGTAATATTCTTTAAGTGATGGTTCAAACAATCAGTGAATTTGTGAATTTGTAATCAAGCATACATGTTACTAAAGTTCATATTTCTATCAACAAACTCACCACTATTTTCCAAAAATATTTGAGTCTTCTGACATCCTTTATCTCAAACTCTATTTCCATGTATTCCTTCAGTCAATGTATTTCTTCATCATTATTAAACGTAAGAATCATGCCATCAACATAAATGATCAAGACATTCACTTTACGTCGAGATCGCCGTGAAAAAAAAATAGAAAATTTCATTTCAATTCCTAACTAAGATTGATTTTTCAATAATACCATATGTAAGATTAAAAACTAAAAATAGTCATCCATGTCAGATTATAGTATTCCATGTCACATTTAATCATTTTTTAATAAATTTATTGCATTTTTAGTTTCCTTACTTACCCTTATTACTCTCTTAAAACCAATTAGAGAAACAAATATATAATTAATTTTTCAAGAATGCTTAATTAACTAGATCCATAATTAATATGTTTGTTATAACAATAACATTACCATAAATCTCCATGTGTTATCCCAATCAAAGAACCCAGATAACTCAGAAACCGTGATCAAACAACAAAAGCCAGAAAACTTAGAAACCAAAAATCTCGTTGTATTCGGAAGAAAGAAGAAAAAAGGGGCTTTTAGATGCCAAATTGACGGTGAATCCAGAGAAAAATGAAAAAAAAATACAAATAGAGAAAATAGAATGTGAAATCACAACTTAATTGACCATACCGAATTAATCGGACATATATAGTACCTAACCGACCATACCGAATGGATATGACCTAATTGATTGTACCTAAATGGTTTAGTTGCATTTGTATAGGTACTATGATTTAGGTGCATTTATATAGGCACTATGATTTAGGTTCATTCATATAGGTACCATGGTTTTGGTGCATTCATATAGGTACCATGGTTTAGGTGCATTTGACTTGGTACTATGATTTATGTGCATTTGACTTGGTACTATGATTTATGTGCATTCGACTAGGTTCTATGATTGAAGCACATTAGGACATGGTTTAAGTGCATTCGATTATGTATAATATATGATTTGGCTATTTATATTTCCTCTATGCTTTGAATGGTGATAATGAATAATTTAAAGTAGGTATTTGTTAATTCTTGTAACGTATCACTAATATATTTTTTAATTATGTTTATCATTTTAGAAAGTCAAACAATAATCAATGCCAAAAAATCTGGAGCAAATTAAAATCAAATATTTAATAGGGGCATTATAGGAACCAAAAAAATGCATTAAATATTTAAAAACAAGAAAATATAAATTTTAATATATAGCTGACATGGAAATTTAGTTAAATGACTATAATGAATATATAATCTAAGATAAGGTTTTAATTGAATTTTAATCTTTATCAAGGATTAAAATTGAAAAACCCCAAAAAAAAAATGTTCTTCACATCAAAATTAGCAACAAAGGTCGCTGTGAAGAAAAATGTTCTCACATCAAAACGTTCTTCACTTTTCGTCAGTGTACCTATTTTTCACAAGTCTTGCTTGTGTTGTTGTATCGATTCATCAACCTTGTGTTTGATAGTGAATAACCATCGGTATCTCACCATCTTGTTTCTTTTTAGTGACAAAACCATGTTTCATATATGTTCTTATCAAGCATGTTGATTTCTTTCTCCATTGCTTTCGTCCTAAACATTACGGACAACTATCAGGACTTTCCTTAGAAATATTCTCAAGAGATTAATTGTCTCGTCATGTAGTATTTCATAGGATGGAGAAGGAACGGGATTGCTCTTCGTCAACTGCGTAAGCATTTTTAGTCTCACTATTCTCTTAACTTTCCAGGATTTTCAATCCATCCGAGAGTGGCGTTCCCAAGATGTATGATTCCTCCAAAAGCAGTTTTCTTACTGTTTTCAGTCGATTAGATCCTTAAAAGAGTTGTGCTCTTAGTCCTATATAGACACTTCACATGGGTACAGTAAACACTAGAAACTAAACGATCACGCAACATATATAGACCACATCTCAAATAAAGGCGAGACACACTAGTATACGTACTAAAGATCAACGTGACCCACAAATGCGATTGTTCTAAAATTATTTATCAATGAATTAGTTAGGACTCGTTTGGAAATACTTTTTCAATTTCACTTGTGTTTTTACTAAGGATTTGTTTCAAAAACATTTTCAACAAAATTACTTTCAGTCATTTTAAAAGAACTTCCAAACAAACCATTTTGGCTTCCTTAAGTTTCACTTGATTGACTAGGATTCATAGTCCATATTTGGTGCAAGCAGGTAGACCTGGAATTCGTGCCGTGTTTTCTGTGTTCGTGTCGTTTTCGTGTCATACCCGATATCTTAACGAGTCGTATCGTGTAACATCCATTAAAATAAACAGGTAAAATGACCTGACCCAAGAATAAGTAATGTGACCCGACCCAAGAATAGGTAATATGACCCGACCTATTACCTATTAAGGAAAATATATTTTAAACCAATAAATAATCAAATGAAAAACATAATACTAAATAAGTATATACATACTATATTATCACATTCAAAACATAAAAACGCATTTGTCTTTCAAGTATTACATATTTACATAACCAAAATAAAAGTATAATTAAAATTAAAATTAAAAACATTAGAACATTACAAAATATCAAATGTTCAAAATATTGACAAAATTAAGGGAGTTATGTTTCAAGGTTTGGAATCTTGCACATTTTCTTACAATCAAACTCTTCAATTTTCATCAAACATCATGGGAAACGGTATTGGAACTTTGGTTTAATATATTGTCTTCAAGAGTTATATTAATGATATTTTCAGTGAAGCTTTCTACATTAGCACTCTTTTCTCATTTATCTTATGGCTATTGTTTAAGTAAAGTCTTTAATACTTTTTTAATTAATGTAGAAGTGTGAAAAATATGGAAAAATATATAAACGCTCGTAACGACAAGTTTTACAACTTTCGTAAAGGGCTTAACTTTGAAATGTGCCACTATAATCATATAAATCATAGATCAAAATTTAACCGTCAATTGTTATTTACATTTATGCCATTTTTTTCACCAATTTTTTTTTTCTTCAGATTTTCTTTTTTGAAAACATAATCTATTAGAAGATACGTGAAGATGAATGGTTCAGATCGTTGATATTATGTTCAAAGTTTTACTGTTAGTGAAAATATTGCTTGGTGTTTATAAAGTCTCTACAAACTATATAACATTGACTCACATTTCAATTAACCATAAATATTGGGACGTGATATTAAAATCTGAATTGTTCATCTTCGTATATTCCCCAGAAGATCATGTTTTCAAAAAAAAAAATTAAATGAAATTCAATATAAACAATAAAGCCTAAACGACAATCGACAGTTAAATACAAATTTAAAGTTTATGGATTATAGTGTCGGATTTCGAAGTTGACCCATTCACAAAAGTTGTAAAGCTTGTCACTACGAGTGATTGTATATTTTTCTTTACATTTCTTACACTTTTACAATAATTATTATTAATTTTATTACTTTTACACTCAAATAAAAAAAACACTATTGATGACGGTTTGGAGGGTTTTAAAAATCTAAACAATAATGTAAGTGTAACCATTGTCTACTGGAGGAATGACGAATCACAATTGTTTATATATTCTTTCACATTTTTCATACCTGTAGGGATGTCTTATTGCCTATACTAATACTATACTAGTTGATTTTAATTTTGGACAACATATTAAATAAAATTTATCATATTAATGATAATAAGAAACTCTCACAATGAAAATAAATAAATGAATAAAACTTTTTTTAACTTATATAGAATAATAATACAAAAATAAAAATTTAATATACAATATACCAATATATACAGTATGACTATTGTATTTTATAATAAATTTTTTAGTAATTAAACTTTAAAATTATAATTTATTTTTGTTAACGAGTCAAAATGGATTACCCAAGTGTTACCCGCATGTATACCCGTTAACGGATTCTTAATGGGTCACCCGATAATGACCTAATTAGTTATCATGTTGACCTGAACTCCGTTTTTTTCGTGTTGTGTAAGAAATTGCTCTACAAGCAGGGACTTAATGAAACTAAGTCAGACTCGCGAGCGCTTCGCTAGGGGTCTTAGCAAGAAACACCACCCCCCAACCGGGAAAAGGATGATTGCTAATAACGTCTCCTACACTTGCCTCGCCTCGCCTCGCCTCGCCTCAAGCTCATCCAGGTTTCTAGTCTGCTTCGCACCGTCCTCATAGCCTTCCAACAAGTAGACAATCAACGACTGACCTGCATTGCCGTCAAAACCCAAATCCCCAAAAGAAAGGATTTTTGAAAGAATGTTGGCGTTTCCATCGCGATAGATCTGCAAGCGCAACGACGGCCAAAAGTGGCCCAAATCCCCACTTCAACGACGACCGCTGCAAGCACAAAGCCCCACTTCAACAAGCTCAGACTCAAAATCGCAAAGATCTCGTCCAACCAAGCTTGATTATGCATTTTGGAGGAAAAATCTAGAATTTAATTGGAGAAAATGAGAAGGCAAAGTGTGAGACAGAGAAAGAGGTTGAAAAAGAAAGAGGTTTTGAGAGAGGACGAGTACTTTGGGGAAAAAAAGAGTAGAATTAATAATAAATCTGACACTGCATCGAACAGTTCACTAAGTCCATTTAATTTAGTCTATTTTAAGTAAGTCCAACTTAGTCTATCAAATTAGTCTAGTTCAAAATAGTATAGTGCAACAAACGTACTATACCTGTTTCGTAGGCTAAATGAGATTGAGCCTTAAGGACATGGGTAGGGATGGGTTATATGGCCTCTGTGTGTGTGGTTGGGCTACATAACCCATCATATTTTTCCTTATTTCGAATTTGTAGTCAATCCAGTCCATGTTACAGTTTTACTCACCAAATATTGGCTCGGCTACAAGTCCAATTTAATTAGAAATAACTCATCCTATCCTACCCACCAAACAGGCCTTATGTCTTCCAATGATTTCAGGTGCTTACAATAAATTTACGGACAAACAAAGAAAAAATGGAAATCATAAAACAAGAAACGGTTTTTTTTACAATGTTTAAAAAAATAATATAAGCAATTAGCTATAAGCAGAGTGGCTAATAAAGTTTACACATTCATAGAACCATATTGTACAAAGGCAATGTACAAACTAGAAGTTAGAACTACTATCGAGAGAACAAAGAACGAATACAATCTGTAAATTAAGACTTCTGATAGAAATTACAAAATACATACATCCTGAAAAAGATCCGCCGCCATTCATCATCTTCTTGGAAGAATATCTGAAAACAAAAAATCATGGAAGGGTGGACCTGCAAGAAGGTGAAGTTCGAATTTAGTAACGGATCTCTGCAAAACATAGCATAATTGCATTGAAGTATATGTTGTACTTAATCAGCACTTGGTAAAAGTATAGCGTAAAGGAACCAGAGTAACCAAATTTCGTAGGCAGTGTAACCACACTCATTCATTTCCCGCGTGTTTATTTACCATCTCTATTTTGTACGTTCATAATCCTAGCCCAACAACTACAAAGCCTCATCTCACTAAGCGAGTATTGGGAATATAAATAAGAAAGATCATTTTCAAAAGGCAACGGCACGTGATGGTGCTGATCAATTGACACATTGATTGACCCCCACACAAAAAAAAAAAAAAAAAAAAAGTTTCGATAAGGATCCTGACCTTCTTGTTCGCCAAGAATGTAAAATGGAACATGTGCAATCATCTTTGATGCACCATCACTCCACCTGACAGTTCCGCGGTTCTGCATTTGTCCATTTGAAGGCCGGGAAGGCCCCAATACAGACAAGGAAATTGCAGGTTCTGTCATTAAGCCCAAATAATCACGAGCCCGTCTCCAGACCCTCTCATCTGATATTCGAGAGCGAGCTACCTGGGGATACAAAACAATTTAGTGAACGTGAGCTGATGAAATAATTTTGACAGCATAATATACTTCTACATAACTCCACCAATCTCACTATGACACATAGGAGCTAAATTTTCTCTTAAGAAAATTGCAACTGAAAAACCACACATTATTCTAGCAAGGAAAATAGCTACGCTTGTGGTCAAATCTGAAAGTCAAACCTTGCCCAAGGAAAAATGTGCCCTAGGCAGCAATTCACGGTGGATGGTGGCCAACTTTGCAATGGCTGTAACAACAAAGCATAGAAGCCTTGATTGTGATGACTTTCGGTAAGTTTGATTATCAGAGCTAAAGGTTGATTCCTGTCCCAGGCCTAGACGACTTCACAAGAAAACAAAAGGAAAATAGAAATATCAGCAAACATTTAGTAGACATTGCTAAGGACATAAATGAGACACAAATCAAACAGCTTGTTTATCTCTTACCTAGATGAAAGGTTTTCGTACAAGAGTAGCTCTAAACTCTCAAAAAGCTCACGAGCTTCATCTTTGTGAGATCGTCCACCCCCGCCATGCTCTCCTATGGCCCAACACAATTGTAATGCCAACTCTGTCTATAGGAAAAGAAAACTGTAATATACTCCGACACAAACTACAACTCTGACAAGCTTCAAAACACAGTGAGGTGATCGACTGACCTTTTCTGGGCTGTCATAAGCTTCCCCAAGCCTGTCCATTATAGGCTTCTGTAAAGATTGAAATCACATTGTAAACTCTTTCAATGAAGAACAACAGAAAAGATCCGACAAGAAGATATTAATCAAATTAAACATGATCTTCTACTCGGTAAGTAACCAGTTGGATATTGTACTTTGGCTACTTTTCCCTTCAAACCATGAAAGGAATGAACCAACACCCACAATAACCAAAATCCATTCCTTCAACCTCCTATCTGGTCAAACTCGTGTATTTCTCTTTTCTACTAAGAATTTCTAATCACATAACCTGAGACCCGTGCCACCAACGGTTTCTAATGGATTTAAAAACATACACAGCTGAAAGAAATTGTATAATAATGATCAGAGGCAAAATGTGTTTGGGACAGTACCTTCAAAAGTGCAATAAAATCTGGAGAGCGCTGAAATGCGGCAAGCATAAATTCTAATAGCCTCTTACGAACCTATAGAATGCATAAATTTTAGAAATAAGATTATCCACTCATGACAAAGGATGATAAGAGGGCCAATCAGACTTTAGAGTTCACCGGAAAGATTCATGATATATAGCTGTAAATAATATTTCATTATATGAACTGATCACAATTACTTTCACACATTTCATAATTCGAAAAGCATCTTATCTTGCAGGACATGGACATAAATTATTTGCACAAAGGATACCAACAGATGTCAATTATAGTGAAAATGAGTATAGATGAAACGTAACACCAATATATACCAGGGTACCAGCAAATCAAGGATTTTTTTTTTTTGAAAGGAGCAAATCAAGGATATTGAAATGCAAGAAATAGTTTCCAATCATCACATTTGATCCCCAAACCCAAAGCCAGACCAACAATTACTGTATTTCATGTGACCCCTGACTCAACTGTAACCCAAGATCACAGAAAATGAGATCACTAAGGGTGTTGGTGTGATGCTGGAGAATGATCTTTTGACAATATCAAATCAAATCAAGTGCACATGAAGATTGGTCCACTTCCATGCATAAAAAATCATAAATATATCAATCTCCCATATTTTTCTGTCTAGGAAGCCAAAAAGTCACTACATCAAAAAACTCAGCAAAAGAAAACATAAATATATTTAAATGCATACACACCTCATAAGAAAAACTTCTGTCAGGAAATATTGTGGCATTTCTGGACATGAGTAGAGGTATCAATGCACAGACCAAAGCTGGAATAAAATAGAGAAAATAAATTTTTAGAAACAACGGAGTTTATACCAAACTCTAATGTAGGATAAGAGCTATACCACATACAATTATTGACATCACGCAGTGCTATAGCAAAATACACATCAAGAAACCGTGGTGTCATGTGTAGTATATTTTTCAGCCTATCAGATTGGGGAGTATTAATTACAGCCTGTAAAGTTGCAGCCATTGCAGGAGAGGTCCAATGGCGTTCCTGCAATACAGCATAAATAAAATCTCAGTATATTTTCAGTGTTCAATGTGAAATAAATTTTGTCATAACAAAATGCTACCAAACCATTTGTATAAACATGCTTAAATCTGATTTGGAAAATTGTCAGTATATTTTAAAGTCATGTTTAAAAGGAACAAAAAAATGTTTACCAGTAAGTCCACAACTCTACTTAATTCCTTGTAATTACAAGAAAACCGTGGTTTTATGTGGTCTTGCATTTGCACTCAGTTGAAATGATAAAAAGGACACATCAAAAGAAAATAAAGAAGACAAATACAAGTAAGTGAAACATAACTTTTATATACCTTAAAAGGAAAAAGTTCTACATTAAGATATGCAAATGGAAATTGAGATTCAGATAAAATATCCTTACAGCAATGCCATCATTTTCATCCTTTAGAAGGTCAAGGAACAGAGGATCAGCAACATCAATTGAACTGCTGTCCTCTGATTCAGAGTCTCCCCCTCCATCTCCTATTGTTGAACCGGTATAAGCTTCATCCATAAGAGCGAGCAGCATCTGCATCAACATATCAATGCGCATCTTTAATTGCATGGTTTCTAAACTTTTAGGTTAACACGTGTAATTTTCAGACGTCTAAAAAATAACCTCAGGAGCCGAACTCTTTTGCATTGATGCAATACTGTTTCCAACTAACGATCCCGAGCTCTTTTCAACCTTCTCCAATGCCACTACCAAAACTACCATAGTTGAAACAAAAAATGATAGATCTCAGGCTACTTTAAGAGGAAACTAAGAAAAACCAATTGAAAAAGGCTTAAAAGCACACCCGGCCAAGCCCAAATTACAGGGCAACCATGAACCAAAAGTTTTTATATTTTGAAAAAAAACAAAAAAAGTACACAAATTTGAAATAAAAGAACTCGATTCGGCAAAAACAGATAAATTAATAAGCCCATTATTTCACCCTTTTCTTTTAAACATAATGACTCTGTTCAAAAGTGGTAAGGCATAAGCTGAATGCTGAGACTTTGCACTTGACATATCAGCTTAACAACTTATAAATTTTATATGCTGGCTAGATAAATATTTCAGATCAGTTATGAAATATTTTAAAGATAAGGATCCAGAATCAATTAACTCCACACATAAGAGAAACAACAGATAAAAAACACATGTACATGCAACACAGTAAAAGCTTTATAAGGTAAAAGAAGCCAAGAGACAATGTGACATCAAAGAAATATGGTGAAAACAGAGGATAAAGGTGAACTGAATAATCATACTCACTTGGCAAGTCTACCAAAGCTGGAAATAATGGAAGAAATGACCCAGGGGACATCAACCCTGGAAAAACCTTCATAAATGACTTTTCTAACCTGCAGGGAAAACAACGAAGTGGACAATTATGAAATAAAATTCATCTATTTACTTCAAAGCTAAATGACAATAGAAACATAAAAAGAATCTTTGTAATGTGCATATCCACAAGCGTCTATCTTCAGCCGAACCATCAGAAGTTCAGAACTGACAACTTAGAAACATCATATGTAGGTACGTGTGTGTGTGTCTATCTTCAGCTGTACCATCAGAAGTTCAGAACTGACAACTTGGAAACATCATATGTATGTATGTGTGTCAGTGTGTGTGTTCAGAACTGACAGCTTAGAAACATCATATGTATGTGCATGTGCGTGTGGTATATAGATCTTTGAGCATGAGCACTAAGTCAAATTATAATTACTGTCGAACTCACTTTTCCCCATTCCATGCAATCAACTTTAACATCAAGGGAAAGAACTGCACAGAAGTTGTTAAGGTTAGAGATACATAATCCAGCTACTGAAAGAAATATTATGGTAAGATCCTGCAAGGCATAAAAGAGCAAAAAAAAAAGCAAGAATTGAATGAAAGCATATAAAATTCAAGATGAAATATTTGACCACAATGGGTCTGATTTTGTTTAATTCCTTCGGATATTTGAGAACCTTGATGAGGACATTGTCAAGCAGCAAGAACTTAAAAGACCTATGAAGCAAGACAAGTACAAATGCACAATAGTCTTGCATTCCACAGATAACATCACAATTAATGAGCATGGTCCAACTGTTCAATTTTGTGGCTTTCATATGTTGAAGCAGTATTTTAACTCAGACAGCATGTTCACTGACTGATTCTTTGTAATTTACATGTGAATGTGTGTATTGCAGTACATGAAAACATCACCACAATTGCTAAGTACCTCCACAACCTTTGCACAATATCAAAATAAAGACTTATGTCGTACATTTCTAATAGGTATACTACATAACAATTTTTATCATAAACAGAAAACCCTGCAAATATCGGTCATACCTGAGGCAGTAAGGTAGGGAAAGAAGTTAAAATCTTTTTCTTGTTGACGTTCAGAAATTCAAGGGTTGATTCTGCAACAACAGGATCTGCAAACTCACTGCAACCAGATTAGAAAAATTTGACATGTGATGGCCATCATATTTGTAGTTAGATTTGATAATTTTGATATAAGAAGAATGAAATCGAATGTAAGAATACAAGTAAGAGAATAAATGCTTATTCCAACAAAAAATGGCAAGTAGTGCAAATGAAACTTAGTTAGCCTGTCTTTTTGAAGTTTAACATTTGTAACTCTCTCTTCAAAGTACAAAAGAATCTAGAGAATAATTTCCAGGTCATTATACTTGCTTCTTGTTGTTGACTTCATAAAGCAACCTACAATATCCTTTGATAAGACATCATGACTTATGTCTGATTTAACATTTAAGCTGATAGATAGTAATAAAATTTTGGACGAGTCTGGCATGAGTCCATGTATAGAGTATACAGTTAAGAACATGTTGACCATCAAAACTGACATGAAAATACCAAGATGATCAAGGTTTTTATAAAGGAGGACAAGGTGAGCAAAGTGCGTCATACTTCTGTAAACCAATAAAAAGTACATCATTTTTCAGTTCATTTCCCTCGTCAATTGACCATTGGATCTTAAAATAGACCTGGGCCTCAGGTTTCACGGTTCAGTGAGTTTAAAACAACTTAAGTAACAAATAAAAATCTTCCTCACTTCCATTTCATCTTTAGTTACAGAATAACATAAGTTGCAAGTTAATCTTGCCACAATTTCTCTTCTTTTCCTATGGTAAAAACCAAGCAAATGCTAAATAACTTTCCATATCACACAACTAATGACTAGGTATATAATATATCAATATAGATAAAAGAAAAACTCAATTGGCACACAATATCATATACTTTTAATCAGCCTAGACACTAATCTCAAATGAAATACATCACTCACCGGCTCAAACATGAACGGAAAAATATCCTGAGACTGGGATCAGCATCATGTAGAACCATCTCCCCAAAGTCAAGGTAAAATTGAAGAATGGCCTGATAGAAAATCAGGGAAATTAAATTACGAGCAAGGGATATTAAAAAAGGTATTACCAAAGAAAGGAATGTGTGAGACGGCGGATATGACTGTTTACCACAACCACAGACATTGCTGTGTCAGTAAAATGTGATATCAATAAAAAACAAACTAATAGATTGGAAAACTGAATTAGCTATTACACTAACAGAAAATACAAGTTAGCTAGTTTACAGCATTAAATTTCATAAAATTATTTTTCAACTATATGCCTTTCATTCACTCCAAAAAAAAAAAAATTCGATTAGACACCGAAAGAAGAGATTCCCTTTTACATCTTAACTTCAACACCCCCTCTCTCAAACTATGAAACTGCTTCAGAAAATCCATCACATTATTGCTTACAAAAGCACATGCCCTAGAGAACAAGCATTCAGTTCTCATCCTGCAAGGGAAAGCTCAGACCTTAGGTAACTCGGTAAAAAGCACTCGCAGTTTACTTCCAAAACAAATCATACTGAATGCTTATGCATACAAAAGTCAAAGACTTAAATGGAGTTGAAACCTTAAGCATCACATAAATGCTCTGCCGGGTGCCATTTCTTGCGATTTGGCCCAAACAACAATAGAATGTTATTTAGAATGTGCGCTCGCTCCAATCGGTTGTTAAAGAGGATTCCCGGGATTATCTATATTGTGACTTTTGTAAACATCCCACATACCATTTTCCATACCATAAGTTCTAAAAACACTGTTTGATAAATTGATAATGCTCAACATTTGTTTTATTTTCCTAATCCTTTCTCAGCAATTAAACAAAATAGCGAAATTTGCAGTTAACAACATAGAGCTAAGTGAATAATAAACAAAATTAGGATAGCATAAATGCAACAAAAATACGACTCAAAATCCAAATGGGACCAAAAAAGGAACCAGCAGTAGAAGGCCAATGGAGGTTCGCGATTGAGACAGCGAAGCCACCGAGCGCTGAAAGAGTTTGTTAATCTGCGTGTAAACTCTCGCCACCAAATCCTCTGAATTCTCAGCTTTACACAATTCATACAGCTTCTTCACCTGCTCAACATTTAATCAAACAAAAAAGAACCAATTTTTTCCCTTTAATCAGAAAAATGAAAAGAAAATTAAGCTCATTTCTGGGTTTCCCTGCTTTTCAATTATTTTCTGGGGAAACAAACAGAAAATTAGGGAAATTATGAGATGCAGAGAGAGAGAGAGAGAGAGAGAGAGAGAGAGAGAGAGGGACTGACGGATTGGAGAAGAGAGGAGTCGGAAGCGGGATCGTTCGCGACATTGGAGTCTCTGGCACTGCTTGAAAGGGTTCTCAGATGCAACTCCCAATCGCCCATTTTTTTTCGTTTTTCTCAGAAAACGAACGATATCCGAAGTGTGTTGCTTTTCGTTCGTAGCAAAATTCGAATGGAAACTTTTTTTTTTTTTTTTTTTTTTTTAAATTACCGCGACTGCAGCAAAAATTTCATCAACTGGGCAAAAACGGCACGTCGTTCGCCATTTAAGAAATTACTCAACGAATAAAGACTAGTTAAGAGTTATGCTGGTATTCACCGCGGTTATCCGTCCCTTGTAATCATTTCCCACCCAGACTCATGGTTCTTCGGTTGGACAAAGAGACAAACCCGATGAATCTAAACCCAAACTTTTTTTGGACAATTTGGATAGAGTAATATTTTTTTTAAACATTTGATATTATTTGTATTAAAGTGAGTAAATAAGTTAAACTTCACAATAAGTTATTCATAATAATTTAATTTGAATTTGTTTTGTTAATAATGAAAAACTTCTCACTCAACTACAAGTAAAGAAAAATATCATTATAAAGTAATAATACTAAGTGGAAAATAGAGTAATGCTAACATCACTATTTTTTTATTAAAAAAAAAATTAAATCGCTTATGATAGTTGGTCTCATGTTTCTCTTATCAGAGAGTGTGTCAGTCTTGCGTTGAAAGCAATTTGTGAGGAACAAGTTCCTTGATATGGTGAGGTCCCGCTCCAATAATATAATATCATGTAAAGAGAAACTTACGCATGACATTGTGTAATTAAACTGAGACAATTTAATGTCAACAAACATGTTCTATGAAATTCTTTTGTTATTGATTTTGGATAAGGTTAATTGATTTCTTTTTTAAATTGAAAGGACCCATTTAAAATTAAGCCGACAATATAGGCGGAAGTCAAATGAGAAGAAAAACTTTGGAGTGAATTATATCTGGTGTGAAGTTCATGTTACGAAACTGGATAACATGTTCTATAAGAGCAATTGGTCAACAAAAATTTTATGAAGCTCTGTATGTGTTTTTTTAACTGTTTTGAATTATAAATTTTTATTTTTTTATCCAAAATTTAACTGTTAAAAAGTCGAGAGTATCAGTACTCCATATCGTTATAGATTGGGCAGTTTAGTCGGCCTTGTTTGGGCCCGAGCCCAGTCTTGTTTGAAGTCCATATTACTTTTTTTTTAATGTCAAAAAAATCCATATTACTGTTGATGATATATTTTTGGAGTCCATGTCACTTTACAACAATGATGGCTACGAGAATGAATTGAAGTTGATTAGGATTTGACTTTTAGACTTTCAAATTTGTCATGGATGTTGAATTTGAATATGTTTTTATTTAGAATTTGAATAATTTCTATGGTATGATAAGAACTGTGTGGAATATGCGAACAGCTGCCGCTAACTTTACATATATATTGCCACTTGTATGTAATTTTTCTTTGATTTAGGTGCAATACTATAAATAAGATTGAAATATTCTTAATATTGTAAGCTTTTATTTACCTAAAACTAAAGCTCCCAAGAAGAAAACCCCAAAAAAACAGTTCAGTATTAGATGGTTTATGGAGAAAGATATTCGAACTTGAGTGCAAAAGTCGAAACAAACTACTTTAATCAACTTGATTAAATCTCTATATACACACGAGAGGCAGTGAATACTCTCAACTCCCGCATATTTACATGTGTAGCCATTGGTGATCTTTTGTCAAATAATATTTTGGAAATTGCTCGGAACCGCCTAGTTTGCACTTCTCGGAAGTGTTTTTGGGGTGTTCAGCGTTCAACCCCGAGATTACCAAAAAAAAATACAAAAAAAAAAAAAAAGATTAAGTTGAGCAAACAGACAAAAACTGCACCAGGTGGCTGATGTGTGATGAAGCATACCTACCACCAACCCAATTGGAATATGCTCTATAAGGTCCACATCGACATTGATGCTTTCTCAAGGTGGATAGATAGATACATAGATAGATACAGTCTCATGTATCATTATTATTATCCCTGCTTTTTATTGAAATATTTCTACCTCCAACCTCTCATCAAACAAAAATATGGAAAAAACGAAAAAACAACTGCCTAGTTCCCTTCTGTTAACAGGTGGAAATGCTGTTTCAACCATTATTGGTATCTACAATTACACATTCTTGGTTCGTACAACCAAAAATTCAGTAATCATGGATCGTCACCGCTCCACCTCCTCCCTTTCCCTTGGTTTATGTTGCATGAACGCAAATTTCCTCAAGCCCGAGCTTCTCACTGCTTCGCCTGAAGAAAAAGGTTGACAAGATGACGTTTAGGGTAAGAGAGCAGATGTTTTAGCATCATAGAGGGAGAAACCAAAGCATATTCCAACATTGTGCGGTTTCAACTTAGACGCCTAATGCCGTTCTCGACTTTAATTAATGGTATAAGCGATGAAACAAACTTATCAAGGTAAAATTAGGTAGGTTTTGATGGTCCAACCACAGCATGGCGAAGGCCACCTAACATTCAACATCCTAATTAGTAGCAAAGGAACATGATCCTTGCCGGTATATGCACCAACCCCCCCCCAAATTGCTCCAATTGACTCCACCTAAACCTTCATTAAGGAAAGGTTAAAGAAGTAGAAATCTAGCGTAAGAAGTAAATACCTAGTTTGAGGTTCCAATGCAATCACTATCGAAAGTACCGTGGTACAACCCACAACCAACAAAAATATCCGCCAGATTTCTTGTTGGTATCTTTAACATCCAAACAAAAGCCATGCGAAGAATGCAAATAAATAATTTTGTCTAGATCTATAGGGTTGGCCAATTTGCATCAGAGCAAGTGTTGTAATATACTAAAAGTTGGCCCACGTTGTAACAACTTAAAACTTGTAGAAATATTGGGAAAACAAAATAAAAAATAAAAATCATACAACGTTAAAACATGGGATTCGAGCATTCGGAGTGCAAATCCCTTTAATTAGAACCTCCCAACCTAATTTTAAGTCCACAATTGTGTCTTTTAACGAAAGCGGGAAATATGACAAATTAGAGGTAGAGGAGAAGTGTTAGGTTCATCATGGTATCAAAATGGGAGATCATTTGTTCAAATCCATGAAACCCTGACTGTTCTATTTTGTTGAATTCCAGATGTTGCGGGTTAAAGAAGCCCACAAGTAAAGAGGGTGTTTAGAATATATAAACAATAATTGGTGCACATTATAATAATCGGTGTTTTGGAACTATGGCATACTATCTAAATCTATCATTAATGTCCAAAAAGCTAATAGGCGAAATTAGCAAAAAAGACCATAAGTAAATTATGAACAATCAACCTCAATGCATAAAGAGAACATGGGCATACCTGGGAATACAAGAAGGTTCCAAAAATTGCAATAGCAGCTCCAAGGGCATTGACGGGCTGGACAGGTGTGCGGAATATGATGATGGAGGATACTATGACGGATATACGTTTCATGGTGTTTCCTATGCTAAATGTCAAGGGAGAAATCTCGTCCAGGGACATGTATGACACTTGGTTGTAGAGATGATAGAAGACACTCTGGGCCGCCATCCACCTATTGGATATAATCAAGCGTAAGTAAAGGCATTTATAAAAACAATCAGAAAAAAAAAAAGAAGGTATCACTGTATCAAACAAGAACAAACACAAAGAATTGTTCCTATAGGGATTCAAGTTCCAATCAGCAATTACACCACATGGTCTCTGCAACAACATTGCCATAAGTTTCCAGCTCCATACACGAAATATAAACTATGAATTCATAATATAACAAGTAACCTGCACTTTATAATCACGACTGTGAATACGGCAACATTCAATATTTCACATAGATTTAGTACTGGTTAAACTCCTCCAGTACCATTACATCAAGATTAAAGGACCTGTACCATAAAGAACGAAGCTACAAGCCTACAGAAAAAGACAAGAAAACAGATTGCAGGACCCTATTATAACTATCAGTTAAACATACCAAAGGAAGTTCAAGACCTACTTTGCATGTAGAAGGATTTCATGATCAGTAAGAACGAGATCATCTGATTAGATGTACTTCTAGCACACTACCTTCCAACCAATAGCATTGTGCCTTATCCCTTTCATCGTGTGCATTTGGCTAAGCTGCTAAGGACATTCAAGACATCTCTAAAAGAGACCATATTGTTTTCTCGTATTTTTTTCTGAGTAATCTATAGAAGAGAATTGACTTTGGACAGATTGTGAAATTGGATATAATTAAGTGAAAATAAAAAAAATGAACAAATAAATAATACACTCGTAGAACAATTGCACAAGAGTAGTTGCATAGTGATTATCTTGTTCCCAACACGGATCATCAGTTATCTGCCTTAGTTTCTATTATGAAAACAAATACATGCTAAGAACTGCAAACATCGAACCACACAATAAAATTATAAAACATATCAGAGTCAGTAACAGGCCAAGAAATCACAGTTAGTAGATGACATGTAATTACCATATCAAGTTGGGTCCAATTTGAGCAAAGGCTGTATCAAATCCAGCTTTCCACATCTGTGGTCCCTCCACCGCAATCGCAAATGGTGTGAGAATTATTAGAGACATAATGGATAGAAGAGCATAATAGTTCATTCCGCTAACAGACTTCCCCTTCATGCCCTTCTTTGAAAATATGTTCCGAAATACAAACGCCAAGTTTGATATCATGGCCCCCATGAATCCTGAAACAACCAGTAAAAAGACCGAATTTAAGTCTCTAGAATCTTAAAGAAAAGCAACAAAATTACATTATAATTGCAATAAAATGACAAAATAAAACCCTGCAACTACCCACAACTCATCATGTTTTTTGAAAAAACTGGAAGGAGAAAGAAGCTGGCTACGACACCCAACTTCAGGTAAAAGACAATAAACTGAAACGTTGGACAGATAAATTAAATTGGAACACATAGCACGAAGAATGGAAACTCAATTTGGTTGCATAAGAATACAAGGGCAAAACATGTATTGACGAATTTTAATTTTAATATGTATTTGTTTTCTTTTCAAACGGAGCCTGACAAAGAATGCAAATACCAACAAACCAATAATTTTACAATTCCATTCCATCTGGGAAAAGAACAAAATGGTTATCTTACCTATCATGTTAAAGTTAAGCTCTGTCAAGGCAGCAAGACCGCAACCACCGATGATTGGAAGGAGGGACAGGTAGACCGATGTAGGGAAGGACTCGCCCAGCAAGAACCTCGAAACCAATACACTGAAAGCTGGCTCTCCACTCTTGATGATATGGGTGAAAGAAACTGCAACCTTAGACATACTGACAGTAGCTGCTACATGCCCAATCGTATGCGCCACAGCAACCTGTTAGAGAAATCAAACAATAAAATCACAACCCATAATCGAAACTGAAACAGAGTTTTCAAGCAAAAGGATAACAAACCACCAAAGCCTCTAAGTGATTGTATGGCTGGGAATAAAAACTTTTCTCTCAACAATTAAGACCTCTCAAATTACACTTTCTTTCTCTATTCTTAATTTTCTCAGCTACCAAACAAAATGGTTATTTTCACACAATAAAAGACGCCCAACAATCATAATTCAATATCGATATCGAAATTTCAACACCATCAAACATTACAAGTTAAAAACTTCACTTTCCATCATATTCCTCCATTCTCAGAAACCCCAAAAGCATAATATATATATAATCAAACTAAAACCAATCGAACTTACAGGAAACAAAGCTTTCCAGAACTCCACATCAACTTTGGGGGCCTCAGCAATCCTGGTGGCCCAAGAGACCAGCATGATCAAAGACCCACATGCCAGAGACAGAGTGGAGGTCAGCCATGGGAAAGGGTAAGCATTCAACACCTTCTTGTTGTATATATTGAACACCACGTTCAGCGCCCACCACATAGCAAAGTACACGCCGATCTTCAGCTTCTTCGCTGCCTCCACCTTCGCATCGACTTTCGGAAGCTCGACGTTTGACTCGATCGGCTGTGATCGGTCGGCCTCGAACGCCTGACATTTGACCACACTCATTCGAGTCGGCTTCGGCAAAGCTCCGAGGCTGCCGATCGCAGACACATGCAAGGCCTTTTGCAACGAGATTCCTGATTTCTGAGGCTGGTGCACCGGAAGAGAGGGCAGAAACAGCGATCGTTGCACCGGCGGCCGTGTGCTCCGCCGTAGAAAGATGTCGGACCCATTTATCACGCCGGAGTATTGCTTCACAGAGCAGATCATGGTGGGACTTTTCGGGTGAAAATTCAATTGGTTTTCTGTGAACACGCACAGAGAAAAACCCAAAAAGAGATCAAATCAATGGGGGTGGTGGAGCGAAAAACAAAGACGGAAGCAAACAGAACGGTAGATCTTCAATATATAGGAAAGATCAAAGCTTTTTGAATAAAAAATAAAAATATGAAAAAGCAAAGGAATTATTTTTTATTTTTTATTTATTTTTTGCTTTCATAGATTGTTGACCGGAGAAGTAGGTCTCAGAAAAGCAGAACAATCAAATAAATAGGATTTATATTTTATATATATTTTAATTGAATTTGTTGACGGTTGGGTTTGGTGGAGGGGTGGTGGCGTTGAAATCTACAAAGGCAAAGGGGTTGGGGTTATTTTCTTCTCTGACATCTCAGTCGACAGAGAAGAGAACAACGCTTATGAGGTTGCCTTGCTTATTGCTCTTTGCTACCAAACTATCACGTGAGTCCCGCATCTTTTTGCATTGAGTATTCCATCAACTTTCTCTACTTCGGAAGGGAGTAGTATGAAGGCTAGTTTTTATACAGTTGGATTTTATTCTTATTTTGTCTTATGTAATTCAAAAGTTACAATTTTATTTTTTAAAATTCATTCGTCTTTGATTTGTAAACTCTCTTTTCTCCCTGAAACTCACAAGTCACCTCTTGAAATATATGTGAGACCCAACACCAATAAAACTATGTCAGATATGCAATAATTTTGATTATAAATCTTCATTACAAGTTAACATTTAACAATCACAAAATGTTAAGTTTAAAATAAATTGAAGAGACAAATATAAAAAATAAAAAATAAATGGATTAGCCTGGTGCACTTAATTCAAACCTATATAAGAAATTAATAGATCTAAGCCAATGTGAAGAGCATTTTGAGATTTATAGAAACGACTTTTGAATTTCAGTAGACAAAATAAAATCAAAATTGAGTTCTAAGGGCAAAGTGGAGCGATTTTGTGTTTTACGGAGTAAAATGGCCACTTTTGAATTACAGGAATAAGTGAGATTAAAATCGAGTCTCATAACTATAAATAAGCCTAATATAAACTAACCGGTACTTTTCTCGGTTAGGATATGGTGTGGTTGGGTGTACTATGCAAAATGGCTTTGACTAATTAGGCCTTCCCATGTAGAGGAGGAAAATAGCTCAAAGAAGCATCTCCAAAAACCTCCTTAAAATGAAGAACTTTGCTACAATATATGCATTTATTTAATACATTCATCATTCCATTAGATATGGGTAAATATTATATTCTCTCTTTTGAATTGCATATCCTTTTTTTTGTTGGTCGAGAATAAAGCTTCATTAATGAAAAGGATATTTAATTTGTGCTAGAAAGGCCTAAACATAAACAGAGCACAAAGCCCTACACAACAAAGCAAACATAAAATAGAGGATAGGCCTAAACAAGGAGAGCTACAACCCTAGTCACAAAGGGAGGCCCACACGGATTTAGGCCCATAGGCTACAAAAGAAACAATAAACAGTAAAACGCTAAGCTCTAGTAACCAAAAACCAGTCACCACCGTTGATACCTCCGTAAATGCACCCGAACCAAAAACTAGATATGAGAGTATTGCACAGAATCAATCCACCAAGAACCAAAGCCTCCATAGCCACACCTGCAAGAAAAGTCACCAAACGTAACAGGAAGAGGGGGAGGGCAAATGGGTTGTGTAAAACACCTTTGTTACAACGTGAATCGTTCCACACTTCGCCCAATTTTTCTGGTAAGCTGGATCGACAATGGGCTATATGGGTTCGGTCTTGTGTCAAGATAGAGCCCAACACTCCGAGATCTAAATCATGGTTATGAGTTGGAAAAGATGAAGGGTAGCGAGAAGGAGTTAGGAGAAAATGGTGTGATGGGGAGGGAGGAGAAGGTTCACGGTGAGCGACAATGGATTGAGGATAAGGTACAAAACTGAGACAAAAGCTCAGATAGATAAGACAAAGCGCAAATAAAAAGCATAGATAAAGAAGGAAATGAAGAGAAGAAGGAAAAGTAGAAGAAAATATGAGAGATTTGAGGGCTGCCACCGACCCTAAAGCCAAATGCTAGGGCCAACGGCTGAACAAGGTTTTCTCTTAGGGCTTTTCTTTGAGATAAAGAGTCGGTTTGGGTTAGCAAACAATTACCAGTGACATTGATGAATTTTTGAATTGCATATCTAACCGTTAAATAATGAACATATTAAGTAAATGCATGTACGATAGCTAGTCTCGGCTCTTTAACTAATTTAACTAGAAGTGCACAAAAATGGTACTCTAGGATGCTCTCTATCTCATTCTCTATTTTAGTTTTGTGGACAGCTGCTCCTTAACTTTAAGGAGGAGTAGAGAATTTTGAGTTAGCTAAACATAAAAAGTTATTAACTAAGAAGAGAGAAATGTTGAATGGCTTCGAGTAGTCTTTCTACCAAATACTACTAAGGGAATGTCCAGCTTGCTTGTTTGCCACGAAGATAATTCCTGCCTTATGGACATTTTTTTAAATATTTTTATGTTAGGTTGGATCTACCGGTTTCAGGGGACAATGACGTAACGCTAAAGTGTATAGCGTTTGTTAAAATAGAGAGCGTTGTTGGAGATACTAAGTTAAATTGTTTAGCTACTTAGTTTTGGACACTATTTAGTAGCTAAGCTAACAAAATTTTAAAGAAATTGCTAAGGATACTCAACAACATAACATTACTTAAACACTACAAAGCTTCTACTTAAACACTAGAAATGCACTACAACAACACTAACAAAAGACTTGCAAAATGACAACTTTTAAAGAATCAGTTGATAGTTCCCTCGAATGTATTATATATAGACATTTTCAAATCTCTTTTTCTAATTTTTGTAGTGCATTCCTAACCAATTCAATTCAAGTTTCATAAAACTTTAAAGCTTTAAAGTCCCTCGTCCAGATATAGTATATATAAATATAGCAACCTAAATACATACACAATTTGTAATGGTGACACAGAGCCTAGACCATTTGCATATGTATCATGTAACCCATATCAAAATTATTTTCAATGGGGTAAAATTACGAAAATACCCTTGTGGACTTTCGTTGACTTTTGTTCGTTAACGTATTAGAATTTTTCACTTATTTTATTCTCGTAGCCCTCGTCGTTACGAATGCGTAGGTACGATTGGAATCAAATTTGGAGCTAAAATGAAGCTTCTATGATTTTTGTACGTTAGGGGTAATTAGGTAATTTCATAGTGGAGATTTTTCTCCACTTTGGGCCTCTACATGGCCGACATGTGGCGATTTCCCACCCCATTTTTTGGGTGTTTTCTTTCCCACCCATGAACTCTCTCTAGAACACTCTCATTTCTCTCTCTTTCGTTCTCACTCTCTTCTCTCATCTCCAACGAACTCATACACACAATTACATACCTACAAACAGACCACCACCATCACGACCACACCATTCTCATCACCTAGACTCTCCACTTTCTCTCCCTCACCTTTCCGATCTCGCTATCTCTTTCTCGACACTCTACACAATCACTGTGCACGTGATTTTCAGACGAGGTAAGTTCGAAACCACCCCTAAATCTTCCTAAATCGTGTTTAGTACTATGTTTAGTAGTTTTTGAGGTGTTTTGGTAGTTTTTGAACATAGGAATACCTCGAAAACACTTTCTTCATATTTTCCAGCGAAACTTGACGGCTAGCAAGCCAATTTCTAGCTAACTCCGGCCATTACACAACCCCATCTTTATGAATCTCTTCTTCTTGTGTTAAGCTTCATTTTGTCATTTGAATCATTGAAAATGGTGTTGATTTGAGCTCGAACGGAGCTCGGGAAGGTTGCCCATATTTCGACCAAAATCCATGACTTGGAACCGGGTCAAACACGACCAGAAACCCTAAACCCTAACCCAACCCAAAATCTTGGGCCTTTATAGCCACGACCAAAAAAAGAACCAAGCCCAAACCCAATCCTAAAATCGGCCTAATCCTTTGGGCCTAAACCAAAGCCCAAAACCTCGGCCCAATCCAGAAACCCAGTTTTCACGGTCGACACGTGGGGTGCACATGGGTGTGCATGGTGACCGGTTGGTGGAGCATACGCACCTTTGCCGAAGGTACTGTGCTCCACCGCCGACCATGGCGGCACCGGCGACTTTTCTGGCCAACTTTCCAACGACTTAACTTGGTGTGTGTGCTGGCTCGTGGAGGAACTCAAGATCCCTCTTTGGGTTTTACGACTTGCCGAATCTAAATCCGCTGTCTGTTTTCTGAAATTCCATCGTTTTAGTAAAGTTTAATTAAATGTACTCTTTTTGTGTTTAGGTGCAACGGTTGAAAGTGATCCAGTCCATCCTAGTTCGAGTAGCTCTCTGGTAGTAGAGTACTTGTGAGTTAACCCCTTCTAAACTTACATATTTTTATAAAATATTAGCCTAGCATGCACTTCATATTTCATGATTTAAGCATGTGTAATAATATGTTTTACGGAGAATTTATGATTTCTTTAATTTGCTTTTACGGAATATTTATGATTTATCTGTGGTTTACAAATATGAGATATCATGGATTTATGAGATAAGGCTTTGAGCTTTTGAGCTCTGGTGATTTGATACGAGATTATTAAGGTATGTTTTTGGTACTTATCTAGTGGGTTATCATACAACACATCCACACAACATGGGTATTAGATTTCTATGGCCATAGGACCCAGTTGATGAGGAGTGAGATGAAATATTATGATATACCCCCTAGCTTCACTGCCAGAATCAATGTTGGACAGCTTCACTAGCCACAGCTAGTGTTGGTATGTGATGTATATATTTTCCTCTTTGGCATAACCCGGAGTTGTACAGCTTCACCTTCGGGTGATAGAGCCTACCATGTTTTTTCACTGGCGTAACCTAGTGTCGTACGTCTTCACCTTCGGATGATGGAAAAGTACTACCTTCAGGTGACTATGATACCCCTAGAGAGTATAGTGTTGATGAGATTTACGAATTTGCCTTGGGCAACAATACTACTAGTTCTGAGCACTGTTTTATACGCATTTGTTTTACGAATGATTTCATGGCATGCTAGGGTTTTCTTAAAAACATATTACGTAGTATTATATATGTTTTCAAAACAAGGGGTTACTATGTTGAGAAATAAACTAGTTTTCATATTATTAGTATTAATATAAATTATGGTCCAATCACCTTTTCTATTTTGCGCCCCCTCATGACATAGCGATGAAGAATATGACCCGAGCTTCGAGGCATTTTCATATGAGTGAGCTTGCATCCCTCCGCTTGAGTATGGATTCTTTTCATAATCATTGTCACTTCTTGTTTTACTTTGCTCTAGCACTTTTGTTTAGTAATATGCTCTAGACATATTCATGATGGTTGAATACCTTGTTTTGTTCATACTTAACTTGAATGTATTGTTATTATTGCTTTTTAATGTAGCGTATTCGTTGTGAATGTTGTTTCTTGCATAATTTTTGTATTGCTTGTTCCTTCATTTCCTTGCTGATTCACACACTCATGGCTTTTGTTACCCTTGGGTGTTAGCCAACACGTGTCATCCAGGTGTCATTTAGATATCTAAGTTCAGATGTGTCAATTTGGTATCAGAGCTTGTTGGTTTGATTTTCATTGATTCCGTCCTAAAGTTTTGTCTTCTTGATCCAATTTCATTGGTCCTTCACCATTGTTTACTGTTGTTGATCCAAAACATACTTAGGATTTCGCTTTACTTGTTTAATTGTTACTTCCTTATCTTGGTTATTAATTGTTTTCAATGATTTTTTTTATTTGCTTCTATTGATTATTATTTCCTTCCATTGCATATTATTTCCTACCACTGATTTATATTTCCTTATATTGACTGCCGTTCTGCAACATGCGTTCCCGAGGAACAGCGGGTAGAGCCCCACTTATGTAGAGATTGCCAGTAATCATAGGGTGACTGAATTGAATATTATGGGCGTCTGTGAAGAGGCAGAAGAGTGGCTTGAAAAAGTTGAGGATGTTTTTTGAGGTAATGCATTGTCTTGAGAAAGGGCGACCAAAGACAGCTGGTCATTTTCTTCGAGGTGATGCTAAGATCTGATGGGA
Organism: Crataegus laevigata; assembly: GCA_963580275.1. NCBI lineage: Eukaryota > Viridiplantae > Streptophyta > Magnoliopsida > Rosales > Rosaceae > Crataegus > Crataegus laevigata. Next base: position 9,454,534 of record OY756946.1, read on the forward strand.
CTCTATTAGGCGATCTTAGCTTGCCAACCCACCGATGACATGAAGGACTTTCCGAGAACTCTTTACAGATTATTTTCTTAGTCCTTAGTATATAGCTAGAAAAAGACAAGAATTTATGCTCTTCGCCAGGGAAACATGTCAATGACCGAACTCGATTGCCATTTCAGATATTTGGTAAAACATGTCCCCTCAGTTGATGGTAACCAGCAGGAAATAATGATAAACATCGCTCTAAGAGATGAGTTATGTCCTTTTATGTCAGTGACACAGTTTGACTTTTATGATATTATGATCCAGACAACATTAAGAATGGAGCGGTCATTCCTGACTTCCAGTAGTCAGAGTTAGTTTTGAGGTCATCTTCTCGAGGTCAAGGCTTCCGATCGTAGAGCATTAGAGAGCGTACTTTATCATCTAATATTGGCCCAAGACATTCCTTCTCGTTCAAACGTTGCGGGCAAAGATCAGGATCTTCTAGTGAGGGGTCGGGTTCAGATACAGCGCATCAGCCTTTCAGCCACTTTCCATCTGCTACTCCGATGTGCACTACGGCAAGTGCCACCGGGGAGATTGTGCTACTGGGTCAGGTTCATGCTTCAGATGTGGAGGTACAGGACATTACGCTCGTGAATGCCTTACAGGCCGACCTTTTGAAAGCATTACATCGGGTTCAGGCTATGCTGACGGAAGCAGCTCGAGTACTCAAGAGCAGAGCCAAGCACAACTACAAAGTTTGGCGATGGCTTCTAGTAGTCGTACCCAGAATGATCGCCAAGGTCGTGGTAATCGAGGCGTTCGCACCCGCAGAGGTAGAAGCCGTAACTCAGGTCAACAGATTACTGGGTGCATTAACGCTATAACTCAGCAAGAGTTAGAGCAGGATTCTCAAGTCATCATAGGTATGTTATTCGCTTTCGATCGCTGAGTACATGTTTTTATTTATATCATCACAGTTGGCGCGGGTTATGAACCTGCAACCAACAGAGATTGGTTATGATATATTGATACAACTACCTCATGGTGAGATATTTTGTGTGTAGTTGGAGTGTAAACATTGCCCAGTTTTATGTAGAATGTGTACTATTTGAGGTGACTCTTATCCCTTTTAAATTGGTAGATTTTGATCTCATACCAGGAATGGATTGGCTATCTAGGCACAATGCTCATGTGGGTTGTAGGAGTAAAATAGTGACATTTCCCTGACCTAGATAGCCGGATATTGTATTTTAGGAAAATTGAAGAATTCTTCAAAATAATATTATTTTTTCCCACAAGGCAATGGAGTCCTTACATAAAGGTTGTGAAGGGTTCTTGGCTTATGCAGTCACATCGAGCGAACCTTCTTTTAGTGTCAATGATGTGCCTATTGTAAATGAGTCTGTCGATGTGTTTCCTGACGATCTACCTAGAATGCCACCTGTGGGGAAATTGAGTTTACTATCGATGTGCTTCTAGATACGAATCATATCTCCTTGGTACCTTACCATATAGCACCAGCCGAGTTACGAGAATTAAAGACTCAGTTGCAGGAACTTCTTGATAAAGGGTTTATTCAGCTCAGTATGTCCCTATGGGGTGTCCCTATATTATTTGTGAAAAAAAAAAGATGCTTCAATTCAGTTTTGTGTAAATTACTGACAACGTAATCAGGTGACCATAAAGAATCGTTATCCATTACCCCCCCCCCAATTAATGACTTGTTTGACCAATTAAAGGGATCTCACATATTCTTCAAAATTGATCTTCGTTCTGGATATCATTAGTTATTGATCCAGAAAGAAGACATTCCGAAGACTGTGTTTCGCACTCGTTATAGGTATTATGAGTTTCGTGTAATGCATTTCGGATTGACAAATGCCCATGCTGTTTTTATGGATTTAATTAATAGAGTGTTCAGATCGTACCTTGATCGGTTCGTAATTATGTTCATTGATGACATATTTGTCTCCTATAAAGGCGAGACAAAGCATGCTAGACATCTAAGGTTAGTATTGGATAAGCTGAGAAAACATCAGTTGTACGCGAAGTTCAGCAAATGTCAATTTTACCTGGACCGAATTAGCTTTCTTGGACATGTCGTCTCTGCTTAAGGCATTTATGTGGACCCTCAGAAGGTATCGACAGTTGCAGCGTGGGAATAACCCAAGAACGTCACAGAAATTAGAAGCTTTCTGGGCTTAGTGAGGTATAGACACTTCGTGCATGACTTCTCGACTATTGCTTTATCGTTTACGAGGTTAACTTGAAAAGCTGTAAAATTTGAGTGGGATGAAGATTGAGAGTGAAGCTTCCAGGAATTAAAATATCATCTAACTTACACCCTTGTTCTTGCCCTTTCTGATGAGGGCAGTGAGTTTGAGATCTACAATGAGGCTTCTTTATCCGGTTTGGGTTGCATATTGATGCAACATGGGAAGGTCATTGCTTTTGCTTCGAGACAACTTAAACCGCATGAGAAGAATTATCCCACCCACAATCTAGTGCTGGCAGCTGTTATGTTTGCACTGAAAATATGGCAACACTATATATATGGCGAGAAATGCCGTATCTTCACAGAACATAAGAGCTTGAAGTATGTGTTCACACAAAATAAGCTAAACATGAGACATAGGAGATGAATGGAGCTTATCAACGATTATGATTGTATGATAGTATATCATCTTGGGCATGCTAATGTCGTAGCTGATGTGCTTAGTCAGAAATCTCATGGACAACTTGCCTCTATTCATGCCTTGCATGTTCCCCTATTATTTTCTCTTCGAATAATTGGTAATTCCTTGACGCCTGATCCACAGGGGGTGATATCGGCTCATCTACAGGTTAAAAGAACAAGTATAGAATGAGCTGAGACGAGATTTGAGAATCCGTAAAGATGGGATTTTAATGCAAGGGAACATAACATTTGTGCCTAGAAATAATGAGGTAATGAAGACTGTGATCCTCAATGAAGCACACCAGTCGGCATATACTATGCATCCGGGTAGTACGAAGATGTACCACAACATTCAACCCTATTATTAATGGTATGGTATGAAACGAGATATCGTCGACTATGTGAGGTAGTGTATAGTTTGTCAACAAGTTAAGGCGGAGAGAAATAAACCTGGTAAATTATTACAGAACCTTCCGATTCCAGCCTGGAAATGGGAAGACATCACGATGGAATTTTTGTACGGGTTGCAGAAGACTTGATCGAATTTTGATGGCATCTGGGTGATCATGGACAGATTGATGAAATTTTGCTCACTTTGTACCCGCCTGGCATAACTATAAACTGGAGAAATTAGCGAAATTGTTTATCGAGAATATCGTCAAAGTATCACGATGTACCTGTCACTATCATCTCGGATCGGGATCTGAGGTTTACTTCTTGATTTTGGAAAACCTTCCATGCCACCCTGGATACTAAGTTATTATACATCAATGCCTATCACCTACAGACAAATAGTCAATCTGAGAGGACAATACAAACTCTTGAAGATATGTTGAGAACTTGTATTCTTCAGTGGAATGGTAGCTGGGATGAGTATTTGTCATTGGTGGAATTCGCCTATAATAACAGTTACCATTCTAGCATTGGTATGACACTATTCGAGGCTCTTTACGACAAAGTATGCAGGATACCATTCTACTGAACCAAGATTTGTGAACGGGTATTGGTGGGACCAGAGATTGTGGATACTACAAACGCCAACATCCTACTAATAAAAAGAAATTTGAAGTCTGCACAAGATCGACAAAAGAGCATCACTGATAAGCATTCCACAGATCGAGAATATGCAGTTGGTGACTTCGTATTCTTGAAGTTATCACCTTAGAATGGTGTAGTCCGCTTCGGCAAGCGAGGAAAGTTAAGTCCTCAATATATCGGCCCTCACAAAATTACAGAGAGAATTGGTGTTGTTGCCTACAGACTGAAGTTGCCGCCAGAGTTATCCCATAGACATGACGTATTTCACATCTACATGCTTCAAAAATATGTATTGGACCCATCACACATTCTGTAGCTGCAACCACCAGAGGTGAGACCAGACATGAGCTATATGGAGGAACTTGCAGCAATTATTGACCGACAAGATAAGGTGTTGAGAAATAAGGTCATCCCGCCGGTAAAAATGTTATGGAGGAATTATGCAGTCGAGAAGGCTATGTGGAAGACGAAAGAACTGATGCAAACCCAATATCCATTCTTTTTTACTTAAGGTAATGAAATTTCGGGGACAAATTTTTTATTAAGGGGGTAGATTGTAACGACCCGTATTGAAATTTACGTTTTCAATAGGGAAAATTACGAAAAATACCCTTGTGACGAAAAGGTTGACTTTCATTGACTTTTGTCTGTTAACGTGTTAGAAATTTTCACTTATTTTATTACCATAGATCTCGTCATTACAAATGCGTATACGCGATTGAAATCAAATTTAGAGCTAAAACGAAGCTTTTATGATTTTTGTACGTTAGGGGTAATTAGGTAATTTTGTAGTGGAGATTTTTCTCCACTTTGGGCTTCTACATGGCTGACACATGGTGATTGGGGTGTATCTTCCCCACCAATGAACTCACTCACCCTCTCTCTCTCTCTCTCTCTCTCGCTCTCTCTCTCTCTCTCTCTCTTTCGTTCTCACTCTCTTCTCTCATCTCCAACAAACTCACACACACACACACACACACACACACACACACACACACACACACACACACACACACACACACTTACATGCCTACACACAAACCACCATCATCACGACCACATCATTCTCACCACCTGGATTCTCCCTTTTCTCTCTCTCACCTCTCTAATCTCACTCTCTTTTTCTCAGCACTGTGTACAATCACTGTGCACGTGATTTTTCGACGAGGTAAGTACGAAACCACCCTTAAATCTTCCTAAATTGGGTTTAGTACTGTGTTTAGGTAGTTTTTGAGGTGTTTTGGTAGTGTTTGAACGCAAGAATACCTTGGAAACACTTTCTTCATATTTTCCAACAAGACCCGACGGTTAGCAAGCCAATTTTCGGCCAAATTCGGCCATTACACAACCCCATCTTGGTACCAATCTCTTCCTTTCTTGTTAAGCTTCATTTTGGCTTTTGAATCATTGAAAATAGGGTTGATTTGAGCTCGAATGGAGCTGGGGAAAGTTGCCTATATTCCGGCCAAAATCCACAACCAGGAACCGGGTTAAACCTGACCTGAAATATGATAACTTGTCTCTAAAAATTATGATTTTTATATTTTTAATAAATAAGTTGATGAAAATGACCTTCGAGGCACATACTTCGATTGGTGTTGACCGCCTTGTAATAACATGCAGTGGCGAAGCCAGGATTTCTCGGGGAGAGGGGCGAACTTAAAAGAATGCAAAGTTAAAGAAAAATGGCAACAACTAAATCTTTTGATATAGTAATGTCTTTCATAATTAATCAATACAAACAAATTACAATTGTTGCCGGCGAGGTTTCATGTCATGAAAACGTCGCATAATAGGCTCATTATCAATAAAAGCAAATACATCTTTCTCAATGTAAACAAGCATGCTATCACTCAACCATTGATCTCCCATTTTGTTACGCAATGGTGTTTTCACAATCTTCATAGCAGAAAAAGCTCTCTCCACCGAAGCGGTTGCAACCGGTAATACCAAAGCCAATGTAAGAAGTTTATACACTAACATATAGCTTTCACACCGTCCGGTCTTCACTAACTCTTGTGCAAGATCACTAATTCCTCTCAATGATGAAAACTCACTATGCATCTTCATATCATGAATGTAATTGTCAAGTTGAATTGGAAGATTCATGAGATCCATACGATCAAAATCTTGAGGATAAAGTTGGGCTAAACAAACAATTTTTGCTTTGTCAAAAGATGCAAAATTATTCACCGGACTCAAACATGCCATACAAAGAAGTAACTCGGTGTTTACCTCATTGAAGCGATCATTCAACTCCTTTAGTTGCATATCAAGGACTTGAAAATAGAGGTCCACACGATAGTAATGGAAGTTTGTGATTTTTGGAGCTTTACGCCTTGATTTTCCAGGTACGAAATGCAAATCATCCATGTTAGGAACAATAATATCATGTTGGACTTCTTGGAATATTCGAATGAGGACTTCTTGGAATATTTGGAGGAGGAGGAGGACTACTTGGAATATTTGAAGGAGAAGGACTACCCGAAATGTTTGAAGGAGGATTTAAGCATTGTTTCTTATAGTATCGTTCCATTAAGTAACTGAAAAATGAAAAGAAAAAAAAAATCTTAGACTCTTAATCCTATAGTAAACTATACTAATAAAGCATAATAATTAATCCAAATAGCATACAAATTATCCAAATACCAAATCAATACCAAATAGCATACAAATTAATCAATACCAAATAGCATACAAATTAATCAATACCAAATAGCATACCAAATAGCATACAAATTATCCAAATACCAAATCAATACCAAATAGCATACAAATTAATCAATACCAAATAGCATACAAATTAATCAATACCAAATCAATACCAAATAGTATACAAATTAATCAAGATGGGAGGTTTAATAAAACACCCCCGGTACTGTTTACTTTTAACGAAAAGTCCTTTTTTACCTTTAACTGTCACTATTCATTATACCTTCAAAAAGGACTTTTCATTAAAACTGTCACTATTCAGGCCCTTTTCGTTAGTTTTCCTATTATTCAATACCAAATAGCACACCAATAATCAACAACCAATAAGCAACTTAGTGCATTACCATATGAATATGATACAAATTATGTAAGAATTCAAATTTTAATTTTCACCCTAAAAATTAATTTCATATCAATAATTAACAATCAATAACCAACTTAGTGCATTATTACCATATGAATATGATTCTATTTCTATATCAATTAAATTAATTTTGTATTAAATAATTATTTAGGGTTAGGTAGGTTAGGATTTTAAATTTACCTTAGTTTGACTCTGAGGCTTGGCTTGGCTGTGTGTGGGGCTGGAGTGGAGACTGGAGAGAGTGAGTGAGAGAGAGGAAACGGCTTGGCTGGTGGCTCCCGTTTTGCTTATGCTGCTGGGATTTGGGGGGGCAGCTTTGCTGCTCCTCTGTGTAATTGGGGAGGAGGTTGAGAGAGAGAGAGGCTTTGAATGGGGGACACGGGGTCCCCCCCCGAAACCTACTTTTTTTTTTTAAACTTATGCACGAAACGACGCCATTTGGCGTCAGGTTTAATTTTTTTTTTATACCAGGTCCAAAACGACGTCGTTTTGGCCTGGATTAAACAAAAAAAAATACTGTTCATCTTCTTCCCAGAAACAAAACAGAGCATAGAGTCGCAGTGACTCTCAGTCACAGAGGGTCGAGCGAGGGGGGAGGGAGGGGCGGAACCTGTAGCTGGGGTTGTGATTTCCGGCGAGGGGAGTGGCGGCCGCCACGGGCCGCCCCAACGTGGCTTCGCCACTGATAACATGTAAGGTTCATTTTCTTGGCATATCCTTGTTCGCATCGCTACAGATGCGTGGGCACAGACGGAACATGATTTGGAGTTATAACGAAGGAGTTATTAACGTTTGAAGTTGAGACCATTTTAGTAAATTAATTATTTTTGAAATACTCTAGATTTTGGAGCTAAATTAGTGAGCCACGTGTGTGGCCTAGATTTAATGGGAAAAAAAATGGGCAGCTGGGTTGGTTTGACAAAGGAGAGAAAAGGAGGGAGAGTGACTAATGGAAGGAAGAGAGAGAAGATTGTGACCAATTGGAGAGGGAAGTGAGGGAGGGAAAGGAGGGAAGGTGAAAATGAGGGGAAACCGGGTATCCTCTTTGACCCGCATGACCCGAGCAGATTTCATGGCCAAATTAGTGCATTTTTGAGCCAATTTCCGTCAAATTGCATTGAATCACTACCTGGAAACACCACCCTAGACCTCCATCTTCCATTTCCATCCAAAATTAGAAAGGATTTGGTGGTATCTTGGAGGAAAAATCCAATCAGGTTTGTGTGGGTGTATGGCGGCAATCAGCAATTTTTGAAACAAATCAACCAATTACCACCACCCCTAGCATCCTCTCAAGACCTGGAACAAAGCCTAAGCAATGGTTAGAGCGTCAGAGTCGATTTGAGGACGAATTAAGGGACACCCACCTTAGGGTTTTCAACAGGTTTTGATGAAATTGGAGCACTTCTAGACCAATTTGGCCTTCGCCACAGGTATGAAAATTGTTCTCCTCATTGAGATCTTCAATTCTACAAATTTTGAGAGTTTTTGGAGAAAGTTGAATTTTTCCACGACTCGAGGCGACCAACAGCCACCAGAGGCGGCGCGTGGCCCCAGGACCGCCAATGATGTTTTTTAGGTGTTCTTCAATGCCTTGAATTTATTTTTGATAATGGATTGACGTAAATTGATCGTTAGGACCTAAGTTCACTACGATACAGTAATAGGTCAATGTATGAATCAACGATCCGACCGTTGGATCATCACCAAACTTTAGTATGTTATAGTATGTAATATTTGAGGAATGTAGAAATTTATGGATCGGGAATCCGTTGTATGGATCTTCCCAAATTGGAATTGTAAGTTCGTAAATAAAAAGGTTAACTACCACTTGGTTTTGGTAATTGGCGGAGATCCAACTGTTGGATCGTAACGAAACTTTGGGGTATTGTTCTAGAAGCTTAATGTGTATTATTGGAAGTGACGGATCTTCTGGATCAAATTCGTAGGGATGTGTTTTATGTAAATTGTATATTTTCTCAATGCGGATTATGAGACGTGATTTGATATTTGTGCTAGGCGATGATCATTTGGGATCATTTGGGACATCTCGATAGTCGTGCTAGGGGGTTGTAGCGTGGACTCCAAGTGAGTGGACTTTTGTTTTCATTATATATATATATATATATATGCTTGGTTTTTCCCAGAAAATGCGTTTTAAATGATTTTATAAATTAGAATGCCATGTCAAGTATCGTTTATATTTATTACGATTGTGTGATGATTATTGCTTGGCGCTGCAGACGCTCAAGTAAGTCAGGTGAGTATATGTTTGATAGTGATAGTGATTATGATGAGATTATGATATAGCTAATATGCATGCACCTCGGGTGTTTGTGCTCCGCCAGAGTAAGGCCTAGCCTTCACGTGATCATTCACCTCTCGCACTGTACACTCACCTTGGATCCAAGGTAGGTGCCAGCCTGTCGTACAGACCACTATAGGTGGTTCTGACTCGTAGGTGACTCGCGATACGTCGCATAGCCTTCACGTGATTGTAGCACTGAGCGTATTTTATACACCTAGCTTGTCGTACAAACCACTATAAGTGGTTCCGACTCGTGTGCAGGATATTGGTTGATGAGCTATAGATGCAGCCGTACAGGTCACGTTAGGTGACTTCGGTTGACATATTGATATTGCCGGCATATTGTGATTATTGGTTTATCTCACCTAATTGATGCATATATTTCTTGGCTGGATATTTTGGTATGGCATATTTGAGTTTTATCGTTTTACAGCCTGTTTTGGTATATGTTTACATACGTATTATTTTCTGGGAAAGTATACGGGTTTTACAGAGAGGGGTTAGTACTTTTGAGATTGAATTGGTTTTGAAAAGCTTTGTTTTTGCCCACTTACGTTTTCTGTTTTGCGCCCCTCCATGTTTAGTTGATGAGGTTCGTATCGATGAGGATTCTCGGCAAATCTCAGAATTTGTGGCTACTTCTAAGGGTATAATTCTTACCCGCTTTACTGTATTTTACTTATGCTCTGAAGTCACACGTGAGGTGGGTTCGCTCCCACTCATGAGCACACTCTGGTGTTTAGGCACTTCTAGGTTTAAATTTATTCACATTTTCCACATCACTACACTTTATGGCTTCGTCACCTTCCAGGTGTCAGCCAGCACAGCTCGACTGCGGTGTCCTAGTAGACATTCCGGGTCGGGGTGTGTCACGAAACCCTAAACCCATCCCAAAACCTTGGGCCTTTATAGCCAAGCCTAAAAAACAGAACCAGGCCCAAACCCAATCCTAAAACCGGCCCAGTCCTTTAGGCCTAAACCAAAGTCCAAAATCCTGGCCTAATCCAAAAACCCAGTTTCCACGGTCGGCGTGTGGTAACCAGGGCATGGAGCACATGCGCCTCTGCAGCAGTCCACGGCAGAGCCAACGACTTTTTCAGCCAACTTTCTAAAGACCCAACTTGGCGCATGGCCTTCCAGATCGCCGCCCCGTGGTGACGTGTGGAAGAACCTGAGGTCACTCTTTGGGTTTTTTTCGACGTGCCGAATCCAAATCCGCTGTCTGTTTTTCGAAATTCCATCATTTTAGTAGAGTTTTATTAAATGTACTCTCTTTGTGTTTAGGTGCAACGGTTGGAAGCGATTAAGTCCATCCTAGTTCGAGTGGCTCTCCGGTAGTGGAGTACTTGTGAGTGGACCCCTTCTAAACCTACATATTTTTATAAAATATTAGCCTAACATGCATTTCATATTTCATGATTTAAGCATGTGTTATAATATGTTTTACGAAGAATTTATGATTTCTTTAAATTGCTTTTACGGAATATTTATGATTTATCTATGGTTTACGAATATGAGATATCATGGATTTATGAGATGATGCTTTAAGCTTTTGAGCTCCGATGATTTGATATGGGATTATTAAGGTATGTTTTCGATACTTATCTAGTAGGTTATCATACAACATATCCACACAACACGAGTATTAGATGTCTATGGCCATAGGACATAGTTGATGAGGAGTAAGATATTATGATATACCTCCATCTTCACTGTCAAAAGCAATGTCGAACAACTTCATTAGCCATGGCTAGTGTCGGTGTGTGATATATAGATATATATATATATATATATATATATATATATATATATTCCTCTCCAGCGTAACTCGGAGTTGTATATCTTCACCTTCGGGTGATGGGGTCTACCATGTTTCTTCACTGGCGTAACCTAGTGTCGCATAGCTTCACCTTCGAGCGATGGACGGGTACTGCCTTCCGGCGACTATGATACCCCTAGAGAGTATAGTATTGATGAGATTTACAGATTTACCTTCGGGTGACGATACTACTAGTTCCGAGCACTATTTTATATGCATTGGTTTTACGAATGATTTAATGGCATGCTAGGGTTTTCTTAAAAACCCATTACGTAGTATTATATATGTTTTCAAAACAGGGGCTTAGTATGTTCAGAAATAAACTGGTTTTCGTATTATTAGTATTAATATAAATTATAGTCCATTCACTTTTTCTGTTTTGCACCTCCTTAGGACATAGCGACGAAGAATACGACCCGAGCTTCGAGGCATTTCCATATCAGTGACCTTGCATCTCTCTGCTCGAGTAGTATTATATATGTTTTCAAAACAGGGGCTTAGTATGTTCAGAAATAAACTGGTTTTCGTATTATTAGTATTAATATAAATTATAGTCCACTCAATTTTTCTGTTTTGCACCTCCTTAGGACATAGCGACGAAGAATACGACCCGAGCTTCGAGGCATTTCCATATCAGTGACCTTGCATCTCTCTGCTCGAGTATGGATTCTTTTCATGATCATTGTCACTTCTTGTTTTATTTCGCTCTAGCACTTTCGTTTAGTAGTATGCTCTGGACATATTCATGATGGTTGAATACCTTGTTCATTCATGCTTAACTTGAATGTATTGTTATTATTGCTTCCTAATGTTGCATATTCGTTGTTAATGTTGTTTCTTGTATAATTTTTTTGTTGCTTGTTCCTTCATTTCCTCACTGATTCACACAGTCATGGCTTTCGTTACTCTTGAGTGTTAACCAGCACGTGCCATTCAGATGTCATTTGGATATCTGGGTTGAGGCGTGTCATATCCTATTGTTGAATGACACGTTTACTTACTAGGAACATAGAAATTAAGCAATCATGGAATACAGGAATAAGGGAAGTAATGAATGAAGATCGGATGAACAACTCCCTTGGTTAATCTCGTTCTTGAATTTGAGTGTGCTTAATTACTAATTTTGAAGTAAGACCCGCATACATTTTGGTAAGCGTGGAACAATTACAACACTCCACTTCTAACACGTGTGGCGAAGCATCAAGATTTTTTCCCGAAGAAAAGAAAAAAACATAGCAATTTTTCGATGGCTTTGCAATCGCAATCCGTCAGAAATATTTAGATCAAAACAGAGGTGTGTATTTTCTCTATGAAATTATTAAGGTTACATTATACAGTAAAACCAAAGACACTTGCATCATTGCAAAAATTGGTTTAAGTTATTTAAGAAATGTGTAACAGAAAATTTCCCTTAAAAAAAACAACCGAAACCGACAGTTCTTCCTTTGGTTGGCAGATGCCGAACAGGCATCCTCAACCAAACGACGAACTGCATTTCTAAACTTTCTCTATAACTATGGCTACATAAGACACATTTAAGGAATTAATGAAACTTCTTATTTCCCTGGTCCTTTTACTTCTACGAAGACGGTCCTTTGGTTGGCTCATTCATGGATGCAACATCAAAGCTTCAAGTGCTTGATGGCGGTTTGAACATCCTTATCCCCTCTGCCACTGCAGTTAAGCACGACCTTGGCCCCGTCGGGGAGAGTAGGGCACAGCTTCTCTAAGTAAGCCAGTGCATGAGATGTCTCCAAAGCTGGAATTATCCCCTCCAGTCTTGATAATCGTTTAAAAGCTGCGCGTGCGGAGAAAAAAATGATGGAAGGATGTGCAAAGGGAAAAAGAAATCCATTCGAAGTTTGAACCAAGAACAAAAAAGCCAGAGGAAGGGAAGGATAAAGTATGGTTAAAGGACTTAAGACCAAGACATAACAAGGACCCTGCAACTATAGGGCAAAGAAAAACGTCAAAGCTTATTAAGGTCTCTAATTCTTCGCAGTATCATTTGAGGACCATACATTAAGCTTCAGATGGAATGGCAACCAAGCACGAAATACATCAATACTCGATATGTAAAACAAAGATTCATCTATAGATAACATATCAAACAATATGCATACCTAGAATGCTTCCCCCCACCATCTACCGAAAGATGTCAAAAGAGAGCATAAAGTAAAGTTGAGTGTAAGTGCAATACCTTCCAATGCTTCTTCATCAGTAATGCTATAATACTCAGCACGCCCCATGTCTTTCAGAAAACTATGCTCTGGGCCAACTCCAGGGTAATCCAGGCTGAATACCACACACAATTCATACGATTAAAACCATACAAAAATCGATAGCCAAAAAACCCAATTTTAATTGTCATACCCTGCACTTATAGAATGAGGCTCAATAATTTGTCCATCATCATCCTGTAACAAGTAGCTCATAGCTCCATGCAAGACCCCAACTTCCCCTTTGGTCAAAGTTGCAGCATGCTTTCCACTGTCCAATCCAAAGCCTGCAGCCTCCACCCCAATCAGCCGGACATCTTTGTCGTCAACAAACTCATGGAACAGTCCCATGGCATTTGAACCTCCACCAACACAAGCTACCAGCACATCTGGCTTCCCTCCCCACTTTTCCAGTGCTTGTTTTCTTGTTTCTCTACCAATCACCTTGTGGAAATCCCGAACCATCATAGGGTATGGATGTGGGCCAGCAACAGAGCCCAAAATATAATGAGTTGTCTCGACATTAGTCACCCAGTCCCTTATCGCTTCTGAAGTAGCATCCTTCAATGTTGCTGTCCCAGAATGGACTGGTCTAACCTTTAAAAAAAAAAAAAAAAGAAACAGGAAGAGAAGTTGAAGTTCAAAATACATAGGATTAATAAGAGCAATACATCTGGCTTACTAAACATTAACAGTTTAGGCCCTTTCACAAAATGTTGAGATTCTCAAGAAAAAGAACAAACAAATTTAAAAGAACTGGTCATCCATGTTAAATTCAGTTAATTGTGCTATGAAACAAATACACATTTTTCTATGTACAGTGTACAGAGAAGATGCAATGTGCATGTTCTGATCAGAAAACCTATCTTACTAAATCACGCCAGAAAAGATATAATGTTTTATAAATTTCACAACTTGGAAATATAAGAGCTTTATGGGGGTGAAATATAACTATAAACTTACAACTTAGCATGAGTAAAGTCATCATTTTTTTACTAACAGAACAAAACAACTGTTAGCTAACCATCCATGTGATGGAAACTAGGACGAATTAAAAATTATGTAAACAAACTCCCTTGAGAAAAAGAAGATAAATTTAGCAATCTGAGTAAATTTAAAAGTATTCAACAGATGGGAAACCATGACTAATCCAATTAGGCAACATAAGGGCCAAGCATTACATATTTACAATATGGAACATTCCACAGAAAGACAATCGAGAAAAATATGCACAATCTGTTGCCTGTTGGTACATTCCAGTTTCATAGAACATTCAATGTCAGCTTATAAATGTAGGCTAAATTAAATAATTAAATTGCATTGCTTAAAAGAAGTTGCAGAATCATAACAAACCTCAGCCCCCAGAAGCCGCATTCTGAAAACATTGAGGGCTTGCCTTTCCATATCTTGGGCACCCATGTAGATGATACACTGCAATCCAAACCGAGCACAAACTGTGGCAGTGGCAACACCATGTTGTCCTGCTCCAGTCTCAGCAATAATCCGTTTCTTTCCCAATTTCTTAGCAAGCAAGGCTTGGGCAACGGCATTGTTGATCTTATGGGCCCCGGTATGGTTAAGATCTTCCCTCTTCAGGTAAACATGAGGCCCTTCACCATTAGGGCGTTTGTAGTGCTCAGTTATCCGCTCCGCAAAGTAGAGAGGAGTTTCCCTGCCAACATAGTCCTTCAAAATGCCATTCAACTCTTTCTGCAAAATCACATGGTCTTCGTCAATTAAAAAAAAACAAAAACTGTATAATCCCGAAATCATAAATATATCTTCATCCCATTTTAATATTTAGTGTACGCATCCTACCATATATCGGATTGAACAAAAACATGTGAAAGATTAGAAAATCATCAATCACAACAATCTTTGTTAATTGGTCCTAATTTGTTTCTAAAGACACCACATGACAACCAAAAAATGCAGACATTTGTATAAAACAAACCGTAAACCGAATAACAACTCCTACAAATTCAAATTCTCTAACTAATAGGATGCAGCATCGAAATGAGAATTTCTAAATCCTAAAAATTCAACAGAGCCATGTACTCCGCAATCGAGTTTTGTTGTCCACCAATGCCTTCCCAGCTCAATTCAATCTCGAAAAACATTGCAGAAACTTGATTCAAATAGCTCTATTTTATTCATTCATCTCACAAATTTCGCCTCGAAAACATTTACAACAATACGTAAATTTACTTCTACAACTAAAAATTATAGAGAAATTTCAAATTCATTCATACATAATTCTCAGAAAAAAAAAAGTCGCATTTAAAAGAGAAAAGAAAAACAGGAATGGAAGAAGCAAAATTCACAGGACCTGAAACTCTTCGTCATTAGCGAGAGCGTGAAACGCGGCCTCGAGCTCAGCGAGCGCGTGCATTAGGGTCTCGGGGACGTACTTCCCGCCATACTTGCCGAACCGACCGAACGAATCGGGCCGGGGCAGAACTGGGAAGGCGCCGTTATCGTTCTTGTCATCCATCTGAAGAGCGGCGGAATCCTGGGTGATAGTGCAGGAGATGGATGTAGGGGCAGCGGTGGCGCGGGAGGTAAACTTGAAGGGAAGTTGGGTGGAGGAGGAGGAGTAGGGTTTTGGGAGCGGCGAGGCGATCAGGCGGTGGGTTTTGTAAGTGGTGGAGGCGCTACCGGAGGCTGCTGCTGCCATTTATGAGGTTTCGGAAGTGACACGCCCACACAATTGAGAGAAGAAACGTCGCTTCTTTTTTTTTTTTTTTGTTTTGTTTTGTTTGGAGTAGAGTTTCTAAACGAATTTTATAACCTCCCGGGTACAAAGGTAAGGACAAGGATTCTCCCCGATTTTCTTTGTGGGTCTCGAGAATTAATCAATTATATTCATTTATCGTATATTATATAATCAGTTTTATTAAGTAATAACTATTTACATTTAATTTTAAATAAAAAATTAATATAATTTCTAACCGGTATGATGTACAATAAATGGACACGAATTAATTGATCATTTGGAGTCCCACAAAGAGAATTCGAAGAGGATCTTATCTCCAAAGGTAAAAAGTTAGGTAAAGTAGAAAGATTTTTCAGAGTCAATTGATACCAGTATACTAATAATAATATAAGTGGTTGAAAATTAAAAAAAAAATCAACTAATTATATTAATACTTAATGTAGTATTTCTGGCAAGTTGAAAAAATTAAATAGTAGAGTAAAGGAATTTACCTATTGGATTTTTTTTTCATTCAATTTAGCCCCAAATTGTAAGATTACCGAAATGTGTTATGTGCACATTGGATAAGACCAAATGGATGAGAGTTAAATAGTGGATAAGATTACCATTTCCAATTGGGAGCATTTTTGCTCACCACCATAAATTACGGTGTATGCTCACCATACACCTCATTATTTGACACGTATCCGTTCAACTAACTATGATTAACTTTAATATTAAATGTTCTTTTTCTAATTTTGAAAAAAATTAACTATGATTAGGTGAAAGGACACGTGTCAGATGATAAGATGTATGGTGAGCATACATCATAGTTCATGGTGGTGAGAAAAAATGCACTCTTTCCCAATGTGATTCTTTGTATTTGGTCTCAATAAGCTAATAAATCTCACAGCCTTTATAAAAAAGCATATTTGTCTATTTGACTACCGGATTTATATAGAATTGTCAATTTTTTTCTTGAATTTTAATTTTAACCAATTATCTTATTGAACTTTTTATAATTAGCCAATTTTTCATTTGAAGTTTAATTTTAGCTGATTGCTCCTTTGAACGTTTATAAATATTCAATTCACCCTGGTGTTAGATTTTTAAAAAAATTCATCAATCTTGATCACATAAACCACAAATGACAACTATACGAGGGGAAAAAAAGATGAAAAATTGAATGATAATTTTTAAAATCTAACGCCAAGAAGAACATTAGCTATTTATGTGTGTTTGTGCACATATTGGGAAAGGTAATCTTATCCACTATTCAATTCTCATCCATTTGGTCTTATCCACTTGCCATCAAGTACCAACCATAGAAAATTAGAAATGTGATTTTCGCGCTTCCCTCAATTTTCGGCCTCAATGGTGACGGTCTGCAAACAAATTTCCAATTTGCACTTCCATCGTAATCGAAAAACGAAAAAACAATTTGTACATCGGTCCCCCTTTGGTATACTATTCAGACTGAGGCAACATACGACGCATTCTTTCTAGTAACATCCTTAAATAACACTCAGAAAACTTTGATGGTATTCGTAAAATCGACTCACTTCCATGCATTCTGATTTGCCAAAAACTAAAAGAGGTCCGTACATTACACATTCCACATGTTAGAAAGGTAGGTGCGCCGCCAAATTGTACCCATCAATCCATTGAGTTTTCGTGCAGCAGAACATACTCCCGGCTGCCAAAAAACCAAACTATGAGGACGGTGTCAAAATATGCGACATAAATATTAGCAGCAGTACAGAATTGACTACAAATCATCAGAACGGACGAACGAATTTGAAGAGATGTACAGAAGTTTCCCAATCAACCAACCAAACCAAGGAAATCATCTTTCAAACTTGAAAATAAAGTCGACCAAGAAATATGAATCACCTGGTGCTAATAGCAGTTACAAACACGCAGGCGTGAATATTTGATTGTTCATATGTTCCGGGCTTTCTAAAGCTTTAGTTTGTTTCTATGTATGTCATTCTTCAATTGATTCCAATTACTTACACTTCTCGTCTCTAGAAACTACATGAACATGAGAATTATTGTTTCGACGTAATCCAAATATAGTAACCTACTAAATCAAACAAATTCAATTCAGGCATTCAACTGCAAGATCACTACAGTAATCAGTAAGGAAGAAAGCATTAAAAAAAGATGAGTATTTTCAGGGGGACAACCATCTAAGCGTCACAAAGCTCAAGTTAGATAATTGATTAGTGATGTACCTACTATTACCAAATCTGATTGTATCCTTTTCCATGAGTTCGTAATATCGTTGAGGTTCGATTGCATTTTCCTGCAACAGCAAAGCAAATGCGTAAACCAAGTTCCCGCAAATACAGTAAAACCAAGCTCTACTCTACACAACACAAATGCAAAGACCAATAAATCTAATGAGCCACTTACATTAAGAAAAGTTTTATTTGTGCTTCCAAGGTCCATCAAGTATGGCCTATGGGTGAACGCAAGAAGTTAGATATGAGATCTGAAAAATTCACTCAAATTAATGGAATTAACCACAAGGTAACTTTGTCTTACCTTACTTCCTTTGATAACATACCATCAGGTTGCTCCTTTTCAACTTGCCTGGTATGACAAGAAAAATATAAGATACTAGTTGCTAACCAAGAATCTAAATAGCAAAAATAGAA
This sequence comes from Crataegus laevigata, assembly GCA_963580275.1. Classification (NCBI taxonomy): domain Eukaryota; kingdom Viridiplantae; phylum Streptophyta; class Magnoliopsida; order Rosales; family Rosaceae; genus Crataegus; species Crataegus laevigata. Next base: position 9,473,005 of record OY756946.1, read on the forward strand.
CTACAAAATTCTAGATCTACCGGTATTGTATAACAGCATGTTGCTTGCTGCAGGATGGGTGATCTGTAGGGACGTCTGCAACCCTTCTTTCCCTCCCAAATAGGTAACAGCTTTGACGATGTATGTAAAGGGGGTCTGGAAAATCATATATATACATCTTAGAACCAATTCATAATTCAAGGATAACTTTTTTTAATCAATATGAATAGATCCTCAAAGACATAGATGCAGAATGGCCAGCAGATATTAATATTAGCATTGAACATGTAAAAGAAAATAATTTTACTTTTTTGCATGCTTACAGGATATGGAAAATCACCAAAACTATACGAAAAGAAAATGGAAAAGCCCAGCTTGGGAATGGTAACCACTACACAATGATATGCTCACCTACGTAATAGAACTTAACTGGTCTACTCAGTAATACAAAGTTAAGTGCAATAAGAACCTAAAGCAACAACAAAAACAGTTATCAGTATATTACTATATTACATAGTTTTATATTCTTCTCTTTTGGGAAGAAAACTAGCAAATGCCTCAAAATCTAAAATAGATTTCCAGTAGTAGTAAACACCACTATGTATAACAACAATTTATTTGTGTGCAAAACTTGCAATATATTATATTTTAACGAAAAGTCTTAAACAATCAAATATTTCTTAAACTTTCCAATATTTATTACTCACACCATTGCACCCAAGCCAATCACTGATTGGAACTTTTAAGGAGATGTTTCCATTACGAGAAAAGGAAAAGAATTACTATAGTCTGCTAGTCTAAAAAACGATGTTATCTGGAGAGGTTAAGTGTGTGATAGAAGTTACTATATGGATCTTAAGAACACAAAAAGCCTACCTCCTCTTGAGCACAAGCACTTATCCTTCTTCACATAGAACTAGTTCTCCCTACAAGCCTATGGTCACTTAAATAAAAAATGAAGATTGATGCCTCATTGTGGGTTTGCAGCCCAGGTATTAAGAAAATTAGAGAATCTTCAGCCATTAGCTCTTCAACCTTTGGTGTTTAACTATTTTTGAAACTTGAATTCAAATAAGGTACTTTTTCTCCACACAAAAAAACAGGCACTTTAATCACACATGGCACGAGGTCTTTAAAAGCATTTCACGTTTATACAGAAGAAACCCATCAGTACTTAACAGCTCCCTCATTATCACTAGTCATTCAACCTCAAGTGCGTCACCATTAATGAAGCGCATGAAGGTTGCAAAAAGGCACAAGAACAAGTAGATAATTTACCTTTCAAAACTTCACCACCCTTGAAAACATAAAGTCGCCATCTCACGTTAGGTTTTCGTGCTTCTGGAGGCTCGGTGAATAATAGTGTTACACCTGACAAAGTAATAACCACATGAAAAAGATCATTTTCGTTTTATTTATTATAATAACAAACAAATAGAAATGCAAAATCTCTACAATTTCTATGCAAATTTTTTTTAGAGAAAGACAAATATATGTAATTTAGGATATAAGTAAAAAGAATATTTAACATCCCAGTTATGTAAGGGATAGCCATTCAGTTTCTCACTGTGACATATGGCTTCCCCATTTAAGTGATTGGTTGTTATTTAGTTTCCTACTGTGATCCGCTTGTACTCTAATAAGCCCTTTATGTGTTCTAAACTTCTAATTGGTGGATATGTTTATTCCTATTTTCAACAAAAACATTTTCAAAACCATAAGATAGAAACGTTCAAATTTCTGTATCAACCCCCAAAGAAATGGAGATCTCACCATTGACTCTATTGGTTTCTGCAGCAAGCTTCCCAGATAGCTCAAAAGAAGGTTTTTGCTGCATGTAGTAAAAGGAACGGAAGGTAAGTACAACTGCAATTTTCCACACAATCAAAAGAATAAATGCACTAAAATGATAATTGGAAATAAAAGAAGCAAGGTTATCTATCACAGCTTGCACCCAGTAGCTGAAAATATCAGCATGAATATCAAAAAGTAGATGATAGTTATTTTTTTTTGAAACTTAAAAAGTAGATGATAGTTATGAATCAAGAAAGAATGTTATCTACGCATTACTTACCTTTTGCTTTGCTTCCAAGGCCTCCTCTGCAACCTTCATCATTGCTACTGGATCATTCTCATCATCCCTGCCCAAAAAAGCAATCAACAGCTCATCAAAATCTACAGAGTAATGTGTAGAACCTCTGTTTAAGTGAATCTAGCCTAAAAAATTAACATACACGAAGGTTTACCCTGCTAAATTAACAAAAATTGGCCCCATATTTCTTCCATTGACCCCTATATCTTATTTATTATTAAGAAATTAACATGTTTTCTTACTTTTACTACATCATGAAGGTTTACTCTTGTTAATTAAGAACATATTGCTTCATTCACCTTTATCTCCCCTCATTCACCAAAACTAATAAATAGAATGATTAAAAATACCAACGTGCAACAAACAGAAAACGAAAAGTTTTAACAGACCAACTCACCCTTGCTCAGCTCCTCTTGAATTTGGCACCTGAAGACATTACCTTTGGTTAGATATTAGATAAGTATCAATGCAAACTGAAAGAGAAATCACTTATAAGCATCACAGGATATCTGTGCTCTGCTTCATTTAAAAAAAGTCTTAAAACATACTACCACTTCCACTTTTCCACTTTTATACTCCTTGGTATGAGTGAATAGGTGTGTGAAAAAAAGAGAATAACTGTTTTGAATTGAAATGGAAGTTACTGAAAAGTAAACCTATGCAAAATAACCTCTGCCAATTTATAATGATGTAAAAATGCTTTCCAAAGTCATCAGTGAAATTTAATAAGTATACTAAAAAAAATGAAATTTAAGAAGTAAAAATCTTCAAGATGGAATAAAATTATGGGGGAGGGGGGGCTTGAGAAGTTGAAGGTGTGGATATCACCAGACACCTCATCACGAATTCTGGTATTGGCAGCATGTTGAGGTGAATGAGAACTATGTCTGTTCTGGTGGTGCCGATCTAATGGAGAAGTAGATCGCCCATGTCTTGATCTTGAAGACCTGTGATCAGCACTGTCTTTTCCTGACTTTCTCTCCACTCTATCATTCTCAGTTTCCCTATCTGAACCCTTTTCCCTTTGCATACTTCTATCACTCCCTCTGCCATGATTCCTTGCACGGTCTTTCTCAATTACTTTCTCCACACCTCCAGTATCACCAGCAGGTTGAGGTGAGGAAGATCTATGCCTACTCCTGCGCTGTTGATCTGATGGAGAAGTACCATGCCTTGATGTTAAAGAGTTACCATCAGTATCATCTCTTCCTGATCGTCGCTCCTTTCTATCGCTCCCAACATCTCTCACTGAACCGCCTTCCTTCTGTAAATCCTTATCAGTTCCCTTCCCATTGTTCCTTTCAGATACTCTGTCAGCCTCTCTTCCAGCTTGAGCTCTTCTTAACCGTTTTGTCCGGGGAGAAGGAGAGCGAACAAGATGAGAAGGGGACCTTGCATGCTTCGGAGACTTAGGGTGACTCGAATGTTTCTCCCTTGGCGGAGAACTACCCCTGTTGGATCTCCTATGTCGGGCAGGCGATCTTTCTATTCGAGATGGACTCTTCCTACGAGGAGACCCAACCAGAGATACTGAACGATTTGAAACGTTACGCCCCATCAATCAATTCGCAAATGCATGAACCTCTCCACCTATCCAATAAAAATTGACACACAAAGTAGAAATTCAAATAAAGCAACAATAACGAAAACAATTATAAAACCTCGAGGTCATGTACTGACCTAAAATGCATCAATATCCTCATCACCCAATAATTGTTAATGGAAATGCTAAATAAATACACAATCAACAACTAATTATATCTGCACACAATTTTCAAATGGTGAAAAATTCAAATAACAAGCCCACCCCACAAATCATCTGCAACGGAAACATAAGAAAAGAACTTCCCAGCAGGCATATCACACAGAGAGTACGCAAAAGCAAAACGTTTTTACAAACACAGAAGATCAAGACTGGAAATTTTCAGCGGCAATAGCCTACGATAGAAATTCAAATATGCAGAATACGGAAATGGAAAGATACGATTTGGGCAACGGAGCTTAGGAATTTCCCGACGTTGAACCCGAAGAAACGGTAGGGTTTTAGAACCAGAGGTTTTACTGAAGGAAAAAAAAAGGGGAAAATCTACTAACCTGTGAGAGAGAGAGAGAGAGAGAGAGAGAGAGAGAGAGAGCGGAAATGGCGAGGTTGAAGCTTCTTCGCCGGTGTGGTTGTCGCTGCAAATTGTTGGCATAAAAGCTCTGGATTGTAAAGTGTGGAAGGAATATGAATACGATTAAATTTAAAGAAAACTAATAAAAAAGGTTTGAAACTTTGAGTTTTAACGATAAGGACAAAATAAAGAGTAAAGTGAATAGTACCAGGTTTAACTTTTTAGTGTAAAAATGTGATTTTTTGTTAAAGTGAACAATACCGTGGACTTTTCGTTAAAACTCTCAAAATTTAAACCAGAAGGCGGTGGAGGATCGGAAGTGACTGGGAGCGTATCAGACGGTGAAGCCCATGCCCTAAACTTTTGTGTTGGTCCTTTAAAAAATAAAATAAAAAAATAAATATATATATATATACACACACTAATAACAAAAGAAGGAATTTTGGTCAGAAAAAAAAACAGGAAAGAAAAATCAAGAAGTGTAATAATCTTCTTTTTTGAAAGCGATTCACTTCAGATTATTTCAACTCTTTATAATCTAATTGGATTAATTTATAACTTAGCCAACGTTAGAGGATGCCAAGTTGATGTTAGCTTAGATCACTAAGGTTCATTTTACCACTACAAGGAAGTTGCTTTTTTGCTACAATAAAAAATGTTGCCAGTGGCCCATCGTCTACCTTGCCTTGCACTCTATTCAGATGATATTTACATTTGGTTTTGAAGAACCTCCTGATTAATTTTAGATGTTTTTGTTGAAGGATTGTAATATTTAGATTAAACAATTTATAGTTTCAAGGGAGGGGAATAGTCTTTCAGAGAGGTTAGTTCTTCCTAATTGCTTGGGAAAGAAGTGCTCTATTTAGGTAATTCTACGACCAAACTCTGGGTCTTGGTTCTTTTCATTCGCTTTTTGGGAGGAAAGTAAGGCTGCAAGGCTGCTAAATGCACAATTGTAAGAATTTTGTAGCACAATTAGTTAAAAACATTCTCTTGCAACCGATGTCCCAAATTTGAGTATTCTCCTCCTATTATTGCTAGAATCAAAATAAAAAACTAATCACAAACCCTATTTCATTGATGGAAGCATGTGATATATAGGCTTATGCATGATAAATTTCACGTGTTTATCTTATTATTTTGGTGCAAGATAGTTAAGTCTAATAAAAAAAGAAGCACACTGACTTATGTGTAATGAATTTCATGTGTTTATCTTATTGTTTTAGCGCAAAAGACTGCTAAATTCGTTTAACCTTCCAAAATCAAGTAACTACACAATATTAATGTTATAACAACCGTAATTGGGAATAAATAAACAAAAAAACTTGTCATATAAACTTGGATTAGTTTCTTGTATTATTTCACTTTTCCTAATTTTGATCCATATATTACCTTGTTCTTTTTCAACATACAATTCACCCACACGGCTTTACCCCTTTGAACCCAACTCCATAAAACGTGGTGTCTCTCTACTAGACACCATCCCCGTCGTCTCTCAACATCAAGCAGGCACACAACTTTTCGCCAAACCCCGAAACGGTGCCTCAAACAATCATCATCTCCTATAAGTCATCCCAGTCCCTTCAACTTCTTTCAGTTCAATCCCGCCACAAAAACACAACGATGGACCGCCTCTCAAACCTCCCTGATCCCCTCCTCTCACACATACTCTCCTCCTTGCCCTTCAAAGAAGCGGCAAAAACCTCCTCCTTGTCGAAGCAATGGCGCCACCAATGGAAGTCAACCCGAAACCTCGACTTCAACCACCTTTTCTTCGCCAATCGGGATTCTAACGGAGATGTCGAACTCCAACTACAAATCTTCACCGATTTTGTCCAACAATTTATCGCAAACAACAAAAGTCCGATCATGGACAAACTTTCCCTCACATTTTCTTCGCCTGGAGACTCCCAAGAACTGGTGGAAAAATGCGTCACATTTTCTGTCGACCGCAACGTCAAACACCTGAAGCTTGATTTCTCCGACCCCACATGGGATGAAAACGACCTCGATGGCCCGGCACGTCCAATGTTTGATTTGCCTCTGTCTTTTTACAAGCATCAAGTTCTTGAATCCGTGACGCTCTTTTCTTGCAAATTCGACGCTTTAAGATTCAAGAATTTTGGGTTGCTGAAAAGCATTTCGCTGGGTTGGATCGAACTCAAAGTTTCTACTCTCAAGGCTTTGCTGGCCAACTGTGGGTGTCTCGAGAGTTTGAGCGTGAAGAGTTGCTGGAAGATGGACGGACTTGATGTTTGTGGGAAGGACTTGAAGTTGTCAACTTTGGTTGTTGAAAAGTGCCATTTTCTGAATCCGTACTTTGAAATCGAGGCTCCAAATCTCAAATATTTGAAGTATTCTGGCACTGTTGGTGTATTTTTTGTGAACGGAACTGGATTGGAGGAGGCAGACCTTGATTTTGGGCTTGAGTCTGAATGTGATGAGTCACTGGGAGATTCTCTCTATCAATCACTCTATCAAATTTGCCCTACTACGGCTTTGACCGTTTGCACCTGCATGCTTCAGGTACATAATTCCCCTCTTCAACTTTTTAATTTTACATCTGTATAATATGTGGGTGATATAACCCTACATCCTATAAATAGGAAAAAACTACAGAGTTCATCATCTACCTGTCACATTAAACAAATTATCTTTGCATTTATGTGGGCTTCTAATTTTTTTGGCGGGATTTTGCAAAGGAGAAAAGAGTGTCCCGCAATAAAATTATGAGTTATAATAATAAATCATTTTTTCAACCCCTGAAAGTCTTCCCTAATTACTTGAGTATGTTTCTCTCCTAATTAATTAAAGGTTGGTTTCATGTTAATTTGTCGATTTTGCAGGTTATTCCCATGGGAGAGGAACCACTTGGTATGGAGCCTAGGTTGGATGTTACGCATTTGACCTTAAGGACTGCCATGCATAATTATGAACAATATGGCATCCGGTTTTTCTTGAACAGTTGTCCTCGTTTGGAGACTCTTACAATCGACATAGACCGCTCACGCAGAATATGTGATGTGAGTACTCATTGATTAATTCGTAATTAGGCCCTTTAATTAACTGCATAACACATTAATACTGTGCAATTCTTATGTTTGTTGCATCCATCTCATCAGGAATATGAACCTCCATTCGGGGATAAGTTCGAGTTTTTGTGGACGCGCAGTGCAATAATTTTCCAATGCATTACTCAAACTTTGAGGAAAGTTGAGATCAAGGGCTTCAAGGGGACGCCAAATGAAGTCTATGTGATGTTCTATCTTGTCAACCATGCTCGTGTGCTGGAGAAGCTTACTGTGATCACCTCAAGTGAAGAGAGCAACCGCGGCCCAGAATTTTTTCGCAGTGTAGCTGATCAAGTGCATGGATTTAGAAAGGCATCAGAGAATCTGTCCATAACAATTGTTTAATGAATAAGTAATAGATACTGAAGTTCGAAGCTAGCTTTTGATTCGAATATGTTGTGACCCTGAATAAAATATCGAAGATTGTGGCTACAATTTATACTTGAGAGTAGATGTTGTTATGATTAGGCTTATTATTACCTATGACATATGAAACTCGACTTTGATTTCACATAATTTGTCCTCTGAAACTCAAATTTCGTCACTTAACCCCTTGAAACTTGATTTTTGCTCTATTTTTCCTAGATACAAGAAAAATCCGTCGACAAAAAGAAACCTAGAAAATTTTGGCGTGGGAGGTGGTGATTGGAGATGAGGAAGCAAAGAGAAGGCACGGGGATGGGATTTTGGCCTTTGGATTTTTCTTTTTTAATTTTTAAAAATAATAAGTAAATAAATGTTTATTTTACCAAAATATCTTTTTCTCTCTATCACGTTATCAACTTGATGCATACTTAAAGGAATGCACATAATTTAGGCAAATTTTGCCTAAATTAAGTGACGAAATTTGAGTTTTAGTGGGCAAAATTAGATCAAAATCGAGTTTCAGAAGACATAACTAAAAATTAGATCAAAATTAATGCCCAACTTCAATTCTGTTTAAACTTCAACTATGATGGATAAGGACGGAGCTAAAGATATTTTTGGATGCGGGCATTCTAGAACAACAAAGTAAAATTAAAAACTTCAACGCAACATACTAAACGAAACACTTATATGTTAAGTCATAATATCGTACATCTGTGGAAATAACCCTTCTTTACAAAAACAACCAACATTGATAAATCAAAACCATGTTAAAATCCAATAAATAATATGCATAAGCAAGAAAAAGAAACACAACCTCTATTAGAATGTAAAACTCCAAATTAGAATAAAATTAGGGATTTGGCTACAATACAAATCACCATCTCGAGGTCAGATGGTAATTGTATTAAACACATAATCACATAGATTATATTGATCGTCAGATAATGATTTATATTAAATACATGTAAGTATTGCAGCCAATCCCTAAAAGTAAATCAATTATGCTTAATTCCTGTTGCATATGGCCTAAGATAATGGGTGGGGTGCTGCTGGAAAAATGTAAGTGGATATTTTATTTATTTATTAGAGTTGTTATTTGGTGAGCTTTTAGTTTGGAAGTTGATATTACATTTACTCTTTTTCTTTTTACAGACTAACGTGAGTGGGGGCATCTGCTATCCACTGAGCCTAGGGTGGCTCCATTAAAATTACCACTTTAGTAGGTGGTGAAATTTTGTCTAGAAATCACCTCTCTCTGTCTCTTTTTTTGGTCAGAAAGAGGTCATTGTATTAAAACAGAGCAAGTACTCCAAGAAACATAACTAAACACAAGCCTTAAAAGGCACAAAAGGATGGCGCTAAGCCTTCCAGAAAAAAACCTAATTACAAGGGGCAAGGAAGGCGAATTTGAGACAGAACAAGAACCAACGAGGGAAGGGATTGTGACACCCATCTGTAGTTTCTCACCCTCGACAGAGCCAAAGTTGCAGCCTCATGAGTTGCTCTATTCGTCTTCCTTGAAACCCATTGCCAATTGACAGCATTGAAAGACGACTGAAGCCTCCAAATCTCAGACACAATGGAGAAAATTTTCCACATACCACTAGCACTCTTTTTTGTTTTGCAGTCCACAACTTCCTTAGAGTCACTTTCAATGATCACATTTCTAATCCTTAACTCATTTGCCAGAGACAAACCCGCAATAGCTGCCTCAGCCTCCATTGCTTCAGGAAATACACACTGCAAAGTAAAGGCCTCCCCGCCAATAAGAGAGCCCAGATGATTTCAAATAATGACCCCTACAGCGCCATACAGTTTTGGCTTATTCCAAGCCCCATCCACGTTAATCTTAACAAAAAGGATCACAAGGAGAAGACCATATAGGGGGAATTACATCATCTCTTGCGGGAAGGTGGGTGTAACAACACAAGAGTAAATTTCACCAAAAAGAGAAGGGCTTTTCTGTAAAACTCAATCAGGGGAAGGATTCAGGCCATTGAAGAGAGCATGACATCTCTCTTTCCAAATTTCCCAAACAATTATTGCTATTAGACTGGGAAAAAAAGAAAGGCGAGGCTTCGACAATGACAGGCTTTGTATCATACCTAGAAACCATGAATCCAAAGTTGTAACAAGTTGATGATTAGGCTTGTAGTTTAATAAAGAGCCAAACCAAACACACATCACCCAAGGGCATAAAAGCACAATGTGTTCGATAGATTCCTCAAACTTCTTGCAAAAGGGACAAAGAGGGTTTGAGGCAACCTTACGATGAAAACGAGAAAGCTTTGTAGGTATGGCATTTGTTATAGCGCTCCACTAAAAATTGTTCACCCTTGGGACTGCTCTGATGTTCCATATCAATTTCCAAACCTTGTTATCAATCTAATGAGATGAATGCTTCGATACTCGACTAGACGAAAAAAGTGTGGGATCTCATCCAATTATAACCACTTTTTACTGAATAATTCCCATCTTTAGTCCAAGGCTAGAATCTCTTGTCCTCTTCCAAATGACCACACAACGGGATAGACTTAATCAAACAAGCATCCTCCTGAGAAAAAAAAATGCTCAATTTCATTGAATCTCCAAGAGAATGAAGTAGAGTCAATTATAGACGGCACCATTGTGGGAATCGGCCCCACAAAGATCGTAGTTCATTTTAGACAAGAAGTAACAGGCACGGAAAACCAATTATCTCTCCATATTTTAACACACTGGCGATTTCTAATCTAGCATTTCGCCCCCCTTTCAATAATCTGTCTACCTTCTAATAGGCTACTCCAAGCCCAAGAAGGGCGCGAGCCCATCGACGCCTTCATGAAATCAGTATTTGGGAAGTATCGAGCCTTCAACACTTGAACCCAAAAAGCGTTGGGGTTTTGAACTATTCTCCAACATTGCTTTGCTAGCAAGGAACAATTGAAAGTCTCTAAGTCCTTAAAGTCCATCCCGCCTTCACTTTTTTGCATACATAAACTATCCCAATTAGTTCAATGGATCTTGCTTCCGACCTCTAAATTGCCCCACCAAAATCTACTAAGATCACCATTTAGAGATTTGCAAGTGGTTGAGGGAAATTTGAAGCATGACATCGGGTAGCAAGGCACAACAAGTGCCACCTACTTAATCAAAACTTCCTTACCAGCCATTGTTAAATAGCTAGACTTCCATCCATGGATTTTTTGAAGGATTCGATCTTTGACGTAACCAAGAGCCTCATTCTTTGAAAAAAAACCCAAATAGAAGGCAGCCCCAAATACTTTCCAGGATTGAAGTAAATGGAACCCTTAGAATCTAACAAATAGCCATAGACAACTTCCCTGGTGTGTTTGTGCTAAAGAATAACGACGAGTTCTCGTAAATAATACTTTGACCAAAAGCCATACAATAGTTAGCAAACAGGTCTATGAGCTTCCTGCAATCTTCCTATGTGGCTCTCAAGAAAAATAAGGAGTCATCGGCGAATAAAATATAAAGAGCACTTGGGATTTCAAGCATCCATGGTAGATTCATCACTGTTCATTTTCTTTGATGGTACAACAATAAATTATTTGCTCATTTATGTTGATGATATCCTAGTAATGGGAAACATTTCACGTCACATCTTTTGCCTTATTGTTCAACTTGGAAAAATGTTTTCAATGAAAGATCTGGGCCCATTACATTATTTTTTAGGCATGGAAATCAAGAAGACACCCACTGCCATGTATCTCTCTCAGTCAAAGTACATCCAAGACCTTCTCAGGAAGACTAACATGATTGATGCCAAACCACTTACCACTCCTGTTGCAACTGGACGAAAGTTGAATCTTTATGAGGGCTAACCATTGTCAGATGGTACTGTTTTTCGAAGTGTAGTTGGGGCACTCCAATATCTTCTTTTTACACGGCCTGACATTGTTTTCACTGTCAATCAGGTCTGTCAATATATGCATTGCCCCACCACTGCTCACTGGGCTGCTGTCAAACGTATTCTGCACTATTTGAAGGCAACACATGATCACGGCATTGTATACAGACCCATTCCCCTTACTTTCACTGCTTTTGTCGATGCCGACTATGTCGGCGATCCTGATGATTGTCGCTCAACAAGGGGCTACTGTATTTTACTTGGGGATAACTTAGTTTCTTGGAGTTCCAAGAAACAATGCGGTGTCTCTCGCTTTAGCACTGAGGCCGAATATTGACAAATGACTTATACTACTGCTCACTGGGTTTCTGTTTTTAGCAAACAGAAACCCAATTTTCTGAATAACTCTAAAAATTACCAAATTTTACTAGAATGAAGATTTTGAGGAGTGGAGCAAGTTTTATACTTGTGGCCAAGTCTAATTTGACCAGGAAATGCCCCAAATTGGCTCGCACCCATCGGAAATCCTAGAATGAGCGAGCTTCGATTCTCCTTACTTGGTGTTTCGATGCCCCTACAACTGGTTGGGTCTTGTTCTTGGGTCAAAGGGGAGTTGATTAAGGGTGGTGGTGGGTGGTGAGACTTGCCATAACGGTGGGATCGCCATCGAGTACTTCCGGTGCTCCGGTGAAGTTCATCGTGAATGTGGACCTAAAACCCTTCGACCTTGGGCGTGTTTTGCAGATGTTGGATGGTGGTGATTCAATGGAAAAAATGGTGAAATCGCAGGGGAATTAGAACCGGGTCAAAATCGCTTTTGTCGCGGGTGTATGGTGGATGGGAAGAGGATGGTCATTTCCTTTTTTTTTCCTCACTTCCTGATTTGTTGCTTATTTCCTTTAAGAGAGATTATATTCACACACCCCAAATTACTTCTCCCGCACTCTTTTAATTTTTTTAATATTTTCTACACACCGTTAGCACTTGATAAATAAATATTAAAAAATTAAACGGGTGTGGGAGAAGTAATTTGGAATGTGTAAATATAATTTTTTTCCTTCCTTTAATTTGATAGGTCACTTGTCCTTGTAGCTAATTGGTCCCTTTATTTTTTTTCTTAAATCTGATTGGGTTTCTTCCTTGTGGGAGTATAATTAATTTAAAAACTATAGTTTATTAAAACGATTTCAAATGTTCGTAACTATACTGTTATAATATGGACTCGCAAATGGTTTTCGCATATGCGCTTGTGGTTTCGAGATCTATATGAAAACATTAATTGTGACCTTGAAAGGTCAACGGATTTTAAAGATTAATTATGAAAATTTCGAACCCGATTGCTACTTGATTTAATTCTTAAAATTTACAAAATTAAAAATTAACTAAAAAATGTAACCCAAAATACGAAATTTAATAATGAAAATACTTAGTCAATAGTGAAATTCCGGGGACGTGATTTCACAATTATGCTTGAGATCGAACGAGAAAATCAAGTTATTGCTATTGTGCTCGGCAAGGTTTTAGAAGGGAGGAATATTATTCTCTGATTCCTGAATAAATGATACCAAAGTAATAATCTGTTTTTGAAAAAAAACAAAGGAAAAATGATTGGACCCATGGACCTGACCTTAAACCGGCCCATTTCAAATGGGCCAAGTTAAGTCTGGTTCTAAGAATTAGAATTGCTATACTTGCCCCGCTTCATTTTAGAAAAAGTTGTGTCCGGTTCCTCCAAATTTGAGCTCGGCCCGACTAGTGAGTTAAATAAGATGCTCTTACCACTAAAGCAATCTACCACTTGCGTTATTGAACTTTTTTATCACATTTTGAGCTCGGCTGGTACTGTTCACTTTAATGAAAAATCATATTTTTACACTAAAAAGTCAATCCTGATACTATTCATTTTACCCTTTATTTTGTCCTTATAGTTAAAACTCAAAGTTTTCAAACCCTTTTCGTTAGTTTTCCTTAAAAAAAAAAGAGTAAATGACAAAAAACTACCTCAACTATTGGTGTCACGACACTTTCATACCTCATCTTTAAAACGTGACAATGTCATACCGCATCTTACGAATTTGTGACAATGTCATACCTCCGTCAATTTTCCTGTTAGTTTTTTCTGTTAAGTGCTGACGTGGCAAGATATGGGGACCACTCACTAATACAGCTGGATTAAAAAATAATTAAATATATTTTTAATAATTAAAAATTAAAAAAATTAATTTTTTTATTTTTATATTAAATCTCTCTCTCTCTCTCTCTCTCTCTCTCTCTCTCTCTCTCTCCCTCTCTCGCCTCTCTTTCTTCTCTGCCCAGAACCCATTCCCATCTCCCCCTCCCAACCACCCAGACCCCTTCCCGTTCCCCTTCCGTGCAACCCCCCACCCCCCCCCCCCCCCCACCTCAACCCAGTTCTCCCCCCCAAACCCAACGCGCGCTCATCTCTCCTCCCCCATCTTCATCTTCTTCCCCCTTTCTCTCTACCTGCAACCCAGAAACAAAAAAAAAAGTGAAATCAGTTTGGCCTAGAAGAAGAAGAAGAAGAAGAAGAAGAAGAAGAAGAAGAAGAGAGAAGAGAGAGAGGCGAGAGAGAGAGGGAAAGAAGAAGAACGAAAAAAGAAGTGTGAAATTAGTTCGGCCCAGAAGAAGAAGAAGAAGGAGAGAGAAGAGAGAGAGGCGAGAGAGAGAGAGAGAAAGAGAGAAAAAAAAGTGAAATTTCGGCCCAGAAGAAGAAGAAGAAGAAGGAGAAGGAGAGAAAAGAGAGAGAGGCGAGAGAGAGAGTGAAAGAGAGAAAAAAAAGTGAAATTTCGGCCCAGAAGAAGAATAGAAGAAGAAGGAGAGAGAAGAGAGAGAGAGAGAAAGAGAGAAAGAGAGAAAAAAAAGTGAAATTTCGACCCAGAAGAAGAAGAAGAAAAAGAAAAAGAAGAAAAAAAAGGAGAGAGAAGAGAGAGAGACGAAAGAGAGAGGCGAGAGAGAGAGAGAGAGAGAGAGAAAGAAAGATTTAACATAAAAATAAAAAAATTTAATTTTTTTAATCTTTAATTATTAAAAATATATTTAATTATTTTTTAATCCAGCTGTGAGTGGTCCCCATATCTTGCCACTTAACAGAAAAATTGACAGAGGTATGACATTGTCACAAATTCGTAAGATGCGGTATGACATTGTCACGTTTTAAAGATGAGGTATGAAAGTGTCGTGACGCCCATAATTGAGGTAATTTTTTGTAATTTATCCAAAAAATGTTATCACATTTATTTTGAATTTTTTGACATTTATTCTAAATTTTTAACACATTTATTCTGTTCAAATAACTCTCTCTCCGTGTGTGAAAGATCTTATCTCTGAGAGTGACATATTTTTCTCTCCGTGAGATTTTTTTTAGCCACCGGCACTAATGCCGATTTGGTCGGTGGGAGCCCCTTCTTCATCATCTATGCTTCCTCCTTCTTTTCTTTTTGTTGATTTTCCCTAATTTCCTTCCTTTTTTCCATAACCTTTCCACTCCGACTATCACTGATCTTCCTGCCCCCAGATTCATTCATCACCCATCCATCTTCATGTCCTTCATCTGGCTCCCGCCGATTCCATCTTCGTTTCGATCTGCAGTCACTTTTGACCGCGAACCGTTGCTGTCCTTAACTGGGAAGGTGCGTAGAGTTCCATTGTTCAAACCGGCTTGGGTAGCCACACCACCTCCTTCTCTGTCTGCCCTTTTTGCTCGGGTCATTTGTGGTAATCCCACATGCTTCTTCGGTTTGTCTTACTTGGTGGCTGCGATCAGCAAGATGTTATTTGACGGAGGACGAAGTCCATTATCTTTCCATATCTGAGGTACTGGTTCCTGAAAATAGTTGGTGGTGGCAGTTTGTAATCGTTGTGGGGTGTTGTAGCGGCGCTTTCGGCGACGACGTTGAAAGGAAGTAGATAGGGTTTGCTTTTTGTGTTTTCTCTGTTTCTCTGTTTTGGGCCTAAATGTTACTCTAGAGATCCATTCTTTTGATTGTGTGGATATTGTATTTGGGCCTCTATTTTTTAATTATGTAGTAGTTTGCTAATAAAGTAACCTTTGACAAAAAAAAAATAAATAAATGAGAAAGAGTAAATAACGGGCTAGATTCGATTAATTAGGGTACAAGTGGAAAGGAAATTGTAAAATTTTTGACGAAAAGATATGATATTCATTGATGAAATTGAAAACGAACAAAAAACTTGGGAATAGGATACATAATGGGCCTCAATAAAATTTTTGTTAGGGATTTCAACTCGGTCTAAAAAAAAAAAAGAACGTTCCACACAAAAAATTACAGACGTCAACTATTCCCAAAATTACAATCAACTCAGCCACACTATGCTTGATTATCTACAAACATAATATAATTTTAAACACATTTAAGACTCATTTTTACTTGAAGACAAAATTCAAGTTGTAAACAATGAGTGAGAAAGATAGACCAAATGTCAACTATTCCCAAAATTACAACCAACTCAGCCACACTAGGCTTGATTATCCGCAAACAGAGTATAATTTTAAACACATTTGACACTCATTTTTACGTAAAGACAAAATTCACGCGGTAAACAATGAGTGAGGAAGGCAGACCCAACATCAACTATTTCCAAAGTTACAATCAACCCAGCCACACTAGGCTTGATTATCCGTAAACGGAGTATAATTTTAAACACATTTAATACTCATTTTTACGTGAAGACAACATTCACTTGGTAAATAATGAGTGAGGAAGGTAGACCAAATATCATTATGTGACTAATCACCTTTCTCTTCTTCTATCATTATGTGACTAATCACCAAATAACATGACAGATAGGGGTGAATCCTAAACCCAAAACAACATCTAATTTTTCTCCTCTCACACGCCTCTTTCTATTTAGATCCACCATAGTGAATTAATCAAATAAAAAACAACAAACAAAGTTGTGTAAAAAGAGAAAAATGATTAGTTATCATTCCCCATCTTTTTTTCCCCAAAAAATATGTACACAGAATGAGTGAAGTAAAAGAATACATTTCAAAAATTTAATAATCGATGATTGGCTCGCCAATATTCAAATTTCTCTCTATTTTCCAAGGCAAGTTTAAAAGCTTGGCCAAGATAAATTTGAAGACCTTGTTCACATTGATGTTGTGGGTTGCACTTGAGAAGAAGAGGGTCGCCTTTATAGCCTTTGCATAAGCCCTGGCCTGCAAAAAAAATATATACATATCTATCCTTTTATCTTAATATCGAAAAATCCCTCCATGTATGAATATGTAAAATGTAAAATATAAAATTTCCAATCCTAACAAGAAAAGCAGGAAAACAGATACTAAATAAAGTGAGTAAACAGAATTTGATCTTGACGCGGAAAGAAAAGCATGAGTTCGGCAGACGTCAAGTCTCGGAAGATATAGGAGAAGACCCCCCAAGTCTTCGTTACTATTTATTATCCTGCACATGATACACTTTGAAAGCTAAATTTTCAGCTACCGTAATCGTCAAGGCAATATCTAGGACTCGGGTTTCGTTCTTTGGGATATGGCCAATTGTGATGTTTTCTTTTTCGGTGAAATGATGTTTTATATAATTGGTCAGAAATGTGAGATTCGAACTTAGACCATTCAAACGCTGAAAAGAAATACACTCATATACAGTTAAAAAAAATCTGATCAAAATGATAAGTCAAGTTAACTCTGTAAGCAGAACCATAAATTTAAAAAAAAAACAAAGAACCGAGACGTAATTGGGTGGGATCAGCTCATTTCTACTTGGTGGGTGAAAATCCTAGTAATTATTACGACTAACCCATTCACTATATCAGTTTTGTCCTTCCCTGTAGGTAGTATTAGTTTTAATCAAAATTTGCAGGAAATTTGTATACCTGGGTTACAATTGTCCATTGCAGATCTGGGGGAAGTCTCACAAAATCATCAAATTTGGTCCCAATTAGTATGGGAATTGCTGTCTGCACGTTAACAAACACAAAGTAGGAACTTGATTAATTAATTACATAAATAAATATAATTATTGGCTAATTAACTGTATATAGTACCTGGTTCCATTTTCTCGCTTGACTGTACCATCCAATAACACTACAGGAACACAAAAAGCACCAGTTTCTATTAGTATTATTAGCCATAGTGCTAATTGCTAAACAATTTGGGTTAAAATGCTACATATCAGAAGATTATGAGCTGACCTGTTTAGCGTGCGCCTACTAGTAAGATCAAACATGAACAAAATTGCCACTGCATCTTTACAGGCGATTGGAACATGATCTATCGAACTCTGGTTGCCTACAAAGAACGTATAACAACAAATTAAATACATCATATCGTCAGCCTGTCTGGTAATAGAACATTTTTCGCGTGTTTATGTGCATACCTCCCACATCCCACATGCTAAACGAAATCCGAGCGCCTTGAACAATCAATGTTTTATCCATTAAATTTACTCCTGCCATCTGCAGATATCTATGTTCTTGCTCATCCCCAACATATTTGCTCTTCAAGAACAAAAAGAAAAAGGAGAAAAAAATTAATATAATTCATCATTAGTAGCATAACACTCTAAACAACAACCAAATTAACAAGTCATTAAACCATAAATTACTTTTATACTTTACCATAAAACTTGTCTTTCCAATCTGGCAATCACCCAGCAAACTGATCTTCAAGCTCACCAAATCCGCATCCGTCTCATACACGTTAAGACTACTACTTGTGGGGTTGTCCACCGCCAAAACACCCTCCAAAACTTCTGGCGGCGGCGAGAAAGCTCCGAGGGGCAATCTCCGGTACCTGACCGCCGGCTTCCCTATCGAACAAACAAGAAACCTGTCCCAGATGAATCCGAAAAACTCCCGGATAACCGAAACCCGGTCGACTATGCACCACCTAAAATTAACGTGAACAATTTTTCGACAAAGCTGTGTCATCTTTTGTAGTAATCTTCACGAATAACTGTGACCATGGAATTTGGAATTTGTCGTGATTTTTTGAGTTTGGTAATTTGGTAGAAAGTATAAAACGCACGGACAAACAAATACAAATGGTAGGAAGGTCGGAAGGCGACTGAGTAGCAGCCTACGGAGGGAGACGATGGACGGTTGACGGGTATTTTATCGTGGATTCTCAAAACAGTCCAAATTGCCGGCTTCTTGACCGGTTTTTGTTTGTGTTTTGGTAAATTTGAGTCTACGGTATAAAATATTGTGTGCCGTTGCGATGGGTGTTATAGTCATATCCGCGGGAAAAGGCCAAAGTGTTTTGGGTGGGGAAGATAAATTACATTAAACGTTTTTATAATAGGAATAAGACTTCGTGGACATGCACACATCACAAGTAAGCTTATTGTAATGTAGTCTGGATAAGAAAATGAACTCTTTTAAAGTGAGATTTTGGACTCTTTGTCGTATTACAGTTTAATTTCAATTCTTGTGTGAATATTTTTTGTGTAAAAACATGAGGTGGCAAAAAATTCACGGGAGTTCCACTTTTAAGAGAGTCTCATTCGTACTTCTCAAATGAAGAACGTGACCTTTTAATATTAAATAATGTTTTTTGTGTAACTAGTCTTGAGTTTGAAGTTAGTACTCTACAAAAATGACAATACTTTGCTTACGATATGACATTATTTTATTGTATGAATGTTATTATCAAAATCGTTATTTTTTTATTGTTGATTAAAGATTATTTCTAAGAAAACTCATTCGATCAATTTTTTATATATTATCTTCTAAACAAAAACTTGTTTAATTTTGCAAATGTTTAGGCATTCATATATGTTCAAACAAATCAGATATTATGGTTATAAATAATATCTTCGTGACAAACCATTAGTTTGTTTGATTGACGTAAATGACTAAAATGTCCACAAATTGGTTGAATTTTTGTTTAGGCAGTGCTATAAAAATGATTTATTAAAATCATGGCATTTGTATAATAAAACGACGATACTAGGTATGCAAGAAAAAATGACTTTTTATACGTAAAAGAAAAAAAAATATCCCTTGACAAGTATGTGATAAAATTTAGCATGCTTGTTGGAAAGTCCAAAATTTTCCTTTCTCCCAAAAAAATAAAAAACCAAAATGAGAAATCGAAAATGGAGTGCAAACAATTGGTAAGGCGTTTCAATATATTCTTTGAAACTACTCTTTGGAGCATGTGTGTGTTTTCAAACAATTGGTCAAGCATGTTACTACAAATTGTTAAGCGGTGATGTTATTCACACACTTATTTTACTTTATGCACACTTCTTGTTAATTTTTTTCATTTGATTTTTTTAAATTTATTCGATCCGATGACCGAAAATTGAAAGAGAGTGTGTAAAAGGTAAAAAAGAAAAGAAAAAGAAGATGTGTGAATAACACCACTCTTGTTAATTATTGATGTTTTTAGTAAAAAAAAAAACTGTTATTAGTTTTCAAAAAATTTCATTTGGCACTCCTCACAAATGTATTTTTCTTTCTAAATATAGAAAGTTTAGAATACTAAATAAGATTTGTGTAGTGCCAATAACAATTCCCTTAGTAAATTAGTAAAATACATTTACATACATCAATGACTTATAATCGTCTGCATATAATTGTTAAAAACACTTGCATACAATTCAAAACCTGACCCTCTTTTGAGAAGGATCATAAACCTGACTTCAAATCGGAAGCCTTCTTGCAACTATTTTTTATTCTTTTATTTTTTTTATGCAAAGAATTTATAGCCTAATTAGTTAAAGAGTAATGGTGTTGTACTGTAACATTTTCCTCCCTAAAGCTAATTAATTAACTAAATGACAGACCGTAACTTAGATGGCATGATTCCTTCCTGACATAAACAAAGATAACTAGGCATCTGTGTTGTTTGGGTTTGTGGATCTATACATCGGAATTGGATCTCTTCCTGAGCAAATAGTGAGGATTTTTAAGATTCACTAACACGAGTCGTTAGATTTTGATCCAACGGTTATAAATTGGAGGTACTTCTAAAAGTTATAATAATTATAGTCATTGAATTAAAATCCAACAACCCATATTTGTGGGTCACAAGGATCCCACAATTTTGCTCTAGAGGGAATCCAATCCCTATATCGATCAAAGAGAATTTCAGACTTTTCCGAATAAAGGAGAAAACTTTGAACCCCATCGCGAGGACACAAACAAGACCCCACTTCAGCCCCCAACTCTTTGCTTTTTTTTTTTCACCATTAATTTTAGGAAAAATGTTAAAGAAATTTTCTCATAAGTATAACTTTTTATAGTTTTTTATCATGTCATGTTTTTGGCACATGTG
Source organism: Crataegus laevigata (assembly GCA_963580275.1). Lineage (NCBI taxonomy): Eukaryota > Viridiplantae > Streptophyta > Magnoliopsida > Rosales > Rosaceae > Crataegus > Crataegus laevigata. The sequence goes on from OY756946.1 coordinate 9,493,772, forward strand.
CTAAAAGGTGTCTATACTACATAAAAAGTTTTTCTTTAAAAATTTTCTTAGCATTTTTCTTAATTTCAGAATTAAAAATAAATGCTTTTCCAATTCAGTGGTGAAAGTAATTAAAAATAAGTGCTTTTTTCATTTCAGTGGTTGGTATAATGGTAGTGGTACCCTTCCTTCTTCTTTACTCTTTCTTCATTTTTCTTTTAAATGAAATATTCTTTACTCTTTCGGCAAATGTATAATTTATATTTTTATGGGATAGCTTACGCTACCTTTTAATGAAAAAAGTTATTGGTACTCTTTAGTTTGAACGATAATTTTGTAACGCTATTAGGTTCGCACATAGCATTCTATATTGATAGTGTAATAGTACGTTTACAACGTAAACACTAATTTTGTTCTAGTAATAACAATGTCATTATGTGTGTGGTGTGTGTTTTTTTTAAATAAAAAAAAGGACTAACAAGTGGCTTTGTCACGATACTCTATCATTTTGAGGGCCGAAAAGGCTCACAGAGGCATTTCAGCCTCCTCCTAACCACCACTGTGCAATTATCTAGCGTCATGAATCAAACCCAAGACATGCCGTGTGGAATACGGGCCTGAAATTTATTCCCAACCACACAGCCACCTCATGGTGGTTGTCATTATGTGTTATTAAGGTTAATTATTAAATATAACCTTAATTACCACTATTATTGAATTGTAAACTTTGATGATTATAGTGTAATATTTTCCTCTCTTGTAATTCACATGCTAAATAATATTAACGTGTCATGTTGTAACATCGTCAAGCATATGTAGAAAGCCTAAAATTGAATAACATTGATGGAAAATTGCATGACATCTACTAATAATTCTATTAAAACATATGGTACCAATTCCTTTTTTTTTTTTTAAATGGTACCTTTTAATTTCCGTTTTTCATATAATACTCATAAAATTATCCTTGATTACAAGTAATACTTGTACACTGAGGGAATGATAAGGATTTGAATCAGAGACATAGTAAATTAAAGAAAAAAATCCTAAACTAACAAGGCAAATTATCATTTGCAGTATTCATCAAATTATCATTTGAACTTCAAAACTTCAAAACACCATCTCCGTGTCATAACTAAAAATTTGAGAAAGGCGTTGGAAGTATGCTCAACAAATTATGAAAGGTCGATAAAACTTTCGGAATATAAATCATGATCTTTCAGTTGCTATATCAACCATGATAATCTGTTGGACTAAAACGATTATTGACAACACAAGATTAAACTTCTGGAATAAAATCATTGTGCAAACGTTGTATACAATTCAACATTGTATTCAACTAACTGGATATGATAAGATCTAACACCACCAAACCAAACACAGGAAAATAAAAAGAGGAAAAAGCAAAACTAGAAAAGAAGTAATGATTAGGTACACCTCGAATTTCCGTGCCATGCTCGATCAACACACGTGGTGGCACATTACAAGAAAATGAAAAAGATGAGCTGAACAATGGTGCTTATTCTTTTAATTGAATTTTCAAAAGAATTTTTTAAATTGAGGCATTGGTTTATGGGGATCCGGATTCTCGTTGAGAATTCGTAAATCATATTCATTCATTTTGCATCGTGCGATCAAAAATTATTTTAAATATTTTTTTTTAAAAATTAAATACAAATAGTATCTAATAAAAATTGATCGCACGTTGTATGATAAACAAACACAATTTACAAATCCCTAGAATTGTTACCAAACGGATCCGAGGATCATGTTGGGTTTATGGGACCCAAATAACAGCGGTTTCTACTACTACACATCAACACTTGTTCTAAAAAAGAAAAATCATTTGAAAATTCTTACTGGGACGTCTCTTTCATTTGTGATTTGTGGAAACTAAGGGTGTTTGTGATTGTAGGGAATGATAAAATAAAATAATAATAATAATAAACAATACCATTCACTTGTGATTGTAGAAAGTGGAAATTACCTTGCAACAAAGAAGAAGAATCGGCTCGCAAAAAAGGGGAAAGGACATCAAAAGAGAACAATGCTTGGCTCCACAAACTATAAAGGAATTTCCCCTCAAAATACTTTTTTGCTGATTCATATAAGTTCGCGCTTATGATCGATACTAGAGGTGAGCATGGTCCGGTTTCACGAATTCGAATCTAGAATCAGAACCTGAAAATATCAACATTTCTTTTCGATGCGGTTTTGCAAAAATTTATTATTACTAAAATTATACGATTTAGTTCATGCCGGTTTTGATTCGATTCATGTTAGATTACAGTTTTATCCAAAATTATATATATATTTTTAATCTTCTACTTCCAATACCAAACACATATTTCAACTATAAATTCAAACAAATTTTAGCTCCCACTATTAGATCTACAAGATTATGACTGGAAAATAGAAAGTGTACATATAAATATATATCAAAAGATAGAAAGCCTCAGAGTAAGACCAAAGTGTACATCCTAAATTGAATCTAAAGTTTACATAATGCATAATCTATCTATATATATAAAGGGAGAAGACAAAAATGGTGAAACATTCATAACCCCAAAATTGCCCTCTACTATTAAAATTTCAAATAAAATAAGAAATTCACAAAAAAAAAAAACCCAACTCCGGTAACTAACTTTATTTTAAAAAAAATATATTATTATTATTATTTTATGTTTTTTCAAATAAAAAATCAAAAGAGCCATTTGCCACATTCATACTCATGTGGCAAGAGGCTAGTATAATGAAAAAGAATGAAGAAAAATAAAGTGGGGAAGAGAAGTGATAAAACAATAAAGAAGGGGGAGAGAAGTGAGAAAAATATTGGGTTTATGCACATGGCCTTCTTGGAAAAATGGCTTATCTATATAAAAAATAAAAATAATACAATAATTTATATTAAAAGCGTCCTTTGGTTTTTAATATTTTCAAACTGTAACCGAAACTGGTTTGAGACGGTTCAGTTCGATTTTTGTTCCTATTTTTAGTTTTTTTGTCAATTCGATTATTACTGGCTTTCCTTATCATATTTTGATTCAGTTTTCCGGTTCGACGGTTTTTGTGCCCACTCCTAATTGGAACTCTTTATAGTATAGATCACTTTGTAAATTTTACATATAAAAAAAAGCAATTAAAATTAAGACCGTTTAGTTAATCAATTGTAGCAAATAAAAAGACAATGTGTAATATTTTTATCGAATCCAATCACTTATTTTAATATAGTTTGATGACTAAACGATTTTATATTTTCATATTTTATATAGTAATTATAATATAAACGATTTTATATTTTCATATTTTATATAGTAATTATAATATAAAAGATTTTAATCATAACGATAATGTTTTGTAAATGAACCACAAAATGTTTTGACTTTTGAGGAAGAATTCCTTCATAAAGTTTGTGTAGCTTATTATGCAAAAGGCCAGAGAATGAAGGTCGTATTCGAACCCATGTTTGATGTTGGGCCCAAAGAACCAGACCAAATATCCCATCCCAGATACATTTAAACCCACTCCAATTTAAGAGAAATTTAAATAAAATTTGAATAATAATAATAATAAAGAAGGAGAAGAAGAAGTTGCCGCTGCAATCCTTCAACCTATCTCCTTCACCGTGGTCGGCGGCCTGAGCTCCCTTTAAAGGTATTCAGAGAAATTGGTGTTCAGAGATTGAGGTCCAAATCCTTATAGAATCACTCTACAAAAGTTCAGCTCCCACTGCATACAAACTATTTGCTTAAATGCCTATACGTATGATATATATTTCCAATCATAATTTCTCCAACAATGATAATCTGCAGTGACTCAATGGATTCGGACGCATAAGCTCTGGAGGAGAAGTTGGTATCTTTGCTTGGTCAGCTCCAAGCAGAGGCTGCCATTCTAGAAAGAATGGTGTACAAGAACAAGAACCAGCATGGGCGCGGCTCCTACTTCCAGCACCTTATGAAGGTTTACGGTTTTCCCACCTTGTTTATGATCATAATGCTTTTGCCTATTTGTTTACTTCCTCAGAAAATTCATGAAAGAGAAGAAAAATTAAGTATACTTTAACTTGTATCAAGCATGATTTGATTGCAGTGAATGGTTTAACTGACTAATTTGAAATGGTGGGTTTTTGTTGCATAACGTTGTTTTTATGGGTTTCAAATTTTGAAGTTAGCTGTTTTTGTAGTTGTAAGCTTCTTACTTTTTTTGTTTGATTGCCTTGAAAATTAATGGAAGAAGAAGAAAAGTTTCGGTATTGCGTTAATGGGGTGAAGTTTTAGTCCGCCTAGCTTGATGGGTCTTGAAAGAAAAATCCATTTAGCACAGAAACTTTAGGTCGACTGAATACTACTCGGTATTGCATTAATGGGGGTGAAGTGTTAGTCCGCCTAGCTTAATGGGTCTTGAATGAAAAATTCATTTAGCACAGAAACTTTAGGTCGACTGAATACTACTCCATAATCGTATTTTGTCGACCCATGCAGTTCTGTTAAAGATGGCTTGAATCATTTAGCACAGAAACTTTAGGTCAATTGAATACTACTCCATAACTGTATTTGGTCGACTCATGCAGTTCTGTCAGAAACTTTCTGCAAGCATCATACTTTATGTTGTCTTTCTGCAAGCACCTTACTTCATGCAACAGCATGCTGCTGCTCCTTGAAACTAGGGTTTTTAGGTGACTTGTTGATGTAAATCTCCTTAATTCAAGGAGTCCCCGGTTTAGTCCTTAAATCAAGGAGAATGTGGCATGTCCCTTCTTCCTTGCCTTTTTTGTTTTGTTGTCTATATTATGCTTGCTGTAAACTCTTTAAAATTATCTTTTTGGAAATATATCAAAACTTATTTTCAACATGGTATCAGAGCAGTGTCTTTCTTAGGCTTGACTCTGCAACTCTTTCCGTGATTTTTCACTCTTCTCAGCCAAATCAAAGACTCAGTTCAGTTTTGTTGAATGAGTTTAATTATCTTCCTTGGTCAAGGGCAGTCTCTTTGGCTCTTGGTGGAAGGGCCGAACTTGGCTTCATCAATGGAGTCATTAAAGTACCAGAAATTTCTTCTCCAAATTATGAAGCATGGTTGTGCAAAGATCAGTTAGTTATGTCATGGTTGCTAAATTCTATGGAGAGGAAAATTGCTGAAAATTTTCAGCTATTCTAATTCATCGCAACATATATGGAGCCAAGTGAAGGAAATGTATGGAAATCAAAACAACTCAACCCGTGTCTTTCAACTCAACAGAGACGTTGCAGCCCTTCAACAAGAAAACAAGTCCTTCGTGCAACATCTTGGCAACCTTACTACTATGTGGAATGAGCTTGATATCTATCGACCTCACACCATAGATGCGACGGTGTTGCTAAAAAGAGCCGAGGAGGACAAACTTTTTCAACTACTAGCAAGCTTGAGCTCAGAGTATGAAGACTTGAGAAGTCACATTTTGATGACTTCAGAGCTTCTATCTTTCTCGAGCGTGTGTGCCACCATTCAACGTGAAGAGGTCAGAAGACAGGTCATGAGATTAGATACCAAAGTTGTCACGTGAGAATCTTGAGCATATACCTCGAATTACCAGTCACCTGAGGTGAAGGTTTACAAAGGTAAGTGCCCCGACTTGAAGTGTGATCACTGTCTTGGAATTGGCTATCACGGGATTGGTCACACCAAGGATCGGTGCTGGATACTTCATCCCAAGCTAAAACCAAAGTTCAACAAGGATAGCAAAGGACCATATGAGACCGCTGCAAGTTCACCATACAAAGTCAGTCATACGGCAAACCTTGTAGAGTCCACTTCAAATCATGTTGCTACTGATGGGCTGTTAGAATTTACTTCAAGTCTCATTGCTCTAATAAATGAATTTGTGTCAATCCTTCAACAAAAGAAATGGAACAAAAAGGTTAAAGAGGCAGCAGTGACTGAATCTGAGAATCATTTTGCAATGCTTGGCAAGTTTGGGAGGTTTCTAGCAGAGGCTGAATGTGTACCACATGAAGCTGCCCTAGGTATTTTCCATGTTTTTTTTCACTTCTCTAAATGATAGTTGTGTGCATGATTGTTGGATCATAGATTCGGGTGCCCAATGATCACATGACAAACCAAAGAACAAACTTGCATGAGTTTCAAAAGATGTCATCTCAAGTGTCTGTTACTAACGGAAAATGAGTCTCTGTTATGGGTAGAGGAAAAATTAGGTTAATTTCGAACCATGTTGAGTCCATTACTCTATATGTCCCTGCCTTCCCTTTTCAACTTCTTTCCATTGGAAAAATTACCAAAACCTTAAAACTGTCTTGCAATTTTCTCACCTAAAAATGTGATTTTTCAGGATCTAGTCACCGAGAAGACGATTGGTGAAGGTTTCTTTCTCAATGGTCTTTACTATTTGCCAAGAAATGGCTCTCTGTCCAAAGGTCTCCAAGTTAATGCAACCTCAAGTTCAAAATGACCCCAAGATCCACTTTTATGGCACCAATGTCTAGTACATCCATCCACTCCTATTTTGTCTAAGTTATTTCCTACTATGTGTCAAACTCTTATTAATTGTGACACTTGTAATTTCTCCAAATTCGCTAGATTACCTTTCAATTCTTCCTTGTCTAGAGCTAGTAAGCCTTTTGAAATTGTACACTTGGATAGTTGGGGTCCAATTAAGGAATCATTTGATGGCTACAAATATTTTGTGACATTTATTGATGATTTCACAAGAATTACTTGGATATATCTCTTGAAATTCAAAAATGAAGTGTTTACTATGTTTAAAGACTTTCACAATCTTGTTACTACTCATTTTCAGTCCAACATTAAGATCAGATAATGGCACCGAATACATGTCTAACAACATGACACAATATTTGAGCATGCATGGCATATTTCATCAAAAAAGTTGTGTTGGGACACCCCAACAAAATGGGGTGGTCGAGAGGAAAAATAGAGACCTTTTTGAGAAGACACGTTCTCTGATGCTTCACATGAACATTCCTTAGAAGTTTTGGTCACAAGGCGTGCTCACTACCACATAGTTGAAAAACAAGCTTCCAAGTCAAATTTTGGGGTTTAAATCACCCTATGAAGTTCTAAAAAATTGGCCTATAGATCTGTCACATTTAATAGTGTTTGGATGTACATGTTTTGTGCATGTTCAAGCATCCCATTGTGATAAGCTGGATCCTCGATCTATTAAGTGTGTGTTTTTGGGCTACTCTTAAACTCAGAAATGGTATAAATGTTTTAATCCTGTTACTAACAAGATTGTGGTGTCTCGAGATGTAAAATTTGAGGAGTCCATTCCTTATTTTCACAAAGGAACCGCAGATTCAAGTAAGGGGGAGGCTTGGGAGGATTTGATTCCGCTGCCTAATCATATTAGGGATATTAACTTGGACTATCTTCAAGTTGATGTCACTCATGCTCCTGCGATGCCTCTCATTATCCTGATTCTTTAAGTCATCAAGAGGTTGATCAAGTTGATGCTTCTTATTCTCCTGCCTCTGATACATCTTCCAGCCATCAAGAGGTTGATCCCTTTCCAGTTAGAAGAAATCATCCAATAGCATGCCAACCCTCACCCAAACTGCTGGATTATGTTACCTATGTAGCACGACATCCAATCACTCTTGCATATCATTGCTACTCACATTCCCATGTAGCTTTTCCCAGTGCTATCTCAAACCACCATGAACCTAGTACGTTTCAGGAAGCCAACCTTCATACCAAATGGAGACAAGCTATGGATGAGGAACTGCGAGCTCTTAACGACAACCACACTTAGAGTCTTGTTCAATTCCCTGGTGGCAAGAAATTCGTGGGTAGTAGCTGGGTCTACAAGCTCAAATTCCATTCAGATGGCTCTATTGAGCGTTATAAAGCACGATTTGTGGCTCGGGGTTTTACTCAAACGTATGGGGTGGGCTACAAGGAGACTTTTGCACTTGTGGCCAAGATGAATACAGTTTGGGTCCTTCTTTTTGTGGCAATTATTAAGGGTACAAGTGTAATACTGTTAGTAATATAGTTAGTAAGGTTGTTAGGATTTCTCTTATAAAAACAATGTGTGTAATCTTCATTTAGTTAGTTAATACAAATCCTATTTCTCTCTCTAAACTCTCTCTCTCTCTCTAATATCTCTGTGTTCTTCCTTCTATTCATCCTTTCTTCTTTATTTTTCCCTTTAATTCCCAAACACTACAATGTAGTTAACATGGTATCAGAGCCGCCAGGTTCACGCCATGGATTCTGGTGGTTCCACTTCCCATTATTTTTTTTTTCTTTCCAAATTTTCATTAGATGTTAGGAATTAGGATAAGTTTCTGGGTGCTTCTGCGATCGTTCTTTTACATCTGGGTTGATGCGTTTCTGGGTTGAGTTCTTTCCGATCAAATTCATGAGTCTCTCTGTTCCCGATCGAAAGCGAGAGATCAAAAGTTGGAGAAAATTTCAGAGCAAATGTAGAGAGTCGCATCTCCACCATCGCAATCGGTTGAGGCGCCAAAGAAGAACAGAATTCAGGTCTCCAACACCAGGAAACCGCTATTTTTCTACGATAATCTTGCTAAGAGGTACATAAAGCAGTACAAGGAGATTCAGTATTCTGGGTCCGATTGAGGAGGTTTCTTTGATATCTTGATCATGGCGGTTGGGCAACTCTTGGCATTTGCATTACTTGCCTGGTAATGTTGCTTTTCCGATTCAGTTGCTTAATTTCATTACTGGGTAACTCTATTTGTTGATTCTTGGAAGGTTCTTAGAGATCTTTGATCAGCACAGTGGACTGTGAATTGGGTTCAATTACTTGCTTTGATTAGTAGATGACTAGCACAATTTTCGATTCATGGAGGTGGTGTTGCTAGTTACTTAATTGGGTATATGAAGAAACAGTTGTTAATTACTTAATTGGTAATTCTGATTCTTGAAGATGGTCTTGGGGATTCAATTTGTTCAGTGTGGATTGCTGCTCAAAGGAAGTATTGTTCTTGTACTATGTTTTGTATAGGAAATGGTGGTTGTTTGTTCAAGATTGCAAATCTTGGGAGCTCTTCAGGTTGTGATTATGTGCACTCCAACTGTTTGAAGAAATGGGTCAGTGAATTCTTTGATCTCTACTATGTTTTCTGGTATGGAAATGGGTGCAGTCCAGGTGGTTGTCGAAATGCCCAACTCAAAAGTTTCATGTGAAGTCTTTGTGGTAGCCTTAGCTGAACTTCTGTGGGATCAATTGAAAACCAAAAGGACTCGTTCTAGAAGCTCATCAAAAGTGCAACAGCCATTTAGTTCTAGGTTTATGGATGATCTTATTGCATTTTTGGATGGATCGGAAGATACGACAAACGAATGTATAATATGTGTTGTCATTCACAACATTGATGGACTTGGATTACGGGAATCAGAAACCCAACAATGTCTTGCACGAGTTGCTTATTGTTCTCATATTCGCATTGTGGCCTTTATCGATCATGTCAATGCACATCTTTTGAAGGACAAGGTATTGACTCCAGATGCGTATAGTTATGATCCGTTGGTTTCTGCTTTCTGCAAAGAGGGGAGATTGGATTTGGCAATAAAGTTTTTGGATTACACGATATCGGATCGCTGCCTGCCGGATATTGTGAACTACAATACGATATTGGTTGTGTTGTGTAAGAGTGGAAAGGCTGATCAGGATATGCAACTCTTTGAGAAACTCGGTGAAGTGGGATGTTTTCCGAATGTGAGCTCATACAACACCATGTTCAGTGCACTGTGGAACTGTGGAGACAGAGTTCGAGCTTTGCAAATGGTATCAGAAATGGTAAGCAAAGGAATAGATCCCGATGGGATTACTTACAATTCGTTTATATCAGAAATGGTATCGTGTTTGTGCAGTATATTTTCTTATCTTAGCCTATAATTTCAGAGTCTAACCAACTCAGTTGTTAGCATGAATCTACAGTAAGTCCGGTTATACGATGAAGTTTGAAGAAGTTGTAAACGGTAAATCCCACAAAGGGTAATTCCGTGATGTGAATAGGTAAATCCCACAAAGGGTACACGAAGTTGTTAACGGTAAATCCCACGAAAGGTAATCCCGTGTTTTGAGTAGGTAAATCCCACGAAGGGTAATCCTACATGGATGTTGATTTTCATTTGTTGAAATTGTGAAGGCCGATGCCATTGTTCAAAGAAGTTGGTTTTTGGTAAAATCCACAAAGGGCGATCCCGTGGTGCTATAGTTAAGGCCGATGCTACGCTATAGTTTGTTAATTTTCTGTTTGTTGTAAATATTAAAGGCCGAAGCCAAGTTGAATGAGATTGTTGACAGTAAATCCCACGAAGGGTAATTCCGCAAGAAATTGTTATAACCGGCCTGAGGGTGTGCTACAACTTTATATAAGGTTGTTCTTTGATTGAAGCTCCTCCACAAGGCAGAGGAATATTAGACTTTTGGATGTGCTTCCTACTGAGCTTGCAGATTGAGTTTGGGGCAGATTGAGTTTGTTGCAGTGAGTCAGTGAATATATTTGGGGCAGATTGATGTTCGCTGCTGCTCTGCAGTTTGTATTTGTCATAAAAGGTTCTTGTTGATATAACACTCGTGCCTTTGCTCTGCAGCTATAACAAACTCTTTATTCAGAAAAGGTTCGAGAGAATTTCCATATTTGTAGAATCAAGATTGCAGTTGGTTCAAGCTGTTCTGTTTTTCTGGGTTTCGATGTTCTTCCAATCTCAAACTGGGTTTCCCCAGTTGAGATTGAGGGGGAGTATTAAGGGTACAAGTGTAATACTGTTAGTAATATAGTTAGTAAGGTTGTTAGGATTTCTCTTATAAAAACAATGTGTGTAATCTTCATTTAGTTAGTTAATACAAATCCTATTTCTCTCTCTAAACTCTCTCTCTCTCTCTAATATCTCTGTGTTCTTCCTTCTATTCATCCTTTCTTCTTTATTTTTCCCTTTAATTCCCAAACACTACAATGTAGTTAACAGCAGTCAACAAAGGTTGGTTCTTATTCCAAATGGACGTTAAAAACACACAGTCAACCAAGGTTGGTTCTTATTCCAAATGGACGTTAAAAACACATTCTTGGATGGGGAACTTGAAGAAGAAGTATACATGCAACTACCTCCTGAACATCCTCAAGCCTCCCAAAATGGCCTTGTTTGTAAGCTCCACAAAGCCATTTATGGGTTAAAACAGTCCCCTTGAGCATGGTACGCTAAGTTAAGCTCGATGTTGGAAGAGGTAGGATTCTCGAGGAGTAATGCAGATTCATCCTTGTTTGTTCGCATAGGTTCATTGGGTAAATTGGTGGTATTAATTTACGTCGATGATCTTATCATAACTGGCGACAATATGAACGAGATTGTGTCTCTCAAACGGTCTCTTCATCAGAAGTTTGCTATCAAAGATCTTGGTAAGCTAAACTACTTTCTCGACATTAAGATGCAACTTCCCATAATGGACTGTTTTTGAACCAAAGAAAGTACGTGTTGGATCTTCTTCGAGAGGTCGATATGCTTGATTGTAAACCAGTCACTACTCCATTGGATTGCAAGCTCAAGTTAGACACGGCTGGGGAACCTCTTACTCACGTAAGTTACTATTAACGATTAGTTGGTAAACTCATGTACCTTACTATTACATAGCTCAATATTACTTATGTTGTGAGTCTTGTTAGCCAGTTTATGCATGCCCCCTACTATTACTCATCTACATGTTGTTAAGAGGATACTACGGTATCTCAAAAGGTCCATTGGGTGTGGTATTCTCATGAGAAATAATTGCTCCACCCAAATACAAGGCTATACAAACGCAGATTGGGCGGCAATGCCCTCAATCGCAAGTCAACCATGAGTTATTGTACCTTCGTAGGTGGAAATTTGGTCACTTGGCAAAAAAACAGAATGTCATTGCTCGATCTAGTGCTGAGGCGGAATATCGTGCAATGGCTTCCACTGCGTGTGAACTTATATGGCTCAAGAGTCTTCTTTTTGACTTAGGATTCCTTAGCAATGCAGCAATGTCCCTCATGTGCGACAACCAAGCCGCGATGCACATCGCATCCAATCTAGTCTTCCATGAATGTACCAAGCATATTGAGGTGGATTGCCATTATGTGCGAGCTCAAGTTCAGTCCAAAGTTATTCAAACTCTTTTTACTCGTAGCCATGATCAATTGGCTGATTTGTTTACCAAGGCGTTGCCAGCTACTCATTTTCAACACCTTCTTAGCAAGCTTGGCTCTATTAATCTTATGGATCCAGCTTGAAGGGGAGTCTTGAACGAAAAAGCCATTTAGCACAAAAACTTTAGGTCGACTGAATACTACTCCATAACTGTATTTGGTTGACTCATGCGGTTCTGTCAGAAACTTTCTGCAAGCGTTATACTTCCTGCTATCTTTCTGCAAGCACCTTACTTCCTGCAGCAGCATGCTACTGCTCCTTGAAACTAGGGGTTTTAGGTGACTTGGTGATGTATCAAAACTTATTTTCAACAATGGGGTTGAAGTTTTAAAATTAGTCATCTATGTGTTTTACTTTGCTGTTTTGTATGCGTTTACGTAGTTTGCCTCACTTTTGTTTATGTTAGGTAAGGAGGGACTTGAGGATTTTATAATCAACTAAACTGGAGTAACTTTTTGGTTGCTGTTTTCAAGGTATTACTGGGAACAGACCTAAGCAAAAGTTGCATCTATTAGAAAGCTGGAAGGCTCTTTTGGTGTCACGGCTTCGACAAAAAAGAATGGGATGAAAATGCCCCTCAACCAAAAAAAAATCCAAAAGCAACCTAATATAAAATATCAAATAATGTAGGGGTAATTTGGTAATCATAAAACATAATATAAATATAAGTGGAAAGAGAGAAAAGAATAAAAAAATGGAAGGATGAGTGAAAGTTGATGGTGCCCACGTGTAACGGAAAGAAAAATATAATAAAAAAATAAGAAAAATCATGAATATTGTGTTCAAAACATCTTAAAAGGCGCGTAGTGCCGGTTATAAATTAGTAAAGTTTTTTTTAAATTAGTTGTTTATTAAATATTATGTGATTCAATCAGTTGTTTATTAAATATTATTTTCTTTATAAAAAAATGTGACAACCCATCCCTAGTTCTACAATTTTTTAAATTTAAAAAATGTGAATTTACGAAAATGCCCTAGAGGCGAGGGTATTGACTTTCGTTGACCAATGTATAGAGAGACGTACGACTTATTCTTTTAGCGTATTTGAGTAGTACACGATCATACGAACGTGTAGATGCAAGCGAAGGTGAATTTCGAGCTACGGTTAAAGTTTTACGGAGCTGCAAATCTGAAGGTATTTTTGAAGAAATCACTATTTTAATTATATTATTTATATTATTAAATTATTAAGCCACATGTGTGTGGCTGAGTGGGAAAAAGAAAGGAAAAGAAATAAGGGATTGAAGGTTACCCAATCAGAAATAGAAGAGAAAAAATGAGGGGTTTCGGGAGAGAAATAAGGGAAGGTGTGGCGAATCGGGGAAGAAGAGAATGAGAAGATGCCGAATCGGGAGGAGGGAAGAGAGGGCCAAGGAGGGAAGGAGAGAACAAGAGATTAGAGACCCTTTCTCTTAGACTCGTTTCTGTTCCATGACCCGATTGCAGACTCGGTTCCGCTTGTCTTCTCCGGTGGTTTTCGTTAGTTTTTTCGACGATTTGTAGTCATCCATCACCATGAATCAACTCAGAGACCTCCCATCTTCATTTCTCCACCAAACCCGACTTAATTTGGCCAAAAATTAGGAAGAATATGCACGGTGGCACTGAGGGTCTCATGGTGGTGATCCGCCATTCTTAAAGCAAACTCCGTCGACCACTACCGTGGGTCGACTCCCTTTGAGCCTAGAACAAAGCCCAGTCAGCTATAGGGGTGGTGGAGCACCGTCGACGGCGAATTTTAATACACCCATTTTTAGGGTTCTGGTAGATTAAAGACAAATTGGAGCACTTTCCACCCGAATTGGACCTCGTCCCAAGTATAATAATTGTTTCCCTTGATTTTCTCTACATGCCTGGAAAATTTGGGAAATTTTAAAAATAGTTGGATTTTTCGACAAGTTGGGGCGCCCAACCGCCACGTGCGACGGCGCGTGATGGCGGCTCGTGGGCTACGGAATCCCCTGACCTTTCTAGGCTAAATTTGATTCTCCAATTCTATGTTTGAAGTCCGATTGAAGAATTTCCGTCGTTTGAACCTAGTGCCATTAAGGTCCGTCATTTGATTATTATAGTAATCGACGATCCAACTGTTGGATCGTCACCAAACTTTAATATGATATAGTTCATAATATATGAGGATCATAGAAACTTATGGATCAGGAATATGACATACGGATCTTCCTGAATTGAATTTGTAAGTTCATAAAATAAAACGTTGACCGCCACTTGAATTTACAATTGGTGGAGATCCAACTGTTGGATCGTAATGAAACTTTAGTATGATATTTTAGAAGCATAATGTGGATTTTTGGAAGTTACAGATCAGAAATATGTGATACGAATCTTCTGGATCGAGTTACGTAGGGTTGTGGACCCTACCGTCGATCTTTGATCGACAATTGACTTTTGGACAATGAGTCTCAAATCATTCTAGAATGTCCTTGAGGATGTGTTTTATGTAAGTTACATAGTCTATCAATAAGAATTATGAGATGTGACTGAATATTTGTTCTAGGTGACGATCGTTCAAGACATCTTGATATTCGTGCTAGAGAGTTGTAGCATGGATCTCTGGTGAGTGGGCATTTGTTTTATATATATATATATATGCTTTACGGTTTCCAGAAACGTTTTTAAATTGAATAATGCTTTGCATGTCATGTTCCAAATGGGTTATATTTCAAATATTGCATTGTTATAAGTTGTGAATTGTATTAATTAATGCTGCGGAGGCTCAAGTAACCTTCAGGTGAGTATTATGCAATTGATTTGGTTACATTGTATTGGTATGCATAAATGCATTTAGAGCTCATCATTGATGCAACCCGGTGTTAGTGCTCCTGCCCAAGACTAGGGTACAGTCCTTTTCATGATGTTCACCTCCTGCACCGCATGCTCACCTTGGATCCAAGTCTAGTGCCAGCCTTGTCATACAGGTTATGTTAGGTGACTCCGACTTGTAAGTGACCCGCGATTTATCACCAGTCTTCACATAATCATAGCACTTGAGCTTACATATTTACACCCAGCCTTGTTGTACAGGTCACACTAGGTGACTCTAACTCGTGTACTAGCATAGATTTATGAGCTACAAGTCTAGTCGTACAGGTCACATCAAGTGACTCTGACTGGCATGCTAATTTAGAATGATTTCACACTTGATTTACATTTATTATTGTTAACATGTTGAAACGTGGCATGTTTCTATTTCATTGCCTTTGTGCATTGATTCTCATACTTACCTAGTATTATTTTTTGAAGACTATATAGGTTTTGTAGTGAGAGGTTATAACGTTTTCAAAGGTTTTTATAAAACTTTATTTTCAGGCCCACTCACCCTATTTTTCACCCCTCTAAGTGTTAGCTGCTTTATGTTTGTATCAACGAGAATTCTTGGCGAATCTCAGTATAGGTGGCTACCTCTGAGGGTATAATCCTTACCCACTCTATTGTACTTTACTTATGCTCTGATGTCACGTGTGAAATGGGTTCATTCCCGCTTACCTGCGCACTTTTGATATTTAGGCACTTTTAGGTTTAAATTTATTCACATTTTCCACATCACTACACTTTATGGCTTCATCACCTTTTAGGCGTCGAACAGTACGGCTCGATTCGGAGTCCTAGTGGACATTCCAGGTTGGGGTGTGTCAAAAGAGGTCCCGGCTCTTTTGGTGTCACGGCTTCGACAAAAAAGAATAGGATGAAAATGCCCTTCAACCAAAAAAATCGAAAAGCTACCTAATTTAATATATCAAATAATGTAGGGGTAATTTGGTAATCATAAAATATAATATAAATATAAGTGGGAAGAGAGAAAAGAATAAAAAAATGGAAGGATGAGTGAAAGTTGATGGAGCCCACGTGAAGGGGAAAGAAAAATATAATAAAAAATAAGAAAAATCATGAATATTGTATTCAAAACATCTTAAGAGGTGCGTAGTGCTGGTGATAAATTAGTAAAGTTTTTTTTTACTTAGTACTTTACAATAGGCTAACAATAATGTGATTCAATTAGCTGTTTATTAAATATTATTTTCTTTATAAAAAAAAGATCTTTCGCACGTGAATAATAATGTGATTAAATTAATTGTCAAATGATTGTTTTTTTATTAAACAAACGATATTATCACACTAAGGGGATGGGTGGGCTTAGCCTCACAATGAACTAGTAATAATGTGATTCAATCAATTGTTTATTAAATATTATTTTCTCTATTCTTAATGTAAATTATATAGAAACCGATTTTATTATGTGAATTCAGTTTCTTTAATTGGTTTATGAGGGGTTTCTTCTAGCATAATCTAAAATTATTAATTTCTTCAAATATTTGACTTTCTTTTTGTCAATTTACACATATAAATACATTTAAAACATGTAAGTCGTACGTAACACACCGCGATTCAAAAACGCGTGTGCATGAAGGCTAGTCTATATATAAAGCCAATGGAAAAGGTGAATAGTGATTTTGGTGTCACCAAGTTTCAACAAAAATATTTAGACAAAAATGCCTTCCAAGACAAAAAAAAAAACTTCAGACATTCCAAAATAATGCATCAAATAAGGCAAGGGCATTTTTGTCATTTTAAAAGTATTTTTTTAATAATTAATTTTATGGGTTTTTTTTTAAATTAGTATTTCACAATAGGCTAGTAATAATGTGAATGCCGGTAATGCCGGTTAAACACGTTCAAACACGTTCAAAACATCTTAAGATGCGTGTAATGCCGATTATAAAAAGGATTATTCGCACGCAGATAATAATGTGATTAAATTATTTGTCAATGATTGTTTTTATTTTAACAAATGATATTATTTACACTAAGGGAGAGCGAGTGGGCTTAGCCTCACAATGGGCTAGTAATAATGTGATTCAATCATTTGTTTATTAAATATTATTTTCTCTATTTTAAACACGTTCAAAACATTTTAAGAGGTGTGTAATGCCGATTATAAAAAAATATTTTTTTTGCACGCAGATAATAATGTGATTAAATTAGTTGTCAAATGATTGGTTTTTTTTTTTTTGGTAACAAACGATATTATCTACACTAAGAGGGAGTGAGTGGGCTTAGCCTCACAATGGGCTAGCAATAACGTAATTCAATTAATTGTTTCTTAAATATTATTTTTGCTATTTTTAAACACGTTCAAAACATCTTAAGAGACGTGTAATGCTAGCTATAAAAAAAGGTCACAATAGGCTAGCAATAATGTGATTAAATTTCTCTATTTTAAACACCTTTAAAATATCTTAAGAGGCGTGTAATGCCGGTTATAAAAATATGTCATTCGCATGTGAATAATAATGTGATTAAATTAATTGTTGAATGATTGTTTTCTTTTTTAACAAAGGATATTATCTACACGAAGGGGGAGGGGGGGTGAGCTTAGCCTCATAATGGGTTAGCAATAATATGATTCAATCAGTTGTTTATTAAATATTATTTTCTCTATTTTAAACACGTTCAAAACATCTTAAGAAGCGTTTAACGCCGATTATAAAAAGAGTCTTTTACATGCGAATAATAATGTAATTAAATTAGTTGTCAAATGAATTTTTTGTTTTGTTTTGTTTTTTGTTTTTTGTGTGTGTAACAAACGATATTATCTACACTAAGGGGGGAGCGCGTGGGCTTAGCCTCACAATGAGCTAGTAATAATGTGATTCAATTAGTTGTTTATTAAATATTATTTTATCTATTTTTAAACACGTTCAAAACATCTTAAGAGGCGTGTAATGTCGGTTATAAAAAAAGGTTACAATATGCTAGCAATAATGTGATTCAATTTCTCTATTTTTAAACATGTTCAAAACATCTTAAGAAGTATGTAGTGCCAGTTATAAAAAAAGGTCATTCACATGCGGATAATAATGTGATTAAGTTAGTTGTCGAATGATTGTTTTTTATTTTAATAAATGATATTATCTACACGAAGGGGGAGAGAGTGGGCTTAGCTTCATAATGGGTTAGCAATAATGTGATTCAATAAGTTGTTTATTAAATATTATTTTATCTATTTTAAACACGTTCAAAATATCTTAAGAAGCGTGTAATACCGGTTATAAAAAAGGTCTTTTGCATGTGAATAATAATGTGATTAAATTATTTGTCAAATGATTATTTTTTTTAACAACGATATTATCTACACTAACGGGGAGGAGGTGGGCTTAGCCTCACAATAGACTAGCAATAATGTGATTCAATCAGTTGTTTATTAAATATTATTTTCTCTATTTTTAAACGCGTTCAAAATATCTTAAGAGGCGTGTAATGCCGGTTATAAAAAAGATTTTTCGCACACAAATAATAATGTGATTAAATTACATTAAATTAGTTGTCAAGTGATTGTTTTTATTTTTTATTTTTAACAAACGATATTATCTACACTAAGGGGGAGGGGGTGGACTTAACCTTATAATAGGCTAGCAATAATGTGATTCAATCAGTTGTTTATTAAATATTATTTTCTCTATTTTAAAACACATTCAAAACATATTAAGAGGCGTGTAATGCTAGTTATAAAAAAGATCTTTCGTGCGCGGATAATAATGTGATTAAATTAGTTGTCAAATAATTTTTTTTAATAAACGATATTATTTACATTAAAGGGGAGGGGGTGGGTTTAGCTTCACAATGAGCTAGCAATAATTTGCTTCAATCAATTATTTATTAAATATTATTTTCTCTATTCTTAATGTAAATTCTATATTGACCGATTTTATTATGTGAATTCAGTTGCTTTAATTGGTTTATGAGGAGTTTCTTCTAGTATGATATAAGATTATTCATTTACTTCAAATATTTAACTTTCCTTTTTTCAATTTATTCACGCGCGTGCATAAAGGAAAAATGGGGATGTTGGGAAGGAAGTCAGGATCGTTTTGGGTCGAGACTGTGGGTTTGAGAGGTAGGATTATGGAGAAATTGGGCAATGGGAACTGGTTTTGAAGCTGTTGAGTAAGAGCAGACAGCAAGATGAAGAGGTAGTAAAAGTGAATGCGGATGAAGTTGCGGAATTGGGTTCGAAAGAAGAGGATAAGTGCTTGAGGAGATTGAATGAGACACAAAGGAAAGTGGGTAGTGATAGCAGGCCCAGACGAGAAGAGCCAAGGGGTCCTTCGACGTGGCTTGCGAGGAACAGTCGGGTCAGGGTTATTAGCAAGGACTTGAAAGGTGGGAAATTGTATTCGAGAAAAGGGGAGGCGATGGATGTTGTTCGACCCTACACTTGCGATATGTCTATGGATGGAAGTAGGGAGCTTGTGCAGGGGGTTTCTCAGGATTTTCTTGAGACTGCCCTGCCAAGGCGCGGCGGACCAGTTCTTGTGTTATCTGGGAAGTATAAGGGAGTCTATGGGGGTGCGTTTGTTGCACCGGACTGTCTCGGACTGGACTAGCTTCAGGGACTAAGCTGTACTGGCTTAGACTAGACTAAGCTGGACTAGCTTAGTGAAGCGTTTGGTACAGTGTCGGACTAACAAGCAGGATAATTAACAAACTCTAATATTATATTATTTAATCCATAATTATTAATATTTTATTTTTATCCTTTTTTTTATCCCTCTAATCCTTTCTTACCCCCCATTCTCTCCCTCTTTTTCTCCATCTTTTTCTCCCTTGTCTGTTCAAATCTATTCTTCAATTTGGTATTTTATATGAAAATTGGTTGTGAAAAGCATCTAGTCCAATGGCTTTCGAATGTGAGTGGTCGAGAAGCAAGGCGAGGAGGAGAAAGTGGACAGTCTTAGCTAGTCCCATGGTTTTTTAGGGGTCTCGCTAAGACCAGCTAGTCCCTGATTTAGTCCAGGCTACTGAGACTTAGTCTCATTAAACCTAGTCCCTGTCAGGAACAAACATGGGACTGGACTAACCCTTAGTCCAGTCCAGTCCAGTACCCTTTAGTGAGGGCAAACAAACGCCCCCTGGTAGTCTTGTGGAGAAGGATTCTGACAGAGAGACTGGTGTTGTCAAGGATTCTGATACCCATGCCTTGCTCAATGTGGGTCTTGAGCAGATTGCCAAGTTTACTGGTGATCCCAACGACCTTGGATATTGTTCATAGGTACTTCGAATCACAATTTTGTTCTCTGTTTACTGTGTTTGTAAGCTGACAGTCCTATCAACTAAATTTCAAATCTTCGTTTCCCATGCCATGCTGCTTGTACTTGGGAGTCTTTTGGCTCCTCATTATTTCTGTGTATGAATTTAATTACTTCATTCAGATGAATATTTCTTTAGTTTTATAAGTGTTGGCTGTTAAATCCTATTTAATTATGCGAATAGTCTTCATTGTGTGATGGTCCAAAAGCATTGCCTTACCAGTTGGTCGTGATTATGCTGCAAAGAGAGCGATTATTTTGATCTGAAAATGTCATTCTTCAACTAGTATTTTAAGGTGATTTAAGATAACACGCTTTTTACAAATGATTTCTATGTTAGTTTACTGAATAAATTATACAAAGTTACTTCAATTATGGATCACATCACAATCTTACATCTCATGTTTTAAACATTACAATGACAACGTCATACTCAACGTATGAATTTACTGTAATATCAAACATCCGTTAATTAATCCCTCAAATTAATCGTTAAGTGATAATGTGACAAATGACAGATATATATATATATATATATATATATATATTTTTATTTTTTTTTTATATCCGAAAGCCACTAGATAAAAAATAAAATAAAGCAATTTTAAAATAAAAATTTGTATGCCAAAAAATAAAGTGTGTGGGGCCCACCCCAACAAAACCATCCATCC
This sequence comes from Crataegus laevigata, assembly GCA_963580275.1. Classification (NCBI taxonomy): domain Eukaryota; kingdom Viridiplantae; phylum Streptophyta; class Magnoliopsida; order Rosales; family Rosaceae; genus Crataegus; species Crataegus laevigata. The sequence goes on from OY756946.1 coordinate 9,514,686, forward strand.
TAACCTTTCCTCTTCCTCTGACACACCTCCTCTTCCTGCATTTCCAATATTCAGATTCAAAAAAATTTCTTTGATTTCAAATTTCAATAAAAAAAAAAAGGCACAAACTAAGCTAAGAGATTATGCTTTGTCCTCTCGACGAGAGTTTTGCGGTGGCATGCGAGGACAGCTTCCTTCACCGACAACGATATCTCCTCGTCTCCACGCCCACCTCCCAAACCATGCCCATCAGCCTTCCAAGATCGTAGCTGCCGGGATTGTGGCTCTGGTGGCGGCTCTGGCTTCAGTTGCGGTGGGGATCATCAGGGTGGGATGGTGGTTCTGGGTGCAGGCGTGACGAGAGAGAGAGAAGCGAGGGGGAAGGAAGGGGATGGATGGGGTGTGGCAGGGACTCAGAAATCAAGGGGGAAGAAGGATGAGGATTGAAAAACCGTCGTTGAGAGGATCAAGTGTTGTGCCTTGGCCCGTTCGTTAATGCGGAAAGATTACAACCTCACCAAAATCACACACAGTTGAACAGAATAAAATATAAGAAATAAAGACACTGAGAAATTTACGAGGTTCGGCAAAAACCTGCCTACGTCCTCGGAGAGATATTGTTCTTCACTATGAGAATAACAGTACAAGTATACATGAGTTAAATCACCATAACCCAATCCTGAATCCCTTGTACACCCACTCATAGAATTTTCCCAAGAACCTCACTCTACCCCAAGAGTTCTTTCACTATAATATTTTTCACTCTAGCTCTCTTGATTTTCTCTCAACCCATGCCCATGATTTCCCATGGAGAGTCGAATGCTCTCACACTTTGGATGCTTCACATTTTGCATTATTATATACAATGCAAGCAATTCCTTGCATTAAATAAAAGCTATCATTTTCACCTCCCATCATTTACGGAAGGCTATGATGATTATGTCTAAAAAGCAAACCTTGCTTTTCTTTGCATGAAACTATTCATCCGAAAACAAGGAAACATGTTGGCAGTTTTTATGAGCCAATCACAACATCAAGCACCATCTAGGTAAGCTTCGTTTGTACATTTATTTAATTGAAATTTGGAATCGAAGAAAAAAAAAATCATGAATCTGAATTGTGGGTTTTGGTTGGACTTGGAAATGCAGGAGGAGGGGTGTCGAAGGAGGCGCGGGCCTGTGGTTTTGATGGTAAAGGAAGGAAAGTGGGGGTGGATAGAGAGGGAAGAAGAGTGAGGATGGATGGTTTGGCTGGGGTAGGCCCGCTCATCTTTATTTAATTTTTGACTTATTTGTCGATTTTTTCCTCAGTTACTGCCAATTTCTTTTTTGAATTTTAATTTTAGTCGATTAATTCTCCTGAATTTTTATAATTAGCGGAATTCCCCCATGCCTTTAGATTTTTTAATTTTTCATCTGATATTCTGTCCATCCTTAACAAAAACGTCTTTTTACATATAGACTGACTCACTCAACTCACCACAACCTCCTCCTCCTCTGATTATCTTACGAGCCCTTTTCATTTTCTATGCTTCTCTCTCTAAAGTTCACAACAGATTACACACAGAGCAATAAGAAATCCCATTCCTGCACCGAATTTGACAGTTAAATCCTATTTCCAATTCTTTCCACTCCACGTCTCTAAAGCTCAATCTCTCTCCCAAAACCACTTCCAAAAATCCACTTCCACTAATTAACAACCAAATCCCAACCTGCCTACCACCCCATGTTTCTTTTCCCTGCAACCAACCTACCAACACTCATCAATTCCCACTTTTACCCACCTCTTTCCTCCTATTTCCCACAAACTCCCGCATCCCTCAAACCCAACGCCACTTCCACTCCTCGACCCCATGACCTCTTCACTATTAACGCCTTCACACCCTCATCACTCAAAAACTCTAGAAACCCCCTCCCCACCACCCGCTACGTCACGTCACTCCAACTTTGATGGTGACCCCAACTCTAATTCCATGGTCCATCGGCGTCCGATGTTGTCTTCTAGCTTCCACCTCCCTCGTTGACTTCTTGTAGAGGTTCAAGAAGGATTAGAAGATCGTGCTTCCCAGCCCCCAATTCCAAAAACTTTGCTTTCAATAGTTACACCTCTTTTGCCAAATCGTCGACCTTGAGGCTCTCTCTCTCTCTCAGTTTGGCTTTGGGGAGTGGCCAAATTACTTTATTGGCCATAAAATTTCTTGACATTGACAGAGATGGATGAAATATTTGACGAAAAATTAGAAAATCTAACAGTATGGTCTGCCAATTATAATAGTTTAGGGGGGGTTGTTAATTGACTAAAATTAAAATTCACGGGGGAAATAGCTCCTTACAAGTTTAAGGGGGAAATCGACAGATACCTCTTAATTTTTTTAGCATAAAAATTATTATTTTTGAATTGGTTTATTTTATAATATAGTTTTTTTTATCTATATGGTCTTCCGCGTCAGAAAAATATGGGTCGTGCATTTGCCACGTCATTACTTAACACCCAATTTGACGGATTGATTAATGAATGTTTGCATTGCAATGAATTCATAAGGGTAGGTATGACATTAAAATTTTAAAACATGAGGTATGAGATTGTTGCAACCCACAATTAAGGTAGTTTTGTATAATTTACCTTAATTTATTTGACCCTGTGAAGAAGCCTGCAATTAGCTAAGAAAGAAGTTAGTTTGTGTGGTTTAACCCCACCTCATGCTTATTGTTGAAGCATCGCACACACGATCACGATGCAGGCTTCGTGTGATGGACAGACTGAAATATGAACTCGGTGTTTGCTCAACACAATTTTTTTCCCTTCCTCATTTCAGAAAATTTGGAAATTACTGTTATGATTAATAAATAAAAAAAAATAAAAAAAAGACATTCCATCCAAAAACCAAGTGCAAAGTTCTTTTATTACATGGACTAGCAGCTCTAAGCCTAAGGGATACCCTAGCATGCATGCAGAGAAATAAACCTACAAGAGAGGCTTTCGGACCTATCTCCGATCAAATCATTCTTCACGCGGGTTGAGAACATGACCAATGAACAAAACCGTTCCAGTCATTTCCTCCTTGATCAAAAACATGAACGGGTGATCAGCCACAAAGTCGATCTTTTCGCGAGGAGTCCTCGGAGCAAGAGCAAAATAACAATCACCTACATAAGTAGAAACTGCCGCAGCTTTTGTGCCGTGTTCATCAACTTCAATCAAGGATTTATGATAAATTTTGGCATCATCTGGAGATGACTCCAGCATCTCTGTTAAATCACATTCAGTACTGAAGGGCAACACCAGTCCTAAATCCTTGAGGATGTTGGATGCTTTAAACGCAGACCTAAACTTAAACCTTGGGATCTTGAAGTCACCAACTTCCACTCGTCTAAATGGATGGTGGCAATCTAAGAATCCAGGCTCCGAACAAACTCTTTCGACCAAAGCTGGTAGCCCATATCTTGCATTTGGAAGCAACAAATACATCGAAAACTGTCGCCCCTCGTCTTTGCCTTGTGCATATGGAAGCTTCAAGATTTTGAAGCCGTCAAAGGCTTTTACAAATTGGTCCTCACAGCTTCTCATGAACTGCACCTTAACGGAAGTACCGTTGAGAAGGTGGAAGTCAGCGTCTTTTGTTTTCCATGTATCGAACTCGTTGCTCCAAAGGCCTTTGAAGTATAAGGCATTTGAAAATATAAGCATGGTTTTCTTGTCAACAGACTTAGGAGGAAGAGCCTCAGTGATAAGGCCTTTCGTCGCCTTTTTGGCCCATAAAAATTCACTTGACGTCTCACTTCTTCAGGGTTATGGAAACTAACATGTTTTATATCCGCCTTGTAAGCAGTGTCCACAACCTCTTTGAAAGAAGGTTTGATGGAGAGAGACTCCTTAACCCAAAGGCCATTGGCAAAGGATAGGCAGGGACCACCTGTAGAGGATCCATCTGCCAAGACTAAAGGAACAAGATGGGTGGCGAGGGAGTTAAGTTCGTCAACGGACTTGGACTTGAGGAAGGAGAGCAACTGCTCTTTTGTGGGACCCTTTGATCCGGCAGTTAACAGCCACAACACGACCTGGATGGACAGCGGCGAGTAGACCATGTTCTTGTCTTTGCCTTCAGTCGCGAGCAGTTGCTTAGTAATTTCAAGTGACACATCGGTTAGGTTGCTGATGGATGCTTTGGTCGACTGAGATACAAAACAAACAAACAAACCTCCGGTTACATGGAAATCACGACGATAGGAACAAAAATTAAACAGTTGATAGACTAGCGCTAAAAAGGCATGCAATTTTTGGATTAAAAAGTTGAATTCAAAACCCAAATAGTAATGGGATTAATATCAAAATTTTAAAATTAGAATTCAAAATCCAAAGGAAAATAGAAAGCCGGGGGTTAGGGATTTGCAGTTGCACTGAATAATAATCAATTAGAAAAGGGAAAACTTACTTGAATATCGCGATTGGGGAAAGAAAAGGGAAGAGGAGGAAGGGGCATTGGCTGTTGAAACGACGGCATACAGAACGGCCTCTGAAATTCAACGCCGTCAGCAGACTGAGGCTGCTGAAAGTGAAAGGACCGCATCTGCCGCTGTTGCTGCCGAAATGTCGACGGAGTTCCAATTTCCAATGGCCGTTTTCCAAGATGGCGTCCCGAAGGCTGGGTTCCAAGACCGTGGCCCAAGGCTGGGTTCCTGGCCCGAAGGCTGGGGTCCACGACGGTAGCCCGAAGGCTTGGGTGGAAGACGGGTCTGAAGTCTGGGGTTGAAGACGGCGTACCCAAGTCTGGGGTCGACGAGGGCGCTCCGAAGGGGAACGACAAAGATTGAACTCCGGACATTGTCTCTTGCTGTTGAATGTAGAGAGCGAGAGTGGTGTAGATCAACAGTTGGATGTCTTGCCAGCCACGCTAGGGTTTTGAAGTTGAATAAGTTCCAATTCTCTGATCAAGACGGGGTATACAATTATATAGCTATTTTCGGAAGGAATTCTATATTAAACACAATTATAAAAAACTTGATATGCAAGGAACCCAAACTGAGGAGGAGAATCCTATATTAATCACAACTATAATAACTTGCATGCTGTTAGTATTTAAAATTTCTCCTCCCTCACTGCTTGTCATGCATTTACAATTGTGGGACGAAAAAATAAAGAACAAAAGAGAAAGGGTCGACATAGAAAAAGCAGAAGACCAAAGACATTGAATTAAATTTTATTTTTATTTTTATTTTTATTTTAAGTTTAATGGAGTTCACAACATTTAACAATGCTTTCATCTTATTAGGAAATTTAATATTTCTTTTTGATATGTTGATGAGTGAGAAAATAAATTAATATTGAATTCACTATTTACAAGATTTGAATTAAAAACTTTTTGCTTATAAGTGAAGAGGGATATATGCGAACCACATTTTCATTCACCGACGTCATAAAACTTTACTTTTTCCATAATTGCTAATGAATTGGGCAAGGTTGACATACAAGCTTCTATGTAAAATGGTTGGTCCAGTTTAAGACTAGACTCTCTTCATTTAGTCCGAGACCCTTTGGATTTGTTTTCGCAATTCATTTGCTATCAAAACCAAAATTTTATTTTAATTTGGAAACTCGGAAACTTGGAAACAAGAAGTGAACCGCAATTACAAAAGAAAGACGATAAACAAAGGTAAATACTTACTAGGGTACTCTCCGAAATGCTATAAACTGAGTGATCTGAATTGTTTGTTACAAGTACTAATAACAATTCAGAAATTAATAGTTAAAAAAGAAACATAAACTAGCATCCAAAATGATACAATCCGTCCCTAATTTTCCATAAAAATTGTCCTCATTAATGCAAATTGACCAATAATGCCCCTAAAAGGTTGCACATTGACTTTTGTTGACTTGTGGGCACAAGTGGAACCAAATTTGAACTTAAAATGAATCGGTTATAGAACTTTAAATGCAAAGGCATTTTAATTCATAAAATTACTCTATATCTGGAGAGCTCTATTGGTTGTGTGGGTGCAGTGGGACCCGGGGGGGTGATATTTTTCCTTCTTTCTCTACTCCCCAATTTCTGGAAAGCGCCATCTCTCTCCCAAGTGGGAGCTATAAGCGTTTGTTGCGCTGGACTAGCTCGGACTGGACTAGCTTCAAGGACTAAGCTGGACTGGCTTAGACTGGACTAAGCTAGACTAACTTAGTGAAGCGTTTGGCGCACCGTTGGACTAAGAAGCTGGATAATAACAATTTCTAATATTATATTATTTAATCTATTAATTATTATTATTTTATTATGATCTTATCTTTTTCTCCATCTTTTTCTACCATTTCCGTCCCACACCTTCAATTTGGTATATTTTATATGAAAGTTGGTTGTGAAATGGATCTGAAAGAGAGTCGAATCGGAAAGTTAATGATTGATCTAGGTGACCGGAGATGACGAGGAGTCTGACAGGAGTGGTTGTTGAGCATGATGAGAACGAGAGAGGTGATAGTCTTAGCTAGTCCCATGGTTATTGGGGGGTCTTGCTAAGGCCTCTTAGTGAAGGGTTTTGTCCATGCTAGTCCCCTTTAGTCTCATTAATGTTAGTCCCAACACGGAACAAACACAGTATTGGACTAACAGCTAGTCCAGTCCAGTCTAGTCCCACTTAGTGAGGGCAAACAAACGCCCATCGTATTTGCTGTGATGTTCATGAATTGTTCAGAATATTATAAAGATTTTAATCTTTGAACCATTGGGGATGTGGTTACTTTGTCAGTTTGTACAAATATTTTTGTTTTACTCATGATTATTATTACGGATATGTCATGGTATGGAATTATTTGGCCTACAAGATCAAACCTGATTATAGAGCAACTTTCTCTCCCTCTCTCCCTCCCCTCCTTCTCCCATTAACCAAATACAACAACCATCACTATTTTTTCGACGAATCGAACCAAAAAATCACCATCATTTCTTATCCTCATCACCACAAACCTAACCTTGGGTTTTGAATCGTGAAAAAAGGAACTCAGGATGCAATTTTTGGAGCTTCAATGACACGCCCCAGCCCAAATATCCTAATGATACCTGGATGGCACATGCTGGTTGACACTCAAGAGTGACGAAAATCATAAATATATAACTACGTAAGAATGTAAGAGAACTTGTAATTCAAAAGTCATATAACAAAAATGATGATTTTTGAATATACGAATACTTGAAGACAATAATAAGATCCTGAGTTAAACATGAGTGTAACGGAAGGTTCAACGATTACAAATCCAAAACAAAAGGTGCATAAATATGTCCAGAGCACACTACTAAATAAGAGTACAAATGCAGATACGAAATCAAATTATAATCATCATAAGAGAATCATACACAAATGGAAGGTCGCAAAGTCACTGATAGGGAATTCCCTTGATGCTCGGGTTGTAGTCCTTGTCACTAGGTTCTGAGGGGGCGCAAAACAGAAAAGATGAGTGGACCATAATTTGTATTAATACTAATAATACGAAATCAATTTATTTCTGAACATACTAACCCCCTGTTTTGAAAACATATATAAATAATACTACGTAATAGGTTTTTAAGAAAACCCTAGCATGCCATGAAATCATTTGTAAAACATATGCGTAGAATACCATGCTCGGAACTAGTAATATCGTCATCTGAAGGCAAATTCGTAAAACCTAAGCGCGATGGCAAATCCATAACTCTCATCTATACTGTACTCTTTAGGGGGTATCATAGTCGATAGAAGGTAGTACCTGTCCATTACCAGAAGGTGAAGTTGTACGACTCTGGGTTACACCTGAGAAGAAATCTATAACATCACACACCGACACTAGTCGTGGCTAGCGAAGCTGTCCGACACTGCTTTCGGCAGTGAAGCTGGGGGTATAACATAGATCATATCTCACTCATCCTCATCACTGTGTCATATGGCCATAAACATCTAATACCCGTGTTGTGTGGATATGCTGTATGATAACTTACTAGATATCTACCCAAAGACATATCTCAAAACTCATGCCAAAACATCAGAGCTCACAAGCTCAAAACCACGTCGAGTAAAGCCATACTAAATCAGAATCATAAATCCACTAAATTTCTTACGTATAAAACTAATAGTTAATAATCTTTAGTAGAATGTAAATTAGATAAATCTTAAATATTTCTTAAAGCAATTTAAATGAATCATAAATTCTCTGCAAATCAAAAATATGGAAATCCATAACACATACTTTAAAACATGTTCAAATTTTGAAATAAGATATGCATGCAATCCTAAGATTTATAAAATATTCATTTGAGAATGGGTCCACTCACAAGTACTCCACTGCTGGAGAGCCACTCGAACTAGGATGGACTGGATCGCCTCAAACCGTTGTACCTAAACACCAAAAGAGTATATTTAATAAAACTATATTTAATCGATGGAATTTCAAAAAATAGACAACGGATTCAAATTCGGCACATCGAAAAATCTAAAGAGGGCCCTCGAGTTTTCCTACATGCCGCTGGCACGTGCTGCCACGCTCCGAGTTGGGTCACTGGAAAAGTCTCTGGCCCCGCTGTGGACTGTGGCGGAGCACAGTACCTCAGACGGAGGCGCATGTGCCCCACAAGCCATCCATGAAGTGCGCCCATGCGCAGGCCCAAGAGGCTAGGTTTAGGTTCGAGTCGGATCCGGATTTGGGCCTGGGTTCAGACTAGGTTAAGTTTGATGGGTTAGGCCTCAGGTAATGGGCCAAACGTTCTAAAGGCCATAGGAGATAGACCTAGCTAGAGGAAAACTTCATTGACGATCCGTTAGTGGACATTTATTTTAGAAAATGGTTTTTTATTAAAATTTCTAAGGAAAACTAATGAAAAGGGTTTGAAAACTTTGTGTTTTAACGATAAGGACAAAATAAAGAGTAAAGTGAATAGTAATAGGTATGACTTTTTAGTGTAAAAATGTGGTTTTTCGTTAAAGTGAACAGTACCGCGGGCTTTTCGTTAAAACTCCCAAATTTCTAAGCATAATTTCAGTTATACTTTTATGGATTACACTGATTTCATAATATATTCTCAGATTTATGATTTATAACATGATTTATGATATAAGACGATGACAATTTCATGAATGTTTATTCTTTTATTCTTACTTATCTAGTGGCACGCATACACCCTCACAAACTCAAGAGTATAGTACTAGTCCACGGTCGTAGGGCACGGCTTGCACATGTATGAGTATTTTCAGCTTGTTCGTATTATGGACATGTCTTTCTAGCTTACACGAGTTATGGCTAGTGTATGATTATAATTCCAACTTACACTAGTCACGTCTAGTGTATGATTATATTTCAGCTTACACTAGTTACGTGTATTGGGGTAACAACAGTTATACTCTCAACTTGTCATTCTCTTGAGATTACTCAGCAATGACATGGTTACATTTTCAGCTTACACTAGTTACGGCTAGTGTATGATTTTGTATTCCATGCCCAAGGTCTAAAATATCGATGATATCGGAAATATCGGTAGTCCAAAAAAATGGAAATTTCGATGGAAATATCGAGATATTATCGATATCGATAAAAAGTGAATAAAAACCACGGAAATTGTAAGAAAAACTTGGAAATTTTTATTGAAACTTTGCAGGATGCTTATTTAGTCAATTATCTATTAGTTTATCACAAAAAATTGGAAGGAAATGCATTGCATGATGGATTTAACTGATTTAAGTTGATTATATAGCGAACTGGCAAACATTGTGAGTGTAGAAAATATGTAGTAATTAATGAAAGAAGTTTAAACACACCGTAATCATTTATATATAATGAATTAGTACAATATTTTACATTTTATACATTGCATGGTAAGATACATGAGTGACTTAGTACCACATAGAGTTCCTATGAGGTTCAAAATTTTCACTATCTTCATCATCTCTATGTGTACAGTAAGTGTATTGTGAAGAGTAGTAATCAAATGATAAATCCCCAAAATAGTTTTGCATGTAATTGTTAACATGCCACCCATATGGATTCGAGATTGGTTGACGTTGTCCATAAGCAAAATTATTTGAAGATTGAGTCTCGGATTCTTTCCATGAGTCGCTCGATTCCATCCCAACAGGAATGGGATATGAAGGGTAGGGAAATGGTTGGTTATGAGTATAACCATAGTTATTACTTCCCACTCCAACAGAGTCTGAAGTTATAGATAACGAGTCATCTTCTTGACTTGACAAAGTCCCCTCGGACCACGGACCACCACTACTTTTTGTCTTTTCAAAAGTTGTCAAAAGTTTGAGATTTATACATAATATATATAGGGTTTGGCCCATTTGGGGGATTTATATTATATATATTATATATTATATTATATGTTATATGAATTATTATGTTTTTTTTATCTCATCTTGCCTTGGCGATATTATCGATAATATCCCAATATTATCAATATTATTGATAATATCGTGATATATTGATGATAATAAAGTGGATAAGTGTGAAAATATTGCCCCCTAAAAAACGATATTATTGGTGATATTTCGCCGATAATATCGATATTTTAGACCTTGTCCATGCCATATGTAAGTATCAGCTCAACATACATATATTTATCAATTCCAAGTTTTTATGGCATGCCTAGGTTTTTAGAAATCATATGTAATATTATATGTGTTTTCAAAACAGGAGTTCATATGTTCACAAAATAAAATAGTTTTCAAAGACTTTATTTTTTGTCCACTCAAATTTTATGTTTTTTTGCCCCTCAGGAATCAGCAGTTGCTATGATTATATTCGATGTCGAGGCATCTTGACAGGCTCTAACGTATCCTTACCCAGTAGGTTATCTACTCAGCTTTATCCATAGAACTGTATTAGGCAACTGTACTTTGAACATATTAGCATGCACCTAATTGAGGGTCGGAGACCCATTTATGTGTGGCCCTTCAAGGATGTGTTGAAATAAATGTGGTTGCTTGCAAGTGTTAATTTGGGTTTATCCTTATTTTAGGGGAAGTTTTGCCAAATTTTCAGTAGATTTTAACAGCTGAACCTGAACACTTTTAGTTATGAGTTCATGTATATCATGACTTTGCCATCTATCTGGGTGATGGCCAGCATACCTTGAGTTCGGTGCCCACTAGACACTGGGATTGGGGTGTGTCACAGAGAAACAAACTAAGAAGAGGGTTCCTTAATGAAAATCATTTCAGTCATTTCCTCTTTTTTTTTTATGTCAAAAACATGAATGGGTGACCAGCCACAAAGTCTATCTTTTTGCAAGGAATCGGTGGACAACCATAATTGAAGGAAACATTGACATAACTAGAAACAGCTGTAACTCTATGGGCTGGTTTGGTATTGCTGTGCTGTGAGAATAAGTAGATGTGAAATAAAGCAGCAGAGTGTTTGGTAAACTTTTTTGTAAAAGTGCTTTTGAAAAAAAAAAAGCAGTATTATAGTGTTTGATGAACTTTTATGTAAAATAGATGTGAAAAAGCTGGTTTTTCGAAGCTGGGTTTTGCAGCTTCATGTTTTTGGCTTTTTTCACCTAAAACTGTGAAAAAAAGCTGAAGCTGAATGTTTACGAAACAAAAAAGCTTCCGACTTTTTTTTATAGCAACTTTTTTTCAGAATCACCTCAGTACCAAACCAGGGCTATGTCTTCTTCATTAACTTCAATAAACGATTTATGATACATAAATTCCCGCAATCCCAACACTTGTGCAAAGCATGTTAAAGTTGGCTAGTGGGGTAATGCAGGATACTCTAGGCTTAATTCTCTAAGGCACTAATGAGAAATCAGAAATTGTTCAGGGCCAAAATGAACACAACCGATCGAACCAAGATATGTCTAGGAGGGTAATGTGTGAGTACTATTGTCTAGGTTTACACAAATGGCTGAACAGTTCAAGACATCACGTTCATTGGTTAGTCAAGTAAATCCGATAGAACTTCACTACAGAAGGTTCAAGCCCAAACAGCTACCTATCCTGATGCGTTATCTTTCTAACTGAAACTCTCTCCAGTGTCTACATATTCATTTTCATATCATTGAGTCAATTTCCATTCATGTGGGGGATTGTTGGAAATTTGATAAAAAAAATAATATTAAATTTCTTTAATGAATGGAAATTATTAAAGAGTGTGAGATTAATTACATAGCCCAATAAAGAGCCCATTGAATTGTTAGGCCACTATGATAATTATAATATATTATTTATTTAAATCATTATTACGAATTTGATTTGGGGTCAGATTCAAAGGGACGTACATTCATTTTCAAGGAATGTCTCCTTTCAAAGTTTAAACGATGAGTTATCAGTTGCATCCTTTAATCCAAATGGTGCATTGGCTGACTCTTCAAATTGGGACATACTCCTTAAAAGAGACTCATCTGCATCTATAAATGTAGGAACACTCATTAGGTTATTGAATTCAATTTTCCTTCCATTCACTGCATATTGACAACCAAATAGAAAGACATTAGTTTTCATCATCCCATTTTGTGAAAGAGTTCCTGCATAATCTGGCTCAAGAATCCTTGTGAATTGAAGTGCTGCTTTCACAAGGAAGTGGAGACGTTGTATCCTAGGAGGCGAGGCGAGCGCCGGTAACCATTAGCACCTATGTGGGGCTTAATTTGTCTTAAGGTCAGAGCATTCAATGCTTGCCTTGACCGAATTAAGGTTATTCTAAAACTCACTTAATTTTGTATGCAAGTTCCATTTTAATTTTGTTTAATAGCAAATTTGCACTATATTTTCCAACATCAATTACAAAGACTAGTCTCGCCTGATGTTTTATATGGAATTTTTGGGTGTAAAGATTTTGATTGATGATGAGCAACTATTTCAACCAATTCCACATGCGTAAGTAAAGTAGGAGCGAGGGGTTTGCAAGATGTAGGTTGCATTACATTATGGTGCTTCTTTAACTACAACACGGATGGGTTTTCTTGGCTTTTACACACAGTAGCCGTGATATACAAGGGATATTTTCTGATTATACATGTCGTAGTTAACCCACGGAGCTGGTTTCTTTTGGTGTACATATTGTGTGAGTTATTAATAAATCGTTTTTTGTTATTAATGTCTCAGATTTACTCGAGAACGCCCAGTTCTGGTCTTGAGTTTATAGTGAAGTTCTACAAATGATTTTCTTGATCTGGAATTGAAAGATTGGTGTAACACCTATGCTAGTTTATTTGATACCGTCACGAAGCCTGTAATTAGTTCAGAAATAAGTTAGTTTGTGTGGTTAGCCCTACCTTATGCTTATTGTCGAAGCATCGCACACACGATCACGATGCAGGCTTCGTGTAATGGACAGACTGAAATGTGAACTCGATGATTGCTCAACACAATTTTTTCCCTTCCTCGTTTTAGGGTTTAGTAATTGGTAAATCCTTTTCAATTGTGGGGTGACTCCAAGCAATTGAATAAACCATATCGTCCATTTATCCGTAATTTCTCTCTTCCTTTCCTACTTCCCTTCCCGATCAAACCATGAAATTGGTTAATTGAATTCACTTTAAATGTTTATAAAGCAAATCCAGTAATCATAGTTCAGAAACCTTAGAAATTATACTGTTATAAATAAAAATTAAATAATTAAATAAAAATAACTACTAACTAGTTCATTTCTTTCCATAAAATAACTACTAACTAGTTCATTTCTTTTATTACCTGGAGGACTAGCAGATCTAAGCTTAAGGGATGTGCTAGCTGTTAGAATCTAGAGACTGTGACCTCTTTTTACAGAAATGAATCAAAAAATGAAGATGAAAAGTTCCTGAAAACACAGAGAATTACAGAGAGGATATTCAAGCTAAGCTAAGAAAACTTCTCATTCATTCACACTCTACACACAAGACATGTGCGAGAGATAAAACCGTTGGAAGAGAGAGAGACTCTTTTTTTTTTACAAAATTCAATCTCCACCATTCATGTAATCTACCCTATAAGATAGATACAGATGGCAGCACACATTACATGTACTAAGATTACATCTCAGTTGTCCAATTGGTATATAATCCAATGGCTCACATTTAAAACAGAAATGCTAAAACTTATACTCCCATTTCTCTAGCACACACACTTATATTCCAACACTCCCTTCTAAGTGTTGTGCTGAGATTACTCCAAGCTTCTGTCTCAGATGTTCAAACTGATCTCAGGCCAAGGCCTTAGTAAAAATGTCCGCAACTTGTTCCTCAGTCTTGCAGTACAATAAGTCGATTTCTCCATCTTGTAATGCATCTCGAATGAAATGGAATCTCCTGTTTATATGCCTTGTCTTATGATGATGCACGGGGTTCTTGGTTATAGCTATAGTTGATGTATTATCACATAAGATTGTTGTTGTCTCAACCTGTTCTTCACCAAAATCCGAGAGAACAAATCTCAACCAAATTGCTTGTGCAGTGGCCTTTGCTGCACTAACATACTCAGCTTCTGCAGTGGACAATGCAACACTATTTTGCTTGACTGATGCCCACGAAAACACCCCTAAACCAAGATTAAATGCATACCCGGAAGTGCTTCTCATATCATCCTCACTCCCTGACCAATCACTATCACAATAGCCAATAAGCATTGCTTCATTTCCCTTCTCATATGATATACCATAATCAAGTGTGCCTTGAATGTACCTAAGTATTTTCTTGGCAGTTCTCATGTGTTTTCTGGTAGGACCATGCATAAATCTTGCTAACAAACTTGCTGCAAACATAATGTCTGGCATTGTTGCGGTCAAATATAGCAGACTCCCAACTATCTGCCTATATAGATTCTCATCAGCTTGTTCACTTCTATCCATCTTAGACAGTTTTTCATTTGCTGCAAAATGAGTAGCAACTGATTTACAATCTTTGAAACCAAACTTGTCCAGCAGTGTCTTTGCATATTTCTTCTGATGCAAGAAAATGCAATTGTTAGTTTGTATCACACCTAGACACGAGAAGTGGTGTAACAATCCAAGATCAGTCATTTCATACTGTCTCATCATTGCAGTTTTGAACTCCATAATTAATTCTTGTGAACTCTCAGTGTAGATGATATCATCCACATATAGTGAAACAATGAGTATTCCACATTTGGTAATCTTCACATATAAAGTTGCTTCACTAGGACTTCTCTAAAAACTAGCCTTAGTGAAGTAATAATTGATTTCTTCATACCAAGTTCTTGGAGCTTGCTTAAGGCCATATAGTGCCTTCTTGAGTTTGTAAACCTCATCCTCCTTGTTTTTAATCACAAACCCAGGAGGTTGATCAACATATACCTTTTCATGCAATACCCCATTTAGAAATGCTGACTTCACATCTATCTATACCAGGCTTTTGAGAGTAACCTTTTGCAACAAGTCTTGCTTTGTTTTTCTGAATTGAGCCATCAAGATTCAACTTGGTTTTGTAAACCCATTTGACACCAATTACTGGTTTATCCAATGGTCTATCAACTAACTCCCAAGTATTGTTCTTCTCAATCATTGCAATTTCATTCTCCATTGGTTTCTGCCATGATTCATCCTTGACAGCTTCTTCAAATGTTTCAGGCTCAATAATACACAGATTGCATCTTTCATACACTTCTGCAATACTTTTATATTTCAGAGGAGTGTGATCAATATCCTGTAAACCTGAACTAGATCCAACATATGTTTCTTCATTATTTTCTAGGGTCTCACCATCACATTCAGAGGTATCAGCTTGAATCAACCTTGTTCAACCGGTCTTCTTTTCTTTCTCAGTAAGAGTATCAGTAAGTGGGACTGAAATATTGCATTCTTTTTGTGCATTCCAGTCCCAACTAGCTTCCTCATTGAATACTACATCTCTGGAAATAATGACTTTTCCAGATTCAATGTTATAAAGCTTGTAGCCTTTCTCACAACTTCCATACCCCAGAAACACAAATTTTGTGCTAGTCAAATCAAACTTTTGTATCTGTTGTTTTGGAACATGTGCATAGCACAAAGAACCAAACACCTTTAAATGCTTAATCCTTGGCTTTCTTCCACTATAGGCTTCAAATGGAGTTTTCTTGTCCAAAGCCTTAGTTGGACACCTATTTAGGACATATACTGCAATGTTGACTGCCTTAGCCCAAAACTCCAGTGGTATATTCTTCTCAAACATCATACATTTAGCCATCTCCACAATAATTCTATTCTTCCTTTCGGCTACTCCATTCCGCTGTGGTGTGTATGCCATAGTGAGTTGCCTTTCCATTCCAATTTCTTCACAGAATCTGTTAAACTCAATAGATGTATACTCTCACTCTCTGTCACTTCTCAGCTTCTTCAACTTATACCCACTTTGCAGTTCAACAGTGGCCTCGAACTTCTTAAAGACATTGAACACATCTGATTTGTATATCAGGAAATAGACCTAACACATCCGAGTACAATCATTTATGAAAGTGAGGAAGTACCTATTTCCAGCTTTTGTAATGGTTTGCATTGGTCCATAAACATCTGTGTGTACCAATTCCAATGGAACATTGGCTCTACTTGTTGTCTCTCTCGGAAAAGAGTCTCTGCAATGCTTCCCAAGAGTGCACCCTCACACACTTCATTGATTTCTGGCAGTCCAAGTACCATTTCTTTCTCTTGTAACAGCTTCAGACTACTGACATTTAGATGCCCCATTCTTCTATGCCAGATCAAGGTTGACTTATTCAGATTTGCTCTTAATGCAAAATGCAAATCTATTTGAAGTTTCAAAGGAAAACCTCTGTTTCCTCTCATTGGCACCTTAGCAACCAAATTGGAAAGAGAGCAGTCATCATAAAATTCAGCCTTATTATCTACAAAAACTAGGAAATATCCATGCTCCATCATCTGCCCTACACTTAGTAGATTCTCCTTAAGACCTGAGACAAGCATTACTTCTTTGATGTACCTCATTCCCATCTTTATGTCCACCACCAAACTTCCTTTTCCTATAACATCAACCAACTGTCCAATTCCCATTTCTACTTTTACAGTTATGCTTCTGTCTATGTCGACTAGTACATCTTCTCTACCAATCATGTGGTTACTAGAACCACTATCCACATACCATACATCTTCAATAGACTTCTTGTCAACTGCATTCTTTGCATAGAACATGGTTGGTATAGAAGGAACCTGAGTTTCAAAGTTTAGCTATTAAACACCCTGAGTACTTTTCTTACTATTGCAGTCCCTTGCAATGTGACCAATTTTCCCACATCAATGGCACTTAGGTTTGCCTTTAAGGAAACATTCTCTATAATGGTACTTATCACTGTGCTTGCAAGGATTTTGACCCCCTTCTATAGCTATAGTTTGCTTCCCAGATTGGTAAGCAGGCTTTTGATCCCATTTTTTAAATTTTGGTTTCCAATTCTTTTGGTATCGATTGCCTTGATTTCCAGAAGAATTGGCAGGTTTAGGATCCACACTTAGGCTTGCAAATGCTCTCTCAGTCTTGTTCTCATTATGTCTCTCCAGTCTATGTGCAAAGCTCTTCAATGAGGCAACTACCTCTTGAACCTCAATCACATCTATATCCCTTGAGTGTTCAATCACAGAGCATATAGAATCATACGCAGAGGGTAAACTAATTAACAGTTTCTGCACAATCCTTTCTCTCTAGACAATTCGTCTCCATAACTTCTCATTTGATTTATCAGATCGAATAATTTTGTAAGATAAATAGAAAGAGATACATCATCTCTCATTCTGGTGTACTCAAATTATGTACGAAGACCTTGTAATTTAACACTTCTAACCTGTTTGTCGCCATGAAATTCTTACATCAGAACATCCCAAGCTCCCTTAGAAGTTTCTTCGTGAGAAATTCGAGGAAAGATCTCATCGGAACTGCTCCCTGAATCAGCCCAAATGCCTTGGCATCTTTCATGAGCTTCTCCGTGAGAGATGCACTTGATCCCTCATCCTTCTTCTTCTTTGCATCGGAGACTTCAGCTCCATTCGAATCTAAGTACTCAATTCCATTTTCAACAAATTCCCATAGTCCATGAGACTTGAAAATAGTCTTTATCCTTTTGCTTTAGAACTCATAATTCTCGCCGGTGAAGATTGGCGTTCTCAGCTCACCTCCTCCAGATCCTGCCATGTTAGACACAGATCTCACAACCAATTTCTTCAAATTTCAACTCGTTCCTTCATCGATTTAATCGCCCAGTGCTAAACGACTGAACTTGGCTCTGAGGCCATGTTAGAATCTAGAGACTGTGACCTTTTTTTACAGCCGATTCAATTGCCTAGTGCTAAAGAACTGAACCTGGCTCTGAGGCTATGTTAGAATCTAGAGACCGTGACATCTTTTTATAGAAATGAATAAAAAAATGAAGATGAAAAGTTCTTGAAAACACAGAGAATTACAGGGAGGATATTCAAGCTGAGCTAAGAAAACTTCTCATTAATTAACACTTTGCAGACAAGACATGTGCGAGAGATAAAACCGTTGGAAGAGAGAGACTTTTTTTTTACAAAATTCAATCTCCACCATTCATGTAATCTATCCTATAAGATAGACTGTAGTATAATTTTTAATAAGGATTGATTTCAAAAATATTTTCGCCAAAAATGTTTTTAGTCATTTTAAAAACATTTCCAGACAAACGACCCCTAAATCCATAGTTATAAAGCCATTTTACTCATATGGTAAACATTTTAGTTCAATTAATAGTCTCTCATATTGTTCTTCAAAGTAGATAGATACCCTGGAGGCTCGACATCCGCAATGACAAAGAACTAACAAATCAAAGCAAGTGGATAATTGACAAAGCCTCTAGCCATTGATGCTGTAAATCATATATTGAAAATATTACACGATGAGAAACTCAACCAAAAAAGGAAACATGAGCTAATGGAATTATTGAAATCATGCTTTCTGAACTGAAAAACCAAGAATCAAGTTTTTGATTTCGTCACTGGCAGCCCTATCAAGAGCTGTTCGCCCATCAGCGTCTTTGACAGAGTAACTAGCACCGGCTCTTAAAAGTTCTTCAATTTTTGGCTGGTCACCTTCGGAGGCAGCCATCAACAACAAAATGTCTACTGGGTGGATGTTTTGGCTTAGAAGAGCATTCATCTTGTCATATGTACCTTCCACAGCAAGCATGCCCATGTAGTTGAAATACTGTCATCAAAAGACATACGTTTTTCACTGCGGTCGTATTCGAGAAGTTTGATTATGCAACAATTTCATGTTTCTGGTTGCACAAGTAACATATAAACAATAAAATGAACCTTTTGTAACCCGCTCTTACCTCTCCCCCTCGTCTAGATTTACTTGTTTTTCAAAAACTAAACGAGTACATTACACAACCAAGATACTATCGCGGCGCTGATTAAAAAATAAGGTTCTCCTGGGAATTGTACACAATTAAAGAGTCATCAACGACAACACGACGGCAAGAAAATCCTTGTCATGCAATTTTCCTTTTACAAAGTAGTGCAATAGATGCACATATACAGGGGAATACTATATAACTTGTTCCCGACCTCGAGAACTTAGGCTTCCATACAGATGTGATACACTTGGAACTCGGGTCTGAGATTTCAGATCCAATTGATGCTAGCACCAAGTTCAAAGATTGCCTCCAATGCTTTAGTGTTGATAGATCAATTCAAGCTTTTAACAGTCCCGAGCAAGTTTTTGTTTGGTTTATATGTCAGCAAAATATCGTTGCTGCCCCTGAGATTTACTTGAGCAAATTCCCTTTTGGTAGGCACCTATAGCTCAAAACTTAGGAAGAAAAAGAATTCGAAGAGCATTTGCCAACGAGCACAAATATTAGTCGTACATTCATCCTTCCCTCTTAAATATTTGTTACTAACGCGGACCAAAGAATTCGATACTTTTCCTAAAATATTCGCAGAACAAAACCATTCTTATTTACTAGGACCATGCGCTTTTGATGAACAAATTACTCAATCTCATTCATCCTGGTGGATAGAGCCTTTCTCTTACACTGCGTCCCGGGTCCAAACTCTCCCTCTGTCCTCTTAGTCTAGCTAGGAGTACTAATATCGATATAAAATTCCCCTTATCTATTAAAAATCCAAAATATAAGTGTATATAATTAGCTAGTCATGAAACGTCATCATATATGTTCAACAGAACATTAAACAGAAAATTAAAATTGTTGGAGAGAGAGAGAAGAGAGAGAAAGTAAAAGAACCTGTTCAACGTCATCTTTATCATAATCATCACGGGATTGGCTTCCATATATGCCAGCATCTTCAGCACCCACACCGTTTTTACCAAATTTGAACCAGCACTTGGCTCTGGACCCGTTGGAGGCTCCAATACCAACGGGTCTGACCCACCCGAGCCTATTCCGAGTACCCAGAAACCGGGTACCGAATTTGGTTGGAGAATTGGAGGAGTTATTGGTGAAGAATAAGTGGGTAGCAGCTGTAGTACAAGGAATTGAAGCCATTGCTGAGTTTCTGTGAAACTGTGGGAGTTCTCAGTTCGATCACTCCCTCCTATCCACTCATGTCTAAAGGTAGAGAATGATAAATTGTGCCTTCATCTTTTACGGTTCTCGTGGAGAAGCGGTCATAGCCGTCCTTTTGGAATACTAAAATTGTTGACTTTTGTGGCCCGACCAGATCACGAAGAAAAAACCGATAGTGAATACAATTTCCTCTTATTTTTCTTTTGATCTAACTACATTGTAGGATTCTGCACCCTTCAGGTTTGAATTTGTTTTCGAAAGAGGTTGATAACATATTTTCAACTACTAAAATCTATAGGAAAATGGACGGAACTTAATTGGGGTTGATAGACACTCTGCTTTGACCAATTGACCTGATTCACTTCTTCAGCTAAAATTGTTGTTTTGAAAACAAAAAGAAACTTGAAGGATAGCTTCAATTGAGAAATCTTGTTTGAGCAACACCTTTTTAAAGGATTCACTCCTTTATTTATGGGAACGTTTAGATTTAAACGTCTCATTGTTCTATTTGTTAAATTAAAAATCCAGACTTTTTAGAATTTTATTAAACATTTTCCTATATTTTAGGTGCCAAATATATTATAGGTAGCATTTTTTTAATGCAAAATTACACAAGTTGCCATATATATAATGTACCAATTAGCTAATAATTATCCAAAACTCCTAGAATTTAGTAGTTGTATGTTTTAAAAATCTAAAAACTTATCAAATTTGATTTATTTATGCTTATAACGTGATATATATTTATGTTCTTCTTTCACAACTATTCTACAATTTTTCATGCCATTTATTTTATGTCAATCGATACTCTTCTGTTCTCTTTTGTAAGTCATGTTCATTCCATTTTTATTTTCACTTTATGCAAACCTCTTGATTTGAGTATTTTTATCATGGTACATTTGGAAAACAGAGTCCAGTGGTAGATGATATGGGGTATGTATCCATTTAGTATTGGTACGTTTCTATCCAATACGTTGGTATGTTTGAAGTTGGCATGAGTATATTTCATATTAGTATCAGTACGTGTCAATTTGGCATAGGTACATTTGTAGACAATATGTTGGTACGTTTTCATGTTGGCATGGTTACATATCATATCAGTATTGGTACATTTCAATTTGACATTGGTACGTTTCAAGTCATATTAAGACATTTCAACATGGCATGAGTACAATTAAAATTAGAAAATATATTTAAATTTGGTTTCAATTTAAAATTCACACTCATATATCTCATGCCGAATGACATTAATCTCATTCCAACTAATCCTTTTTGTCAACAACTTTTATGCAAATTATATCGTGCTATATTGTAGACAGTGAAATTTCGGTAAATAAAATGTTGACCGATGGTCAAAGTTTCAACACTCATGTATTACATAAATTGTACACGTAGTGTGTGATTCGACAAAAATTCGAAAAGAGTTAGAAAAGCCATCAAACAGGACATGTGTCAACACCCGGCAGAGACGACTTATTTTATCTGGAATATTATATTCAAAATTAGGCCTTGGGAAATTCTATAAATAGGAGGCCATTTCATACAAATTAGAGGGGGAATTCACACACACATTTTTCTCTACTCCCAAATTCGAAGAGAATTCTCTTGAAGTTTGTTCTTCGTTCTTCGTTCTTCGTTCTTCGTTCATCGTTCTTCGAGATCAAGCCCCAACGGCCCTTGAAGAAACGCTCATCCATCTTCAAGAACAAGCCCAAAAGCCCTTGAAGATCCATTCATCGTTCATCCGTTCATCCGTTCTTCAAGATCAAGCCCCGACGGCCCTTGAAGCAACATTCATCCACCTTTCAAGATCAAGCCCCGACGGTCCTTGAATCCACACATCCATTCTTCAAGAATCAAGCCCAAAAGCCCCTTGAAGTTCATCCATCGTTCATCGTTCATCGTTCTTCGTTCGTCCTTCATCCATCTTCAAGAACGAGCTCAAAAGCCCTTGAAGATCCGTTCGTTATTCAACGTTCGTCCAACTTCAAGATCAAGCCCAAAAGGCCCCTAAAGAAACGTTCATCCGCCAAACTTTAAGATCAAGCCCAACGGCCCCTTGAAGAAACTTCCCCCTATTCAATCAAGATCAAAGCCTCGATTGCCCTTGGATCAAGCCCACAAATCAAAGTTTTACGGATATCGAGTCAGAGGAACAAATAGAGATTGTAACCCAAAATCATCAAATACAAATATTATTTTGTACACGTGTTCTTGTTGTTTTTAGGAAATTTTCGTGTTTACAAATTTGGCACCCCCGGTGGGACAATCTCTACCTCTCATCTCTTTCTCTGTTCAAGAAATCTAAAGCACACTTCAAGCGCAATGGCTTCAGATAAGGAACAAGTCATCGGCGCCACCTCCATCAAAGAACAGCTGATTCAGATGAAGGAGATGTTTGCAATGATGACGAAAACCCTTGAAGAAAAAGATTTGAAGATCGCTATGCTCGTGAGCAAATTGGGGGCACGGCATGATGAAGGATCCGGCTCTGGCTCTAAGAAAGGTGGTGACGAAGAAGAAGAGCCTCCGGTGGAGAAGGTTGAAAAAAAGCCAGAACCAGACCAAGCAGCGGCGCTCATGGGATCTCTCTCAATCAAGTAGTTGCAAGAGATGATCGCCAACACAGTCAAGGCACAGTGCCAAGGGAGCTCAAATACCTCCGGGTTGTACTCCAAGCCTTACTCTAAAAAGATTGATGCCCTGAAGATGCCAAGGGGATATCAACCACCCAAATTCAGGCAGTTCAATGGAATGGGGAACCCGAAACAGCACATCGCCCACTTCGTTGAAACTTGCAACAACGCGGGCACTGAAGGGGACTACCTTGCCAAGCAGTTCGTGCACTCATTGAAAAGTAACGCCTTCGATTGGTACACCGATCTCGAGCCCGAATCCATTGACAGCTGGGAGAAATTGGATCGAGAATTCCTCAACCGCTTCTACAGCACCCGCCGCACAGTCAGCATGCTGGAGCTGACAAACACAAAGCAATGGAAGGATGAGCCAGTTGTGGACTACATCAGCCGATGGCGCACCGTTAGCCTCGATTGCAAAGATAGACTCTTAGAGCGCTCTTCGATCGAGATGTGCATCCAAGGCATGCAATGGGGATTGCACTACATCCTCCAAGGCATCAAACCGCAGACCTTCGAAGAGCTAGCAACCCGCGCCCATGACATGGAGCTGAGCATCGCCAACCATGGAAAAAAGGATCCAACCACAAACTTCAAAGAAAAAGTGTTTGCCCCGAAGGTGGACGAGACTGGGAAGAAGCCCGCTAAAGAAGCTTTTACCGTTAACACTGCCCCCGTCAAAATCTCGTCCAAGTACAAAACGAGGGAGATAAAGAGAGGAGAGCCTTCTCGCACCCAAGACAAGTACAAAAACACCTTGAGGGAGCTAGAGCAGAAGACGTATCCTTTTCCGGACTCCGACGTGGCATCAATGCTGGAAGACTTGTTGGAGAAGAAGGTGATCGATTTACCCGAATGCCGATGGCCGGAAGAAATAAATCGCACCGACAACCCAAGGTACTGCAAGTACCACCGCTTCATCAGTCATCCAACAGAAAAATGCTTTGTGCTGAAAGATCTCATCATGAGGCTGGCTCAGCAAGGAATCATCGAGCTGGATCTTGACGATGTGGTAAAGTCAAATTATACCACTGTCACTTCCAGAACGCTTGATTCGAAGTCTTCATCGCCACCGCTGGGGGCATGCTCCGAATCAAGCAAAGCTGAAGGATGGATTCATGTTGCTCCAAAGAAATGGCACATGAAGCCTGCGCCTCCACCACAAGTCCACCAACCGGAAAGGGGGCAAAACAGTTTTGCCAATCTCCAAAGCAACGGGAAATTGTTGAAGATGATGGAAATTCAACACAAAGATCGCCCATCCCCATCACGATGCGTGATTTCCTCCCGGAAGATTTCTTCAAACACCCGGTCAAAGCTCCTTGCTACGAAGATTGCGAGGAATGCTTCTCCAAAATGGCTTAACAAATCCATGTGATGCTCATTGTTCGCACGAGCCTAAACTGCATGAACGGATGCTCCTTGTCTGCATGAGCTAAAACTGCAAGACACCATGCTCCTTGTTCGTACGAGCCTAAACTGCATGAACGAAGGCTCCTTGCCGGCACGAGCCCAAACTGCATGGCACAATGCTCCTGGCTTGCACGAGCATAAAAGGCAACACACAAGGCTCCTAGTTTGCACAAGTATAAAAGGCAACACCAACGCTCCTGGTCTGCACGAGCATAAAAGGCAACATCAAGGCTCCTGGCTTGCACGAGCATAAAAGGCAACACCAACGCTCCTAGTCTGAATAAGTTTAAAAGGCGACATAACGTTCATTGCCTGCAAAAGTTGAAACTGCAAATGGCACCAAAAGAAAATACCAAAAAAATATGCATGTATATGAACTACGTTTTGACTTGATCCCTTTCGTTGGAAGGGTACGTAGGCAACTTGAAACTTCAAAACTTCAAGTACAGTCATATCATCAATGTAAATACTTAATTTCTTTAAAAGAAGGATGTGGCTGCAAATTTTGTCACAAAGATGAGCAAAAAACAAGCAAGGAAATCCATGAATGCGGGGAGCACCTGTATAAAAAAATAAAAAATAAAATATATACATATGTTTTATGTATTTGAAAAGAAAAGAAAAAAAAAGAAGAAAAAAAATTACATATGTTTTATGTATTTACAAAGAAAGGAAAAAGAAAAAAAAATACATATGTTGCATTCAATAAAATAAAAAAAAATTAAAAAAAGTTATTACAGTGTCATATATATCTCCAGGCCCGGTTCTCAAAGCCCGATCCACATTTTCTCCTCTACCCGTGCCTTCGACTTGCAACTCACCACACGCCACGGACCAGCCCAGGTTCTACACCACCACCAGGCCCATCCTCTGGGAGGAAGTCTCCACATAAAGCAGAACCTATCTCACTAATGGGCTTTCGAGTATGCTGGCCCAACGAGAGCAACAACAACAGCCTCGCAGCCTTAGTCCACAGGAACTCAGCTCCAACCTTGCTTCCGTCATTCCTCTCTCGATTCTTAGTTAAAATGAGGATCCTCCAAATAGAAAACTAGATTGAGCAGTTGCTACAGATGAGCTGGGCCCTTGTTTCACGAAAAACGACAGAGTGCTGAGCTCCAAAGCAACAACAGGCCCAAGCCTGTGTCAAGACCAACATTAAGCCCATCACCATGCCAGAGGAGACATGGATGAATTGCTTGCCATTTTAAGGTACAAGGTTTAGTCCGACGACATGATCGACGTGGAGGAGAAGCTCGAGTAAGTCGAAACGGTCATGGGGTTCGACTCAAGAAGATGGGGTTTCTCAACTCTCTAACACCGTCCATCATGAACCCGTCGAAACTCTCCGGATGGGACCAAAGCATACTCTATGAGCTCAACACCGGCGACGATGCGCCCTCTTCTCGTTCTGGCTGGGTCCTCGTTGATAACCTCGATAAGCTTCTCCAATTCCCAACAGAGTTGAGTTTTTAGCGACGATTCAAATCCGACTCGGCCTCGGGTCCTAGTTGACTCGCAAGAAACTGGCTTCCGGCTCGTCCACAAACTCACGGCCTGTGCAAAAGGTAGTCCAGCAGGCAATTGACAAAGTCAGGCAGAAAGGTGATGACCAGCACTCAAAGAGCAGTTAAAAAAGATCCGAGCTGTTCCTGCAAAACCTGAGCAACCGAGTTAGTGAGCTCGAGTCTCGGTTCGATCAGCTGGCGAAGGAGAAATCGGACGAGATCGTGTACGCAACTCGAAGGGGGAACCGCCTCCTGAACCTATTGGACTTCAAGGACAAAGCGCACTCGAGCTCAAAGGACTACTCTGCCTCTGTGAGAACTTATGCTCCGTACTTGGATTAGAGGCACGAGCTGATGCTGTTCGAAAGGAATAGCAGCGGCGGCGGCGGTTTTGGTGCGGGAGATCCTCAAAGCCCTTGTGGCTAGTATAGCAGGTCTTCGACATTTCAGGTCTCCACGCGTTCATAACCTCCTCCTTATCTTCCTTCCCAGGGTCGCCAGCATCTTCGAAACCCCGTCATGTCCTCCTGCACCGTCTTCATCTTTCCTATGCAACATCCTCCATCTCCTCCTGCCTCTGCGCCTCCACTATGGCAGCAGCCGCGTCTGCAAGCTTTTCCGGCCTCCTTCATCCCATACACTAGCAACATCTACTCCACCACGAGCTCCAGCTCACCTTCTCCGTCCTCCACCTGCAAATTTTTCACTCCATCACCGAAGATTTATATAGAAAAAATATATAATAAAAAAATGAGACGGTGGAGCAAAATGGTGCTGGCACCACATGGAAAAAAGAAAAAAAATGATGAAGGTGCATGGGCACTATGTGAGTGAATGAAAAAAAAAAAAAAAAAACTAGGTTTTCACCCACAAAATCAAGCAGAGAAATGTGGGGTAGGTGTTGGCAGAAGAGAAGGAAGCAAAATTATTGATGGTGGGTTCATCACCGGAAAAGAACGAAAAAAAAAGAAAAAAAGAAAAAATAGTGGATTCTTGATGGCTAGCACCATGTAGAAAAAGAGAGAGTTTTAGGTGGTGGATCTGTCTGAATGAAAGAAAAAAAAGCATTGAGAGAAATAAAGTCTATTTTATTTATTTCTTTTGAAATTTTACATTAACTTACATTCTACATGCCGAAAAAAAAGGGGTCAAATTCAAATCTATAGGAGGGACTCTTCAAAGACGGTCGCGGGAAGCCTCATTTACTCGGCGGAGCTGCAGGAAGACGAGGTGCTGGAGTTTGATTATCCGGAGCCTCAACACTAGGTGAAGCCCCAGACGACGATGGCAAAAGATGCCTCTGGAACAAAGCCATGAACATCTGATGATCACTTTGAATCCGGCTATCGGATTCATGTAGCTGGTCCAGTTTCCTCTTCATGCTCGTCGAGTAGCTATTGGCAAGCATGTGCAACTCCCTATTTTCATGCTTGAGCCCTCTAATCTCCTGCTTAAGGCTCACCACCTCAGCCATCAAGGATTCGACCTGGCGAGTACGAACAAGAAGGCGTTGGCCCATGTTCGACATAGAGCCCGCACACTGGATGCTAAAGGCCAAAGAGTCCTGGACAGCCAACTCATCGGACCGCTTGGAAAGCACCCTGTTATCCCTAGGGGTGAGAAGATTTCTAGCCACCACCGCAGCTGTTATGTCGTTCTTCATCACCGAATCCCCAACCGTAAGAGGACCGTTCGGGGATAAAAATGATGGATGCCATATATTGTCCGGAGAAGACATAATAGCCTCTTCCCCGGCATTTAAATCAAGGCGACGGTCAGATGGGCAAGACATTTTTCAAAAGTTTTGAAGAAAAGAAAAGGTCGGACAAATCAAGTACAAGAGGGGAACTTCTGCAAGTAGCAATTCTCAAGCGCGCTTTGGGAAGCAATCGATGCCTCTATAAAAAGAAGAAGCAACAAAGCTGCCTGCTCAGAAATCAAAGAGCCACCTGCCCAGAAATTGAAGAGGCGCTCGTTCAGAAATCGAAAGGACGCCACTTTTTTCAAAAGCCGGATTTTCTGGATCAAGTTGTCAGCACTGTTCACCCATGATCTCAGCTTTGCCGAAGTCACGAACAAAATCAGAGGGGGTTTGTCACCATCCTCCAAACCTCAAAAGCCGGGCTACTTGTTCAAAGATCGAAGGGATGTTTATCCGAAGATCGAAGAGGCGCCAACTTTTTTTCAAAAGACAGAGTCCCGAAATCAAAGTTTACCGACACTCTCCACATGCGATCTCAGCTCTGAGGGAGTCACAGGCCAAAATTAAAAAAAAAAGGCTCGGCACTATCCTCCAAATTTCAAAAGCTACTCGTTCAAAGACCGAGGTTTGTCGCCACCCTTCACGTGTTGTCTCAGCTTTGCAGAAGTCACGGACGGGTTTAAAAACGCGTGAATCTTACTGTTCCAATCAAAATTACCCGTTGTCGCTAACAAGGGTAAACGAACAGTATCATTACTGGCTATTAAGAAATCCCTATATAGGTCGACTCTCATCCTCTACGGTAAGACATACCTGAAAAAATGCCAAGCTCTTCCCTATCTTCGAGAATGCATTCCCAACAAAGCCTCTCAAAATACCCAGTATTCCACATCCCCTGGAATACCTCTGCAAAAACAAGCCACACCAAAGCAAGAGTATCCCATATCATCAGGGTCGAAAGCAAGAGTATCTCATATCATGCTTTCTCCCTGTCCTTGTCTTTGTCCTTGTTCTCACCTGCAGGGCAAGAAAAAAGAGAACAGTCAGTCAGAACCTAAGATCAAACTTCCGATCTGGAACTGACTGCCTGGAAACCTTCCCTGATTGCTTACCTAGCATTTGCATTCCACTCCTACATGGCAAAAACTGCAAGAGAAGATGCCACATGCGTGGGAAAAAACCAGGGAAAATGCCGCTTCTGCAAGGGGAACAGGCAAAGCAAGGAAAATGATACATTGAAGCATGTAGAGACAAGCACGACGAAACATGTGCCGGGCTGTCCGCTACTTCTTCAAAAGCAAAAGTATTTCATATCATGAAGGTTAAAAGCAAAAGTATCTCATATCATGCTTTCTCCTCACCTTCATCTGAAGAACAGGGAGAAAGAGAGATCCTGCCCTAAAGAAACGTTCATCCGCCAAACTTTAAGATCAAGCCCAACGGCCCCTTGAAGAAACTTCCCCCTATTCAATCAAGATCAAAGCCTCGACGGCCCTTGGATCAAGCCTACAAATCAAAGTCTTACGGATATCGAATCAGAGGAACAAATAGAGATTGTAACCCAAAATCATCAAATACAAATATTATTTTGTACACGTGTTCTTGTTGTTTTTAGGAAATTTTCGTGTTTACAATAGTATTTTAAAATCACTTGTTTTCTGTTGCATACTACCCAACCATGCAATCAAACTAGAACTCAACAAGATAAATGTAGCGTCCATAGTGTTTTCATCACGTTGGATTTGCTATCTCCATTTTTTATGATTATGTAAGTTTTTTTCCGTGATCAAGGAATTTTTATTATAGAAAAATAAATGTTAAATATTCAAAAATTAAGAAATAATATTGATGATTTAATAGTTAATATGTATTAATTATTTAATAGTTAATATTCAAAAATTAATAAATAATATTCAAAAATAAATGTTAAATATCCAACATCCCTTAAAAAGGGGCATATATTCTGACACGACAAAAAACCTCTAATAATTAAGGGGTCACCCATAACTAAGAAGACTAAGTGGGAAATCAACATATAACATTTTTCATTAAGAAAAAACTAATTAAAATAAATTTGAAAATGCTTATGTGGCCACTAGTCAAAGCAACTTAATCAAATCTAAAAAAGACACAAATGTTCAATAAAAAAATTATAGAAACGGAGTGGGGCATTTAGATCAAAATCGTCTATATTTTAGGGATTTGGATTCCTACCGGATCCAAATTGTGGGGATCCTAGGGATCCTAATCTTAGTCATTCATCGTACATCGTGTGGTAAAAAATTATTTGACTTTTTTAATTTAAAATTAAACACAAATAGTACCTGATGAAAACTGATCGCACAGTGTACGATGAATGACTAAAATGTGGGGATCCCTAGAATCTCTCCAAAGTAAATCCAGAGATGATCTTCTTCCATATTTTAGATCATCAATCAAATATTTACTCAACAAAAACGTCACCCAAAGTTTTATTGTATGATCATTTGATTAAATGGTGACTCTTAAAAGCACTCCATCAGTCTGTTTTCTTTATTGCAGTTAGATGCCTTAATTGTTTCACAATTATCTAATTTTGTCTGCAAGGATATTCAATGAATGAAAACTTGAAAACAGATGATTCGAACAGCTAAGAAAACGAGAGATGATATGTTATTATATATGTGTGTGTTAGGGGTAATAATATGTGCAATAATGATATTTTTATTGTAATTAAAGTGAGTAATAATATTTATTGAATTTATTTTGAATATTGTGGTACAAATTGTAAATATTTTATAATAATAGGTCAATTACTTCTATACTTGAAAGTTATTTTTAAATTTGAGTTTTATTTGGATGTTTATAACTAGATGGGTTTTTGTCTAGAAAATAAGAGTTATAAGAGTCTATATCTAAATAATCATTTTTTAAACACAACTTTTTTCTCTTCTCTTCTTCTTCCTCGAGCAGGAGCTGCCCTCTTCTGCAACAGGTAGTCCACCGACACCATAGCTTTTTATGTGGCTTTCGATGGCCGGATGGGCGAATCCCTCACTTTGCATGGGAATTTTCGACAATCGAAATGGCGGCCGCCCTTTCTTGTGATGTTGCGGCTTCGCCTCTAGGCTGAGGTAGCAACGAAAAGGAGTTGGAGATGCCGAAAAGGACAAAACGTAAAAGGATGATGAGGAGTTTTTAGACCATATCCAAATGAGCGGTTAAATTTTAAACATAAAATTGAAATTTGATAGCTTACGTGGCACTTTGATATCTTTAAAAGTTGGATAAATTACAAAAAAACTACCTCAATTATTGGGTCTTAACAGTTTCATACCTCATTTTTAAAAAATTTCAATGTCATACTTTTGCTTACGAATTTGTTTCAATGTCATACCTTCTGTCAGTCTGCCGTCAGTTTATCAGTTAAATGCTGACGTGACGAGTGACGTGGCACACTTTATATTAAAAAACTAATAAAATAATATTAAAAAAAAAAATTTAATTAATTAAATTTTAAAAAAAAAAAAAAAAAACCTATATCAGAACCCCCTCTCCCCCGCGTCCCCCCTCCTTCCTTCTTCCATCCCCATTCCACCTACAACCCGAATAAAGAAGAAGAAGAAAAAAACAAACAAACAAACAAACAGCACCCAACCCAACCCCCATTCCCCTCCCTCCCTCCCCCCACCCCCCACCCCCTCCCGGCCCCTACCCCCTATCATTCTCCTTCCTTATTCCCCAGATCCCAACACCTGAAGAAAAAAAACAAAACAAAACAAAAACCATCAGCACACCCGCACCCCTCTACCCCCTTCTCATTCTCCTTCTCTTTCTTTCCTAGATCTCAATCCCTGAACAAAAAAAACGGATGCCTTTTGGGGGGGGGGTGCGGGAATGGGATAGGAAAGAAAGCAAAAGATGAGGATGCGGGGGGGGGGGGGGGGGTTGGGTGCGAGTGTGCTGTTTTTTTTCTTTCTTTCTTTGTTTCAGGAATGGGGATCAAGAAGAAGGAAGGAGAGGAAGGTGGGGGTAGGGTAGGGGCGCGGGGTGGGGGGCGTGGGTGATGCGGGTGTGCTTATAGTTTTCTTTTTCTTTTTCTTTTTCTCTTCGGGTTGCACGTGAAATGGTGATGGGGAAGAAGGAATGAGAAGGTGGGGGAGGGGGGTTCTGATAGGTTTTAGGTTTTTTTTTATTTATTTTAAATTAATAATAATATTTATTTATTTAATATTTTAATATTTTTTTAGTTTTTAATATAAAGTGTGTGTCACATCCCGGCCCGGGCGCAGCCACCTTCCGGACCCACTCCACCACCGTAGCATGATATTGTCCGCTTTGGGCCCCGACCACACCCTCACGGTTTTGTTTCTGGGAACTCACGAGCAACTTCTCAGGAGGTCACCCATCTTGGGAGTGCTATAGCCCCCTTCTCGCTTAACTTCGGAGTTCCTACGGACCCCGAAGCCAGTGAGCTCCCAAAAGGCCTCGTGCTAGGTAGGGATGGGAATATACATTTAAGGATCACTCCCCTGACGATGTGGGATGTCACAATCCACCTCCCTTAGGGGCTCGACGTCCTTGTCGGCACACCACGGTCAGGGTTTGGCTCTGATACCAATTGTCACATCCTGGCCCGGGCGCAGCCACCTCCCGGACCCGTTCCACCACCGTAGCACGATATTGTACGCTTTGGGCCCCGACCACGCCCTCACGGTTTTGTTTCATTGTGACATCCCACATCGCCAGGGGAGTGATCCTTAAATGTATATTCTCATCCCTACCTAGCACGAGGCCTTTTGGGAGCTCACTGACTTCGGGTTCCGTAGGAACTCCGAAGTTAAGCGAGAAGGGGGTTAGAGCACTCCCAGGACAAAACGTAACGAATTTAGGTCCTAACGATCAAATTACGTCAAAATATGAATCGACGATCCGACCGTTGGATCGTCACCAAAATTTAGTATGTTGTAGTACACAATATTTGAGGAATGTAGGAATTTACGGATCAGGAATCCGTCTTCCGGATCTTCCCAAATTGGAATTGTAAGTTTGTAAATAAAACGTTAACCGTCACTTGGTTTTGGCAATTGGCGGAGATCCAACCGTTGCATCGTAACGAAACTTTGGGGTATTATTCTAGAAGTTTAATGTGGATTATTAGAGGTGACAGATTGAAGATTCATGATACGGATCTTCCGGATCAAATTCATAGGGATGCATTTTATATAAATTGCATATTCTCTCAGTACGGATTCTGAGACATAAATTGATATTTATGCTAGGCGGTGATTATTTGGGATCATTTGGGATATCTCGAGAGTCGTGCTAGGGGGTTGTAGCGTGGAGTCCAGGTGAGTGGGCTTTTGTTTTCAATATATATATATAACTGCCGTTTTTCCCAGAAACGTGAATTGAATGGTCTATGAATTAAATTGATTTCATAATTGAATTGCCATGTCGTATGCCAATTATATTTTATAATTATGAGTATGATTGCATTCATTATGCTCCGGCACTGTGGACGGCCAGGTAAGTCAGGTGAGTATGATAGTTAGTAGTTGAGATGATGATGGATTGTGATATAGCTCTATTACCTGCATCTCGGGTGTTTGTGCTCCGCCAGAGTAGGGCCTAGTCTTCACGTGATCGTTCACCTCCCACACCGTACGCTCACCTTAGATCCAAGGCAGGTGCACAGCTACAGACCACTAAAGGTGGTTCCGACTCGTAGGTGACTCGCGATTCGTCGCACAGCCTTCACGTGATCATAGCACTGAGCATAATCTTATACACCTAGCCTGTCGTACAGACCACTAAAGGTGGTTCCGACTCGTGTGCAAGATAGTGATGGATTGTGATTGATGAGCTATAAATTCAGCCGTACAGGTCACTAGAGGTGACTCCGGCTGACATGATAATATTGATGCATATTGATTTATCTCACCTGTCTGATATTGTTTGCTTTTGAGTTGGTATATCGACATGGCCTATTTCGGAGATTGATAATGAGTTTTGATTTCTGGACGATGTTTTCGTATATGAGTATATATACGTACTATTTTCTGGGAATTATACTGGATTTACAGTGAGGGGTTAGTACTTTTGATATCAAAATGGTTTTGAAAAGCTTTGTTTTTGCCCACTCACGTTTTCTGTTTTGCGCCCCTCCAGGTTTAGCTGTTAAGGTTCGTATCGACGAGGATTCTTGGCGAATCTCAAGACTGGTGGCTACTTCTGAGGGTATACTTCTTAGCCGCTCTACTGTATCTACTTATGCTCTGAAGTCACGCGTGAGATGGGTTCGCTCCCGCTCAAGAACACACTCTGATGTTTAGGCACTTTTAGGTTTAAAATTTATTCACATTTTTCCACATCACTACACTTTATGGCTTCGTCACCTTCCAGGTGTCGGCCAGCACAACTCGACTTCAGTGTCCTAGTGGACTTTCTGGGTCGGGGTGTGTCAATGTGCCACGTCACACGCCACGTCAGCATTTAACTGATAAACTGACGACAGACTGACGGGAGGTATGACATTGAAACAAATTCATAAGCAAAGATATGACATTGAAATTTTTTAAAGATGAGGTATGAAACTGTTAATGACCCAATAGTTGAGGTAGTTTTTTATAATTTACCCTTAAGGCCTCGTTTGGCCACTCGGACTGTACTGACTATTTCTGTCAGATAGGATAAATAGCCATCGGATAGTACTGACTAAATTAGTCGGGTGTTTGGTGCAGTATCGGACTAATGACCGTATTATTTATACTGTGTTTGGTATTATACCGGATAGGAGGAATCAAACTTAAAATAAAATTAAACTTAAATACAAAATAAAAAATAAAAAAACTAAAATCATCTCAAACCCAGATCTCTCCGCCGCACCCCTCCCAAACTCCCTCCCTCTCTATCCATTCTTCTTCCCCGTCTGCTCCCCTAAACTAAACCCCACCACAAAGGCAGCAACAAGAAACCCAGCAAAACCCACCTTTCAAAATCAATTGCAAAAATTTGAGAGAAAAACAACAATCAAATTCAATCTGATTGAAGAAAAAAAAATTGGAAGAAAGTAGGAGGGCAGAACAGAGAGAGAAGAAGAAAAATTGCAAGAAAAATAGGAGGAGGGCGGAACGGGGAGGAGGAAGAAGAATCTCATATTCAGAAGTGGAGGAGGAAGAAGAATCTCCCATTCGAGTTTCGTCAGTCCATCGCGATAGAGGACAATCGCGAGAAGGAGGAGGAGGAGAAGTTGCAGAAGGGCGGAATAGAGGAGGAGGAGAAGTTGCAGGAGGGCGGAACAGAGAATGAGAAGGA
The DNA here is from genome assembly GCA_963580275.1 of Crataegus laevigata. NCBI lineage: Eukaryota > Viridiplantae > Streptophyta > Magnoliopsida > Rosales > Rosaceae > Crataegus > Crataegus laevigata. The sequence goes on from OY756946.1 coordinate 9,549,643, forward strand.
GGAGAAGAACATGGGATTCAGATTAGAGAGCAAGTGATGCGGGATGGAGAGAGCGAGAGAGGCTTCTACCCGACTAAATAATACCGAGGTTTTGGGCGGTATAACTAAGCGGGTAAACACCGTGTAAAAAATGTGGGCCCAGATTATTTAATCCAGTGCCTATTTAATCCAAACGGTCACCAAACTCCGTACACCGTATTATTAGTACTATCTAGTGCGCCAAACAGGGCCTAAAAGTTTTAAAACTGATCAGTCCGTCCGTCATAGACGGGTTGGACGGGTGAACAGTTAGTTTGAAAAAATGCCTAACATTAAATGTATAGTTGTTAAGAGTTCAGTGACGGGGACCTTTTTTTTCATATGGTTGAATAAAAAACAAATGATCTTTCTTATGTGGACTTATACAAGGGCATTATTATTGGCTTTGCCCTGGGCTTAAAAAACCAATGGACCAGCCGAAGATACCACTTCATTAAGGAAGCATTACAAAAGGGTGTAATTGATTTGGTATACTGTCCAACAAGGGAGCAGCTAACAAATGTCTTCACAAAAAGCCTTAGCCAAAGACCAATTATGCTATATGATGGAAATTCCTAGAGTGAATTAGTGCGTAATTGAAAGAGGATCAGGGTTGAATTGTAAATTTATACACTGATTTATATTATAAGTGTCAGTTTATTTTTAGGTAACAAAGTTAGAATGGCTTAGAAACCTTGGACGTGCCATATATCTCTAGCTCATAAGCTAAAAGAATAGAAGGCTGAGATCATTTGAATTGTTTCAAGGCGTCAAAAAGGAGTCTCTTAATTGATGTGAGGGATGGGGACTAGGCAATGGCAAAGCCAGGAATTGACGGGGAGAGGGGCAAAGTTAAAAGAGTGCAAAGTTCAAAATAATAGCTACCCATTTGATCGAAATCACATTTGAAAAGATAGCAATAACGACAAAATGCAGCATCTTTTGATATACTATACTCCAACCACTTAAACTTATCAAACCAACCGATGATAAAACATCTTTTGTTGCTAAGTTTTCTTGGCATAATGTGGTCTCTAGGTTGACAGGGATCGGAGAAAGTGTCTGCGAATTGCTTCACGATAATTAGGTGGATAATCAAGCATTCGACGTCTATATCTAGGGTCTGCATGAAGATTAGCCAATATTTCATCCAACTCAGGGGGCTCACTTTGTTGTGAACCACTCGGAATATTCGAAGGAGAACTTCTTGGAATATTTGAAGGAGGAGGACTACTTGGAATATTTGAAGGAGAAGGATTACCCGAAATGTTTGAAGGAGGATTTAAGCATTGTTTCTTATAGTATCGTTCCATTACGTAACTGTAAAATAAAAAGAAAAAAAATTCTTAGACTCTTAATCCTAGAGTAGACTATACTAATATGCATAATAACCCAACCAACAATTCAATTAATCAATATCAATAAGCATATAAATTATTCAATAAATAAAAAATTCATTCAACTAATCATATGAATACAACTAATCAAAAATTCAAATTTTAATTTTCACCCTAAAAAATAATTTCATATCAATCAATAATCATAGAATCATATCAATAATCAATAACCATATTAGTGTATTACCATATGATTCTATACTAATTAAACGAAATTCATATTAAATAATTAATTAGGGTTAAGGATTATAAATTAAAAAATTAAAAAATTTACCTTTGAAATTGAAGGCTAGAAAGTCGGCTCAGTGGCTAGAGTGGCTGGTGTTGGCAACAAAAAGCCAACGGAAATCAGCCAATGGGGAATTATTTTCCATTCCGTTGGGTTGGGGCTGCAGGCTTAGGCTGCTGGGATTTTAGGAGCAGCTTTGCTCTCTGTCTCTGATTGGCGAAGGAGAAATTGAGTGAAGGTAAAACACAACACACGGGCTGATTGAGTGAAGGAACATAGGACATGCCATGCGGTCCCCCCAATACATATAATTTTTTTTTGTTTTTTTCAAACATCAAAACAAACATGGAGCATGTGAAGGGCCTAACTTTGGGACACGCGGGCCTGGCTTTAAATTTTTTTCAACATTGAAACAGACATGGAGGGGCCTGACTTTGGGACAAATGGACCTGACTTTAAATTTTTAAATTTTTTTTCTTAACAGGACTGGATATAGACGTGTCCCAAAACAGACATGGATTTAAAAATATAAAAAAAAAAGAAAAAGAACCCAATCTGCTGCCGTGCTGCGTGTTCACCGGAGCCAGAACAGACATGGAGGGGCTGGATTTTCCGGTGAGGGGAGGGGCGAAACCTCCGCTCCAGCTGTGTTTTCCAGCGAGGGGAGAGGCGACCGCCACTCCTTGTCCTCACATGGCTTCGCCACTGGGACTAGGGGTGGAGGGTAAGGGTCACACCACACATGTGGTGCTTTTTGAAATTGGGGATGATGCATGCACCTCTTCACACCACACACATGGGATTTTTATTTTTATGAAAATTAGATATAATCATTCAGAATATCTTAACTAATATGGCATATATGTGTTTTTCTAAATTTTGAACTTTCGATACTAGTTTTGCATTTTATCATTTTTTATTTATTATTGTATTCATAAATTTCCTACAAGTATAATTTTTTGTAAGTGTCAATATGCACTTAACCATGGAGAGAGTCATTGAGCATAGACTAACGGAAGACATGACACAGGACCGAGCGTAATGGCGTTCTAGGATTCATATAGCCAATCCCACTTAGTAGGAAAAAGCTTTGTTGTTGTTGTTGTTGTTGTTGTTGTTGTTGTTGTTGTTGTTGTTGTCAATATGCACTTATTTACAGGATATACAAGAAATTTACCTAAAACCGTCTAGGCTGCCGCGCCTAGCGTTTTTTAGAACCTTGGTCACCAATAGGTTTAATTTAGTGCACATTCAGGGCTTATACATATCAGTTTAAGACTATAAAACATCACTATTTTTTTAGTCCCATATTGACAAGGTTAGTACATTTAAAAAATAAAATAAAATAAAATAAAAACAAAAAAAACACACACACACACACATATATCACGATTTATATAAAAACACTTTAAAAGAGTACAGATCCTCAAAGCCTAGCATATTACTACAAGATAAAATCTTACCTAGAAAGGTCTTAGAATAAAACTAGGAAACATAATAAAATAATAAACTAGCAAATAAAAGGTTTCCTATTTAAAGTCAAATTTGGACTTATCAGAAAAAAAAAACAGACTTTTGTCCGACTAAATCAATACCAATTTGGTCCCAAAAGATCTCTTTTCAAGGCTAAAGATGTCCCCAACAAATCCTTAGAAGGAACCTTGCTCAAAATATGCCATCTTGACCTCCAAAATACCCAAAATTGTCCAAAACGTCAATTTGGGAAAGCTGCGATGGGCCTTCTTTTCTTTCCCACGGTCAAATGGCTAGGTAGAAAACTCCAAAATTTTGCTACGAACAAGTTGAGAGACTCACGAACTTTGTCCAATTGGAATCACTCCAAAATTCATCCGTTTGGTCACTTTTTGCTCAAGAGGAAGTCTCATGTCCTACATTAGAAATATAAATCAAAGTATCAAATTCTCACAAAATAACCAATAAATTAATACTAAGATAAGGGTAAAATATATGGTATAATATCGAGCCATCAACAACTTCGAGGCTTGCAGTATTTGCAATACCTGAAAACAGAACTTCACACGTGCTTTTGTGTTTGGACTTCGGAGTTTAGTACACATTTGTCTCTTAGGATACAACAATTGATAGTATGAAGTTGAAGCACTGCAATATTTAGAGTCTGGCGAACCATTTATATATTTATATTCTGAAGACATGAGTTGGAAGAATTAAGCTAACAAAGAGTAGAAGTCATTCTGGAAAAAACTTCTCTGTTTTACCTGTGGAGTACGCTAATTGATTTTCATAGAGCACAAGGGTGGAGTGACTGCCGGCTGTCATGGACTATAACCCAGTTTCTGGAATAAAAATTAGAAAATAATACTAATATTTGGCCTAAAATTGTGACCAACAATAACTAAGTTGGTGATTACTTGGACGTGAAGTTGCCGTTGCTGTTCTTCGTTCCGCATGACTCTCATCCCCAGCAAAGTTATAACCGGTACTCATGCTATAGGTAAGTCTAAGTAATTCAACATAATTTCAGGGCCGGCCCAGGCCCAGTGCGGGCAGAGTGACTGCTCAGGGTCTAAAAAAATTGGGGGTACCAAAATGATTAAGACTATATATTTATATATGTTTTCATAAAAGTATAAATTTATAAAATTTGGTTTAATGACACTGAAATTTAATTAGAAGTGTTGGTTTTGTCATTTAAAAATAATGAAGAGGTCTTGGGTTCAAAACACTACATGTGCTTATTTATTTTCCATTTTTATAAATTTCTTTTCATAAGAGTATAAATTTACAAAATTTGGTTTAATGATTAAGAAGTTTAATTAGAAGCAATGATTTTTGTTGTTTAAAAATAACGAGATGTCCTAAGTTCGAAATGCTATGTGCATGTTTATTCTTTTCAATGTTTACAAATTTTTATTTGGTTGTTTATTCATTTTTAGTTACTAGTTAGTAGTTATGTGGGTTATTATTTTTAAATATTCGTTTCAATTCAAGACTAATCTTCAACAAACAGTAATACGTATACCAAATTTTTAGAGCAAATTTGCAAATCATATGACGTGTGTGACAACCCGTCCCGATTGTATTTATCTATTGATTGTGAATTGACGGAATTACCCCTTCTGGGATTATGTACATGTGCATGTGTGTTGTTTGAGGACCAATGGATGGTGGCCCTCAATTATTGGAAGTTTGAGATATTATTGTGTGGAGATTTTAGGACCACACACACACTCACCCTCACTCTCCCGTCACTCTTTCTCTCTCTATGTCCATTATTGACCCTCTCACAGACTCACACTCTCTCTCACTCACGAAAACACACACTCTCTCTCACCATTGGTACGGACACACTCACAACCCTTGCAAACTCAACGGATCGTGCAAACCATCACCACCATTCGACTCCTGAAAGTCACACGATCACGGTGGTACCATTTTCAGGTAAGGTTTTGTTCGTTTTCACGTCGAAATCACGAGCTCCGAGTTGAGCACTATTCATCAACTTTTTATTGGTGATGTTTTAGGACAATCCAAGCTCACAGGGAGCTTTGTGAGGTTCCAAGGAGGCTCGGAGTGGTTCGTTGGAAGTGTTTGGACGTCGGGATCACGTGGTCGGAGTTTGGCCGGTTTTGGAGGTTGTCTCCGATGAGAATTAAGACCTTTTTTTAAGGTTTTTGAAGGTATATTTATGTTCTACTCTTAAATTGGAGCACATAGGAAGAAAAATGGGTCAAAAATGATGAAAAATGAGTAAGATATGAAAGTTTGAAATTTTCCAGAAATTCCGGCAAACCAGTCGCCGAAGAAGGTGACGGAATATTCTAACGGCGTTAACTGACGCCGTTAAAGATAACGGAATATTCCAGGAATATGCCTGACGGCGTTAACTGACCCCGTCAGTGTGCACGGCGCGTGGGTCCATGCATTCGCCGGCGCGTGGGGCCGAGAAAAATTATTTTAAAAATATGGGGATGTTCGTGACAACGAGTAGGTCACGTTGGTATACCCAAATGTCAAAATTGAGCTATGTATGAGAAGTTAATTCCGTAGTTACGTATATGTACTTAAATAACGTATTTTTAGTAATTTCTCATATAGATGAGACGTATTCCTAGGACGACCGTAGCCAAGCTAGACGTGGGGGCTACGACCTACTGACTTACCAGTGAGTGGGCAGCTATTTTCCGTATTACCTATATATATATATATATATAATGATTTTCCCAGAATCATATCTTAAATGAAAAGTACGTTTTTAACGATATGCATATAACTTGATTTTGATGCATGAATATTCATATATACATTTCATGCATATGTTGGTGTCGAGGACGTCAGGTAAGTACCAGGTAGGTACATGCATAGTTAAGAAAGAACAGTCGATATACGATGAGATATGTTGAGATATGATGTGATATGTTAGCTCATAAACCTGCACATATTATTAGTGCTCACGCATAGAGATAGGGGCACAGTCTTTCACGTGTCGTTCACCTCCCGCACCGCATGCTCACCTTGGATCCAAGTTAGGTGCACAGTCTTGTCGTATAGACCACTTTTGAGTGGGTACGACATGTAGGTGACCCACGTTCATTCGCACAGTCTTCACGTGATTGTAGCACTAGAGCATTTATTATTGATACAGTGATGATGATGATGATGATGATGATGATGATATGATGATGATATTGATGTATATGCAGTGTATATATGATGATGAGATAGAGATGTTATGAGCTATATTTACAGCTGAGGGCTGAGTTGATATCTAGTAGCGATATGATTATTGAAATGCATTGCACGGCATATATTGAAATACATTGAAAATGTTTATGCTGAGAAAGATTGTGATATATATGTACGTATTATTTTCTGGGAAACTATACATGTTTTACGGAGAAGGGCTAGACTTTTGAGAAAAGAATGATTTTGAAAAGATTTGTTTTGCTGACCCACTTAATTTTGTTTTTTGCCCCTCCAGGTTCTAGATAGCTTGTGTACCCGTGTTGGCTAGCGAGGACCTTTCGGCATTTCTGACAGCTCTGCTATTATGTAGGATACCGTTGATGTATATAATTTAATTATTCATGCTTGACTGCACTCGACCTAGTACGCTCTGGTTATGTATGAGTATTGTTATATCTCTAGCACACTATCATATTTAGGTTGCTAGAATTCGATTTTAATTAGCTCGTACTTCGTTAATGATCCTTGCTTCCGCACAGTTCACTTGGCTACGTCACACTCACGTGACGGCCAGCATGCCCTACTTTCGGGTACGGGTGTGTCAACGTGTCATCAAAATATTTAATTTAGTGCTCATTCATTACTAATACATATCAATTAAAGACTAATAAACATCACTATTTTTTTAGTCCTATATTGACAATGTTAGTGAATAAGAAAAAAACCATTTATACAAAAACACTTTCAAAGTTCAAATGGAAAACAAAACTCATCATCTATCTACTTGTAAGCCCGTAGTTTTTTGGTTTCTTTCTCTCGATACAAAATAAATTAGTCTTTCTGTGTTTCTAAATTATTGAGTTTGAAGTGTTTTTCTAAGTATAATTTTATCGATATTTTATGTGTGAAAATAAATAATTTTCTTATATAAAATTAGGACACTATTTTTTACGTCGACCCAGACCTCAAAAATCTCTTAATAGACCCTGCATAATTTACATGCTCAGCCGGCTTATTAGCAGCGAGTTTTAGACAAGCTAGCTCACTACTAGCTACTACTTGTCACACCACGTAATTCAACATAATTTACATGCTCAACCGGCGTATTAGCTGCAAGTTTTAGACAAGCTAGCTCACTACTATGTTCTACTTGTCACGCCACCATCTTGAGATGACACTACTAGGGATAGACTATGTCAGTACGTCTAAATTGATAAGATTGGTATATGTGGTGGGTTTGAGAATTTTCTGGTTTATTCTAGTTGCCCACGTATAATTCTGGTTGGAATCATGGGATATTCATATGATTTCTTAGGGCCTGTTTGGTAGTGTATTTGAATCCAACTTTTTAAACTAAAAAACAGTTTTCAAGTTTTAGGTCTTAAAAACTTGTTTGATATGACTATTTTTAAAAACTGAATTCAAGACTAACTCAAAAATATAGTTTATTCCTTAAAAACATAAAAAGTGAGTTTTTAGAGTTTTTAAACTTAAACTCACTCATTTCTTTTCTCTCCCTCCTCCCCTCTCACTCCAAATATATCTCTCTCTTTTCTTCTTTTTTTCTCCTCTTTTTTTTTACTTTTTTCGTCTCTACTCCAATCCAATCAAGTTTAAGTCGTAAGATTTAAAAAATTTAAATCGCAAACCAATCAAGTTTTTAAGTCTTAAAGAAAATTGTTTTCAAGAAATGTTCTTAAGAAATGTTTTGAGAAATGATAAAAATTTTCAAATAAGATACCAAACAGGCCCTTAAATTTTCATCGATTTCGTTTTTGGGTTTTCTTGTTTAATTTCTAAATACTTATTTTCATGGCAATGGACCCCATCACGGAGGTTCAATAAATCAGTCAACTACATTTTTTTAATATAACAAGTGTAGTACTATTCACACATCATTTTTTTTTATATTTTCAGTACACTTTTGTTAATATTTGTCTATTGATTTTTTTTAATTCATTTAATCCGACAGTCAAAAATTGAGACGGATATGAGAGAGGTAAAAATGAGTGTATAAATAGCACCACCCTATAGTAATTTGGTTTTCCCACATCGATTATATGAAAAAAAATAATATACAATTAATATATGGTAGTTTTCACCCCTAATATCACTGAAGTGTTTCGTGATAAAACCCAACACCTTGTAATAGGTAATTAAATTGAGATAATATCAATGTTTTAGGTGGTGGTTGATGGACTTGGATCTTCTCCTGAGCCCAAGGAGAGGATCCTACTGACCAAGGATCCAAGGCCGTTGAATGAAAATCCAACGGCTACAAACAGAGAGGTCCATTTAAAGTTATAATAATTATAGCCGTTGAATTTTCATCTAACGGCCTTGGATCCTTGGTCAGTAGGATCCTCTCCTTGGGCTTAGGAGAGTATCCGAGTCTGTGGTTGATGCATGTACCTATGTGTCATTCTCATAAATTCATAATTAAGTAGGTTCATCCTTGATTTGAACTATGATTTTCATTGTGGGCTTAAAATTGTCTACCGATGGGATGGACATGCTAAAAGGGCAAAGACTTTTCAACAGCCGGCCCTGCTTAATTACACCCAATCACAGGTAGACACATGTCCAAATTTTGCTTAATTACACCCAATCACAAGTGGACACGTGTCCAAATTTTAATCAAAATTTGAACATGTGTTCACTCGTGATTGGGCGTAAGTAGGACAAGCTGTTGAATTTTCAGCAGCCAAGGTTTAAAATATCGATGATATCGGAAATATCGGTAGTCCAAAAACACGGAAATTTCGATCGAAATATCGGGATATTATCGATATCGATAAAAATTGAATAAAAACTAAGGAAATTGTAAGAAAAACTTGAAAATTTTTATTGAAACTTTGCAGGATGTTTATTTAGTCAATTATCTATTAGTTTACTACAAAAAATTGGAAGGAAATGCATTGCATGATGGATTTAACTGATTTAAGTTGATTATATAGCGAGCTGGCAAACATTGTGAGTGTAGAAAATATGTAAATATTTTAGCATATTTTCACAAAAACATAAGTGATATGGTGGTCAAGGTGTTGAAGGAGTAAAATGGAAGGGGTTCAAATCCTCTTGGTGTTTTTTTAAATATAGAAATTTAAAAAATACGGAAATTTTGCTTAATTACATCCAATGCTTAATTACATCCAATCACAGGTAGATACATGTCCAAATTTTGCTTAATTACACCCAATTACAAGTAGACACGTGTCTAAATTTTAATCAAAATTTGGACATTTGTCCACCCGTGATTGGGCGTAAGTAGGACCAGCTGTTGAATTTATAGCAGCCCAGTGCTGTTCTGCTAACATGATGTTAAACATGTGAAACGAGTTAGTAATGAAAACACTTCTATCACTGCTTTTTTTTTTTCACTGTTTCACTCACTATAAATAACATTGCGCACCACCTCTTCAAATCACGCAACTAAAAAGCCCATTCACCTTCTCCAAATTAGGAATAAAATGTCATCACCATGTCAAGCTCGTACCTCAAAAACAATTCCTAGTGATGTTAATCGACGTCTAGCTAATTTTCCTCCCAACTTTTGGAGAGATCATTTTTTATCATATGCTTCAATACTAGTAGGAAATTCACTGAGATTAATAGTTTGGAATTATATGCCCCATGCAGGAAAAGTATAATTCCCTTTTCAATTTGTGTTTGCAGGAAACAAATATTGAAGCTAAGAAACTTGTCCAAGAATTAAAGGAAAATGTGAAGAGAATGATAATGGCTCCAACGCCTAGTAAGCATTCAGATAAGCTGGACTTGGTCGATACGATTCAGCGCTTAGGCGTCTCCTACCATTTTGAGGATGAGATTGATGAAGTTTTGCAGCAAATTCGAAAGGATTCTTATGACGGTAGTCACCAACACCAAGGGAGTGATGATGATCACAACCTTCACGCAGCTGCTCTATATTTTCGATTGCTTAGACAACAAGGTTATGATATATCTTGTGGTAAGCCCCTCCCTTCTTAACACTCACACTTAATTATATAACTTTCGATTTAATTTTAATTTCTTTCTCCAACTACGTAATGCATGAATTTGGGAAGCAGAAATGTTCAACAGGTTCAAGGACGATGGTGGCAAATTTAAGGAGTCACTTGTCAATGATGTCATCGGACTACTAAGCTTGTACGAAGCAACGCAGCTAAGGGTACACGGTGAGGATATACTAGAAGAGGCATTAACCTTCACCACCACTCATTTGAAGGCGGTAGAAAATCGTTTGAGCTCCCCGCTTTCGAAACTCGTAACTCATGCATTGTACCAGCCGCTTTGGAAGGGCGACCCAAGGCTAGAAGCAAGGCGTTACTTGTCCATTTACCAGGAAGACGATTCACATAATGAAACTCTCTTAACTTTTGCAAAGTTGGATTTCAATCTCTTGCAGCAAGTCCATCAGAAAGAACTAAGTGAAATTTCAAGGTTAAACAAAACCAATTGACTACACTTAAATTTAAAGAATCTGATTACTTAGTTCTACTAGCTATTTAAACAAATTGTTGTCCACTTAATTAACTGATGCAGGTGGTGGAAGGACTTGGATATTGTAAGCAAACTACCTTTTGCAAGAGACAGAGTTGTTGAGAGCTACCTTTGGGGGTTAGGGTGCTACTTTGAACCTCAACATGACTTTGCTCGGATGACATTAAGCAAAGTAATTGCCCATATTGTGGGTATTGATGACATCTATGATGTCTATGGCACATTTGAAGAACTAGAGCTCTTTACTGAAGCTGTTGAGAGGTTTGAATTTAGCTCAATCTCCAATTTTAATTCCTTTATTATATCATCAATCACTAATAATCATTTCCAAATGATGACACATATCACTTGACTCAAGCTCTAAAATAGGGAAATTTCGATGAAAATATTCATATTGGTAAGAGCTCATAATTATAAATGATGAAAGTTGTGAAAAATAAAATAATTTTTTTTTACAAAATTGTTATTGATACTCTAAAAATCTCATTTTACATTTTTTTACAGTGTATTTTTCTTTATGCAAAATGAGAATCTTAAAGTGCCAATAATAATTTGTTTTTAATGAGACTTTAGAATATGTTCATTCATTTGTACTTGTATATATAATTTGGAAAAACAAAATCAAGGAACTTTTGGTTTGATTGGACTAGTTAATGAACTAGGAATAAAACGCACCATGATTTTTTTAAATATATTTATAATGGTTTTTCTACAATAATCTATTCTTATAAATTGAATATTACTTTAAAATAACTTTAAGAGTAGCCACTTAGTACTACAGTTTAGTGATATTTCTCTTCATATGTAAGTAAAAGATCTTAGGTTCAATTCTTACCAAAGAAAATTTTGAACCACAATAGCTAACTCATTGCGAGGTTAAAAAAATTTTAAAAATTAAAAATTTTAAGATTGGGTGAGAGGGAGGGAAAAAAAGTCCTTTAATTAAGAGAGAGAGAGAGAGAGAGAGAGAGAGAGAGAGAGAGAGAGAGAGAGAGTACGGGTCATGTGTATGAGAATTATATATAAGCCCTTTGTTCTTGTACTTTTATTTATTTAAACTAAATATTAATAAAACTTTGATTGTTAATTAAAACTCTAGGAAGTTACAATTTTAACACTTTAATTAAAATTGAATGGAAATAAAATTATGGGCAATTTAGTAATTATAAGAACATTTAAAAAAAAAGGAGAACATATTCTCTACATTAAGGGGAGGAGGTGAGCTGACACGCCCGCATCCGAGAATGGGGCGTGCTGGCCGTCACGTGAGTGTGACGGCCAGCACGCCCCATTCTCGGATGCGGGCGTGTCAGATTGGTATCAGAGCCAAACCCTGGCCGTGGTGTGCCGACGAGGACGTCGGGCCCCTAAGGGGGGTGGATTGTGACATCCCACATCGCCCAGGGGAGTGATCCTTAAATGTATATTCCCATCCCTACCTAGCACGAGGCCTTTTGGGAGCTCACTGGCTTCGGGTTCCGTTGGAACTCCGAAGTTAAGCGAGAAGGAGGCTAGAGCAATCCCAGGATGGGTGACCTCCTGGGAAGTTGCTCGTGAGTTCCCAGAAACAAAACCGTGAGGACGTGGTCGGGGCCCAAAGCGGACAATATCGTGCTACGGTGGTGGAGCGGGCCCGGGAGGTGGCGTCACCCGGGCCGGGATGTGACATGAGCTTAGTCTCACAATGAGTTAGCAATAATGTGACTCAAATACACCTTTGGCGAGAATCGAACTTAAGACTTCTCACTTACAAGTGATGAAGAATACCATTAGACTGTAATACTAAGTGGCAAATTTTGCTTTTTTTTTTTAAATAAAAAACATCAACCACATATAATTTTAACTTCTCTAATTTTAAAAAATAAAAAATAAACCTCTCTCATCTTTCTTTCACTCTCACGTTCTCTGTCACTCTCTTCCTCTCTCCTTTTATCTTAAAAACAAAAATAAATCCTAATTATGATAAGTTTTATTATCTTAGTAGTAATACAAAGTCTATGAAAATTTAATTTTTAAATGCTATTATGCTTCTACTTTAAGTTTACACAATTACATGACTAAACAAACACACAAATTACAACAAATATGTCTCCTTGATTAACCCATATATATCCACAATATTTCGTTGATATATTTTGATATTTTTAAAGGGAGTTTTAATGAAACACTTTCAGTATTGATCACTTTTAACGAAAAAGACATTTTTACTCTAAAAAGTCATATTTGGTACCATTCACTTACAACACCTTTTTGTCATTTTAATTAAAATTCAAAGTTTTTAAATTTTTTTCATTAGTTTTCTTATTTTTAAACGGACCTTGGGCCACAAGTGAAGGAACAGTAGTCTCCCACGTGAAAGCATAAGTCTTACATTAGTAAATTTAAAAGGATTTTGGACGAGGCTTTGGTTATTATATATGCTCTTATTTTGAATTTCTGATCACCATCAGGTGGGATATCTCTGTCATGGATCGTCTGCCACAGTACATGAAAGTTTGCTATCAGGCAATGTTGGATTCATACACAGAAATGGAAGAAAAGCTTCGAAATGAGGGGAACTTAGATCGCATTCACTATGCTAGAGAAGCAGTAAGTCTCACCAACATTTCCGGGCGGCTAGTCATTACCATATGACAAGTAATGTTAGGAAAATCATCATAGTTTTAAACCATGCACATTAGTCAATATCCCTCGGATGAATAATACTTGATATTGACTAGTTGTAGACAGTATACATATATGTGCAACTTTGTATATAATTATAAACAGGATGAAAGATTTACGACATGATCACCTTGTATATCTCTCTCAGATGAAAGTTCTAGTTAGAGCGTACTTGAGGGAAGCCAAATGGTTCCACCGCAAATACACACCTACACTGGATGAATATTTGTCAGCAGCACTTGATACATCCTCCTTTTCCTTAGCAGTCACGTCTTTTATTGGAATGGGAGATATTGTTACAAAAGGCTCGTTGGATTGGGTTTTCAGTAACCCTAAGATTTTAAAGGCTACATCCTTAATTGGTAGACTCAAGAATGACATCACGTCCCACCAGGTACTTACGATATATTTATAACTATAACCTTCATGAAAATTGAAAAACGTGGCCGTTGCTAGAGCAGCAAAGTTCTTACCGATGCAAAAATATAAAAAAAAAAATAGGCGACAAAAATTATAAAAAGGTTGCGCTTACAGTATTAGTCACACTTTTTCTAAAAAAAAATTTGTCATCATGTTTCTTATATCATGATTTGTATCATTGTCACCCTAGCAACAATCTCGATTTTCCTGTAGTTATTGCTAATTTCTCTTGTAGTGATCGTGTCCATTTATTTTGTAGTTTGAGCAGAAGAGAGGACATGTTGCCTCGGCCGTGGAATGCTACATGAAACAATATGACGTCGCAAAAGAAGAAGCAACACTTGAACTAAATAAACAAGTGGATAATGCATGGAAGGACATAAACGAGGCGTTGCTCCACCAAACCACCACAATCCCCAGGCCTCTACTGTTGCGAATTCTCAATCTTGCACGAGTGGTCGAAGTGTTATACAAGCACGATGACGCATTTACTAATACTGAAACTTTTCTTAAGGATATCGTAGTTTCTCTGTTTGTCGAATCAGTACATCTATAAAGTTTCTCCAGAACTGAATACAACTAAATAATGGTCATGTTATCCAAAGGCATGAAGTATAAAATAAGGAGCCGGTGTCTTACTATACTGGTCGATAGTTTGAATTAAGTAGTTTGAATTGGGTGTTTAAATTTCACTGCTTTACTATCTAAGTTTTTTCTCACCTTTCATGCATTGCGTTCAGTTTGATGGGGTGGTAAATTTGTAGCAAAAATGTACTCTAAACATTTGTCTTTATAAATTTTGTGTTGATATATATTATTCAAAATCAAACGTGAATGACTGTATTAACATCAGCGGCGAAAGTATTACAAAGTCAAATTGGTTCAAAATACTTTTGTGAGAAACTCTCATTCTCTCTAGCTAGTAGGCTAGTAGCAAAGGCAACAGCATGCGCAGCCTTGTTACATTGTCTTCTTGGACAATAGCGGAGTTAAAATTTTATGTATGCGTGTGCGGTAGGAGATGAAATATACAACAGAATTCATATTTTATGCACAAAACACGGAATCTTCAGTCAAATAGGTTCTAGCACAGGGCACCAACCTTCCCTCTAACACAAAATCTCAAATTATAACAAAAATATATTATATAAAGTATGTAACTAACACATGTGCCCACCATGCTTATTTTTCAAATTTGAGTGTGTAACGCAATCGCCATGTTGCTTTCTTATAGGTAGCCCTCACATTTTCCTCCAGTCCCCTTTTGAATTTTGATTACTGCTCTTCCACAACTCCATAAATTATTATTGATGATTGACACATCCAAACAAATCACATATTATCATTCGGATGATTAATCACTTCAAACCTAAACCTTGACTCACATATACTCTTCAAAATTCAAAAACAAATAATACTAAAAGAAAAACAATTTAAATCAAAATTTCACAATAGGGTTTCAAATATCTAAATTTAGAAATTGAAGTTGGCACAAAGATACTATCTTTCTAACTTATTAAATAACTTAATTACGGCGAGTAGTTCAGTAGAAATATGGAAAAATTTCGAATCTGGTTTACACCCTGAACTTGAGTTGAGCTACGAAGTTGGCACAACATAGATGATTCTTTGGTTGAAAAGTTTAAGGAGATGTGTGCGACTGTGACCAGTGATGGACTCAAATGCCTTTAACCCTTCCGAGCCTTCCTAAGAATTAGTCCTATACTTCAAAGGCTAGGTATATCAAGGTATTAAATATCCATAATATCTCGATATTTTTATTGAAATTTTCGTATTTTTGGACTACGTGTTTTTAAAATTTTTATATTTAAAAAAACACCAAGGGGATTCGAACCCCTCCCATTTTACTCCTTCAACACCATGACCACCATATCACTTATGTT
Source organism: Crataegus laevigata (assembly GCA_963580275.1). Classification (NCBI taxonomy): domain Eukaryota; kingdom Viridiplantae; phylum Streptophyta; class Magnoliopsida; order Rosales; family Rosaceae; genus Crataegus; species Crataegus laevigata. The sequence goes on from OY756946.1 coordinate 9,565,443, forward strand.
TTTGTGAAAATATGCTAAAATAGATACATATTTTCTACACTCACAATGTTTGCCAGCTCGCTATATAATCAACTTAAATAAGTTAAATCCATCATGCAATGCATTTCCTTCCAATTTTTTGTGATAAACTAATAGATAATTGACTAAATAAACATCATGCAAAGTTTCAATAAAAATTTCCAAGTTTTTCTTACAATTTCCATGGTTTTTATTCAATTTTTATTGATATCGATAATATCCCGATATTTCCATTGAAATTTCAGTGTTTTTTTATTACCGATATTTCCGATATCATCGATATTTAATACCTATCAAGCCAAATGAGGTACAAAAGACAAAACAAGGATTAAAATATGTAATAAATAATAATTTTAATGATTCCAAGTTCTAATGATAAATTAAGGGCTAAAATGTTAGCTTCCTCATCTGTAACCAAATAATTAGGAGTCAGGAGTCAGCTCTCCCACCACCTCTCTCTCTCTCTGCAACAGCATTGCCTGAATATTCCACTGTAGAAGCCTGAAAGCTTAAGTTCCCATATCAGAGAGAACCCATTTCCCATTTTACATCCATTCCCAAAACCAAATCACACCAACTCGAAACCATGAGTTTCGCCGGACCCAGAAGCTCAAAACCCGCAAAACCCCCAAACCCATCAGCCACAACGCCGCCGCAGCCGCATCAACTTTCCTCTTCAAAGTCCTCTTCTTCTTCCGCTTCTTCTTCCCTCTCGACCCACCTGGCCATGGTGGAGCTCAAGCACAGAATCCTCACCTCCCTCTCGAAACTCTCCGATCGAGACACTTACCACATCGCCGTCGAAGATCTCGAGAAAATCATCCAAACCCTCGCGCCGGAGAGCCTCCCTATGCTCCTCAACTGCCTCTACGATGCCTCCGCCGATCCGAAACCTGCCGTCAAGAAAGAGTCTTTGCGCCTGCTCGCATTGGTCTCTGCTTCCCACCCCGATTTCACATCCACCCATTTGACCAAAATCATTGCCCACGTCGTCAAGAGGCTCAAGGACGCTGATTCCGGCGTCAGGGACGCGTGCCGCGACTCCATTGGCGCGCTCTCGGCGCAGTACTTGAAGGCAGATAGTGTGAGCGACAATGGGTCGGTTGTGGGTTTGTTTATGAAACCTTTGTTTGAGGCTATGACGGAGCAGAACAAAGGGGTGCAATCTGGTGCGGCATTGTGTATGGCTAAGATTGTGGACTGCGCTTTAGAACCGCCTGTTTTGTCTTTTCAAAAGCTGTGTCCAAGGATCTGCAAATTGCTCAACCATCCCAACTTCTCGGCTAAGTCATCGCTCTTGCCGGTTGTTTCGAGCCTGTCTCAGGTTTGCTTAGTAGATTATCTTCACATGCTTTTTCGCATTCAAGTGATCTAGTAGTTATGTACGTTGTGGTCTCGAACACGATATAGTCATGTACATTGTTCTAGATTTTGTAGTAAAGTAGGTACTTATGTGGCTGTTTGATTGCTAAAAGGATGTAGGACACAGAAGATAGAAAAGAGTGGTAATTTGGAGTGTTGACTTGAAATCTGTTGTGTTTGATGTAGTGAGAACGTATACGTAGTCTTATTGTCAATAGAATGTAGGTGCGTGGAACGATAACTTTGATCTATACATTGGATCATTTAATTGGACTTTACTGATCTGAAGAGTTACCTACTTGTTGTAGGTTGGAGCGATTGCGCCCCAAAGCTTGGATAATCTACAGCAAAGTATTCATGAATGCCTTGGAAGCCCAGATTGGGCAACACGTAAAGCAGCAGCTGATGTGCTGATTGCATTAGCATTGCATTCAAGCAACTTAATTACAGATAGAACTGCTTCCACCCTGACTGTGCTTGAGTCTTGCCGTTTTGACAAGGTAGTCTTTTGTTGCATATTATCTCAAGTGCATTACCTTTTTATCTTACTGTCTATGTTTGCTAGGTGATTGCCAGAATTCAAAATGTCTAGGGGATTACTTGATTTTAGTATTGCATGTTTGAGTGAGTATTGTACAAAGATCAACATATTTTTTAACTTGGGATTTGTATTTGTAACCGGCACACCATTACACATAGGAGATTCAATACTGAACACTATGTCATTGGAAGGTGGCATTGTATTTGTAACCATCACAACATTACAAAGAGGAATGTAGCGTTGTATTTTCGCTTGCCTTAGTGTCCAAATTTTGGTTTGGTTTGGTTTGTTTTTACAGATTAAACCTGTTAGAGATAGCATGACAGAGGCATTGCAGTTTTGGAAAAAGATAGCTGGGAAAGGAGGAGATGAAGCTCCAAATGAAAAGAAAGTCCCGTCTCATGGTAAGCTTATCAATAGTACTATCTTTCTTAAAACGCTCGTTCAATTTCTCATCATTTTGTCCCTCACGGATCATTTTGTTGTTACCGCATTTTAATAAAGAAAATTCTGAATCAGCTGAGTTATCAGAGAAGAATGAGCCAAAAAATTCAAAACCTGGTGAGAGAATAGAGCAAGGAGCAAAGGGTTCATCTAATGGTTCATCCCCTACTTCAGATTCTGTTTCTAAATCCAAAGCCAGTGGAGATAAAGTGGTTGTAGCTTTGAAGAAGAAACCACCTGTCTTAACTGACAAAGAGCTAAACCCAGAATTCTTCCAGAAACTTGAAAAAAGGGTTTCTGATGATTTGCCTGTTGAGGTAGTTGTTCCTCGTAGACACGTCAATTCTTCAAACTCAAATAATGAGGTGGAACCAGAGGCAAATGATACAGATTCCAAGGAAACTTTAAACCGGATTGCAAACAGCCAATCTGATGATATTCATGGATCTTTCAGTAGTAAATACCGTAACATAGAGAGAGGATTAGCTGGTCTCTATACTAAACAACAAGATCATGATGACCTTTCGCGAGATAAATTGCCAGAAGAAAGGGTGAATGGAAAAGACTCCAGAACAAGGGCAGTTGATATTGATGAGAGGATTGATATAAATCAGAGGGAGTTGTCCAGTAGTCGTGCAGGTTTCTCCAAAACTGATGGTCAACCTGAAGGATCCTTTGTCAATAACAAAGGAAATTGGCTGGCAATCCAAAGGCAATTGTTGCAGCTGGAGAGACAACAAGGTCATCTGATGAGCATGTTGCAGGATTTCATGGGCGGGTCTCATGACAGTATGGTAACTTTGGAGAACAGAGTAAGGGGTCTTGAGAGAGTTGTTGAGGACTTGGCAAGAGATTTATCAATATCATCAGGTAGAAGAGGTGGTAATTTTTCAATGGGATATGAGGGGGCTTCTAATAGGCCTTTAGGTAAGTACAACGGTTTTCCTGATTACACTAGTAACAAGTTTGGAAGAGGTGGAGATGGACGAATTCTGTTTGGTGAAAGATTTGCCCAAAATGATGGACATGTTTCCGGCATGAGGGGGCGGGGCCCTACTTGGAGATCTGACATGTCTGAGGTGTGGGATTTTTCAACATATGGTGGTTCCAGAAATGGACTGACTAGTTCGAGGAAGGCCATAGGAGTTGGTCCTGTGGATGGTAGGTCACCCAAATCAGAGAGTGGGAGTGACCAGGGTAACAGCAGGCGAGCATGGGATAAAGGGGCTGGACCTGTAAGGTTTGGTGAGGGGCCTTCCGCAAGAAGTGTTTGGCAAGCTTCTAAAGATGAAGCTACCTTGGAAGCAATTCGTGTGGCTGGAGAGGACAATGGAACATCTAGAGCAGGAAGAGTAGCTATACCTGAATTGACTGCAGATGCTATGGAAGATGATAATGTGGGCCAAGAGCGCAATCCAATCTGGAATTCTTGGACTAATGCAATGGATGCTCTTCAAGTGGGTGATGTGGATACGGCCTTTGTGGAAGTATTGTCTACAGGAGATGATCTCTTGCTTGTAAAGTTAATGTACAGATCAGGTCCTGCGATTGACCAACTTTCAAATGAGACAGCAACTGAGGTCTTGCATGCCATTGGGCAATTTTTACCAGAGCCAAACTTGTTTGACGTCTGTTTGGCTTGGATTCAGCAGGTAGCATATTTTCCCCTCTTAACGGACGTGTGAGTTAACTATTTTTACGTATGTGTTTCACTAGTTTCCTTCTTGGCAGTTAGACTTCACATAAAGTGTTTCATCTTGCAACTTGTGTTGATTAGAACTACAAGCACCTTTTTATTTCATGTTCGTAACAAGATTTTCTCAATCTATTTTCTCTAATAATTTCAGAATAGCAATGGGGTTAGCATACATGTTTGCTTCATAGAATGCGATAGTATTGATAATGTTCCTATATTTTCAATTTTGTTGCTTTTGGTGTACGGTTATGGCAGTGCCTCAGTTTGACTCGGTTTGACCATTTAGTCCGCTATTTCCATTTTGCAGTTGGTTGAAATAGTGCTGGAAAATGGATCTGGTGTTTTCGGCCTTCCCGCTGACGTAAAGAAGGAACTTGTTTTGAATCTGCATGAAGCTTCTGTAACAATGGATCCACCCGAGGACTGGGAAGGTGCAACGCCGGATCAACTTTTGGTGCAGTTGGCATCATCCTGGGGAATCAATCCGCAGCATCATGACAAATAGTTACTAGTATGTATTGCCAACTTGTATTGAGTTCAAACTTGCGTTTTGAGTGGAGTGGACGATTTAGAAATCTTACAGTTAACATGAAATGAATGTAATTGCCAATTGACATATATAAGTTTCCAACATCTGTGACTGTTCCTGTGCAACTTAAGTTAGAAACTAAGTGCATACTTTTATGCCATATAGCGTCCTTGCAGCCGATTGGTTTCTTGTTAAATTTGAAAATACACAAATTTAGCATTACCCTTTTCGGAGAAATAATCGTAGATGAGGTATGCTATTGTCAGTGACTACAAGTGTAGGTGATTTTTAACCGATAATGCATGTGGTGCTCACAAAGCAACAATGGTCGTATTTCTTTAACGCGGTAAGCAGGCACTAGGAAAATTCTCCCCGACTAACCCTAGTGGCCATTTCCATGAGAAATTTGCTCCTTCCTGGCTCACATCAACCCTACCCAACATGCGACCAAGCAAACCAGTTGTATTGGACTTAGGTGAAAAATCAGTCCTATGGTGGATCCAACCCAAGGTCCCATTTGGTCGTGTGTGAGGCACAAGTGACGTGGTCCATCCGAAAAAGGAAAAAAGTATTGTACCAAAAGAAAGAAGAGAAAAGAAAAAGGGAAAGCTTTATAATAAGACATACATTTTCAGTTTCACAAAAAAAGTACAAGGCAGTACTATTTCTATATATGCAAGGCCTGCTCTTTCTTATATGAGCCTTCTTCCCCAAAAGTTCTAAACCGCTGCCCCTCCGGATGCATAATACACCGACTGTCCTCATGACAAGAGGGTCTTAAACCGGAAGTAGAATTCTCTCTCCTCCTATTCTCTTTCTCTTCCCTCCCTTCTTCTCACATTTTGTTTTTTGCCTTTTTTCTATAATAAAATTAACATAAGATGTTGGCGTGACTAAATTGTAACTGTTCAAATAGGAGAGGAGGAAAAGGGAGAGAAATTAGGAGGGAAGAAAATCCTCCTTTCTTAAACTGAACGCCCAACTTTGTAATTAAGAGCTGTATCTACTTGTCAGCGTACCAATTTTGTGCACATTTTTAAGAAATCATTTTTGAAAAAGCCACAGGAAAGTTGGTCGGTCGGCCACTGGTCGTCGGAAAAGTTAGTGAATGTAATACTATTTATAAATGATTTTGGTTGACTTTTCCAATAGGGGCGTTTGGTTGAACCGCATTATTACTAGTTTATTGTGAGGCTTGGCTGACTCTCCTGCCTCTTAGTATAGATAATATTTCTAGTTAAAAAAATAATGCCTCTATGATTAACAAAAAAAAAAGTGCCCCTGTAAATTATAAAAACCTATGGGGTTATTTGACTTATTTTTAATTAAAATAAAAGCGATACGAACACGATAGACATGACCTGTTTGCTAGGCCTAGCATCAAGCCTTAGAGTTCGGCTAGTGAGCCCAATATATGATTAAATATGACATATTTCCAACACTATGTTAGAATGACGGAAATTTATTTTCTAAAATTTGTGAATTTTTTAGTTTAATTAATCTAAAAGAATAATGGAATTTGAATATAGAATTCTTTATTTTTAAACTCTCACTCACATACATTTAGAAATAACACCTACTTACACATAATTTAAACTTGGGAATTAGAGATCTCAAATTCTAAGTTTTTTTTTTCACGCGAAAATTCTAAATTTCTATGTTCATGAGTCCAAACAAGAATTGGTGCCTGTCAATTTATAAATTTTAACTTCTGTCAAAATTTCAAGTTTATTTCCTTCATCAAACATAGTGTAACTCTCTTATGTTCAACTTTGTCCCTCATAGAAAAAGTGATAAAACCCCATAGCTAAAAAATAGATCATGTGTGCCCAAATTAATCCAATGAGGTATCTTACTAGCACGATCGAATCCCTCACTCCATCATTCGTCATTGATGTATCATTATGGAAACTCTTAGAGGCCCACCACTTGGGACCTTTCTTGTGAATCAATCATGAAGAGGAAAATACAAACACAGGGATAATCTTACAAAGCATCACAGGAATTTAGTAAGTAAATCTCATTTGCATTCATTTTGTCACATCCTGGCCCTGGTGAGACCAATTTTCTGGCTTGACTCCGCCCTAGCACGATATTGTCTGCTTTGGGCCTCGATCACGCCCTCACGGTTTTGTTTCTGGGAACTCACAAGCAAATTCCCATGAGGTCACCCATCCTGGGATTGCTTTAGCCTAAACTCGCTTAACTTTAGAGTTCCTACGGAACCCGAAGCTAGTGAGCTCCCGAAAGACCTTGTGCTAGGTAGAGATGATAATATACATATAAGGCTTACAGGATCCAGGCGATGTGGGATGTCACAATCCACCCCCTTTAGGGGTCTGACGTCCTTGTCGGCACACTTCCGACCAGAGATTGGCTCTGATACCAAATTGTCACATCCCGACCCGGGCATGACCACTTCCCGGGCTCGACTCTGCCATAGCAGGATATTGTCCGCTTTGGGCCCCGACTACGCCCTCACGGTTTTGTTTTTGGGAACTCACGAGCAAATTCACAAGCGGTCACCCATCCTGGGATTGCTTTAGCCCAAACTCGCTTAACTTCAGAGTTCCTATGGAACCCGAAGCTAGTGAGTTCCCAAAAGGCCTCGTGCTAGGTAGAGATGGGAATATACATATAAGGCTTACATGATCCACTCCTCTGGGCAATGTGGGATATCACATATTCTGTGTTGCATTATCGATTTACAATTAATCCTATGTGCAATTGGGATTATATATCATACTTCTTATTTATTTTGAGTTGCGTATTTAATTATTCAAGTTAAATTAATCTTAATTATATGTTTGAAAACTCCATAAATCCTTAAAATAAATAGTTAATGATACAATCAACCAATAAATTGTGACTTAATTATTCTGCAAGCGAACGTACGCAGTTTAGGTGTGGTCGGGTCACTCAAAATTTTTATTTTCAATATCAAAATATATGGAATAATTGTTTTTATAGAGTTAGATGTTTTGAAAATACTACATATATCATGACAAACTTGTTTTTATAGAGTTAGAAAACATCTTATTTACAAAATTAACCCTAATCCTAATAGGCAAAGAATCCAAATCCTTAACGTACAAGAAACCTTGAAGACACAAAATACCAAAAATACCTTTATTAAATAATAATAAAGCAAAAAGCTAAAGCAAACTAATAATTATCTACTTAGTATTGAGGTTTAATAGTGTTTCTCTTCACTTATAAGTGAGAGGTCTTATGTTCGATTCTTGCCAAATGCGAATTTGAACCACATTATTACTAGTATATTGTGAGGCTAAGCCCAGCCCCTCATCCTTATTGTAGATAATATTGTTTTTTCAAAAAAATAAAAATAAACCTAACTGATTAACTTTTCCAACACCCTGTCATTACCACCATGAATTTTCCAACAAGACGACGGACAAAAAGATGCAAATGAAGATTCAAACAACCAATTAAAGCGAATGAGCAATTCAAGCTATCAAACGAGCAACTAATCAATCAAACAATCGACCAACTCCAACAGCCAGGCAGACAGACAACGATATATCATGGATACAAACATAGGGCATATAGATTCAGATGGCAGACACAGATTCAAATAAACAGATTCCGTAAGGCAAAGAGACCTTACATGAGACATGCAGTAGGTTCAGGTAAGCAGTCAGGTAGGCAAAGATGTAGATTTAGCAAGCTGATGCTGGGAGAATGGAAAGAGAGCATATGAGTGCTCCCCGCCACTACAAGAATGGGAGGAAAATGTCTCCTCTAGTTAAGGAGCTACGCACTGTACTCTTTAGACATAGCTAATGTTTGGTTAGTTGCAGTTCTTTCAAGAATAATTTCAGCGCAGTGGAAATGAACCGGGCGAAAATTTTCAAATTTACCGAAAATTAAAGAAAAAGAGAACAAAAAAACTTGCTCTTTAAATCATTTAAAAGAATCGGTACAGCTGAAATGAAACTAACGAATTCTAGTTTCGTTACCTTTCCATGTATTTCATCTTGGACAGGAGAGAAAGGATGCTTGGGGTGCCACAGAAATAAGGTGATCCTGATGATTTGATGCAGAAGGGGAGGCCGTTGGATGACTAAAGTTATAGATGATGTCTGGATCCACTTCCGTCAGTCCTTGCAAGGCCTGGACTACTGTTGACATGAGAGGCCTTCTAGTGTGATCATGATGTAAACACCAAACACTACTAAAAAGGTATTTATAGTGTCAGTGGGTGGTGTCGGTTTAATCTAATATAGTGGCGGATTAGACAGTTGCGACACTAATTGAATATGACATCGGTTTTACTGTCGCTTATAAGCGACATAAACATAATTTTTAATATTTTTGAATACTAGTGTCGCTTTTAAACCGACATAATCATAATTTTTAATGTTTTTAACATACTGGCATCGCTTTTAAACCGACATAAGCATAATTTTTAATGTTTTTAAATACTGATGTCGCTTATAACCGACATTAATTTTAATATTTTTAATACTAGTGTCGCATTAAGAAAATTATTTTAATATTTTTAATATTAATGTTGCTTATAACCGACATTAAATTTAATATTTTTCATTTTAACAATTTTATACCCCTAGAAACTATAACAATTATATATATATATATATATATATATATATATATATAATTATAGCTACACTCTTTGACTCTATATGAATACAATGAACGAATTCGATCTTCAATTAAAAATATTTTCACTAGTAGATACCACAAAATATTATGTTATACTTAATGAAAGTATAAATAAACTTTAAGTGTTAGTGAATCTATCGTTTTGATGAGATACGCATCCTACGAAACTAATTTCAACGATCCAACCATCAAACTTGTTTGTATATGCTTCGAGATCGCATACGCCAAAAATCACAAAAAATAAACATTCAGAGATGAAGTAATGGGACAAAACTTTTCGACGGTTATAAACGAAAAATCACGATTTAACGGTTCTTTTAACTCCGATTTTGATGATTTTTTACAACTACTCCTTGACCCTATATGAATACAATGAATGAATTTGATCTTCAATTTAAAATATTTACACTAGTGGATACCACAAATCTTATGTTATATTTAATGAAAGTATAAATAAATTCCAAGTGTTAGTGAATATATGGTTTTGATGAAATAGAAATACGCACCCTACGAAACTAATTTCAACGATCTAACCGTCAAACTTGTTTGTGTATGCTTCGAGATCGTATACGCCAAAAATCGCAAAAAACAAACATTCAGAGATGAAGTAACGAGACAAAACGTTTCGATGGTTATAAACGAAAAATCACGATTTAACGGTTATTTTAACTTCGATTTTGATGATTTTTTACAACTACACTTCTTGACCTTATATGAATAAAATGAATGAATTCGATGTTCAATTTAAAATATTTACACTAGTGGATACCACAAATCTTGTGTTATACTTAATGAAAGTATAAAAAAAACTCTTAAGTATTAGTGAATCTATCGTTTTGATGAGATACGCATCCTACGAAACTAATTTCAACGATCCAACCATCAAACTTGTTTGTATATGCTTCGAGATCGCATACGCCAAAAATCACAAAAAACAAACATTCAGAGATCAAGTAACGGGACAAAACTTTTCGACGGTTATAAACGAAAAATCACGATTTAACGGTTCTTTTAACTCCGATTTTGATGATTTTTTACAGCTACACTCCTTAACCCTATATGAATACAATGAATGAATTCGATCTTCAATTTAAAATATTTACACTAGTAGATACCACAAATCTTATGTTATACTTAATGAAAGTATAAATAAACATTGTTAGTAAATCTATCGTTTTGATGAAATACGCATTTTACGAAACTAATTTCAACGATCCAACCGTCAAACTTGTTTGTATATGCTTCAAGATTGGATACTTGACAATGAAAATTTCCTTACAACGTGGATATTAGCATCTGATGAGATATTATATAATAAAATTAGACTATGTTTCAATTAGCATGTGATGATATTTTATCATCAAATTATATTTATGTTTTTTATTATGTATTTTATTCAAGTTAAATTTTATTTATTAAAAATTTAAAATGTTGTATGAGATAACACAAAAAAAATAGCTGGTTATTTTTTTTTCTTTGGGTTAAACATTAGGCGGGAAATGGATGGATATCTTGAAATATTAGGTGGGAAATTTCCCAAAATTTGGGTGGGAAATTGATGAATTCGTTGAAATATTAGGCGGGAAACTATTTTAATATTTTTAATACTAATGTCGCTTATAACCGACATTAATTTTAATATTTTTAATACTAGTGTTGTGACATCTCACATCGCCCAGGGGAGTGATCCTTAAATGTATATTCTCATTCCTACCTAGCACGAGGCCTTTTGGGAGCTCACTGGCTTCGTGTTCCTTCGGAACTCCGAAGTTAAGCGAGAAGGGGGGCCAGAGCATTCCCAAGATGGGTGACCCACTGGGAAGTTGCTCGTGAGTTCCCAGAAACAAAACCGTGAGGGCGTGGTCAGGGCCCAAAGCGGACAATATCGTGCTACGGTGGTGGAGCGGGCCAGGGAGATGGTCTGCCCCGGGCCGGGATGTGACAATTGGTATCAGAGCCTAACTTTGGCCGTGTGTGTGCCAATGAGGATGTCGGGCCCCTAAGTGGGGTGGATTGTGACATCTCACATCACTCAGGGGAGTGATCCTTAAATGTATCTGTAGACAATGAAATTTTAGTAAATAAATGTTGACCAATGGTCAAAATTTTAACACTCGTGTATTACATAAATTGTACACATATTGTGTGATTCGACGAAAATTCGAAAAGAGTTAGAAAAGCTGTCAAACAAGACACGTGTCAACACCTGGCAGAGACGGCTTATTTCATCTGGGATATTATATTCAAAATTAGGCCTTGGAAAATTCTATAAATAGAAGCCAATTTCATTCATTTCATTTCACCAATTCACAAATACATTTCTCTACTCCCAAATTGGAAGAGAATTCTCTGAAGTTCGTTCTTCGTTCTTCGTTCATCGTTCATCGTTCTTCGAGATCAAGCCCCAACGGCCCTTGAAGAAACGATCATCCATCCTAAGATCAAGCCCCAACGGCCCCTTGGATTAGCACAATTGTTCTTCAAGATCAAGTCCAGAAGCCCTTGAAGATCCATCCACCATTCATCGTTCATCCGTTCATCCGTTTCTTCAAGAACCAAGCCCAAAAGCCCCTTGAAGTTCATCCATAAGTTCATCCATAGTTCATCCATCGTTCATCGTTCTTCGTTCATCATTCATCCACCTTCTTCAAGATCAAACCCCGACGGCCCTTGAAACAACATTCATCCACCCTCCAAGATCAAGCCCCGACGGCCCTTGGAATCAATACATTCATCCTTCAAGAATCAAGATCAAAGCCCCCTTGAAACTCACCCATCGTTCATCGTTCATCATTCTACATTCATCATCAAACATCTGAAGATCATCACTGTTCATCCCAAGAATCAAAGCGCCAAACAGCCCCTTCGGATCAACACAAACAAATCCACATCACTGTTCATCCAAGGATCAAGCCCAACGCCCCTTTGGATCAACAGCCCATCAACAAATCCATACCTTACGAAGATAGAATCAGAGGAACAAATAGAGATTGTAACCCCAAAATTCATCAAATAACAAATATATTTTGTACACGTGTTCTTGTTCCTTCAAGAAATTTTCGTGTTTACAAATTTGGCACGCCCAGTGGGACCTTCTCTACCTCTCATCTCTATCTTCAAAATCCGAAAAGAAAAGCACAGATGGCATCAAGGAGGGCTCAAACCGTTCCCGCACCCAATGTGAAGAACAAGACTGTCCTCGCTGCAGGTATGAGCATTTCAGAGGTTGTAACTCGAAGCAAGGCAAGAGCTTTCTTGGCCGCATCTTCCACCCCCGCATCAACTTTGCTGGAGAAACAAGGACACCCAAGGCACGAGCCTGTGATCACCCTAGCCTCACTGAAGGCGCCAAGGGAGAAAAGCCTGGGGAAGTACTCCGAGTCCCTGCTCTCTGACGCCGACTCGAGCAGCAGCACGGCCATGCAAGTCATGACCACCGGAGCAACTTCAATCGAGGAGCAGCTGGCTCAAATGAATGAGGCAATTGCAAAACTCACACAGACGGTGGAGGAAAAGGACTTACAAATCGCCGCGCTTGTCAATCGATTGGAAAAAGAGAACGACAGAAAAGAAGGAGGCGGTGATGAGGAGGAACCTCCGACACAAGAATTCGAGGATAAACCAAACCAGGCAATAGCACCCGTGGGATCCCTTTCTATCCAACAGCTGCAACAAATGATCGCTAACACCATCAAAGTGCAGTATGAAGGGAGTTCACATGCCTCCATGTCATATTCAAAGCCCTACTCCAGGAAGATTGACGCTTTGAAGATGCCAAGAGGGTATCAGCCGCCGAAATTCATGCAATTCGATGGAAAGGGAAACCCAAAGCAACATGTCGCCCACTTCATTGAAACCTGCAACAATGCTGGAACTGAAGGGGACTACCTTGCCAAACAGTTTGTGCGCTCACTGAAAAGTAACGCCTTCGATTGGTACACCGATCTTGAGCCCGAATCCATTAACAGTTGGGAGCAACTGGAGCGTGAATTCCTCAACCGCTTCTACAGCACCCGCCGTACAGTCAGCATGCTAGAGCTAACAAGTACTAAACAATGGAAAGACGAACCAGTTGTCGACTACATCAACAGATGGAGTACGTTAAGTCTGGATTGCAAAGATCGACTTTCCGAAACCTCCGCCATTGAGATGTGTGTTCAAGGCATGCACTGGGGGTTACATTACATCCTCCAAGGCATAAAACCAAGAACATTTGAGGAGCTGGCAACTCGTTCCCACGACATGGAGCTGAGCATCGCTCATCATGGAAAAAAGGAGCCGATCACCGACTTCAAGAGGGATAAGGTGTTTACTCCGAAGGCGGACAATCATGGAAAGAAGCCCGCTAAGGAAGCTTTTGCCGTTGACGCTATCCCCACTAAAACTTCAGCGGCACCCGTCAAAATCTCCTCTAAAACCAAAGCAAAGGAGATAAAAAGAGGTGAGCCCTCCCGTACCCAACAAAGGTACAAAAACACCTTAAAGGAATTGGAGCAGAAAACATACCCATTCCCAGACTCTGACATGGCCCCGATGCTAGACGACCTGTTAGAGAAGAAAGTAATTGAGCTTCCTGAATGCAAGCGCCCAGAAGAGATGAATCGCGTTGATGATCCCAAATACTGCAAGTACCATCGCATCGTAAGCCATCCCGTCGGCAAATGCTTTATCCTCAAAGAGCTCATCATGAAGTTGGCGCAACAAGGACGAATTGAACTCGACTTGGAAGACACAGTCGCAACACACACTACGACGATCGTGTTTGGGTCCTTTGATCCTGTGCCTCTTCAAGTAATGCACGACCATCGTCACGCAGCCCCTTCTGCACTACCATTGGGGGCAAACAACCAAGATGCACCGATTGAGGATAGTGAAGAATGGACCTTAGTGACCCGCAGAAAATCAAAGAAACCCAAGCCACAGGCCGCAAAACCAAAGGTAGAATATGGGAGAAGACACCGCCGTCGCAACAATAGGAAACCCAAAAGAAGCGTTAGAGCTGCTAAGCCAACATACGCTGGGGAGCCTATGGAACAAGAGCCACGCATTCCCGTCTCCTTGCATGAGTACTTCCCAAAAGACTTCTTCCAACGGTACACTGTCACTACGTGTCACGTAATAGAGGTAAAAGAACCATCAAGAGGGGAAGTTATCACCACTGAAGAAGTAAAGACCTTCATGACCAAAGAAGGTCTGCCGACTCACGTGAGCATCGAGGAGGCATTACGATTACCCGAAGAGATGCGGAAAGCACTGATGGTGGCCTTAGCAAATCCCGATGACCATGGGGTACAAGGAAACGAAGACGAATGCTCAAAACTTCAGTCACATGAATATACAGCATGCTGTGCCGCCCAAGACTCAATCAGCTTCCCTGACGAAGATTTATTGCTGGGATCAAAACCTCACAACCGTCCTCTCTTCATCTCGGGATACATAAGGGAAAGCAAAGTCAAACGCATGCTTGTAGATGGCGGATCGGCCATAAACATCATGCCAAAGTCTACAATGGCCACAATTGGCATCAAAATGGACGAACTGTCTCTAAGCCGTCTACTAATCCAAGGTTTCAACCAAGGAGGACAAAAAGCGATAGGCATGATCCGAGTGGAGATGACCATCGGTGAACTCAAATCAAGCACAATATTTCATGTGATCGATGCAAGAACTTCATACGGCTTGCTCTTAGGAAGGCCTTGGATCCATGAGAATGGAGTAGTGCCGTCTACCCTTCACCAATGTTTAAAATTCTACCGGGAATGAGTAAAGGTGATTCGAGGCGATACAAAGCCATTTACCGAGGCCGAATCACACTTTGCAGACGCCAAGTTCTACATGGAGGAGGACATGATACCCGAAGCTCTCCCGAGAGAGGTAAAGTCCACAGGCAAAGCAACGCCTAAAAAACAAGAATGGCAATCCGTTCCCAGAAAGCAAGGAGGGGAAGCCACACCATCTTCAAGCAACGACGAACTCGTGACAGCAAAAAGGGGTGAGACGCCTTCAAAAGAATCAAATACGCCCGTCTTCCGATACATCCCAATGTCGAGAAGAAAGAAGGGTCAAACACCATTCGAAACCGGGACAAGCAA
The DNA here is from genome assembly GCA_963580275.1 of Crataegus laevigata. NCBI lineage: Eukaryota > Viridiplantae > Streptophyta > Magnoliopsida > Rosales > Rosaceae > Crataegus > Crataegus laevigata. Next base: position 9,580,772 of record OY756946.1, read on the forward strand.
AACCGACATGCAACAGTGCAAGGATGATGTGGAACTACTGAAGGCGAATGCAATTCTACCTCTAACACAGCTAGGCGGGACCAAGATTGCAGGACCACCACAAGGTTTCATAAAAGCTCTGCCAAAGGGAGTAGAATCAAGCTTTCTCCCAACCAAGAGGACCGAAGAGGGCTTTGATCCAAACGCCTACAAACTCATGTCAAAGGCTGGGTACGACTTCGTTCCCTCTTCAAAACCTGGAAATAAGGTTTCAGATACTGTCAACAAAGAACGTGACCTCACCGAGACTCAAAAGAGGCTGAGAAAGCATGGTTACGGAGTTGACAACGGCAAAGCAGGAATCGGCTTCACGCCAAGTGCACCTGTGAAGATTTCGAGCAAGGCGAAAAATGCTAGCACTCAGCACATCAGCGTGAACGTTGAAGAGCCTAAAACCGCCCCTCGGATACCGGTCGTCAATAGGATAAATCACCCAAGACCCAGAATATCGGCATTGCATCGCATTGGTGGTCAAAGCCGAACCTCCGTCTTCAAGAGGCTTAACACGCCAACATCCCAAAAATCCGTTTTTGAAAGGTTGTCGGAACCTAAGAAACAAGGCAACACGGCTAGCTCGCCTTTGCAACGGTCAGTTTCCGAAAGACTGGAAGACAACAAAAAACCTTCTAGAAGGAAGGAGACAGCGCCAAAAGAAGAAAAGCCCGACAGGCTAGCAGAAAAAGGCGATATTCGGAGTTCAATTCCTTCAAGGATGAAGCGTCAAGCAATCTTGGAGATTGACACAAAAGGACCACTAAAAGTAAGAAGGCGCACCATCATCCATACCGGACAAACCTCATGCCAGCAAGTCCAAGAGGACGGCACTGAAGAGGAAATCCAAGACGTCTTCCACATCACAATCCGAGAAGACGAAGAAGACGAGATCCTTGAGGAAGATGTCACTGCTGCACCACCACAGCTCAAAGATGGGGGGCAAGCCACGGTAGATGATCTCAAAGAAATCAACTTGGGCACAAGCGAGGAACCAAAACCTATCTTCATAAGCGCACTGCTAAGTACAGACGAGGCAGAAGAGTATTACCAACTGCTGTTAGAGTATAAAGACGTCTTCGCTTGGACATACAAAGAAATGCCCGGCCTTGACCCTACCATTGCTGTACATCACCTTGCAGTCAAGCCTAGATCGCGACCGATAAAGCAAACTCAAATGCGCTATCGATCTGAGCTCATCCCACAGATTGAGGCTGAGATTGACAAGCTAATTGAAGCAGGCTTCATTCGAGATGTGCAATACCCAAAGTGGATCTCTAACATCGTTATCGTCCTCAAGAAATCAGGACAGATACGTGTTTGCGTAGACTTTCGAGACCTCAACGATGCATGCCCGAAAGACGATTTTCCTTTGCCAATCATCGAAATCATGGTGGATGCAACCACTGGCCACGAGGCACTATCATTCATGGATGGCTCATCCGGATACAATCAAATTCGCATGGCTCCCGAGGATGAGGAACTAACAGCCTTTCGCACTCCAAAAGGTATATACTGCTACAAAGTAATGCCATTCGGTCTAAAGAATGCTGGAGCTACATATCAGCGTGCAATGCAAAAAATCTTCGATGACATGTTACACAAAAATGTAGAATGTTACGTGGACGATGTGGTGGTCAAAACAAAAAGAAAATCAGACCACTTGAAGGATTTGCGAATAGTGTTCAAAAGACTGCAAAAGTACAATCTCAAGATGAACCCGTTGAAATGTGCATTTGGCGTCACATCTGGAAAGTTCCTGGGCTTCATTGTCAAACACCGCGGCATTGAAGTGGATCAATCAAAAATCAAGGCCATTCAAAACATGTCTGAGCCGAGAAACCTGCACGAGCTGAAAAGTCTACAAGGACGCCTAGCCTTCATCAGGCGTTTCATCTCCAACCTCGCAGGGCGCTGTCAACCATTTAGCCGACTCATGAAAAAGGATGTTCCATTTGTATGGGATAAAGCATGCCACAATGCTTTTGAAAGCATAAAAAAATATTTGTCAAGTCCACCTGTCTTGGGGGCACCCACACCTGGAAAGCCACTCATATTATACATCGCCGCTCAGGAAAGTTCAGTTGGGGCACTCTTGGGACAAGAAAATGAATCCCAGAAAGAAAGAGCGCTCTACTACCTCAGTCGAACTCTTACCGGTGCTGAGTTGAACTATTCCCCAATAGAAAAGATGTGCCTCGCCTTGGTGTTCGCCATCCAGAAGCTCAGACATTACATGCAGGCTTACACCATCCACTTGGTTGCTAGAGCTGATCCAGTTAAATACGTCATGTCCAAACTAGTTCTGACAGGGCGACTAGCTAAATGGGCGTTGCTTCTCAATCAACACGAGATCATCTACGTTCCAGCTAAAGCCGTTAAAGGACAAGCACTGGCAGACTTCCTCGCCGATCACCCGATCCCAGCCGATTGGGAAATCTCAGACGACTTGCCTGACGAGAAGGTGTTTTACATCGACGTCTTCCCAACATGGACGATGTTCTTCGACGGATCTGCCCGAACAGATGGAGTGGGGGCAGGAGTGGTATTCATGTCACCACAAAGACAAATACTGCCTTATTCCTTCCAACTGAGCGAACTATGCTCTAACAACGTCGCTGAGTACCAAGCATTGATCCTCGGCCTCCAAATGGCAACCAATATAGGAATCACAGCCCTTGAGGTATATGGCGACTCGAAGCTCATAATCAATCAACTCCTGACCGAGTATGAGGTGAGGAAAGATGATCTGGTCCCCTACTTCCGACTGGCAACTCAGCTGCTGCAAAAGTTCGAGATGGTGACACTAGAACATGTGCCAAGAAAAGAAAATCAAATAGCAGATGCTCTCGCCAACCTAGCCTCTAGCATGACGCTAGGAAAAGGAGAAGTCACAAATGTGCCAGTTTGCCAAAGATGGGTGATTCCACTTGCCACTGAGATACTGCTAAATGACACAAACGTCATCTCAGTACTCCTAGTCAACACCCAAGAATGGAGACAGCCGTTAATCGACTACATGGAGCAAGGAAGACTTCCAGACGATACCAGACACCGCTCTGAGATACGTCGACGAGCACATCGCTTCCTCTACTACAAAGGAACACTTTACCGACGCTCTTTTGAAGGAGTACTTTTGAGATGCTTAGGTGAAGAAGAAGCCAGTCAAGCCATGGAGGAAGCACATTCAGGTATATGTGGAGCACATCAGTCGGGGCCAAAGCTACATTTCCAGCTCAAAAGAATGGGTTACTATTGGCCAAGCATGGTGAGAGATTGCATGGAATACGCCAAAAGGTGCCAAGCCTGCCAGTTCCATGCCAACTTCATACATCAACCGCCTGAACCATTGCACCCTACAGTTGCTTCATGGCCGTTCGACGCATGGGGGTTGGACGTCGTGGGACCGATCGCACCAAAGTCATCTGCAGGAGAAGCTTACATCCTAGCTGCAACAGATTACTTCTCCAAGTGGGCTGAAGCCATACCCCTGAGGGAAGTCAAGAAAGAAACTGTCGTCCGTTTTATCAAGGAGCATATCATCCACCGATATGGTGTGCCTCGCTACATCATTACGGACAATGGAAAGCAATTCTCCAACCGACTCATGGACGAACTCTGTGAGAAATACAAATTCAAACAGCATAAGTCTTCCATGTATCACGCCCCAGCTAATGGTCTCGCGGAAGCATTCAACAAAACTCTATGCAACCTTTTGAGAAAGATCGTTGGTAGGAGCAAGAAAGACTGGCACGAAAGGATGAGCGAAGCACTTTGGGCATACAGGACGACACACCGTACGCCTACTCAGGCTACACCATATTCGCTCGTGTATGGCGTAGAGGCAGTTTTGCCGCTGGAAAGCCAAATTCCCTCACTGAGAATGGCTATACAAGAAGGACTGACCAACGAAGAGAACGCAAAGTTACGTCTTCAAGAGTTGGAAGCACTAGACGATAAGAGGCTCGAAGCTCAGCAGCACTTGGAATGTTATCAAGCACGGTTGTCCAATGCCTTCAACAAGAAAGTTCGCCCGAGGTCATTTCAAGAAGGAGACCTCGTCCTTGCATTACGTAGGCCTATCATCATGACGCACAAGACGAAGAGCAAATTCACCTCAAAGTGGGATGGGCCTTACATAGTACAAGAAGTCTACACAAACGGTGCTTACATGATCGTGGAAGAAGATGGCTTGAGGATTGGCCCCATAAACGGCAAGTTTTTGAAGCGATACTACGCATGAGAAGATACCACGCTCCTGGCCCGCAAGAGCATAAACTGTGTACGGCAAAATCATCATCAAAAAATCACCATATTAAAAAAATCCATCATTCATTTGAACTACGTGATGACTTGATCCCTCCTTAAACCGAGGGTACGTAGGCAACTTGAAACTTCAAAACTTCAAGTACAGTCACATCATCAACAAAAACACAAACACTTTGAAAAAAAAAAAAAATGCTTTAAAGGAAGATGTTGGCTATAAAGCCTTGTTACAAAAAAAAAAAGGGAAAAGGAAAGATACTACTCAAAAGTTATGCTTCTAAAACTACGAAGGCGATCCTCAAGTAAATCCTCCAAATTCTTCAAAGACTCGACCTCAGTAGGAGACAAAATAGGCGATTCCATAGCCATGCCCTTCTCTTGCTCTAGATGAGAAATCTCTTCTTGGTGCTCCGCAAGCACTCTTTCTAGATGAGACGATTCGGCCTCCAACCGCTCTCGCTCTCGCACTAATGCATCAAGACGCGTTCGGACGGAAGCTAAAGAAGTCTCTACAGTCTGATAAACTCCCAAAACAGCTTGCTGAGAAGATTGGACTCGAGCTAGCGAGGAATCTATTGTCACAAGTTGCTGAGCCCTAACATCCGGATCCAATTTCTCCAAAGAGGTCGCACGCAAGGAAGAATACTCAGTCGAGGCGGCCATAAGTTCGGCAATTTTGGCCTTCAAGGTCGAAGAATCAACGTTGAGGTTGTCAATTACAGAAACAAACTTTGACAAATCCTCACGGAGCAACACAAGGTCTTCCAGCGGGCACTTTGAGATCCTACTGTCAATATGGCCCTTGATGTCCATGGCCGCACGGAGACTAATACGATGAATAAGCTGCTCAGTACCGCTAAGGTTTGGCCCCCTCAAAGAAATCTCAGAATTAGCTGGCAAAGGTACCGGACGCATAGCAGACTCTTGTACGCATTCACCAACACGCGGCAAGCTTGGGAGGCTCAACGGATTTTGAGTAAGCTCTGTACCAGGAAGATCCCTGATCCCCTCATCGGCGGGTAAACTGCCTCCGACCGGCATAGAAGGCCCAACCTAAGAAGGACAAACAAAAAAATGTTAGAAACAAAAACTAAAATAAAGAGAAGAAATCATGAAAAGAAAAAAAATACATACATCTCTCTCAAATAACATACGGCCATCGGTTTGAGAAAGCCTAAACGCATCTTTCTTCTTATGACGAAAGTTAACGTCGCTATCAACCCGAGAAACCTCAAGTGGTCGCTTCTTTAAAGCCTGCTGACGCAGCCGCGAAGCAAGTCCATCCTCATGCGAACCGACTTCGTCACCCGCCTCTTCAGAAGCATCCAAATGAGAAGAAAGCAAGCGTGAGCGTGGGCGGGCTAGGACCACAGGGCTATCTTGCAAGGGAGTCACACTCGCACAATCAAAAGCTACCAGCTGCAGAGGAACTGAAGAGCAACCCTCTTTTGATGCCTTATGGTGAGAATGGGAAGAATTAGTGTCACTTGCCATCCCCAAATTCTCATGGTGTGCCTTCAACCACCAATTTACGTAAACACGAGTCACAGGATTATTCTTGAACTCGTCTTTAACTGGCAGGGTGATAGAAGCATTTGTGCATGCACGGGTACAAGACTCCCAATGCATATACATATTTTGCAAAGATTTCGATTGGTCTCTTTCCTTCAGCCTACCCGGAACAGTTTGGACAAAACCAAATTGCCTACTAAAATGGTGGGGATTATACGGTTGAATAATACATCGGTCTTCTTGCCGCAAAGAAACATACGCCGAGCGAAGGCTTATAAAATAAGACAAGTCTGAGGAGCGAAGATCCGAATCATCCACAATGACTTGCCGCGTCAAGCCGACTCTTGCCAAACGATCCATCCTCGAGCCTTCGCAACTTTCAAACAGCGCTCGCGCCTGCGAATCATCAAGACCCTTCGCAGAAAGCACACCGGAATACTTCGTCATTAAGGGCCCCAATTTCACTGAAGTCGATGAAGAAAAATGAGTGTTAAAGTATTCGCCCAACCAGCCATACACATAGTGGTAGGGAAGTACCGCAGCACGGTCTTCAGTGCTTGCCAAGTTAGAAACAACACTCAAACCGTTGTAAATATTGGCTAAGACCGAGATAGCAAGACTAAAAGGTTCGCCTGCAGCCATCTTGCTGGCAACTTTGAAAACTCCGGGACGGACGAAGTTGACGTCATCTTTAGGGAAAACAAATTTACAAAGCCAACAGGCTAAAAAAGCGGCTAAGTAAGATTCCTCCAAGTGCTCTGATGACACGCCAAGGTTTTCGAACGCCCTCAACTCAGTGGGAGTACGGCGCCCAACTGGACCAATAAAGCCTGATGGATCCGAATCTCCCTTAGGCCTGGTCGTCTTATTGCGACCACTTTTCTTCGAAGGCCTCTTATACTTCATGGCATCCCAATACCAAAACCGAATCCATGAAGATATCTTCACGCCTGACTTGCCCGAAGCATCTTGGGAAAGCTTGTGATATGCCCAAAACAAATAGCGACAGCTCGCAGGCAATCCTCGACTGTTACGACAAGAAAACTCCTCCACGCTAGGGACAACTTCGTCGTAAAACTTTCCCTGGATTGGCAAGCCCCCTATCTTGTGAAGATCTCGAAGAGAGAGAGACATCTCCCCTCGAGCTGTGTGAAGTGTGTTGGTTGCTGAACACCAATGCTCGAAGAATTCACGAATGACAGAGGGTTGGCGATCATAACTGAACAAAGATGCGTATACAGCATGGTAAAGGCCCGTCTTGGTAAGCACATCCTTAGAACGGCTCAAGACATCTTCAAGCCATTCCCAATAAAAATCAACAAAGGCAGCTCCTCCAGTGGTCGACAGGGTACAACTCCAAGACACGGCTCCGCTGCGGATACGATCGCCAAGAAGATCAAACACAACCGGAGGGTTGTCATAAACATGGTGCGAAGAGTTCAAAATAAGAATCCTGGATGGACACACCCTCTTCTTTGCATTAGATCGAATGGAGTCCACCACCTCCCAAGCTGCTTCAGAAGACCATGACTTAATATGCATGGAGTTGTCTTTGGCGGGAAGGACAAGCGCCTTAGGACCAGTCAGTGGCGGATAAAGCTTCAACGTCGTTCCGCTATCTTGGGAATCGCCTTCCTTTGCAAGAACAGTAAGGGTACCGCCCTTAAAACACCTGAAAAACACCATGACCGCAACAAAAAGTCAGCCACAAGACTTCGGCAGGGCAATGGACAATGCAGCAGGGACAGCAAGCACGGTAACAAGGGCAGCTCCAAGACGGTCCTTCAAAGGCACGTTACGGTAGCAAAGAAACTAAAATGCCACGTAGTCACACTACGTAAACTCGTAGCGACCACGCAAGCAGTTTCTCGCACCGCACGGCAACGCCACCACCGAGGGAAAATTGCGACCAAAAGACAATACACAACGAAGCCCCTGTGCAGCCTCTTGTACAGCACCACACGGCAGCGCACCAACCGAGGGAATACTGTAATCAAAAGGCACTACACGGCGGAACTCCGGCGCAGTCTCTCGCGCAAGCACTTGGCAGCAAAGAGCACAAAAAACACCGTCGTTCACTCCACTTCCAAAAGCTTCATGGGTATCCCGACATCATGTTATGCCTCTACAAAATTGTTTACGTAATCCCTGACATCACAACAAAGAAGTCCATCAGTGGGGGGTACGCACATTATGTTATACATGCATATATGTATGCGGCTAAAAAAAAAAAAAAAAAAAAAAAAAAAAAAAAAAAAAAAAAAACCGGCCCAAATATGAGCCAAAGGCCCAGGCCCAAAAAAAAAAACAAAAAAAAAAAAAAGAGACAAAAATAAAAAGTTACAGTGTGTGTTTTACCCCTCAAATGGTCAAACACTCCACATCTGTAAATGCTTGCTTGTCTTCGTCTTCAGCACACACACACATATATATAGGATTTATAAAAGAATAAAATATTGATAGTAGGGTAACAAGAAAATAAAAAAATAAAAAATAAAATATATATAGTGCAGCACTAAAAAATAAAAAATATATAAAAAAAGTGAGTGCATCATTAAAATATATATATATAAAGAAATAAAAAATAAAAATAAAAAAATATACATATATAAAACGTTTTGGGTGTGCATCTACCGAAAGTTGAAAAAAAAAATATATATAAAAAATATAAATATATAAATTTTTTTTTAGTGGAGCACTCACCATAAAAAAGTATATTAATATATGTATAAAAAATATAAAAAAAAAGGGGGGGGTTTGAAATGGTGCGGATTGCACCAGAGAAAAAAAAACATAAAGAAAAAAAATATATATATATATACATATATATATAATAATAATTATTATTATTATATTAAAAAAAAAATTTAAAAATTTAAAAAAAAAAAAAAAAAAAAAAAGCAAAGTGTCGGCAAGCCCAAAATAGTGGGCTAGAAAAATTATGTGGAGGGTGAAGGCCCACATGTCCAAAAAAAAAAAAAAAAAAAAAAAAAAAAGCCCAAAATAGTGGGCTGGAAAATTATGTGGAGGGTGAAGGCCCACATGTCCAAAAAAAAAAAAAAAAAAGCCCAAAATGGTGGGCTGGAATATTATGTGGAGGGAAGGCCCATATGTCCGAAAAAAAAAAAAAAAAAAAGTTTTGAAAATGCATGTGTATGCATATGACGTATATACATATTTATGTATATTGTATATGTGTAGCAAAAAAGAGAGAAAAGAGAAAAGCGATAAAAGTCCATTTTTTATTTATTTCTCTGGAAAATTACACAAATTGGCACTCTACATGCCACAAAAAAAAAAAGTCAAATCAAAATTACAAGCAGGAAATATTCAAGGACGATCAGGTGGTGCCTCAGAAGTCGACGGAGCTCCGGGAAGACGAAGAGCCAGAGTTGGAATCTCCGGAGCCCGAACGCTTGGTGCAACTCCAGAGGACGAAGGCAACATAAACCTCGGGAGTAACGCCATGAACCTTTCATGGTCACTCTGGATCCGACCGTCCGACTCCTGCAGCTGGTCCAGCTTCCTCTTCATGCTGGTCGAGTAACTAGTTGCAAGCAGGTGCAACTCCTTGTTCTCGTGCCTAAGACTTCTGACTTCTTGCCGGAGACTAGCCACCTCAGCCATCAGCGACTCCACCTGACGAGACCGGGCAAGAAGGCGCTGGCCCATGTTTGAAACTGTGCCTGCACACTGGACAGCCAGCTCATCTGACCGCCTGGAAAGCATCCTATTGTCCCTTGGAGTAAGGAGATTTCGAGCAACCACCGTAGCGGTTATTTCATTCCTCATCATTGTGTCCCCGACTGTAAGAGGACCATTGGGGGATATGAAGGACGGACGCCAAAGGTTATCTGGAGAAGACAAGTCATCATCTTCTCCAACGTTCAAGTTTAGGCGACGGTCAGAAGGGCAAGACATTTTTTAGAAAGTGTTGAGGAAGAAGAGATCGGAAAGAGTAAAATTGCAGAAGTGCAAGAAGGAAGTGATTACAGGAGGGAGTTCAAGTATGAGGTGAAACAAAAAAATTCGCGCCTCTATAAAAAGAAGAAAAAAATGAAGAAGCGCTCCTCTCACAAATCAAAGAATGACGCTCCTTTCTCGAAGGCCGGAGTCCTGTCTCAAAAGAGCCGTTCCTCTATCAAAAGCTGGGCTTGACACAGAAATCACGTGGCATCAGCTTTTCCAGTTTGTCATCACTCGTCACATGCGTCGCATGCAGCTTGGAGCGTTGCGAAAAAACCACGAGCCGAACCCGGATTTGAACCCCGGTTTTCAAAAAACATCATCATTCCAGACGTATCGTCACTCGTCGCATGCGCAGTCAGCTTCGCAGAAATCACGGACGGCTTTGTCAGAAAGCGCGTGACGGGTACTGTTCATCCATCACCGGCTGCCGACAAATAGTGCGGGAATAGTTCCGGTTGAGGAAGAAAAAAATTTCTATAAGTCTCGACCTTCGCCTTCCACATCAAAGGCACACCTTCACACCCTCTCAACCTCCCAACCTCTCAACCTCTCTTCATCTCTGAGAATGTATTCTCAAAGAAACCTTTCGAGTCACTCAGTGTTCTTCATCCCTTGGAACACCTTAGAAAACAAATCATCCAAAGCAAAAATATTTCATATTAAAAAGGTTAAAAGCAAAAGTATCTCATATTACGCTTTCTCCTCACTTTCATCTGAAGAACATGGAGAAAGTGAGATCCTGATTGCTTACCTAGTCTTGCTCTCGAGTACTCATCTCAGACCCCTCCCAACCCACTTCAAAAATAAACCTGTGTAGAGGTGCTTCTTCAAAAGCAAAAGTACCTCACAGACGAAGCAGGAGGAGTCTGAGTTGCATCCAGATGAAGGCAGAGTCTGAGATGATCCAAGAGTTCAAGAAGATGCCACACCTGCGTGGAGACCGGACTACTTGAAGCAAGTGGAGACAACGTGCTGAATCAACCTTCAAGACCAAGCCGCGACGGCCCCTTGAAGAAAACACAAGTCCAATTCAAGATTAGAAAATCTAGCTGAAGATAAATGGGTAAGCTCAGACCGGAGTACTTGAAGCATGTGGAAACAACGTGCTGGAACCCTTCCCTGATTGCTTACCTAGCATTACTCTCGAGCAGTCATCTTCAACTAATGTTGGAAGCTGGAAAAAATGATGAGTCGCTAAGAAGTGATGTTCTGATTCTTTCATGGGAATTTTTGCAGCATAGCTAATCTCCACATTGAATGTTTTGGAGCGTCATCTCCAATTGCTTTCATGGGAATTTTTGCAGTATAGCTAATCTCCACATTGAATGTTTTGGAGCGGCATTTCCAATTGCTTTCATGGGAATTTTTGCATTAGAAAAAAAAAATACTGCAAAAGAAGATGCCAGACCTGCATGAAGATCCGACTACTTGAAGCATGTGGAGACAACGTGCTGAATCAACCTTCAAGACCAAGCCGCGACAGCCCCTTGGAGAAATCAAGACCCGATTCAAGATCAAGTGTCCAACACCCTTGAATCAACCTTCAAGATCAAGCCTCAACGGCCCTTGGAGAAATCAAAAGCCCGATTCAAGATCAGGTGTTCATCGCCCTTGAATCAAAACCAGTTCAAGATGAAAGCTGTGGAAAAATCACAAAACCCGATCCAAGATCAAGCCTCGACGGCCCTTGGATCAAACGTCTACATTAAGGGACTTCAAAGACGCATCTTCTACACGTGACAAGCACATGTATACGACACGCTTTGAAGTGGGGGCATTTGTAGACAATGAAATTTTAGTAAATAAATGTTGACCAATGGTCAAAATTTTAACACTCGTGTATTACATAAATTGTACACATATTGTGTGATTCGACGAAAATTCGAAAAGAGTTAGAAAAGCTGTCAAACAAGACACGTGTCAACACCTGGCAGAGACGGCTTATTTCATCTGGGATATTATATTCAAAATTAGGCCTTGGAAAATTCTATAAATAGAAGCCAATTTCATTCATTTCATTTCACCAATTCACAAATACATTTCTCTACTCCCAAATTGGAAGAGAATTCTCTGAAGTTCGTTCTTCGTTCTTCGTTCATCGTTCATCGTTCTTCGAGATCAAGCCCCAACGGCCCTTGAAGAAACGATCATCCATCCTAAGATCAAGCCCCAACGGCCCCTTGGATTAGCACAATTGTTCTTCAAGATCAAGTCCAGAAGCCCTTGAAGATCCATCCACCATTCATCGTTCATCCGTTCATCCGTTTCTTCAAGAACCAAGCCCAAAAGCCCCTTGAAGTTCATCCATAAGTTCATCCATAGTTCATCCATCGTTCATCGTTCTTCGTTCATCATTCATCCACCTTCTTCAAGATCAAACCCCGACGGCCCTTGAAACAACATTCATCCACCCTCCAAGATCAAGCCCCGACGGCCCTTGGAATCAATACATTCATCCTTCAAGAATCAAGATCAAAGCCCCCTTGAAACTCACCCATCGTTCATCGTTCATCATTCTACATTCATCATCAAACATCTGAAGATCATCACTGTTCATCCCAAGAATCAAAGCGCCAAACAGCCCCTTCGGATCAACACAAACAAATCCACATCACTGTTCATCCAAGGATCAAGCCCAACGCCCCTTTGGATCAACAGCCCATCAACAAATCCATACCTTACGAAGATAGAATCAGAGGAACAAATAGAGATTGTAACCCCAAAATTCATCAAATAACAAATATATTTTGTACACGTGTTCTTGTTCCTTCAGGAAATTTTCGTGTTTACAGTATCTTTCCATCCCTACTTAGCACGAGGCCTTTTGGGAGCTCACTGACTTCGGGTTCCGTTGGAACTTTAAAGTTAAGCGAGAAGGGGGCTAGAGCACTCCCATGATGGGTGACCCACTGGGAAGTTGCTCGTGAGTTCCCAGAAACAAAACCGTGAGGGCGTGGTCGAGGCCAAAAGCAGACAATATCGTGCTACGGTGGTGGAGCGGGCCTGGGAAGTGATCCGCCCCGGGCCGGAATGTGACAAGTGTCGCATTAAAGAAACTATTTTAATATTTTTAATACTAATGTCGCTTATAACCGACATTAAGTTTAATATTTTTAATACTAGTGTCGCATTAAAAATACTTTTTAAATATTTTTAATACTAATGTCGCTTATAACCAACATTAATTTTAATATTTTTAATACTAGTGTCGCATTAAGTCTCTATCAAACATTGGATTCTCCTTTTCTCAACCCTCAAAAATGCCGAAGTCTCTGTCAGTCCCCATTTCATCCTTGCGTCCCTTTCTTCTCCCTCCCCAGATCACGATAAATTTTTTCGGTTTTCTTGTTCTTTCTTCCTCGTCTGCTTTGAGTCCTCAAGTATTTCTCTCAGCCTCTCTCTCTCTCTATCTCTCTCTCTCTCTCTCTCTCTCTCTCAGGTTGGCTACCTATAACATCCCAATTCACCACTCTTCCATTTTCTCAGTAACCAAACAGAGAACCATTTTGTAAAGCTCCCAACTTTCTCTTTCAGTTGGATTAAAATTTGTTAATTTTTTGTCAAATTTGATGACTTAAAACTTTGTGGTTCAGTTTGTGAAGGGAATTTATGGAAATGGACATTGATGAGCTTCTAAGTCGCCACTGGCCGGTGAGCATTCCGACGAACAGGGCGATTTATGTGTGGGTATATAGCAAGTCTGAGCAGACGGGTTAGAAGGACAAGAAGCATCAGTTGAAGATACCGATCGAAGCAGCTCTCCGGAGCTTTCTGGGTGCACGACAGGGGTTAATTGTTGGTGGCCCTCTCTCTTTATCTTTCTTTCTCTCTCTCTCTCTCTCTCTCTCTCTCTCTCTCTCTCTCTCTCTCTCTCTCTTCTCCACAAATCTAGTCGTACAAGGTGGGGTTGGTTTATCCCCATATTGATTTATCCCCTTCTGCTTCTCCGATTGTCTTCTCCTTTGCCTCTTCCCCTGTCCAGTAATTTTCTGCTATCCTTCTTGCATTTTCTTTGATCTCAATTACTTTGTTTTTGTTTTTGGAATGTTAGGTTTATGTGTGGGTATATTTGCAGAAATGCATGAACGAAGCAATCTTTTGAATAGACAGACGTGTCTGCAAGTGCTCTTTGGGTCTTTGAGCAGGTAAGGTTTGTTCAATCTTTCTGTGCATGTATATTCTTCAGGTTTCGATAACTGCATCATTAAAATCTGTTTTGGGATCTTGAAGGCTGGTATTGCTGCCAACTTTGAGAATCAGACCATAGAAGGGATGCAATATATGCATATAAAGACCGACATGCCTCTTGAAGAACTTGCACGGAATATTCTTAACCTTATGCTTTCAATGTATTTACAACACGAAATTGCACTGTCTCTGCGATACGCACCAACAGATTTGGCGAATGGATCCTATCTTGAGCGACACTGCAAGAAATTGGATGGAGAGTGGCTTGCCATTTGGATACCGGATGATGAGCATATTCACTGTTCTTCTAAGGATTTTGAGCATTTGGGTTAAAAACTGGGACAGACTTTTTTATTTTTTTATATTATTAATGGTTTATGGTGTTGCTTATGGGCGACATTGTATTGTTTATTTTATTATAAAATTATTAGGTTAAAAGCGACGTTAGCTTGAGTATGTTATTTATTTAACTAACTTAGTGTCGGTTTAAAGCGACACTAAGTTTGATATTTTAATTATTTATTTATTAGGTAATGTCGGTTTAAACCGACGTCTCTGTCAGTAGTGATGTCGCTTTTAAGCGACGTAAGACCCTATGTCGCTTTTAAGCAACGCTGTTGTTCTTTTTTATTTTATAATACTTTCCTTCTTAGTGGCGGATTAAGGTAGATAAGCGACGCCAATACCCTTTAGTGACGGTAGTATTGGCGTCGGTTTCGCTATGCGACATTGCACGATTAATGTCTGATTTTTACCAAAAATTCGACATTAAGTGGTTTTTTATGTCGCTTTTATAGCGCCATTGATATGCCATTTTGTAGTAGTGAAACTCCGATCCGGATAGTCCTCAACACTTCCTCCCAATGATTTTCCATGTCTTCATCCAAGTCTTCCGCAATATCAAGCAGTTGGTCCTGATCATCTCCATCACCACCCTGCTTTTCCAACATTTGAAGTAAGACGAAAATAGACTCTAACCTCGAGCTGTCCGCGATTTTCCTTCTGGCAACTATTTCAAGAAGAACAATCCCAAAGCTGTATACATCTGATATAACGGTGACTGTTAAATCAGGAGCAACATAACCTGGAGTTCCTCGCATTCCCATAAGCAGTTGGCTCTGATCTCTTGCAATTAGCTTGGACAACCCGAAATCAGAAATCTTGGCGTTGAAGCTTTCATCTAAGAGAATGTTATGTGGCTTTACATCAAGATGTATTATTTTGTGCCTACAATCTTCATGAAGATAAGCCAGCGCTTTGGCTACGCCGAGTATAATCTTCTTTCGAGTCGCCCAATTTAGATCCTTGTTCGGATCTCTCTTGAAAATCCATTTCTCTAACGACCCGTTCGACATGTACTCGTACACGAGAAGCCTGTGTTTATTTTCTGTACAAAACCCAATTAACCTAGCTAGGTTAAAATGGTGTACACTCCCAATTGTTTCAACTTCTTCTACGAACCCTATTTCCCCTGGACCCATTCTACCCAACCTCTTCACAGCAACCTGTGTGGTGCCATCAGCTAGAGCTAAAACCCCTATGAACACTGATCCAAATCCTCCGCTGCCAACGAGTGTCCTGAAATTATCCGTTGCAACTTGCAATTCATGATGTGAAAACCTCTCGAGTCTAGTAAGTTGCTCCTTCACTTTGTTCTTCCTTGACATAGCTACGTATATTATAAGAAGAAAAATGCCAATGTATAGAGCAACTGTTATGATTAGGCTAGGAAAACTATAAAAAAAAAACCGTGATTAGTAATCCAAACCATGCTCCGAGTATGGCTGTCGATATGAATATAAGAAGTATTCGTTGTCTTATATTCAGGATACTAATAAAAGAAAGACAGACTTACTAGTATAAGTAGTATTAGTAGTAGTATTAGCATAAAAAATATTGGCATTAGTATTCTTTTAATTGGGTTCATAGTTCACTTGAAACTGGAAACAGAAGGTTTGGCTTGGAATGAGAGGAGGGAGCCTGACTTAAATAAAGGTCCCTATTAATATTAAAGGGTGAGCAAAAACGGACTCAGAAATTTAATACAGGACTTGGTCAGATATTTATGTTAATGCTGCTGGCCAGCAGTCCAAGTTTAATCCGACAAAGAAAAGAATATATCAAATCAATAATCCTCACAAACTTTGACATTTTGCAGAAAGTGAAAACTCAGAAAAGGAAACAAGTTTTATATTTTCTTTCGTCTATCTCTTTTGTCATGCGATGTTACACCTAAGAATTTGCCAATTGTCATGCAATAAACCGTCTTAGCTGCCCAACACGAAAAAGAAAGAAAATTCTATTAGTAACAATTTAAAAAATTCAGTTGACTAGAGCAAAGGAAGATATTGTATTAGCGACTGCTTTTTCCTCCCTTCACTTATTGCTAGCCCTTTGCTATCACAATCAATTCAATTATTCAATTTGTGGGCGAGCATTGTTTTTGATATTTCACATCTAGCTTCACAACTGGAGTCAGTCGAGTTTTCACATGCTCCAGGTCGATGCAAACGAACGGTGCACTCAGTAACTTCTTTTGTAAGTTGGAATGGAAGCAGTCATAGATGAGGTATGCTTTTTTCAAGTTATTATTTAATTAATGTTTTTGCGGAAGAGGTAAATATTTCTGTAAAAATTTAGTAAAAAGCTCTATGGTTGATTGAATTTTTTTTTTCTTTTCAATTGGTTGGTTCCTATCAGTGCAATGAATGCCTATTGACGTTCCGGTTAGAAGATGCGACTACGGGACAGAGGTTCAGGGCCGAAGGGGTAAAGGAAGACCTATAAGGACTTTGGAAGAGACTCTAAAAAAAGACTTAGAGTATTTTGATTTAATGGACCGCATGACACAAGACCGAGCACAATGGCGTTCTATGATTCATATAGCCGACCCCATTTAGTAAGAAAAAGTTTTGTTGTTGTTGTTGTTGGTTGGTTCCTATCACTAATTTATTTGTTCAGAGATCGATATCTTGAGGAATTCGAACACGGAACCTTAGGTGTGGTTACGTGTATGGTTACGTGTTTAGGCTTTAGCAAAGCATATTTGTCATATTTATATGAAAAAAGAAAGACACCTCTTTTTGGCGGCGTAAACTTCACTAACCGAAGAATCGTTGTTTAATGTGTAAACTGTATATACCGTGGAGAAATTTCAGGCTATACAACAAATTTAACCATTTAAGTTCATTTTAAACCTTCTCCTTTATAAGAAGTACTTTCACTCAACGGGATACAACATTCCAAACTTATTATGCTAAATAATCTAAAACATAAGATATGTGATTGACTTGACATACTAGCATATATCAAATTCTTAGAATGAATAAGTTTCTCTCTCTCCTATACTCCTTTAATCCTTCATGCACACTATGAATCAAACACACCTTAATATTTATGTTTTATATTGAAGAGTAAATGATGGCTGCAATTTGACATTGGTACAACAATTAGAATAAACTGAAAATATTGTTGAAGCCAACTGAATAGTGTATACTATCATGCATTAGTATGCACAAGATTTAAATGCATATGTGAGTTAGGTTAGTTGTTTAGGATGATGTTTCCACCTCATGCGCCCTAGTTCGAAACTCGCTCCCTTTTGAACTGGGGTTGGCTTGTTTTCTTTTTGGGCTATTTGGGCTACCTAGTTAAAGTGCCTTAACCTTCCCCAAATCTTATATGATCAAACTTACAATTCTTGTGTCACAAGTCACAACTTCTAAATCAACAGAATGACCAAAAAACATATCACCAGCATGCTAACACACCAAAACTGGAGAGGAGAAGTGATTTATTGGTAGTGGCACGGAGTTGATATTTTACAGAGCAGCCTAGCTAGCAACAACACAACATGATACGATCACATTTAGATTTCATGAAACATTAAAGTCCGTAGGCTCCTTTTCTCATTATGACTCACGTTCAACACCAGCACCATCAGTAGCGTCGACATTTCCATCAGCATCCGTATCACCTGCTTCGCCATCTAAGGTTAAATACGCTAACGCCGTTACAACATCACTGATCAGCGGTCGTGTAGCAGCTTCTTCTTGGAGACACATTGCTGCAACAGCAAGAGCTTGGTAAAGACCCTTGATAGGGTACTTCCCTTCTAGCAATGGATCTGCCATTAATGTAAACTTCCTTCTGTCTTTAAATAATGGTTGTGCCTGCAAAAAATCGTGTTACTAACTTTATGGAAATTAGCCATTATAGAAGGATTTCAAAGAGATTTTCCGAAATAGCTTGAGAGATTATAAATTATGAACATACCCAAGTAACTAAATTCTGCTCTTCAGTTGGTCTGTTATTGTCTATGACTCTCCGTCCTGTGATTATCTCCAAAAACACAACTCCAAAGCTGTAAAGGTCGGATTTCGTTGTCAACTGCCCTGTGAGTGCATATTCAGGTGCACAGTAGCCATAGGTCCCCATCACCCTGGTGGATACATGAGTCTTATCCCCGGTTGGACCTAACTTTGCAAGACCAAAATCAGAGAGTTTTGGATTGAAGTTCTCGTCCAAGAGTATGTTGGATGCTTTGAAATCCCGGTATATCACAGGAGGATTCGCTTGTTCATGTAAGTATTCAAGTCCTTTTGCTGCCCCCGCTGCAATTTTCATTCTAGTATTCCAGTCCAAGGCCTTTTTTCCTGGAGCTAAATCTGAGAGCCAAAGTTTTGTTGTTGATCAGAAAACAAGTACTAATAAATGTTACCGATATATGCTTAAGTGCGGGCAACGTGCAAATGCAAATTAGTAAATTGGTGCTTACCAAGAAGATGGTCCTCTAGGGATCCATTGGCCATGTACTCATACGCCAAAATCCTCTGATCACCATCCGCGCAATATCCAACCAAATTGACGAGGTGGGCATGGTGAAGAAGACTTAATATCAAAACTTCTACAAGAAACTCTCTGTTTCCTTGGAATCCATTCCTGTCTAGTTGCTTAACAGCAACAACCTGAAACGAGCGAACAATGGGGGTTATGATCCAACTAAATTATTGTATGTTGAGGGGAAAGAGAAAAGGGATGAAATGAAGAGAGATGGATGGAAATACTACTTGTTCTGTGCCTTCAAATTTCCCTTTGTAAACCCTCCCGAAACCGCCTTCGCCAAGCAAATTGTCTGGATGGAAGTTGTTAGTTGCAACACAAAGTTCCCGGTAAGTAAAAATCTGAGCCGTAATGTTTCCTTTCCCAACCTTTGCTATCTCTTCGGCTATGTACTTCCTCCTGCTGCTATCTGCAGGTTAAAATTCTCAAACTTAGAGGCCGACAATTTGAATTGCTGTTCCACACTGCTAAGTAATACTAGTATACTAGAAGGTGTATTTCAGGGTCTGTAGCCAACTTTCAGAAGATTGGACAAGTTGTGGTCACAAATTAGATAATTTTCAACAAAGCTACGTCAAAATTTTGATAATTATTTGCCAAAATAACAAGGAGGGAAGGTCAATTTTTGTACGGTAAAACCAATCTGAGCCTTCAAAAGGACAAATCTCCATTAAACCAAAGGAAATAAATTGAGGATTTTTCAAGTGAAATCTTCCACAGTACATAAAAGATAAATATATGTATGTGTACGTACATATGTAACGTAAGAAAGCTGATAAATTGCAGCCCTTGAATATGAATACTTGACTGATAGATCAAAGTGTTAAAAGACATAAATCTTTGATATACGAATGCATGCTATAATCCGTAACATATTATTTAACGATTGAAAAATAAGTCGTCGCAAATCCATACCCTATTAGAGAGTAATCATGTATATTTTATGTATGTATGTATGTATGTATGCCATTTAACGTAATGGTGTCATTTGATTTTCAGGGAGGATTTAAGCCGAGAGAAGAATTTACCAGTTTTGAAGGAGATGTTGGCGAAGGAGGCTAAAGTTTTGGTGTCATGGTATTCCTTAATACTCTTTTTTAACGACTTCCTGGCGTTTTTCTCTTCTGACATGCAACATTGGAAGCAATTCATCGTTTTCTTTCCCTCGTCAACTCTAACCCGATTGCAACCACGTTCAAATTGTCATCCAAATCTTGCATGGATTCCTGGAAAAAAAAACCCCTCACAACATACCAAAAAAATTCAAAACTTTGGTACGCTTCAATCCAAGAAACCAACAAGTGCAGACGAAACAAGCCTGAGAAATTGGTTAGACAAACGGGGGATATCGATCTGATACGTTATGAAAACAGCCTTGGCTCTGGAAAAACCAGAATGCTAGTTTCTGGTCCTTCAAGAACCAAGAGCTTGATCCCTCTCATTGTTTCTTTTGCTTGCTCCCTCTATCCAAACCATTGAGTTCGGACAGCCAAAACAGACTAGGTCAAGTTTGCTAAATATGGAGGGACAGCCAAGCATTCTTTTTTCTTTAACAACAGCAAAAATGGGTTGTTTTTATTTTTTATTTTTTTTTCAATATTAATTTGTACTATTTGTGTTGGAGACAGGGCAGGCCAAAAATACAACCTCCTATTATTTCCGTAACCAAAAGTTTATCTTTCCTTTAATTGACAAAATCTCAGTGAATTTCCAACCATATTCACATTGATCTTCCCAGGAATTTGCTGGCAATGTAAAGAGATTATGTAATTTGTAGCTAGAAACAACTTTATTTTGCATATGTGGATTAGGTCAGTTTGCTTGCCCTCTTGCACCCAACTTTGAATTCCCTCTTTCAACGTAAATTAGAGTAGTTTAGAATGAAAATGTCTCGCGTTCTGACAGTAAATTTGAAGTCTGAAACATGAATGAAATCTATCATATGTGCAATTCAAATGCCACTGTGTTGTGGTCTCGTTTGACCCACGCTGATCCCACCAGTGTGAGGGCTTCCTAACAAAGTTTCTAGATACAATGAAGCTTCTATCTAAGAAAATGAAAAATTAGTAAAACAATCCAAGGGTGACATCAAAGTGAGAGGATAAAATAGGGCAAGTCAGCACACCTTTTAGTTCTTTTATACCAAAAATCTATCTTAGACCTTAGAACAGTCTTTGCCAACCATTCATTGTTTGAGAAAAAACCAATGAAGCTACTATCATAATTTTAATAACTCATTAAAACAAGAGACTATAGAAGGGGTGTGATATCCACACACCCCTTTTTACTTCTCTCACACCTTTTTAGATTTCGGCCGTCGGATCGGATGAATTGAAGAAGATCTAACGGACAGAAAGTAATAGGGGTGTGTGAGAAGTAAAAAAGGGTGTGTGGAAAGCACACCCCTTATAGAATAGTCTTTCGCAACAAATTATATCAAACAACTCTGTTTCCACGATCATATATAATTTGAATTTTCCTACAATGGTCTGTGATGGCTGATGCTGTTCTCCGTGGAGAAAAGTTTGGACCTGCCATCGCACACTACTTTATCACCAATGACATGAACAAATGTGTAAAAGATATCATGCCGAAAACTATCTGTGGTTTACATCAATGCCACCGTCATCAAAAGCTTAAGCAATAGATTGGCCAACTGACAACAAATTAAACTAGCAAGAAGCAAAAACACTTATATATGTTCATTAGCTTGTAACAAATTTCACTAACCTGGAATAAGCTCTAAATATTCCACCAAGACAGTGAGCCAGATAAGATAACAAAAGGCAAAAAGTGAACAGATATTAAATCATCCATAATTGCATATATCCACAAATGCAATAAGTGGCCTAAGGATTTTGCTTCTCTTATGAGTTTACCCCAAGAAGTTTCTCCAGCTTTGCAACCCTCGTTAGTATTTCATCACTCTCCATGGAGTCGTCAGGCTTTGTTTTTTTTACTTCTGTCAGAGAACCCTTTTCGGGTTGATTGCGTTTATGGTCATTAACCCCCATAGGTTTCTTGAAAGACCCTTCAGGCATTGCTTTCTTCCCTTCTCTCGAAGCAGCCTTTTCTGAAACTTTAGTTGCCACTTTATGCTTGTCTCCCATCCTGGAAGGTACATCAACTTGTACATTTGTCCCTTCACCAGCCTTCTTCCCTTTTGTAGCAATCTTCGTAAGACTTTTAGAAAAATCAACAGCATTTTTTTTCTTAGCCGGAAATCCTTCCGCTTTTGTGACTAACTTCCGTTTGCTCACACTTCCACCTCGAATAAGTGAGGTTGAGGAAACACATTTCGTGGATCCGCTGCTTGGGGAAGCATTATTCAAACAAGCTGGTCTATTTGCAGAGCGACTTGATCTTACCGAAATGAGAAAATCTTCATTACTATCATCGCTATGATCAGGAGCCAACTCATTCTCAACCTTCCTAGGGAATTTCCTATTCATTCGTTCTGAAAGCGGAGTATCACCATCATCATCAGTATGATCAGCAGGCAACTCTTTCTTGACCTGCTTAGGGGGAATGGCAGAGGTCTGCTTTTCTGAAGTAGTATTGGATTTTCTTGAGACCTCAGGCATAACATAGGAGTGATTCTTTTCTGGTTTAGTCTTTGTCAAAGTTTGTGCACATTCCTTTTGCATCTGCAATTTCCTCTCCGTAACGGAGGCATTGAACCTCTTTATCTTCTGTGTTGCCACCATGACTTCTTTTCTGATTGCATCTGCACGAGCAGACTTTGATTTTTCCCACCAATCCAAGTACCTAGCCGTTACACTCGGCTCAAAAGACCATGGCGGAACAAAGAAACCAATATCGTTGCCTGAGGCGGCAAAATCCAATCCTGGAAATTCACCAGGAAGGTCTTGATCAATTCCAAACTGCATTGCCACACGGTGCGGAAAATACTTCTCTTTACAGTCTTCTACTCCAATCAACTCAGAAACGCACAAGCACCTAACATAAGATTTTAAATTCTCATCTGCGTGCTTAGCACTACCAAAAAATACGGGCTTGTTCTCTCTGTAGTAAGAGGAATGGAGCAAATTGGTCAAATCAGCGGCATATGGACGCCACTGAAAATTCTCTTGCACCTTAAAAACAGTTCTCACAAGAGGCAGACCGATTGATTTAGAAGCTACTTTGTGCCACCGGGCAGCCCTAGGCTCGCCAGGTTTCAGAGCTTTCGGGGGACTCTGTATCAGAGACGGAAACCTCTCCAAAGCCCACAACTGCAAAAGCTGAAAGGGGCTAGAAACCGAAATCTCCTCCTCACCAGAAAGAACTCGCTTCTTTAGCAAGCTAAGGTCTCTGAAAAGACCCGAAAGGATGGCGGGTGCAAGAGCAACTCTCTTCCCCTGTGACAAACATGCTGCAATCGAAAAAACATGCCTCCCAATGCAATCCTCAGGAAGAGAAGGAAAAACAAACCTCGAAAGCCACAACGACAAGAAAGCTACATGCTCATACTCATACCCTCCATTTGGCAGCTCCATCAAATTCTTGATCCAGCTATATTGGCAAGCTTTCTTCGCCTTGGTTCTCAAAATCTCCATCCTCTTCCTCTCCATCTCCTCCACGATTTTCGCCAACAACCCGGTAACAGGTCTAGTGACATTCCTTCCAAGGGCCGAAAACCCCCCAAGAACCATGACATCTTCCAGCGTAATGGTGGCCTCCCCCCATGGGAAAACAAAAGTGTTGGTCTCCGGCGACCAAAACTCCGCCAACCCGAGAAGCAAATTCTTGTTGTTTCCCCTGATTTCATATCTGGAGCTCAAAATTGCATCACAAATTCCAGACTGGTTCCAGATGGAGCAGTACTTACCGGCCAGCCTGTCGACCCATTCGTCCCACTTTCCCTGGGGAATTTTCCACCCTTTGAAGAACACCTTCGATGGCCATTGCTGGAGGTCGTGAGGAAAGACCTCGCAGAGCAATGGAGTTTTTGGGGGACCCACTGCGGTGGTAAAACCGGTGGCACAATGCTTCAGAAACCTGGCGAGTCTCCTCCTTTGTTTCTGACCATGTTTTAGAGAGACCATGATTTCTTCTCTCTGTTCGTAAATGCGGCTTAACGGTGACCGGGGTGGTGACGCTTCTGCTGCTGCTGCTCCGTCTGCTGCCATTTCGTCAGAGAGTGGAGAGGAAGAAGAAGGAAGACGAAGAGGGCAGAGAGAGTATAAATTTTGAAACTTTTGAACTGCCCACAGGCCCTATAAAATGGAGGAAGACGAAGAGGGCAGAGAGAGTACAAATTTTGGAACTTTAGGACCTCTCTCTCTCTCTCTCTCTCTCTCTCTCTCTCTCTCTCTTCGTACCAGGACTGTAAAAAGTCATCATAAGTTCCATATCTTGTGAAAGAAGTACACGGTTGCTAGATTTGATACACATTCCCCGGATACATGTTTGGTACGTCAATTTGAAGAAATATTAGGCCTTCCACAATGATTTGGTGAGTTTAATGTTTGTATATAATAATCATGCATCGTGCTAGATTCGTATTACCCCTGTCAGTCAGAGTGTGGTGAGTTTAATATGAATAAGTTTATATATTGAATGTGTGACCCTCTACTTTTTCTTTCTTCGTATTTTAATATTGGTCACTTATTTTCTCTCTTTTATCATTTGTTGTATTAACATCACACATGAGTTCAATATATTGGAGTAAAATATACGATTCACTCTCATCACACTCATATTTTTTTACCACTATAGAAATCCGAGTCCTATAATATTGATATCACATTTCATAAGACCTTAGAATTTTTTTGGGTCAAGAAAAGACCTTAGATGTTTAAATGGATAGAAACTATAAATTGATACAATTTCAAAACTTGAGGATGTAATGTGAAAACTTTGGAACATCGTGACCCATTTAAAAAATCTACCTCAAACTTAAAACAGTGTAAAATGTAATAGGAGGCAAGCACACTACATTTTTCAACTTTTTATCTCAACCATGTGACTTTATTTAAAAACAAATTTCAATCACTATCAAATTTGTTTCTAATATAATTCAATGATCTGATGTAGCCAGGCTATTAAGAGCATTTTTAAAGGAGATGTTGAAATGTCCAAATAAGAAATAACGGTATAAAAAAACAGTAACAATATTTTTCAACCAAGAAGCCAAATCTGATGTGACAAGACATGGAATGACATCTATCCCCCCAGCTACTAAATTTAACAACTTCAAAAATAAAAATTAATTAATCATTAAATGCTTTTTATTAATTTTTTTTATTGGTTTAAAGCATTGCCTTTTATCAATTTTAAACATAAAATTTAAATTTGACATCTTATGTGGCACTTTAACATCTTTTAAAGTTTTACTATCCACCCAATATGTCAAATTTGAAAAATAAAATAAAATTCATATTTATTTTCTTTCATTACCAATGCATTGGTAATGAATGAAAATGAATATGCATTGGTAATGAAAGAAAATAAATATGAATTTTATTTATGTTTCAAATTTGACATATCAGGTGGAGAGTAAAACTTTAAAAGAAGTTAAAGTGTCACATAAGCTGTCAAATTTAAATTTTATGTTTAAAATTGATAAACAGTAAACCCACCTTATCGTAGAACTTGATGCGAAGCATTTCTTGTTAGGGAGATTATACTCACACCCCAAATTACTTCCCCCACACCCTTTTAATTTTTTTAATATTGTTCTATCAAGTGTTAGTGGTGTTTCAAAAAATATTAAAAAATTAAGAGGGTGTGGGAGAAATAATTTGGGATGTGAATATAATTTCTCTTCTTGTTAAATGGTAAACCCACCATATTGTAGAACTTGATGTGCTGATGATATACTTGACGGAAGTAAACGTTGGAAGTGTAACACTTGATGATGCAAATTTTATACACGGTTGAATGGACAAATTCCACCTACAAAATAAGAAACACTATTAGTCTAATTAACGAACACCTAGAAAAAGGGGAGTGTGTATGTGAGATGAGCCCACCCACATATGAAATCCTAGCTCTGCTAACTTTTACTGTTAAAAATTTATGTTTTTGTCTAGTGATATTTTTTTTATATCTTGTCTAGAAGTGCTCCTAGACCATCTCCAAAGGAGACGTCAAAAATGCCACATAGACATATAACGGTAACAAATAACGTACCATTTACTCCAATCGAGATTTCAAAGATGACATGGAAAAGAAGGCTAAACTGGCATGGACAAAGAGATGTCAAATTTGAAGTTGCCTTCAAATTTGATTTTGTTATTTCCAAAGACATTCTACTTGTCTTATCTTAAATGCTAGCATATTTAAGTATTATTTTATTATTTTTAAACCAATAATAACCCAACTTTTATTATTTTTGTTTAAAAAAACATAAATGAAGCAATAAATTTTGGCATACCGAGTGGAAGGAAAATATTGATAATATGTCAAATTACCAAGTCAACCATCAAATTTAAATTTGATGCTTTGAATTTAACATAAAATTCAAATATTTAGTCTCTTCGTCTTCACGGCACGTAAGGGTTTCGAGTCTAGGGTTTTGTGGGCGGCACGTAAGGGTTTCGAGTCTAGGGTTTTGTGGGCGGCGGCTGCTACGAATTGGTACGTGGCGGTGGTTCGTCATCCTTTCAGTGACAATATGGATCGTTTTCTCTGCCGTTTCAACTCGGGATTGCAGCTATCGAAGTCGGAGGATCTGGAGGTGGTGATTAGTGACACGAAGACAGAAAGGCTTAGGGTTTCAAAAGTAAGGTTTTCTCCCGTAAGTTTTTAAGGCCTAATATTGTTATGGGGACGTTTAAAGATCTTTGGCGGCCTAAGGCAAGTGTGGAGGCCATGACAATTAGGGATAATCGCATTCTATTTAGCTTTAACTCTGAAGAGGAAGAACGTCTTGTTCTTGGTGGTAGCCCGTGGTTCTTCGGGAACGATATTGTCCGCTTTGGACCACGTCATCCCGGTTTTGTTTCTGGGAACTCACACGAGAACTTTCCAATGGGTCACCCTATCCTGGGAACGCTCTCGCCCAAACTCGCTTAACTTCGGAGTTCCGATGAACTCTGAAGCCAGTGAGCTCCCAAAAGACCTCGTGCTATATGGAGGTAGACATATACATATAAGGCACATCACCCCCTCTCCGTTGGTCAATGTGGGATGTTACAATCCACTCCCTTTAGGGGCCCGACGTCCTCATAGGCACACTCGCACCACACGACATAGTGGCTCTGATACCATTCTGTCACATCCCAGACTAGCTCTGCCGTAGCACGATATTGTCCGTTTTGGGCACGGCACGTACAGTTTTGTTTATGGGAACTCACATGAGAACTTATCAGTGGGTCACCCATCCTGAGATTGCTCTCGCCCGAACTCACTTAACTTCAGAGTTCCGATGGAATTCGAAGCCAATGAGTTCTCAAAAAGCCTTGTGCTATATAGAGGTAGGCATGTACATATAAGGCACATCACCCCCTCTCTGTTGGTCAATGTGGGATATTACAATCCACCGCCTTAGGGGCCCGATGTTCTCATTGGTACACTCGCACCACACGGCAGAGTGGCTTTGATACCATTCTGTCACATCCCAGACCGCCTCCATCGTAGCACGATATTATCCGCTTTGGGCCCGACCCGCAAGATTTTGTTTCTGGGAACTCACACGAGAACTTCCCAATGGGTCACCCATCCTAGGATTGCTCTCACTCGAACTCGCTTAACTTTAGAGTTTCGATGGAATCTGAAGCTAGTGAGTTCCTAAAAGGCCTCGTGCTATATGGAGGTGGGCATGTACATATAAGGCACATCACCCCCTCTCCGTTGGTCGATGTGGGGTGTTACAATTTTGGCCAAAAGTCATCGTGTTTCTTATCCATTAAGATTAAATAAAAATTTTGTGCCATTCATGGTTGTTCATTCTGATATTTGGGGTCTTGCCAGAATTCCTACCACTTCTGGCTTTAGATGGTTTGTGACATTTATAGATGACTGTACTAGAATGACTTGGGTGTTTCCAATGAAGCACAAGAGCGAAGTCCCTACCAAGTTCAATATCTTTCATCAATATGTTGCAACTCAGTTTGACAAGAAAATTCAGACACTCAGGTCTGATAATGGAGAAGAATATGTCAATCATGCTCTGCACAACTATTTGCAAGAGCATGGTATTGTTCATCAAACCACATGTGCCTATACACCTCAACAAAACGATGTAGCATAGAGGAAGAATCAACATCTCTTAGAAGTGGTTCGTGCATCTTTATATGGTGCAAACATGCATCATAAGTTTTGGGGAAAGACACTGTGTTCTGCAACATATCTCATAAATCGGACACCATCCAGCACTCTCCAATATCAAACACCATTCCAAACACTTAACCATCTTCTCACCATTCCATCTATCTCAAACTTAGAACCACAGGTTTTCGGGTGTGTGGCTTATGTATAGGTTTATCCACATCAACGAGGGAAGTTTGATCCATGTGCCCTATATTCTGTATTCTTCGGTTATTCTGATACATAAAAGGGATACAAATGTTTTCATCCTCCAACCCAAACTTTGTATATCACTACGGATGTCCAGTTTCAAGAGGGAGAAACATACTTTTCAACAAGAGACATTGAATATCCCGTTCAGGGGAAAATAGTATGTTTGAAGTGGACACCCAAGACATTAGCAACATTAAAATTGTTGCAAAAATGTCGAAAACTGAGATCAATGTCGATAAATCGGCAGACGACTATAATCAGGCGATACATGCAGAAATAGAATCATCGACTTCAATAACAGACACAAAAGTGCATCCAGCAACGTTAGGTCCAAAATGCTTGCAATTGCCTTCTTTGACAGTACCACACGATCAATCAACACTGGAATACAATCAACAGGTAACTGATCAATCTAATTCTATTTCTGATGAGAGCATACCTGAGTCAAGTCAAATTGAGTCCACTAAATATCAATTTTCCCCTCAAAAATTTCGAGGGATTCCTAAACAGTTATATGATCCTGATCCTAGAGCCAAGGTTAAATACCCAATTGCTAACCATGTGTCCCTCTATAGGCTATCTACATCATGTGAGGCATTTGTAAGTCAATTATCCACTGTATCCATTCCTTGTAGTGTAGAGGAGCTATGAATGATCTCAAGTAGACTCGTGTAATGAAAGAAGAAATGGAGGCACTCCAGAAAAATTCCACTTGGGAGTTAACTAACCTACCCAAGGGGAAGAAAGCAGTTGGTTGCAGGTGGATATACACAGTAAAATTCAAAGTAAATGGCACTATTGAGCGATACAAAGCAAGATTAGTGATAAAAGGCTACACGCAGACATACGGCATTAACTACAGAGAGATTTTTGCACCTGTAGCTAAGATAAGCATTATTCGTGTACTCTTATCCTTGGCAGCAAACCTTAATTGGCCTTTGCATCAGTTCGATGTCAAAAATGCTTTCCTGCATGGAGATTTAGAAGAAAAAGTTTATATGGAG
The DNA here is from genome assembly GCA_963580275.1 of Crataegus laevigata. Classification (NCBI taxonomy): domain Eukaryota; kingdom Viridiplantae; phylum Streptophyta; class Magnoliopsida; order Rosales; family Rosaceae; genus Crataegus; species Crataegus laevigata. Next base: position 9,610,051 of record OY756946.1, read on the forward strand.
CTTCCCCCAGGATGCAAGCTGGATCCCAATCAGACCAATAACGTTTGTAAACTAAAAAAGTCATTGTATGGTTTAAAGCAACCACCGAGAGCTTGGTTTGGATGATTTACCAAAGCGATGAAATTTTTCGGATATAAGCAAAGCAACTCAGATCATACTCTTTTCTTAAAGCATAAGAAAGGTAAAATTACTGCTCTTATTGTATATATGGATGACATGGTGGTTACAAGAAATGATCCAGAAGAGATGGCAGCATTGCAAAAGTATATAACAAGTGTATTTAAGATGAAAGATCTTGATGCCTTAAAGTATTTCTTGGCAATTGCGTGGCCCGCTCACAACAAGGAATATTTCTATCACAACGGAAATATGTTCTTGATAATTTGACAGAAACCGGGATGCTAGCATGTAAACCAGCAGATACCCCAATTGAGCTGAATCACAAACTTGGTGAATATCCTGATCAGATACCTACCAACAAAGAGAGATATCAGCGACTTGTTGGTAAGCTAATATATCTTGCACATACTAGACCAGATATAGCATATGCAGTTAGCATAGTGAGCCAGTTTATGCATGCACCAAATGAAACACACATGAATACTGTAAATTGTATCCTGAGGTATTTAAAATCAGCTCATGGGAAAGGATTAATGTTTTCAAAACATAATCATCTAGACGTTAAAGGCTACACTGATGCTGACTGGACTGGTGATGTAACTAATAGACGATCAACATCAGGATACTTTGTTATTTTTGGAGGAAATCTAGTCCCTTGGTGTAGTAAGAAACCAAAGGTCGTTACTAGATCAAGTGTTGAGCAGAATACCGAAGCATGACACATGGAGTATGTGAACTACTGTGGGTGAAGAATTTACTGAGAGATTTGGGATTTAGGCCCAAACATGCTATATATCGACATTGTGACAACAAGGCTGCGATTGACATTGCTCACAATCTGGTTCAACATGATCGAACCAAACATGTGGAGGTGGATAGACATTTTATTAAAGAGAAAATTGAGGCAAGACTTATTAAAGTTCCATTAATCAAATTTGAAGATCAATTAGCAGACATGCTCACCAAAGCAGTCACAAGTACAGTATTTCACAACTCACTAAGCAAGTTGGGCATTCATGACATCTATGCACCAACTTGAGGGGGAGTGTCAACAAGTCAACAATAGCTACTAGCCATTCAAACAATAAGCTTGCAATTATTCCTCTAGCTAGCCATCATTAATTCACTTTACTTTGCCTTACTTTCCTTATTTTCCTCTTCCGTGTTTTCCTCTTGTAATCATCATTTTGGCTTGTCCACTTGTGTTGTGTAATCATCACAATAGCTTCGGCTCTCTATAAGAGATGCCTTCTCTCTTGTAAACAAAATAATGAAAAACATTACAATTTATGAGACTTCCATGGCCGCAACAGTTAATAGTATTGAAATGGATATAATTTGGTACTAGTTTGTGAAGGATGTTCACATTAACTCCATATGAGGTTCTTGATTAACTTTTATGAATGGAAATGTCTTGATTGCTTTCTCAGATTCAGTGGGATCTTTTATTCACACTTTTTTTTGTCAATCAATAACATTTTATAAAACTCTTGGACTATCAAATGGTTTCAATACCTGCATGATTATTAACAGTACCGTTTTTGGTCTTGTTGTAACCCTTTGGTTCTATTTGTTAAGGAGGCTAACTATTGTTGAGACATAAACTCTTTTCGAAAAAAAACCAGTTAAGAACCCCTGAAGGATCTGTTTCCCTAAACAATCTGGAGTCAAAGTTCCCAGAGTTTTATATCTAAATGTTCGAACTCGACGTTCTTAGACTTGTCTGATAATCCCTTGGACTGGCCAAATACCAAAAGCGGTATTTATCAATCTGGGAAAGCTTGAGTGTCTCAATCTCAGCCATAATCATTTCCCCCGCGACTTCCAACAAGCTTTCCTAAGCTTAAACATCTTCATGCAGCTTTCAGTGGTTAAATTTAAGAAGATATTGGTTTGCTGTCTCACCTTCAGCGTATTGACCTATATCATAATTCCTTACAAGGAATAATTTCATCCTCGATAGGCCAAATCAAAAAAACTCCAGTACCTTGATCTTAACGAGAATTTCGCCATTTAGTACTACAGTCTAATGATATTTCTCTTTACTTGTAAGTGAAGTCTTAGGTTTGATTCTCATTGAAAGCGAATTTGAACCACATTATTTCTAACTCATTGTGAGGTTAAGTCCACATTTTTCCCTTCTCCCATTTAAGTGAGGTCTTAGATAACATCGTTTATTCAAAAAATAAATAAAAAAAATTCGAGATCCCTTCTGAACTCAATCTTTGTACCAACCTCACCTACGCAGCTTTCGCCTTAAATTCCTTCTGTGGCGATTTGCCTCTGTATCTCCAATTGGACTGAACTGGTCTCTTTGCAGCTTCAAGAAACATATTCTATGGAAATCTTCCAGTTGAAATTGGATTGTTGACAAAACTAGAAACACCTTTCTCTATTCGGTAATTATTTCTCTGCCGCGATTCCCTCGGCGGAAAATTGAAAGACTTGAGAAAATTTTATCTTTCAATCAACCGGCTACCAAGCCCCCACATACTTCGAAACCTATGTATTAACTAAAACCATCGACCTAAGTTTCCCAAATTCTCTTACATACTATACACCCACAATGGCATACAAATTAGACCATCAACACCCGGATTCTCTTAGCCCAGGAACTTCCCCCAATCGATTTGAAAGAGTTTGAATCGCCCACTGCCTCGCTAAAAGGAACCTAATGGATCGTACACCGTGTAAGGTAGAGATTGAAGATTCAACGGAGATGAGTAAGAATAATTAAATAGTTTAATTATTTATGGCAATGATTAATTAATATGATTATTAATCAAACGAATAAGTTCGTTAAAGACCTCGGGATAGTTTTGGACCTTAAGGCCCAATGGGCTTCGAACGTCAAGCCCATTGACTTAAGTTGTATGACAACTTAATGAATAATGATTCACAAAGGCCCAAATAGTCCATTAAATCCCACATGGCCGGCCATTTAGAGTTAGGGTGGGTTTTGGACTTATTTACAAGTTTGCCACTCAAATGAATAAAGGTATAAGTATGACTTTATAGCCTAAATTCATTAAGGGGTTCTTTTTGGGGGAAATTGGAGAAACACAAACTCCATTTGCTCTCTAAAGAGGCCGGCCACCTTGAGGAAAATATCTAGCAATTTTACTTCCTCAAGGTCACTCATTTCTTCTTCATTTAACCTTGGTGTGGAGACTTAGAGGTTCTCAATTTTGGGAACTTGGAGAAACCATTTCATCCAACCAAATCCATAGATCTTAGATGCAAGGAATGAAGGCCCTCTCTTTGGGTGATTAGCCTTTGCTTATGCAAAGAGGAATCTACAAAGGTATAAATTTCAACTCACTTTGTTTTGAGTTGATTAAAGGTTCACCAATCTACTAGGCTTTGAACATTCATGGTTAATGTTTTGTTTTTAAGTACATGCAAGCATGATTCTGCCTTTAATTTGTTAATTGCATGCTAATGATGTTGCTTAAATGAACATGTATTCTCAAAATAATCCTTCATATCCACACCGGCCAATCTTCACACCAACAAGCCCAAGAGGACGGCACTGAAGGAGAGGTCCAAGACGTCTTCCACATCACAATCCAAGAAGACAAAGAAAGTGAAGTCCTTGAGGAAGATGTCACCGCTGCGCCACCACAGCTCGAAGATGGAGGGCAAGCCACGGTTGATGAGCTTAAGGAGCTCAACTTAGGGACGAAAGAAGAGCCTAAACCTATCTTCGTAAGTACACTGCTAAGTGCGGACGAGATAGAAGATACTACCAGCTGCTATTAGAGTACAAAGACGTCTTTGCCTGGACATATAAGGAAATGCCCGGCCTTGACCCTATTATCGCTGTGCATCGTCTTGCAGTCAAGCCCGGAACTTGACCGATAAAGCAAACTCAAAGGCGCTATCGACAAGCTAATCGAAGCAGGCTTCATTCGAGAGGTGCAATACCCCAAGTGGATCTCTAACATTGTTATTGTCCTTAAGAAATCTGGACAAATACATGTTTGCGTGGACTTCCGAGACCTCAACGATGCGTGTCCGAAGGACGATTTTCCCTTGCCAATCATCGAAATCATGGTGGATGCAACCACTGGCCACGAGGCACTGTCATTCATGGATGGCTCATCCGGATACAATCAAAGTCGCATGGCTCCCGAGGATGAGGAACTAACAGCCTTTCGCACTTCAAAAGGTATATACTGCTACAAGGTGATGTCATTTGGTCTAAAAAATGCTGGAGCTACATATCAACGTGCAATGCAGAAAATCTTCGATGACATGCTACACAAAAATGTAGAATGTTACGTGGACGATGTGGTGGTCAAGACAAAAAAAAGATCAGACCACTTGAAGGATTTGCGAATGGTGTTCAAAAGGCTGCAAAAGTACAACCTCAAGATGAACCCGATGAAATGTGCATTTGGCGTCACCTCTGGAAAGTTCCTCGGCTTCATTGTCAAGCACCGTGGCATCGAAGTGGACCAATCAAAGATCAAAGCCATTCAAAGCATGCCTGAGCTAAGAAATTTACACGAACTGAAAAGTCTGCAAGGACGACTCGCCTTCATTAGATGATTTATATCCAATCTAGCAGGACGCTGTCAACTGTTTAGCCGACTCATGAAGAAGGATGTTCCGTTTGTATGGGACAAAGCATGCCACAATGCCTTTGAAAGCATAAAAATGTTTTTGTCAAGTCTACCTGTCTTGAGGGCACCTGTACCCGGAAATCTGCTCATATTGTATATTGCAGCTCAAGAAAGTTCAGTAGGGGCACTCTTGGCACAAGAAAATGAATCCCATAAAGAAGGAGCACTTTACTACCTCAGTCAAACTCTCACCGGTGCCGAGCTGAACTATTCCCCGATAGAAAAGATGTGTCTTGCCTTGGTATTCGCCATTCAAAAGCTCAGACATTACATGCATGCTTACACCATCCACTTGGGTTCTAGAGCTGACCCGATTAAATACGTCATGTCCAAACTAGTTCTGACAGGGCAACTAGCTAAATGGGCGTTACTTCTCAATCAACACGAGATCATCTACATTCCAGCTAAAGCCGTTAAAGGACAAGCACTGGCAGACTTCCTCGCCGATCACCCGATCCCAGCCGATTGGGAAATCTCAGACGACTTGCCTGACGAGGAGGTGTTTCACATCGACATCTTCCCGACATTGACGATGTTCTTCAACGGATCCACACGAACAGATGGAACGGGGGCAAGAGTAATATTTATGTCACCGCAAAGGCAAATATTGCCTTATTCCTTCCAACTAAGCGAACTATGCTCTACAACGTCGCCGAGTACCAAGCCTGATCCTCGGCCTCCAAATGGCAATCAACATAGGAATCACAGCCCTCGAGGTATATGGCGACTCCAAGCTCATAATCAATCAACTCTTAACCGAGTACGAGGTGAGGAAATATGATCTCGTCCCATACTTCCGACTGGCAACTCAGCTGCTACAAAGGTTCGAGATAGTGACACTAGAACATGTGCCAAGAAAAGAAAATCAAATGGCAGATGCTCTCGCCAACCTAGCATCTAGCATGACACTAGGAGAAGGATAAGTTGCAAACGTGCCAGTTTGCCAAAGATGGGTGATTCCACTTGCCGCTGAAATACTGCTAAATGACACAAACGTCATCTCAGTACTCCTGGTCGACACTGAAGAATGGAGACAGCCGTTGATTGACTACTTGGAACAAGGAAGGCTTCCAGACGATCCCAGACACCGCTCTGAAATACGTCGACGAGCACATCGCTTCCTCTACTATAAAGGAACACTTTACCGACGCTCTTTTGAAGGAGTACTTCTGAGATGCCTAGGTGAAGAAGAAGCCAGTCAAGCCATGGAAAAAGCACATTCAGGCGTATGTGGAGCGCATCAGTCAGGGCCGAAGCTACATTTCCAGCTTAAAAGAATGGGTTACTATTGGCCAAGCATGGTGAGGGATTGCATGAAATACGCTAAAAGGTGCCAAGCCTGCCAATTCCATGCCAACTTCATACATCAACCGCCTGAACCATTACACCCTACAGTCGCTTCATGGCCGTTCGACGCATGGGGGTTGGACGTCGTAGGACCAATCGCACCAAAGTCATCCGCGGGAGAAGCTTACATCCTAGCTGCAACAAACTACTTTTCTAAGTGGGCTGAAGCCATACCCCTAAGGGAAGTCAAGAAAGAAACTGTGGTCCATTTTATCAAGGAGCATATCATCCACTGATATGGTGTGCTTCGCTATATCATTACGGACAATGGAAAGCAGTTCTCCAACCGACTCATGGACGAACTCTGTGAGAAATACAAGTTCAAGCAGCATAAGTCTTCCATGTATCATGCCCCAGCTAACGGTCTCGCAAAAGCATTCAACAAAACTCTATGCAACATTTTGAGAAAAGTCGTTGGTAGGAGCAAGAAAGACTGGCACGAAAGAATGAGCGAAGCACTTTGGGCATACAGGACGACACACCGGACGCCTACTCAAGCTACACCATATTCGCTCGTGTATGGCGTAAAGGGGGTTTTGCCGCTGGAAAGCCAAATTCCCTCGCTGAGAATGGCTATACAAGAAGGACTGACCGACGAAGAGAATGCAAAGTTACGTCTTCAAGAGTTGGAAGCACTAGACGATAAGAGGCTCGAAGCTCAGCAACATTTGGAGTGTTATCAAGCACGATTGTCCAAGGCCTTCAACAAGAAAGTTCGCCCGAGGTCATTTCAAGTAGGGGATCTCGTCCTTGCATTACGTAGGCCTATCATCATGACACACAAGACGAAAAGCAAATTCACCTCAAAGTGGGATGGACCTTACGTAATACAAGAAGTCTACACAAACGGTGCTTACAAGATCGTGGAAGAAAATGGCTTGAGGATTGGCCCCATAAACGGCAAGTTCTTGAAGCGGTACTACGCCTAAGAAACACAGCCACGCTCCTGGCCCACAAGAGCATAAACTGTGTACGGCAAACTATAAAAAAAAATTAAAAAAAAAAAATCATCACTCCTTGAACTACGTTATGACTTGATCCATTCTCAAACAAGGGTACGTAGACAACTTGGAACTTCAAAACTTCAAGTACAGTCACACCAAAAAAAGAAAAATAAATAAATAAAAAATGGTCAGGCAACGTCATGAAGAAAATATATATATATATATATATATATATATATATATATATGTGTGTGTGTGTGTGTGTGTGTGTGTGTGTGTGTGTGTGTGTGTGTGTGTGGCATTTGAAAAAAAAAAAAAAAAAAAGGAGACAAAACATTGAGAGAAATGAAGCCCACTTTATTTCTCTAAAGACTTTTACATAAATTTACATTATACATGTCAAAAAAAAAAATCAAAATCAAAATTACAAGTAGGGAATCTTCAAGTACGGTCACGAGGAACCTCATTACTCGACGGAGCTGCAGGAAGACGAGGTGCTGGAGTTTGGTTATCCGGAGCCTCAACACTTGGTGAAGCTCCATACGACGGCAAAAGATGTCTCTGGAACAAAGCCATAAACATCTGATGATCACTTTGAATCTGACTATCGGATTCATGCAGCTGGTCAAGCTTCTTCTTCATACTCGTCGAGTAGCTGTTGGCAAGCATGTGCAATTCCCTATTTTCATGCTTAAGCCCTCTGATCTCCTACTTAAGGCTCGCCACCTCAACTATCAAGGATTCAACCTGGCGAGTACGAGCAAGAAAGCGTTGGCCCATGTTCGACACAGAGCCCGCACACTGGATGCTAAAGGCCAAGGAGTCCTGGACAACCAACTCATCGGACCGCTTGGAAAACACCCTGTTGTCCCTAGGGGTGAAAAGATTTCTAGCCACCACTGCAGCTGTTATGTCGTTCTTCATCACCGAATCCCCAACCGTAAGAAGACCGTTCGGGGATAAAAAGGATGGATGCCATATATTGTCCGGAGAAGACATAACAGCCTCTTCCTCGGCATTCAAATCAATGCGACGGTCAGATGGGCAAGACATTTTTCGAAAGTTTTGAAGAAAAGGAAAGGGCGGACAAATCAAGTACAAGAGGGGAACTTCTGCAAGTAGCAATTCTTAAGCGCGCTTTGGAAAGCAATTGATGCCTCTATAAAAAGAAGAAGCAACAAGGACTCCTGCTCAGAAATCGAAGAGCCGCTTGCCCAGAAATCTAAGAGGCGCTCGTTCAGAAAGCGAAGGGACGCCACTTTTTCAAAAGCCGGATTTTCTGGATCAAGTTGTCAGCACTGTTCACCCATGATCTTAGCTTTGCCGAAGTTGCGGACAAAATCAGAGGGGGCTTGTCACCATCCTCCAAACCTCAAAAGCCGGGCTACTTGTTCAAAGATCGAAGGGTTGCTTACCCGAAGATCGAAGAGGCGCCAACTTTTTCAAAAGGCAGAGTCCCTGAATCAAAGCTTACCGACACTCTCCACATGCGATCACAGCTCTGAGGGAGTCACAGGCCAAAATAAAAAAAAGGCTCGGCACTATCCTCCAAATTTCAAAAGCTGCTCGTTCAAAGACCGAGGTTTGTCGCCACCCTTCACGTGTTGTCTCAGCTTTACAGAAGTCACGGACGGGTCTAAAAACGCGTGAATCTTACTGTTCCAATCAAAATCACCCGCTGTCGCTGACAAGGGTAAACGAACAGTATCATTACCGGCTATTAGGAAACCTCTATATTGGTCGACTCTCATCCTCTACGGTAAGACAGACCTGAAAAAATGCCAAGCTTTTCCCTATCTTCGAGAATGCATTTCCAACAAAGCCTCTCAAAATACCTAGTACTCCCCATCCCCTGGAATGCCTCTACAAAATAAGCCACACCAAAGCAAGAGTATCCCATATCATCAGGGTCGAAAGCAAGAGTATCTCATATCATGCTTTCTCCCTGTCCTTGTCTTTGTCCTTGTTCTCACCTGCAGGGCAAGAAGAAAGAGAACAATCAGTCAGAACCTGAGATCAAACTTCTGATCTGGAACTGACTGCCTGGAAACCTTCCCTGATTGCTTACCTAACATTTGCATTCCACTCCTGCATAGCAAAAAACTGCAAGAGAAGATGCCACATGCGTGGGAAAAAACCAGGGAAAATGCCGCTTCTGCAAGGGGAACAGACAAAGCAAGGAAAATGATACATTGAAGCATGTAGAGACAAGCACAACAAAGCATGTGCCGAGCCGTCCGCTGCTTCTTCAAAAGCAAAAGTATCTCATATCATGCTTTCTCCTCACCTTCATCTGAAGAACAGGGAGAAAGAGAGATCCTGATTGCTTACCTAGTCTTGCTCTCGAGTACTCATCTTCGAGCCCTCCCAGCCCAGCTCAAGAATAAACATGTGGAGAGATACTTCTTCAAAAGCAAAAGTATCTCACAGACGAAGCAGGAAGAGTCTGAGTTGCATCGAAGAGCAAAATGAGTCTGAGTTGATCCAAGAACTCGAAAAGATGCCACACCTGCACGGAGACCTGATTACTTGAAGCATGTAGAGGCAACGTGCTGATTCATCCTCAACTAAGCTGAGGATCACTTGCAAGTAAAAAACTCCCCAACCCAGTTCAAGAATCAACTTGTGGGAAGATACTTCTTCAAAAGCAAAAGTATCTCATATCAGCAGGGTCGAAGGCAAAGGTATCTTATGGCATGATTTTCCTTTACCCTTGCTCTTACCTGCAAAACAAAGGAGAAAGAAAGCAATCAGTTGGTACTTGGAAAGATTGAACAGAGAAACATACCAACACCTCTACCTCGTGCCTGCCTACCATGCAAAAGAAATAAAGTAGAGAATAATGCAGCATGAGGTACAACCGCACATGTTGATTCATCCTCAACTAAATCGAAGATCGCTTGCCATATGAAGCCGCTCATGGTCCAACAACCTTCAAGATCAAGCCTTAACGGCCCTTGGAGAAATCAAAAGCCTGATTCAAGATCAAGCCTCAACGGCCCTTGAAGAAATCACAAGCCCGATTCAAGATCAAGTGTCCAACACCCTTGAATCAAATCCAGTTCAAGATGAAGTCTGTGGAAAGTCAACAAGCACAACAAATACACGTGCTGATTCGTCCCCAGCAAAGCTGAAGAAACTTCCAAACCAATTCGAGAACAAGCCTGGAATTTTATTTTTATTGCCATGAAATTTTATTTTTATACATGATAATACATTATTGGATCAAAATGGTATGAAACACTAAACTAGTTCCATGTGAATCACTCACAACTAAAAGAAAAAATGAATATTTCTATTTTGTAGTCTGATGCGTTTGTAATTATTAAATTGTATTTTTTATGTTTATCATTTTATTTAAGAAAAACTAATAAAAATGGTTTGAAAACTTTTAATGTAAAGTTAATAATACAAAAATTGACTTTTAATGTAAAAATATAATTTTTTGTTAAAATAAATAATACTGGATACTTTTCATTAAAGTTTCTTTTTGTTTAATCAGTGAAATATTTTTTTGGTTGAAAAAAAAAAGGCAGAATAGCCGTTGAAGGTGGAGGAATATGATTGGACATTCACCCTCCTAGATGAGCAACCCTCGAATCATATTTTCGGACCAACCAGAAGAACCTGTTTCCTACTTACAGCTGTTTTATTCCATCAATGGAAAATTAGACCCGTTATCGTCAAACGATTTTTGAGTTTGATTTTGAATGCTCATTTCACAGCAGCCGTAGAAAAAAACAACCGCATTCAATCTAAAACCCTCCAAAAAACAAAAATTTCTCCGGAAAAAGAGAGAAAATACTTCCGTTTTCTTCTTCTCGAGCTTGGAAGCCTTGGGTGATGGAGGACCCAGAAGAATCCATGGTGGAAGAGAGAGAGGAGTTGATGGTTCCACCATCTGGTGGAAACCAATTTCTCAAAAAAGCCTACTTTCTAAAACCCCCTTTGCAAAATTCCTCCATTGATGAACCCCTTTCCAAGCTCCCACCTTTTTCCTCTTCTTTCCCATCACATTTCGAGCTGCAGAAATGGCCTTTGAAGGTTGAATTTCATGGGTGGACTTACGGACAAAAAGATTGGAAAACATGGATCGACCAAATGGCATCTGTGCACCGATCTACCTGGAAGAAGGCTGGCATTTACGAAGCAATCATTAATTCGACGTACAAAATACGAAGACAAACCGATTTGGTTTTTGGGTTTGCTGAGAAATGGTGTTCAGAAACCAATACTTTTTCTTTTCCATGGGGTGAAGCAACAATCACGTTAGAAGATGTCATGGTTTTAGGCGGTTTTTCGGTTATGGGTGACTCTGTTTCATGTCCTATTGAGAGTTCACAACTGAAAGAAATCCATGAGAAACTACTTGCACAAAGAAGACAAATTGTTCGGAACAAGGGAAATGTTACCGCACAAATTTGGCAGAAGAAGTTCATGAACAGTGGGAGTGAAATCGAGCACGAAGCATTTCTTGTCTTTTGGTTGTGCAATTATGTTTTTGTTAGTGGTCGTCATAGGATCCACAACGATGTTTTCTCCGTAGCAATTCATTTAGCTAGGGGGACTCGAATCGCGCTTGCACCAGCTGTTCTTGCCAGCATTTATAGAGATTTGGGTGTGTTGAAAATGGCAATCGTAGATTCAAACAAATTGGAAATAAGTAGTAATGATGTTTTAGAGCTCTTCATTCGGTCACCATTTCAGTTAGTTCAGGTTTGGGCGTGGGAACGTTTCTCGGACCTTAGGCCGGAAAACCCCAATCGTCTCAATTACGGTGAGCCAAGAATGGCTAGATGGGATACATTAAATGGTCAAAAAGTAGAGAACTTGAGAAAGGTTTTAGACTCAGCAAGAGAAGAGTTTCTGTGGCGGCCTTATGCATTGGATGTCGTTGAGAACTGGCATTTGCCTGAATACTATCCACAAAAGGAAAAGTGGGTTTCGGTTGGACCTGCTTCGGATGATGAACTACAGTCATTTGTTAGATGCTTGAGGGTGGTTGAACTCGTTGGACTAAATGGTACTATAGAGCAATACCTTCCGCATCGGGTAGCTATGCAATTTGGATACGATCAAGATCTTCCTTGTTCTCTTACTCAACTGAAGCACAATTCAAATAGAGACTGCAAGCGTTACATCGAGGAAACCAAGAAGGTAAAACTGTATCTTCCATCTAGGCTTTTTGAGGCAGATGTCAGCACAAATTACTTGAAGTGGTGGAACCAATCAGTGTCAAGTCACAAAGATGCAAGTGAAGCAGCTGTGCCACGAAAAAAGAGATCAAAGACAACAAAGCGTAGGAAATCGCTACTATTGTGGACTAACCACCCTTCTGTTCCTCCTGGTTTTCCTCACAAGCATAAGGGAATGGAAGCTGAAGAACCGATGGATGAAGAAGATAAACTAACTATATCAGAAGTCCTGAAATATAGGAAAAAGCATGAAAGTAGTTCGATTAGACAAAGTAGTGACTGTGAGAAATTATCAGGTCAAGCTCATAATTCGGCATCTCCAGTTGCAGAAGAAAGTTCTGTTAATATGATGACATGGGATGAGGGAATTGTGAGCATCGTAGGCAATGGATGTGCTAGCAGTAGCTCCTTATTTGACCAACGGCTGCGGCAACTTAAAACTAGGTGTACAAGGCTTGAAAGTATGGTCAGGGAGTTAAAAGCAAATTCACTCGAGAGAAGCAACTTTTGGACAAGCCTTTGAAAGAAGCCTTTCTTTAGTTGGTAAGTCCACAAACTGGCTTTTATTACTGTGCTTTTGCTTAGTGATGAACACTCTTCTTTCTCTTCATTTGACTTTATTTTTGTTTTGTTTGCTGTCTGAATGTGGATGCTATTGTTAGCCGAATGAGATGGTCGAACATATAAATTAATTTCATCTTTTTAACATGACAGCTATTTTGAAGTGGTAAAGCCTATAAATTTAAAAACATTTGTCTTTCTAGTACTAACTATGCCCGAAGAAGCTACGATATTGAATTTGTTAAATACATTGAAATATTTGAGAATTGAAGAGAAAATCAAGAAGAAAGATAAACACAGAGAGTTTAGAGAGAGAGAGAGAGAGAGAGAGAGAGAGAGTTAAGAGAGAAATATGACTTGTATTAACTGAAGTACAAAATCAGTATTACCACTTTTGTTCTTCCTATCAGTACTTACCTCTTATTACTTTTCGTAAATCACTTTGCATTTTGTTTCTGTTATGCAACATGGTTTCGACCTCTTGAGATCGTGAGATAAATTTGTTCGTTTATTTTTTATTTTTTTTGGTGCAGGGAAATTTTAGGAAGAGAATAGAACTGTGGAAATATCAGAAACTGCTTTGCTAGTATATTGCAGCTAATATGTTTTGGTGAATACTTAACCTTTTGATCAAAGCCTGCAAATTTGTTAAGATCAAAAAAGTTAATTGCTTTTTTAACCATATATTATGACCATGAAGAACAAAATTCGTGGTTCCGTTTAATTTATCAATTCTCTGTTGAACTTGTGGAGTTAAACATTTGCTCTTTATGTTAAATGGAATTTGTATGACAGTATCTTTTAAGCTTGTACATGAAAATATTAAATTTTCTGGCAAATAGAAACGGTGTAAATTGAAGTCCCCACTTTCAAGGGTTAAAATGTGGAATATGGTTTTGATATTATGCCCTTTCGAATCCGGTTTGGGTGAACTCTTTCCAGCCTAGATAGTGAGAGTATCCCATATTGGAGGTCAAAGCCCTTTAGCTATTTGGCAATTTGGTTTGGGTCGGATATTCACGTCCTAATATGTTTCATTTTTTTAGTGTTGTTGGCCACTTTGACAAGAAATATTGAAGTTTTTCGGTTTAGGTTTATTGTAAGATCTCACATCGCTTAGGGGTGAGGATCATGTAAGCCTTATATGTATATTCTCATCTCTACCTAGCATGAGACCTTTTGAGAGCTCACTGGCTTCGGGTTCCGTAAGAACTCCGAAGTTAAGCCAGTTCGATGGTCCTGCCCAGATCGGAATGTGACATTTATTTTATTTTAACTAACGTAATTTGGTTTGTAAAAAAAAAAAAAAAAAAAACCTAATGTAATGGTTCTCATGTTATTAGTTGACTTGCATGCTCTAATATGTAATGATTATTTCAACTGCATAAGGTTTTTAAAACAATCTTTTTGTATCTTTTTTTTTCTAGACACACCCCAAAGGTCCTAATATTATCTTTCTTCAAGCTATCAAATCTTGTCACAAACTCCATTTAGTACAAAATTCTAATTATTAAAAGTACAAACAAATTAATAAAGTAAAGCTTGTTTTTAATTCATGGAATATGAAATTGACTATTTAGAGGCTATGGATGGCATATATATATATATATATATTTTTTTTTTTTTAATTTTCCATCCATTTTAAAATTATTTTCTCTTCCCTCCCACCTAACATTACTTGAATGAATTCAAATCCTCTTCAAATCTTGCTGCAATCCGGAATCGATGAACAAAAGAATCTAGACTGTTTAAGAAAGCGAGAGAGAGATTCAAACTTTTAATTTGTATAAGGTGAGCCAATAAAAAAATTTAAAAAAAACTAATGAGTCCGAAAGATTTAAAATTAGTAACCCAAATTTCTGAATCCATCCGCATGGAATGTGAGATCAAGAGAATATCTCGATTCTATTTGAAAGAAGAGTGAACCTGCATTTTAGTGTTTCTTGTACGGAAGGCAGAATTGGGCTAAAAGGTGGCCCCCAGGATCCTCGTCGAATCTACTCTCTAGGGATCCTGCAATCCTATCCGTTCATTTCATATCGTGCTGTTAGTTTTCGTTAAGTACTATTTATATTTAAATTTTAAATTTTAAATTTTAAATGATTTCTGACCGTACGATATAGAATGAATGGACACAATTGTAAGATCCCTAAGAAATGGATCTGGCGAGGATCCTGGTTCAAAATGTGAAGGATTATGATTGGACCTTCACCTCCTAGCTGAGCATTAATGTATAAGGATAGAGCATCCCTCGTACCATATTTTCAGACCAACCAGAACAGATTATTTCTTACTCACATTGTCACACATGAGAATTTTTTTTTTTTTTTTTTTGTGACCAGAATACAAGTAGTATACTACATGTTTTTATATGAGTGATGAAAAATTGTATATTTTAAGTTATTAACTATTTAACACATACATCTCACTATTTATATAGTGACATGTGATGTACCACCCGTATTCCAGTTATACTGAAAAATCTCTTGTCACACACAAAGAGAGACTGTTTTATTAATTCCATCAATGGAAATTAGAAATTATACAAAACCATTTTCGATTCTCAAGTTAATCACAAAACCAAATAAAAAATAAAAAAAATAAAAAACCCCAATTCTTAGCTCAGAAGCCTTTTATGGAGAAGTCAGAAGAATCCATGCACATGGTGGCAACCCATTTCTCAAAAAAGCCTACTTTCTAAAATCCACTTCGCAGAATTCCTCCATTGATATACCCCTTTTCAAGCTTCCACCTTTATTCTCCTCCCTTCCATCACATTTCAAGCCAAAGAAATGGCCGTTGAAGGTCAATTTCCGTGGATGGCTTCCACGAGCAAGTAATCATGGGAAAACTTGGCCATTTTCTTGCTGCTGATTCTGCACAATAGTACTGCAATTTCATCATCCATACAGACCCGCCGCCAACTCACGGTTAGTTACTATGCAAAAACATGTCCTCAACTTGAACAACTCGTCGGATTAACAGTTCAAAAGAATCTCGCACCTATTTCCGGCCTGGCATCCATTCGCCATTTCTTCCGCAACCGCTGTGTAGACGTAAAGCACTAATCACACCTCCACACAACAATGCTGTGTAGACGTAAGAAATAAAATCAACACAACTCAAACCATTCGCCATTTCTTCCGCAACCGCTGTGTAGACGTAAGAAATAAAATCAACACAACTCAAACCAACGTCTTTTCCTAATGCGCAAATACCAAATTTACACTAATACAAAATCAAATCAAATCTCTAACTAGTTAATTTGGTAAATAAAAAGAAAAACTAACGAAAATTGCTTGAAAACTTTGAGGTTTAACGATAGAGACAAAATAAAGGATAAAGTAAATAGTACAAAATTGACTTTTTAGTGTTAAAAAAGTGATTTTTCATTAAAATGAACAGTATCAGGAGCTTTTCGTTAAAGTTCTCTAAATAAAATGACAAATTTCAACAAGTTTGTCATGAATATGTTACTTAATATCCACGTTGACACACCCCAACCCCAATATTCCCAAATATCAGGGTAGGCACGTGCTGGCCGACACCCAAGGGTGACAAAGCCATTTTAAATACCAATAAAACAAATATGCAATTAGAATAATTATACCAAAGCAGGAATGTGTTCAAAGCATACAACTATTTAGAATAATGTGGAAGAATTACTAGGAAAATATACAAACCAAGGAATGATACCTATATTGAGAAGACTCAAGAATAACTATACCGAAGTGTCCTGACGCCAGGATCATGTGCCTTGAATCGAAACCCTGAGGAAACGCAAAACAGAAAAGGTGAGTGACCCAAAGTTTATAATAATACTAATAATAATAAAATCATTTCTTTTATGAACATAATAACCTGCTGTTTTGAAACACATATATAGTACTACATAGTAGGTTTTTGAAAAACTCTAGCATGCATGAAGTCAATCGTAAAAACCATGCGTATAAAATAGTACTTGAACTGATATTATCGCCGCCCATAGGCAAATCCGTAAATCCTCCGCCCAAAGGCAAATTATGTACTCTCTAGGGGCATCATAGTCGCCCGAAGGTAGTATTTGCCCATTACCCAAAGATGAAGTTGTATGACACTGGGTTACGCCAGTGAAGAAATTTCACGTCTCTGACCGGCTCCGTCGTAACACGATATTGTCCGCTTTGAGCCCGGCCCGCACAGTTTTGTTTCTGGGAACTTACACACGAACTTCTCAGTAGGTCACCTATCCTGGGATTACTCTCACCCAAACTCGCTTAACTTCGGAGCTCCGAAGCCAGTGAGCTCCTGTCACGCCCCGGACCTGGGTCGATAATAAAACTCAAACCCGAATCCGAAACGTGAGTTAAAAGCTTAATAATGAAAAGGAAATTGACACGGGTTGAAAAATGAACTTCTCACATTAAAATCATTCATGATTCTTAAACAAATCAAGAATTCTTTACAACCTACAGTAAATAGATGAATAAACTTTCTCTACTCCAATCTAATCCGATCTTATCATGCCTACCCTGTTGAATGTCTAGTTCGTAAACCTGCATAATAATAAAGGGATGAGCTTCAACAGCTCAGTAGGGACATAACCTTATCATAGTAAATTGACAATATTAAATTAAGTGTCATGAAATCATATAGCCAAATATCAAATCATTATTGATAATATATATGAGTAGGTGTGCAAACGTATATATCATGTAGTATGTGTACGAACATATCACTATACACACACACACACAAACACACACACACACACACACGAGCTGCAAAGCATGCATTGCATGCTAGCTTAAATACCTCTGTTGCTGAAAAACTAAATGGAGCTTTGCTCTTATTTATAGGAACCTAATGGCGGCATAACAGTTGTTCTCCTTTGTTTGTTAGTCATCATCCTACAAACACCAAGTTATGACACCTAACCTACAAACTTTCCGCCAAACATGCTAATAATAAGATTAGTGTCCTTCGGTTGGCGTGGTGGGTAAACACCATGTGGCAAACTTAGCCACTCAATGGATGCCATTTGTCATCACTTCCCTGGTCCAACTGTAAATTCTAATTTCATATGAACTCCTAAATGTAGCTTTAAAATGCCACTAGCTCATAATAATTCCTACTATCTTCAAATAAAGACCTTTTCGATAAATAGTTTCCAAATAATTCTCTTTGGTAATAAATTATTGGGGTGTCACAATCCACCCTCCTTAAAACAAATTTCGTCCTCCAAATTTTCTAAACATCTTACGACGATGAGGATGCTTCTTTTTCATGTCAGACTCTATATCCCATTTGGCTTCTTCAATTCTATGGTACTGCCACCTTACCTTCACAAGAGGTATTTACCAATTCCTAAGCACTTTCATTTCCCGATCAACTATACATGTCGATCCTTCTTTAGAGGACATATTTTATGCTAGTACCAAATTAATCCAAGACATGAATTGTTGGATATCAAATGCACTCTTATGCAGTTGAGATACATGGAGCAAACGGTGTGTGTATGACAGCTTTGACGGTAAGTCCAATCTATAAGCAACGGGTCCAATACGTTTAATTTGAACAAACCAATGTATCTTGATACTAATTTCCCTTTCGTTCCAAACTGTTTCATTTCCTTTTGAGAGCTAACCTTCAGGAATACAAAATTACCACTCAGAACTCAAAAGGCTTTCTCCTCTTATCAGCATAAAAATTTTGCCTACTCTGAGCACTCTCAGTCTATCTTGAACAACCTTCTTTGTCTCTTGTTTCTTTAATGATTTCTCGATCAACAGTAGTTCGATCTTCATAGCTCCACCCAACACAATGGTGATTAATAAGGGTGTCTGTAGAGTCCTTCTTAAGGTCCATTCCAATGCTTATTCGCTATGGAACTAAAAGCTTAATCTCTATTTTTAACCATCACAACTCCAATTGCCTCTAATTACAATCTCATCATAACTAACAAGGTCATTTTACCAAACCCTAAATGTAGTTTCGAAATGGAATCATAGCTACATGTGGTATTTTGGATGCCTCAATGGTTTACATCATTCTGAACCCACCACTCGGTCCACTACATTGATTCTCTTATTCTTATCACACATTATTTGTGATTTCATCTAATTCATCACACAATCCGAAGTTCAAATATCCATTGCACAACAAATCTCCAGTCTTATTTTCACAATCAAAATAGGTGTACCTAACAAACTAAAACTTCAACACTACACTTGTGCGTTTAATCTCCACACTTAGGTCCTGGATTGAAATTCCAAAACATATGTATACTCCAAGTACTTTTCTTAATGTAAAATATCTTCATGGTAATGCTACTTAATGGCCAAAAGCTGCTATACAAATTCATCTTATAACAATCAAGTCTAACATCAAAGTATTTCTCTCCAATAAGTCAAATTTGATATTTTAGTTTTCCAGTCCTCAGTCACTCACTCTTCCGCCCTTAAGATTTAGAAACCTTTCAATGTCGTCCACTTTAGAAAATTCACCCTTTTTACTTCCCCCAACATCACGATTTTCCTAGTATATCTTGTAATAATCCTGAAATAAACTCTCAATAATATTGCAATCCTTATATTTCTATCCCTTCAGTAACATGATCAACTCCATATAAGTCTAACCTTCAATGGCTGGCTCATATTAAACTTTCCGATGCTAGTTACCAGCAATGAGACACTCTAACAATAATTTGAAGTATCACTTGTAATATAAGTCCACAATTTGTTATTGTTATTTCCTTTTTTGTTAAGCAATTAGCCTAAGCTTCACTTTTCCTTGAACGCATTTCTTTTTCTTTTATTCCAATTCTAACCACAGGACAACTTCAACACAATTCTCATTTCAGTAACTGCATTCCAATTAAGTAGTAGTCTACGTCCAAATTTAATAGTCCAAACTCCTATTAAATCCTATGAAACTCCAAGTCACCAATTTATGGCACTCCCACTTTCCCTTTCTCTATTATCTTTCACTTTTTCTTTATACACATATCACCAAGAGTGTATACTTGTGGTTTTCATTCCCTCTAGGTCCTTTGCTCTTATTTTCATCACCATGCATCTTCAAAAAGAAGCTTTTATTTCTTCGAAGAATATGCCACCTTTCATACTACCATCTACTTCCATCAATATAATAATTCATCAAAAGCTTATGCTAATTATATTCATCATGCATTCTTGATCGGTTTCATTTCTTTCAAAATCCTCAGCTCCTTAAATATTTTTCTTCTTAAAATTAACTGAAGCTTATCCTCTTAAAATTACTTTCTTCTGTACAAACGATATTTTCATACAGTTGCTCTCTTCTCCATCTTAATTTGATTTCCAAAACTTGTCATATCTTCGTCTGACTACCTAACAGCCAATCAAAGTTCATCCCTCCTTAGAACATCATTCGTCATCTCTACTATTTATTCAAGCCTAATTATCATTATACAAAGTCTCAACAACATATTTGTACATTTCTTTTGAATTATTCGACACTGAAACATGTAGAATAACTTCTGCATCAATATAGGTACTCTCAATTCTTATGACCAGTATACTAAATCTCCAATGAAAACACTTTAGTTCCTTACAATCCATCAACAAATCGTGACTACTAGCTTCATATCTATCACAAAAGTAATCCATAGACATATTCAAACTTGAATTTCCTTCGTAATTACTTGCCCTTAAAACCCAAGTGTTCGTAGCATCTTAATCTCTAATATGTTCATTCCAACATTGCACGTAACTAGCTTATTATAAAATCCTTTTGCATAAAATCCTTCCTACATGTCCACTTCTCGAGATCAAGATAACACCAAAAATTACAAAACTCTATGTCGTGTCAAATTCTCATCTCATTTAATTCTTAACTCTAAGATCACTTCTAATCCCTCAACTAACTGACCACTTTTCTTGAGAAGTTTCTTTGGTAGAATTTACTTATATACCCTTGTATGCTTCACTGTTCAGAGTCAAGTGAGTTGACTACACATTGACTTTTCTAATAAAAACACTTAAGTTTCTTACAACTCCCCCCAAATCATGATTATTAACTCCACATTTCAAGTTCTCTCGTCCTTTAGTTACTCCTGAACTCATTTCACCTGGAAAATTCATCTTAAATTTATATGCATGCATTGCTTAACTTCCATCCTTTTCATTTTTGGATCAAACTTAATTTCCTTTCTCAAAAGATTCACATATGAATCCATTTGCCAAGATCACATGCAAAAACCGACTTCACATTCAAGCCTATTTCATACATTATTCACCAGAGGGCAACAAAAAAAACTTTACTTCCAAAACCCATCCCACAAACTTTTCGAAATTCAAACTTATCTGGCTCATGCTAATCTTCTCCCATAGTTCTTATCCAAGGGTGTCTAATACATGTGCTCTGATACCATTCTTGTCACGCCCCGGACCTGGGTCGGTAATAAAACTCAAACCCGAATCCGAAACGTGAGTTAAAAGCTTAATAATTAAAAGGAAATTGACACGGATTGAAAAATGAACTTCTCACATTAAAATAATTCATGATTCTTAAACAAATCAAGAATTCTTTACAACCTACAGTAAATAAATGAATAAATTTCTCTACTCTAATCTAATCCGATCTTATCCTGCCTACCCTCTTGAAAGTCTAGTTCGTAAACCTGCATAATAATACAGGGATGAGCTTCAACAGCTCAGTAGGGACATAACCTTATCACAGTAAATTGACAATATTAAATTAAGTGTCATGAAATCATATAGCCAAATATCAAATCATTAATGATAATAATGAATGAATGTAATGCAACCTCTTCGGTTATCCCTGTTAATTTATATAACAAAACACGCGGACCTGCACGTCCCATACCGTGCATTTTACCCTTGCAGAGGTGATTTGAATGTTCTATTATAGGAACTAACCCCCATATGATATCCCAAGTTCATAAACCCCTTTTGCTAGTCATCTTATCTAATTCATTGATCTCCAGCCCAAATCACCCACATCGATAATTCCCGTCGATATCTTATTCTACTGCGCACATCAGGCTCGCCTGGAACTGGTTTCACAATGAATAGATTCAACTACACAAAAGATCCTTTCCAACTACCCTCGTTTCCATACTTCCAATCTGAACACTGAAATTCCAACCACATCAATATGAATGATGCACAAATGATGTCATTTTATCTTTCATATATATCACAGCATATTCTCAACATATTTCATTTCAGCCATAATTTCATAGCCAATAACAAGTAAACACTTAACTAAAGCAATTAGCCAAGTAAAATCCAACCATATAAATCAACCAAAAAGATACAAGAATATTATAGCACTTCATGAAATTTAATAAAATTAATTTCTGTAAAGGTCTGCCTTATTTCCCTTACCTGGATTCCAAAGCTAAAACGAAGATCCACATCAATACCAGAATAGCTAAGCTCCACGTACTTATTCACGTCAATACCCAAATAGTTAAGTTCCACGTATTTGAGGAAGCTCCCTTATCTGTCCTAACACCATATATTTCTTCTACTCTCTCTCTCTCTCTCTCTCTCTCTCTCTCTCTCTCTCTCTCTCTCTCTCTCTCTCTCTCTCTCTCTATATATATATATATATATATATATATATATATATATATATATAAGTAGGTATGCATACGTATATATCATATAGTATGCATACGAACATATCACTATACACACACACATGAGCTGCAGAGCATGCATTGCATGCTAGCTTAAATACCTATGTTGCTGAAAAAATAAATGGAGCTTTGCTCTTAT
Source organism: Crataegus laevigata (assembly GCA_963580275.1). NCBI lineage: Eukaryota > Viridiplantae > Streptophyta > Magnoliopsida > Rosales > Rosaceae > Crataegus > Crataegus laevigata. Next base: position 9,632,613 of record OY756946.1, read on the forward strand.
TTATAGGAACCTAATGGCGGCATAACAGTTGTTCTCCTTTGTTTGTTAGTCATCATCCTACAAACACCAAGTTATGACACCTAACCTACAAACTTTCCACCAAACATGCTAATAATAAGATTAGTGTTCTTTGGTTGGCATGGTGGGTAAACACGACATGGAAAACTTAGCCACTCAATGGATGTCATTTGTCATCACTTCCCTGGTCCAACTGTAAATTCTAATTTCATATGAACTCCTAAATGTAGCTTAAAAATGCCACTAGCTCATAATAATTCCTACTATCTTCAAATAAAGACTTTTTCGATAAATAGTTTCCAAATAATTCTCTTTGGTAATAAATTCTTGAGGTCTCACAACTCCCAAAAGCCTTCGTGCTATATGGAGGTGGGCATGTACATATAAGGCTTAGAGGATCTTTCCCCTGAGCGATGTGGGACTCTACAGTCCACCTCCTTTAAAGGCCCGACGTTCTCATCGGCATACTTTCGGCCAGGGAATGGCTCTGATACCAAATTGTCACATCCCAAATCGATTCCGTCGTATCACGATATTGTCCGCTTTAGGCCCAGCCCGCACGGTTTTGTTTCTGGGAACTCACATAAGAACTTCCCAGTGAGTCACCCATCCTGGGATTGCTCTCGCATGAACTCACTTAACTTCAGAGTTCCGATCAACTCCGAAGCCAGTGAGCTCCCAAAAGGCCTCGTGCTATATAGAGGTAGGCATGTACATATAAGGCTTAGAGGATCTTCTCCCCTAGGCAATGTGGGACTCTACAAGAAACATGGTAGGCCCCATCATCTGAAGGTGAAGCTGTACGACTCATAGTTACACCGAAGAAGAATTTATAACATCAAACTTCGACACTAGCCATGGCTAGTGAAGCTGTCCAACACTGCTTTCGGCAATGAAGCTGGGGGTATAACATATATCTCACTTATCCTTATCACTATGTCCTATGGCCATAGACATCTAATACCCATGTTATGTGGATGTGTTGTATGATAACCCACTAGATATATATATACCAAAAACATATCTCAAAACTCATGCTAAATCTTACTCGTAAATCCATTGAATTCTTACGTGTGAAACCATTAGTTCATAACCTAAATATTTCATTAAACAGTTAATTAAATCATAAATTTTCCAAACCCCAAATGTATATGAATTCGAAAAAACATACTTTAAATCATGCTCAAATTATGAAAACACCATATGCATGCATTCCTAGGATTTATAAAATATTCATTTTGAGAAAGGGTCCATTGACAAGTCTTCCATTGCCTGGGAGCCGCTCAACTAGCGAGAATGGTGCCACTTCCCACGGACATACCTAAACACATATAGAGACCGTTAAGTAAAACTCTACTAAAACGTTAGAATTTAGGAAAACGGATAGCGTATTCGGATTCGGCACATCGAATAACCTAACAAGGGACCTCAGGTTACCCCACCTGCCGCCGCATGAGCCATCACAAGGCGGTGGCTCGGCCATGCGCCACCGCACGCCCCAAGTTGAGTCACCGTAGCCACCATGGACGGCGGCGAAGGCGCGTGGGGCATGACACGCGCTCACGCTCAGGCCCAAAAAGCTGGGTTTGGGTCCCGGTCAAATCTAAGTTTGGGCCTGGGTTCTGGGTAATTGTATTGGGTCGAGAGGTTATGGGCCAAAGATTTGGGCTTGGATTTAGGCCCAAGGGATTGGGCCTGGGTTATAATTAAATAGGCTGGGCCTAATTCATTGGCTTGGGTTAGGGGGAATCTGGGCCTAAATTAAGTGTGGGTCGAGTCGAATATAGGTTAACGGTCGGATTCCAAACAGAATATACCTTCCGTTCAAGATTCTATTAAAGTTAACATAATCTCAACCTCAGTCGTTAAAGTTAACGGGGACCGTCGCCTTCGCCGAAATCTGCAAATTCAAGCCCCGAGCTCAATATCATCGATTTTAACACCAAAATTTGTGTAAACAGGTCCTAAACATCACCATAAACTCACTTAAAACTGTTCTAGGAGGAAATGAGGTCGAATCTACCTCAGATTTGATGAGTTTTGCTCGGAAGAGTTCGTCGAAATTTGGAAATGGAAAACAGGATGCATGCAGGGATTAGAACCACGAATTCAAGCTCAGGCTTCATCTCAGATTGACTACAACCAACACCAACCAAGGGAGTAGTTTAATCATACCTGAGATGGCAATTCAAGAGAGCTCAAGCTTTCGGTGTCAATGGCAGAGTACGTAGAGATGCACCGATGCCCCATGTAACCTTGCAGGTAGGTTCTCTAGGTCCTAAAGGTCCAAGGTTTAGGATTTTGGGAATTGGTTTGGTCGGTTTCGAAAGGAACAGTGGTGGTTCCTTCTCGGAGACAGAGATAATGTGAGCTGAGAGAGAGTAGGAATGAGTTAGGGAAATAGGAGAGAGAAAGTGTTAATTCACATGTTGGGGGAAAGAAAAAAAGGGAAGAGAATGTGGGTCAGGTTTTGGGCCTACAATCCCACACCTAACGCTTTGGGCCTGAGCTAATGGCAAACATGTAATTTACTGTTATTTTGAGAATGAGCTGTGACGATTTATTTCCTACATTTAAATTACTAAACCATTTCTGGTTTGAATGAATTTTTGTAAAGGTGATCTTCAAATGAAAATTAAGAATTTGAACGCTTTTAATTATGAAATTTATACGGTAAAAATACATTATTCACAACAGGTGAAATATGTGCTTCCCCAATGAAGAGGTACAATTATTATTATTATTTTTAAATTTGCTCAATGAAAAAACTCATTCATTGCAATTTGGGGATGTAAGTATTATGCAGAATCTTGCAATTTCATTTCTCTTATGGCCATTTGAAAATCATTTGTTTTCAGTTTTTATAAATTGAAAATCGGTTTTAAAAAAAAAGGAAAATAATTTGATAATTACTCTTAAGTTTTTAGTTTTCATAAGTGAAATCACTTTGTTTATCTTTTCAAATTATTTTTCTTTAATTTTTACTCTTTAATTCTTACTTTTTATTTTTAAATAATAAAAGTTTTAACAAAAAATAAAGTTTATTTTGCCGAAAAAAAAAATTATTAAACGGACTCTCGATAAACAAATGCAGGAGAACAATACACTTACCTTCAGTTCCAAACTCTACCGACACTAAAGCCAAATAAAGCAAAAGGAACACCAGGTCCCGAGAAGTCGGGCCCAGCGGGACAGAGTCAAAGAGTACTCGCACCTTTGCGTACGCATATTTCTAAGAAACTGTGAGTTGTGGGCGTTTCGAAACCGACAGCGCAGAGATAGCAGAGCCATGGAAGCGCAGACGATGAAGAAGAAGCTGGCGGTGGCGGTGGCACTTGTTCTCTTCACGATCTTGATCTCCGGCGTCGGAGCCTGGACTGGTGAAATCCACGGCAGAGTTGTTTGCGATGTCTGTGGCGACTCCGCCGTCGGGCCCGAAGATCATGTTCTAGAAGGTCATCTTCTTTCTATCTTTTGCTCAACCCGGCGATTACCCATTTATTTATTTTTATGATTATTTGTTATTTGTGAAAATTCCGTGCTGGGTTTTTATCTTTGGCTTATGATTTGTATGGGTTGGTAGTTTTTTTAATCATTTCTCGTGCATCTGTTTTGAGTAATTGGGCCGTAATCTTTATGGGTTGGTGACGATCATAAAATGGTTCATTTTTTCCAATTGATGTTTTTAGGATGCGTTTTGCCAGCTTGTTTGAGAGCGTAATCAGATTATGGTGACATGATTTGTCTGAGAATTTGAAAAATTGAAAATTGCTCGGTATTGTTGTTTGATTAATTTGCCCAATCTGATTTTTATAGTTGTATGGCTCTGCATTGCTTTTTGTTTGTAATGGTTTTTGTTTGAGCGATATTATTGACGGGTTTGGAATACTTTTCGCGTCAAAGATACGAAGATGTATAAGAACCTAGTCCTTAGAACGATAGCAAATCTTTAAACTAAACTTAAGTCACGCAGGTAGACCAATGATTTATGTCCTTGTACTGCACACAGTCTTTTCATATTCCAATTTGAATTTGTCGCCTGATGGCATGTTTACTTACTAGAAATGGGAATAAAAGGGATGGTATCATTCTCATTCTTGACATATCATGTGTTTACTAACACACAAAGTAGGTGGATCGCGTCGTTGAAATTATGTATTCCATCACCAATTTCAACCAGGTCTTATATCGTTCCAATATCGCTTCCATACCATTCTTATACTTGAACAATTTGATTTCTATGCATTTGTACTTCATCAAGAATACCGTGTGATAATCAAGACGCGGTGATTCATGTACTTGAAAAAGGAATAAAAATTGCCTAGAAATCCAAAATTGCATTTAACATTTGCTAAATAGGTAGGACGACCATGATATTTGAATTTTTATTGGGATGGGCGAATTGCTATCAAGGTGTGGAGCAGATACCCAATCATTTTGCTCAGTTGGAAACATGTTATAGTTTTGCTTATCTTTAGTGAAAAATATTGTGGTTGAAAATTTTCAGTGGCAATCTGATAGAAAATGTTTTGACATCCTGGTACATGGATTCTAGGTTCCATTTCCAATGGTCAAACATGAGATTTAAGCGATTTTTGGGGACCTCTCTACCTTTCTACATAGAAACTTTGCTCAATTGGTCGTCCAATTAGTAGAAAAAACTTGACATAACTGCTATTTCATCATGTTCATGCATGCATTTTACACTTGATCTTGAGGTTGATCTTGTTGGATGAAGTTCGACCCTTTAAAGCATTAGGACATCCTCACAAACACAACTTACAAGTCGGGTTTTCTCTTTTCATGACTCTGATACAGTTTATATTTTAGAAAACAACTTTTAATCTATAAACCATGAAAACAAGATGTAGTTTATTCGTCGCAATGTGCTTTTCTAAAACCATTTTGTCTGGTGATGAAGTTAAAATGGTATAGTGGGCGTTTAAGCTTTTAACCGCCATATAGGGTGCATTTACAATGTAGAAGGGTGAAGTGAATAATTTTGAGCTTTGATTCATTACGGTGCAGGTGCTGAGGTAGCTGTACTGTGCATTACGAAATCAGGGGAAGTTCTAAATTACCAGGCATTCACGAATGATAAGGGTGTATATACGGTGGCGGAGACAATGCCCGAGAGTGACAGGTGGGATGCATGCCTGGCACGACCTATCAGCAGCTTCCATGAGCACTGCACTCATCTCGGGGGTGGTAGCTCAGGCGTAAAGTTCACTTACAGTCACCCATCCGGCTATTCTCACACCGTTAAAACTTTCGTCTATCGACCAGCAATTGTACCGGCATACTGCATTTGAGAATTCTAGGATCGATGTGCATCTTTATTCCGTAGTTGCAGTATGATCTTTGCTTCAACTGAAAGGAAGGGGGTAAGAGATTATGTAATTATTAGAGGGCTTGTGTGAGGTTAATGGTGTCATGTAGTTTGTGCTAAACATCGTTCGATGCACTTTGCTGTTGGAAATTAGCTTTCTTCGATCCGAGTTAAGCATCTCGCCAGTCATGACACTCTTGGAGGAACTCCGATCGATTGTAAGTTGTAACAGGTTTCGTGTTGATCAAGTCATCGGCCGGATGCAAAATTCTAGAGATTTAGAAAAAGGAATACAAACGATATGTATCGAGAATGCAGCTTTCATCCTCCCATTGTTAGAGTCATTTACATTTTATGATTGCCCCGGCCTAAGCCTGGTACATTTCTTCATCCAAGCATTCAATCATTAGGCTCAAGTCCACCCATCAAGGCCTGGTTATTCGGCGGGATTGAAAATTGTATGGAAGATTGTGTCGCACAAAATTAATCTATTTACCAAATTGTGAAAAGAAGCTTTCCAACCCATCTGATATTCAAATTGAAAATTTTGAGTGATAAGAGAACAATTCATCAGTTGTACAATGGAAAACATAGCATTAGAACACATCCAACAGGGGAAAAAAAATTTACATCAAACCTTCATTAACTGTGAATGGAATACTAACAACAAAAAATTTCTTTGTTTTGAAATCATGGCCAAGGATTTTCAAACTTATGATCATTAAGCAGGGGATCATTTGGAAGAGGAAGGAGCAGTCGTCATTCCTTCTAAGTCTCATAAGTTGTGCCCATTGCCAGTGGCGGAGCCAAGATTCTGAATGAGGAAAGGCCTTTCACAAATATATAACATGTTGACATATGCAATTTGTGTAATCCTCACAAAACTGAAAAAAAATCTCTTAAATTCAATACTAAGAAGAAAAAAATGTAAAAACCGAGGCAACCAAGTAAGAGGTAGGTTGTGGAAGGCTAAAGAAAATACAAAGAAGTAGAAAAAGAAGGAAAAGGGGGAGAGGTCTGCAAATAAAGAAGGTGGGTTGCTTTAGAAAATTATAGGTTGTATATTACTGTTAGGTGAGAGAATCGAACCAAAAGTAGGGTTGCTTTTTTCATTTAAAATTGCACATCTCTTTTAAAAACTTCCTTGCCAAACTTATCGTTTCATTAAACAGCCGAAAAGATTTAAAATCTAACAACTTAACGACGTCGTTTGCTTCATCTTCTTCCATGAGGTTCACACCTCGACTGAAGTCAGGATGGGCCTGGGACTACCCTAGTCCCTTGGTGGCTCCGCCCCTGCCCATTGCAGTAAGTGTCCCTGAAGCAGCAAATAATTATGTAAGAAAAAAAAATCGTAAAAGACCATTTAAATCAATTTTCAAAATACAAACATCTAAGAAGCTTAAACCTAAATCAAATGTCACTATTCGATAAAAATAAACTCAATATTTACTAAATGAATGTAGACCTTGTATTGCATAATATGCCTACTTCATATAATTGCTAATAAAAGGAACAATTCCTAATCTATATGGATATTAAAATGAACATCAATTCCATAGTGTGTCCATTGCTTTCATTCTCAAGCGCGCAATACAAATAAAACAACAAAGGATTCAACTCTTAAGTGAACTAATCAATGTCGTTATACATTTACTAATTGGTATAACTCCAAAAAGCGGAACTGTCTTCAACATTTTTCTCAATTCTCTATACAACCAATCATAACAAAAGAAGGAAGAGGATGATGCTTGCTTCTTGTTGATCACATGTGTGACGTGAATACTACTTACGTCATCCATGACCAGAGCATCGAATGTAGTTTCTCCATTCTCATCTGAACGTCCACCAGGGCCAACTGTCCCAATAACATCATATATTATTATTTCTTATAGTACCTATCAAACCCATCAAGATTCCAAATGAGAAATCACAAAATTAATTACATAATTCAGGAGAAGGTTTTAGCATACAAAGAAAACAAAACTGACTTTCGGTTATGATCCTTTAAAAACTCAATTCATTATGATCACATCATTTAAAAACTCAATTCATACATACATTCTAATATCATTTGAGGTTTCCACTCTCATAAGTGATACTGAAATAAGCTACGTACTACGATTGCCATTGGTAAGAAACTATTTGTCCTAGTTTTCCAAGCACACCAAGAACTAAGATCCTAACAATTAGACCATGGTTGGTAATTCATTAATTCATTTATATCATAAATTTCACGACTAAGCCAAGAAGCAACAATTTATTTGCCATCTTCATTTTCTATACCATGAACTTTAGAATCAAAAAATTGTCTTTCTCCCTGCCTAACTAATTCCAATGCACACAAAGACTGACTAACCAATCAATTCACATAGATAATGCAAAAATCAATTTCCTAGTAACATTGTTCTTATATGAAGATAAAATCAACTAAATCCAACAATCCAAGAACTACCTCTACCTGTACCATCACATCTGAGTTCCTCGCAAGTCGAGCAACTCTCAACGACGCCATCCACGACGGAGAACCCATTATCCACAGCCCGCCATGATGCTCTGGCAGCCTTTACGAAGGGCCATATGCTCACCACTACAGGGTACTGCCCTGAATTCGAAGCTTCGTGGCCTATGACCTGATAACCCATCAATAAAAATACGATCTTTAATAAAATAATGCCACCCAATCGTGCATGTAATGAAAGAACCAACTTTTTCCTCTTTAAATCAGAAAAATTAAAATAAAATTATGCTCAATTTCTAAGTTTCCTTGCTTTTTTTTTGTTTAGGAAACAAACAAAAAGTTGGAAAATGATGAGATGCAGAGAGACGGACGGATTGGATAAAAGAGGAGTCGGAAGCGGGATCGCCAGTTCTCTGTAAATTCGCCGAAAACGGAGCAATTAGGGTTTGAAGCAAAAACCACAAATTCGAAGCAGATCTTGGCATGCAATAGGTGTAGAAAGTACCTGAGGACATGAAGAGCCGTTTTAGACCAACGGAATCGTCGAAATCGTCAATGGCCGCAACTGTGTATCTAGTGAGTCAGGGAGAGAAGAGTGAGGAAGAAGAGATAGAAGGGAGAAGGAAGAATTTGAGGAGAACATTTTGTTTTGGTTGGTTTGAGGTTTGAGAGTTTTCAAAAGTCGCAGAGAGGAGCTCAGGTGTGATTTGAGAGAGCTTAGAACTGTGTAAACAGAAGCAGCAACTACATATTTGAAGGCGAAAAAGGAGGAAAAGAAATAGAAAAAATAGAGTCCTTATATATTTTCTCAGACAATGGCAAACATGCAATAACAAAAATTAAATAGGGGCAAAATTGTCAGTGCATTGTGCTTATGAACAGTGATTCAATGTGTTTTCAATTTTAGTATAGATTGAATTTTATTCTCTAAACTCAAAAAATTTAAATTTTTCTTTCATGGTCCGACACTACATATTCTACAAAGAATAATGCTTGGTTGCTCAAGAATAGGTAAAACTCCTTAAGAAATCTTTATTGGTTTGACCACCTATTTTTATCTTAGAATCAGAGAAAAAAAAAAAAAGGGTCAGACCTCCTGTGGAATGATTCAAAATTCTTTATGTTCGAGTTATAAAGCTTTGTGCTTATGATGAACCGTTCATATTATAAGTTGCTTTATAAAAATTATCTCTACAAAAAATGAATTAAAACTAAGGTCGTTTAGTCAATCTATTGTAGCAAATACACAGAGTCAGTAATACTTTTACCAATTTCGTTCATTTATTTTGATATAATTCAATAACTAAGCAATTTTAGTTTTAATTAATTTTATGCATATGTGATCTTTATAGAGTGATTTATAATTTAAAAGGTTTCGATCATGTACACAAAGTTCTATAAATCAACAATGAACAGTTTTGAGTATGAGCTCTTACTCGTCTTTTGAGTAGCCAAGTATTGTTCTTCTACAAATATAACACTACTACTAATCAAATAGCATTTTTAAATCACATGATATGACAAGTGATGTATAATTTAATCAAAAATTCTGTTTCATTATGTTTGATATCAATGAAGTACGTCGCATGGTACGTTATTAAATGTAGTACAAAAATATAGTGAATGAATCGAATTCATTGATCATACGAATCCAATTAAACCCTATAACTAAATAAACAACTTTTATTTCTTAATGTACAAAATAAAAATAACAACTGTAGCAGTCAATGCCCGTTTCTTGGCTTCCAATTTTCGAATCTCTGCACTTAAATTGCCAGATAACCTACCACCTCCACCGTAGAAAAACTAACCGTTGTCGGCTAACGTACACATCCAACGGTCAAAACACCAGCCCGATAAAACAAAGCCCGTTTAGGCTCTCAGTTTGGTTACACGTTTTCCAACCCGACTTTTCAATCATCAGAGCCAGAAAATCTCCACCGTCCAACGGTATTCTTCAAGCCACGTGTCCTCCGCCTCCCGCTATATAAACCCCCAACCCTTATGCTTAAACCCATAATTCACACAGTCGCCTCACGATTCTCAAAACCCTCACAGAATTCCTCTCTCTCTCTCTCTCTCTCTCTCTCTCTAAAAGTCTTTGTTTGAGTTCTCTCTTTCTCTCTCTGCAATGGCTCGATTCAGCGGCGTCGTTATGGTGATAATGGCTTCTCTCCTGCTGGCCTCGACCGGGGCGCAATCCTCCCCTGCATCGTCACCAGCCAAGTCTCCTGCACTTTCTCCCAAAAAATCTCCCGCCGCCCCTTCTCCGTCGAGCACTCCGCCTACGGCCGCTCCTTCTCCATCAACCACTTCACCATCGGCTTCTCCTTCCACACCTCCCGTCGCCGACTCTCCACCTTCTCCCCCATCGTCGTCTCCGGCGGCGGCGACTGTTCCCTCTTCAGTTTCTGGATCTCCCTCCCAGGCTCCCGCTCCTGCTAACGGTGCCGTTTTGAATCGGTTCTCCGCCGCCGGGGCTCTAGCTGTTGGAGTTTTCGCTGCAGTCATTGTTATGTAGAGTGTGGGTGTTTATGGGCTTTGAATTTCCATTTATTATTGTACTAAATTCATTTATTCATTTATATTTCACAATTTATAATTTGTAGCGCTGTTATATGGGAATAAAGATACATTTTTTCGATTATAATTTCCGTGTGTTATCACCAAATTAGCCCTACATTCATGATTCATACAAGTACCTATGTTACTGTCTTTCCGTCTTTTAAAAAAGGTAGATAATCGTAACTTACTGCTAGTTATCTTCTTTTTAAGAAAAAAAAATGTACCTATGTTATTGGAATTTGGACATGGTTACGAGTTCTTGCCCAGAGATCCTGAAGGGTTGGCTAATAGTTTTTTTATCTTCTTGATTTTAGTGATAGGGTACGCTAGAATTCCAACCCTACTCGTTCTGTTTTCGGCCATATGAGACGACGAAATTGGTGTGTTCGAGGAACTTCTTGAGCCTAATCGAACCTGCATGCTAATTTCAAATTGGAACCATGTACATTGTGAATTGAGGCCGATAAGAACCAATCTTATGCCGCCCAGTTTGGTTGTGCTAGGGAGTTTTTGCCGCTATCTTTGCCCCAAAAAACGCTTAAGCACATCCTAAAACTAGCTTTTTTAAAAAAATTGGTAAGAAATGACTGAATAAAAGTAGCCCCTTTCCCTTAGAATTTATAAAAATAAAAAAAATACAACAAAAACAAGAAACGAACATAAACAATAGACATAGAAAATACAATATAAACTAATGAAAATATGTAAAATACGTCGACAAACATAAACAATAGACATAGTCACATACCCTAACTTAAACCCCTACACTAAGCCCTAGTTTGGGAGTGAGGTGTTTTAAAAAAAAGCACCCATGAAAAAAAACTGTAAGAGTTTTAGGTGTTTGGTAAACTAAAAAAAAAGGGCTTATTTTGGAAGCTGTTGTGAGAATAAGCTGAAATCAAAAGAAAAAGCTGAAGCAGCTATTTGTAGCTTTGGGAAATTGGCTTTTTTTCAAAGCACACGGAGCTATAGTGCTCCTTTAATAAAAAGACCCACTATCAGACTGCTTTTTTTTCCAAAAGCACTTTTACAAAAATGTTTACCAAACACTCAGCTGATTTATTTCACAGCCGCTTATTCTCACAGCACAGCCACTTATTCTCACAACAGCTTTTTTTCAAAGCACAGCAATACCAAACCAGCCCTAAGTGAAACATGTGAAGCGCTGAGTCTTCTCACAATTGAATTACTGCTTTTGTTATTTTTTTTTTCTTTTCAAATCTCACTTGGGCTTGCTCTAAAAAATCTCACTTGGGCTATAGCCTTAGACCATCTCCAAATGAAATATCAAATCCTAAGTAGAATGTCATGTAATCAAATTTGAAGGTAGGAGCAAGTTTCAATCGATATGTCAATCCTATATGGATTGACATATGAGTTTTCATATGTCAAATTTGATATATGAGAAAAGATGATGTCAAATAATTTTTAATTATTTTATTGTGTGGGTTCCATTAATGCACCAATTATAGATATTGAAAATTTATTTTAATTTATTTAGTTTTAAAATAGATCCCACAAATATCATTTATAAAAAATAAAAAATAAATAAAAACATATTGGTTGGAAATATCGGTTGGAAAAAGAGAAAATCTGACATTGTCATGTCAACCATCAAATTAACATTTGACATTTATCTTTTGACATCTTCTTTGAAGATGCTCTTAATTACCTCAAATAGATATATCTGCTTAATTGTAAAAACCGTTCATTTTAATTTTACATAAATCAAACAAATTAAAAATTATTTAACCATTTATTTTTTTATATACAATAAAATTACAATTTTGTTACGATAAAAAAAATTATAATCTTAGCCAACATGCCCTATCTCCAATTTTCCACTCTGGCACTTGAAATTAAAAAAAAAATTTGTTAAAAAACAAGATAATTGATGGCAAGTCACGGTTATTCACCTATTCTTTGTTTGGAGAGGCTATATGAAATTTCACTTTGCCCGTAATTATAGTTAAACAAACTCATCAGCTCGACCGTGGTTGGCACTTGAAATTGAAAGAAAGGATCCGTTTGCTTTAATAAAACAATCTGGGAGTGCCAGAAAAGAAAAGAAAAGAAAAAAGATTTCAAAGGGAAAAAGAAAAGTCCGACAAAAATAAAGTAAAAAGAAAAAAAGAAGCAAATCTGCCAGATAACCTACCATCTGCACCGTCGGAAAATGAACCGTTACACGCTGTTAACCTACCATCTGCACCTAGCCCAGTCCACTATACAAACCGTGTTTCGCCTCTGAGTTGGTCACACGTTCTCTTAACCGACTTTCAATCATCACAGCAAGTAAATCTCCACCGTCCAACGGTATTCTACACGCCACGCGTCTCCTCCCCCTCACTCTATATAAACCCCCGATCTCCTCTCCTTAAATCCCATCAGCAACTCGCCTCTCAATTCTTAAACCCTCACTAGATTCCTCTCTCTTTCTCTCTCTAAATCTCTGTTCAAGTTTCTCTCTCTACAAATGGCTCGATTCTGCGGCGTCGTTTTGGTCCTAATGTCTTCCCTCTTGCTGGCCTCGACGGGGGCGCAATCCCCTGCATCATCTCCGGCCAAGTCTCCTGCGCTTTCTCCCAAACAAGCTCCCGCCGCTCCTTCTCCATCGAGCACTCCACCTACGGCCGCCGCTCCTTCTCCATTGAGCACTGCACCATCGGCTTCGCCTTCCTCATCTCCCATCGCCGACTCCCCACCTTCTCCCTCATCTTCGTCCCCGGCGACTGTTCCCTCTTCAGTTTCTGGATCTCCGTCCGAGGCTCCGGTTCCTGGCAATGATGCCGTTTTGAATCGGTTCTCCGCCGCCGGAGCTCTAGCCGTTGGGGTTTTCGCTGCAGTCATTGTTATGTAGAGTGGGGGTCTTTAAGACTTTTGGTTGTCAATTTATTATTTTGTGTGGATTCATTTATTCATTTATATTTCTTAGTTTTAAATTTGTAACACTCTTATATGGAATACGAAGAGACATTTTTCAGTCAATTATCATTTGAATATGTGGTTTTACCAAATTAGCCTAGAATTCTTGAAGAATTTCAATTTGGTTTTGTGGCCTTCAAAAGCTAACTCGTTGGCTTTTTTCTTTTTTTTGGAAAGAGACCTAACTCGTTGGCTTTTGGCACCAGCTGTTGTCACCTCTGTAATTGGCTAAGTGGACACTGGGTATGAGTGGCTGTTTGGAGCTTTTCAAAAAAGTGCTTTCACATAATAAAGAAAGAACGTTTATGAAGGGGAAATTAGAGTAATGGTCCTCAATTTTAATTCAGATGGAGCAATAGTTCATTAACTTCAACTTAATTAGGATCAACTTTAACCCAAATGTAGTAATGGTCATTCCATCATAACTCATTTTTACGAAATTCTGACGGAGTTAACGAAAATTACTATAACGGCACGATTTGATAAGTTTAGAGATCAATGGTCATTGATTTTCAATTGACAAATTATTGCTCTAATTGAATTAAAGTTGCTATAATTTTCTTGTTTATGAATTATGAAGACATTCGAAACAAAAAGTTTCTTATGTTGTAAAAGCACTTAGAAGCATCTCTCTTTAGCCAAAGTGCTTTTTCGATGCCCTAAGTTATGAATTTGGATTCTCTCCATTTCTTGGCCGAAGGCAATTTAACTCTAAAACTGGCAATCCAAGAATAAATCTTGCTTTAAACTTATTGTATATAGCACGTGTATACCCATTTTTCAATAGGCCTATTATTTTTTGGCAACTGAAAATTGTAGAATCATTAGAACAGTCAAATTGCCAAATTTGAAACATCTTTTTACCATAAGAAGAAGAAAAATACCAAATAACTTAGAGCTCAAAGTATTATAAAAAGGATAATGCTATTTTAATTATGCGGGGATGAACTTATTCTGCCACTTGCAAATAATGTATTTTTATTATAAAAATTTCATGATTAGAACCGTTCAATCTGTTAGTCATCCAAATTGGATATCGTTTAGTCATCTAAATATATCAAATAAATCAACGTTCATTATGAATATGTTATTTGATACCTACATTGTTGATTTATTTGATATATTTTAATGACTAAGCGATCTCTTATTCGAATGATATTTTGAAAGTTTATTTTTACATGAAGATTAAGAGTTGTACTGTTTCAATTAAGAATTTTTTATGATGAAGATACAATAGTTGCAAGTAAAGGAATGAGCTCCTCCCCAAAGAGAGAATGCTAATATTATCCTTATAAAGAGAGCTAAGAAGACTCAAAAGGAAGACTTTCTATGAACTCTCTTCTATCTCATATTTTTTTGTACGATATTTCATAATATTAACAAAAAAAATTAACGTCAAACTGTGAAGTGATGTAAACTTATACAATATCACACTTTAAAACAGTCTTCCTGTCATTTCTCCCTTATAAAAATCAGTCGCTACAAAATTCGAATCTAAAACCACATAAGTTGAATAATAATACTAAACCATTATCAATTAGCCAACTTCTAGTTTATCTAGTTGAATAATAATACTAAAACAGTGAAGCTTTTCAAAATGCCAAAATTGTCCCTTTGTTTCTTTCACAATCAAAACCCCAAAAATTAAAAAAAAAAAAGAAAAAGAGGACAAAGTGGTAAAAAAAAAACCATAACTGAAAGAAAGAGCATCAAAACAGAAGAGTAAGCTAGATGAGGAATGAGAACCACAGAAGTGGGATTCAAATCACCCACCACGTTCTGCGAACTACCAACCAGATCAAAGCAGGCACCTTGATTTCAATCCTATTCATTCGCATCCTTCCTCCTCACTCCCAACACCGTTTTCACTCCTTCTCTCGCTCTCTCTAAAATCTAAAATTAATTTACGGTGTGTTTCTGAATGCAAGGAAGAGGAATTCTCGGAATTTTGTTTTGCGCGGGCAAAGTGTGGGCTTTGAGAGTGAGCCAAAACTATCTAGCGATTCGATGGAACCGGAGAAGGAATTTCCAGGGTTGAACCTGTTAGACAAATAGGAAAGTAATTAGATTTAAATTGTAATTATATTCCTAACTTGTAGGAGGAATCCTTGCTACTCAAGGATTGTATCTGTATATATACACTTTCACGTTTTCAATAAAATACAATTCAGCCATATATTTTTTTTTCTACATGGTATACAGAGCAGATTAAAACCCTAGCCCTAATTTTTTTTCCTTTTTTTTTTTTCCGGCAGCTCTCTTTGCCGTTAACTATGGCTGACTCCTCTTCCTCTGATGGTCCATTTTCCATTCACCATTCGGACCATCCCAACCTTGTCCTTGTCTCCAAAAAATTAAATGGTGATAACTACACCTCTTGGGCCCGTGGCATGCAGCTTTCCTTGAGCGTTAAGAATAAACTTGGCTTCATCACCGGTGCTGTCCAGGAGCCTTCCTCCGACGACTCTGATGCTCATGCAGTCTGGCGTCGTTGCAATGACATGATTTTATCTTGGATTCTTCATTCCTTGGAACCTGATCTCCAAGAATCTGTGCTTCTTTCCACCTCTGTCAAGGACGTGTGGGACGATCTTCGCGAACGTTTTTCTCAGAGCAACGCTCCTCGCATATTCCAACCCAACCGGGATCTTGCTACAATTTCTCAAGGCTCTTCTTCTGTCTCTGCCTATTTTACTCATCTCAAATCTCTTTGGGATGAACTTGCTTCTTATAATGATGCTTGCATGTGCTCTTGTGGCACCAAATCTGAACGCATGTGCTCTTGTGGCACCAAATCTGAACGCCAACAACTTATGCAGTTTCTTATGGGCCTTCATGATTCCTTCTATGCTGTTCGTGACCAGATTCTCTTGATGAATCCTTTACCCACTGTTCGTCAAGCGTGTTCGTCTGTTTCCCAAGCCGAGAAGCAGCGTTCCTTGGGCTTTGTCCGTTCCGCTGAACCTCCCGCTGCCATGGCTGTGCGCAGCTCTTCCCATTTCGACAAGCCTCCACTTCACTGCACATACTGTGATTATGATTTTCACACTCGAGAGACCTGCCATAAGCTTCATGGATACCCCATTGACCATGGCTGTGCGCAGCTCTTCCCGTTCCGACAAGCCTCCACTTCACTACACATACTGTGATTATGATTTTCACACTCGAGAGACCTGCCATAAGATTCATGGATACCCCATTGACCACCTTCTTCATGGGCAGCTATGGCGCCCACCCCATCGTGCATCCTCATCTCGGCCCAGGACCACACAGTCTTCTGCTCACAGTTCTCGACCCTCCAACAACTCTCGGTCCTCTTCCAGCACCTCTTCTTAACGCCCATTGCCCTCTGCCCATCTTGTCCACAGCTCTCCCACCCTACACGACCTGTAGCAAGCCGTGCCTAACCTGTCCACTGATCAGTACACTCGTCTTCTTGCTACTCTTGACGGTTCCGCCGCTCCGTCGTCGTTTTCTCCTCAAGCTCATGCCCTGTCTAGTGATGACTTCACCCAAGATTTGTTGCCCATTGCTCCATGTTAAGGTCAATGGATTCTTGACAGTGGCACCACGGATCATATCACTTCCTCCTCTTCCAATTTGGTTAATGCTTCTGCTTCTCTATTGCGACCTGTTTCCTTACCTAGTGGTGCCACGGCTCCAAAATTAAGGTGTTGAGCGGAGGCGGGCAAATTGGTAAGGTAAAGTTTCTCGGGAAACTCGGGATGCATTTTGCCTAGGTAGTTTATATCGCTCTCCACCTAAATTTGATTTCTGATTTCCGTAAATTAGTATATATTATAATAGAACAGGAACTTTAAGGGGAGACATTTCTATTTAAAAAAAAAAATAAGGACACGCTCCTTATCGTTAGATAAAACACAGGTCACACAATCTCACCATCTCCTTAAAGGCTTCCTATAATAGAATATAGCTCGAAATATAATTAAAAAACTGAAACATTCCGGATTCAGTTCTCACGATCCAGTTTTTCGGATTCATATTTCAGATCCAAGACTTTGAAGAAAACATGTTTATAAACTTTAGCCACAAAATTTGATTAATATGACAAAGTTTTTATAAAATTAAACAAAAATAACCCTAAAAAACATGGATCATCAACTTCACAGCCCGCGCTTCACGCCGTGCACCTGCATCAGGCGTGATATGCGACATGACAAGTGTCCAATCATGTCTAACTTCCATGGGTGGGCCCATCATAGATCTCCCAATATCTGGAGATATTTTTTGAATGCGACCGTCAGAGTGGTACATCATATATCACTATATAAATAATGAGATATGTGTTTTTAAATGTGAATAACTTAAGAAATAAAATTTTCCATCATTTACATAAAAATACGTGATATCCTATTCGAATTTCGTCACCAAAAAAATTTCCAATATCTCACCAAACGAAAGGTGCTGATTGGTAAAGGGTTGCCCCTCCCTTTTTCGCATTGGCAGCCAATTTTAACTGTTTAAAGGCTGACCTACAACATATATGGCCCACATTGATAACAACCAGATCCACGATTCAATTGCGCTCACGTGCATGCATAATCCTGACCCTTTTATATTTGTCTAATTTATATCATTCGAGTACAAAATATTGCATAAGAGTACAAAATATACTACTATGGCATCCCTATTTACCAATTTATTATTGCATAAGAGTACAAAATATTGCAAAGTAACTTCTATTCAACGTTGTCCAACACAATAGTAAAATAAATGGTCTCTTAACATTGTATTTCTAAGTCTAATCCTAAAGTAAACCAAAAAAAAAAAAAGTGCAAGAGCACGTGTAGAAAGATTAGATAATTTGGTGTGTATTTGTCACCAAAAAAAAAATTATTTGCATGGTTGGGCTTACTACTTCTCAATAGAAGGTAAAAAAAAAACAAAACACATGTTGAAGGTATATATTAAAAAGATAGAAGGAAAAATGGATGTTGGCCTCTCACAAATTCAAAAACTTCGAAATGGCCCTCACATGCACAAAATATAAGTAAGCACCTAAGAAATAAGGAAACAAATAAAGCAACACATTTTCAGGGGTTGATAAAAAAATGCCTCTTGCACATGTAATACATTAAAAATATATCTTCACAATTACAATGAAAAATAATTATTTCGATACATCTTTGGCAACGAGATTCTATTTATTTTCAGTAATCAATTCAGAATTAAAATAATACGTAAATTAACACATCCGCGCTCATGATGCAAAAATGTTTCTCATATGCGTGTGAGTGCATGCGGAGAGGCTAGTGGTCCATTAATGTGGAGTTCGGATCCTTTTTGTGAAAATTCTGAAAATCTGTGAATTGTGTCCGTTAATTGTACATCGTGTAATAAAAAATTATTTTAAATATTTTTTTAAAATAAACATTAAAAATACTTAATAAAAACTAATTATACGATTTAAGATAAATGAATACAATTCACGAATTTTTAAAATTCTCACTAAAATGATCTAGAGAGGATCTTCTCTGATTAATGTGAGTACTCGTGGATTTACTGTGGGCCCGGGCGCTGAGGTGTCAAGAAATGGGAGGACCTCTGGACGTGGCCAGCAGCCATGTAATCTATTAACTATATGTGGGCCCCGGCGCTGAGGTGTCAAGAAATGGGAGGACCTCTGGACGTGGCCTGCAGCCACGTAATCTATTAACTATATACATTATGCACCCCAAAATGTCGAAAATCCCCCCCCCCTCCCCCAAAACAACCACACATGAAAGGCAACTTTCCACTACAAGTCTACAAAGCGAGATACGAAGAAGGGGGTAAAATTGTCCATGGGACAAATTAACGCCCAAAGGAAAACCGTTGGAAGACTCCAAGGAAAACTGAAAAAGCATTTGAGTTGTCTGCGTTCGATAGACAGACGCAGAATAAGATCGAACTCAAAGCTCCCAGAGAAAAAATGATAGAATGGCTGACGAGGTTGAGAGCTGCATTTGGCGCCTCGTTCGTCTGGCTCGTTTGCTTGATTTACTTCACCCAGGTTCTCTCTCTCTCTCTCTCTCTCTCTCTCTCTCTAGAATTATATCTTTTTTTGTTGATCCTGGTGTACTTTGAATCTCGCTGTTTAATTAATTTCTTTATTTTTGAGGAAATTAATTTTCTGGGGCGTTGCGGAATGAGGTTTTTTTGGGTTTCTAGGAGGTGGAGATTGGGATTCTAAGGTTTTGGGTTGCTGGGTTTTGTGTTTTTATTGATTTGGGTGATTTTTGAGAGAGATCTGTATTTGAAAGTGTCCTTATGCAGAAGTTTGGAATGATATTAGGAGGCATGTGAAATTTTTGATCTTTCAAAGTATCGGAATTGAACACGATTGATGTGAAATTGTTTCTTGGATGTTGGTTTTAAGAAGAACCTTTATGGTGATTGATAAGTGCCTGTTTGATGTATGCTAGGGTTTCAGATCCTTTGTATGGACGGCAGTGTCTTACCAGCTGAAAGATAGGCTTAAGTTGTCTCCATCGTCTTCCCAGTTCGTGTTTTCGATAGCTTTCTTTCCATGGAGCATTAAACCGCTATACGGGTATGGATCTTCTGTTACTCAGTACACACGGGGAACGTGCACGTTTTGGATATTTTAGATAATTTAGAGGTGTTCTTAAGTATATAAGCATTAAAAGGCTTTCTTCTTTATAACAGCTTCCATAACCCTTATGTGCTGCTTGTTTGCATCCATTTTTATTTGAATTCAAAGCACAAATTAGTCCTCGTAGTGAAGTCAATTAGAAACAAATTTGGAGTAATTTAATGGAAAAGAAATCATCATGTAATGTGACAAAAGCTGTGCTTGATTCTTTTGCTTATTATCATAAGGGTACTGTCGTCCTAAGCATTGAATTTATGTTATAGCTCAGAGAGTCAGAATGGGGGACATGCTTTTTTGTCTTTCGCAATGTGCCCACATATTAATACATTTCATGCGAGTGCATGAGCAAATGGTTAGTTAGACATAGAGTTACCCATCTCAATGGCGATTATCCTTGAATGCCCAAAGGAAAAAAAGGGCTAGCTTGCAGTTCCTGAGTTTGCAGTCCAAGCATTAAAGCTGCCTTTTTTGTATTTGCATTCTCTTATTAGTTCTTTCGAACCTGATTTTGCATGTCTTTTATGCAGAATTGTGTCTGATTGTATTCCAATAAAAGGAAGAAAAAGGGTTCCCTACTTAGTGATTGCAACTGTGCTCTCTCTTGCGCCATGGCTTATTCTCGGCCTAAATGCGACATTGAGGAATTCCAGTTGGCAACTCATGACCTTCTTAACAGTCCAGAACCTGGGCTCAGCCATGGCAGATGTAGTAGTTGATGCAATGATTGCTGAGGCAGTAAGACATGAAAAGTACGTGCAAAGCTGAGATTCTTTCAATTTCTTTGCAATGCAGTTTGAGTTGCATATCAAGTACCCTGCAAACTTACTTTGCCAACATAAAGATCTATTGGCATGCAATCAGATGAACTGCTTACTTTTCATGCCTTAATTTTGGGAATTAGCATGATTGTAACTGGCCCTATCGTAGGCTTCCCTGTAAATGTCTTGTATTCCCCCAAATGAAGATGCGCATATTTCATTCCCCCTTATTTCTGCTGAAATTTTGTCTAGTTCATCATGGATCTTTTTTCCCTTGTTAATGTGTTAAAGGAAACAACTTGATATCTTAAAATTACCTTTATCAGGGCCTCATTTGCTGGAGACCTCCAGTCGATATCATGGTTGGCAATGGCTTTTGGTGGCGTATGCGGGAGTTTATTAGGAGGATATGCACTGACCAACTTACAGATACATACAATTTTTCTGCTTTTTTCTGTATTGCCATCCATACAGTTGCTGTCATGTGGCTTGGTTGAAGAGAAATCTGTAGATAGTAAAGTTTTGCTTGAATCTTCTGATTCAAGAAGCTCTGATGGAGCAAATGGGAATCTGGATGATGATAATTTCTCAGAGAAGAAATCCAATACCACCATGTCAAGGAGAAAGAAGAGCAATAAGGGCAAGCAAAAGAAATCAGTTTCTGGTAAACTTGAGATTGCTGGAACAGAAGACTCATTGGCTTCACGGTGGTTTCACTCTCTCAAAGCAGCCACTTATAGTTTGTGCCACGCATTTAAACAACCACTAATTTTTAGGTAATTCAATTTTTGTTTATTTACTTGAGTTTCTTTCCATGGCAGTTGAAAGCACAAGTTGAGAGTCTAGAATTTATGGGGAAACCCTAGAGAGATCTAGGGAGTCTAAATTAAATGTTTCTTCCCATCGTTGCTACTTGGTCCTGATGTCAATCTAAATGTTTTTTTTTTCTTGTCTGGAGATATAATTTGATATTTTTCTCAGGATGTGGATATGTTTTGAATTTTAATCTTGTTTACATTTGATTTTACTTTGTCTGATCAGACCAATGGCTTGGTTTTTCCTAGCACATGTTTCCATTCCGAACCTCTCGACTGTTATGTTTTATTATCAGACAGAGTATTTGAGCTTGGATGCATCCTTTTTGGGCACCACACGTGTTGTGGGATGGTTAGGCCTCATGCTTGGAACCCTTGTCTATAATCGTTACTTAAAGACGATGAAATTAAGAAGAATACTCATGTAAGTACAATGATCTTCTGTTAATATTCTATTCCTTTCAGTTGAGATTATTTTGTTGATGGTGTATCGGTCATTATCCATGCAGGTTGTCTCATGTTGGTTTGTCGATCTTGACACTCCTGGATATGGTTTTAGTCACTCGAGTAAATCTTACATACGGAATATCAGATAAAATTATGGTTCTTTTTGGCTCAGCTCTCAGTGACGCGATCAATCAATTCAAGTATGTGCATACTTTCTCATAGTAAATCGTTATTCATCACTTAAGCCGTCTTACTAACAAGAAAGATCCCGTGAACTGCAGGTTTATGCCGTTCCTGATCTTATCTGGACAGCTATGCCCACCGGGAATTGAAGGGACTCTGTTTGCCCTCTTTATGTCAATAAACAACTTAGGATCTACATTGGGGTCATTTGTTGGCGCTGGCGTTGCGTCGGTTCTGAACATCTCTTCAGGTTCTTTTGACAACCTTCCTTTGGGAATTGCCATTCAAATTCTCTGCACTTTCATTCCGATTGGCTTTCTGTTTTTGATACCAAAGGAAGCTACAGGGTTATCGGCGTAGGTTCAATTTGTCATTTGTCTAATACAGTAGAGGTTTTCATAGTTAGTGAAAAAGAATCGAATATATATCTTTTACGAGATCTTCTCGAATTGAGAGTTATTTACTGATGCACACTGGATTTTGACGTTGTAGATGCTTGTGAATGACACAATTCCAATTTACTACGCGGAATTTACATGTATGTGAAAAAATCAAGATATGACGGTTAAAACATCCAATGTACTGTACTCCGGAGCACTTAAGAATTTGGGGTTTTGGTGTGGTTGTTTTTGCATGCTCTCGAGCAAAGAACAATTAAGAATGAAGGGGCTCGATTTCCTCTACCAGGAGTTGGGCGCCGCAATGAGAATGGCTTAGTTTCCAATAGTTAAAATTTTAAGATAGATATAAGAACAAAAATAGTTAGTTTCTTTCTTTGGTTGGAAAACAAAATACTTGGTTAGAATTTCCAGACTGTTACATTGCCTCCGTTTGTCGGCATGACAAATATGATGGCCATCAATATTATAAAAGGTCTTTCGGAAGTGCTTATAAAATGACTGAAATCGTTTTTAGTAAAATCAATTTTGGGTTCTAATAGCATTTGAATACTTTTTGGAAGAAGCACCAAATATATTTTCTTGCATGAAGCACTTTCAGGATCCACTTGGATTTTTAGTAAGGGATTGGTTTAAAAATTATTTCCACCAAAAGTGTTTTGTCATTTGAAAAGCACTTTCAAACGAGTCCTAGAACAGTGCAAACAATCTTTAGATGGACACCGATTTAAATCAGTGTGCTCAGAATGGTGCCCTAAGCATGTTTCTAGTGTAAAGAAAAAGAAAAAAAAATCCCTAAAACAGGGAATTTCATCCACTTTGGACCTTAGTGTTTGAAGCCTAGGAATCAAAAAATCCGGACCACACACAAATTGAACCTAACGGCTCTCTTAATTCATTTCGCTGGTCCACCTCACACAAACCAACGACTCTGATTTCTATTTATTTTTTCTTTCACACAAACCAAAGGCTTATATTTCTTGATCCCTAGACTCTTTACCCAAATCAAAGGCTCTGGACACATGTCCAAACCTTTCTTTGCTTATGCTAATAATAATATACAGTCATACAACAAGATACATACTTGATTTAAGAAAATTAGTCGTACTGAGGCATGAAGGTAAAGTAAAAGGATTTTCTTATATGTGAGATTGCAGCCGACAGATGTGAGGTTAGTAGCACTTCACCAAATTAATGACGTTGTGCTTTCCACTAACACAAGAGCTTCTCGTGCTGGTAACGTGTTGTGAAATCGACAGTATGTGTGCAGTGGAACATAAAGTAAATGAGACACAATATTTACGAGGTTCAGCAATTGTGCCTACATCCTTAGGGTAGTAGCAGTGGTCTCTCTCATTATCATATTGAAATTACAAAGTAATGGAAACAATACATTGTATCTGTGCTTCTCTATCATATTTGTAAGTTGATAGGTCTTTATATATAAAAACTATATCTTTATTTATTTATTTTTAAATTAAGAAGTGTGAAAGTACGCAACACAACTTCAATATTTGTAAGCTGTCGGTGGCTTTTTTTCTTCTTCATGTGGGTCATCCACCATTATAACAACTTGTGTATTTAGGCTGTCTCTAACCGAAGGGTCCAGAAGACTGAAAATAGCCCGAAAATTGTCTCCAACCGAAGGTTAGGCCAAATGGCTCGTGGGCCCCACGGGACAAAAAAGGAGCAAAGGCCAACTGGCTAGCCCAACCTAGCCAACCAGCCAGCCCCAGGCAAGGTTGAATTTTTCGTTATTAATACATTTAGTGTTGGATATATCCGACAGTATTGTCCACTTTTTTGGGGCCAAATATTTTAATTTTTTTTATAAAAAAAAATTCCCTTTTTTTCCCTATAAATAACTAAGTCATTCATGCGCCATTTTTTACATAATTTTCACCATTTTTAAATTTAAGTTGTTGCAGTTTTTAAATTTAAATGATAAATTATGTTTGACCCTATAACCCTTTAGCCCTTGGTTGGAGATAATTTTTTGTCACAGAGCTATGTTTGGCCTATGACCATCTGACCCATTTTGAAGATAATAAAAAATATGACCCTGTATTGTTTATTAAAATATTAATTTCTTAAAGAACTAGATGACTAAAACAAACCATTTGACTAACCTTCAGTTGAAAATGGACTTATGTTCTTTGATTCTCATTTTATTTCCAGGAGAGTGCGGTGGAGAAAGGGTCTCGGCAAATCACTTCCCTTTCTTCTAAGTGTCAGCATTTTGGAACTTGAGTTCTCTAAATTTGCGGTTTCGCTCAGCACATTAAAAAATATATAAAAAAAAAGAGAGTTTATATATATCAGAGCCAGGTTTCGATCCTGGGACCTGTGGGTTATGGGCCCACCACGCTTCCGCTGCGCCACTCTGATTGTTGAGAGGTCAACTCCAACAAAAATATTTATTGAAAATTAAGATATGCAAAGCTAATAGTTGGGAGTTGCTACTTCACCGTCCTCAACTCAACTGAAGCGGGTCGCTGAAGAAGAACAACGATGAGGAGAAGACCTGGAATCGGCGGCTTGCAGAACGCCGCCGCCTCTAGGGTTTGTGATTTTTCTTCTTCTCCGCCCTTGATTTCGGCCGCCATTTCCTGGAATCCGATTACCCAAATCTGTCCTTTATTTGCAGGACCAATATCGTCTGCTGGGCGAGAATGTTGCCAAGATCAGAACCGATCTCATGAAGGAGCAGCTCACCACTTTCCGAACCCAGTTGGAAGATTTCGCTCGAAAGCACAAGGTCCCATTTTTCTTCTCAACCAATCAATTTCAGTACCAAATTATGTAAAAAAAGTTTACTGTTTGGCAAGTGGTAGATTGTCCTTAGCGGATAGATTCTTCCTCTTAATCCATTGCGTTTCGGGTTCAAACCCTCCCCTTCCTTCCGTAAGACTAGGAATATCGCTTCGTGGTAAAAAGTTTATATCGACTGTTTGATATGGATGATGCAGAATGACATTCGAAAGAACCCAGCTTTCAGATCACAATTTCACAACATGTGCACGAAGGTCGGAGTAGATCCCTTGGCATCCAATAAGGGTTTCTGGGCAGAGCTTTTGGGGATTGGTGATTTCTACTATGAACTTGGTTGGTACCCATCTTCTTAATATCATTGCATACCTTTAATTGGGTGTGAATTCATTTGGTTGTTGCCAAGATTGTTCGGATATATATGTGTTATCTAAAAGGAAGCGAATTTGGTTAGACAGGGGTGCAAATTGTTGACATTTGCTTGGCAACAAGACCCCACAATGGGGGTTTGATCAACCTGCAGGAACTCTGCACTCTGCTTCGTCAGAAGCGGAAGAGTGACCGTGAAGCTGTTTCCGAGGATGATTGCCTGCGTGCTATAAGCAAGCTCAAGGTAATTTGTTTTAGCTTTTCAACGCATTATATGTACAAGTTTCCATCAGAGTTGATGCGAACAAGGCACTTTGTTTAGAAGACCTTAGTCAAGTGATTTCCATCCAGACTGAGAGTAAGAGTAGTGGATTGTTTGCTCCTACGGTTTTACTAGAAGAGGTTCACCGTGAATTCATGCCACATTTTTGTCATGGGACAGACAACACTGCCTGGTGATTGCTGGACGGGATATTAAGTTTTGTTATCATTGTCAATGATGGTAATAGTTGTTAGAGTATAATCTCTTCTTAAGGGAAAGTTAACTTTAAGTGAGTTTGTTACCGCAGCTGTATTTTTTTGAAAAGAATTACCGCAGCTGTATGGATAGCAATAGTATAACTTTCTCTACTGACTTCATGCCACATTACGCAATTCGTTTAATACATGTCAAAGATTACAATTCCTTCTTATTTTGACCTCATGTCAAACTCTGTATTTCATTATCTGTAATCACTAATCGCGTTATTGACTCTTAAGCATTTCATATACTTTCTCTTAAGCAATGCATCATATCGTATCCCTGCAGTAGGATGTACCATACTAGCATGTTTTTTTACTAAGTGACGCATTGAACTTGCATCTGTTACTTGATTCCAGGTATTAGGTAATGGTTACGAGGTTATTTCTGTTGGAAAGAGAAAGCTTGTTCGTTCTGTTCCAACTGAGTTGAACAAAGACCATAATGAAATTTTAGAGCTAGCCCAGGTTCCAATATTTTATTTTATCTTCCTCCTAACTTCACATGGAATAACAATTTGAGTAATCTTAATTTTCATTTTTTCGTCTAGATTGATTATTTACAGTTATGCTCCCTCTGTCTATTAGGCTCAAGGCTTTGTGACCGTCGGTGAGGTGGAGAGACGGCTATCTTGGACCACTGGCCGTGCAATCGATGCCTTGGACATTTTATTAGATGTAAGTTGATGACATTTACTAATCAACTCATATTAGTATCCTCTGCTGCCCCTTAGTCTATTTTATATGTATAGTCTGATTTCCGGGGCTCAATAAACCATTGATTTTGTCAGGAGGGTCTTGCAATGATTGATGATGGTCATAAAGATGGGGTACGCCGATATTGGTTTCCCTGTGTGTCTCCCATCTCCACTCCAGTAGGAGCCGACAGTTAACAAACACGAGATTTCTCAACATAATGGAGTTCAAAACGGTTATACGTGCATACCCAAACATTTCTGATTTATCTGTATTTTCCTTTTGTAATACTAGTTGGTTCGACAGACTGCTGCTGGACAATGTATTTTATCGTATAAAGACGACGTTTGCGTTTGAAAGTAGCGTGTTTTCTTGATACATGAAATCTTGAACTAGATGAAGCTGATACAATAACTGTTGATCACATACGCAGACATCACCCAATCTTTTGAAAGAAATACTGCATTAGACATCCTGCAGTGAGTAAATAATTCTGTGAACTGAAGAATGGTGGGTAATCAATTACGGGAAGTGATTTTCGCCCTTCCCTATTCACCTCCGACACTCATCTCTCTAATTCCGTTGTTGATTCTCCTCTGAATTATTCAATTTGCTGGGTAGATATAATCAAGGACTATTGGAAGTGAAAATAGGAGTGCGGAAATCACCCGCTTCAATTAAAATTTGGGTTTTTATCATAAATGGCCTTTAAAATTTACTCACTCTTTTAATATGCTTTCTAAAATTGAAAATCGATCGTTGTTTTGAAAATGGTTGTTGCAAATCAATGTAATTATTCTGTCAAAATTATGTTATGTCCTGATGTGGCATATAATTAGGTCTCACAAATGTAATTAAATATTGCCATGTGGATTATAAATATTTAAAATATAAAAAATTATTTTTATTTTTATATAATTAAAAACTAGAAATAAAAAAGGATGAAGACTGTTCATCTTCTTCTTCCCCTTCCACCGGAGCAACCACTAGGGTCTTCACCCCACCCAACCCCGTCGCCTCGCTCATGTAACCGCAAGCCCATTGATCAACCAAAAGCTCTGAACAATTAATACCTTTTCCATGATTGGCGTTGGGTACTGGCCAGGAAAAAAAAAAAAAAAAGGCCCTGTCCTTGCAAATCGCCGCCGCTGCTGCCAAATTGCCAATCCAAACAACCCTTCAGTTCAAATTGTTTCAGTCCTCCAGTAAGTAACCATTTCGCCTTCTCCAACAGCCAAACATGTTTCTGAACAATCCGACTAATATCCCACACCCACTCCTCTCTCTCTCCGTATCCCCACTCTAACGCCTCCAATTTGTCCCACCCAGTATTCCATATCAATCCCAAACACAAAGAAAATAGTTAAGCCCCTGTAACAATTTTCAAAATTTCCACAATTTCAAAGCTTTCACGAAAGATTTATTGGATTCTTTGCCGTTTGATTCTCAATTAGTTCATTTTTCGTTCTGCGTTTTGTTCAAATTCTGTTCTTCGATTGTAATCTATCGAAATGGCGCTCGAGTCTTGCATTCTAGCTCCGAATAACTTTATTTCCGGGTCGAAATCATGGAGTTTCTTGTGTTGCAATCGGCAAACAAAGTTCCCGGTGAATGTTTTGCTGCGAAATTGGCGTCGGATGCTGGTCAATTGAAATATGGAGCTTTTTCTTTCCTTTTTTATTTTTCAAGTTTTTAAATATACAAAAATACTCATTTAAATATTTTTAATTTATATGGTAATACTTAATTAAATTTGTGGGATTCAAGTACATGCCAGATCAATATATGACGTAATTTTTTATTGAATTTTGACAGAAATTAATTTGACAATTATTTTTTAAAATTACAATGATCAATTTTTAATTTTAAAAACTATTTTGATGCAATGGGTCGATTTCAGGAAATAAAAACCCTTAAAATCCCCAAAAGAACAAACATGTAAGGGGAAAAATGGTTCATTGGGCTGGAATTTGTGAAGCAGTTTCAATTTCTTCAGTCCATTCAGAGTTAGGCTCGCTCCAAGACCTGGGTCTTAAACCTTGGTTAAAATACAAGATCATCTCCAATGCCTCGAAAACCTTATGCTGATCCAAAAGCTCATTCCAAACCCCACTCACAATGCAGTAATTGTTGTTATAAGGCTGCCGGTGGTGCGCCGCGTGTTGCGACCGGGATACCAAGACCCCCAAATCTTGCAACGCCACCACGAGCTGCGGCAGGCGGCTTTTAGTGCCGTGAGCCCAAGCATGAAACTGTTGGCTAAACATAATGGAGCCAGAGCACACTGCAACAAACCCATTAACAACTGGATCATCACACACAAGGTCTATTGGAAGCACAACGAAAGTCACCACACGAGCCAGTGCATGTAAATTGTTGGCAAATTGGCGCTTAGTGATCGTCCAAGGCCACTTATGATGGCCTTGGAACGCTTTGATTTGGGCGCCAAAAATTGGAGTTGAGGCTCCGCTATAATTATCAATGCCCCAATGGTACACTCCGGACCCGAGGTCTGCCAGTACATACCCAACCAAGCCTGCCAAAATGGGCTCGAGCCATATGTGTGAATCGGCTGCACAAGTTATGGACTTGGCCAGAGAAACTAGGACTGTGGTGCACCCACTTGCCACCCATGCACGGTGAGACCATGTAGATAGCAAACTTGGGTCATTGGGTTGAGGAGGACGGATGGTGGTGTGGGTGTCTGTGAGGAGGGCGAGCGAGGGTGAGGGCTCAAGCCGCTGTAGTGGCGATTTGATGACTAGCTTTTTGGGGGTGGGGTTCGCCTTGGTGGGGGTGACGGCGGAGCAATGCACATTAGTGCGGAGGATTGGAGAGTGGGATGTGTGGAGTTGGTTTTTGGGACTTGGGAGGAACTTGGTTTGGGTTAAGATAGCCATTGGAGGGTGCTAATGAGAAAACAGTATAAGAGGCTAATTGGCAATGTGTATATATATATATATATATATATATATATATATATATATATATATATATATATATTTGTCTAAGTTCGGAGGAGTGGATGGAAACAAAGGAGGTAGGTTTTGTGGTGGTGACTGGAAAGAAGCTAAGGAGCAAAATGTTGTGGCAGGCATAGCGTAGCGTGGGGTTATCAACTCCTCAATCTCCTCCTTGTTACTTTGTCACAGATAATGTTCTTTTGGACTTAAAATCAGGGCCGGCCCTAGCCCAGTGCTACAGGGACAACTGTCCAGGGCCCAAAAATTGAAGGGACACCAAAATAATAAAACCCAAATAACTAGGTATAAAAAATTTTAAAAAAAATTACTAGAGCCCAATTTCCAAATAGGGGGACGGCCCAAGATTGACAACAAATTAAAGGGGCCCAGATTTGATGCATTAAAAAAAATTAAAAAAAAGAAAGTCATACACTCATAACAGGGACCGCTCTCGGTCCCATAAACCCTAATTTCTAACCCTTTTCCTGATTCCCCCACGCACCCCCCTTCCTTTGTTCCCCAATCCCCACCCACTTCCCAAGTGCCTTGCTGCCGTGTGCTGCTCTTGGTAATTTGAGAGGATCTCTTAATAATTTTTTCTCTATGAAGAATGAGTCGGTTGAAAATTTGAGAGAAAATGATGTTGGTAAAAAGTTACAAAATGTTGTTGGGGAGTCTCATAATCATGAAATTGGTGGTTATGATGGTGGTGATTTAGAAGAAAATGTTGGCGATGAGTCTTAAGACCATAAAAATGGTAGTGATTTAGAGGAAAATGTTGGTGATGAGTCTCAAGATAGGCTAAATGGATTAGCAATCTTATGCATTGAAAATGATGAGATTGAAGACTTGGAGTATGATGATATAATTGATGATTTTGCTTCAAAAAATGCTAGAATGATGATATAATTGATGATTTTGCTTCAAAAAATGCTAGAAGACAATTTCTTAAAGGTTGAAATTTTAAGGAGCTTTGCTAGGAATGGTTGTATATGATTGTATTTTTTATTGTCGGGGTTTAGGTACTATGTCCCCCCGTTGTATATTTTCTCAAGTAATATAATTTGGGCGTGAGGGCCGAGCCCCCTAGCTTCGACTGGTTCCAGCCCTCGTTAAATATTTTTTTTTTTAAACATATGTTTTTGTAATAAAAAAGGGCACATTTTGAGCTTTCGCACCGGGCACCCAAAAACTCAGGACCGGCCCTGCTTAAAATGTCACCCTCCACCATATGAAGAACTCAAATATTACTATGATGATTTTTCTTTGCCGTTCATCGTCAGATATTTAGATATGTTATTTTAAATCGTGTATCTAAACATAAATTTCAATAACTTGTAGCTCAAGTAATTAATAACACGAGCTATTAGCAACTTGGCAACGCCTTATTAACAAGAGAGCATTATCTTTTTCTTTATATGGTGGTGAAATTGAAAATTCATGGCACGCTTCTCACACAGCATGAGCTTTGACAATACTAGTGGACATGTTTTTGTATTCAACTAGAACACGCAAAAAACTCTGTTGAATAGTCAATTTCCTTGCACATGGCAAAGTACAGACGTGGAATCATCTCAGCCGTTGGATTGGATTGAAGGGAAGGGACGAGTGCGAAGTTGCGAACGAAGAAAAACACAGTCCGTTTAATTGTGTGGTGGCTCATAACTCATTGGTCATTGGGAAGGTTTGAGATGTTGTGGTGGAATTCTTCGTTTCTACTAGAGAAAGCTTCTTGTAAATTATACGACTAAAAGTACTCTGCTAGTCCGCTGTGAATAGAGCATCATTCAAACTAGGGTTGGGAAAAAACCGATGAATTGAAAAACCGAAACAATCTGAGTGAGAATAAACCGAAAAATGACCTCGTTGACCAAAACTTTAACTAGAACAAAGCAGCTTTAAACGGTTCAATTTTTAGTTTTTGCTTAAAAAATCCGGTTCAAATTGAACCGGGCCGAATGTGTAAATTAATTGTTTTTAAAAATGATTAGGCTTCATTCTATAACCCCGAGCAACCATTCCTATATCCCAACTCAAAAACGTTGTGTTTTTAAAAGCCCACAGCAGAATACCAACTTAATAACCGGTTTTAGAGGTGAACCAGCCAAATCGAACCGTGCACTCCGTTACGAAGAAAATCTTTCACAGAACACTTCATGGCCGATTGTACTAATAAACAATTGGGTCATAACAGGGGATAGGGCCATAGGCCCATAGGCATATGCCCGACCCTATAAATGGGGCTGCCTTTTGCTTTTTTGATCACATGATATTACCTTTTTAAATTTAATTGCTTTTAAATAAAAATCAGTTTGTAATAATAATGTGTATATATCCTTGCATCTAAGTTCAAATTTAAGAAAAAGCGTAAACGTCACTTAATATTACGATTTAATGTGATTTTTTTTATTTGTAAGTGAGAGATTTTATGTACGATTCTCGCCAAAGACGAATTTAAACTACATTAATATTAGTCTATTGCGAAACCAAATCGACTCATTTTTTTAGTTTAAATAATATCGTTTATTTAAAATAAATAATGAAGAGCGCAAATAAGTTTTTAATTACGTCATAATTCTGACCACATCGAGAAGCTTCTGGCAATGAAAGGATTTCAAATAATGACAATGTCACACTTGTCGTGCAGTTCATGATGAATATTATTCATAATAAGCATCTAGCAAGATTCTCTAATAAGATCAGCATATACGGAATCGTTCAGAGGAATATTCTTGTCAATATTACAATAATTGCTCATCAATTTTAAAATTATAAAAGATTAGAGAGCATTATTGGTCCTAAGTTTTGGCTCACTTGGAGTTTTGATGTTTAAACTCAAAATTCATTATTATTGTTCTTAAACTTGTCACAACGCAGGATAAACAATTGGAGTTTTCAGTAATATTGTTAGAAATTTTATTCAAAATAAAGGTTTAAAAGAGGGGAAAAAAAAATGGACACAAATTCTAACAAAGTTACTTGAGAACCATTTCTATGATAAACCGTGTAGACCCATGCAGGTCTATCACTAATATCACCGATATTGTTTCGACTTAATCACTTATTATTAGGTGTTAGTTTTATTTCAAAATGCATCGGTAATATTAGGCGTAGAAACTCTTTTATATTAATTATATATTATTTTCTCATGTGATTGATGTAGAATCATATTCTCTAACATGCTACACATTATATTAGTTCATAAATAAATATTTATGAATTTTTTGTTCAGAAATCATTGTATCAATTAAGTATTAAATTTGGATAAGAATAATGGTTTTCTTAGCAAAGGCAATATTATTGATGTTCCAAAGTATGACGTGGAAGCGATCAGTTGCGTTGAGCTGAGTACAAAAGGTAGAAACTTGTGTGTGTCGTCGGATTGGTTTCTTTCCTATTAACTTTTTCATGGTTCGGGTTTTATATCTTTATCATCCACTAATCTAATCGAAATTGATCAATGTATTTTGGTAGACAGAAAACTTTTCAAATCGGAAAGGAAAAAAGAAGGGGAAAAAATAGGAAGTTAAGGAAACTCTTAGGGCCTGTTTGATATTGTATTTGAAAAATTTTATCATTTCTCAAAACATTTCTTAAGAACATTTCTTAAAAACAATTTTCTTTAAGACTAAAAAACTTGATTGGTTTCCAATTTAAATTTTTTAAATCTTACGACTTAAACTTGATTGGATTAGAGTAGAGATGAAAAAAGTAAAAAAAAAAAAAGGAGAAAGAAAGAAGAAGAATAAATTTCTAAGTAAACAGGCCCTTAATATTTTGAAATCCTAATTATTTTGAAAAATAAATTTCTAAGATTCGAGATTCGTATTTGATTTGTGATACACTCATAATGGCCAGAATTTATGTTCAATTTAATTGAACTTATCATCTATTACGATCCACCAAATAAGGCCTTTGTTCTTTTGGTTAAAATGTATTGATATACTTTTGAAACTGTTAACTCATTGTTGGTCAAGACCTGATCATTCTGTTTTACAATCTTTATACTTTATCAGTATGTTTGAAAGTGTTTCAAAATAACTTAAAAATTGATTTTAGACTACCAAAATCGTTTTTAATCAAGTTTAACAGAAAAATAAAGTATTTTCTTGAAAATTACTTGAAATACTTTTTGGAAATGTACTTCTAATTCATTTTTTCCTGCAAGTATTTAACGTCTCAAATTTGAAAAACAAAATAAAATTAGAGCATTATTTTTGTTGGTGAATAAATCAAAGTGATTTTGACACACCCCGTCCCTGAATGTCCACTAGGACTCTGAATTGAGTTGTGATGGCCGACACCTGAAAGGTGACGAAACCATAAAGTGTAGTGATGTGGAAAATGTGAATAAATTGAAACCCAAGAGTGCCTAAATATCAAAGTGTGTTGGTGAGCAGGAATGAACCCACCTCACACGTGTCGTTAGAGCATAAGTAAGTACAGTAGTATAGGTAAGAATCATACCCTCAGAGGTAGCCACCCATGTTGAGATTCGCTAAGGATCCTCGTTGATACGAACTTCAACAGTAAAAACTAGAGGGGCGCAAAATAAAAAACGTGAGTGGGCACAAACAAAGGCTTTGAAAACACATTTAACTTTCAAAATGTTATAACCCATCATCGTAAAACCCGTATAGTTTCCCAGAAAATAATAGTATATACGTATATAAGAATCATGCTCAAAGCGGTGGAAATCCAAGTATATGCCAGGCCGAGTATCTCTGAAGAAAAACATGTAAGCCGGGTGGAATAAATCAATGTAAAATGATATATCCGCCGGAGTCACCTGACGCGACCTGTACGACTGAACTTATAGCTCATCCATCAAAAGTAATATGCCTGCCGGAGTCACCTAACGTGACCTGTATGGCTGACCCTCATCCATCAATAGTACTATGTCAGCC
Source organism: Crataegus laevigata (assembly GCA_963580275.1). Taxonomy (NCBI): domain Eukaryota; kingdom Viridiplantae; phylum Streptophyta; class Magnoliopsida; order Rosales; family Rosaceae; genus Crataegus; species Crataegus laevigata. The sequence goes on from OY756946.1 coordinate 9,667,351, forward strand.
GAAGTCACCTAATGTGACCTGTACGGCTGACCATCATCCATCAATAGTAGTACTATGTCAACCGGAGTCACATGGCTGACCTCATCCATCAATAGTACTATGTCAGCCGGAGTCACCTAATATGACCTATACGGTTGACCCTCATCCATCAAAAGTAATATGCCTGCTGGAGTCACCTAACGTGACCTGTATGGCTGACCCTCATCTAACTATACTTACTGCAATTTCTATCATCAGTAAGTACTCACCTGAAGCTTACTCAGCGTCTGCAGCATCATGCAACATTATGCATAACTATACTAATACATATACTAAAATTTAATGCAATTGACTTGGCGTTTAAAAATGTAATTCCGTTTAAAACAGTTTCTGGGAACGTAAAGCATATATACGCATGTATATATATAAAACCAAAAGCTCACTCACCTAGAGTCCAAGTTACAACTCCTTAGCACGAATGTCGAGATGTCTCAAACGATCGTTGCCTAAAACAAATATCAAATCACATCTTAGAATCCTTACTGAGAGAACATGTAATTTACATAAAACATATCCCTACGTAATTCAATCTGGAAGGTCCGTAACTCAGATTTACAATCCATAACTTCCAAGTATCCACATTAAGTTTCTAGAATAATATCCTAAAGTTTCATTATGATCCAACGGTTGGATCTCCACCAATTGCAAATTCAAGTGGCAATTAACCTTTTATTTTGCAAACTTACAAATTCATTTCGGAAAGATCTGTACATGGATTCCCGATCCATAAGTTCCGATGGTCCTCAAATATTATGTACTATAACGTACTAAAGTTTGGTGACGATTCAACGATTGGATCGTCGATTCATATAATGACTTAATAACTTATCTTAGAGATTTTAGGTTCTAACGATCAACCTACGTCATTAAATTCTCAAAACTGAACTTAAGGCATCTAATATAACCTAAAAATAGCATTGACGGCCTTTTGGCCACGCACCGCCGTGGATAGCGGTCGGCCGCCCCGACTCGCCGGAAAATCCAATTATTTCAAAAAATTACTAAATTTTACAAAAATGAAGATCTCAATGAGTAGAGTAACTTTCATACCTGTGACCAAGGCCAATTTGGCTGGGAAAGGCTCCAATTTTGCTAAAACCCGTCGGAACCATAGAATTGGATGTGCTCCAATTCGACCTCCATACTTGCTTCAACGCCTCCACCACTACTTGGGCTTTGTTCCTGGGTTCTAGGAGAGTGTTTTAGTGGTGATAATTGAAGGGAATAGTTTCACAATTAGTGGATCCCGAGAAAGGGTCTCACGGCACCCCGTGAAATATTGTGTAATTTACACCCAAATCTCTTCCAAATTTGGGTGAAAATGGAAGAGGAAAGGACTAGGTGATGATTGGGAGTGGTGGTTTGGTCCAATTCATCGGAAAAACAGGTGAAAGTCACCAGAATTTGCTCCGGGTCGAAACCGAGTGTACGGGTCATCGAGGATGGGTGCTTTGTGACACACCCCGACCCAGAAAGTCCACTAGGACACTGAAGTCGAGCTGTGCTGGCCGACACCTGGAAGGTGACGAAGCCATAAAGTGTAGTGATGTGGAAAATGTGAATAAATTTAAACCTAAAAGTGCCTAAACATCAAAGTGTGCTTGTGAGCGGGAGCAAACTCATCTCACGCGTGCCTTCAGAGCATAAGTAGATACATTAGAGCGGGTAAGAAATATACCCTCATAAGTAGCCACCAGTCTTGAGATTCGCCAAGAATCCTCGTCGATACGAACCTCATCAACTAAACCTGGAGGGGCGCAAAACAGAAAACGTGAGTGGGCAAAAACAAAGCTTTTAAAAACCATTTTGATATTAAAAGTACTAACCCATTGCTGTAAAACCTGTATAGTTTCCCAGACAATAGTACGTATATATATATACTCATATAAGAAAACATTGTCCATAAATCAAAACTCATCATCAAATCTCAGAAATAAGCCATGTCGATATACCAACTCAAAAGCAAGTAATATCAGACAGGTGAGATAAATCAATATGCATCAATACCATCATGTCAGCCAGAGTCACTTCTAGTGACCTGTACGGCTGAATCGATAGCTCATCAATCACAATCAATCACTATCCTACACACGAGTCGGAACCACTTGCAGTGGTCTGTACGACAGGCGAGGTGTATAATATTACACTCAGTGCTACGATCACGTGAAGGCTGTGCGACGAATCGCAGGTCACCTACGAGTCGGAACCACCTATAGTGGTCTGTACGACAGGCTATGCACCTGCCTTAGATCCAAGGTGAGCGTACGGTGCGGGAGGTGAACGATCACGTGAAGGCTAAACCCTACTATGGCGAAGCACTAACACCCGAGGTGCAGGTAAATGAGCTATATCACAATCATCATCATCACTATCACTAGCTATCAAACTCACCTGACTTACCTGGTCATCCACAGCGCCGAAGCATAAAGAATGCAATCACAATCATAGTAATGAAATGTAATTTGGCATACGACATGGCAATTCGATTCTAAAATCAATTCGATTCGCAAATCATTCAAATCAAGTTTCTGGGAAAAACAGCAGTTATATATATATACTGAAAACCAAAGCCCACTCACCTGGAGTCCACGCTACAGCCCCCTAGCACGACTCTCGAGACATCCCAAATGATCCCAAATGATCACCCCCTAGCATAAATATCAATTCATGTCTCAGAATTCGTACTGAGAGAATATGCAATTTATATAAAGCGCATCCCTACGAATTTGATCCGGAAGATCCGTATCACGAATCTTCGATCCATCACTTCCAATAATGTACATTAAACTTCTAGAATAATACCCCAAAGTTTCGTTACGATCCAACGGTTGGATCTCCGCCAATTGCCAAAACCAAGTGGCGGTTAACGTTTTAATTACAAACTTACAATTCCAATTCGGGAAGATTCGTACGACGGATTCCCGATCCGTAAATTCTTACATTCCTCAAATATTACATACTACAACATATTAAAGTTTGGTGATGATCCAACGGTTAGATCGTTGATTTATATTTTGACCTATTACCGAATCGTAACGAATTTAGGTCCTAGCGATCAATTTACGTCAATCCATAATCAAAACTAATATCAAGGCATTGAATAACGTCTAAAAACATCATTGGCGGCCCTCGGGCCACGTGCATTGAATAACGTCTAAAAAATCATTGGCGGCCCTTGGGCCACGTGCCGCCGCGGGTGGCGGTTGGCCGCCCCGTGTCGCCAAAAAATTCAATTTTCACTAAAAATTCTCAAAATTGCCATAATTAAATATCTCAATGAGTAGAACAACTTTCATACCTGTGAGAAAGTCCAATTTGGTCTCGAAGACCTCCAATTTTGCTACACCCGCCAAGAACCCTAGAAATAAGGTGTTCTCCAATTCGACTTCAATTCAATTCCGATGCTCCAAACAATGATTGGGCTTTGTTCCTGGATTCTAGGGGAGTATTTTGGTAGTATTAATTTCATGAAAACGTTTCAAGTTTGGAGGATTTTGAGCACGACCCGTTTTGGCACCACATGGGTTATCTCTATTTTGGAGACCAAATCTTCCTAAATTTGAGATGGAAATGATAGAGGGAAGGTTATAGAGAGGTTTCTAGGTGATGGTTTGAGGTAATTCGACGGAAAAATGGGTGGAAAGCCACTGGAGGTGTCCCGGTTTGCCATACCCGCGGGTTGGGAGAATGAGGGATCCTTGATCCCATGTGTTCCACTTTTCCTCCCGTCCCTCCCCTCTTCCATAACTGATTGGGCAAAGCCCAATCCCTCCATTCTCTGCCCAACACGTGGCACACCCAAATTTTCTAGAATTTTCCAGAAAATTATAAGTTTACAATTTCATCCCTAACTTTAAACGTTGATAACTTCTTCGTTATAGCGCCAAATTCGAATCCGTCTGTGCCCACGCGTCTGTAGCGACGAGTACTACAAGGATATACCAAGAAAACGAATCTTAGGTGTCACTACGAGGCAGTCTACACCAATCGAAGTATGTGCCTCGAAGGGCATTTTTGTAAACTCACTTATTAAAAATATAAAAATCATAATTTTTAGGGACGGGTTGTCACACTTTGCACCTCTCTCCTTTCCCTTCTTTCTTTGGTTTCCCATTGGTCACCTTAGTTCTCTCCTTTCTCTTCTCTCCTTCTAATCCTAGCCGTCCCTCTCACTTTCTTTCTCAATCTTAGCCACACACGTGGCTTATCCCACTACTTCCAAATTTTCTAGAGCCTTCCTTAAAATAATTAATTTACCATTTAGTCCCTAACTTTAAACGTTAATATCTCACTCGTTATAACTCTGTTTCACGAACGGTTTGCGCCTATGCGTTCGTGAGGTTGAGCTCTATCCAATTATGTCAAGGAACATGACAGAATATGCAAGAATCAAATACGTCCTTGATAAATTATGTTTTGCCCATTAGGGCATTTCCGTCAATTTACTCAATTAGAATAAATAAAAACATAAATTTAGGGACGGATTGCTACAAATTTTTTCAGTGTATTTGAAACGGGGTTTAATGCATTATGTGTCATAATATGACTAAAGAGAAGTTTCTCTCCAATTGGAATGTGACATGTGGTATACGGGTCCATATGAGTTATAATAGGAAAACTGAAGAAAAAAAAATCACTTGATAAATCTCTATCCTACAACCACCATCCTCCAAAGCTTGCGTCTAACTTGTTTTCGCCCTTAAATCTTTATCCCTTCACAGCTCGCACTTGTTCGGCATGTTAGAAAATCAGGACCAAGCATGTTGCAGCTTTGTCCAAAGCAAGGGTATTGTGGATGCCCTAGCCTATCCTCTATTTTTGTGTTTCAGTTTTTGGTTTTACTTGCAAGTACATGTGTTGGCAGTTCAGATTTAATGGCGTTTCTCTGGTGCGTAGGTTTTGTTGATGAAATTTGTTTGGGAATACTTTCTTGTTGTAGGTTCACTATTACAAAATTATCTATAACTGGCGGTCCAAAAACCGACAAAAAACATATATTACTGTCGGATTTTATGCAAAATCCGACTGAAAATGGATGCAGTGGTGGATATAATAAGTGACATAATTGCCAGCGTCAAGAAATGAATTTTTAGACAGAAAATACTCTAAAACCGACAGAAATTGTGTCAGATATAACCTATAGAAAATATATTAATAATTAAAAAAATATAAACAACCTTTTTTTTGTTGATATTGCAGAAATTTACGTGCTTTTTTGTTGTACTTCTTCTGTGTTCTCTCTATTTTTCATGCTAACCTTGTTTTTAGCCCCCCACGTGTTTGTGTTAATGTACTAATTGGAAGCCTCTTGACGCAGTAGTCCTCGACACAACAAACAACAGGCAGAGGCAGGAAGAAGGGGAGAAATGCGAACACTTGGAGGAAAAAACACATGCTTTATGGTGAGTTTGAAGCAATCTATAACCTTGCAAAGATAGGGAAGGGTAATCAGAATCAATCTGGCTTTGGCTCTGCTCTCACCAGCGAAAACTACCTGAAAAATGTGGGATTTCTTGTGGTTTTTGGTGATTCTAATGGCCTCAATGCTGCTCCAGCTGATACATTTAGGGTGGATAACAGATCGGAAGACTCCATTGAAGAAAAAGTGTTGATAAGGAAGATTCAGAAGAGGAAGAGGAAGAGGAAAATGAAGGAGCAATTAAGTTCAATGACTAGGTTTTTTGAGAACTTGGTGAAGCAGGTTGTGGATCACCAAGAGAATCTTCATAAGAAGCATTTGGAAGTGATTGAAAAAATGGAAAAAGAGAGAAGGGAGAGAGAAGAAGCATGGAGATGTCAAGCGGAGGAGAACCATAAGAGAGAAGAGAAGAGAAAGAAATGCGGAGAGGAGAAAAGGGGGAAGGGAGAAGGCACTGGTGCAAGGAAAAGATGGAGGGGTTTTATGTTGGAAATTTGTTATTACTGTCGGTTAAAACTGAATCAAACATTTTTTTAAAATATAAACCGACAAAAAAATTTCATTACTGTCGGTTATAACCGACAGAAAAAAATTGGCAGCAAAAATCCCCCAAAAATTCCCTCCCACAATTTTAAATTCACCCCCCCCCCCCCGAATTTTTTTGTTGTTATGCTTTTAAAAAATAAAATAATAATTGTTTGGCTTAATAAATAAATAAATAAATAATATGTATTTAAATAGAATACATTTTCAAAAATCAAGGTTCTAAAAGACGCTAGGAGCTAGTTGGGCGGCAGGCTGGAGCCTAGCACCTAGGCGGCTAGGCGGGGTCTAGGTGGGCGCCTTGGCGGACTAGGAAGATTTAATTAAATATATATATTTTGTGTAAATAAGTGTCTGTTTATATTTCAAATATATATGATTTCATCAAAAACTACAAAATGAAATGACATATATATTATGAGCTATTGGAACATAATGAAAACATGGCGAACAAGTATATAATGTGTGTTTCTTTTAAGTATTCAACAAGTCTCTTGCAATTTATTGAAAAAATAAAATGCAAAATGAAAGTTATCTATTTTCTGTCTAAGTAAGTTGCAACCTAGGCGGGTGTCTAGACGAGTCTGGGCAGGTGCCATAGTCGGTCTAGGCACCCTTTCTTAATTTCCAAACGCCTAGGCATTAATCGGGGCGGTGGCTAACTGTCTGGTGCCTATGCGGGGATTTTTAAAACAGTGTTAAAAATTAAATAAATAATTGTTTAGTTTAATAGATAATAACCCATGTAAAATATGCAATAAAGAAACAAAAAGATAATTATACAATGAAAATGTCATCGCACAAACTAAATATTGTCTAATCAATACTTGAAAAACATAAATAAAAATTTAGCACAAATTACTTTTCCCACTTAAAAATTTAGGCAAATTTAATGGAGATATACATTCTATGAAACTAGTTTCAATGATCTAACTGTCAAACTTGTTTATAGATAATACAAGATCGCATACATAAAAAATTGCAAAAAAAAAAAAAAACATTAAGAGATTAGGTACCGGAACAAAAGTTTTTGACAGTTATAAAAGAAAAATCACAATTTAACGGTTATTTTAGCTCTGGTTTTGATGATTTTTTTTACAGTTACACTCCTCGACCCTATAAGAAGGCAATGAACGAATTCGATCTTCAATTTAAAATATTTACGCTAGTGGATATCACAAAATCTTATTTTATACTTAATGGAAGTATAATATTAACTCTTAAGTGTTTGTTTAATCTACCGTTTTGACGCGACATGCATTCTACGAAACTTTTTTCAACGATCCAACCGTCAAACTTATTTGTACACACTCTGAGATTGCATACGTAAAAAATCGTAAAAAAGAAACATTAAGAGATTACGTAGCGGAATAAAAGTTTTCGACAGTTATAAACGAAAAATCACAATTTAACGGTTATTTTACCTCCGATTTTAATGATTTTTTTATAGGTACACTCCTCGACCCTATAAGAATGCATTTAATGAATTCGATCTTCAATTTAAAATATTTACACTAGTGGATACCACAAAATCTTATTTTATACTTGATGGGGAAGTATAACATTAACTCTTAAGTGTTGGTTTAATATACCGTTTTGATGCGATACGCATTATGCAAAACGTTTTTCAACGATCCAATCGTCAAACTTATTTGTACACACTCTGAGATCACATACGTAAAAAATCGCAAAAAACAAACATTCAGAGATTAGGTAACGGAACAGAAGTTTTCGATGGTTATAAATGAAAAATCACAATTTAACGGTTATTTTAGCTCCGATTTTGATTATTTTTTTGCAGCTACACTCCTCGATCCTATAAGAATGCAATGAATGAATTCGACCTTCAATTTAAAATATTTACACTAGTGGATAAATCTTATTTTATACTTAATGGAAGTATAACATTAACTCTTAAGTGTTTGTTAAATCTATCAATTTGATAGGATATGCAATCTACGAAACTAGTTTCAACGATCCAACTGTCAAACATGTTTGTATATACTCTGAGATAGCATGTGTAAAAAATCGCAAAAAAAAAAAAAAAAAAACATTAAGAGATTATTTTGGCGACCATCCAAAAATTTGCTTTGTTTGTGTTGGTTATATCTGACCGGGCCATGAGTGAAAAAAAATAATATTTAAAACATGTGTTTATTTATTTATTTTTAATCAATATAACATTTTAAAATAATAAAATCAGACATGATAGAGTACACCAAATGTTCATGTGTGTTTATGTGCCAGACAATGTGCTTTGTGACGCATTGAAAAAAATTGTTTGAATTTCTTTATATCTTGTTGCTTGCCTGTGAGGGAGCATATTCCTTATTACAAAAATGATAGAGCTTCAGATTGTAGTATGTTGTTATTATTCTCTTAGAAATTTTATGGCTCGTGAGTCATTAGACTTTAGGGTCATGAGTGAAAAAAATATATTTAAAATATGTGTTTATTTATTTATTTTTAATCAATATAACATTTTAAAATAATAAAATTTTCATTTATGTCGGTTATAACTGTCAGAATACTAAAATAATAACCGCCAGAAAGTAAAATAATAAAATAGTCAATTTCTGTTGGTTATAACCGCCACAATTAACTTAAAAACGGCCAGAATCTATCACAAATACTGGATTTTTTTATATCTGCCAGGACTTTATGTTTGATATAACCGACATGATTTTTCTAATATCTGCCACTAATTAAATGATGTGTCGAATATAATTTATTTGACAAAATTTTTTCTAATATCTGCCACCGTCATCCGCCACTTAAAGTTAATATTGTAGTAGTGGTTGAAAAGTTTTGTGATGCGAAACCTTCGTTGAATTCAACGCGAAGTTGGTTTTCTTGGCTACGCTTGTAGTTGCTGCCAAAGTTGTTGCGGTAGTGGCGGTATTCTACTTAATAGGGATTAGGGTTATAGTTTTCCTTTTATGTTTCTGTCTTATTGTTAAATGAACTATTTAGCTATCCCGAGTTTTTATTTGGTTGTTTATTATAGCTTGTATTGGGCCGTTTTCCATTTAAATTCTATGCTCTCGGAAAATAAAAATAAAAATAAATTAAACATGGTAGAAATCATTCGAAAAACGAGGGAAAAGGGAAAACAGAAATAAATACAAACTCGCCGTTGGAATTGGAGATACGAAATTAATTAGTTAGAAAACGTTTCTTCTATCTCTAATAAACGGGTTAAGTTTCAACTACCTGAGGGATCTCCCACTGCTCTGGCTCTGACAGACTCACACGCAGAGACAGCCATGGCTTCCTCTCCCTCCCTACTCTTCGCAGCCGCCATAACCGCCCTCACTTTGCTCTCCGTACACTCCGTCAAATTACCATTTCACCCCCGCGACGTCCTCCCTCTCCTGCCCAGACAGATTTCATGGCCAATCCTCAACTCTCTGCACAGCGCGGTCGACCTCCTGCCCACTTTCGTCGGCTCAGCGTCGTCCCCCAACGACATCGTGGAGTGGAAAGGCGCGTGTTTTTACCAGAACACAGCGTGGATGGAGTTCCACAACAAGACTGGCAGCGAATTCGGCGGCGGAACTCTTCATCTCAAGGTCTCTAATCAAGTTTTGGGCATTTTTTTTATTTCGTTTTCGAGTTGGGTTTTTGGAAATTTGGGGTTTTTGAGTATTTGGATTGTTGGGTATTGAGATTCTTTAGCTGGGTTTGTGGAAATTTGGAGTTTTGGTTATCAGGACACTAAATTTGAAAATTTTAAGGCGGTTTCTAGTCTGAATAAGAAGTAATTTATGATTTACTTACAGGGATTTTAGTTTGCTATCAGGTGAATTAGTAGAAATTTGGACGGTTTTGTGGGTATTGAAGTTGTTGACTATATAGTGGGAGCTTAGGCTTGTGCGTTTACTGCTGTTGGTTTTTTCTCAGGTTCAGTGAACCAATTGGTAAATTTATTGGACACATCAGAGTTGGGGAAGTTGGATACTAAGGGCCGTTGATGACCATTTTGATTTCAGTTTTCGGTTTTCATTCACTCCATAAATGAAAACTGAAAGTGGAAATAAAAGTAAAAATAAAAAATTGAAAACCGAAACTGAAATGGTTATCAAACTGACCTAAGATAATTACTTTGGAGTTGAGCTTCTGGTATTTCTTTAGACTGTTTTACGGGTTTTATGATCCAAAACATGTCATGTTGGCTTAATGTTTTGGATATTCAGGTAATAGGTATCAGGTGTGTGGATATAGGTATCATTAATTCTGTTTTCATGAATTTGAACTTCTTCTTATGATTGTTTGATTCTATAGTAAAGAAAATACCGAAAATAGGATATGTATGATCTTACGTTTTAGTTTGATAGTGGGTTTTCCATACTTGTATTTTAACTATTAAAAACTGAATCTGTGTTTGTGTGCAGGTTAGTAAGGCTCACAGTTGGACATGTATGGATATTTATGTCTTTGCAACTCCATATACTGTCACATGGGATTACTATTTCCTATCTCGGGAGCATACACTTGAGTTTAAAGAGTGGCAAGGAAAAGATGAGTTTGAATATGTGAGTTGCCACTTTCTAATTCAGATATTATTTGATGTTTCGATTTGCTTTGAAAGGAGAAGTTGGGTTTAATGTGGTCTTTAATCTTACCTTTACAGGTGAAAAACAGGGGAGTTTCTATTTTCCTTATGCAAGCAGGGATGATAGGCACCCTTGAAGCGTTGTGGGATGTCTTCCCATTGTTTACAAATACTGGATGGGGTGAGAATTCCAATATTGGGTTTCTCGAGAAGCACATGGGTGCTTCCTTTGATCAGCGTCCTCAACCTTGGGTAACGAATATTAGCATTGATGATATTCAATCTGGAGATTTCCTAGCAATATCCAAGATTCGTGGGCGGTGGGGTGGATTTGAGACTCTAGAGAAGTGGGTGAGTGGAGCTTATGCTGGTCATTCTGCTGTTTGTTTAAAGGATTCTGAAGGAAAGCTATGGGTTGGAGAATCAGGACACGAAAATGAGAAGGTGAGCTGCCAAGTTTATAAAATACTATATCATGTTATACAACTGTTTACCCATAATTCAATCTGTTAATGTTAAACGGGTTGCATTTGTTAAAGTTATTGTTGAAGTGGTGCGTTTTCTTTTCATGTTGTAGGGAGAAGATATTATTGCTGTGCTGCCATGGGATGAGTGGTGGGAATTTGAGCTAAATAAAGATGATTCCAATCCCCATATTGCATTGCTTCCCTTGCATCCTGATATACGAGCAAAGTTTAATGAGACTGCTGCCTGGGAGTACGCAAGGAGCATGGAAGGCCAGCCTTATGGTTATCATAACATGATATTCAGCTGGATAGATACTATAGAAGACAACTATCCACCCCCTTTGGATGCTCACCTGGTACCATATTTTAACTGCATTTAAGATTTCATTATCAAGCTACGTTATGGTATTAGTAAATGCTAGAATCACAACTAATCTCCTAGTATTTCTTTTGGCATGATTATTTATTTCTTATTTAGTGATTATATTGAACTTGGTGGTTTCCATTACCCGTCTGGGTTGAGTACTGGGATTCCATAGAGGAAGTGGAAAGGCAACTGTTACATGCTTTACCCCAATCTTTCTCTTTATGATTAATAACTTCTGGCTTTCACACAACCACTTTCATAAACATGATGGGTACGGATGTATTTATATCAAAGTGCTGATGCAGAAATATTATGATTGCTTCGTAGCTGACTAAAAGGGGTCTGTGATGGGGATAAAGGTAGAAAGAAATGCCTTTTTAGGCTCATAGTTAGGCTCTCTCTCTCTCTCTCTCTCTCTCTCTCTCTCTCTCTCTCTCTCTCTCTCTCTCTCTCTCTCTCTCTGCATGTGGATGCTTCTGTGAGCTTCAAGATGTTTTCTTAAACATTTTTCCTGATCATTAGCTCTATGATTATGCAGGTGGCTTCTGTTATGACTGTTTGGAATCAAATACAGCCTGCATATGCTGCAAACATGTGGAATGAAGCATTGAACAAGAGACTTGGAACACAGGTGTTTTAAACTTTTTCCTGCCACTGCAATATCAATTGGTCAAGATTTTTATTTTGGTTTGAAGTTAAGCAATTAGTCAATATTTTTGAGTCGCTAATATCCATTTGATTTTCTGATGTACCCCTTGTATTTCATGCAGAACCTTAGTTTTCCTGATATTCTAGTTGAAGTTGAAAAGAGTGGATCTTCTTTTGATCAACTGCTGACAATTCCCGAACAGGATGATTGGGTATACAGTGATGGGAAGTCAACATCGTGTGTGGCCTTCATTCTTGAAATGTATAAGGAGGCAGGACTGTTTGGTCGAATTGCAAGTTCTATCCAGGTCACTGAATTTACGGTGAGTTTATCGTGAACAAAATTTAATCTGTTTGCCTTGAATAACGAGGCCACCTTTTTGCATCATCTCCAAAATTAATCCACTGACTGGGAAGGAGGAGAATTGATACTAGTTCTAGGGAGAGACAAGATGAATGACGAATATCTTTTGTTCCCTCTTTAACATGAATTGATATACAAGTAATGTTTTTACTTGCTAATAGGTTAATGTAGCTCTCAATTGAGAAAGTCATTCGATTGTGGGACTTTGTAACGAAGTTGTTTCATAAGGAATTTACATGTTTGTTTGTATTAATTAACCTTTTTCTGTCATTAATGCAGATAAAAGATGCTTACATGCTCAATTTCTTTGAAAACAATTCAAGCCGCCTGCCAAAGTGGTGCAATGATGGGGACACTGTGAAGCTTCCTTTCTGTCAAATTAAAGGGAAGTATCGAATGGAATTACCTTTATACAACACTATGGAACCGTACCCCCATATGAACGAAAGGTGCCCATCACTGCCCCCCAAGTACTCCCGGCCGCGGAATTGCTAAGTCTTCAATTTGTTGCGTTTACAAATTTGTTACGCCTATGGTCAAAGTCACTCTCGTTTCTTGTAAATATGTTCATCTGTTGGGTACAAACGGAGGCAGTGTTAGTTTTCCAATTGTTGTACAATGTAGATGATAAATGGACTACGAATCTGAATGCGAAGGGGTATTGCATTTCTTCATTTTCCAGAACGTGTTTTTTCTTTTTCTTCGTATTGTCATTTCGAACAGCTTTGTAATTGGGTGCCACAACATTATTTGATGAGAACAGATGACTTTGTGCAAGATCTCTCTCGGTCGCTAATTCGTTGCGACAGGGGTTGATGCTATGCATGCAATGGTCTTGCAGTTTTGCTCTCACTTGGCATATAATTACCCAATGCTCCGAATCCATGTTACAGCGGTGGTGCTCTTTGTTTTTCTTTGCCTTTCTGTGCTACATACACACCATCTAGGATTTAAAAAGTTTACCGTCACTTCTTCCATGCGATGGCCGTATGGCATGAAGCATCTCAACAGTCGCATTGCATCAGTGCCTTTTATGAAAGAAAATTTCAAAATCTTGGCTTGATAAAAAATTATAAAAACCATTATTTGGGATATGCATGCCAAAGTTTCAAAGAGCGTTGAGTGGTGCACTACTAATCAACATCAATGTGTGGGGTCTTATACATAAGACCTCGATGTAATTAATAGTGGAAATTCAGGTTTTTTCGATGTGGGACTTTACATTCTTCAGCAAATGTAAACAGCAGGTTCATTAGCTAGAGCCCGCAGAAGAAAAGTTATCACAACAGATGGGAGTGTCATGCGCTGCGAACATGACTAGAATGAAATAGTGCGAGTTCTCATTTCTGTTAAAGCTTCTTCATTGTCATCATTTCGGATGTTAAACCAGCACGCGACCAGGGCTTGTAAAGGAGAAGCGTTTTTTTGCTCGAGTTCTGCCCTCTTTTCAGATATGAATTCCTTAATCATGTGTTGAACCTTCTTGCTTTCCTTGATGCTGCGGTTGTAAGGTGTGAAGGGCAAGTCAACTGGGGGGACTGACCACTTTCCTGCTATCATTTTTTCGAAACACTCCATGAGTTCGTCTCTGAGAGTTCCTTGTTCAAGCCCGAAAGGCAAAGAGCACGTTATGTTGAATGTGAGGTTCTTCATCAGGGGTTCATGTCAGGTATCCGCATCGTAGGTGTCAAATATATGAAGACAAATGATATTTTCACCATGTAAATTTAATTAGAACCTAAAATGTATGAAGACAAAATTATATTGATGTTAATTAGTACATATACAAAGTCATGGAAAGAGTGCACATGCCATTTTATTTATTCTTGAAATAAAACTTATCCCTCTTGATTCAACCCTTTTTTTTTACTGCACTGCATCTTGAACTCCTACTAAGCTCGAATGTTTTTAACATGTACTTCCTACTCCCTAGCTCGTTCGTGACAAGCAAAAATGGTTTGCCCTTCTCAACCAAAGTAATAATCGTTTATTCTCTTGGGTGATTGCTCGAGTTAAGCCTTCTTGACTAGTTTTGAGTCTTTCAGTCCTTGAATGATTGATTTCCATGGCCAATTGCATCCCGAGGACTTTCTTGGTACCTAGACGCTGAATGAGTTTAGGAGTAAATGAGCCATCCCGATCCTTTCCGCAGACAAAGAAGACCTAATAAATCGTGAGTCAAATTAGACGTGGCAAAGGCCTATGCTGAATCAAGATTTTCTTGGCCTTCTTTTACCTAAGAACATTATTTGCTGTAGAACTGATAATTTTTGTTCCAGCCGTCGCTTAAGTTAATATACAATTTCTCAATGTATATTAAGTGGTAGAATTTACATATTTTAAATGATTCACGGCTAATAGAGTTGTGCTACTAAGACATGATATGTGTCCTTTATTTTTGCAATATTCCAGACAAGCATTATAAATATTTAAGTTTGGTAACACCATCGGATAACCACCAGGTCCAAAACATTAACCTGTAAGAGAATGGGCCGACAACACATGTCAAACTTACAAAAACATCTTAATTGTTAACAAGCTTTTCTTGGGGTGATTTTTATGGGTAGTCCTTGAGTAGGTACTGGCATGGGATCTCTACTAAAGTTGTTGTCCGCACATAGCTTCCATGTGAACTGAGTTACCATATAATGGATTGAAACAAGGATTTCGATCCGGGCGAACTCATATCCTGGACATTTTCGAGGTCCTCCTCCAAATGGAACAAAGCTGTAAGGTGGAGTTGATGCTTGGTTCTCAAACCTATTCGGGTCAAACTTGGATGGCTCCGGAAATATGTTATCGTCCATATGAGTCATAGGCATAGCCCAGAATATCTGAAAATATTGTATGTTAGGATTTTCATCTAGCTATACTTTGGAGGACAATGAGAGAATGAAAGTAAAAGCTAATTATCTTATGAAGGTAAATTGAACTTACTTGCCACCCTTTGGGGATGAGGAATCCATCAAACTCGATGTCTTTCAATGCACTCCGGAAGCCACCAAAGATAGGAGGAGTTATTCTCATCGTTTCCATTACAACTCTCCATGTGTACTTCATCTTGGCAAGGTCTTCCCATGTCAACTCTTCCGAGGATTTGCTTCTAGCTATTTCTTCTTGCTCTGTTACTCAAAAATTCAAGGAAAGTTTAAGATCTTGCCTCTAATAATTGATCTAATTAATGTTAGCAGCCTTGCAGTAAATAAAAACCCTAAACCTGTTTGGCACCATGCACACCTTGAAGAACGGTTGCGTGTACAACGGGGTCATTAGCGAGAAGCCGCAATAGAAAAGTAAGCACAACAGATGAAGTGTCATGACCTGCGACCATCACTAACATAATATTGTGCAGGATCTCCTTTTCAGTCATAACCTCTTCATTGTCATCACTTCGACTGCTAAGCAAGCAAGTGATAAGGTCTTGGAGCGGAGAAGCAGTTTTTCGCTCAAGTTCTACCCTCTTTTCCGATATGAGTTCCTTGATTATGTCTTGGACCCTCTTGCTTCCCTTGAGGCTCCGGCTGTAACGTGTGAAGGGAAATTTAACCGGGACTGACCACATTCCTTCTATCATTTTTTGGAAACACTCCAAGAGTTCATCTCTGCGAGTACCCCATTCAAGCCTAAAAAGTAGAGAGCATATTATGTTGAATGTGAGGTTTTTCATCAGGGGCAAGACCTATCAAGCAGAAGAACTTTGTTAGTTAACATTGATCTTCGTTTGTTACTAAATTCGAGTTCATTTTTTATTTTATTCTAATGCAATAATATTGAAGAAGTTCTAGAGGAAGCAGAGAAAATGGATCAATAAAGAGTGTATTGCCCTCTTTTTTTCTTTGTCACTGGATTGAAGAAATTATTGGAGAATAAAGGGACATAATTAAACATAGGAATGCAGAAGGTGAAAAGTAGAGTGCAGAAATCATTTTCCTTCTCCGAAAGTTGGTCTTTTAAAATAGTTTTGTTGCAAACACCACTTGGGCTTACAGTTATTTGTTGCTTGCCATGCCAATGCATCTCAAGGTGCCTCCTGATTTCTTGGTCCATCTTTCCCACATACTGCTTGAGTGACTCGGGCTTCAAGAACAACATAAGAGCACTTCTGACGCGCTTGTGATCGTCGCCGCTCAGCTCCAGTATATTCCGGTCACCCAAAAGTTGACGGATAGACTCAACTTGTTGACTGGAAATTGTGCTGTCATCACTGGCGAATATGAATTTATTTGCAGCAGGTCCATGAATGAAGACCGTTGGTTTGCCGAAGAGACTTAGCTTTGAAACTGGGCCGTACTTTTCGATTCTTTGTTGAAGCCATTTTTCGGCGGTGTTGGCACGCATGGCTCGGAGAAGACCGAGGCTTTGGCCGATTATGGGTAGTCCTAATGAGCCTGGAGGAGCCCTTTTTGGTGATCTTTTTCTCCTTGTAAGGAGAAGCAAGATGGGGATGAGGAAAAGGAAAACTGTGAGAAAAGGGGTATTCATGATTTGTGAAATGCTTTCTTTGTGGAGTGAGTGATGAGGAGGAGGAGTTTAATCGAAGCTAAAACATGTTTTTGTTGCCTGATCTGGGAGGTAGGATCGATCCACTGGTCGCGTGCCAAATGATGACCCCTAAGTTGGATTATCTCACATATGCCTATAATTAAGACCATTAAGTAAACTTGTTGCTTGCAAGTATGGCTTGTAGTTGTAAACCTTTTTTTTGGTCATAAAATAAATTTAAATGAATATATTCATAAATTTAAATATATATTTTTTGGTCAAAATATATATTTAAATGTGTATGTTAATAAATTTAAATATTTAATAGGAGACATAGAATAAAATACTCATTAATTAATTTGAATTAAGAAAACATAAAGAAATTATAATCATTATAATATCTAACACTAAATTTTTATTAAATTTTAATCTTCTTTAAGAATTAAAGTTAAAAAAAAAAAAAAAAACTCATACAATTTTTTTTTTTTTTTTTTTTTTTTTTTTTTTCAAGAGTAAAATTACTAGAATTATAAACGGGTCGCAATGTTTACATCTTCGGCCAGAGTATTAAACAAAAATTCTGGACCGAGAGCATCCCAACGGAATGAACCTCTCTTTGAGGTGACATATGAGGCCACTTCATGAGCGGCGGCATTTCCATTCCGCCTCACAAACAAAAACCTCACCCTTCCTAATTGGGATGCTAAGGAACCTATATCATGTATGAAACACTCAAGAGTGGCATCAGCCATAGTTTCACCGTTTAACATTTTAATTAAGGTCTGGGAATCAGATTCGATTTCAACATCTTCAAACCTGGATTCCCTGCAAACCGTGAGGGCTGCCCGCACCGCTGCAGCTTCAGCCATTATGGCGTTGTTAAAGAACATATTTCCTTCCCCTCCCGCCAAAAGGAGTAGCCCAGCAAAGTCTCTCACCACCCACCCAAATCCACCTCGGAGCGAATCCTTGCACCATGCGCCGTCACAGTTGACCTTGATCACACCAAAGGGTGGTCTCTTCCACCGCACTGGGTTTCCTGCATAGGTATTCGTCTCCCCCCTCCTTTGCTTCAGCCTGAGCATGCTTCGGCTGGGCTGCT
This sequence comes from Crataegus laevigata, assembly GCA_963580275.1. Classification (NCBI taxonomy): domain Eukaryota; kingdom Viridiplantae; phylum Streptophyta; class Magnoliopsida; order Rosales; family Rosaceae; genus Crataegus; species Crataegus laevigata. Next base: position 9,685,337 of record OY756946.1, read on the forward strand.
CTGTACTCCCATAGCTGCTGCCGCACCAAGGTGACACCATCCATAGGGTTGGCCCCTTCCCCTCTGAAGACCAGTGCATTCCGATACTTCCATATCCGCCACATAATAAAAACACATTCCTGCAAAATCCTCTCATTCCCCTCATTGTCTCGGAACCTGTTACAGAGCGCCTGCCAGGATTCACAAAAATCCGAGCCCGTGAGTCCCCCCAGATTCATTTGCAGGGAGCTACCGAACCATAATAGCTTGCTAAATTCGCATTCAAAAAACAGATGTTGTTCCGTCTCACGCTCCACTCCACATAGCGCACAAATCGGGTCAACTCTCATGCGCCGGCGGAGAAGGTTGGCCCGTACTGCCAGGGATACATTGCAGCATCGCCAGATAAGGAACTTCATTTTATTGGGGACGTTCAACTTCCATACCTCCAGCCACCGTTTATCATCTAAGTCCCTCCGGCTACTTCCCCCCGTACCATTCCTACCGAGTTCCCCGTTTTCCTGCATCTCCATGGCGACCCGGTAACCCGTTCGGGTTGAGTACTCCCCATTGCAGGTATAGTGCCAGATAATTCTGTCCTTGCAGCCCGCCCTGCTAATAGGTAAACCAAGTATGAGATTTCCCTCCTCCACATCGAAGCATTGTCGGATTAGCCCAGTGTTCCAGGCTCCAGAGTTTGCGTCAATCAGGTCACATACCTTTGTTGGCATCTCCGGATGTCTCGATCGGGGACAGAATGTGTGCGGTCGAGGAAGCCACGGGTCCTGGTAGACTCGGATGCAGTTCCCATTCCCAACCCTCCATCTTTTACCTCTTTCCAAGATCCTTCTTCCCTGTATAATACCTTTCCATCCCCAGGAAGATCTCTTTCCCACTTTGGCCTCCATGAAGGATCTATCATGGAAGTATTTCTCCTTCAGGATCTTGCCCAATAGTAGGTGCGGTTTATGCAAAAGGCGCCAGCCGATCTTCGCCAAGTAGGCCAGATTAAAGGATATGAGGTCCCTAAAACCGAGACCCCCCGTTTTCTTCCTTTTTTTTAGCTTTTCCCAACTGATCCAATGCATGCCGCACCTGTTGTTTCCTCCCCTCCACCAGAATTTAGCAATAGCAGATTCCAATTCCTTGCAGAGAGTAATTGGTAGTTTAAAGCAGGACATTGCAAAGTTTGGTAGAGCCATACCCACAGCTTTAATTAGAACCTCCTTTCCTGCTGGGGATAAGAATTGTTCAGCCCACCCATTCATTTTCCCGTTTAGAGCCTCTCGGACCCCCTCGAAAACTGCTTTCTTTGAAGCTCCAAAGTCGGCATTTAGCCCCAGGTACTTGCCAAAAGCGTCCTTGCCAGCGAAGCTGGTACAAGACGCCAGAATTTGTCTTCTTTGTCGTGGACAGTGAGCTCCAAAAAACATAGAGCTTTTTTCTCTGTTAATAACTTGGCCAGATGCCTCCGCATAGCGTTGCAAGACAGTTAAAATTTCCCTAACTTCCACTTCAGTAGCCTTACAGAAGATGACAGCATCGTCAGCGAAAAATAAGTGTGAGATTGGTGTCCCACCAGGAGCGACCCTCATCCCGTGGATGGATCCCCGTTCCTCGCTTTTCCGGAGCATAGCCGAAAAACCCTCGGCACAGATAAGAAACAGGAAGGGAGACATGGGGTCACCTTGTCTAAGACCTCTCTTTGGCTGGATAAGTCCAGTGGGCGCGCCGTTAATAAGCACGCTGTAAGTTACAGTCGTGATGCAAGCCTCAATCCTTCTGCAAAACTCGAAGGGAAAGCCCAAGGCTTTCATCATTTCCAAAAGGAATCTCCACTCGATCCGGTCGTACGCTTTAGCCATATCTAACTTCATAGCAACACAGTCTTCATCCCCATCCTTTTGTTGATTCAGCGAGTGGAGGATTTCATGTACAACCAAAATATTATCCTGTATTTGACGCCCTTCCATAAATGCCGATTGGTTTGCACTGATCAGGTGCGGGAGCACCAACTTCATGCGGTTAGTAAGGATCTTGGCAATCACTTTATAAATAACGTTGCATAAGGATATAGGACGCATCTGAGCCATATTTTTTGGTCCAGGAACTTTAGGAATGAGGACCAGGTGTGTATGATTGAGCTTCCTCAGCATGGTTCCCGATACCCAAAAAGCTTTGACCATGTCCACAATGCTTCCCCCCACCAAATCCCAGAACTCATGGTAAAAGCTTCCCGTGAACCCATCAGGCCCCGGGGATTTGTCCGCCGGAATTTGGAACATGGCCTGACGAATCTCCTCGGTGGTAATCGGTTGCATCAGCCCATGAGCATTCTCCGGACGAATCTGGACATCCACACACTCAGTAACCTCGTTGATTCTCTGCGGATTACACGTTTGGAACAGGTTGTTGAAGTAGTTAATGGCAATTCGATCCACCGTATCGGCCTCGGTACACCAGGAACCATTTTCATCCTCCAGCCCAACAATCTTATTGCATCGTCTTCTTTTCATTGTTTGCGCGTGGAAAAACTTTGTATTTTTGTCTCCCTCTTGAATCCAGGTGTTCCTAGACTTGAGTTTCCAGTATTTTTCCTCCTCCCGAACTAAAACTTTCAGTTCCTCCTCCTTGCTGCGAACGTCATCATAGGTTATGTCGTCCGACCTATAAGCCGCTCTCAAGACCTTTTTCAGCTCATCCATGCGTGTCTTGGAGTTCCTCTCATTGCAACGTCTCCAGTTTTGTAAGCCCCTGCGGACCCTTTTCAATTTCTCTACCACCCGGAAGGCAACGGAACCCACAGCGCCCCGTTTCCAATTTGATTTAACAATTTCATGGCACTCCTTCTCCTTGTTCCATCGGGGGTCGTAGATAAAGCGTCTTCTGCGTTTTGGGAGATAGGGAGCCGTCTCCAGGATGAGCATTGCATGGTCAGAGCCTTCCAAAACTTCATGAAGGACCCTAGCCTCCGGGTATGTCGAGATCCATCCTTCCGACGCTAGCCCCCTGTCCAGTCGTTGCTGGATCGGCCCTTCATCCCGCCGATTCCTCCATGTGAAAGGGTAGCCTGTGAAACCCAAGTCGAGCAGCTCATTGCCCACCACAAACTCATGAAAATCCTTCCTGCTAGCTACCGATCTATAGTTCCCCCCCTTTTTTTCCGAATCATCAAGAATGTCGTTAAAGTCTCCTATGACCAAGTAGTTCTCACCCGCCACCTGCAATCTATTCGATAAGAGTCTCCATTGGTCCTTCCTCTTTTTGTCGTCGGTGCTTGCATACACCGCAAACAAATTCCATGTCTCCTTTTTCCCATTGTCAGAAACACCCACTTCAATAAAGAAGTCAGAGTATTTGACAAGTAGCACGTGATCGTAATTCCTCCAGAGGATGCACATTCCTCCAGCGATGCCTCTCGGTTCAACCGCGTGCATGAAGTCCATTCCAAGCCGTTGTTTCAGGAAACCATAGCGATTACTTCTGTTTTTTGTCTCCAGAAGTATCACTATGTCAGGGGTATGGAGCCTATTCTGCTCTAGGAGGTCGTCAACTGTCAGGTCACCCCCGATACCCTGACAGTTCCAGCAGATTATCTTCATGGATTCTTGGGAGACCCCTTACGGCTGGTCTCCTCCGCCTCAGTCATAGCAATCATTTTTGGTCGCCTCCCGTTTTGTTCATACCGGTCCCCTGCATCCGTATACTCCACAGCTTGGTGTTGACGTTTCTTCCCTTTCTTTTCTTTCATTATCGCTTCGATAATTGGAACCAATTCAAATGGGTCTTCATCCCTCATATCCTGCTCCTCCGCAGCTTCCTTCCGTTGCTCCTGCATCTCCCCATCGTCGGTAATAGCCAATACATCAACCTCATTCCCCTCGACAGGCGGTAAACCGACATTCAAGTCGATTCCCGTGTCCGTTTCCAGTGATCTACCTCCCGTGCTGGAACAGTAGTTCAATTCCGGGGGTTCCTTCAGATGAACATTTTCTACTTCCTTTGCAAGCACACCCCCTGCCGATCAGACCTGCATCGAAGGCGATCTCTCGTGCCCTTCTTTCTTCCTCCTCTTCACGTCTTTGCGCGCAAATTTCCCCTGCCAGGGTATTACTCCTGCTCCTTCCCGCCTTCACTGGTCGTTGCAGTTTACTTGGAGAGGACGCCGTATCAAAGGTTTCATCCTCCCCCCCGTCTGCGCTTCCCCCTCTACTGACAAGCCCCTGCCCATTAGACTGAGGTATGACTCCCGTTCCCGACTCAGTTGAGCGGTGACATTTCCGTGTCCCCTCCCGGTCCCCACTTCTTTCTTCCTTCCATCTCCCAGGGCTCTTCCTTCCACTGTTAGAGCCAACAGATCCTTTACTTCGTGACCCAGAGCCCAGGGGTTTCCCCCGCAGGTCCATCTAGGCATCTAGCCCACCGAAGGCAGGGTCCTCGTCTGTGTCCCTTCCCTCCTCCTCTGCCGATTTTCCAGCATTTTGGATGTCCCTACAAACCCGGGTGGCATGTCCCAACAACCCACATAATAGGCAGTACTTAGGAAGGGATTCGTATTTGAAGTCTACCCACACCTTACCTTCATCTGGAAATAGCACAAAGGTACCCCTCATTAAGGGTTCCCGTACGTTAAATCGAATTTTAACCCTCAGGAATCGGCCGATACAGTCACGACTTCCGGAGGTATCCACCTTTCGAACTGTGCCCATGAGGCCCCCAATAGATTCCGCCACTGCTGCTGTCATGCTCAAGGGTGGGACATTGTGGATCTGGACCCATAGGACCCCCAGCGAGAGTGGTGCCCACCGGTTCCTTCCACTTCCTGTTCTGTCAGCTGTTAGGACCAGCTCGTTCTTAAAGGTCCAAGGCGTGTCCACATCTAACACCCTTTGTAGATCTCTCTTCCCCACGAATCGGGCCAGAAATCGATTATCGCCAATGTCGCGGATTGAAACACCCTCTTGCCCCCTCCATAGCGATGAGAAGCAATCAATGAAGGCGTCACCACATACCCTCTGGCTGTCAATACTTCCGCAACCAGGGTATACTGGAACCCAAGCAAGGCCCCTTCGACATCTTTCCTTTCTATCTTTATCCCTTCCCGCTCCTTGTCTGATAGCTTTAACCTAGATCCAAATCTGGATCCCAACTCTTCGAGATTCCGCTTGTCTTCCTCCGTAGCCATGTTCAGATCGGAATACCCAAGCCCTTAGGAACCTCGTGTCGCGTTCCTGTTCTCTCCTTGACCCCTTGCTGCTCCACCGCCCAGCACTTTCCCTTCCCCGTTCCACCCAGAGTTCGCGGCCTTCCCCCCGCAGGCGCAAACCGTGCTCCGTCACCAACACAGGCTATCAGGACTCAGATCCGTGCTTCCTTCCTCTTGATTCGGTCTCCAATCCTCGATTCACCAGGTCCTCCGGTGGGTCGACTCGGGCGCACACTGGTCCCCCTCCTCGCGAGGAACTTTACAGAACCGCGCGTGAGGCGCGTTCTTTCACTCCCCGTAGTATTTGGTTCACTTCCTTTGATCCCTAAAAACGTGGACGGCAGGATTCGAACCTGCGCGGGCAGAGCCCACATGATTTCTAGTCATGCCCGATAACCACTCCGGCACGTCCACTTACTAAATCGTGGAAGCGAGTAAAGAGTAGAGAGTACTGAAGAGTGGTAGTTTTGTTGGCTTCTGAGACAGTATCTCATATGCCTGCAAGTCAAATATTCGGAAACCACATCTGGGGAAACAAAACCCTGCCCAACGTAACGTTGTTGCTGGAAAGAATCATTAGTTTGAAAAATTATGCAATTATTAAATCACTTAATCTTATATTGCAATGATATTTCTATGAAAGATTCCCAGTATTATTTGTAATATATAAAAGATAGGGCACTCAAAAACGAAGCTAGACATTTGCATAAATGAGAGCATCCTCAAACAATAAAGTCACAAATTAAAAAGTTTAAGAATATATTAAACAAAACACTTATATATTAATCCATAAAATTTTTCATACACCATATATATTACAATATCTATCAATACGATTTTATGTTTTGAAAATATTATATGACCTCATTACCAAAACCATTAGATCTCTCTCTTTATATAAAAATAATCATATTATCATTCATTCATTAATCTCCCATATAATTTCACAATTGATCTTCATAAATTTTATAACCAAAAATATTCTTTCACCAATAGAAGTAGCACGTGGAAGAGTTAATGCTACGAAAAAAAAAAAAAAACCCGAGTGGGAGTTCACCCCATCTAAAGCCGAAGTTGGCTCCATCCATGAGGGCACTGCGTGTGAGAATCCGCACTTCTAGAAATTATTTTTTCAGTTTGAGGGAATTATAGATTGTTTGATCTTTTGGTTTTGGATCGACACTAGGCTTTTAATCTAGTTAGATGTTACTTACCATCTTAAGACCAACCAATTTGTAGCCCTTTTTCTTACTTGCATGGTGATGAGTTCATTTTATACTATATATTTTATCCTTATCTTAGTATTAATTTATTGGTTATTTTGGTGAGATTTTGATATTTTGGATTATATTTTCAATGTAGGACATTCGACTTCCTCTGAAACAAAAAGTGACCAAAGGATAAATTTTGGAGTGATTCTAATTGGAGGATGTTCGTGAGTCTTTTAAGATGATTGTGTCAAAGTTTCAGATTTTTCTACCGAGTCGTTTGACCATGGCGATGAAAAGAAGACCCAACGCGCAACTTTCCCAGATTGACGTTTCTGGACGTTTTGGGTATTTTGAAGGTCAAGATGGTGTATTTCGAGGAAGATTCCTTCTAAGGATTTGTAGAGGACGTCTCAAGCTTTAAAAAAAGACATTTTGGGACCAAATCGGAGTTGATTTGGTCAGTCAAAAGATAGATTTTTTGAAAACTCCGAATTCCCGTTAGAATAGGAAACCTTTTATTAGTTGTTTTATTATTTTATTATGTTTCCTAGTATTATTCTAAGACCTTTTCTAGGTAGGATTTTATTTTCTACTAGTATAAATAAGGCTTTTTAGCCATTAGGGAAAGATGTATTATTTTAGGAGGAGAGAACGCACTACTTTGACTTTAGAGAGCTTTTGACGATTTAAGGTGTTTTCTATCCATGTTCTTACTTATATTTTGTTTTATGATTGTTCTTAACGAGTTTCGTTTGCTAGGGCGAGGCTACGAGCCTTAGCAAGAATATGTAGTTTCTTTTCAATTTACTTATGATGTTATGCATGCAAGTTTTGAATTATTAATCATCGTGTTTGAAACTATCTAGTTGTTTTAGTAATTGGCCACCATTAGGATATTTAGAAAAGTAATTTGATGCAATTTTGGCGGAGGGTTGTTCCTGGAATTGGCGCTGGCTTCTTGTGGTTAATATGTGTAACCTCTTAGGATGGACGACACGTTTTAAAGGTTATATGATTTTTCAAAGGGTTTTCATAAAGCTTAATGAGTCTTGCATGTTCACATTCGATCTGGACACCACGGACGAGTTGCATGTTAGATATACGTTATATGTTGAAGGTTCCAAGTAGGGCATACTTTAGGAAAACCTAACCTTCAAATGTGCACGTGTAAGAGTGTAAGTCATAAGTAATTGAAAGAACCAAGGTATAAAATATTCATAATCCCCCGATATTTCCATTGAAATTTCCGTGTTTTTGGACTACCGATATTTCCGATGTCATCGATATTTCCATCGAAATTTTCGTATTTTTTAAATCTATATTTAAAAAAACACCAAGGGGATTCGAACCCCTCCCATTTTACTCCTTCAACACCTTGACAACCATATCACTTATGTTTTTGTGAAAATATGCTAAAATATTGACATATTTTCTACACTCACAATGTTTGCCAGCTCGTTATATAATCAACTTAAATCAGTTAAATCCATCATGCAATGCATTTCCTTCCAATTTTTGTGTGATAAACTAATAGATAATTGACTAAATAAACATCCTGCAAAGTTTCAATAAAAATTTCCAAGTTTTTCTTACAATTTCCGTGGTTTTTATTCATTTTTTATCGATATTGATAATATCCCGATATTTCCATCGAAATTTTCGTGTTTTTGGACTACCGATATTTCCGATATCATTGATATTTAATACCTTGGAAAGAACCTACATAAGATTGTTAAGGTGACGGCTGAACCCTAGTGCTCAAATAGATTTTCAAAACTATTTTCTTTTGTTTGATTTACTTTCCCAAGTTATTTAGTTATTTTTAATTAAATTCGTTTTTGTTGTAGTCCTATTTAGAATAGGAATGTGATTGTGTAAATCCTAGTAGATTAGGAATGTATCTAATATTCCTATTAGGAGTAGATTACTTATTAAGTATTGTAATCCTTATGGGAAAGGGTTTGCCCTTTCTACTACTATAAATAGAGGCACAATGGGGTGAATCAAACACACCTCACAATTACACATTTTTCTTCTCCTCTCTATTGCCGCACCTCCCTCTCTCTAGGCCTCCATAATTGTTCAGTAAATTATGCCTACAACACGTTATCAGCACGCTCTTGACTCTACGCTAAAGAGAGTTTATTCTTCAATTAGGGGAGTATTACGTTTTAATTATTCTTTTTGAGATTAATTTATTATTATTTTGAATTAATCTACATGATATTGATTCAATTTAATTTTTCTTTGTTGAACGTGATACATCGCATTGGAGACGCAATTTCAGCTTTCTGAGAAGGATCTTCTACAAATTCAAAGGCTTTTATTTGTTTTCTGCTAATCAGGTATGCTTAAAATAAAGTAAGATATTTGAAACAACCTTAAAGCATGAAAACATTCCCCATGATGCATGAACCCCCTACATTTATATTTACCTTCCAATATATATATATTGTATATGTTCATATATTTGTCAATATATATATTTGTTTCATGCATTACGCAATTATAAATTGCTATGTGGAATATGTGAGTCAAAGAATCGAAAAAAAAATTAGAAGCAATTAGGGTTTTTAACCCTAGATTCGAAACAAACAAAACAAACAAAGTTGGGTGATTTTTTTTGCTGCATCACCGTGTGACGGACCTTGGGATGGCGTCTTAAAGCCTTGGACCTTGCGCAACCCTCTGGGTTGCCATCTTTCTCGGACCCAACCAGGCCTCGGCCTAAGTTGTTTGCTCCACGGGCTTGAAGCCCCAGGTCCAAACTTGAGCCCAAACCCGCATGCCTGAAGCTATGCTGGGCTGGTCCCTCGTCCTGGCCCACGCCAGCAGCTGTGCTGCTGGGCTTAGCCATGGTCTACGTTTTCAATCAGCCAGCCCATATGGCGAGGCTCACCTCTACGGCCTAAACTGAAACCCAGCTTCGCTGGGGTTTCCACGCTCCTACCTGCAAGCTTTTTGGCTTGCCTCGTGTGTCTTACCCAGCCCAACACTCCAATCCTTTATGGCTGGGCTTCCTAAATTGAACCCGTGGCCTGCAGCCATGGATTAGGCTGCTTTTAGCAACCACCCAAGCCTAAGCCAATTTGGGCTATATTTTTCGAATTAAATGCTAATTTTTTTTTTGCATTATAAATAATTTAACCCGTATGTTAATATTATTTTGCTTCTACAATCGACCCCGTTTGGTCCCGATTTATTGAATTAATTAAAAGTGACATGCAGTTCATTAATCTGATAATGAATCCAAAATTATTGACTTGAAGATCACTTTTTGGACATTAACGATTCAATAATTTATTTCTCTTCTTTGAACCGTTGACTTACTTTCGTAGTCCCGAAGCACTCACACTTGAGTTCCCGAAGAACCTCAAAATCCACTACACTTAGTTGTATATTGCATTCTGTGTTCTTGCAGGAACCTCTCTTTTATGAACTAAACGTTCATAAACTAAATCGAACCTGTAGTTTCGAATTTAGTGCCTTTGAAACCCGAAGTTTTCATAAAACAATACACCCATGAAAAACCCGACGTTTTCATGAAACCATGTCTTAGAACTCGAATGTTCTAACTTTGATGCTTATGGATGATTCGTTCCCATAGCACCAATCACAATCTTGTTCCCTCCAAATTCAATGGATTGTCGAACCGTCACAAGTTTGATTTCCCTTATTTTGGACGTTTCTAAAAGAAACCACTTTATGTGGGGTACAAGACGTGAATCTCCACTTGACTATCAAGAAGTTGAGCAACCATTGAAGCCAACAATGGCATGGAAGAGCTGATTAAGCCTCCGCCATGATCTTCATTCGAAGACTTATGCCCGAAGCATTACAAATGGAAATACCTCCGAACGAGGATTCCATGGCTCTTTGGCTCGCTTCTAAGGACTGTTTAATCATGTAAGATATTGCCCGAAGCATACCATGATTACGTCCATGAATGAGTACAATTCTGAAGTTTCTAAATCCGATTGAATTTTGACTAGAGAATACTTTTCTCATCCTTCCTTATTTCTAACTTGCTCCTGAAGCAACAAGTGTAGAAAGCATAAGTTTACCAAATTCTCGGATCTGATTACTACCACAATCATATGGTAGAATCAGAGCATGTCAAGGTGTGGCATCATGCTCGAAGCATGATCCTTGGCACCTAAGACCTAAAACTTCAAGAATAAGGGATAGTATTCCCGAACCTTAAACCTGCAAAATCTACTTCCGTCTCGATGGAATAGATCATTGGTTATGCACTTGTTCGTGCCCCTACCAATGTTGTTAAGGAGTACCATTCTCGTAGTCAATATGTGAGATTAATTTTGCTCCACCGAACACCGTTGGAAGAGCATAATTTTGACATGGATGGCCTTATTGGCGAATCCCCTTAGTAAACCATTTACTTTGTGAACATTTTTTCATGTTCTTGGATTCAAGTTTGGTGTATGTTTTACTTATGGATAATCTTATTGATATTGTCCTCGAATATGAGTTAATTGAATCATGTTTCTTAGTACATGTGACCGACTCAATTAAACACGTGATTAGGTAGGAATGTGGGGAAGTTAGTTGTCTGGACGAATGCGTACTACGCACACTAACTTTACACCTAAATCACATCTCTAACAACGACTTCAGGTCTATGCAACCTGATTAAGAGCATTGGCACGCTTCTTGTTGTATGAATGGTACTGCATCACCATTTAAGGGACCTTAAATTCTCCCTGACGTTGAGTTTTTAAGGATATTCAAGATGACAATGATCATAAATGAAACCACTGAAGAAAATAGAGTGAAATATCTTTGCACCACCTCCAAAAATGAGCCTGAAGCTTTGATTTGGGGCAATGGGTTGTCTCCCAACTGGGAACACGCCACATGTGGCCGGCCTAGAGCTGGGTGATTGAGCAGTTTACTTGCTTTGGCACGACCATTTGGGACACTTAGGTCGAACAATGATGGTACGACGCATCTCCTTACCCGAAGTAAGGATCTTGTGCCTACAAGCACACTTTGCCAAGCCTGCTCATTAAGGAAATTGATTTTTTTTATATCATTCCTCGTAAAGATACGAAATCACCTCATTTCCATAGTGGATTCAAGGGAATATATGTGGACTAATCCAATCAAAATGCGGACCATATACAGACTTATGGTTCTGATTGATTAATCGACAAACTGGTCACATGTTTGTCCACACACATTACTGCTAAACCTCTTGGCCGATTATGGGTTCACCACCCTACTTATCCCTTAAGGTCCTGGAGACTGGATAATGCCGGAGAGTTTATATCGATGGTTTTCGATAAAGTATTACATGTTGTTTTGGGTTTCTAATTGAACATTAAATTCCCATGTTCACCCCAAATAGCCTCGCCTAGTGATCATAAAGCGCAAATTTAAATGATCGCCCGAATTTTGGTAAAAGTACCAAGTTTTCAGTTTTTCTGCCTAGGGCTATGCAATCCTTGTACGCAGTTATGTTGGTCCGGCTTGAGGCCCATTGCCACTCAACCTATATGACGTTACAGTTGGTTACTGGGTACGAACCTGACGATTTTCGTATTTACGCATTTGGGTGTGCATTCCATGTGCCAAGTTGTGCCGCCGCAACGTACCACCATGGGTCCTCAAAGAAGGATGTGTATCTTTTGTAGATCATGATTCTCCTTCACACTAGCTTTCTTCGAGCCCTTGCATGCGATCTCTTTACCGCTCATTTGCGGGTTGTCATTTTAATGAGATACTCTTCTCGCCGTTAGGGGGAGATAAGAGCGTCAACGTTCCTGTAGAACGGCGCGAAGTTGCGTGGACGTTGCCCACTATGTCTCATCTCGATCCCCATACCGCACAAGTGTGATAAGTAAGTGCGATGAATTCTAGATTTCAGAATGTTGCTCCAGACGCATTCCTCTGATCTAGCTAAAGTGACGAGATCATATACCAGCTGCAAATATGCCTGCAAGGATAGACGTACTTAACGGACGTCGAGTCAACATCCCTGAAGGGTGTGCCGCCCTTGTTGGACGGTTTGGACGCCCCTGTTAGACGGTCCGGTACAACGGCGGATAGCCAATCAATCTGTCTTGGCCTGGAGCACGACAAATCATTCGGTTCGTAGGATTCACTTCCCTAGAAGAGGAAGACACGGCATAACTATGAATCTAAACTCGATCGCCGTCTCAAATCATTTCCATCTCATGAGATTAATCCGGATTACTCCCGAGACATGAAGTTCTTGGTCCAGTATACTAGTTTGGATGAGAAAAATGGAATTGAAATGAGATTATCATCGATGATGTTTTCACTTATATGGTAGCTACCAACATAAATGAAAAGCGACGATATTGAACCGTGTTCCGTTGATTAAGTGACAACGCAGAACTGTTTGGACAATTGAGATTACAATCTAGGTCAAATTCCTTACCAAAGTGTGTATTGGACCTGTCGTTCCTACACTGCCCAAGGTAACCCTATTGTGTTACAAGTGGGAAAGGAAGCGTTATGAGATGAATGAAATAGTGCGACGTGATGCACACCTTACGGCGCAAGGTTTCTCTTAAACGTCCTGTGATTGATAGCAGCATTATGAAATGTGGTTAATGTTTCTCCATGGGGATATAAATACGGAGATTGACATGTAAGTTCCTGAAGAATTACATGGACTGGTTCAAAAAGTTTCAAAACCACGGAACACCCTCTTAACTTGTTTTGAGGCGTTCACTTAAATCCGACGGATGTGGTATACCCGTTTAAGTGATTGTTTGATCAGTCAGGGATATGAATTATGCCCTTGCGTGTTAAACTATGAAGTTTTATTCCAAATTGCTAGAGTTACAGTTTATGTCGTTAACACGAATCTTACTAAGACTCTGGAAGAGCTTGAGAAAACTGCCTCGCACCTGAAGATGGAATTTGAGATGAAGGATCTTAGGAAAACTCATTTATGCCTTGACTTGAAGTTCAAGCGTTGTTTTGACGATATTTTGGTCTACCAGTCAAACTACACTTCGAATGTGTTACCTTTGAGTATACCTTTGATCGTCCATACGTTATAGGCAAATGAGACCCTTGAAGAGGTTATGGAATCTGAAATTCCATATCTAAAGTTCAACTTTGCGCTTCGTTGTACTTAGCTCATTGTATTTAGACAGGACATCTCTTTCGCTGTTGATCTTGGTAAAGATGCAGCACCGTGCCTACACGCAACCACTGAATTGGTATTAAAAGACGTACCCTGAAGGTATTACGAGGGCAAATCCCAACGCATCTTAGTGGATTCGACCCCCCTGATCCTCAAAATGATGCTTGCCTTGTTGTTATACTGACGCTGGTTACTTATCAAACCCGCACAAGGCAAAATCCCCAAATGGTTATGTCTTTACCGTTAGGGATATCACAATATCTTGGAGGTCCATGATATGACCTTAATTGCGAAATCTTCGAATCGTTCCAAGACTCACCTCACTTCACTACGCCACAAGTGAGACTATGCCGCATGTATCTTCCCGACAACGATTCATGAAGACTATGCAGCATGTATCCACCCGACCAAGCCATGATACATCAACGAAGTCAACGCCAAGACATATTGCGACTACATCTACATCAACAAAGCATCAGGAGATTGAAGTCATGCAAGCCGATCCCAGACAACCTTGCTGACCTTTACACGACGTCACTGCCGAAGTCAACCTTCCAGAAGTATACTCACTTGATCTTAATGTACTCTTTTTCCCTACGATTAGGAGCATTTTTCCCACTGGGTTTTTGCTACCTAACTAGGTTTTAACGAGGCACCCATCCTGGGCTGATCATACCCTTGTGAGCTCTTCTACTTGCGTCCAAAAGACGTATAGTTTTGACTTAATGCAACTTCTCACTTTTCTCCTTAGACTATGGGTTTTTCCCCACCTTGGGTTTTACCATAGCGAGGTTTTGTGAGTTTTAATTTTTATGCATTCTTCCGTTGATTTGAGACTCGCATTCGCCCATTGTGCCGACGACTTCATCAACTGTACCTGCTTCATCATTGAAGACCTGATGCGCCATTTACTTGAGTATTTACACACTCAAGGGGGAGTGTTGCAGTCCTATTTAGAATAGGAATGTGATTGTGTAAATCCTAGTAGATTAGAAATGTATCTAATATTCCTATTAGGAGTAGATTACTTATTAAGTATTGTAATCCTTATGGGAAAGGGTTTGCCCTTTCTACTACTATAAATAGAGGCACAATGGGGTGAATCAAACACACCTCACAATTACACATCTCTCTTCTCCTCTCTATTGCCGCAACTCCCTCTCTCTCTAGGCCTCCATAATTGTTCAGTAAATTATGCTTACAATAGTTTTTAATATTTTAGGTCATTAAATCATCCTTTTCCAAACTTTGTTTTCAAATAATTAATTAAGATTTGGTTAACATAAAATTATTCATTCAATCCCTGTGGAGAACGACCTTGCTTGAGCTACTATACTACGATAACCTTGTACTCTTGCATGTATTTTAAGTGTTTTTATCCCTTTTACACAGGTGGTAAAATATTTATCACTTGGCCAAACCAATATGATTAAATAACCCACAAGTCATATCCCTTCTTCATTGCTAGTGACTTATTTGCATTTTTAGAGCATTTTTTGTCAGAATCTTAGGTAGAATGTCACTATGCATGTTTGACATAAAAAATCTTTTTCATTGAAGGCTTTGTGATTTTGAGTTAAATTTGATATCAATGTCAAATTTATTTTTAATTCATTCTACTGGTGGAGCTCTTATTTCGCTAACATTTTAACCAATAAAAATTTTGTTTCAACATTTTTTTTAATAATTACAACCATTTAAAGCTTTATTTAAATAATAAAATAGCATTTGACAATTCAGTTGGAAAAGCACAAAATTTAACATAAGACTTCAGATTGTCATATCAACCATCACTTATAATTTAATTCTTATAATTTGACATTTTTTTAGAGATGGTCTTATCACCTCCAAAACATCTTCAATAGATATGCTTTGTGAGCACTCTACAAGGTCGAGTAGTGGATGCTGTTATTTAGACTTGGCTTTTTTGGAGCAATTCATATATAGAGTTTGGAGCAATTCAACCAAACATTGCATGGAGCTGTAAACTTTAGCAAGACATGCATTGTTGCCTTATGTTGGACCGACCAAATTACTTAGTCTACAAGTTAAGTGGCAGCTACGAGGTCGTTTGGAAGTGCTTTTAAAATGGTTGAAAACGCTTTTAGCAAAAATGTTTTTGGAACGAATCCTTAGTAAAAATACAAGTAAATACTGGAAAAAAAAAACACTTAAAGTGTTTTCTAAAAGAAACTCATAATTGGTGCTTCTTAAAAAAAGCACTTCAAGTGAATTTGGAATCTAAAAATATTTTTTCTAAAAATACTTTTAGTCATTTTAAAAGAACTTTCAAACAAATCCTACACATGTCCACCGATTAATGATTTTCTAGCTGAATCTTTACCCACTCAAACTAGCCGACTCATCTAGCATTGCCGCCATCATTTCCCTATGAGTAGTGGTTCCTCCTGTGTTACCAAGTAAGAGTGAACCAGCATGCAATTCATGAAATGTAAGAGTGCTTACGCAGAGAGTGAGGGGAAGGAAAAAGAAATAAAAGAGAGAGTTGAAAAGAAAGAACAGAAAGTATAATTGGTTATCTTGGTGGGATTCGGTATAAATAGCTTATCTTGCTGAGGTTTCAGTTACTGATCGGTGAGTGGTTTATGTATGTGTTACATATATATATATATATATATATATATATATATTTTAATAAATGAAATCCATGAATTATTGTGGGTTTCTTTATTTATTTAACAAACTGCGAGCTCTTCCTGCAGTACACATTTGTCTCAAATCGCAATCATAACATCAAATCGACCTGTAGAGGCCTAACTATCAATTGAAGTTGGTAATTTCTTAGTTCATTGGTTTCCTTGGCATGATTTCAATAGGTAGTCCTTGTGTAGGTACCGGCATGGGAACCCTGCCGAATTTGTTGTCTGCGCATAGCTTCCACGTGAACTGAGTTACCATATAATGGATTGCAACAAGGATTTCAATCCTGGCAAACTCGTATCCTGGACATATTCGAGATCCTCCTCCAAATGCAACGAAGCTGTAAGGCGGAACTGATGCTTGGTTCTCGAACCTACTTGGATCAAAATTTGATGGCTCCGGGAATATACTACCGTCATTGTGTGTCATAGGAATAGCCCAGAATACCTAACAATATCGGATATATAGTTAGAAATTTCATCGCTAGTTCTGTAATTTAAAAAAAGAAAGAAATGGGAATGTGAAACTGTAGATGTGTTTACTGCATGATATATTAAATCTTAACTTACTTGCCACCCTTTCGGGATGAGGAATCCTCCATACTCGGTATCTTTGATAGCCGTCCTCATGCCGCCAAAGACTGGCGGAGTCGTCCTCAAAATTTCCATTGTCACTCTCCATGTGTACTTCATCTTGGAAAGGTCTTCCCATGTTAGAAATTCTCCTGAGGACTTGCTCCTAGCTATTTCTTCTTGTTCTGCAAAAGCACAAATTAAAACATTGCATCAGTCTTTTTGTTGTTTTTGGATATTGTTGACAATTCTATTAATATGCCTATCATGAATATGCCAACTTGTTAGTGATCAGACTGAATAAGGTATATCGAATACTTCAATTTCCATACTAGATTTGCGTTAAATGGTTGTGTATGAGGTTGTAGGCAGGAGATGCGTTATGCATACCTTGAAGAACGGCTGCATGGATAGCAGGTTCATTCGCAAGAAGCCGCAAAAGAAAAGTAATCACAACAGATGAAGTGTCATATCCTGCAACCATAACTACCATGATATTGTGCAAGATCTCATTCTCCGTTAATTCTTCTTTGTTGTCAATGTTTCGAATGTTAGTCAAGCAAGTTATAAGGTCTTGGAGTGGAGAAGTAGTTTTTTGCTCAAGTTGTACCCTCTTTTCACATACGAGCTCCTTGAGCATTTTTTGAACCTTCTTGCTTGCCTTGAGGCTGCGGTTGTAACGCGTGAAGGGCAAATTAACAGGGATCGACCAGAGTCCTTCGATCATTTGTTGGAAACACTCAATGAGTTCGTCTCTGAGAGGTCCTCGTTCAACCCCAAAAAGTAGAGAGCATATTATGTTGAATGTGAGGTTCTTCATCAGGGGCAAAACCTGTCAAAAATTTAAATACCAAGTTAATTTGAGATCTGCAAAAACACGAAACCACACGACAGAAGTCTGCAAAAACATGACCTGTTGACAAACTATACAAGTTCGTGGTATATTTTTCCCAAAAGTTACTGAGACCGCTAACTTACTGTTATTTTTTGCTTTCCATGCCAGTGCATCTCAAGATGATTCCTGATTTCTTCATCCATTTTTCCGACATATCGCTTCAGTGACTCGGGCTTCAAGAACAACATAAGAGCACTTCTGACACGCTTGTGATCCTCGCCACTCAGTTCCAGTATATTACGGTCGCCCAAAATCATACGAGTAGACTCAGGTTGTTGACTGGTAAATGATGTGCCATCATTGTTGAATACAAACTTGTTGGCAGCCTGTCCATGAATGAAGACTGTTGGCTTGCCAAAGAGACTCATCTTTGAAACTGGACCGTACTTTGTGATTCTTCGTTCAAGCCACTTTTCGGCAGTGTTGGCACGCAGGGCACCAAGAAAACCAAGGCTTTGACCTATAATGGGTAGTCCCAACGAGCCGGGAGGAAGCCGTTCTGATGATTTTTTTCTTCTTGCAAGTAGAAAGAAGGCGGGGATGATGAAGAGGAAAATTGTGAGGAGAAGGGCATCCATGATTCGGGTGGCGTTTTTTGTGCAAGAGAGTGAGTGACGGATCAAAGGCAATTGAATTCGATAGAAATAGGAGTCGAATAACGGGAGGTCCGGAGATAATAATGCAGAATCAAGATGGTGGGTTTTGGCTTGGAATGTAAATTTTAGCTGTTTGTAGTGCAGTGATATATAAAAGCATAATGCTTTGTTGTTCTGTATTTGGTGGTACGCATTGGTGTCTAGTATTCATCGGAATCTTTAGCCGCCCTTGGTTTTTGGAGTCTTGGTGGCAAACAGTGACGGATTTAGATTTTGATCTCGAGCGTCCTAATATAAAAGGTTCTAAAAAATATTGGATAAAATAACATTGAGAAATTAAAAATTAACACTCTTCATTCATAAATTATGTTAAAAAAGCATTATAAATTACAAAGTCTACCTAAACGTCTTTTTTAGCAAGGTCATAAAATATAACTTCAATATACGTTGTTGTTTTGTATCTGGTGGTACACATTTGATTAGTACGCACTGCTGTCTAGTATTCATCGGGATCTTTAGCCGCCCTTGGTTTATGGAGTCTTGGCAGCAAACAGTGGCATATTTAAATTTTGATCTCGAGCATCCTAATATAAAAGGTTCTAAAAAATATTGGATAAAATAACATTGAGAAATTAAAAAATAACACTCTTCATTCATAAATTATGGTAAAAATAGCATTATAAATTACAAAGTCCACCTAAATGTCATTTTCAGGTCATAAAATATAACTTTATTATACTTTATGGAGAAAGAAAATTAAACAGGGTTTTCTTACAATACTTTAAGAACTCAAGACCATAGGGCATCATCACTCTTTCAGTCTATTTGGAATGCTAGCCCATATTTATTGAGGGTCATGACATGTGAGACCGTTCATTTCAGTTAAAGTTAGTAAAATGAAGCAAGAAACAGCATCTTAGAATCAAGAAAAAAAGAGTTTTAGCATGGGTCTTCTTTTTTGCGGGAGAGCTCATGTAACTTCACGTCTCCTCCATGGATGCTTCATGCGCTAGAAGTTTGATTGGACAACTATATATCGTTTAACAAAATAAACAAACTGTCTAGACGTAGCTCGTATATAACCCTATAGGTGTAGGTCGGTTCCCAGTCGAAACACTTGGAGAGTTCTTGAAGGACCTTCATTGGTGTTTTTCTGGCCTCTGACGAGTCTTGGGACCACCGTGGTCTTTCTATGGATCCACCTCTAGCCGTAGATCCATCCTTTCATTCATCTAGTGTATGTCATACATTGGAGAACATTTTAATTTTCGAAAGATTTGGATTTTTCAAACCGTAAGTTTGCCTAAGTTCTCTAGACATTGATTTGATGATTTATATCAAATGCAAGTCGGCAAAACCATCAGTTCATGGCAACGTCCGTCCGGCTAGTCAAGAGATTGGTTTGATGAATCATAAACCCCAAATGCATGAAGACAATCTTTGCCATCACACTAAAAAACAGATGTATGAGACAAATTAGATTTTCTTGATCATTGGATATTTGGTCACCATCACATTGATGGCCTTAATGATTTCATGTTTTTTTTAGGTATAAAGCCCGGAGCTAAGAAAAGAGATGGGAGTACTTTGAGCTAAAAAAAGACATGGAGTATTTAGAACTAACAAAAGATTTTGTGCAAAAATGAGTGCAGTTGCATTTTAAGACTCATACAACCAACTCCAGTAAATAAAATAAGGCTTTGTTGTCATTGACAAAGTCCGGATGTGATTGGAAGTTAGCACGTGGTGGCAAAGGGCTATATTTGGTGAAACTTTCGAGATTCCAAATATTAATGCTACAGAAACAACGGACAGTAATTGAGAAAGTCAATTGGCAAGCACAAGGCGAAGGGCGAGTTTAGTCTAATGTGAAACGATGATTTTTAGAATTTAGGTTTAACCGAGATGGTTGATTCCCTAGAGGGTACGACCAAAAGGACTGCTTCCAATCCTACTGAGGTGGAAAAGAATTTTCCTTCACGGCTAATCCATACACTGAATACGGTGAATTATACACTCCAATCCAATCCTAGCCACCAAACATGTTCTCCATTAAAATAAGAGAACTTTAACGAAAAGCCCACGGTACTGCTCACTTTAACGAAAAACCATATTTTTATACTAAAAAGTCAAACCTGGTACTATTCACTTTACCCTTTATTTTGTCCTTATTCCTGTTTCCAAGCAAGCAAAGTGCAATTGGGCATAGGCAATATCCGGACGAGTGTGAGACAAATAAATCAACCTTCCTACTAGTCTTTGATATCTACCTTTGTCAACCGGTTCCTGATCTAGATAAATTCCAAAATAATGATTCTCTACGATGGGAGTGTTCACATGTTTACATCCTAGCATGCCTGATTCTTTTAATAAATTTAGAACATATTTAAGTTGAGACAAGAAAATACCTCGAGATGACCGAGCGACTTCCACGCCAAGAAAATATTTCAAATCTCCCAAATTCTTCATCTCGAACTCGGCGGCAAGGTTTTGTTCTAGCTTCATCATTTCTTCAGAATCATCACCCGTTATTATCATGTCATCCACATAAATAATTAAGGCCGTCACTTTACCACCTCCCCGTTTCACAAATAATATATGATCTGAGTGACTTTGATAAAACCCAATCCTCTTCATAACTTGGGTAAATCTACCAAACCATGCACGAGCTGATTGCTTAAGTCCATAAAGTGACTTTTGCAGCCTACATACTCCGGCTTTCTCTCCTGCATTGTACCTTGGAGGAAAATCCATATATACCTTTTCTTCCAAGTGCCCATGAAGAAAAACATTTTTCACATCAAACTGTTTCAATGGCCAATTCAAATTTGTAGCTAAAGAAATTAGAACTCGTACTGTATTCATCTTTGCTACTGAAGAAAAAGTTTCTTGATAAACAACACCATAAGTTTGAGTATAACCCTTTGCTTCTAACCTTACTTTATACCTGTCTATCGATTCGTCTGCCTTATACTTGATCATAAAGACCCATCTACACCCAATTGGTTGCTTTCCTTTAGGTAGCTCCATTACCTCCCATGTATCATTCTTATGAAGTGCCATCATTTCTTCATCCATTGCATAAGCCCATTTAGGATCATTCAAGGCCTCCTCAACCCGGGTTGGTATTTGGATTGCTTCTACATTATTTACCCAGGCTTGGTGCTCCAGGGTAAGGTTTGAGCATGACACATAATTAGCTATTTGATACTTCACTTTTCCTTCAGGAGAAAACTTGTATGGAGGAACACCACGATTTTGCCTTGGCAGCAACTTATATGTACTCACAATATTATATGGATTAGTTACATGAGCATCAGTAATACTTACCTCAAGAATATTCAGAGAAGACACATTGGGTGGCACTGTCGAGCTCGAGAGAGGGTGTGGATTCGATAGCTACTGGTTACTGGGATGACGTTACTAGTTTGATAGTTTCCTGCTGACATTATGCGTCATACTCGGCAGGTTGTTACCAAGAAGACTTAGCTGGTTTGGTGCTTGGTGGTTGAACTATACTCTAATTCTCGGCAGCTTCTTGCTGAGAAACTTGACTGTCTTTTTGCCAAGAGCCCTGACTACCTTCGTTTTCAACAGATGCAGCCCCTGACCTACATATTTCCAACTACTCAAGATCACCAACACTATTATGCCCCTGGTGGTCAAAAGGTGATGGAATTGAAGCATAAAAATACTCAGACTCAGAAAAAGTAACACCCATGGTCACGTACATATGGTGAGTTTCAGGGTGGTAGCACTTATACCTTTTCTGTTGAGGAGCAAATCTAAGAAAAACACATCGGTGAGCACATGGATCTAACTTACTACGATGAATCTTACGAATATGAACATAGACGACACACCTAAAAACATGAGAAGTAGGAGTAATGGTGGACACTACTGTAAAAAATTATGTCAACACTTAGAGAGGTGTACGGAAGTCCATGACCCAGGATGGCATACGGTTGATTACATATACGGCATAAGTGACCGCTTCAGGCTAGAAGTGTTTAGGTATGGACGCACCAATGAGCAAGGCACGAGCTGTCTCCAGGATATGACTGTTCTTTCTCTCAGCAACTCCATTTTGTTGTGGGGTATAAGGACAAGTGGTTTCATGTAGAATTCCTTGGTTCTGAAGAAAGCCCGACAACTCGGAACCAATATACTCACCTCCATTATCAGAGCAAAGAACTTTAATAATGGAGGAATATTGTGTGGCAGTCATTCGAGAGAATGACTGAAACACCATACTAACATCACTTTTATTCTTCATCACATAAATCTAATTCATATGTGTGCAATCATCAACAAAGGTAACAAACCATTTTATTCCAGACAAAGTACTAACAAGAGCAGGCCCCCAAACATCAGAATGCACAAGATCAAAAGGAAACAATCTTTTTATTCATACTAAGAGGAAACGAAGCACGATGACTCTTCACAAAAATACATACTTCACAATGTAAGTCTGATTCTTTTATTTCATGAAATAAACTAGGCACCATACGTCTTAAATAACCAAACAAAGCATGTCCTAACCAACGATGCAATAACCAAACTTCTTGTAAATTATTGGTATGGGATGCTTGAACTGCATTAGCTCTGCCAAAGAGACTCATCTTTGAAACTGGACCGTACTTTGTGATTCTTCGTTCAAGCCACTTTTCAGCAGTGTTGGCACGCAGGGCTCCAAGAAAACCAAGGCTTTGACCTATAATGGGTAGTCCCAATGAGCTGGGAGGAAGCCCTCCTGATGATTTTTTTCTTCTTGTAAGGAGAAAGAAGACGGGGATGAGGAAGAGGAAAACTGTGCGGAGAAGGGCATCCATGATTCGGGTGCCTTTTGTTGTGCAAGAGAGTGAGTGATGGATCAAAGGTAATTGAATTCGATAGAAATAGGAGTCGAGTAAAGGGAGGTCTGGAGATAACAAAGCAAAAATCAAGATGGTAGGTTTGGCTTGGAAGATAAGTTTTAGCTATTCCTAGTGCAGTGATATATAAAAGCGTAATGCTTTGTTGTTTTGTATCTGTTTTTACACATTTGATTAGTACACAATGGTGTCTAGTATTCATCAGGATCTTTAGCCGCCCTTGGTTTTTGGAGTCTTGGCGCAAACAGTGGCGAATTTAGATTTTGATCTCGAGAGTTCTAATGTAAAAGGTTCTAAAAAAATATTGGACAAAATAACATTGAGAAATTAAAAAATAACACTCTCCATTCATAATTATGGTAAAAATAACATTATAAATTACAAAGTCTACCTAAACGTCATTTTTAGCTAGGTCATAAAATATAACTTAATATTCTTTAGGGAGAAAGAAAAAAAAAAGGTTTTTCTTACAATACTTTAAAAGACCAACTTATAGGGCTTCATAACTCCTTAAGTCTATTTGGAATGCTAGCCCATATTTATTGAGGGTCATGACATGTGAGACGGTTCATTTCATTTAAAGTTAGTAAGATGAAGCAAGAAACAGCGTCCTAGAATCAAGAAAAAAAAGAGTTTTAGCATGTGTCTTCTTCTTTGCGGGAAAACTTATGTAACTTCACGTCTCCTCCATGGATGCTTCATGCACTAGAAGTTCGATTGGACAACTATATATCGTTTAACAAAATAAACAAACTGCATGGACATAGCTCGTATATAACCCTAGGTGTAGGTAGGTTTTCTTGTCGAAACATTTAGAGAGTTCGCGGAGGACCTTCATAGGTGTTTTTCCAGCCTCCGAAGAGTCATGGGACCACCGTGGTCTCTCCATGGATCCGCCTCTAGCAGATCCATCCTTTCATTCATCTGGTGTATGTCATACACTGGAGAACATTTTAATTTTCAAAGGATTTGGAGTTTTCGAACCGTAAGTTTGTCTAAGTTCTCTAGACATTGATTTGATGATCTATAACAAATGCAAGACGGCAAAAACATCAGTTCATGGCAATGTCCGTCCGGCTAGTCAAGAGATTGGTTTAATGAATCATAAACCCCAAATGCATGAAGACACAATCTTTGCCATCACACTAAAAAACAGATGTATGAGACAAACTAGATTTTCTTGATCATTAGATATTTGGTCACCATCACATTGATGCCCTTAATGATTTCATGTTTTTTTAGGTATAGAGCCCGGAGCTAAGAAAAGAGATGGAATACTTGGAGCTAAAAAAAATATTGAATACTTGAAACTAACAGAAGACTTGGTGCAAAAACGAACACAGTTGCATTTTAAGTCTCATACAGCCGACTCCACTTAATGGGATAAGTCTCTGTTGTTATTGACAAAGGCCGGACATGATTGGAAGTTAGCACGTGGTGGCAAAGGGCTACATTTGGCAAAACTTTCGAGATTCCAAATATTAATGCTACAGAACAACCAACAACGGACAGTAAGTGAGAAAGTCAACTGGCAAGCACAAGGCGAAGGGCGAGTTTAGTTTAATGTAAAACGATAGTTTTTAGAATATAGGTTTAACCGAGATGGTTCCCCTAGAGAGTATGGCCAAAAGGACTGCTTCCAATCCTACTCAGGTGGAAAAGAAGTTTCCTTCACAGCTAATCGATTAACTGCTTACTGTGAACTATACTCTTCAATTCAATCCTAACCACCAAATGAGTTCCCCACTGAAATAAAGCCTCACATCCATCTACATATTCTTGTTCCAAACAAGCAGAGTGCAACTGGGCTAAATAAACAAGCAAGGTATTACTTGAATTCATGAGAAACTGCTCAAGAAAGAATTTGTCACATCTGCTAACCTTTGACAGAGCCAGTTTCTAATATTTAAATGTCTCTGAGATTATGAAGCTGGTATCCCTAAATCACTGATCACATCGACACAAGTTCCACATGCCTCCGGTGCACAAACTGACTCATACCAGTAAGTTAAAGTGATTTGAAGAAGATTGTAGGAAGATTTAACAGCGTTTTGCAGAAAGTTACACAGAATTTTCGATGCAGTTCAGATTTGTCTCAGGTTCGAAGTGAAGAAGTTTTCTCTCTGTTTCCTATGTTCAGGAAAAATAGAGTACACAACTCTAACACAAGTGTTGGAGAGACAAAACGAATAAACAAATTACTTGTATTACACACACAAAATATTACAACACACACTTTCAAGGACACACTTTAGAAGCTATGATACTCTCTCACTACTAAAGACAAACTCTAAATCACTCACACTCTTTACAAGACCACTCTCACTTACAAAGCTTCTCACTTTCTTACTTAGCTCTCTCTTCTTGATTCTTACTCGTACTTTCTGACTTCATTACGCCCATATTTATAGGTGGGCTTGCCGACTATCCTATTGCCTCACCGACATGGGCTTTACATAAATATTAATCTTCTAGTTATTTCTAGAAACAGCTCACCAACATGGGCTTTTGCTTATGACCACACATTTGTTACAATAGCTTGAACTTTCTAGCTTGCTAATATGCATGCATCCCACCGACATACTCATGCTAGAATTTCTAACATATGCATGCTTTTTTCCTTTGGTCTTTCATCGTGGGCTAGACTATATTCTTTGGGCTGGTGTTGTACTTTTAACGTTCTCCCTCAACACTAGCTCATTCTTTTCTCCACGTTGTGTCGATGTTTCACCTCTCTTGGCCTTTGCACTAGATTCTAAGCTTGATTTTTCTCTATCATAGTGATCTTTTCTCCCAGCTTTGAGCCACTCATGTTCAACTGCTTTTTCTTCTATTGTTGCTTTGGCGTATTTGGGATTTGGCTTCCGTATTCTTGTTGACCTCCTGAGTTGTGATTGTGGAGTTGATATTTCCATTTCACTAGGTCTATCTTCTTCTGGTTGTTGATACGCACTAGTTTGGCAGGGGGTTTGAGGTACTTCTTGCTCAACATCATCACCATCAAGTGAATCTCAGACTCATCTGGTCTCGATTGGATTCAAACTGTCTGCTCCCCCATTTTCTGCTGCAACTTATCTTCAATTTCTCTTGAATTAGGTAACGCCTCCTTTTATGAGGACCACCAAGAAGATTCTTCAACAAACACCACATCTCGCGATGTGTAACATCTTCCAATCATAGGATCACAACATTTCAACCCTTTTCTTTAATTGTCATATCCCACAAAGATACATCTTATTACCTTCTTGTCAAACTTGATGCGTAAATTACTTGGAACAATTACGTAGCACACACAGCCAAATACTCGAAAGTAACTAACTGTAGTTTGCTTATCCCAGAGTTGCTCAAAGGGTGAGATAAATTCTAACCTTTGTTGAGGAAGCTTGTTGATCACATGAGCTGCAATTCTCATAGCTTCGGCCCAAAACCTTCATGGTACATTCTTTGCATAAAGCATACTTCAACATATCTCTGTAAGATGTTGGTTTTTTCTTTCCACTACGCCATTCTATTGTGGTATGTTAGCACAGGTGAACTGGTGATGTATTCTACATTTTCGTAGATACCAGGAAAACTCATTCGAGGTATATTCTCTTCCATTATCCGTGCGTAGGCAACAGATCTTCTTTCCCACTTCTCTTTCGATTATTTCTTTAAACTCTTTAAATTTTGAAAATGTTTCAGATTTCTCTTTCATAAAGAAAACCCACACATACCTAGAGAAGTCAACAATGAACAACACCATGTACCGCATCCCACTTATTGATGTGGTTGGTTAACTGGCCCGAACACATCGAAATGAACCAACTCCAATAGTTATTTCGCTTTCAACTTTGACTCTTCATATGGTAGTTGATGTACTTTACCATACTGGCACCCTGCACAAACCGTGTTTGTTCTTACATTAAGCTAAGGTAGTCCCTTAAGCATTGACTTCTTCATCATCACATTTAGCTTGTGATAACTAACGTGTAGTTGGTTTAGATTAGGAATGTAAATATTGTGTAAATATTAGAGTCCTTTATTAGGAAAGATATTTCTTATGTCATTTTTAGTTTACCTTGGAGAACAAGGACTATATGTATTATATTCCCAATTATGCAATACATGAAAATTAAGCCGTACATTCTAGTTGGCGTCAAAGCCAAGTTGCCGTAACCCTAGAAACTGTAAAACATTTTTTCCTTCCACTATGTGTCGATTGAATTGGTTCCTGCGCAGTTGTTGTAGAAATCAGTTCAGGCCTTGTATCTTGGTATTGCAGGCTGTGTTCCTGCTGCTGCTTCAAAATACGAATTGTGTCGTGTATTGAGGCGTGTGGATTTTTCCTATTTTATACCGCGATTAGCTACTGTTGTTGACCAAAACAAAATGGGATTTTGATGCTGCTTGTTGCATGATTGCAGCATGTAAAGTGTGGTATTGTTTGTATTTCAGTGAGTGGTGTTTCAGAAGTTGTAATCAAGCCTCAGAAGCAGTAATCATCGTGCCTTCTTGCTACAATTATTGTGTATATGGATAATTGTCACATATTTGGGGTTACATTGTAATACTATTTCGTGTGTTATTACAATGGTAAATACTGGATGGATTTTGGATTTCGGTGCAACGGAATATATAACATATGATAAAACCTTATTTCAATCTATGACACGTCCTCATAGAAAAGATGTGGCAACTGCCAATGGTTCTACTGCTGTTATTGTTTTTGGAGTGGGAACAATATCTCTTACACCCTCTCTTCCCTTACATAATTGTTTATTGTTTCCGTCATTGTCTCATCACTTATTGTCTGTACCTCAAGTCACTGAACAGTTAGATTGTGATGTATTAATGTATCCTTCATTTTGCTTGCTTTAAGATATTCAGACAAAGAAGATCATTGGGCGTGGCATTAAGAGAGATGTGCTATATTATGTGGATGACGTGGTTCCTGGAAGAGCTAATTTGATTCGTGTGTCATGTAATAGTAATCTACAGAAGGTATTGTTATTACATCGTCGTTTGGGGCATGCATCGTTCGGTTATTTGAAACATATATTACTTGATTTGTTCAGTGGTATTGAAGACTCAGAATTGAAATGTGAAGTATGTATTTTAGCCAAAAGTCATTGTGCTTCATTCTTTACAAGTATGAATAGAACATCTTCTCCATTTGTGCTAGTACACTCTTATGTGTGGGGGCCTTCCTCTATTAGTTCTACTTTAGGAATTAAATGGTTTATTACATTTGTTGATGATTGCACTCGTATGACATGGGTGTATCTATTGAAACATAAAAGTGATGTTAGTATGATTGTTCGGTCTTTCTCTCAAATGGTGGCTACATAATATTCCTCCATTATTAAGGTTCTTTGTTCTGCCGGGGTGAATATTTTAACTCTGAGCTTTCTTCTTTTTTTTTTTTTTTTTTTTTTTTTTTCCCCGAGATCAAGGAATTCTCCATGAGACCATTTATCTATATACCCCGCAACAAAATGGGGTGGCTGAAAGGAAAAACCATCATATGTTGGAAACTGCTCATGAATTGCTTATTGACGCATCTGTATCTAAGATTTTTTGGTCGGACGCTGTTACGTATGCAGTGTATGTCATCAATTGCATGCCATCTCGGGTTGTAGAATTCTGTACTTCACTCCAAGTTCTGACAGAACATGTTCCGGTTATCTCTACCAACATTCTTACTCCTTAAATGTTTGGTTGTGTTGCTTACATTCATATCCACAAGATTCATCGTAGTAAATTGGATCCTTGTGCTCTTCAGTGTGTTTTTCTTGGCTTTGTATCCCAACAAAAAGGTTATAAATGTTATCACCCTGAAACTCGCCACATGTATGTCACTATGGATGTGACTTTCTTTGAATCTGAGTATTTTTATACTCCTGGATTCTCACCCTTCGATCCCAAAGGGGAGAGTGTTATTTATGATCTTGATGGTGTGTTTGGCAGGTTGGATGTCCAAGACGTGCGTCATTTAGGGGGAGATGACAATATCGTGCCAAAAGAACAAACAGGGTCTTAGTTATTTCCTCCCGAATATGATATAGATGGGCAACCACTGATTATCATCGAGGAAACTTGTACCAAGAGCCCTTGTGCTGCAGGTGTTGTTCAACCAGCTGCTACCGAGGCTGAGCTAGCCTCATCGTAAGCATCTGCTAAAGCTAGCAGCCATGAGATTTGTTTCGAAACTTCCCCCTCTCTCTAGCTCGATCGTGCCATCGTCCAATACACCTTCTCTGAATATCCCTGAGGTAAGTACTAGTGATGCTCATGTAACTAATGATGTCAAAAGAACATATAAACTGCCACTAAGGAAAAATCGTGGTGTACCTCCTGACAGGTTCTCTCCAAAAGAAAAAGTAAAGCATCTCATAGCAAATTATGTGTCATGTGAAAACCTTTCACTTGAACGTCAAGCTTGGGTGAACAATGTGGAGTCAATTCAAGTGCTAACTCGGGGTAGAGGAAGTTTTGAAGAGTCGAGAATGGGTGGAAGCAATGGATGAAGAAATGAAGGCACTGCAAAAAAAATAATACATGGGAAGTAGTGAAGTTGCCGAAATGGAAGAAGCCAGTTGGGTGCCGATGGGTTTTTACAGTTAAATAAAAAGCTGATGGTTCACTCGACAGGTATAAGGCACGGCTGGTAGCAAAAGGATATACTTAAACGTATGGTGTTGATTACTAGGAATTTTTTTCTCCAGTAGCTAAGATGAATACGGTACGAGTTCTTATCTCATTAGCAGCAAATTTGAATTGGCCATTGAAACAGTTTGATGTAAAAAATGCGTTTCTTCATGGACATTTGGAGGAAGAAGTGTATATGGATTTTCCTCCAGGATATGATAATGAAGAAAAAACAGGAGTGTGCCGATTGCAGAAGTCTCTTTATGGGCTAAAATAGTCACCTCGTGCATGGTTTGGAAGATTCACTCAGACCATGAGAAAGAATGGGTATTATCAGAATCATTCTGATCATACTCTATTGGTGAAATAGAGGAACGGTAAAGTAACAGCTTTAATTATTTATGTGGATGATATGATAATAGCAGGGGATGATTCAAATGAGATTGTCAAAGTGGAGAGGAACTTTGCGGCCGAGTTCGAGATGAAGAGTTTGGGTGACTTAAAAGTATTTTCTAGGTGTTGAGGTTGCTCGCTCGTCCAAATGTATTTTCTTGTCTCAAAGGAAGTATGTTCTTGATTTGTTAAAGGAAACAAGTATACTTAGGTGTAAACCTGTGGATACGCCTATTATGGAGAAACATCACTTAGGGATTTTTCTGGATCAAGAACCAATGGATAAAGGTAGATATTAGAGGTTGGTAGGAAGACTAATTTATTTAGCTCATATCCGTCCAGATATAGCCTATGTAGTGAGTGTGGTGAGTCAATTTATACACTCACCAAGTGTGGATCATATGGCTACTGTTATGTGTATCTTGGCGTATTTAAAGTCGGCCCATAGGAAAGGAATTTTGTATAGAAATTATGGTCATCTAAAAATTGAGGGGTTCACTGATGCTGATTGGGCAGGTGATGTGATTGATAGGCGTTCTACTTTTGGATATTTTACGTTCGTTGGTGGAGATTTGGTTACTTGGAGAAGTAAGAAATAGAATGTGGTGTCTAGGTCTTCTGCGGAGGTCGAATTCAGAGGTATGGCGCATGTAGTGTGTGAAGTTCTTTTGTTACATAAGTTGCTTTGGGGTCTTGGCTTCAAACCAAAGGAGGCTATAGAGTTGTATTGTGACAATAAGTCGGCACGATAAATTGTAGAGAATCCTTTACAACATGACAAAACGAAGCATGATCGACATTTCATTAAGGAAAAGCTCAAGAAGAAGATTCTGTCAGTACCATTTATGAACTCAGAAGAGCAGCTTGCGGATATCCTCACTTATGCTGTGTGTAGTAGAGTTTTTGGTGACTCAGTTGTCAAGTTGGGCATGTGTGACATCTATGCTCCAACTTAAGGGGGAGTGTTGTGTGAGTTGGTTTAGAATAGGATTGTATGTAAATATTAGAGTCCTTTATTAGGAAGGATATTTCTTATGTCCTTTTTTAGTTTACCTTGGAGAACAAGGATTGTATGTATTATATTCCCAATTATGCAATACATGAAAATTAAGCCGTAAATTCTATTTAATTACTGTCTTATCGATGTGAGCAATCAATAGCCTTGAGTTGTTGGCCGTCACTACCAAGCAGCCTCTTTTGTACTCAGTCAGACTTTGTAACTTTTTCTCATCACTTGTCATGTGGTTTAAGCAGCCTAAATCCACGAACCAATCATTTTGGTAGTCAATCGACTCTAGACTTGCTGTTGTGAGAGCTGACTATTGCTTCTCCATAGCAATGGATGCTTTAACGTCCACTCTTCATCCAAGGCTAGAGACGTAACAACGTCCCAATCATCTTTACTTTTTTTCGTTTGAGCTAACGATGTTACTCTCTGTGGGCTTTTTGAACCAGCATTTCTTTGCCATGTGGACTTTCTTTCCACAATTGTAACATTTGCCTTCAAACCTTTTATTGTATTGGGATTGACCATGGTTACCTTGATACTTTGGAGCTCCCATTTGCTGAGAACTCCCTCCTCCTTGATAACCTTACGCCTTGTCACCATTTCTTTTAGATATTTCACTAGCATGTTGCTTAAAGCTGCCTTTACTTTTATTGGTGTAGAGTGTTTCTTCCTTACCTCTTAACGAGACCCCTCCCATTTGCTTTGCCAAAGCTTTTTGATCAGCAAGCAAATTCTCAAACTCAATAAGTGATGGTTGGGTCGGCCATCCTTGTACTATGGCAACGAAGCCTCAATATTCGGGTCTCAACCCATGGATAATTATTCTTTCGGTGTTTTGGTTTTCCTTATGTGCTCTAACATGTCTTTTTCAACTATGATTTTAGGGCGAACGTGGCCTTCCCTGCCTTGATCTTCCACTTTCGTAGAACGCTGCTGGCTTATTCTTCTGGCTGTGTAACCTCATTACTGCTGACAATCTCCCAAAGATCTTGGCCTTGTAGGTAAGACTACACGTCGCCCACATGCATGTTGTAATTTTTGTTGTTCAACTTTTTAATTACTCCAACAACTTGAAAATCAGACATCGTGTTGGTTGAACTTCGATAAGCCGAACAAGATTAACCAACAATCTTGCGAAGTACTAAACTTCTCAAGGTTCTTGGAAGCTTCACTAGAAATAGTCCCTGATCGTACCGCTCTCATACCAATTGTTGAGGAAAATTAGAGTACGCGACTCTAACACAAGTGTTGGAGAGACAAAACAAGTAAACAAATTACTTGTATTACACACAGAAAATATTACAACACATACTCCCAAGGACACACTTTAGAAGCTAAGACAATCTCTCACTTCTAGACACAAACTCTAGATCACTCATTCATTACAAGACTACTCTCACTTACAAAGCTTCTCACTTTCTTACTTAGCTCTCTTGATTCTTACTCTTACTTTCTTACTTCATTACACCCATATTTATAGGTGGGCTTGCCAACTATCCTATTGCCCCACTGACATGGGCTTTACATAAATAATAATCTTCTAGTTATTTCTAGAAACAGCCCACTGGCATGGACTTTTGCATATGACTACACATTTGTTATAATAGCTAGACCTTTCTAGCTTGTTAATATGCATGCATCCCACCGACATGGTCATGCTCGAATTTTGTAGCATATGCATGCTTTTTCCTTTGGTCATTTATCTTGGGCTAGACTGTATTCTTTGGGCTGGTGTTATACTTCTAACATCCTACAACTCAATGATATAAATCGGAGTAAAAATTGGCTACAATTAGTGCACGCGTGACGATGGTTTATGAGTTTTCATTTGAATCCATCTATCTAATTCCTGCTTTCAAAAGAAACATTATAACTATTTAAGTTTGATAATACCATCGGATAACCACATGGTCCAAAATCTTAATTTGTAAGAGAATGGGCTGACAACATATATCAAACTTACAAAACATCTTAATAGTTAACAAGCTTTCCTTGGGATGATTTTTGTGGGTAGTCCTTGATAAGTGAAAGAATATAAATGTACAAATGTCATGATTTTATTGGAAAGAATATAGATGTACAGATGTCATGATTGTATTGGACAAGGTCCAATGATAGCTAAAAACGGTTGGAGTAGCTGCTTTATATATATAGTAGTATGTAATCCTTTCTCTCATTAATGAATTGAATCTTCATCCATTTCTTCCTTTCTGTTTCTCTTTCTCTCTCTAAAGTATGTGTTCTTGAATCATTAGCTTTCTTCGAGTGTTAGTTTCTCAGTTGTTAATATGGTATCAAGAGCCAAGTTATTCTACTGTGGGTCGATGGTGTTTTGGGTCATCTGACAGCTTTCTGGGGTTGTTTCTTGGAAGCTGCAATTGGCGATTGCAATGGGGTTCTGTTTATGGGAAATTGACGCTAGAATCAGGTGATATGGTTATGTTTTTCTTGCATTTCTATGTGGAATATGGGTTCTTGGTTTTGGGTTTGTGCTAAATCTTGTAGTGCTGTATATGATTTCTAAGTAGTTTGATAGATAGAATTGTGGGCACGAAGCCATTGATTGATAATCTAGAGATTCTTGTAGTTGTTTGGTTGAAGGCACGAAGCTATTTTTGTTTAGATTCTTATAGTTTTTTGATTGAAGGCACGAAGCCATTTCTATTGCAGTCTAGTATATTGGGAGATTTGTTGGCACAAAGCCATTTATGTGTGGTTCTTGAAATTTTTTTGTAATTGTTTGAGGTTTTTTTTAATAATAATTGCGTCATCATCAGTGAAAATAGAAGGGTTGTTGGGAATGTTAACTATAAAATTGACTGATAAGAATTTTTCAAAGTTAGTGTTCCAATTCAAGTCTGTTCGAAAATGATACAAATTGTTTGATCACTTTGATGGTACTGCGATTTCTCCACCAAAGTTTGTTATACACATTGAAAATGGGGTCACAAATGAAGTTTCCAATGTTTTTCTTAAATGGGAGTCGATTGATTTGGCATTATTGAGTCTACTTATTGCAACTTTATCTGATTAATCTATAGAGCATGTCTTGGGATGGAAAACAGCACATGAGGTGTGGACTAATCTACAAGATCGATATTCTTCTATCTCTAAAGCAAGGGTGAACACACTTAAGAAAAATTTTCAAACTATACAAAAGGGGGCTAATTCAATTGAACAGTATATGTCTAGGCTCAAGAACATTAAAGAACAGTTGCTTGTTACTGGAGAATTTGTATCTGCTAATGATTTTTTTTTGTTGCTGCTTTGTTCAGGTTACCAAGGGAGTATTCAACCATAAGAACTGTGATATTTACAAGGGATACGACCATTTCCTTGAGAGAGTTTAAGGAACAGTTACTTTGTGCAGAAAGAGAGAATGAGTTTATGGTTAATAGTCTCTCGAATAATTTTTCTGGTTTGTATATGCAAGAATCTGTTGGTTTATTAATGTCATAAAGTTCTGGTGTATTACAGAGCTTCGGTATGTCACAAGGATCTTCAAATCATTCTGATGGTGTACCATTCTCTATTAGTGGTATCATTACAAGAGTTCAAGATGGAAGAAGTCTTAGCTTTGGGATGCCATCTGTATCTTATCCACAACAAGGACCACATATGCAGTGTCCTGTCATTCCAATTGTAGCTTCTCAGACATATGCACTTGTGCCATTTCCATAACATGGTTACTCTCTATACTTGGGGGTGATCAATACATAGAAGCTTTATCATTTCTTGTGCCAACATATTTTTCAAATGGTTATGGTTTCGTTGGACAAGCTGGTCCACCAAGGCAGTTTCCATCATCTAATAGTGGGAATTCAAACACTGGAACAAGACAATATTCTAGGACAAAGCCCAATGGTAATGGTACCTGCAAGTCATCAAATGGAAAAGGTCAGACTTTTGGCAACAGACAGTCAACTGGAACACGACAAACTTGGGCTGGAAATACAGAAGCAAGGACAAACATTGTACTTGAATGTCAAATATGTTCGAAGAGGGGACATACAACACCAAATTTTGGAAGAGGTCAACTAATCTTAGCTCTATAGGTCCAGTAATGAAGTGTCAAATCTGTGGCAAAAAAGGTCATAGTGCTTTAGATTATCATCATAGAAACAATTTTGCATATCAAGGTTCTACACCGGCTCATTCTCTAATTGCAATGCAGGCTTAAGCTCCACAATATTTTCAGGCATCACAATCTTTTCAAGCACCACAAACATTTTAAGCATTACAGTCATTTCTCCCAAATGATTCATGGATAGTGGATACTGAGGCATCTCATCATATGATAGCGGATGTACAATCTTTGCAGAATGTCATGCCTTATGAAGGTAAGGATAAAATCACTATTGGTTGGTGAAGGTTTGCCAATTACAAATATTGGTCAATTATTGTTGGTTAAGCTATGATGATACTAATTTTTATGTGCAGGACAAGGTGACTAAGGTTGTAATCTTCCAAGGCAGGAGTAATGATGGTGAGTTGTTTTTGATTCCAACAAAGCTACTTACAAAGTGTGCAGTGTCTTCAGCAAAGAATTCGATGGGGTTGCTTGGTTAAAATGTGAAGTCTACATTGTGGCATCAAAGGTGTGGTCATCCTAGCAACGAAGTACTATCTATAATGTTGAAAATTTCTGATATAGCTAGTTCTGTTGATGATAAACAGCATCTGTGTTCAGCTTGTATTTCTGAGAAAATGTCCAGATTACCATTTGTAGAAAGAAAAGAGTCCTATATTTTTCCTTTTCAAAAGATGCATTCTGATCTGTGAGGTCCTTCAACTACAAAGTTCATATAAGGTTACAAATACTATGTGAGTTTTGTTGATGAGTTTGCCAGATATGTATGGACATACCTATTGATCAATAAATCATAAGGTTTTGATGTGTTTTAGAATTTTTTTAGTCTTGTTCTTACTTAGTTTAATACCAGTATTAAGTGTTTACAAACATATGGTGTAGGAGAGTATGTTAGTCACAGATTTGATCAATTTCTCAAAAATAAAGGTATTGGTCATATGGTTTCATGCCCATATACCCCTCAGAAAATTGGAATTGCTGAGAGGTTGTGGAAACTGCAATAACATTATTAACCACTACACATATGCCTCAAGAGCTATGGTATCATGCATGAGCTCATTCTGTTTTCCTTATAAACAAAGTGCCATGTAAAACTTTAGGCATGCAGTCACCTTATCAACAATTATTTGGGTGTAAACCACAATTGCAGGGTCTAAAAGTCTTTGGGATAGTAGTATACCCATATGTTAGGCCCTATACAGAATATAAGTTGCATCTAAGATCTTCATTGTGTGTGTTTGTTGGATATGCTGTTAGTTACAAAGGAGTAGTATGTTATCACACACCTTCGCACAGATTCATTATTTCCAGACATGTGATACATGATGAAGATGTCTTTCCGTTCAAGTCTTCACTGTCTGTCTCCAAAAATCAAGTCTCAGATCATGTTCAAGCATCCACAGGCTCAAATGTTCCACTTATAGTTACTTTACCAAATCAATTAGTGCATAGAAGATCTGAGTCTCAATCTTTGAATCCTAATCATAGTAGCATATATATGACTTCTTCTCACTCCAATTGGTTCTGATAGAAATTTGTCTACAACAAGGAGTTCTTCTGCTACACAAGTGTCTGAAACAACTCACTCATTAAACTCACCTTCATTTATAGACCCAATGTTACCTGTCCTTGACCCTGCACAATTAGAGGTATTTCTTCCATTTGATTCACTTACATCTAGTCATTCTGTACAATCCGATATGCCTCAGTAGAAGATACAAACAAGATTACAAACTGGCACTATTTCAAGAAGGAACTATGCAAATTTCTTAGCAACTATCCCTAAGTTACAATCACTCAAGCTTAATATTCAGGATATTTGTTATAATGGTTTTTCTCTCATTGCACACAGTACTGATATAGTAGAAACAACTTCATTTCGAAGTGCAGCAACCAATAGTCATTGGCAAGATGCTAAGCAAGAAGAATTTAATGCTTTAAAAAATCAAGGTACTTTGGTGTTGGTACCTCCACCAACCCATATATATGTCATTGGTAGAAGTGGGTGTATAAATTGAAAAAAAATCCTGGTGGAACAATTTCACGATACAAAGCTCGATTAGTTACACAAGGATATACTTAAGAACATGGCTTGGACTACTTTGAAACATTTAGTCTGGTTGTAAGACATACAACTGTCAGGTTTATCATTTCACTTACAACAAGTCACAATTGGGAGTTGAGGCAACTTGATATTAAAAATGCATTTCTGCATGGAGAATTAGAAGAGGAGGTGTACACGAAGCAACCTCAGGGGTTTATGGATCCTATACATCGAGAATATGTTTGCAAGTTAGTAAAGTCTTTATATGGATTAAAGCAGGCACCAAGAGCCTGGAATGCAAAATTCATAGGCTATTTACCTGTTATGGGGTTCCAGATGTCACAATCCGATAATAGTTTGTTTGTGAAGTATGATAGAGTGAATGTGATTGCTTTGTAATTGTATGTGGATGACATTATATTGACAAGATCTAATTATGTGAAAGTTCAAGCTGTTATCAAGAACTTAGTGAATCTTTAAGCTTAAAGATATGGGTAGGTTGTCTTACTTTTTAAGCTTGCAGATACAATATAAGGCGAATGAAGATATATTCATCAATCAGTCCAAGAATGCAAAAGACTTAAAACATAAAGTTGGAATGGATAGTTGTAAGGCAACTACAACTCCATGTAAACCACACTCTCAAGTATTAGCATCTGAAGGAACACCTTTATCAGATCCAATTGTGTATAGAAGTTTAGTTGGTGCACTGCAGTACTTAACGTTCACTCGACTAGATTTAGCTTATGCAGTCAATCTAGCATGTCAGTACATGACTACTCCCACATATGTACATTTTAGAGGATCTTGAGGTATGTTTAGGGTACTCTCGACTGTGGTTTAACTTTTTCAACATCACCAGATCAGTCCATAATTGCATTTTCAGATTCGGATTGGGCTGCTGATCTAAATATAAGAAGATGGGTTACTAGTTTTGTAGTCTATATGGGTAACAATCCGATTTCTTGGCAATCAAAGAAACAAGCATCAGTCTCTCGAAGTTCTACTAAAGCAGAATACAAGTTTTTAGCTCATTGTGTGGCAGATATAGTGTGGATTCATCTTCTGTTGAAAGACTTACATCAATTCATTCCAGATCCTCTAGTGTTACATTGT
The DNA here is from genome assembly GCA_963580275.1 of Crataegus laevigata. Lineage (NCBI taxonomy): Eukaryota > Viridiplantae > Streptophyta > Magnoliopsida > Rosales > Rosaceae > Crataegus > Crataegus laevigata. Next base: position 9,723,754 of record OY756946.1, read on the forward strand.
GATAACCTATCAGCTTTAACCTTGTGTTCTAATCCAGTGTTTCACACTAGGATCAAGCATCTTAACACAGATTTTGACTTTGTCAGGGAAAAAGTGCAAAGGAAAGATCTCATTGTTCAATACATTCCAACTGAGGAACAGAAAATAGACATTTTAACAAAAGGGTTACATGGACCACCATTTGTCAAACATTGCTGGAATCTCAAACTGGGTTTCCCCAGTTGAGATTGAGAGGGGATGATAAGTGAAAGAATATAAATGTACAAATGTCATGATTGTATTGGAAAGAATATAGATGTACATATGTCATGATTGTACTGGACAAGGTTCAATGACAGCTAAAAAAGGTTGGAATAGCGTGTAATCTTTTCTCTCACTAATGAATCGAATCTTCATCCATTTCTTCTTTTCTGCTTCTCTTTCTCTCTTTAAAGTCTTTGTTCTTGAATTCTTAGCTTTCTTCGAGTGTTAGTTTCTCAGTTGTTAATAGTCCTTGAGTAGGTACTAGCGTGGGATCGCTACTGAAGTTGTTATCTGCACATAGCTTCCACGATTGTGAACTAAATTACCATATAATGGATTGCGACAAGGAATTTGATTCGAGCAAACTCATATCCGAACATTTTCAAGGCCCAATGGAACAAAGCTGTAAGGTGGAGTTGATGCTTGGTTTCCAAACCTATTCGAATCAAACTTGGATGGTTTTAGAAATATGTTATCGCCCACATGAGTCATAGGAATAGCCCAGATTATTTGAAAGTATTGTATGTTAGGATTTTCATCTACTCTATATTTTTGGAAGACAGTGAAATTACTTGCCACCCTTTGGGGATGAGGAATCCATCAAACTCTATGTCTTTCAACGTATTCCGGAAGTCACCAAATTCAAGGAACTCTTCATGTGTACTTTATCTTGGCAAGGTCTTCCCATGTCAGGAACTCTTTAGAGGATTTGCTTCTAGCTATTTCTTCTTACTATATTAGTCACAAATTCAAAGAAAGTTTAATATCATCCCCTGAATAATTAATGTTAGTAGCCTAGCAGTAAATAAAAACCCTCAACTTGTTTGGCATTATGCAAACCTTGAAGAAGGGCTACATGTACAACGAGGTCATTAGCGACAAGCTGCAATAGAAAAGTAAGCGCAGCAGATGAAGTTTCATGGCCTGCGACCATCAAAAGCATGATATTGTGCAAGATCTCCTTTTCAGTCATAGCCTTTCCATTGTCATTGCTTCGACTGCTAAGCAAGCAAGTGATAAGGTCTTGGAGCGGAGAAGCAGTTTTTTGCTCATGTTCTACCCTCATTTCCGATTTGAGTTCCTTAATTATGCCTTGAACCCTCTTGCTTTCCTTGAGGCTGTAGCTGTAACGCGTGAAGGGCAAGTTAACAGGGACTGACCATATTCCTTCTATCATTTCTTTGAAACACTCTAAGAGTTCATCTCTGCGAGTTCCCCTTTTAAGCATAAAAAGTAGGGAACATATTATGTTGAATGTGACGTTTTTCATCCGGGGGAAACCTATCAAATAGAAAAACTTTGTTAGTTGACATTGTTGGATAAATATCAACAATCTGTGATAAACTTGATTATGCTAATAAATAATAAATGTGAATAAATATATTAACATAGTTTGAACAATGTGAAATAATATTGAACAGACAAATTAAAGATCGAGGCTTGCGTACTGCAATGTCATTGAAACATATATTTCATCCCTACTCAGTGCTTACAGTTCTACGGACGGCTGCCTCACCAAGATTCAACGATCTAAGTTAGAATTCCAGCACCGGAAAACTAAGTTCTGGCGATTTTTTATGTGGTTTTCTCAGTAAGAAAGTTTAGGAATGTATAAGAATAAACTGATATTTTCTGTGTTCTAAATGCCATGCAGATGGATGTATATATAGTGGGATTATGCTTGTTTGCAACATGTATAAGAATGAGTTGTGACTGTTGGGAGACATTTCTTTAGTGTTGGAGAGTTGACATTTGTAAATTAGCTTTGTTATCTGTTCGGGTCCTTATAATTAGGATGTAATTAGGATAAATATTATTTAGTGTTTCTTTCCTTGTAAATCAATCTTATACAATATATATTTCCCTCATTGGTGAGAATAATAACATCAGAAAATTAAAAACCCCAAAATAAGCCCTAATTGACATAGTATCAGAGCAGAGATCTTAGGATTTTTGCTCTGCCTGTTCCCTTAGGCAAACTTAGCCCTCCCATGAAGAACTTACCACCATTCTATGGTGGAAACAATTTCATCATAACCGATCTTATCCCTATACTAAACACTACTACCCTAATTGACCCTACCATGAATCCTCCTCATGTTTCGAGTTCTTCCGACATGCCTCTGGAGTCCTCAGGTAATTGTGGTTATGCTTTTAGTATGAATAATTGTGATACTCAGTCTGGTTGGATCATTGACTCCGGTGCCACAGATTATATAACCTATAACCCCACTGATTTAGCTTGTAATACTATTCCACTTCGACGAAATATTACTAATGCTAATGGTGTCACCTCATTGGTAACTGGCGTTGGCACTGTACGCTTCACGCCTGCCTTCTCTTTGCCGCATGCACTACTTATACCTTCACTAAAGCATAAATTGATGTCTCCTGGCCAAGCTACTGAGCAATTGAACTGTTGTGTACTAATTGTATCCAAAGTTTTGTTTTATTTAGGATATTCTCACGAAGGAGATAATTGGTCATGGTACTAAGATGGGGGATCTCTATTTTGTGGAAGTTGTTAGTACAAGACGAGTCAATCTCGCTTAAGGAGCCGTTGATCATAAATGACATCAGATATGGTTATGGCATCACTGTTTGGGCCATCCGTCTTTCAGTTATTTACAACATATGTTTCCAAATTTATTTGTTAGTTGTTTGGTTTCAGACTTTAAATGTTGCGTACTTGCCAAGAGTCACCGTGTTTTTTATCAGATGAATTCTAATTAAAGTGCTATTCCTTTTGGTCTTGTTCATTCAGATGTTTGGGGACCATTTCTGATTACTACTTCATCTGGTACTAGGTGGTTTGTAACGTTCATAGATGATTGCACATGGATGACATGGTTATACCTTCTTAAGCATAAAAGTGATGTGTTTCTGGCGTTTAAGACATTCCACACCATGGTTCAGACACAGTTTTCTACTAAAATCTGGATTTTGCGTTATGATAATGGTGGTGAATATGTTAATGATGATTTTACACATTATTTAACTAATCACGGAATCCTTCAAGAGACTACTTGTCCTCAGACACCTCAACAGAATGGGGTGGCTGAGCGCAAAAATTGCCATCTATTAGAAACAACTCGATTGCTATTGATTGGGGCGGATGTTCCCCGCTCCTCTTGGGATGTTGCTTGCCACTTACCTTATCAACCGCATGCCATTCAAAGTATTGAATTTTCTTATACCTTTGCAAGTTCTTGCTACATTCGTGCCTCTACATTCCGTTTTGGTGCTTCCACCGTGATTTTTTGGATGTGTTGCTTTTGTTCATCTACAAAAAAATTAACGGACAAAACTTGACTCATGTGCACTCTATTGTGTTTTCATGGGGTATGGACTACATTAGAAAAGGTACCATTGCTACCGCCCTCATTCACGTCGGATGTATATTAGCATGGATGTTACTTTTTCCGAGTCTAAGATGTATTACTCTTTGGCTTCTTCCAATCCTCCTCTTCAGAGGGAGACACTGCATGATGAGCAAGTTTGGACCATGGCTGGTACCACTGATCTTCTGCTGCCACTATTAATCGAGCCAGTAGTTGAGCCCCTAGTGGTTGCTCTGTTAGCCCAGCCAACAGAAGCAGCATCGTTCCCCACAGAACTAGCGACAGAAGTAGCATCGCTGCCCATAGAACCAGTGACATACACAGAAGTGCCATGCTCACCCACAGCAACAGTGTTGCCACTTGCCGATCTTGAGACTTCTACTGATACTACTCCCGTTCATCTTAAAATGTAGTACCACCAGATGACCATACTCCAAAAAAATATTCCTAAGTTAAGATCTACTATCCTTATTGATGTATCCAATGTTTCAAATTATTAGTTACCTTTCAGGCACAATCAAGGAAAGCCACCCAATCGATATTCACCAGAAATAACGAAAGGCTCTAAATATCCCATTGCCAACTATATGTCATCACATAAATTATCAGAACTCGGCAAAACTTTTGTGCAACAAATATCCAATGATAGCACACCAAGTTTATTGAAGGAGGCACTATCTGATGATCGATGGACCAAGGCAATGGAGGATGAAATGGATGCACTTCAGAAAAATCAAACATGGGATTTAGTTTCGCTACCCTAAGGAAAGAAGAAAGTGGGATGTCGATGGGTGTACACCATCAAGTGCAAAGCTAATGGGTCAATTGAACGATACAAAGCATGATTGGTGGCCAAGGGATACACTCAAACGTATGGTGTTGATTATGCAGAAACATTTACTCTGGTAGCAAAGATTAATACGATAAGAGTGTTCCTTTCATTGGCGGCTAACTTGGATTGGCCATTACAACAATTTGATGCGAAAAATGCTTTCTTACATGGTAATCTTAAAGAAGAAGTGTATATGGATATTCCACCTGATTATGCATCAGTTTCATAACCAGAAATGGTGTGTAAGTTGAATAAGGCATTGTATGGATTGAAACAATCACCTCGGGCATGGTTTGGTAGGTTCCGGACGGCTATGAGGAAGTATGGGTTTAGGTAGAGCAATTCCGATCATACACTTTTTCTTGAAACGTCGAATGGGTAAATTGACGGCACTTATTATTTATATGGATGATATGATTGTTACGGGTGATGATAAAAAGGAAATCTTAAGGCTAAAAGATTACTTAGCAACTGAGTTCGAGATGAATGATCTTGGTGGATTGAAATATTTCTTAGGTATAGAAGTAGCTCGATCTTAACAAGGTATATTTCTATCTCAAAGAAAATATGTTCTTGACTTGTTAGCCGAAACTAGAATGCTTGATTGTAAACCGGTTGACACCCTTATAGTCCAAAATCACCATCTTGTTGTGCACCCTGATCAAGTTCCCACTAACCGAGATCGTTATCAAAGGTTAGTTGGGAGATTAATTTATTTATCTCATACCAGGCCTGATATTGCATATGCAGTAAGTGTTGTTAGTCAATTTATGCATTCCCCGAGTGATACGCATATGGGTGCGGTTGAACGCATTCTACGATACCTAAAGTCCTCCCCGGATAGAGGCATCATGTTTTCCAAGAATGGTCATTATCGAATAGAAGGTTATACCGATGCAGATTGGGCAGAGAATATTACTGATCGATGGTCCACATCGGGTCACTTTACATTTGTGGGGGGAAATTTAGTGACTTGGTGGAGTAAAAAACAGAAAGTGGTTGCTTTATCAAGTGCAGAGGCGGAATATAGAGGTATGGCAAAAAGAGTATGTGAATTATTATGGCTTTAGAGGTTACTCGTGGAACTTAGGTTTCCTTCAATGTCAGCTTCGAATTTGTCTTATGATAATAAAGTAGCAATTGATATCTCACACAACCCAATCCAGCATGATCGCACGAAACATGTGGAAGTTGACAGACACTTCATTAAGGAGAAGTTGGATGGGAATATTATTCAATTCCCGTTCGTAAAGTCAGAGGATCAATGATGCATAAATTTGGACCTTTAAATTTTGTGTGACGAACGGCCGGAGCTGGGAAAGCCCCGGCGTTCTTCTCCGGCGAGCAGGGCCTTCTAGGCCATGGTAGGAAGCCCAGGCCTTTTGGGCCAGAACCCAACCCAAACCCTTCGGGCCTTAGACCCGTTTGCAACCCAGCCCAATTAGTTTTATTTTAATTTATTTAGTTATTTTATTTTCTGTTTAGTTATTTGTTAGGGCCTGCGGGCCACTTTTAATTGGGCACTAGGCCCATTTCCGCCAAACCCAGTATCTTAACCCGTTTAGTTTTTATTTTTAGTTTAATTAAAACAAGGCCTCGGGCCTTAGGAAATGTTAGGGGCTTTTAGCCCGTTTAATCCAAACCCCAAACCCTAAACCCAAGGTTTAAAAGCCTTGGGCAGAAAAGAACTAGGGCCTTTGGGCCCGTGACCCCAAACCCAGAAGCCCTTGGGCCAACCCCAAAACCCAAAACCCTATTGGGTCAAACCCCCCAAGCCCAAACCCTAGTGGGTCAGACCCAAACCCAAACCCATGGTCCGGATCCGACCCAACCCGGGGACCTTGACTGAACGGTCAACGGTCAACGTTGACTTTGACTTTGACCTTGACCGTTGACCGTTGACTTTGACTTTGACCAGTCAACGGTCAACGTTGACTTTTACGGTTGACTTTTTCGGGTTCCGTCCGGGACCCCTCCTAGGCTAATTTCGACGTCCTGGACCCGTTTTGAGGTCCGTTTTCCCAAATTAAATCGTTAAAATAGAGTTTGACTAAGTTGTACCCTTTATGTGCTTAGGGGCAACTAGTGTGGCTTCCTATATTCGCTAGCAGCGCAACATTGGATGGCTAAGTACTGTGAGTGGACCCCTTCTAAAATACTTACTTTATTTTAAGAAACTATATGAATGAAATGCTTGAGTATAGAATAGTGGGATATGATATTGAGTACTGAATACTGTGTTATGGTGTTGAGATTAAATAAATATATGTGGCATTGATCTGATATTACCTAGTGGTCCACTTCCGCTACGGGATGTAGGGATAGGGTTCCGGTCCATCCCGGGCGACGGTTATGGTGCTGGCATAGGGCCTGGAGTGTGTTACCTCTGACTTTTGAGTACAGGGACGGGGAGCTGGCATTGGGCCTGAAGTGTGGTTTCCTCTGACTGTATGCTCAGGGACGGGGAGCCGGCATGGGGCCTGAAGCGTTTATACTGGACATTCACTAGCGACTATTCCTCTATGATTATGAGTATAATATATGAATTATGAATTGAGATATGATTATTGTTATGGCTGTATTTGAGATACTACACTGTATGATAGGCGTAGGAAAACCTACCTATATATCATGTTTTGGTTTTCTAACTTGGGGGTTAGTATCTTGATAGCTATTTTCTTATATGTATATCAAATTGGTCCACTCACCTTTGTTTTGCGCCCCCTTCAGGGCTTAGATTCGAGGCATACAATCCCGGCGTCGAGGCACTTCCGCACTGGCATCTTCGAGTCCTCTCGGTGTAGGACCTACTCTTTTTGTGTATTCAATTTTATATTCTTTCTTGTAGTACTTCAAATTAGATGTATGTTCTGAACACGTTCCTGAAACACTTATTAAATGTGTAATCTAAATTCTTAATTCTCGTTTTTATACCTTCTAAATGGCTTTCGTCACCCTTCGGGTGTCGGCCAGCACGTGTTCGTCCCGATGTCTACAGGACATCGGGACCGGGGCGTGTCACTTCTAGCTCATTAAGTAGAACTCCATGCTCATTCACATTATGCACAACTCCATGCATGTGCCGAAGAGAAGAAACTACAACTTGAGCGAGAAAATTTAAATATTAACGTAAATACTTAAATTTATTATAAAAAATAAATTTAAAGCATTTTAGTGTGTATATGAAATAAAAAGGCCATTTATTTTTTTCTTACTATTATATAGTATATCAAATTTTATCAAAAAAAAGTATATAAATATTTGTTTTAGAATAAGGGCATTTTAGTAATCATACTGGTTTATATTCCGATTCTGCTGAATTAGTAAACAGCTTTATAGAATTAGTGTCATTTCTATTCTGATTCCAGAGCATTTAAGTAAACAGCTTCAACATGAATCTGATTCTGACTTCTCCTCATTCCAACTCCTCTGTGATTCAATTCCTTCTATTTTCTTTACGGTTAGTTAATTGATGAACATTGAAAACATTTAAACATATTCACCAAAATAATTAAGCCAAACGAGTTAGTTGTTTCATCCATAAAAATAAAGTTGTCTCAAACTAACATAAGATTTTTAGGATACAACATCCACAGTCAACAATCTAACCCATAGACAAAGTCATCCAATTTGCAAATAAATTCCTAGATGAAATCACTAACAAAACCCAACTCCAACAATTTCTAGGATCATTAAATTATGTTGTAGAATACTACCCAAAATTGAGAGAATAATGCAAACCACTATTTGGTAGGCTCAAGACTAATCCCTTATCTTGATCTTCTACTCATACTTCCATAGTCAAACAAATCAAGTCTCGTGTCTAGACATTACCTTGTCTTAGTATTTCTACAATCAATTCATTCAAAATTGTTGAAATTGGTTATAGAGGTATTCTTAAATAGTCAACTCATCTCGGTTCTCCTGAACAAATTATTCGTTTCCATTCAAGAGTCTAGAATTCTATTAAAAAATAAATATTATCTATAGTACTATGCATATCAAAATTTCAAGATGATTTGTTAAATCAAAATTTTTTAGTAAGAGTCAATTGTAAAAGTGTAAAACATGTTTTACAAAAAGATATTCAAAACATAACATCAAAACAAATGTTTGCACGATGGCAGTCAATTTTAAGTTTTTTTTTTATTTTGAAATTGAATACGTAAAAGGTAGTCAAAATTGCATTTCTGATTTCCTAACAAGAGAGTTTCTATAGGAAAAAAAAGTCATGACGAAATCCTAATCAAAGAAGGCTTTATGCCTCTCTCAACCAAGTAAAAAAAGAATCAGTCAAACAAGAGATGAAAACAACATCCTTTATCATAACTTAGACATTGAAAATATCATGTATGAAAAGAAATTGGGAATCCCTATTTACAAAAACAAGTCCCGTCATACTCAACCACCCAATATTCAGTATAATTGTTATGATTACACCAATGCATAGACAAAAATTGTCCTCTATATAAAAAAAAAAAGATTTCAGTCACACTTGGTTTATCAACTTCAACAAGAAATTTCAACGAATATTCCTAGCTTGGTTCTCCAAGTGGTGGTCAGTTTATGACCCAATAGCCAGTCTTATCCCAAAATTGCTCATGCACATAATGAACCATTTTCAATCAAGATTCGACAGAAGCCTGTTCAACAAGAAAATACCGCTGCTCTTAATTTTCAGGGCCAAATATAAAGTTTCATGGATTTTAAAATGGGGGTATGAAGCAGATAATGAAGAAGTTCATAGAATCAAATCAGTTAAATGGTGGGACAAATTCAATCAGTAAAGAATCATTAAACAGTTTCATAGTAAATTTCCAGTTGAACCACAACCAGTTATTTGAACACAATCATATCAAACATCTCTCCATCTTCCTCACTCAAAGGAAAGTTAAAGTCTTCTAAGTCATCAAAATAAAAGCACAAAGCTGCAGAAATTGAAGACCTTGGGCATAAATTTCTCGCTCAAACGACACAGTTACAGCAGTCACAGGCAGCCCAGTTACAATTACAATTAAACTCTGAAGACGAAGAAGATGAAACTTCCTCTAAGACATCAAATACTTCATCACAACAACCGGTAAAGCCAAACAGTCAAAGCACCAAGTGGGCCGACTACCAAGATGCACAAGGCCTATTTGCATAAAGCCATGTAAATCAACAAGTCAAGCCATATGAACATAGTCAGTTACCATGTGAGCAGTTCAGTCATCATTTCAAGATACAATGTGAAGCATTCAAACATTATTTTCACAGTAAAAGCAAGGAATCAATCTGTTAGAATGAATCACTTACATGTTATACAGTAAAAGCAATAATTATTTCGACAAGTTCACTATTCATCAATAGTAAAACAAGTCATCTTCCATCTCGTGCTTCAACAATAAAAAAACAAGTGATTTTCCATCTCGTGCTTCAACAGTAAAGAAACTCAATCATTGAAGTCTCATTTTCCAAGTCTAAAAGAGGAAGACTCCGAAGACAAAGAAAGCAAGTTAATTTACACATCTTTTCCTCAGTTCAAATTTTCTTTGAGTTCGCATTGCATTCAAACAAATAAAATATTGTAAACACTTTCATTTTAGAAAAAGAAGATGGATGCCTACAAGCACCATCATCCAGTTAATTCAGTAAATTTTATCAGTTAATTGTAAGTTTTCAAAAGTCAATAATAAATTCTATTTTCAATAATTAATTTGCATCATTATCTTAAATCCATTGTTTTCATCATAATGTATGAACCAGTTGTACTTAACAATCTCAGTCATTCTAGAATTGAAGTATTTATTTCTTATCTTATGCACAAAATAGAAAGGGTTTTTGAACTTTAATCCTTCAAGAAAATTAAAATTTAAAAAAAGCCTAGTGTTAGATTGAATATTGATTTTAGTCCCTAATTCAAAATAATTAATGTGCATTTTATTTAATGTCTCCCATTAAATATTTAAATTTATTAATACCCAAATTTTAATTAATTTTTTGACCAAAAGAAGAGTTTTTTAATTTATTAATTTTATTTAACATTCTTCAAACTTGAAAGACTCAATTAATGTACCTAAATGTTAGTACCAAAATGTGTGTACCGAAATATATTATATTGAACTAATATATTTAAATATTAGTACTGAAATGTATGTACGTAAATATATGCACCAAAATGTATTAATATTAAATTAATGTACCTAAATGTGTGTACCGAAATGTATGCACCGAAATGTATTATATTGAATTAATGTACCTAAATGTTTGTATCGAAATGTATGTACCAAAATGTATTATAATCAAGGATTTAAATATCGGTAATATCGGAAATATCGGTAGTCCGAAAACACGGAAATATCGACGGAAATATCGATAAAATATCGATATCGATAAAAATAACATGGAAACCACGGAAATTGTAAGAAAAACTTGGAAATTTTTATTGAAACTTTGCAGGATGTTTATTTAGTCAATTATCTATTAGTTTATCACAAAAATTTGGAAGGAAATGCATTGCATGATGGATTTAACATTATCAAGTTGATTATATAGCGAGCTGACAAACATTGTGAGTGTAGAAAATATGTAGTAATTAATGAAAGAAGTCTAAACACACCATAAATCATTTATATATAATGAATTAGTACAATAGTCATTTCACACGTCTCGGAAATAAAATACATTATTTTAAAGTACGGGTTGTAACAATTAACTCTCATAAATGCAATTGTTAAGCACCATATTGGTTGCTTAATGCAATGTCATTTAATTGTAAACGTTTCAATTTAAATCTAATAAAAATTTATGCCGATTGTCGCAAAAAAAAAAAAAAAGTAAAATAAAAAAGTTTGTTGCATTCTCTGCTTTTAATGAGTCACATAGCAAACAAAAGTTTGAAATTATTCAATTGGAACAAAACTGCACAGACGTTATCATCATCATTTAGGCATCATCACTTTATTCCTTTTGTCTCATGCATTAGAGTGAATTTTTTTCCTCAAGATTTCTCAAACATACAAAACCTTGGGTTCACAATACTAAAACCTCCATCCACCAAAAGATTATGCCCACTAACATACTTTGACTCATCACTACCCAAGTAAAGAGCAGCCTCAGCAACATCTTCTGGCCTAAGAACCTTACCTTTAAGGTTGGAATAAACTCCATGTACTCCATCATCATCAAGATTGAAGAAGTCCTTCGCCAACGGCGTTGCAACTAGGTATGGTGACACGCAATTTACACGAATACCGTATTGTCCAAGCTCAACGGCCGTGTTTTTCATTAGCCCCACTACCCCATGCTTCGAACTTGTGTAGGCATGTGAAGCACCTCCGCCTATGGTAGAACAAACACTAGCAGTGTTGATTATGCTTCCTTGGCCTGCTGGGATCATCACGCGAGCTGCGTGTTTAATCCCCAAAAATGATCCGACTAGATTTACACTAAGCACTTGCTTAAATTCAGCCTTGTCATTGTCGAGGATGTTGGGTTTGGGTGTGCCACCTATGCCTGCATTGTTGAACATGATGTCTAGCTTTCCATACTTGCTTGTGGCTGTATTAACCGCATTTTCGATGTCTTCTTCTTTTGTTACATCGCAATGGACGAAGGAAGCGGATGAAGAATTTAGATCTGTGCAAACAGATTCACCCAAGTCGTCTTGCACATCTGCAATCACAACTTTAGCTCCATGTTTCGAGAAGACTCTTGCGGTGGCCTCCCCTATGCCGCTGGCTCCGCCAGTGATTAGTGCCACTTTGCCTTCAAGCCTTCAACATTGAAGCATAATTTTACTCTCATATTAGTCTAGTTTCAACACAACATTTAATTAAAGGAAAGATTGTTCTTATTAGTAACAAGCTAGCTTAGGCACCTAATTATCTAACAAATTTGGTGATGAATTTTTGCTAACAATAAAATAAGGAAGCTGTTAAGGCACTCTAAAAAAGTCATGTACCTTTCAAACAGATAGAAATATAAGAGAAAAATTACACTTGTTAGGATGTAAAATAACGTTTTTGTGGTGGCTTTAACAACACCCTAAGATAATGATTGAATCCTTTAAAAGAAATAGAAACAGATGAGTGACCTATAACAACTGTTAAGATGAAGTTTAAGTTGGAATTCCTAAGTTATATTATGAATGAAATCTCTAAAGTTATGTTTATGAATCCAAACAACGAAATTGAGGTATCTTGACTAAAAAATTCCAATGTTTATTCATATTCCAAATTTAGTTCTCTTGTCGAAACGCAAATAATTACAAAAAATATACAAAAGAAATAATGTAATTTGCAAATTTGCAACTATTAATTCCAAAACATAAAGGATAAAAAGAAGCAACATCTTTTAAGACTCGATGCGATATACTGCTCATGACACCGACCTCAAAAAAAACCAGACTAAAATTTATAAACTAAATGATATGAAAGTTGATGATTGAATTATTACTTAAGTGTTGACAAAAAATTATTACTTAATTGTTCATTAATGTGCTCATTTCTTATTGTGACACATATTTGGTTTGCTAATTTGATCTACAGATTTAATCTACCTAGCATTACTCAAAACCAAATATTAAATGAAGAGAAAAATTGTCATTTTTTGGCAAATGGGATGTTCTAAATTACTCTAATATACGAGGAATTTTATCAACTAGAACAAATCTACAAGAAGAGGAATTCAACCTTAGACAAAAGGGACACATTGCTCTGACCAATTGACATATGATTTGCCGTCTTTAAACAATTATCACTATATAATTTGTCATTTTTAAATAATATAAGTTTTTGCATCTTAGTACTATGCTCTAATGATATTCCTCTTCATTTTGAGATGTCTTAGATTCGAATATTATGGATGTCAAGTTCAAAATAAATTTATTCCCCCAACTCTTGGTCTAAATATATCTTTGTATAAAAAATAATAACCATTAAGACCTTAAAGCATAATTTTTTTTGTTTTTTTTTTTTTTTTGCAAACAATAACATATGGGTTAAATTGTTAAATGTTGGGGAGAAGGGGATTGATAGGAATCAAACCCACACCGGAGTGCATAAACATTATTACTTTCTGCCACTTTAGTTCAACGCCTTTTGCACATAACTAAAAAAAATTCGGAATAAACTCTGGTGTTAATTAAATTAAAACTTGATAGCGGTAGCTCATTAGTTACATTAGTAAAACTGTATAAATTAACATACACAATACCATTTTATTTTATTTTCTTCAGTGGACAACATATGGTAAGATCAAATCTCGAAAGCTCAATGGTTTTGATGGGAAGAAAGATTAAAAAGAAGAAAACATACACAGTACCTTCTTGCAGCAGCAGCTGAGACTAATGAAAAGCTTCCCATATTCTTCAGAAAGATTGAACCCCCTCTACAACAAGAGAATCATTTCCTGGAGGTGGGTACCTTTGTTCTAACTTCTTTTCAATAATTTAGTTGCATATATAACTTCTTTTCAAAGCACACGTGCGCATTTTGTAGCAGACCATGTGGAATGCGGTGTTCTCGTTTAGGTGAATGAGGGTTGACAGCTTTATCGAGACGTCACACAATAATTGATTTGAACTATTCTCTAACATATATAAGGTCCATTCTTTTATCAGGATGAAATTTATTTTTTATACGTATCTTTCGTGTGATAAATTGTCAAGTCTAATACATGAATAACACAATTCAGATGACAGAGCACATGTGGCTGTTGACCTTCACACACCAAAGTCTATTCTCTCATCAATATGAGATTTATCTTCAACACACCCCTCACATGTAGCAAATTGTCAAACCTAACATGTGGACAACACAAATCGATGACGTGGAGCACACGTTGACACACCCCGACCCAGGGATCGAAGCGTGCTGGCCGTCACGTGCGAGTGACGTAGCCAAAGACGTCAGCGGAAGGTAATTATGCATGAAATGCAGCAGAATAAGTTAAGTTGATAATATACATATGATAAGGAGTGATATCGAAAGAAAGTGTGATAGTGAAAGGTCACAGAGCCGATCCTAGGTGCAGTCATTTAAACAGAACGACATAATTACTAAAGAAACCCTACGTCAGTGGTGGTCTGTCAGAACTGCCTCGGTGCCTCGATAGCCGTCCACGTCGTCGCTACCTAGAACCTGGAGGGGCGCAAAACAAAAAAGGTGAGTGGGCAAAAAAAAATACTTTCAAAAAAATCATTTCACCAAAATCCATAAATAACCCCTCTCCGTAAATCAATATAATTTTCCCAGAAAATAATACGTATATATAAAATTATATACGAAAACTCGTCTCAGAATCAAAATTCATTATCAAAACTCGACGATAAGCCATGTCGATATACCAACTTAGAAAAGCATCATCATCAGTCAGGTAATATAAATCAGAAGTATCCCTAATGTAATGTCAGCCGGAGTCACCTCTAGTGACCTGTACGGCTGAACCTATAGCTTATCCATCATCCTCAATCACTATCAATTATCATCCTGCACACGAGTCGGAACCACCTATTGTGGTCTGTACGACAGGCTAGGTGTATAATATTACGCTCAGTGCTACGATCACGTGAAGGCTGTGCGACGAATCGCGGGTCACCTACGAGTCGGAACCACCTATAGTGGTCTGTACGACAGGCTAGGCACCTGCCTTGGATCCAAGGTGAGCGTACGGTGCGTGAGGTGAACGATCACGTGAAGGCTAGGCCCTACTCTGGCAGAGCACTAACACCCGAGGTGCAGGTGATGAGCTAAACCACTATTTATCATCATCTCAAACATTATTATCATACTTACCTGACTTACCTGGCCGTCCTCGGCGTCGGGCGTAGCAAATGCAAACATAATCATATTTATAAAATATAATTGGCATACGACATGGCAACGTAATTATAAAACCAATTCCGTTCATAAATCATGAAATTTGCGTTTCTGGGAAAAACGCCAATAATATATATATATATATATATATATATACTGAAAACAAAAGCCCACTCACTGGTATGTCGACGGGTCGTATCCCCCGAGCCTAGAATGAATGCGCTCGTCCTCTAGGTACGTCTCACCTATATGTGAAACAACTGCAAAACCGTCATTAACAGCACATAACCAAACTACGTAATTAACTTTTCATACGAAGGTCAATTTTGGTATTTGAATATACCAACGCGACCTACACGACGTCACGAGCGTCGTGATATTTTTAGATAAATTTTTGGACCCCGCACGCGCCGCCACGCGCCGGCCACGCGCGGCACGTGCCTCGCACGCGCGCTTGAACCCTAACGGCTCAGGAATATTTCGTTGGAATATTCCGTTATCTTCTAACGGATTTCGTTAGAAATAACTGACGGCGTGAGGAATATTCCGTCAACTTTGACGGAATATTCCGTCACCCCCAACCTCCAGCTCCGGCGACCTTCGCCGGCGCCGGCGCCGGACTGGTTTTTCCGGCGAAACTTCAAACTCCTATATCTCCTTCATTTTTCATCCTTTTTCGTCCATTTTTCTTCCTACATGCTCTAAATTTAATGTAGAGTAAGTATATACCTTCAAATCCTGCGAATAACGTCTAGAAATCCGTTGGAAAAATTCTCCAAAATCGACCAATCTCGAAACCCACGATCCCGACGTCCAAATCGAGCAAATGATGTACTCCGATGCTCGTGGGACAATCCTAAGGTGACTGGTGATCTTGGTTTCACCTCAAACCTCCTAAAATGAAAACACGTGAACAGTACCTTAGGATTAGCTTACGGTTTCGACGTGATCCCGAGGGTTTTCGCACTTAAAAGTGGTATATAAATACTCAGCACAAGTCATAGATCACGTTTGGACTTACCTGAGTCTCGATCTGGGCGTTGAGGGAGTGTAATGTGTATGTCCGTACGTTTATGGTGAGAGAGAGAAAGAGAGAGACTTCGAGAGAGTTGTAGGAGAGAGAGAATGATCAGGATGCAGTGCACGTGTGTGCATGCGTGTGTGTGTGTTATATAATTGGAAGCCCACTTTATTGGGCCCAATAGTTTAGGACCCTATAGCCCAAAATCAAGCCCAAAAAAAAACACATCCGTTCCCGCGTAGTCAAGGGCAAAATCGTCATTTCACGTCGAGGATATAGAAAATTTGGAACGGGATGTCACAACCTACCCTCCTTAATAAAATTTCGTCCTCGAAATTTATATAGCATCAGCAAAACACTAATAACCAGAGAACAATCGCGGGTACATATCTCTCATCCGCTCCTCTGTCTCCCAAGTAGCCTCATCAACCGAATGGTTTCGCCACAACACTTTTACTAGCCGCACTGTCTTGTTCCGTAGAACCTTATCCTTCCAATCTAGGATAGTCACCGGCTCCTCCTCGTACGTCAAATCAGGATTAACTTCTAACTGCTGCGGAGGTAAAACGTGGGACGGATCAGCAACATAATGACGTAGCATCGAAACGTGAAACACGTTATGCACTCTGGATAGCTCTGGAGGTAACTCAAGCCTGTACGCTACTTCACCAATCCGCTCGGTGATCTGATACGGTCCGATATACCTGGGACTCAGCTTCCCCTTTTTGCCGAACCGAACAACCCCTTTCCACGGCGATAACTTCAAAAATACCCAATCACCAACCTCGTAAACTCGATCAGTGGCATGTCTATCGGCTAAGCTCTTCTGGCGATCCTGGGCCGCTTTCAAGTTAGACTTAATCACCTGGATATTCTGAGTCGTCTCATCGACTATCTCTGGACCTTCTAGTACTCTCTCGCCGACCTCCGACCAACATAGGGGCGTGCAACAAGCTCGACCATACAACGCTTCGAATGGTGACATTCCGATACTCGAATGATAACTGTTATTGTACGCGAACTCCATCAGGTCTAAGCGCAGATGCCACGCATCACCAAACTGTAGTACGGAAGATCGTAGCATATCCTCGAGCGTCTGAATAGTCCTCTCTGACTGCCCGTCCGTCTGTGGATGATAAGTTGTGCTATACAGTAGCCTCGCACCGAGGGCTTCCTGGAATGCCGTCCAGAACTTAGATGTGAATCTCGGATCTCGATCTGAAATGATACTGATTGGCACGCCATGATACTTAACTATATTCGAGATAAACAGCTCAGCTAATCGTCGTAGAGAAAACTTCTCTCGAACTGGGATGAAGTGTGCAGATTTCGTAAGCCGATCAACTATTACCCAAACGCCGTCGTAACCATTCTGCGTACGGGGCAACTTGTAGACGAAATCCATAGTGATATTCTCCCATTTCCACTGAGGAACGGGAAGCGGTTGCATTCGTCCGAACGGTTTCTTCCTCTCGGCTTTAACCTGCTGACAAATAATACATCTGCTCACGTACTCAGCAATCTCCCTCTTCATACCTGGCCAATAGTAGAATGGCCGAATGGTATGATACATCTTGGTACTGCCCGGGTGCATCGCATAAGCTGACACGTGTGCCTCATCGAGAATAGGCCTCTTTAGCTCTGCGTTATTTGGTACGTACATTCTGTTCTCTTGCATGAGCATACCGTCCGTTTCTCGAATCCGTAGATCTGTCTTTTTACCTTCACCCCTCAATCGAATCAGCTCCTGAGTCTCCTCATCATCCAGCTGAGCCTCGAGAATACGGTCAATCAGAATCGGCCTAACCTGGAAGTGAGCGAGTAACGCTTCTCCCCGATTCTCCGCCTCTGAATAATCAATCTCCAATCCTACTCCGGTCGATCTCAACTCGACTAACAAAGGAGCACGACTCGCGTACATAACATCTACTCTACCCTGTGACTTCCGGCTAAGTGCGTCAGCTACTACGTTTGCACGACCCGGATGATACTCGATCGTGCAATCGTAATCACTCAGCAACTCCATCCACCTTCGCTGACGAAGGTTCAGGTCTCTCTGGGTAAACAAGTACTGGAGGCTCTTGTGGTCTGTAAAAATCCTACATCTCTCGCCGTAGAGGTAGTGTCTCCAGATCTTCAACGCAAATACGATCGCCGCCAACTCAAGATCATGAGTAGGATAGTTCCTCTCGTGCGATTTCAACTGCCTCGACGCATAAGCGATCAACCTACCGTGCTGCATCAGTACGCAACCCAAGCCGTTCAGCGATGCGTCACTGTAGATCTCGAAGTTACCACTGTCGTCCGGAAGAGCTAACACCGGAGCATGAGTAAGACAATATTTTAACTGCTGAAAGCTCCGCTCGCAGCCATCATCCCACTCAAATCGGACATCCTTCCTGGTTAACCTCGTGAGAGGTAAAGCGATCACTGAGAAATCTTGCACGAACCGCCGATAGTAGCCTGCTAATCCGAGGAAACTCCGTACCTCAAAAACAGTTCGTGGCTGTTCCCAATTCTCCACCGCTGCTATCTTTTGGGGATCCACCTGAATACCCTGCGCTGAAATAACATGCCCCAAAAATGCCACTTGATCTAACCAGAATTGACATTTGCTGAACTTGGCGTATAATCTATGTTCCCTCAGCTTCTTCAGCACCAATGAAAGGTGTCGCATGTGATCTGACTTCGATTTAGAGTACACCAGAATGTCGTCGATGAAGACAATGACAAACCGATCTAAATACTGCTTGAATACTCGGTTCATCAAATCCATAAAAGCAGCTGGGGCGTTAGTCAATCCGAACGGCATAACTAAGAACTCGTAATGACCATATCTGGTTCGAAACGCCGTCTTCGGAACATCTTCGCTCTTAATCTTCAGCTGATAGTAGCCAGACCGTAGGTCGATCTTAGAGAATACACAAGCTCGTCGCAGCTGATCAAACAAATCATCAATACGTGGTAGTGGGTAACGGTTTTTAATCGTTACTCGATTCAGCTGTCGATAGTCAATACACAGCCGTAAAGTACCATCATTCTTACGCACGAACAACACTGGAGCTCCCCAAGGTGAAATACTCGGCTGAATAAAACCTTTATCTAACAGCTCCTGTAATTGAATTTTCAACTCTCGCAGCTCTGCGGGAGCCATTCGATAGGGAGTCAAAGATATAGGGTCTGTACCTGGCAATAAGTCGATAGAGAACTCCACATCTCGATCCGGCGGCAAACCCGGCAAATCGTCAGGAAACACATCAGGGAATCGCCTGACCACCTTCACATTCTCTAGACTGACAGGAGCACTATCATTAATACCACGTGTGCCAGATACCCTTGACAACCCTTCTGCAACAATTTCTTAGCTCTCACGGCTGAAATAATGCCGTGCCTAACATTACTACGCTCGCCAGTGAATGTGACCACAGGTAACCCCGGCCGATGAAATGTAACCTTCTTCTCGTAGCAATCTATATTGGCTCGATTATAATGTAGCCAATCAGTGCCCAAGATCACATCAAACTCAACAATATCCAGCGGGATAAGATTAGCGGGCATAATCACATCCTCAATCAATACGGGGCATCCTGGGTACATCCAACTGACCAGACATGTTTCCCCCCTAGGCATCGACACCTCTAACTCAAATCCGAAGGGTGCAGACTCAGGTTGAGTCAATTGGGCAAATGAGTAAGAAATGACCGAATGTGTAGCACCACAGTCTATCAACACTCTAGCGAAATGACCAAGTACATTTAACTTACCCATTATCAAATCAAGGTTATTCTGAGCGTCATGCGCTGTGAGATTATGAATACGGCCCTGAGGCTGCTGTCGCCCACCGCAACCTCTACTCGTCTGACCAGCTCGTCCAGGCACACCACGACTCGGACCAACCGGGTTAGGCTGTCTAGACGATCCTGCGCTGCTCGCTGTAGCCTCACTCTGCTGTGGCTGAACTCCCGGATACCACTGTGATCCGCTGGCAGGATAAGAAGGATACGGGGTGTACCCTCCAGGATACGGAGTATAGCCGCTCTGATAACCGCCTGAATAATACGGATCTGGAGGATAGGGATAGGGTGCAGCAGAATAAGGGACAACATCGCCCTGATAATGATAGGTACTGCCACGACTCGGTTGACCATATCCACCAGGAGGTGGGACCTGCTGAATAGGAACTGGGGGTGGTAGTGCAGGTGGTGGAGGTCTCGGCTGATTCTGCGGGCAATTCGATGCTCGATGACCCATCTGTCCACACGTAAAGCATCCACGAACGCCCTGCCTACACTCTCCAAAATGTCGACTGTTACACCTCCGGTAAAATGGTGCGGAAGAACCACCAGCGTCCCGCTGCCTCTGAAAACGCTGACCCCCAGTGAATTTACCTCCTCTCCTCTGGCCTGGGGAATTTACACCCCCACTCGAAGAACTCGAGCTAACACCACTTCTCTTAAAACTATGGGTCTTCCGAGGCCCCTGTGATGCCACTCCTTTACCCTTGTCGTCTCGCCTCGGTTCCTCATTCCCTTCTTCTTTATCGCTATCACTCGGCATATTCTCTGAATCTTCTATCTGCACCAAAACTACATAGAAGTCATGATAAGTCTCACAGTGCCTCGTAGTAGCCATCGTGCGCCATTTCTTTCGAGTGCCCAGCTTAAATCTCTGAAGCATCTCAGCCTGATTCTTAGCAATCTCAGGGTGGTAACGAGAAAGATCAGTGAACTTTCGGTAGTACTCGTTTGCTGACATCTTTTTCTGCTTTAGACTAGTGAATTCTTGTTTCTTACGATCAAGGTATGCGTCTGGAATAAATCGCTTGTAAAATAACTGTTTGAACACCTCCCAGTCCTTGGCCTGTTCTGGTGGCATCTTATCCTCTAACTGTTCCCACCAGGACGCAGGTTCCTTTCCCATGAACCAAGTAGCAGTCTCAACCCAAGTCCCTGCAGCAAGATTACCCTGACTGTGCATCACCTTGAAAGTCCGCTCTATCTGCAGAAACCAACGCTCGGCACCTTCGTGCCCCTCGTCACCCTCAAATCTCGGTAACCTCAAATTATGCGCACTCTCAAGAGGAGTCCTGTGAGAAGGACGAAGGGTAGACTGAATAGCCTGAGCAATAGCATCTCCTAACTGAGAAAGGTCGGGAAAGTTAGGATCAACAGGTGAACGTGATTCTCGGCGAGGCGGCATCGTTCTGACAGAAAACACCAGAATAATTAGAATATTCACAAGCTATAGAGGACTGCCAAAACCTAGGCTCTGATACCAAACTGACACACCCCGACCCAGGGATCGAAGCTTGCTGGCCGTCACGTGCGAGTG
This sequence comes from Crataegus laevigata, assembly GCA_963580275.1. Classification (NCBI taxonomy): domain Eukaryota; kingdom Viridiplantae; phylum Streptophyta; class Magnoliopsida; order Rosales; family Rosaceae; genus Crataegus; species Crataegus laevigata. The sequence continues at coordinate 9,745,321 of OY756946.1, forward strand.
ACGTAGCCAAAGACGTCAGCGGAAGGTAATTATGCATGAAATGCAGCAGAATAAGTTAAGTTGATAATATACATATGATAAGGAGTGATATCGAAAGAAAGTGTGATAGTGAAAGGTCACAGAGCCGATCCTAGGTGCAGTCATTTAAACAGAACGACATAATTACTAAAGAAACCCTACGTCAGTGGTGGTCTGTCAGAACTGCCTCGGTGCCTCGATAGCCGTCCACGTCGTCGCTACCTAGAACCTGGAGGGGCGCAAAACAAAAAAGGTGAGTGGGCAAAAACAAATACTTTCAAAAAAATCATTTCACCAAAATCCATAAATAACCCCTCTCTGTAAATCAATATAATTTTCCCAGAAAATAATACGTATATATAAAATTATATACGAAAACTCGTCTTAGAATCAAAATTCATTATCAAAACTCGACGATAAGCCATGTCGATATACCAACTTAGAAAAGCATCATCATCAGTCAGGTAATATAAATCAGAAGTATCCCTAATGTAATGTCAGCCGGAGTCACCTCTAATGACCTGTACGGCTGAACCTATAGCTCATCCATCATCCTCAATCACTATCAATTATCATCCTGCATACGAGTCGGAACCACCTATTGTGGTCTGTACGACAGGCTAGGTGTATAATATTACGCTCAGTGCTACGATCACGTGAAGGCTGTGCGACGAATCGCGGGTCACCTACGAGTCGGAACCACCTATAGTGGTCTGTACGACAGGCTAGGCACCTGCCTTGGATCCAAGGTGAGCGTACGGTGCGTGAGGTGAACGATCACGTGAAGGCTAGGCCCTACTCTGGCAGAGCACTAACACCCGAGGTGCAGGTGATGAGCTAAACCACTATCTATCATCATCTCAAACATTATTATCATACTTACCTGACTTACCTGGCCGTCCTCGGCGTCGGGCGTAGCAAATGCAAACATAATTATATTTATAAAATATAATTGGCATACGACATGGCAACGTAATTATAAAACCAATTCCGTTCATAAATCATGAAATTTGCGTTTCTGGGAAAAACGCCAATAATATATATATATATATATATATATATATATATATATATATATATATACTGAAAACAAAAGCCCACTCACTGGTATGTCGACGGGTCGTATCCCCCGAGCCTAGAATGAATGCGCTCGTCCTCTAGGTACGTCTCACCTATATGTGAAACAACTGCAAAACCGTCATTAACAACACATAACCAAACTACGTAATTAACTTTTCATACGAAGGTCAATTTTGGTATTTGAATATACCAACGCGACCTACACGACGTCACGAGCGTCGTGATATTTTTAGATAAATTTTTGGACCCCGCACGCGCCGCCACGCGCCGGCCACGCGCGGCACGTGCCTCGCACGCGCGCTTGAACCCTAACGGCTCAGGAATATTCCGTTATCTTCTAACGGATTCCGTTAGAAATAACTGACAACGTGAGGAATATTCCGTCAACTTTGACGGAATATTCCGTCACCCCCAACCTCCAGCTCCGGCAACCTTCGCCGGCGCCGGCGCCGGACTGGTTTTTCCGGCGAAACTTCAAACTCCTATATCTCCTTCATTTTTCATCCTTTTTCGTCCATTTTTCTTCCTACATGCTCTAAATTTAATGTAGAGTAAGTATATACCTTCAAATCCTGCGAATAACGTCTAGAAATCCGTTGGAAAAATTCTCCAAAATCGGCCAATCTCGAAACCCACGATCCCGACGTCCAAATCGAGCAAATGATGTACTCCGATGCTCGTGGGACAATCCTAAGGTGACTGGTGATCTTGGTTTCACCTCAAACCTCCTAAAATGAAAACACGTGAACAGTACCTTAGGATTAGCTTACGGTTTCGACGTGATCCCGAGGGTTTTCGCACTTAAAATTGGTATATAAATACTTAGCACAAGTCACAGATCACGTTTGGACTTACCTGAGTCTCGATCTGGGCGTTGAGGGAGTGTAATGTGTATGTCCGTATGTTTATGGTGAGAGAGAGAAAGAGAGAGACTTCGAGAGAGTTGTAGGAGAGAGAGAATGATCAGGATGCAGTGCACGTGTGTGCATGCGTGTGTGTGTGTTATATAATTGGAAGCCCACTTTATTGGGCCCAATAGTTTAGGACCCTATAGCCCAAAATCAAGCCCAAAAAAAAACACATCCGTTCCCGCGTAGTCAAGGGCAAAATCGTCATTTCACGTCGAGGATATAGAAAATTTGGAACGGGATGTCACACACGTGGCCGTTAAGCTTCACATGTGGGACAACCTATTTTGATACCACGTCGAAAGTTGATATTCCACCATAAAACCAATTGGCAATATGAAATATAGCTAAATTATATATAAGCACATGCAAAGTCTCTTCATATATCAATGTGAAATTCATAAACACTTGTAAGTAAAAAGTTTGGGTAATTCCCACTTTATTATCCTCAAGTTTTGTCAAAATTGCACTTTTGTATACTTACCTTTTTCGTCTCGTTTTCATTCCTAAAATTTAATTTTTCTACCACTTTGATACTTCTATTAGCCTAGCAATTAACTTTTTTGTTAACTGTTGACGTGATAGGATTTTGACCCACTAATTCTTACTTTACTACTTTCAAGTATCGTGAAATTTACACTTTGTTATCTTTAATTTTTTTCGTCTCACTCTCATAACTAAATTTACATTTTGCTCTCATATTCGTAGTTTCGTTAGCCTGAGTGTCTAGGCTTCTTAAAGCATAACGTGGAGCTTAACTGAATAATGACTTTGTGGAAACGTGGCCCTATGGCTTAAGAAAAAAACCATATTGGCATTAGCCATAAAGAGCGTTAGGAGGGCCCTTAAACAATTAAAAGAATTTGCGATTTTTTTTATTTTTAATTTCAACTATTTTACGGGATTTCGGTTTTTTTTTTCACGTGGCAACATATGCTGTTCTTAAGTTTTTGAAAATATTTAATTTGACTAGAACTTATTTCAAAGTCGCCACTTGATAATCTTGTACATCTTGAAGGGGCCCACAGTATCACGTTTCAACATCCTGTCAAAGCGTAACGTGGTGCTTGGCCAATAGTGCCACTTTTCTGCATAGTCATCATCTAGTCAAGTGTAACGTCAAACTTTTAACGAAGCCGATGACTACTAGGCTAACATAAGTACGAAGGGAGATTATATTCACACATCAAAAATTACTTTTTTTACACTTTTTTTAATTTTTTAATATTTTTCTATTAAGTGTTAGTGGTGTGTAAAAAATATTAAAAAATTAAAAAAGTGTGAGAGAAGTAATTTGAGGTGTGTGAATATAATCTCTCAAGTATGAATCTGGAAGCAAATATACCTTCATATATGAAAGTGAGACGAAAAAACTAAGAGTGATAAAAGTGTGAATTTCAAAATACTTGAAATTAGTAAAGTGAGAATTATTGGGCTAAGATTCTGCCACGTCATCAGTTAACGACTAGGCTAAATTATTTAAATAGTTTCGAATCATTCCCCCTCCTCTTAATAATATTAAAAATTTATAATTAAAAAAAAAAAAAACTTTACGTATGAGCGATTTTGACGACAATTAACGATGGTAAAAGTAGGAATAATCGAAACCTAAGTTTACTATCTACAAGTATCATTGTATATAAAAATAAATAAATAACACTTCACACTCGTTTTTTTGTCTTGAAACGTGACACACATTAATAATGGGAATTTGCCAAGACAGTAGTTTGTTTTTTGTAAAGTTGCTAAAATTATATACGTACACACACATGTGATGTTCAGAAAAATATGAAGGTACTTTTACATGCATGTGTGATGTTCCTTCGCAATATGGGGTCAAAAAGTTGAATTTGTACCTAAAACTAGGTTGAATTCCACGCTGCCTTTAGAAAAGCCACCATGACCCGTCTCCCGTGACTTATTTGTTGCATCTCACTTTGCCCTTCACCGTTAAATATATCAACAGCCAAAAAACATCAAAACTACATAAATAGCACGAATGCGTGTCACTTCTGCATAAGGTTTTCCTTTAAATTAGAGGGATGAAGCCACTTACTACTACGTTTAATAGTATTTATCTTTACTTGTAAGTGAAAGGTTTTTAGTTCAATCTTTATTGAATTTGAATTCAGTCCAATTAATTATGATTCACTCATTTTATAAATATATTGTCGTATTCAAAATAAAAAATAAAAAAGGGAATTCTTTACTTAAGAAATGGCTCACGCTTTTATACAAACTCATCAACTAAATGAACTACGCAAAACGCCACATCAGCCAACAAAAATAGAATTTTCCCTAAAACAATTGTCTGGTCCTTTGGGGATGCTCTTATAAGATCTTATTTTTATGCTACTCGTTCCATACCTGTAAAGAAATTTGCAAAATTTTCTATTCCATGCTTCCCTGTAAGGCCATTGGAACCCTTCCGACAGATTGATGTATGGGATCCCTTTGAGTTTTTGTTCTTTTAATTTGACTAAGCGATAGCAGTGTCGGATTGGATTCTCTCATGCAACCGATATAGCAATGTGGACTTTGATATCTGAGGTAAGATAGCTGTCATATCCTGGACAGATATACTACGGGCCATCCTTGTTTCAGTCATGGTAACTTGGTTACTTCCGGCTTTTCTAAACATGCCAAAAATATAAACATAAATACATGAACTGCAATTAACAAAGCACCAAATGGGATAACTTCTTCAACAAACACCCTGCCAAAATAACTATGGTATATTTCTCCGTCAGCGACGTTAATTACATGAGACTGGTTGCAGAAATATTATTATTAATTGTAATACACAAAATATGGATTGTGAAATCTAGATGACAAAGGACAAATTTCCAAAAGAAGAAAACAAAGCCAATTTTGATAAACAAAGAACTATAGCACTACGTAACGGAACTTCAAAAAAAAAATGTAACAATTCTAATTAAAAGCATTTGAAAGATGGTTATGTTCTTCTAAGTTCTAATCAAAACAAAGGTGCTCCTTGGTAGAAGCCACACCTGCCCTGTTTTAGTTTTAGAGATTAACAAAAGGATTCACATGCAGACAACTGTCAAGCCGATTTCTTTGCATCCAAAGAAATTGTATACAGAAGTAGTACACATTGCACAAGTAGAAGCAAATTAGAAAGTTTGACCTGCACATTGATGCGGGATTGAAAATGTTATAACATATTTGTTAGAAACATATAAAAGAGTAGAATTGTATACCTACAATACTTTCTCGTTTATTATCCAATAAGAATTTATAATACGTACACATACAAACCTTGTTCTACAAGGAAGACTACAATACAATATAATTCTTTCCTAATAAAGGACTCCTATAATATCTCTCTTAATGACTTTTTTTTATTTTATAAAGATGGTGTTATAGAAGATTAGCATTCTTTACTGAAAATGTCGAGAACATTTTTTACATGCAAAAGATCACAGAATGTTTGGCCATTCACTTACAAAAATGATTGGGTTCATACATTCCCCTTGAGTAGTTTTTGTACTCTTTGATCAACATTAGCACCTGTGCATAAAAGATTACAAAACACTAGATTGTTCATATGTAAAAAAGAATGGGAAGTCCTAGTTCTGCAGTGCTATTTACATGGCAAAAAATATTATGAAACATTGTTCTATTTACAATGACAAAGGATGATAACGTTATTTAGCAAAACAACAAAATATTTCCTCTTGTATTATGAATTGTTGATAAAATGACCTATACAAAGGTAAAATAAAATAAAGTATTGAAACACGTGTATTAAATTTTCAAGAGTTCAGTTCAACCAGGCTATAAAATATTGAAACACATGTATAAAATTTATATACTAACAGACTTATATTGTGAAAAAAAAAAAATAAGGATAAAGTATAGTTACCTAGTTTTTCTTTGGCGAAATAGCATCCATTTTTGCATCAGTTGGAAAGGTTTCTTTTTTTTCAATAATTTGATAGGAACTTCATCAAGCTCTTGCAAGTTTATTTCCGAGATTTCTTCTGTTTCGCTATCTCAAAAACATCACAAAGGATGTAAAGTAGAATATACCCATTTTCAACACTAGTAAAATGGGGTCTTCGAATTGCTTTCCTTTTTCTTTTATGTGATTCTGCAGTTGTCTTAGGTGGTGAAGTGGACGATGACACTGTGGTTGAAGACATGGCAATTTCTCTGACAATAGACTCTGGAGTTTTTGGTTGTGTTGTTGTATGTTCAGAAACACTGTAGATGAGGATATTATTTGAATTCATGTTATTTTTCTACTTCCGAACCGCAGATGAAATTATTTTTCTATCCTATATGCCTTGGAAACTCATTTGGCAACAACTGTTGATGCATTAATCTTTGGTTTAACACCAAATCTTTGCAAGTTGCCCTAAACAGTTTTTCACCAGATTTCCCATTACGAGAGCATTGATTTCATTGGTGCAAATTAGGTTCCAGCGCAACAAATAGTAACACAGATTGATCATCACTCTTCAATTTGATTGATTATCATTGATAATTATGTGTAGATGCTTTCTCAAATTACATGAATACCACAAATTACATAGGTTTAGGTTGTTATAAAACTAGAGTTCAATATATCAAATGTATATTAATACAGAGTATATCATTCATTGAAAATCAAATACTATTATCAAATAGGTTTATGTGGTGAAAATAGATCATTGATGATCTAAAGATATTATCAAATATTGTCACAAGTCTCATCAAAGACTAACATAATAATATGCATCTGCTATATATATCTCTAGGAAGCCTTTAAGGCGAGAGATCCCTATTTTTCAAAAATAAAATAAAATGGGAACACGCTCCCCACCGTTGAATTTAACTTTAATAAAATTGTGTGGTTGAGATTGTGTGACCTGTATTTTAATCTCAACCACACAATTTCATTGACGCCAATTTAACGGTGGGGAGCATGTCTCCAATTTTTTGAAAAAATGGGGATCCTCCCCTTAAAGGCCTTGTACACACACACACACACACACTCATATGCCAATACTAGCTCTAGACCCAATTTAAATAGGATCCCATACATAGGAAATGAAGAACAGAGGTCAGAATTTCAGCCAAACGAAAGCGTTGACTCTAGAGAATGGAATATCCTCAAAGTATCTAGTAAAAAAATTTATAAGAATCACTATTTTCATTTAGAAGTGAACACCATGTAAGAACAGTTAAGCAAGCTTATGTTGTCTGTAAAGAACATGAAACTTGTCAACTATTCACACTAGAACAAATAAGAGCTCATAGAAAAGATGGTCATAATTACATTCACAATGGTCTTGTACATATCGTAGTAAAACCATTAACAAGAAGAGGTCTCAACACCTCAACACCTCCAAGATGAAAGATTGACTGACTTTAGTGATCACATTCTTGGAATGACCGAGTCAATCATATACAACAAACTAATCCATTTTGATTGTTTCTCAAACCTCACAGTAAGCCTAACAGACCCACATGTGTTAAAAGCACTCACATTAAACATAAAAAAACCTTTGGTTATCAACTCTTGGAAGGTGTCCAACCATAGCTCTGATTTTCGAAGTCTATTACAAGTGCACAAGTACAAACATGAACTTCCAAGCCATAGCTAAAAGTCCCAGAGAACAAACCTTATTAATCCAAAGCAATCAAGAAAATGCCAATATCAAAATACCCAAAACCATCAAATGGTTAGACATCAGTTTACCATCAAATTGGTTCCAAATTAATGAAAGTAAACCAATTGATATTCAAAACAACTTAGTCAACCTAGTCAACATAGAACAATACTTTGATGGTACATTTAAAATCAATTTCAACACTCTAGCTAGGAAGTCGAGCATCCAACTTCAAGAATTTAGTCAATCAACTAGGTCCAAAGAACCAGTTAGAAATTCTTTTTCAGGATCTACTTCAACAAACACATTAGATCATGACCGACAGTTAATAAATAATTTAATAAATATGAGACTCAAATAAATTAGGACAAACTTCCAAGTTGCTCACCTTTGCTATAAAAACCAAGCCCAAACCAAAACTATCCAAACTCAAGAAAAGCCAACTTCACCAACAGGAACTGATTTTGAAGTAAACTAACCATTATTAGCTTTAAGCAAGCCATTTAAAATACATTGGAAATCTTTAAAAACTCACATCAAAGCAGAAGAAAATATACCAAGGAGAGAAAGATTCAGACAAAGTTACACCCAAGATCAAAAATTAGATATTGACGAAAAAATGGAAAAACTTTATGAATAAACACAAGATTGATATATTCTTCTTTGATTTTGTCAAAGAATATTATGAATCACAAAAGAAAATTGAAGTGATCACAAAAGAAAATTGGGTCAAACAAGACAAAACAGTAATTTCTTCGAGTCACCCTCCACAAGAAACAATACTAATTGACACGCCCGCCCCTCGATTTTATCTTAATTCTAAAAATTTAAACCCCAAAACGTTTTCAATTATTCATTTTAATCCCTAAAGGTTTTCTGAACTTTCAATTTAGCCCCCAAACCCCTTTTTAGTTTAAAATTGTTTTTGTTCTTAAATGGTGAGCCTAATGGGCCCACCCGGTTTGGTCCCCCGAGCCCTCTCTCTCATTTCTGTCACTCTCTTCCCTCTCAGTCTCTCGCCCTCTCGGACTCCCTCTACACTCTCTCTTCCCCGTAACCCTCTCTCCCTCATCTCTCTCGCTCGACCTCACCACCCCGGACACGCACAGACGCACACACCATCACCCCCACCATCTTCGTCTCTCTCTCCTTCTCTCGCGACGCCGCAACGAAAGGGCAGAGGGAACCCAGAAAACCCCTCTGCGAATTCTCTGGTTTTTCGTCGAGGTAAGCTCGATCGACTCCCTTTGCGACTCAATTCGTGTTTAGACTAGAAATTAGAAGTTAAATTGTGTATTTTTCTGAGTTTTAGGTTGGAATCGAGGCTCGGGTGGGTACACCCATATTCTCCGGCGAACCAGTGAGCACCGTGGGTTTTTCCGATCGTCTCCGGTCGATTCTCAACGAATCCAAGGGTATAAACCTCTTTCCCTCTTTTCGCACTTCATTTTGGTACCTAAATCGGAGTCTAGGACCTCCGTTGGTAACTGGCCGGAGCTGTAGAAGCTCCGGCGTCCTTCTGTCTTCTCCGACGAAACCAGGCCCTTTGGGCCAGAGCCAAACCCCACGGGCCTTTGGCCCGTTGTAACCCAGCCCAAATTAGTTTTAATTATAAATTAATTATATTGTTAATTAGGCCTTCGGGCCGTTCTAGAACTTCGGGCTTTAGGCCCGTTTAGGACCCAGCCCGTATATATATATGTATTTGATTATTTATATTTATACTTTCGGTTTTATTAAATTAGGGCCCTTGGGCCACTTTTATTAATTGGGCACTAGGCCCAATTCCTTCAAACTCAGTACATTGACCCGTTGGGTTTTTGTTTTTAATTATGTAAACTAATTAAGGCCTCGGGCCTTTGAAAAACCTAGGGCCTTTGGCCCGTTTAACCCAAACCCAAACCCAAGGCTTATGAGCCTTGGGCCGAGATAGAAACCAGGGCCCTTGGCCCGTTTTCCCTAAGCCCAGAAGCCCTTTGGGCTGACCCTAACCCAAACCCAAGACCCTAGTGGGTCAGACCCAAACCCGGACCCGTTGACCCTTGACCCAAACCCGTTGACCCTTTGACCCAGACCCGTTGACCCGACCCGGGTTGACTGACCCGTTGACCCGTGGGTTGACCCGTTGACCTGGTCAACGGTCAACGGTCAAAGGTTGACTTTTCGGTTGACTTTTTCGGGTTCCGTCCGGGACCCCTCCTAGGCTAATTTCGACGTCCTGGACCCGTTTTTGAAGTCCGTTTTCCCAAATAAATTCGTTTGAATAGAGTTTGACTATATTGAACCCTTTATGTGCTAGGTGCATATATTGGAACTGTTCTAGATTCGCTAGCAGCGCAGCGTTGGATGGCTAAGTACTGTGAGTGGACCCCTTCTAAAAATACATGTTTTATTTGTAGAATTGCATGTATGAAAAGCATGATAGCATGAGAATGATGTATGCGATAGTTCTGATAGTGTGTAAATGTGTATGCGATAGTTATGATATTACCGCTACGGGATGTAGGGATAAGGTTCCGGTCCATCCCGGACGACGGTTTATGTCCACGTTTCCGCTACGGGATGTAGGGATAAGGCTCCGGTCCATCCCGGGCGACGGTTATAGTATTGGCATAGGGCCTGGAGTGTGTTTTCCTCTGGCTGTTGAGCACAGAGACGGGGAGCTGGCATAGTGCCTGAAGCGATATTTCCTCTGACTGTATGCTCAGAGATGGGGAGATGGCATAGGGCCTGGAGAGATATATGTGGACTTTTGACACTAGGAATTATTATGATACGCGAGTTAGGAATTGAGATATTGCATGATGAGTTAGGACACGAAATATTGCACGGCATTCTAGGTTCAGAAAACCTACGTTTATCAAGATATAATTGTGTTTTCATAAAACTTGGGGGATAGTACGTTGATAACTGTTTTCTTATATATATATCAAATTGGTCCACTCACCTTTGTTTTGCGCCCCCTTCAGGGCTTAGATTCGAGGCATACAATCCCGGCGTCAAGGCACTTCTGCACTGGCATCTTCGAGTCCTCTCGGTGTAGGAACTACTCTTTTTGTGTATTCAATTTTATATTCTTTCTTGTAGTAATTCAAATTAGATGTATGTTCTGAATACGTTCTTGAAATACTTATTAAATGTGTAATCTAAATTCATATTTCTTGTTTTTATACCTTCTAAATGGCTTTCGTCACCCTTCGGGTGTCGGCCAGCACGTGACCACCCCGATGTCTACAGGACATCGGGGTCGGGGCGTGTCACTAATCGCCACCTCAAATGCACAAGTAAGCCACACCTTATAAAATTCATAAAGAAGATGCAGGGATTAAACCAGTCATTGAACAAAACAATTCAACAAACCAAAGCCTACATGTCATAGGAAAACAATTAGATAAAATTGAAAGTAAAATAAACAGACCACCACAACTAAAAAGCATAACCAAAGAAAAACCCTTGTAAACTTCCCAAATGCCTCATCTAGAAAAATAGCTCTAAAAACAAACACTACTAGTAAAAAAAATACACCAAATGTTAATGGGATTAAAAGGGGAACAAATCACCATTAATGTAGTAAGACACCAAGAATCACAATTAGAAACAACCTTTGAAAACTCATAATTAGAAGGCAGTAACTCAATAAAAAAAAACTGGAAGAAGGTTTCCAAAATTTTGAATTAAAAAGAATAACAAACAAAGGCAAAATAAATCCAACCAGTCTTACCAAGAATTGGTATCCAAGGCCAACACCTCCGAATATTCAATTTGAAGAGAGAAATTTATAAAGTCAATTCTCAGTGTCGGCAGATAAACTCTAGGAATATAATATGGATGGTTTATCCAAACAAGAAATTTTAAAAAACTTACAACATGTGTCTATGGTTGCTAACAATTATGTTACTAATCATAATCTGAGTCAACAAGAAGTTGTTGATTTCTTAGTCACTGGATTTACAAGAATATTACATTCCAAGTGGGAAAAACATCTCACTAAACAATCCAGAAATGCAACAAAACATGCAGTAAAAAAGGATGAAGATGGAACCCCTATATTTGATGAAAGAATCGGTATGGGAGTCCCAGGCGTTGCCAACACACTAATCTTCACAATAATTGAACACTTCATAGGAACACCAAGTAACGTAACCTCCATAATAAATTATCAACTAAGTAATCTAATATACCCTATTGTAAGCGATTTTAGGTGGTACAAAGACGTTTTAATGTCTAGAGTAATGCTTAGAGAAGACTGTAAAGAGTCATTTTGGAAAGAAAAGTTCATAAATGGATTACCAAACTTTTTGCACACAAAATCATGCAAGTTTTAGTCAACGAAGAAGTTATCATACCATGTAATACCCTTACTTATGGAAATATTATTAATATTATCCAGAACGAAGGATTAAAATGTATATTGATATGAAAATAACAAAACAAGTCAACAAAGATAAATCAATAGCCAAATATGAGTTAGGAACATTTTGTGAACAAAACAGTTTTCCTCTTATTGCCACTTCTAGTAAAAACAAAAGAACAAAAAGATATCTCAATAATTACCCAAATAAAAGATTCACAAATATGACAAGTACAACAAAAAAAAATTTAACACCAATAAATTCTAAGAGAAAAAGCAAACCTAACAAAAATTGGAAGGAAAATTCATTTAACAAAAATTATTCCAAAGACCAAATCAAAGGTAATTGTTATAAATGTGGTAAATTTGGCTACTATGCAAACAAATGCAGAGTAAAAAAGATAATTAATTAGTTAAAAATATCTGAAGAAGAGAAAACCGAATTAATCCAAGTACTAGGGTTAAAAGACACAGACCAAAGTGAAAATGAATAAGAGTTCGATTCTAACTCCACAGAGTCAAACCATTCAAACAGCTTTGACTCCCCCGACATAAATATGGGATGCAGAGATCGTTGTTGTGAAATAATTTCAGTCTTAAACAAACAAGAAGAACAAGAAGGTTTATTAATTGAATTAATTAAGTAAAATCAGTGATCTAGAATTAAAATCCCATTACTTGAAAAAAATTAAAGAAGTTAGTAAGTTGAGAAGAAGCTAGCACTAGTCAACAGCCACAAAGTAAAATATGTCTCAATACAACCTTGGAAAGATTTAATAAACCCAAAAGGGAAATTACAATTAAAGATTTACAATACGATGTAAACAAAATTAAGGAAGAAATAAAAATCCTTAAGACAGACAATCAAGAAATTAGATCACATTTCAGCTTCATTCAAACACATAAATTAATTGACACAAGAATTTAAACAAAATAATGAATCAACTTTTCCTCATCTAACGAAGAACTAAGAGAAAACAGCCATGAAGAAAATGATAAAGGTTCGACCAACAGTTTAATTTTAAGTTTACTTAACAAAATTAGAATAAGAAAATGGTATTCAAAAGTCAAAATAATAATTGAAGATTTCCAATTAGAAACCATTACCCTAATCGATTCAGGAGTAGATCTGAATTGTATTTAGGAAGGAATAATTCTAACCAAATACTTTCACATATCAACTGAAATCCTTGACACAGTCAACCATTCCCCACTACAATTAAATTACGAAATACCAAAAGCACACATTTGTCAAGACAATGTTTGTCTTAAAACACCATTTGTTCTCATAAAAAACATATCAGACCATATTATGAAGCCTAAAATAATCTCAAAAATTCTAGAAGCTGTTGGATAAGGGCAAAAATTCTAAATCTAATCATATGATGAAACTTTACGGATATTTCACATGTTAAACTAAACTAGCTTAATATAAGGGAAATGATTATTGTTTAAAGCCATCTCATATAAATGTTATACGTTTAAACAATAGTCTGAGGAATATGTAATTAGGAGAATGTGATCTAAAGACGTTAGATTCATGAAACCATTCTCTTTCATACATATATCCTAACTGTTCTTGGTCATAGGATTGCCAACTGGGCATTGACGATCTGTTAAGATCAGTACATGTTATGTCTTCTCGCCGAGAGAGTGATTGGTCTTGAATCATTGGTGTGATTGACACCAAGACAAGTATGTAGGTGCTTAATAGAGAATGAGTCTATTGAACAAGATCAATAAGGAGTTCTCATACTCATGTCACATGAGAACTCATGGTTGGGATAATGCAAAGTAGTCCGTTGACTTGAGACACTATAGAGTTCTTATGGTTGGGTCCTTAATCTTTGATTATGTTACAGACATTCCGTTGAGAGTGTCCACGGCATTATTGGGGTTAAGCTGCCTAATCGTAGAGGCATGTAAGCCAACAATAAGAGATCTTTAACCTTCAAACCATTGAAGGAGAATACTTTATGATATGATTAAGAATCTATGGCCACAGCATATGAATACGACTTGGGAAGTATGTTCCAAATCACATTCAAGGTAATCATATAATGAGAATATCACATTGCATAGTAGACATGGATAAACTATCATCCAAACAATGTGATTAAGAGTATTGGTTTATAGAAGGATTGTATTGCATTGTAATCTCAAAATGAATAGGTTCTCCACCTCTTCTGCTTAGCTTGGGTAACCATGACATACTGCTAGGTGTCTTTCATTATTTTTGGAAGCCTTGAAGATTAGCAATCACTGATCTTCATTAAAGGGAGAATTGAAAGTAAGTTTCAATTCACAATCGATTAGTTAGAGTTCTAATCGGCCACTGCCTCACTAATTAGAACCTAATGGATTGTACACCATGTAAGGTAGATATTGAAGAAACAACGGAGTTGAGTAATGATAATTAAATACCTCAACTTGAGAATATTTCTCTATAAACCTTGGCCAATAGGATGCATCCATGTGTAGGGTAAAACCCTAACACCATGGTCGACCAATTCCCTATAAATACCTCAATTTCTACCAAATTTCAGTGAGCTTTTGCTACCCCTAAAAGCCCAACACGTACTCGTTTCAGAGAAACTAACTTAGGTATAAGAGATCCATTGGCCTTAGTCCCCTACCTCATGGACGCGTGAGGGTTAGGTCTTTGATTAAAGGTGTTGATTGTTTTGCAGGATCATTTTCGTCAAGACTGAAGATGGCGGAAATTTGCATAGACACATATCATTTTAGAACTTCCTTTCATAGCCCTATTGTATCCTTTTGCAGTACACTATGATGGAATTTCTACCACTGCTATGAATCAAGAACTAAAATTTAAGTTCTCTTCTAGAGCAAAACTCAAAAATATAAACCAGTTAAAGAAAATACAATATTTCAAAAACAATCACGGCGCGTTTAGGTAACCGTAATCGGAATCAAAACATGGAATTGAATTATGATTACGGGGTATGCCTTTGTTTACTAAACTTGGGGAGTAAATGAAAAGGTGGGACCTACACAAAATTTTGGAATTCTTCATGGAAGGAGTACATGATGGAGTAATTGGTTTCATTTTGAATTTTTAGTTTTTAGTCTTGCCGCATCCCTAATAAGCACCAAGCCCAACCCTTTGTATTGTCTTCCATGTCTCCAACCTCATCCCTTTTGCCCACATCCTAATAATGTCCAGCGAGTTGCATCTTTTTATTCATTTTTCATTTAAATGTTGCATTGTTTAGGAAGAGTACTTTATCCCTGATTCTTTATGCTCATAAATGTTTATTAGTCAAATATTCATCATCTTTATGAAATTAGGAAAAGTGAGGACAAGGTTGTGGGTTGAGCTCTCTTCATTGGTTGCAGGTATACTATGATTTATGTTGTTATTTTTCCATTAATTGTGAAACTAGGTATGGAGGAAAAAAAAAATTATAAATTTTTGTGACTGATTGTTGTAGATATGTAAATTTCGTTGCATACAAATAATGCATCGCAAAGCTCCACGTGACATATGACTCGTAACTAATGGACAAGTCATCAATGACATGTGGCACAAATCAAGTAAAGGAAGTATAAAACTTCCCCAAAATTCGGCAATAAGGTAAAATCTCTCTTAAATTCGGGTAGGGAATCCAAATTGATCTTGAAACTGGAAAGAAAGTTAAAGCATCTTCATAAAACAAGCAAGAATTGAAGATTGCTCACAAAATAGGCAACAAGCCTCTTAAATTCGGTCAAGGAGTAAATATGGCTGAAATTAAGACACAAAATATGCCTAAAATCCACCCAAAGGTAAGCCTTGAGAAGCCTATAAATACAAGGTCATCCCACAAGCACAGGGTCGGAAAAAAATCTCTACACAGAAGAACCTCTGCCAAACCTTTGAAGACTAATACATTGCCAAAGCTCTCTTCAAAGAACATCCAACCAAAGCCAAAGCATTCTCTCGACCAAAGCCGAAGCACTCCCTTTGAAGAATCAACAAGCGTTCGTGTTGATTCCTTCAAGACTTTGTTGCAAGCTTATAAACTTATAGCAATGTTCGTTTCAAGATCAAGTCGCCAAGACCCTTGAAGCAACGCAATCCCACATCCACACTATCTTTGTTGTACTTTGAGGTGAAGACCATCCCCACGTCTGTTTCAAGCTCAAAACTTGAAACAATCATTCAATTGTTCGTCCGAGATCAAGTCATCACAACCCTTGGATCAACTATTAAGTATCTACATCAAAATTGAAGACTTAATCAGAGGAAAATTGTAAACAGAGATTGTAACCTACAAATTCAAATCAATACGAATCTACTTTGTACACGTGTTCTTATTTCATTCGATACAGAATTTTCATGTTTACAATTATGTTATGTACTGTTAATTTATTTCAGTTTGATGATATGTTTAATAACTTGTTAATTCAAGTCCTTCGTGACAATTTTTTTCTTCATTATATCGTGTAGACCAATGGCTCATTTAAATTTGTCCACAAAGAAGAAATTACATGCTACGTTGAATGTGTTGATTGTCTATCTTCGAACTATATTTGTTTCATATGCTACTTCTCGTTTCTACTCTTGGTATCGTTTCCAAATGCATCTTAGAAGTGCCTCATCTTCTCAAAGAGTTATAAGAGTTTAAAAGCAATTAGAATACTTACGTGTTATAATTTATGAGAGTAATGTGACATGTATTGCTGAACTACGAATAGATAGATGATTCTTTCATAAATTATGTCAAGTTCTTATAACTAGAGAACAGTTACGAGCTACTTGAAATGTGTTTATAAAGGAGGTGGTTGCATTTTTTTTCTATACATTCTTGCACACCATCTTAAGAATAGCACAATTAACCATCACCTTAGAAGGTCTAGTCGAACAATTAGTAAGTATTTCCATGAGTGTATTAAAGTAATGATTCGATGCCAAAAGGATTTATGGCAAACACCTATGTAACATCCTATCCCGAGTTTTATAATATTGGCGATGTGAAAGGACGATTTTACCCTCAGTTACGTATGAACGGGGGTCCCATTTTGGGCTTGGATGTCTTAAGTAGCAAGCCCATTAGTTTGGGCTGATGATTTTTGGGCTCCAAATTATATACACATACACACGTGCACTGCTTCTGATTCTGTTTTCCTCTCTCTCTCTCAAACATGTTTAAACCGTAAGGTATCACTTGAGTATTGTTCATCAACTCCTTCATGGTTGTGTTTTAGGGAAAAACAAGATCATAGTGACACTCCAGAGGTTCCCACGAGGCTCGGAGTACCTCGGTTGCACGATTTGGACGTCGGGATCACTGGTTCTAGGATTGGCCGGTTTTGGAGGAATTTCTCGTCGAGATTTTTTACATTTTTCGAGGTTTTTGAAGGTATAAACCTCTTCTTCTCTCGATTTGGAGCATTTTGGTGAAAAATTCGTAAGTTTTGGGTTAGAAATGAGCTAGAACGAGAGGTTTGAAAATTTACCCAGTTTTCGGCGTCGATGAAGGTCGCCGGAGCTGGAGGTTGATGGTGATGGTATATTCCGTCAATTTTGACGGAATATACTAACGCCGTCAGTTAAAGATGACGGTAACCGTTGGAAGATAACGGAATATTCCGAGGAATATTCCTGTCGCCTTGACTCTTTCCGTTACGCATGTGAGGCACGTGCCGCGCGTGGCAGGCGCGTGGCGGCGCGTGCGGAGTCCAAAAATGATTCTAAAAATTTCTAAGTGTTCGTGACATCGTGTAGGTCGCGTTGGTATATTCTTATACCAAAATTGACCTTCGTATGAAAAGTTATTTACGTAGTTCGTTTATGTGCTTTAAATAACGATTTTACAGTTGTTTCACATATAGGTGAGATGTATCCAGAGGACGAGCACATTCACGCTAGGCTCGGGGGATACGACCCGTCGACTTACCAGTGAGTGGGCTTTTGTTTTCAGTATATATATATATATATATATATATATATATATATATATATATATCTGTGTGTGTGTGTGTGTGTGTGTGACTGCCGTTTTTCCCAGAAACGTGATTTGAATGATTTATGAATTGAATCGATTTTATAATTGAATTGCCATGTCGTATGCCAATGATATTTTATAATTATGATTGATATTGCATTCTTTATGTTTCGGCACTGTGGACGGCCAGGTAAGTCAGGTGAGTATGATAGTTAGTAGTAGTGATGATGATGGATTGTGTTGTAGCTTATTTACCTGCACCTCGGGTGTTAGTGCTCCGCCAGAGTAGGGCCTAGCCTTCACGTGATTGTTCACCTCCCGCACCGTACGCTCACCTTAGATCCAAGACAGGTGCACAGCTTGTCGTACAGACCACTATAGGTGGTTCTGACTCGTAGGTGACCCGCGATTCGTCGCACAGCCTTCACGTGATCGTAGCACTGAGCGTAATCTTATACACCTAGCCTGTCGTACAGACCACTACAGGTAGTTCCGACTCGTGTGCAGGATAGTGATGGATTGTGATTGATGAGCTATAGATTCAACCGTACAGATCACTAGAGGTGACTCCGGCTGACAGGATAATATTGATGCATATTGATTTATCTCACCTGTCTGATATTGTTTGCTTTTGAGTTGGTATATCGACATGGCTTATTTCTGAGATTTGATGATGAGTTTTGTTTTCCAGACGATGTTTTCGTACATGAGTATATATATACATATTATTTTCTGGGAAATTATACTAGATTTACAGTGAGGGGTTATATACGGATTTTGTGAAATGGTTTTGGAAAGTATTTGTTTTTGCCCACTCACGTTTTCTGTTTTGCGCCCCTCCAGGTTCTAGGTAGCGACGACGTGGACGGCTATCGAGGCACTGAGGCAGTTTTGACAGACCACCACCTATGTAGGATTTCTTCTGTTATTATAGTGTTTTGTTTAATTCAGACTGCACTTAGGGTTGGCTCTGTTATACTTAACTACTTCACTTTCGTCCTACCTTACTCTTTATCATATGTATATTATCGACTTTGACTCTCACTGCTGCACTTCATGCATAATTACTCTTCCGCTGACGTTTTGGCTACGTCACTCACACGTGACGGCCAGCACGCTTCGACCTCTGGGTCGGGGTGTGTCAACCTAAGCCTATCCCTGATAACTAAACCAACTCAAAGTGGAAATGATTTAAGGTATGTAGTATAGTGCCTACACTACTCATTAATTACTAGTTTTTTATTTCATAGTTTAGTTTATTAATTTAGTGTCCTATGTATTGTGAAATTGCTTAGGTGCACTAGATGGAACACCGGTTAAGATGCATATACCAGAATGTGATAAACCAAAGTACAGAACAAAGAAAAATGAAATAGCAACGAATGTTTTGGGAGTCTACACTTCGGACATGCAGTTTATATATGTTTTGCCTGGATAGGAAGGGTCCATATATGATGATCGAGTTCTTAAAGATCCTGTGAAAATGGGAAATGGATTGAAAGTCCCTAATGGTAACATTCACAACTTTTTTTTAGTAATTAAAATTCTTAGCTTTTGAATTGCAATTAAGATAGAGTTGTAAGTTTGACAATTTAATTCTTTGTCAACAATAGTTTGTTGCTATTTAGTTGATGATGGCTACACAAACGGAAAAAGTTTTCTTGCACCTTATTGACGAACCCGTTATCATCTAAATGAGTAGAGAGATGGTTATCGGCCTACAACACTGGCTAAGTTTTTTAATATGAAACACTCAAGTGCTCGGAATATCATGGAAAGGTGTTTTGCTTTATAGTTTTCTTATGTGCCTTGTATTTTGTGTTTTTTTTTGTTGTAGGGTAAAAAGGATGCAAGTGGATTGTACGATAAGCCTTTTCCGCATTACCATAGTTTGGGAGAGATTTATGCAAAAGATCGTGTTGTGGGTGCAAATGCTGGTAACGCAGATGACGATGAAGAAGAAGTTAGACTTGAAGATGCCAATGTCAATCAAAATGAAGGTAACGATGAAAGTGGAAATGATTTTGATACTTCTTTCTCAGTACATAATACCCAACAATAAAGGAATGCAAAAGTAACACATTAAACAAAGGTCGCAAGAGGGCAAGAGGGCAAGAGTGGGGGATGAAATGGCTAAGCAATTCTCTATTATGGCTAAAGCTATAGCTGATGGGGGACCTAAGCTTGATGGTCTAGTTCATGCACTGTCAACCGATATAAATCTGACTAAAATGCAACAAAAACTTAACGGTGAGTTGAACAAAATGAAGTTTTTGGCTCTCATGGAATTATTTCAAGTGACCAACTTCTTGGCCAAAGAACATATCCTTTTGAGGGTCTTTTTTCAACATGTCTGATGAAAGGAAGAGTGCATACATGACTACTTTGTTGCAAACTTGGATGCGTAATGACATCTAAATGACGATCCAAAGAATGTGAATGCTAGTTTTTTGCTATGACATGCTCACTGCCATGATGACATATTAGGAGAAATTGTGAATGTTTTGTAAATCTAATGACTGATTAGATGACACCATGATGGTGAAGAACTATTTTTGTTGATATTATGATGTTTAGGCAAGTTAGGAATATTTCATTGACAATCTAATGTGTAGGCAAGTTATGAATATTTTGTTCATAATATGATGCCAAAGCGTGGTATGACTAGTTTGGTTAGGTTGGTTATGATGGTTAGATAGATGTACTTTGATGTAAAATATGAACTTTACTGAAGTTATTTCCTACTTTTTGTTCCTAATGCTTTTTCTTCATTTATTTACTATTATACAAAATCCACCTCGTGAAGATCTCTTTAGTTTAAGGGGAATCAAGTTTTTTATATTTGAAATGGTAAAAATCATTCCTTCTACTCGTTCACATTATGTAACAAAATGTCCTTGAAGAGTTAAGATTGAAAATGCTCCTAACAATTTATTTTCATGTCCTTCTAGCTCATTAAGTAGAACTCCATGCTCATTCACATTATGCACAACTCCATGCATTTGCCGAAGAGAAGAAACTACAACTTGAGCAAGAAAATTTAAATATTAACGTAAATACTTAAATTTATTAAAAAAAGATTTTTTTTTTTTTTAAAAGCATTTTAGTGTGTATATGAAATAAAAAGGCCATTTTTTTTCTTACTATTATATAGTATATCAAATTTTATTAAATATATATATATATATATATATAAATATTTGATTTAGAATAAGGGCATTTTAGTAATCATACTGGTTTATATTCCGATTCTGCGGAATTAGTAAACAGCTTTATAGAATTAGTGTCATTTCTATTCCGATTCCAGAGCATTTAAGTAAACAACTTCAAAATAATTAAGCCAAACGAGTTAGTTGTTTCATCCATAAAAATAAAATTGTCTCGAACTAACATAAGATTTTTAGGATACAACATCCACAGTCAACAATCTAACCCATAGACAAAGTCATCTAGTTTGCAGATAAATTCCTAGATGAAATCACTAACAACCAACTCCAGCAATTTCTAGGATCATTAAATTATGTTGCAGAATACTACCCAAAATTGAGAGAATAATGCAAACCACTATTTGACAGGCTCAAGACTAATCCTTCATCTTGATCTTCTACTCATACTTCCATAGTCAAACAAATAAAGTCTCGTGTCCAGACATTACCTTGTCTTAGTATTTCTACAATCAATTCATTCAAAATTGTTGAGGTATTCTTAAATAGTCAACTCATCTCGGTTCTCCTGAACAAATTGTTTGTTTCCATTCAAGAGTCTAGAATTCTATTAAAAAGAAATATTATGTATAGTACTATGCATGTCAAAATTTCAAGATGATTTATTAAATCAATTTTATTTTTAGTAAGAGTCGATTGTAAAAGTGTAAAACATGTTTTACAAAAAGATATTCAAAACATTACATCAAAGCAAATGTTTGCACGATGGCAGTCAATTTTAAGTTTTTTTTTAATTTCGAAATTGAATATGTAAAAGGCAGTCAAAATTACATTTCTGATTTCCTAACAAGAGAGTTTCTATAGGAAAAAAATGTCAGGATGAAATCCTAATCAAAGAAGGCTTCATGCCTCTCTCAACCCAGTAAAAAAAAGAATCAGGCAAACAAGAGATGAAAACAACATCCTTTATCATAACTTAGACATTGAAAATATCATGTCAGAAAAGAAATTGGGAATCCCTATTTACAAAAACAAGTCCCTTCACACTCAACCACCCAATATTCAGTATAATTGTTATGATTACACCAATGCATAGACAAAAATTGTCCTCTATCAGAAAAAAATGATTTCAGTCACTCTTGGTTTATCAACTTCAACAAGAAATTTCAATGAATATTCCTAGCTTGGTTCTCCAAGTGGTGGTCAATTCATGACCCAATAGCCAGTCTTATCCCAGTATTGCTCATGCACATAATGAACCATTTTTAGTCAAGATTCGACAGAAGCCTGTTCAATAAGAAAATACCTTTTCTTTTAATTTTGCAGGCCAAATATAAAGTTCCGTGGATTTTAAAATGGGGGTATGAAGCAGATAATGAAGAAGTTCATAGAATCAAATCAGTAAAGAATCATTAAGCAGGTTCATAGTGAATTTCCAGTTGAACCACAACCAGTTATTTGAAGACAATCATATCAAACATCTCTCCATCTTCCTTACTCAAAGGAAAGTCAAAGTCTTCCAAGTCATCAATATCAAAGCACAAAGCTGCAGCAATTGAAGACCTTGGGCATAAATTTCTCGCTCAAACGGCACAGTTACAGCAGTCACAGGCAGCCCAGTTACAATTACAATTAAACTTTGAAGACGAAGAAGATGAAACTTCCTCTAAGACATCAAATACTTCATCACAACAACCGGTAAAGCCAAACAGTCAAAGCACCAAGTGGGCTGACTACCAAGATGCACAAGGCCTATTTGCATAAAGCCATGTAAATCAACAAGTCAAGCCATATGAACATAGTCAATAACCATGTGAGGAGTTCAGACATCATTTCAAGATACAATGTGAAGCCTTCAAACATTATTTTCACAGTAAAAGCAATAATTATTTCGACAAGTTCACTATTCATCAATAGTAAAACAAGTCATCTTCCATCTCGTGCTTCAACAATAAAAAAAACAAGTGATTTTCCATCCCATGCTTCAATAGTAAAGAAACTCAATCATTGAAGTCTCATTTTCCAAGTCTAAAAGAGGAAGACTCCGAAGACAAAGAAAGCAAGTTAATTTACACATCTTTTCCTCAGTTCAAATTTTCTTTGAGTTCGCACTGCATTCAAACAAATAAAATATTGTAAACACTTTCATTTTAGAAAAAGAAGATGGATGCCTACAAGCACCATCATCCAGTTAATTCAGTAAATTTTATCAGTTAATTGTAAGTTTTCAAAAGTCAATAATAAATTCTATTTTCAGTAATTAATTTGCACCATTAATTTAAATCCATTGTTTTCATCATAATGTATGAACCAGTTGTACTTAACAATCTCAGTCATTCTAGAATTGAAGTATTTATTTCTTATCTTATGCACAAAATAGAAAGGGTTTTTGAGCTTTAATCTTTCAAGAAAATTAAAATTTAAAAAAAAAAACCTAGTGTTAGATTGAATATTGATTTTAGTCCCTAATGTGTCATTAATTCAAAATAATTAATGTGTATTTTATTTAATGTCTCCCATTAAATATTTAAATTTATTAATACACAAATTTTAATTTATTTTTTTACCAAAAAAGAGTTTTTTAATTTATTAATTTTATTTAACATTCTTCAAACTTGAAAGACTCAATTAATGTACCTAAATGTTAGTACCACAATGTGTGTACCGAAATATATTATAAGGAAAACTAACGAAAATGGCTTGAAAACTTTGAGTTTTAACGATAAGGACAAAATAAAGGGTAAAGTGAATAGTATCAGGATTGACTTTTTAGTGTAAAAATGTGATTTTTCGTTAAAGTGATCAGTACCGGGAGTTTTCGTTAAAGTTCCCATTATTATATTAAACTAATATATTTAAATATTAGTACCGAAATGTATGTACCTAAATATATGCACCGAAATGTATTAATATTAAATTAATGTACCTAAATGTGTGTACTGAAATGTATTATATTGAATTAATGTACCTAAATATTTGTAACGAAATGTATGTACCAAAATGTTTGTACCTAAATGTATGCACCAAAATGTATTATAATGAATTTAATATACCTAAATGAAGAAGATAAAGTACATCGAAATATATTGTATAACAAAAATTAGTTTATCTAAATGTTCACAACAAAATATATTACGATGAATGAAATGAAAATAAAAATTATAATGAAATAAAATTAATACATTAAAAATTAGAAAGAAAAGGATAAAAAATTAAAATATAATTAATAAATGAGGTTATTAATGTATCAAATGACTAAAATTAGATTTTGATCTTACTCATGGTTTTTATCTAAAAGTCATCTTTGCATAGGATTAAAATGCAGTTTTCTAAAATAGAAACTGAGTCACATTTCTATACATTCATTTTATCAATCTATTCTAGTCAACCTTATCTCATATGTCATCTAGTAAACAGATCCATCGCCAGATCAATACTCATCTTGTATATTCGCGTCGTTTGGTGTGTGTGTGTGTGTGTGTGTGTGTGTGTGTGTGTGTGTGTGTGTGTGCTCGCGCGTGTGTGTATATATTAAAAATGTTTTAGTTTTCGGAAGGATTTACTCACAGGTAAGCAGAGCATCCCACGCAATTAGGCTCCATGCTTGTATCCTTCTGATCCTCTAATAGTCATATGATTATCAATATAAGCTAAAATAAGCTTAAATCATCAATTTATAGGACATGGCCCAAAACTACCATTTAGGTTTTGAACTTGCACAAACGGAGGGCACCACGTGATTTAGAACACCGAAAAACATAAGGTTATTTTTCGGGTCTGTCACGCTCCGCCACGTGCCGTTGTGCTCAAACCACGCACCACCATGTGCCGGTACAGTGGTGTCACACGCCGTCATACTCGCTGCCACGGTTTGGCGAGTAGACGTCACACTCGCCGTCACCAGAGCCACGAGCCGATGTAAGTAAGTCCATATAGACTTAACGGAATATACCTTATCCGATACAAGGTCCATTAAAGTTAATAGAATCTCAGTTCTTGCCATTAAATTTAACTGCGATTGTCAAAGGTCACTTTCGCCGATCGTTGGTGACTCGTCAAAATCTGCAAATAAAGACCAGAATACGGTTTAGGGCATCTCGAGCTCAATTTCAATGATTTCGAAGCCAAAATTTGTATAAACATGTCCTAAAAATCACCAAGAACTCACATAGGACCCTTCAAGGACGATGAGATGTTGAATCCCTCTTAGATTCAACGGTTTGGGCTCGGTGCAACTCGTCGGAATCTGGAAATAGTAGGCAGAGAATATGCATGTCAATACATGGCGATCTCTTGCTCAAAAATCACATACAAATATCTAGTTACCTAGAATAGTGTTCAAAGGAGTACGAGTGATGATGAGTCAATTTCATATTATATATTATTCCCTATTCTTAGTATATTTTGGTTATTATTTTGGTGAGATTTTGATGCCTTGTTATATGTTTTTAATATAGGACGTGCGGACTTGTTCGGAGCATAAAGTAATCAAACGGAGGAATTTTTGAGCAATTACAATTGAAGCTGGTTCGTGCGTCAGTCCAGGAGGTGGTGTCAAAATTTCATAATTTTATCCCGAAGCATCTGATCGTGGCGAATTAATTTATGGCCAGCGCGCAGTGCTGGCAGATTGGGTTACAGAGCTTGTGTGCGACTTTTGGGCTGGAAGATGATGGATTTTGGACTTGGGTTGTTCTTGGAACTTGAAGAGGAGGTCCTGATCTTTAATTTGACTCGTTTTGGGCCTGTTTTGGAGGCATGAAGGTCCAGAAACGTGGGTTCTCTTTTGATAGGTAGATTTCCTAATCATGATAGGAATGTAATTTTTAGTTATCCTTTTATTATTTTGTTTCCTAGCTTTTAGAAAGCCTTTTCCTATGAGGGTTTTAATTAGGAGTAGTATAAATAAGGCTTCTTAGCCATTAGGTTAAGGGGGGCAGAACATTAGAGAACTTAGCAAGGCTTTGGAGAATTTCAGACTTTTTACCTACAAGGTGTTTTCAATCTTTTTCTAATTAATGATATTCTTTTTAGGTTTTATTATGAATATGCATAACTAATTTTCTCTTTGCTAGGGTGAGGCCATGATCCTTAGCAAGAATATGTAGTTTCTTTTAATTTGCTTATGAATTTATGCATGCTAGTTTTGAATTATTAATTACTGGGTTAAACTGTCTAGTTGTCTTAGTGATTCGCGACCATTAGGATATCTAGGAAAGTAATTTGATGCAATTTTGGCGGATGGTTGTCCCTAAAATTGACTAAAGCTTCTTGTGGTTAATATGTGTAACCTCTTAGGATGAACGACACGTTTTAAGGGTTATATGGTTTTTCAAAAGGATTTCACAAAACTTAATGAGTCTTGCATGTTCACATTCGATCTGGACACCACGGACGGGTTGTATGTTAGATATACGTTCTACGTTGGAGGTTCCAAGTAGGGCATACTTTAGGAAAACCTAACCTTTGAAATAGGCATGTGTAATTCATAAGTAATTAGAAGAACTACATAGGATTGTTAAGATAACGGCGGAACCCTGGTGCTTTCTCACTTGATTTCTAAAACAAAATTGTTTTCTTTTCTCTTCCTTTACAAATTGCAGATTTTAGTTTTAGTTTTTAATTAAATTCGTTTTTCTTTAATTAGGGCATTAAATCACCTTTTTCCACTATTTTGTTCTTAATAATTAGTTGGGTTTTGGTTTACATAAATTTATTCAAATTAATCCCTGAGGAAACGACCTTACTTGAGCTGCTATACTACGATAACCTTGTACTCTTGCAAGTATTTTAAGTGTTTTTATCCCTTTTACGCAGGTGGCGAAAATACCTATCAAGTGCCAACACCTTTAAACTCGCAGGAAAATGCACGGGGTTCGCCTTCAAAAACCTAAACCAAAAGAATGGGTGCATGCAGAGAGTTAAACCCACGAATTCAATCTTAGGTTAGCCCAACCAAATTCAAGTTTAGGTTAGCCCAACAATACATTAAAAGTCTAAATTGAGCTAAATCCCAAGAATACAGTCACCACCAAGCTTTGAACTCAACGACATTCGTTGGAATTCGTCACTGGGATGACATGCATGCACAGATTCAAAACAGAGATTTTCGACATAATACTCATCACAAATGGATTAGAGCCCCACACAACCAAGGGGGGGGAAATAATTCATACCTGAGATAGAGTTCGAGAGAGCTCAAGCTTTCAGCGTTAATGGCAGAGTACACGGTGGTGCACCGATGATACATGCAACGCTGCAGGTTAATTCCCCATGTCCCAAGGGTTCGAGGTTCAGATTTTTTTAGGGTTGATTTGGTCAGAATCGAGAGGAATAATGAGGGTTCCTTCTTGAAGCTTAGAGAGAGAGAGGGAGAGTGTTGAGAGTTAGATGGAGTTAGGTTTCAGAAAAATGAAGAATGACAGAGGGAGTGGGTCGGATGTGGGTTTAACCCCACCCCACTTAAGAATTATGAAATTACCAAATTTCCCTCTTAAGTTGCAAAATTAACAATTTGGTCCTCGGGGTCTCGACTTGATTTTCGATTTCAACATTAAACTAAGGTATGAAAAATAAAGCAATGAAACTTAAGAAAATACGAGTGTCTCGACTTGAGTTTCAATTTCAACATTAAACTAACGTGCGAAAAATAAAGTTATGAAACTTAAGAAAGTACGAGGATGGAAATTCTCGAGTCGAGGCTCGATAAATTAATTAAGGCACCCACTTAGGGGTAAAATAGTCATTTCACACGTCTCGGAAATAAAATACATTATTTTAAAGTACAGGTTGTAACAGTTGACTCTCATAAATGCAATTGTTATGCACCATATTGGTTGCTTAATGCAATGTCATTTAATTGTAAACGTTTCAATTTAAATCTAACAAAAATTTATGCCGATTGTCGCAAAAAAAATATAAAAAAAAAAAAAAAGTTTGTTTCATTCTCTGCTTTTAATGAGTCACATAGCAAACAAAAGTGTGAAATTATTCAATTGGAACAAAACTGCACAGACGTTATCACCATCGTTTGGGCATCATCACTTTATTCCTTTTGTCTCATGCATTAGAGTGAATTTTTTTCCTCAAGATTTCTCAAACATACAAAACCTTGGGTTCACAATACTAAAACCTCCATCCACCAAAAGATTATGCCCACTAACATACTTTGACTCATCACTACCCAAGTAAAGAGCAGCCTCAGCAACATCTTCTGGCCTAAGAACCTTACCTTTAAGGTTGGAATAAACTCCATGTACTCCATCATCATCAAGATTGAAGAAGTCCTTCGCCAATGGCGTTGCAACTAGGTATGGTGACACGCAATTTACACGAATACCGTATTGTCCAAGCTCAACGGCCGTGTTTTTCATTAGCCCCACTACCCCATGCTTCGAACTTGTGTAGGCATGTGAAGCAACTCCGCCTATGGTAGAACAAACACTAGCAGTGTTGATTATGCTTCCTTGGCCTGCTGGGATCATCACGCGAGCTGCGTGTTTAATCCCCAAAAATGATCCGACTAGATTTACACTAAGCACTTGCTTAAATTCAGCCTTGTCATTGTCAAGGATGTTGGGTTTGGTTGTGCCAACTATGCCTGCATTGTTGAACATGATGTCTAGCTTTCCATACTTGCTTGTGGCTGTATTAACCGCATTTTCGATGTCTTCTTCTTTTGTTACATCGCAATGGACGAAGGAAGCGGATGAAGAATTTAGATCTGTGCAAACAGATTCACCCAAGTCGTCTTGCACATCTGCAATCACAACTTTAGCTCCATGTTTCGAGAAGACTCTTGCGGTGGCCTCCCCTATGCCGCTGGCTCCGCCAGTGATTAGTGCCACTTTGCCTTCAAGCCTTCAACATTGAAGCATAATTTTACTATCATATTAGTCTAGTTTCAACACAACATTTAATTAAAGGAAAAATTGTTCTTATTAGTAACAAGCTAGCTTAGGCACCTAATTATCTAACAAAATTTGGTGATGAATCTTTGCTAACAATAAAATAAGGAAGCTGTTAAGGCACTCTAAAAAAGTCATGTACCTTTCAAACAGATAGAAATATAAGAGAAAAATTACACTCATTAGGATGTAAAATAACATTTTTGTGGTGGCTTTAACAACACCCTAAGATAATGATTGAATCCTTTAAAAGAAATAGAAACAGATGAATGACCTATAACAGCTGTTAAGATGAAGTTTAAGTTGGAATTCCTAAGTTCTGTTATGAATGAAATCTCTAAAGTTATGTTTATGAATCCAAACAACGAAATTGAGGTATCTTGACTCAAAAATTTCAATGTTTATTCATATTCCAAATTTAGTTCTCTTGTTGAAACGCAAATAAGTACAAAAAAATACAAAAGAAATAATGTAATGTGCAAATTTGCAACTATTAATTCCAAAATATAAAGGATAAAAAGAAGCAACATCTTTAAGACTAGATGCGATATGCTGCTCATGACACCGACCTCAAAGAAAACTAGACTAAATTTTATAAACTAAATGATATGAAAGTTGATAATTGAATTATTACTTAAGTGTTGACAAAAAAATTTATTACTTAATTGTTCATTAATGTGCTCATTTCTTATTGTGACACATATTTGGTTTGCTAATTTGATCTACAGATTTAATCTACCTAGCATTACTCAAAACCAAATATTAAATGAAGAGAAAATTTGTCATTTTTTTGCAAATTGGATGTTCTAAATTATTCTAATATACGAGGAATTTTATCAACTAGAACAAATCTACACGAAGAGGAATTCAACCTTAGACAAAAGGGACAAATTGCTCTAACCAATTGACATATGATTTGTCATCTTTAAACAATTAGCACTATATAATTTGTCATTTTTAAATAATATAATTTTTTTCATCTTAGTACTATGGTCTAATGATATTTCTCTTCATTTTGAGATGTCTTAGATTCGAATATCATGGATGTCGAGTTCGAAATTAATTTATTCCCCCAACTCTTGGTCTAAATATATCGTTGTATAAAAAATAATAACCATTAAGACCTTAATGCATAATTTTTTTGTTTTTTGTTTTGTTTTTTTGTTTTTTGCAAACAATAACATATGGGTTAAATTGTTAAATGTTGGGGAGAAAGGGATTGATAGGAATCAAACCCACACCAGAGTGCATAAACATTATTACTTTTTGCCACTTTAGTTCAACGCCATTTGCACATAACTAAAAAAATTAGGAATAAACTCTGGTGTTAATTAAATTAAAACTTGACAGCGGTAGCTCATTAGTTACATTAGTAAAACTGTATAAATTAACATACACAATACCATTTTATTTTATTTTCTTCAGTGGACAACATATGGTAAGATCAAATCTCGAAAGTTCTGTGGTTTTGATGGGAAGAAGGATTAAAAAGAAGAAAACATACACAGTACCTTCTTGCAGCAGCAGCTGAGACTAATGAGAAGCTTCCCATATTCTTCAAAAAGATTTAACCACCTCTACAACAAGAGAATCGTTTCCTGGAGGTGGGTACCTTTGTTCTAACATCTTTTCAATAATTTAGTTGCATATATAACTTCTTTTCAAAGCACATGTGCGCATTTTGTAGCAGACCATGTGGAATACGGTGTTCTCATTTAGGTGAATGAGGTTTGACTGCTTTATCAATAATTGTGATCCAATCAGGAGACGTCACACAATAATAATTTGATTTGAACTATTCTCTAACATATGTAAGGTCCATTCTTTTATTAGTATAAAATTTATTCTCAATACATATCTTCCGTGTAATAAATTGTCAAGTCTAATGCATGGATAACACAATTCAGATGACAGAGCACATGTGGCCGTTGACCTTCACACACGAAGGTTCATTCTCTCATCAATATGAGATTTATCTTCAACACATCCCTCACATATGACGAATTGTCAAACTTAACATGTGGCCAAAACAAATCAGATGACGTGGAGTACACGTGGCCGTTAAGCTTCACATATGGGACAAACTATTTTGATACCACGTCGAAAGTTGATATTCCACCATAAAACCAATTGGCAATATGAAACATAGCTAAATTATATATAAGCACATGCAAAGTCTCTTCATATATCAATGTGAAATTCATAAACACTTGTGAGTAAAAAGTTTTGGGTAATTCCCACTTTATTATCCTCAAGTTTTGTCAAAATTGCACTTTCGTATACTTACCTTTTTCATTAACTTTTTGTTAACTGTTGACGTGACAGGATCTTGACCCACTAATTCTCACTTTACTACTTTCAAGTATCATGAAATTCGCACTTTATTATTCTTAGTTTTTTCGTCTCACTCTCGTAACTAAATTTACATTTTGCTCTCATATTCGTAGCTCCATTAACATGAGCGTCTTGGCTTCGTTAAAGCATAACGTGGAGCTTCACTGAATAATGACTTTTGTGGAAACATGGCACTATGGCTTAATATATAAAAAAATTAAACAATTAAAAAAATATGCGATTTTTTTTTAAAATTTCAATTTTTTTACGAGATTTCTGTTTTTTTTTCACGTGGCAACATATGCTGTTCTTAAGTTTTTAAAAATATTTAATTTGACTAGAACTTATTTCAAAGTCTCCGCTTGAATAATCTTGTACATCTTGAGGGGCCCACAGTACCACGTTTTTACATAATCAACATCCAATCAAAGCGTAACGTGGTGCTTGCCAATAGTGCCACTTTTCTGCATTGTCATCATCTAGTCAAGTATAACGTCACACTTTTAACAAAGTCGATGACTACTAGGCTAACATAAGTATGAATCTGGAAGCAAATGTACCTTCATATATGAAAGTGAGACGAAAAAACTAAGAGTGACAAAAGTGTGAATTTCAAAATATTTGAGAGTAGTAAAGTGAGAATTATTGGGCTAAGATTTTGCCACGTCAACAGTTAACAAAAAAGTTATCAACTAAGCTAAATTATTTAAATAGTTTCGAATATTCCCCCCATTCTCTTAATAATAATAAAAATTTATTAAAAAAAAAAACTTGAGGTATGAGCGTGTAAACACGGAAAATTCCTGAAACAAGAACTTGTGTCGTACAAAATAATATTTGTATTTGATGAATTTGGGTTACAATCTCTTTACAATTTATCCTCTGATTCTATCTTCGTAAGATAGGGATTTGTTGATGGGCTATTGATCCAAAAGGGGATTTGACCCTCCTTCTTCTCGACGTCGGGATGTATCGGAAGATGGGTGTGTTCGGTCCTTTTAAGGCCGTCTCACCCCATTTGGCTGTCACGAGTTCGTCGTTGTTTTTGCTTGAAGACGGCGTGGCTTCTCCTTCTTGCTTTCTTGGAACAGATTGCCATTCTTGCTTTTTAGGCGTCACTTTGCCCGTGGATTTTACCTCTTTTGGGAGACCTTCGGGTATCATGTCTTCCTCCATATAGAACTTGGCGTCTGCAAAATGTGATTCGGCTTCGATAAATGGCTTGGTGTCGCCTCGAATCACCTTCACTCCATCCAGGTAGAATTTTAAACATTGGTGAAGGGTGGATGGTACTACTCCATTCTCATGGATCCAAGGCCTTCCTAAGAGCAGGCTGTATGAAATTCTTGCATCAATCACATGAAATATCGTGCTTGATTTGAGTTCACCAATGGTCATCTCCACTCGGATCATGCCTATCGCTCTTTGTCCTCCTTGGTTGAAACCTTGGATTAGTAGACGGCTTAGGGACAGTTCGTCTATTTTGATGTCGATTGTAGCCATCGTTGACTTTGGCATGATGTTTATGGCTGATCCACCATCCACAAGCATGCAGTTGACTTTGCTCTCCCTTATGTACCTTGAGACGAAGAGAGGGCAATTGTGAGGTTTTGATCGCAACAGTAAGTCTTCATCAGTGAAGTTGATTGAGTCTTGGGCAGCACAGCATGTGGCATATTCATATGACCGAAGCCTTGAACCTTCGTCCTTGTTTCCTTGTACTCCATGGTCGTTAGGATTTGCTAAGACCACTTTCAGTGCTTTCCGCATCTCCTCGGGTAATCGTAATGCCTCCTCGATGCGAACATGTGTCGGCAAACCTTCTTTGGTCATAAGGGTCTTCATTTCTTCAACGGCGATAACTTCATCTTTTAATGGTTCATTTACTTCCACCATGTGACATGCAGCGATAGTGCACCGTTGGAAGAAGTCATTCGGGAAGTACTCGTGCAAGGAGATAGGAATGCGTGGCTCTTGTTCCATAGGCTCCCCGGCGTATGTTGGCTTAGCAGCTCTTACGCTTCTTTTGGGTTTCCTATTGTTGTGGCGGCGGTGCCTTCTCCCTTCCTCTACCTTCGGCCTTGTGGCTTGTGGTTTGGGCTTCTTTGATTTTTTGCGAGTCACTAAGGTCCATCCTTCATTATCGTCAGCAGGTGCATTTTGGTTGCTTGCCCCCAACGATGGTTGTGTGAACGAGGCCGCGTAATTTGAGCTTTGATGGGGATGGTCATACGTTGCTTGAAGAAGCACAGGATTAAAGGATCCAAACACGATCGTCGTAGTGTGTGTCGCGATCGTGTCTTCCAAGTCGAGTTCAATTCGCCCTTGTTGTGCTAACTTCATGATGAGTTCTTTGAGGATGAAGCACTTTCCAACGGGATGACTCACGATGCGATGGTACTTGCAATACTTGGGATCGTCAACGCGATTCATCTCTTCCGGGCACATGCATTCAGGCAGCTCAATCACCTTTTTCTCTAACAGGTCGTCTAGCATTGGGGCCATGTCAGAGTCTGGAAATGGGTATGTTTTCTGCTCCAGTTCCCACAAGGTGTTTTTATACCTGTCTTGGGTACGAGAGGGCTCACCTCTTTTTATCTCTTTTGCTTTGTTCTTAGAGGAGATTTTAACGAGTATGGAAGAGGTCTTGATGGGGGTAGCGTCAATAGTAAAAGCTTCCTTAGCGGGCTTCTTTCCACGATTGTGCACCTTTGGAGTAAACACCTTATCTTTCTTAAAGTCGGTGATCGGCTCATTTTTTCCATGATAAGCGATGCTTAGCTCCATGTCGTGAACGCGGGTGGCTAACTCTTCAAACGTCCGCTGTTTAATGCCTTGAAGGATGTATTGTAATCTCCATTGTATACCTTGAACGCACATCTTGATTAAGGAGATTTCAGAGAGTCTGTCCTTGCAGTCGAGGCTCAGAGTGCGCCATCGGTTGATGTAATCTACAACTTGTTCGTCTTTCCCCTACTTTGTGCTTGTCAGCGCCAGCATGCTTACTGTGCGACGAATGCTATAGAAGCAGTTCAAGAACTCTCTCTCTAATTGTTCCCAGCTATTGATGGATTCAGGCTCTAGATCCGTGTACAAGTCAAATGCATTTCCTTTCAGAGAGCGGACAAACTGTTTCGCGAGGTAGTCTCATTTCGTCCCCGCGTTGTTGCAAGTTTTGACGAAATGGGCAACATACTGCTTTGGATTTCCCTTCCCATTGAACTGCATGAACTTTGGCAGTTGATATCCCATTGGCATCTTCAGGATGTCGATTTTCTTGGAGTAAGGCTTCGAATACAACATGGAGGTGTGTGAGCTCCCTTCGTACTACGCCTTGATGGTGCTAGCGATCATTTGTTGCAGCTGCTGGATAGACAGAGATCCCATGAGTGCCGTTGTTTGGTCTAGCTTTTCCTTGATTTCTCTTGTCGGAGGTTCCTCATCCTCACCGCCTTCCCCTTTGTAGTTGTTCTTCATTTCCAATTGGTTGACAAGTGTGGCGATTCGTAAGTCTTTCTCCTCCACAGTCTGTGTGAGCTTTGCAATCGCTTCATTCATTTGAGCCAGCTGCTCATCGATCAAAGTCGCTCCGGTGGTCATGACTTGCATGGCTGTGCTACTGCTCGAGTCGGTGTCAGAGAACAGGGACTCGGGGCACTTCCTTGGGATATCCTCCATTGGCGCACTTAGCGAGGTCAAAGTGATCACGAGCTGGTATTTCAGGTGTTTGTAAACTTTTGGCGAAGTTGATGCAGAAGGGGAAGATACGGCAGAAAGAGCTTTTGCCTTGCTTCGAGTTGTGATGCCAAAAGCGCCACCGCTCATGATGAGGATACTCTTGTTCTTCATGTTAGTTGCGAGAACAGTTTGAGCCTTCCTTGATACCATATATGCCCTCTTTTTGCAGATTTGAAGATAGAGATGAGAGGTAGAGATGGTCCCACTGGGCGTGCCAAATTTGTAAACACGGAAAATTCCTGAAACAAGAACACGTGTCGTACAAAATAATATTTGTATTTGATGAATTTGGGTTACAATCTCTTTACAATTTATCATCTGATTCTATCTTCGTAAGATAGGGATTTGTTGATGGGCTGTTGATCCAAAGCGGCTGTTGGGGCTTGATCCTTGGATGAACAGTAGTGTGGATTTGTTGATCCGAAGGGCCGTTGGGGCTTGATCTTAGGATGAACGAGGATGATCTTTAAGGATTTGACGATGAACGTTGATGTTGTGTTGATCCGAATGGCCGTTAGGGCTTGATTCTTAGGATGAACAATGGTGTGGATTTGTTGATGTTGTGTTGATCCGAAGGGCCGTTGGGGCTTGATTCTTGGGATGAACAATGGCGTGGATTTGTTGATGTTGTGTTGATCCGAAAGGCCGTTGGGGCTTGATCTTAGGATGAACGAGGATGATCTTCAGAGATTTAATGATGAACGTTGATGTTGTGTTGATTCGAAAGGCCGTTGGGGCTTGATCTTAGGATGAAGAGCGTTTCTTCAAGGGTCATCGGGGCTTGATCTCGAAGAACGAAGAACGAACTTCAAGAGAATTCTGTTCCAATTTGGGAGTAGAGAAATGTGTTTGTGGATTGGTGAATGAAAATGAATGAAATGGCTTCCTATTTATAGAATTTTCCAAGGCCTAATTTTGAATATAATATCCCAGATGAAATAAGTCGTCTCTGCCAGGTGTTGACACGTGTCCTATTTGACGGCTTTTCTGACTCATTTCAATTTCCGTCGAATCACATGCTACGTGTAAAATTTATGTAATACATGAGTGTTGAAACTTTGACCATCGATCAACATTTTATTTACCGAAATTTCAATGTCTACAGAGCGATTTTGGTGAAAATTAAAGATAGTAAAAGTAGGAATAATCGAAACCTAAGTTTACTATCTACAAGAATCATTGTATATAAAAATAAATAAATAACATTTCACACTCATTTTTTGTCTTGAAACGTGACACACATTAATAATGGGAATTTGCCAAGATAGTTGTTTGTTTTTTGTAAAGATGCTAAAGTTATATACGTACGCACACATGTGATGTTCAGAAAAATATAAAGGTACTTTTACAAGAAAGTTCAATCCTTGTCGAATTTGAGTTCAGTCCAATTAATTATGATTCACTCATTTTGTAAATATATTGTCGTATCCAAAATAAAAAATAAAAAAGAGAATTCTTTACTTAAGAAATGGCTCACGCTTATATACAAACTCATCAATTAAATGAACCATGCAAAATGCCACATCAGCCAACAAAAATAGAATTGTCCCTAAAACAATTCTCTCTCTCAACTACAACCCACTTCAAATCCCACGGCAAGCTCATCCCACTTGCCGCCAACAATCAACATCACCCACTTCACATCCCACGCAAGATGAATCAATGCAAAATCAAGATAGTAGGTTTGGCTTGGAATATAAATTTTATCTGTTTGTAGTGCAGTGATATATAAAAGCATAATGTTTTGTTGTTTTGTATCTGTTGGTACACATTTGATTAGTATGCACTAGTATCTAGTATTCATCGGGATCATTAACCGCCCTTAATTTTTGGAGTCTTGGCGGCAAACAGCCGGCGAATTCAGAATTTTGATCTCAAGGGTCCTAATGTAAAAGGTATCTAAAAATATTGGATGAAAATAACATTAAGAAATTTAAAAATAACACTCTTCATTTATAAATTATGGTAAAAATAACATTACAAATTACAAAGTCTACCTAAACTCATTTTTAGCCAGGTTATAACTATAACTTTACTATGCTTTATGGAGAAAGAAAATAAAACAGGTTTTTCTTACAATACGTTAAGAACTCTCTAGCTTATCTATATAAAAGACCAGGTTATAGGGCTTCATCGCTCTTTTAAGTCTATTTGGAATGCTAGCCCATATTGATTCAAGGTCATGTCATGTGAGACGGTTCATTTCATTTAAAGTTAGTAAGATGGAGCAAGAAACGACGACGTAGAATCAAGAAAAAAAAAGAATTTTAGCATGGGGCTTCTTCCTGGTGGGAAAGCTTATGTATCTTCACGGACAACTATATATCGTTTAACAAAATAAACAAGCTGCCTGGATGTAGTCCGTATATAACCCTAGGCATGGGTCGGCTCCCCTGTCGAAACATTTGGAGGGTCTTCGAAGGACCTTCAACCTCCAAAGAGTTATGGGACCATCGTGGTCCCTCTATGGATCCACCTCTGGTCGCAGATCCATCCTTTCATTTATCTGGTGCATGTCATACACTGGAGCACATTTTAATTTCAAAGGATTTGGATTTTTCGAACGGTAAGTTTGGCTAAGTTCTCTAGACATTGATTTGATGATCTATTACAAATGCAAGACGGCAAAAACATCAGTCCATGGCAATGTCCGTCTAGCTTGTCAAGAGATTGGTTTGATGAATCATAAACCCCAAATGCCTGAAGACACAACCTTTGCCATCATACCGAACAACAAATGTATGAGACAAATTAGATTGACTTGACCATTGGGTAACTTGGCCACCATCACATCGACGCCCTTAATGATTTCATGTTTTTTAAGGTATAAAGTCCAGAGCTAAGAAACGAGATGGAGTAGTACTTGGAACTAACTTTGTGCAGAAACAAGTGCAGTTGCGTTCTAGAATTCATATAACTGACTTTACTTGGTAGAATAAGGCCTTGTGGTTGTTGTTGACAAAGTCCGGACGTGATTGGAAGTTAGCGCACGATGGCAAAGGGCTACGTCGGATGAAACTTATGATGGCAAAGGGCTACGTCCAGATGAAGCTTACCAGATTCCAACTATTAATGCTCAGAACAATCTACATCGGACGGTAACTGAGAAAGCCAATTGGCAAGGACAAGGCGACGGGCGAGTTTAGTTTAATGTAAAACGATAGTTTTTAGAATTTAGGTTTAACCGGGATCGTTGATTCCCTAGAGAGTATGGCCAAAGGGACTGCTTCCAATCCTACTGAGGTGGACCATGGAAAAGAAGTTTCCTTCACGGCTAATCCATACACTGCATATGGTGAATTACACACTCCAATTCAATCCTAGCCATCAAACGAGTTCCTCACTGAAATAAAACCTCACATGCATATATATATATATATATATTCCTGTTTTCAAACAAGCAGAGTGCAACTGGGCTAATTAAGCAAGCAGGGTATTACTTGAATTCATGAGAAACTGCTCAAGAGAGCATATATCACATCTGCTAATCTTTGACGGAGCCAGTTTCTACGTTTAAATGTATGAGACTATGAAGCTGGTATCCCTAAACCACTGACCACATCAACACAAGTTCCGCATGCCTCCGGTGCACAAACTGACTCACACCAGTAAGTATAAAGGCTACACAGAGTTTTGCACAGAGAGAGAGAGTTTTCGATACTTGCACCTGACTCACACCAGTAAGTATGAAGGTTAGAGTTTCGCAGAGAGTTAAGAGAGTTTTCGATGCAGTTCACATTCGTCTCAGGTTCGAAGTGAAGAAGTTTCTCTCTGGTGTGTTTAGAAGGGTAACTGTTTCCTACAACTCACCGATTCAAATCGGAGTAAAAACTGGCTACAGTTGGTGCACGCGTGAGGATGGTTTATAAGTTTTCATTGGAATCCCCCATTTTAATAAAACTTTTCAAGTCCATCCATCTAGTTCC
Organism: Crataegus laevigata; assembly: GCA_963580275.1. Lineage (NCBI taxonomy): Eukaryota > Viridiplantae > Streptophyta > Magnoliopsida > Rosales > Rosaceae > Crataegus > Crataegus laevigata. The sequence goes on from OY756946.1 coordinate 9,784,316, forward strand.
TGCTTCCAAAACAAGCAATTCTACTTCATGGATGAGAAAGTTGGGTTATTTCTAATGCTCTGAAGGCCTTTCCCTAGCCTGCAGTAACATGAGTTTAACTAAGCAAAGAAAACAATACAAAAAAATGCCAGTCTATCTCATTGATTTGATTAAAAGTACGAGGAACGCAAGGTATGAAAACAAGATTTTGTATAGATTAACATAGTATCTCGTGACAGTAGTATCTCATGATATTATATCCATTAACAATTTAGTGAAATGAAATATGGGCATCTGGATGATTATAATTTAGAGTCAGCTTATACGTTGTGGAAAGAAGTCCTCAAATACCATCACTTGGTCTTGGCCGGAATATGGTTTCCACCAGTTGCAATTTTGTACAAATAAAATCCGGTCATGACAGCGCTGCAACAAAATGAAGAGGTTTTAGCTTTAGAAACTTCAAATATATGTCATATAATTGTTAGGAGCTCCAATTGAAAGGTTTTAATCAAACGTAAATTGTGCTCTTCAGTTTGGATTCATGACAATGACAGAAACGCTACGCGGTTACTACAATACAATAACCAAAGATGACTCTATAAGTTTATAATCTGATAAAGACACATCGCCTTCCCTTCTTTATGCACAACCAAACAAGAAATAGAAGACCCCTTTCCCATACTGTTTAACCGTATAACAGGAGCAGGAATTAGATGACATTCCAACTCTCTGTTGGCACCGATTGTGCTGCAAACATATATGGGATCTGAAACTCTCTTCAACTAAATTTCTTACAAATGTTTCAAAGGAGCAGATCAACCTTGTTCTGACAATTCGATATCCAAATGTGTATTCGGATGAACATTCAATAGAGCCAAGTTTTAACTACAATTATAAAATTTGAAGGGCTGTAAACACGCTGTTCTCGAGACTAAAATTATGACATCTGCCAATCATTGACAGAACTACTTTATACTTTTACATGTCTCTGGGAACAAGAACCTACCATCCCCAAACCACTAACTGCAAGGAAACATGTTCCGCATACCTCAGGTGCTCAAACTTACTCAGACCAACGAGTAATAGTCATATTTTTTTTCAATTAATTATTTAACAATGCCAGCTAGGAAGGGGAAGGAAGATATTCTAAACAACCAAACCAAATACGTTAACTGGAAATAAAATACAGGGACTGCAATGTACGAAACAAGTCATATGCAGCAATAAAATTCAAATCACATGCATAAGGTACTGACCGTACATCTCATGTTTAACAATCAACAGACTGATGGCGCACCAAATTTTCGATTAGCAAATATATATCCAACGAATTGGAGAGCGAGAACACATAAAACAGCGGATTAATCTGAACTCACCTGATACCTGCAACAACACCAGCTGGCATGATCTTAGAAGTTTGCATATAGCGCTGTCCCATGACCCACGTAAGGAGAGCAGCACAAACTGTTACAAGGCACACCAAGCAATTCCAAAACAATGTTTCGAGTGAGTGAGCATCAAGGTAACTGGAGCAGAACATGAAAATAGAAAAATGTACAACGAAAACCAAAGAATGTGACCTTATAAAAATATAATCTTTCTCAATCTCTTCAATTCTTACAATTCTTAAAATTTGATAGGCAATGGTGAACACATAACACCTAAATTCACTTCTTTCAAATCGCCCTACCAAATCGAAAACTTACTGCATTGACTAATGCATAACTCTTTAGTTCTATGACATAAATAAACCTTAGAACGAGCTTAGACATAAACAAATGAAGTAAGTGGAGAACCATAACTTTGGGATTTACTTTGGTCCCTCTAGCATTACTCTACACAAAAAGTGCCTCTCTCTTTACATACAACGGGGACGCTAAGTTCGCGAGTATCCAAGTTTATCATGCACTACCCTGTTTTTAGCTTGCTCACGTGGCCTTGCGTAATTAATTTGGAATATCGCCACCTTCAGCCCTGAGTTGCATGTAAGTTTTTCTCCACAACGACGCACAAAAAACAAAGATTAAACGACAAACCTAAAAACAGTTTTAATAAGTAAAGTCTTGCACCTTTGCAGAAGCACAAGGCTTCCAGATCATTAGAGGGAACAAAATAACAACCTCAACAAAACAAAACAAAACAAAAGTCAAATTTCCAACATAACTATCAATAAAGTTAATGCTACCAAATACGTCAAACAACAAAAGTTAACTAATTTGTGATCCAGATTATGATTTGGTTTGTTTATTTTTATTTATTTCCCCTTTTAACGTCTTATGATCTTACTAAATTATCGTTACAAATCTGGGATCCAGACCCACCAAAACTCCAAAATCCAAATAAAGAAATCGTACCCGTTTCGAGAATGAAAGCAGGATACGAGTTCTTCTTCCCCTCGAAGGCTTTGAGACTGATATATCCAGCAAGAGTGAGGAGCAATCCGATGCCGGCTCCTCCAGCCAAAGAAGCCGTGCTCCCCTTCCTGAAATACCCAAAAACTCCTCCGCCGATCAGCACCAGGCCGTAGGGGATCGTCAAGCAGAAATCGTGCATTTTCTCCAACTGGGTTTCCAGGAAAACTCTCAGTTTCTCGGGAAAATTACACCAGTTTATCTTATCCCTCACAAATCAAAGAAACAAAAATTTTAAAGGCAAAGACTTTAGTGTTCGATTGGCGCGTGGAATCAGTAGGTCAAAAAACTCATCTAGCCAATCATTACCAACTCCTGCGTTTTTATTTTTATTTTTCAACTACCGAGTTTGATTTGATCGTTTCAAGATAAGCTGTTCGGTGACATGGAGGATACTTATTTGTTATAAAAAAAGAAATTTTTATGGTACACCTAATAGCAATTTCACTCCTAAAAAATGAGTTGGTTTAAAATTCATTTAATTCATTCAAAGGATTAGTAATTGACTTTAATAAATAGTGATTGATCAAGTGCATTTTTACACTTAAAACTAAATAGCCTAGTCTATTTTATTAAAATATTATTAATTTTTTATTATAAAATAATAAAAAATAACAATTTTATTTTTAATTTCTGACATTTTCTTTATTTATAAAAAATATTATTAATTTCTTATATATAAAGTTTTTTGGTCAAAAAAATTTTGACTGATGATCTAAAAATCGAACGGTCCAGATTATGCCACGTCACTAGCCGTTGGGTTTGAATTTAAAATTTTTTTTACCGTTGAAAATCCAACGGCACAGAAAACTAGTCGTTAGAAATCTAACGATTTAGGCTTAGCCATGTGGGCCATGTCTTGTGCCCAATTAGTGCACTTGCAGCGCGAACCCGACGCCTGTCGCCTTGTTAAGGACGTGCGCGCATGTTTCCCACGCGCTTGACACAAAAAATTTTGCGTTGCCCGCTGACGTCATGCTTATGTCAGCATGACGCCAAATAGGCCAGTTCCTACCTCAACCCATTTTGGGCCGGCCTACAAACTGGCTTGGACTTTGGGCTGACCTATTTTTAGGGGTGGAAGGGTTTTTTTTGGGTGTCAGCCTAAAAGATAGGGTTGGAGTTGCTTTAAGATTAATTGATAAAAGGCTTTTTAGCCAAAATGGTCCTTGAGATTTACATAACTCCTCATTTTGGTATCTGAAATTTGAAATCAATAGAAGTGGTCCTTGAGATTGTCCACTATCAATCATTTTGGTCATTCCGTAAAAAATTATGTTAAATAAGGATCAAAAGAACAAAAATATCATCAATTTAACAAACAATAGGCAAAAATAATTTGATAAAAAAATTGAGAGTATTTTTGTCATTTTATTCTTATTTAAATGATATTTTTCATGGAATGACCAAAATGATTGATCATGGACAATCTTAGGGACTACTTTTATTGATTTCAAATCTCAGAGACCAAAGTGAGGAATTATGTAAATTTAAGGGACCATTTTGACTAAAAAGCCTTGATAAATGGACTACCTCTTCTTATACTACGAAGAGAGTAGCTTGAGCCATGGCAGTCCACCTTTTCAGAAATCAGGAAGATTCACAAAGTTATTTCAATTTAGCCTCTTTTTAGTCATTATCGTGTAATTCATCAACGCGAAGAATTGAATTCAAGACATATTGTGTGATATACGAGCTAGGAATTCATCCCCAAGCACTGGGCTATCCCGTGATGGTTGTCGCTTGACTGTTTTTTCAAAATTGCTTAACTTCTTGTGGCTACTCTTTGGTGAGCTAGCTTATTATAACAGTATGATACTAGCAACACATGCCTGCATGATGCCGCGGGTTTTAAAATTGTTTTAAATGTGTGGAATTATCAAAATTTATTTACATCCTTATGTTAAATAAAGAACAAAAGATAAGTGCTTATAGAATATATTACATAGCAAAAGTTTGGAATTAAGATGTTCATATAGATATAATACACATAATAATAGGAAAATATCTTGTTTTCCATGTCCCAACTTTTCACTTGTTCCTCTGTATTTCACTCTTCTTTCTTCTTTGTTGCCAAACAACTTTTGAGTTTAATTACCAAAACATCTTAACAAATCCATCAGCTAACTAATTCTAATTAGCCTTATCATACAATTGCTATATACTTACATGTAGAAGAATTAGCCAATTCTAATTAGCAACTGCTAATCAAACTACAAAAGCAACATATGAGTTTTCTTGACTTAAACATGGAACCAACAGAGTCAAATGCCTTGACATGAATTATGAGAACAAACCCATTACAATATCATAAATCATAACTCAAAGCTAAATCAAAAATGTATTACACACAGTTGATGTTCTTTATATGTTGTAGGGAGTATAAATAAATAAATAAATAAATAAATAAAGGTATTTCACCTTTTCCTTATCAACTGATGGCTATCTTCTTCTTCGGGTCCAACATCCTCACTAATTTTGAATCTATGACATGAAATGATCAAAAATCATACAAAGTTGCACTGAAAAAATTAACACAATCCTGGGACAATGAAATTATTACAATAGTAGGGAAGAATAAAAAGGAAAAACTAGGAATTTTTTTGATAAGAATGCATGTATATATTCAGCGGTTTAGGTTGGGTTTAGTGTTCAGTTTAATCTAAAATTGTCTAATCATTATAAGCTATTCCTTCTTCTACTTTAATAAAAATGTCCCTAATGAACTGCAATTCAAATAGAACATCACTAATTCCCTTTTGGTCTCTTAGGGATTCAACTGAATAATAATACAATCACACGAAACCCTCAATCACTATAAAAATATCTTTGAGCCCTTTTTTTTTATCATTTTCCCAAATGATCAACCCTTCAATATCAAAATATACAATTACCACATTTTTGCCAAAACTCAGAAAAACAAATCAACACAAACTTGGGGTGGAAAATATCACAATATATAATGGTAGACTAAGGTGCAAGAAATCTGGGCTGCATCCTCATGTTTGTAGCAACAGAAATGGGGAATTAATCCAAACGTTGTCGTGGAGGAAGTTGGGGGAGGAGGTGGAGGAAGAGGAACATTTAGTTTAGAGAGAGAGCATGCGAATGTCTCGAACTAAAGCACAGGTAGACCATACTGAGCAGACATGGCAGGCCTGTAATAATACAAATTAAGCGAGGGTAAAATAAGAAGGACACTGTTCTTATGAACAATGTTTCAGTTGATTTTGAGTTTTAGTATATATTAAATTTATTTGGTCGTTATAATTAAATTAAAATGAATAATTCATTATATTCATGATATATTAAAGTTTGGTATTTGTTCGATGACATGGAGGATACTTATTTTGACACACCCCGACCCAGGGGTCGAAGCGTGCTGGCCGTCACGTGTGAGTTACGTAGCCAAAGACGTCAGCGGAAGGTAATTATGCATGAAATGCAGCAGTGAAGGTCAATTCGCTAATATACATGTGATATAGAGTGATATGAGACAAAAGTGAAATAGTTGAGAGTTACAGAGCCAATCCTAGGTGCAGTCACTTTAAACAAAACGACACAATCATGAAAGAAATCCTACATAAGTGGTGGTCTGTCAGAACTGCCTCGGTGCCTCGATAGCTGTCCACGTCGTCGCTACCTAGAACCTGGAGGGGCGCAAAACAGAAAACGTGAGTGGGTAAAAACAAATACTTTCCAAAATCATTTTATAAAACCGTAAATAACCCCTCGCTGTAAATCTAGTATAATTTTCCCAGAAAATAGTACGTATATAACTTATATACGAAAACTTCGTCTAAGAATCAAAACTCATTATCAAATTCAAGAATAGGCCATGTCGATATACCAACTCAGAAATCGTCAACATCATGCAAGTAATGTAAATCAGGGGTGTCCCTAATGTCATGTCAGCCGGAGTCACCTCTAGTGACCTGTACGGCTGAATCTATAGCTCATCAATCACAATCCATCACTATCAATCATTATCCTGCACAGGAGTCGGAACCACCTATAGTGGCTGTACGACAGGCTAGGTGTATAAGATTACGCTCAATGCTACGATCAAATGAAGGTTGTGCGACGAATCGCGGGTCACCTACGAGTCGGAACCACCTATAGTGGTCTGTACGACAGGCTAGGCACCTGCCTTGGATCCAAGGTGAGCGTACGGTGCGTGAGGTGAACGATCACGTGAAGGCTAGGCCCTACTCTGGCGGAGCACTAACACCCGAGGTGCAGGTGATGAGCTAAATCACAATCTATCATCATCTCAAACACTATCTATCATACTTACCTGACTTACCTGGCCGTCCTCGGCGTCGGAGCACAATGAATGTAATCATAATCATAATTATAAAATATAATTGGCATACGACATGGCAGTTCAATTATAAAATCCATTCAATTCGTAAATCAATCAATTTACGTTTCTGGGAAAAACGTCAATTATATATATATATATATACTGAAAACAAAAGCCCACTCACTGGTATGTCGACGGGTCGTATCCCCCGAGCCTAGAATGAATGCGCTCGTCCTCTGGGTACGTCTCACCTATATGTGAAACAACTACAAAACCGTCATTAACAGCACATAAACGAACTACGTAATTAACTTTTCATACGAAGGTCAATTTTGGTATTTGAACATACCAACGTGACCTACACGACGTCACGAACACGTAGGAATTTTTAGAATAATTTTTGGACCCCGCACGCGCCGCCACGCGCCGGCCAAGGTACAGCCAGACGCGCCGGCCACGCGCGGCACGTGCCTTGCACGCGTAACAGAATTAACTGACGGCGTTGGAATATTCCGTCACCCCTAACCTCCAACTCCGGCGACCGTCGCCAGCGCCGGTGCCGAAAACTGGGCAAATCTTTAAACCTTCCGTTCTAGCTCATTTTTAACCCAAAATTCATGAAATTTGCACCAAAATGCTCTAAATTTAGTGTAGAACACATTTATACCTTCAAATCCTTCGAAAAACTCCTAGAAATTCCACAGGGAATTTCCTCCAAACTCGGCCACCTTCGAAACCAGTGATCCCGACGTCCAAATCGTGTGAACGAGGTACTCTGAGCCTCGTGGGAACCTCTAAAGTCTCACTGTGATCTTGTTTTCACCTAAAACGAAGCCAATACAAAGATGATGAATAGTGCCTTAGGTGATAAGCCGCGGGTTCGACCTAATTCTAGGGTTTCCTAACCTAAAACCAACATATAAATGCTCAGGGAGTCTCAGAGGTCAACAATCTGCTTACCTTAAGTTCGATCTGCGTCGAGATAGCGAGATGTGTGTGTGTCCGTACAAGGAAAGTGTGAGGGAGAGATAGAGAGTTCGAGAGAGAAGGAGAAGACAGTGTGTACGTGTGTGCATGCGTGTGTAAGTGTGTGTGTGTTATGTAATATCAACCCAATTCTATTGGGCCCAAAGGGCATAGGACATCCATAACCCAAAACCAAGCCCAAAACACACCCGTTCACACGTAGCCAAGGGCAAAATCGTCATTTCACGTCGAAAATCTAAAAATTTCGGAACGGGATGTTACATAATTTGTTATTAAAATGATTCTTAGAGGCATTTCGGCTCCTATCCAGTTACTATCATGTGATTCACAAGCGAGAAGAATCAAACTCATGACGTGTTGTGTGAAATATGGCCAAGAATTTGTCCTCAACCATTGAGCCACCCCATAATGGTTGTAGCTCGACTATTTTTTCAAAATTGCTTAACTTGTTATGGCTACTCTTGGATGAATTAACTTATTATGAAAGTATGATATTTATTTGGTCTTTATGATTGAATTGGAATGAATAATTCATCATATTCAGGATATATCAATATGCTAACAGTAATGATTTTTCATGTCGAAAAAAAAAAACTTAAACCATTCTTATACTTCCAATTTGGAAAAAGTTTAAAGAAAATAAATTTCTTTGTTGAGTAAAACATTGCTATTTGTAATAATCCAATCTAGTTCTACATATTCATTAATGACTTTATATACCCTTTTATAAAACGACAGGTCGTCCTGTAAAACATTAAGCTACCCATCGAACCTATTTATGCTTGTTCGGTTCTCGGACGAGATCAGATTTCCTGCACCCATATTTGGCTGTGTCCCCTGTATGTCTTTACTTTTTGGACTAAACATAATTTATGTTAATTTGACAATAATTAAAATAATAAAAAATAAACCAAATTCTCAACCAAAAACAAAGACACAGAGCAGGAAATCTCATCTCTTCTCGGACCCGAAACAACAATTTCTGCTCACTTCTCCAAAACCCTTCCTTTCTCCATCAAACCCTAAAAATGGTGACTACTGAGCCCGCTTCCAAAGGACCCATATGCCTGTCGTGCTCCAAACCGGTCCGGCTCTGCCTCTGCACTCGGATTCAGAACCCGGGGCTCCATAACTCTGTAAGCGTCGCCATTCTTTAACACAGCCTAGAAAAGAACCGCACCCACTTAATTCCGCTAGGATTGCTAGATTAGGACTCAAAAATCTCATTGTAGTTACTGTTTATGATGTTAATTTTGAATCCCGGTTCGTTATACGGTCGCCGGGCCCGGTTTCTCAAATGGGTTCGGACCGAAATGTTTTGAAAAGTTCAGGGTTTGATCAGGTTGTGGAAAGTAGAGAGACCCAGAAGCTGGATTTTGAGTATTGTGATGAGGTCAGCGCAGGGAAAGAAAATGTGGGTAAGTTGCGTTTTGGGTTATCTGCAAATTTGGCAAAAGAGAAAAACAATAGTAGTTTGAGTGATAGTGAGAAATGCAATTTCGGTAGTGATTTAGGTGATATGAGTAGTTTTCGAAACCGACCAGGGGATGTAGATTTTGTAGAGAAAGAACATGAATTCAGTAGTGAAGAATTCACTGATGGCAGGAAGGTAAATGGGCAATGCAACGTCGATGAGGGTTCAGCTACTACCGCATTGCCTGCAGTATCAAGGGTTTCTGATGTAGTTCATGGCTCGGGTGAAAGTGTCGAAATGGACAATGGTGCACCTGTTATAGCTGCTACCATGCATTGGCAAGCATGGTGTCATTAGCTCTCTATCCCACTTTTGGATGCCTCAAACGTGTGAGGATAAAAAGTTTGATAGGATTTTAGACATCACAGATGCGCGTAATGCTCTGGCAGAGGGGTTCATTGTGCGGAAGTTGCAAAAGCCGTTGAAGGGAAGTGTGGAGTTGGCTGAATATGTAGAGTTTAAGGTAGAGGTTCCTTCTGGATCTGTACTCTTATTTCCATCTGAGGAAGCAGTCAGTGCGGACGACCTTGAGGCGATGAATGTTAAGGTGAACAATCTGGTAGTGCTGGACGGAACATGGGCAAAGGCAAAGAGAATGTATGGGGAAAACCCCTGGTTGAAACTCTTGCTGCACATGAAGTTGAATTTGGACAAGATGAGCGTGTACAGTGATGTGAGGCTGCAGCCGAAACCGGGATTTCTGTCCACCATTGAGAGCATTGTTTATGCCCTGAAGGCAGTAGGGGACAGCCCTGAGGGGCTGGACAACCTCTCCAGATTCGATGTAAAGAAGAGAGATTAAGCAATGTCTCGCTGGGGCCGGACTGAGCTTTGTCCTTGGTTTTGCTTTAGCACAGTTTTGCATCATCTCGAAACCCAGTGATGAAGAAAGCGATATCCGGAGGATCCGGTGGGTTTGGGTCCGGAAAGGATCCCTTCCCTTTTGTGCTAGAGATAAAAGTGAAAGTATATGGGAGAAATGAAGGACAGGGAAGGGAGTAGAGGAAGAAAAGTACTTCCCTTTTTTGCATAGCACCTCCTAGTACTTTTATTTTTAACTAAAAATACTTTTAGAATATTTGTTAAAGGACCATATGCCCTAATTCAAACTAAAATACAAATTTAATTAGCGGCACATTATTTGAGCAAATAAATTTGTGCACAAATTTAATTTGTCTTAACATTAGTTTCTCCTTAATCACAGTAAGTGGCTCAATGTTAAGAGTGTAGAGTGCGGCTTCTTAATAAACAAAAAGATGTGAGATGTTTTGGGTTCAATACTCCAAGCTGGTGAGTCTACTTGACTGTAACCATGGACAGAGTGAAATTTCAAATAACCTCTCCAAACCTAGAATGAATAAATAACTATAATTTGCCACCAGTATTTTCTTTTTTTTTGTCTCTCATACTTTTTCTCTATGGTACAAAAATAATAATTAAAATAAAATAGGCATCAAACGAATCTTCAAATTTACGGTCCATGATGTGAACACACATCAAATTATCTCTATCTTGTCAAAAATTTAGCAACGATATATGTTATGTTTTGTTTTGGGACTAATTTTTTAGGGGTGTATTCAATTTAGAATTTGAGAAATTTTAATAGTTTTATAAATTCATAGATTTTTATGGAATTTAATTGATTTATACAGATTTCATATAAAATTTTGATTCAATTTACTTGAAATCTCATGGGAGGGGTGAGATTTGTAGATGCTTAAAATACACTACAAAATCTCTCTAATTCCTCAACTTTCTCAAAAATTTTAAAATTAATTTTTAATTAAATATACCTGAAATATTATAAATTTCTTTAAAATCTTAATTAAATATACTAAAATTTCTAAAAACTATTTTAAAATTATAATTAAACAATTCAAATTTGCAACGCTAAATGACGATATTATTCCTTAATTTGCAACGCTAAATGACAGTTCTGCCCATTCCTTCAACACTCTCAATGCCAAGTATCCGTTTAGCAACCAAACCAAACTTCACTCTCTGCAGCAATGCTGAAGCTACTTTCAGGGCGTCCCTCACCTCACAAAACCCTAACCCTAGACCCGACCAAACCATTCCTCTCCCTCTCCCGCCTTCTCAGTCAATCCCTCTCCGAAGACCCATATGAATACGACCCTCCGTTCTCTCCGGTTTCCAAACCCCTAAAGCCCAAGAAAACCAAAACCCAGGATAAAGCTCCAGACCCGAAGAACGACACGACCCGTCCTCTCAAATCGGACCTGCCCTTCGACTTCAGCTACTCGTATTCGGAGACCAACCCGGCGGTCGAACCTATTGCGTTCCGAGAGTCGCCCAAGTTTTCTCCTTTCGGGCCCGGTCGGCTTGATCGGAAATGGACCGGGACTGTTGCTGCGGTACAACAAGAAGTGGACTTGGACCGGGTTGCGGAGGAGAGAAAACGGGTTCTCGGAGACCCGCTAACGGAGGAGGAAGTGGCGGAGCTGGTGGAACGGTACCGTCATAGTGATTGCGCCCGGCAAATCAATATGGGTAAGGAATTTGGGATATAAGGTTTAGGATTCTGAAATTGATCATGCATTGCATTGTATTATGTATAACTGTTTATATATGCTCAATGCCGGTTTGATTTTGTAGTCATTGAATTGATGGGAGGGGACTGAAGGATTAAATTTTTTGTGTCAGGAAAGGGAGGAGTTACACATAACATGTTAGATGATATCCACAACCACTGGAAGCGAGCCGAAGCGGTGAGGATCAAGTGTTTGGGGGTGCCAACTCTTGACATGGACAATGTTTGCTTCCACCTTGAGGTTTGAACTTAACTCAGGCTGCCCATATATCCATAATAGGTTGAATTTCGGTGTTCAGAGATTATTAGCTGATGGGGGGATGGTAGTGTATGTGCAGGACAAGTCCGGTGGGAAGATTATTTACCGGCATATTAATGTCCTCATTTTATACCGGGGTCGAAACTATGATCCGAAGAATCGACCGGTAATTCCTGTAATGCTCTGGAAGCCGTATCCTCCGATATATCCAATGCTTGTAAAGAATGTTGCGGACGGCTTGACATTTGAAGAAACGAAGGAGTTAAGAAACATAGGACTAAACTGTTTACCTCTGATGAAGCTTAGTAAGTGTTGTATTTTAAAATTAGTGAACTTAGTAAGTGAATTTGAGTTTTGGATGTTTCAGATGATGCTCTTTTCTCTTATGCCAATTTTGTTTGTCCGCAGCGAGAAATGGTGTGTATGTGAATGTTGTGGATGGGGTTAGGGAGGCCTTCAATACTGAAGAGTTAGTGAGACTAGATTGCACCCATGTTGGTACCAGCGATTGCAAAAGGATAGGCGTGAAATTAAGGGTACAGTTTGTTTTGGTTAAGGTAGATGGTTTAGTGGTAGTTGTGGGCTTCGAATTCATCCCTAAATTTATCTTTTTTCTGTGCTTTATATATTCAGGATCTAGTACCTTGCATCCCTCTTTTGTTCAAGGATGAGCAGATTATACTCTGGAGGGGGAAGACGGATCAAAAGCAAGACTCCGAGTGCACAGATAGAAGTAAAATGTCCGCAGATGCTTAAGTGCGGCCAGGTTTGGTACTCAATTCTAGAAGAAAAAAAAAATCTCCGATGCAAATTCCAATGCTCTATTCAGCAAGTTATAATGTCAAAAGTTTTACACATTGTGCTTGAAATTGCATGCCAAAGACGAAAAATTAAATGTCATCTGACTACATTCCCTTGTCAACCTTCATTCTTCCAGCATTTACTTACCAGTCTTCCCGTGCTAGTTATCCTTTTGTGTTTTTGCCCTTTTGGCGGCTTCAAAGCTTGTTGTAGTTTTGGGTTGCGCAGGCTTGGAACTCTGTACAGGGGCCTAGTGCGCAATGGCTTTTTAACCCTACTAATCGAGTTGTATAGAAATTTATAACAGTTTAGTTTAGCATCATCCAAGATCAACGGTCAATAATTTGAAAATTCAAATTCTGAAATTTGGTATACAAGAATCGCATAAAACCAGTGAAGGGATCAAGAGTTTATTCATCGTCTTAGGGTACAATTATGAGTTGCAAGGCCTGAAATAATAGGCAACAATGTGAAACAACTGAATTAGAAGATCTAACTTTCTGGTTTATTCGTAAATTCCTTTTTGTTTTAATATCTAAACTTTAGTTCATCTCCAACCTCTTCGAACAATAGAGTAACAAAGCCTGAAAAGGAGTGATCTTCGGATTATGGTTGGTTGGATAACAGAGGAACAATGTAGTTAGGAGGAGAATGGTGGTGAAAGCAGCAGTAGTAGTTGGACCTTGTTTCACTTTTCTTCTAGATCTTTATATTATAAGATCAAATGTTTAACTTTATGAGGCAAATATTCTTATTTTTGTAAGTGAGAAGTATTAGGTTCAACTCTCGTAGTCGTAGATAGGGCTTTCAAAATTAGTTATTATGACTAGCTCTTTAGTGCAATTCCCTCATCCTTTAGTGTAAATATATCGCTGTATTCAAAATACCTTAAATTAAACAGACATATTCGTTACAAAACTAGGCACTCACATAGAGGCAATCTCTCTCTTCCTAAATAGACTTAAAAATTTCCTTCCCTAACTCGTATTCATTTTTCGATGGATCATGTTGTGTTACTTGGGTTGTCCTGCAGGGGCTGACGATGATGTCAGTGACTAAAGGGTTGCTCCGTTCCAGAGCAACTTGAATGCTCTTGCCAAGGAATGGGACCCTATTACGAACATGGCACCTGAAGAAGACAGGTGCTATTTTCTCAGCATTTTCCAACTGATACCCTCTCCGGGAGGGTCGGATTATAGGCTTTTTGAAATCTTCCAATGCTAACACTCTTAATAAAGATAATCTCCGCTTGAGTTTGTGTGGGCATACGGATGACGTGGTCCTCTGGATGGACACAAAAGTTTCTCCTCTTAGAGTTGCCTAGTAACTATCCTACTATTGAATATTTACCCTACCCTACCAATGCTTTGTAATCTCCATATTTAAGGAGCTCCAAATGTATCTTTAAAGAAGCCGATTAGTGAATTAAAAAAAATTAATCCAACAAGAGAGTGAATTTTCTCATCCTTAAAATCAGGTGTGAGATTATCAACCTAAGTGATTCTGTTGCCCCTAGTTGAGTGATTCTCAGATTCTATCCCCTGCTCAGAATGTCTAAGGAAACAATTTGGAAACGCCATTTTAACCCGAGTTCCGTATGACCGAAGCCTCGGTTCTAAATGTATAACCAGAAATACATAATATATATTACCAAGAACAACATAAGGGGAGAATCTTACTATATATATGCTACATTTTACAAAAATAAAGTGAAAGTTCTACTATATAAATGGTACCTGCATAAAGTTTGACACCTACACAGAAGCGCTTGCACATTCGAACTGCAGAAAGCCAATTTTACAAACACGCCAACCAGAAGAGAGACAAACTTCATGCGATTACAAGCTCTATGGTTCCGTAAGTGTCTTCCTTAGTTAATGAGTCTTCTCAGCAACACATCCTGAACTAACCAACGAGGTTATCCAGACCTGATCGGACCTAACAGGCTCATCGTCATCATTCCTATGCCAGGTCCAAAAGGCATGGGTTGAATTCACTATATTCAGCTCACCATGACCAAAACTTGCTTCCCGGAAAACTGACCACTCGGGTGGTGGGTTTTTATACCTGCCAATTTGTGAGGAATTGGAACATGCAGTTAGTAACCAATGCCAATGAGACTCATATTTGCTGACTACTAGTAGCTATCATAGAGACTATAAAATTCAAATGTCCAGAACTCATCCCATGCAAACCGGTTTCAGGATTGTTTTTTCCAAGCACATGAGAATTGAACAAACATTCTATTTTCTTAAATTGCAAATTTGAAAATCTTTTGAGCACAGAGACATACTTGTGAGCCAAGCCTTCTTTGTTTCCGCCATCACCAATGGTTATGTGGACAGCACCGCATTTATCTGATTTTCCGTTGTTCACGTGTTTCTGTCAAACAAGACATAATGGATTAAAATTGAGTGCCCTATATTTACTACAGAAATATGTGCCAATTTAGTATAGCTTTACCGTTCGTTCATAAGCATGAACATGACCAGCAAATACTATATCCGCACTGGCAGCATAAAGCAATGGCTCCATTGCTGCCATCATGCTGTCCCCTTCACCTTGATGAGCCTTATTACTATTGTACCAGGGAACGTGAAAGAGCACGAGCAGCCAAGGTGTCTTCTGTCGGTCAACCTTTAAAAGATCAGCCTGTTTCACAAGAATGACATCAAATCAGCGTTGCATGTGTAGCTGAACGACTGCTTTATTTTATAAAAAGACTGACATAAGAGAGGCAGTGAAAGAAGAAAATAGTTCCAAACGCAAGAGAGATGAAAGAAAACAACTCCAATAGTACATCTAAATTGGAAGTGATTGTAATAATTCTTGAAGCCCATGCCTCGTAGCTATATTCAAATATGGTCCCCTCATTGTTCAAGGCCTGCTTTAAGATTGAGGTGCCATAGGCTACACCGGGAACAACACCCCAACGAGATTTATGCTAATAAATTTCCTTTTTATATGTTTCTAATTCCTCAGATGAGGCTCCAAAAATTTTCTGACCCTCCCTAACTTGTACCAACTTATTTTTTTTATGGATTGTTAGAATAGGTTCATTTACTTATTGTGCATATACACGTATATTACTACTCACTAGAGACCAATACCACTTCCACCACATCCGTAACACCCAATGGGTGCCCAATGCCCATCCCTTCTACCCAGGATTGAAATTTCCAAGTTTCTGACGAGGAAATACATGAAGATATATGGAAGGCATGTCATGTGCACCCATTATCTAGAAAATCAGACAAAACTATTAGCCTCCAACAACATAGTAGGACCTATGTGAATATGTCATATAAACTATGACCTATAACAGAAACACATACAACAGATGGCACATACTGTAAACGTTTACAAGATCCAAGAAGCTACTGATAAAGAGTAAGAATGAATATTACTAATATACTGTGCATTATTTAATGTAGCAGAAAAAATCTGTTCTGATAGGAGAAGAGAAATTTGACTAACCTTCAGCCACCTGTATTGATCTGAATACTCATCATTATCAGTATATGAACCGAGCATGATAGCATGGACACCTGCAACTTCGAAGGAATAGTAAAGATTTGAACTTGATCCACTTTCTTCATATGGCATTTTCCACCTGGAATTATAGGATTGAAACCCATCCTTTAACAATGGTATACTTTCCTTGTCATGGTTCCCTTGGGTTACCATCCATGGCCTTGCACTTGCAAGTGGCTGCACCAGCTCACCAAATGTATCCCACCGAGACTGAATGTAATCAGCATATGAAAGGTCTCCAGGAAGCAGATGCACATCATATTTGCACTGGTTAATGTGGTCTAGTGTTGACTTCGTCCATCCGGTTTGTCCAAGATCTCCAGCCACAGCAAAAGTAATCGGAAATTGAGCTGGAGGGGTCTTGAACTGAAACTCAGGAGCTTGGCCTCCACATTGGTAGAAGTAAACGGTGTCATGTTCAAGAGGCCCAATGACAGTATGGTGTATCTTTCCTGAGCTATAGAGCATATAAGTATAAGAGGTGCTTTCTCCTTGAGCTACAGAACTGTATTTCCCAGATGATGTTCCATATTCAACAACTGAAGGAGCAGATTTATCACCAGTGACCCACGTCACCCGCATGTGCTTGTCTCCTGCAAAAGAGATGTGCACCTGCAATAGGATATATTTAGGGTAAATGCTTAATGTTAATAAACCCTAAAGAACGTTACGAATTGGGAGTCAATAAAGATAAAATATCAGACAAAGACATAATTCATAAAAATTACTTGCCCCGAGTGCAAATTAACATAGTTTATGTCACTATCAATGATAATAATGTCACCAAGCAATCATAACAACCAAGAACTACAAATTAAATATAGTATGGATTAACATGCCAATTATACTTTAGCGATAAACTGCACTTGTTTTTCAGTTTAGCACAGAGTGCATGCATCCAATTAATTGACCAGGAATCTTTTCATATGAAGTATGTTTGTTTCTCCCATATCGAGCCATGATGGCTCATGAATTAAGATCATAAATGCCCAGATCCTTGATACGAAATCACGAGGCTTAATTGACTAGAGGCATTAGAAGGCATGGCCCTAGGAAAAGGCATCGAAATTGCCTGCATATGGGGATGTAGAGGTTATATGGTGCTGGTTAAAGTAGCCATAGGAACAAATGTGGGCGCAACACAATGATTTGGTCGTAGGTTCAGTACCTAGTGTTTGAGTGAAAAATAACAGAAAAATCGAGTGGACAATGGTCAGTCGAATGACTCAGATCAGATGGAGATAGGTTCTTACTGGGACTCGATTTCGCCTACGATTGAAAACGGCAGTTTGGAACAAGACCTGTTAATCTTACCCTACCACAAAACTCAAAACAACACACAAAAACTAGCATTACACTCAGCAAACCAACACAATGACCCCTCTCGATTTCGATAAATTTCCAACCATGCTATGTTAATCTGACACTAACGGGCTCTGCACATCGTTCAAGTAGCAACAAAATTTCACAACTTTTTCCTTTTTCTGCAATTCAATCAATTAACTAAGCATAAACCAGTAATGATCAAGTTACTAAACAAACCAACAAAAATACAGTAAATACAAAACAAAGCTTAGACAGAAAGGAAAGTATTTTCTGGCAAAACAAACAGAACCCAAGTTAAAACGGAGCAAAATTTTCCGGCTTTCGATAGAAAATCTAGTTGGGATCCAATTTTTTTATCCCCAAAAACTCTTGACATTCCCAGAAAGTGAAAGAGTCGGAGCAGCGAGAAGATGAGAAGGTGATGATTAACTCACCTGCTGGGGAAGAGAAGAGCGTTTTCGACTCCATGGGAAATGGAGGGCCTTGCGAGGCGGCGGTCGGACGTATTCTTGGGCGGCGATGATGGTGGCGGAGATTAAGAAAAGCACCGTGATCATCGGCTTTGGGTCCATCGATTCCTGCTTTGCCTGCAATCATTTTTTGGGGGAGTTGGTGCTGGTTATCTAGTACCCAGGTTTCCGCCGTGTGTCACTGTGTTCTTTTTGGATTGTCGTTGTGGAATGACCAAACTACCCATGTCCTTTTCGTTAACTTCTTCTCCTTCTAATTTTCTAGCGTTGGTGCATCTGGAAAATTGTAGTTTATATATTTTATTTTTCACACTTGAATTAAACACGGTTCGAAAAAGCGGCATGGACGCTACGAGGAGGCCGCGCGCCCCTAGAGCAACTCCACCCCTAAGACTGGGTGCCAGCACCCAGCCCATTTATCCACTCAAGTGAACAGTAACAGACTCCAATGAACAGTAATAGGCCACTGCATCTCCACCCCTAAGACTGGGTGCCAGCGCATTTATAATATTTTTAAATTTTTTGTAAAAGAATAAACAAATAAAATAGTTTTATTTCGGATATGATTTTTAACCAATTTCGGATAAAATTTCAAATAAACTTAAAAAAAAACACACTAAAATAAAATTACATACTCATCAAATAAACTTAAAAAAAACACACTAAAATAAAATTACATAAACTCATCAAATAAACATAGAAAGAAAAAAATATTTTTTTTTTAAATTTTCTGTATTTTTTAAATAATTTTCTGTATTTTTTAATAAATTTTAATTAAGTTAATTAATCTGGACCGTTGATCTTTGATCGGACGGTCCAGTTTAAAAGTAAAATTTAAATTTTTTTTACCGTTGGAAATCCAACGGTCTAGATAAACTAGCCGTTGGAAATCCAACGGCAACAAAGCAGCCACGTCGCTCCATCTGACGCTGGCGCAAGTGGCCCTGACAGGCCTGTCGGCTACTCGCCCCAGGGGCGCTTCTGCTGCACGCGCCAGGCAGATTGCCTGGCTTCTGGATCTGTCCATTTTGGGCTGGCCTAGAGACCAGCACGGGCTGGGTCCTAGGCAATTTGAAGGGGTGGAGTGGATTGACAGGAGGCTGGGCTAAATTTTCACTAGGTGCTGGGCTAAAAACCCAGCAGTGGAACTGCTCTTAGAGCATATAAAATTGGTGAAGCCTTTACGCGCCAATTAGGCGGTTGCCTATACGGGGTCTAAAGGAATATGGGAGGCTTTTGGAGGTTATAGGCAATTCGTTTTATTTTATTTTATTTAAACTACATATTAACATAAGTTTGACGGTCAACTAAAATTTCATGAAATTATTTTAATAGTTATAAGTGAACGGAAGCAAAAATCATAAAATTTGGTCTCTTAACTGCCCATTTAGTTTTATGTATCAATCAACTATAATACCTTATAATTTATATATCCTTCTATTTTGTATTTATGTTTCTAAATACAAATATATATATATATATATATATGGGGCAAATCCAAAACAATTAACATATTCATTTGTAGTGATGAAAATGGACGAATACGGTTCTACAAAGAAAATTTAAACTCTTAACTAACAATCATATGGTTTCAAATTTGTGTGATTTCTTATAGACATGATCTTTAAAGAAAAACCTAAAAATTAGAGTATTTGGATCATTAAATACATTACCAAGTGGACCCCAAGAACGTGTGTCAAAATTTTTGTACAAAAATTGGTGTTACGGATCCACCACCCTATGTATATAAGTATAAATAAGGGTATAAATAGTCACTTATTAATATATTCTTATTGTTATATAATACATTTAATTAAAATTTTAAAAAAAATTGGTGTTACAGATCCACCACCTTATATATATTTTTTATGCCAGATTAGCGCCAACGCTTTTTAGAATCTTGAAATTGGTGGAACTCCCTTCAACTTTCACTCAATTGCACTGTACATGTAACTTCTATTATCACAACAACCTTTTTTTTTCTTCTCTAATTTCTCTGTTTATACAATGTGAGTTAAAGCTACTATCAATATGATGGTGACACGTGGCATACCTTCTAACGGAATTTTTCTAAAATTCATTTGCAAGAAGTGTGTGGTGACTCGATTAGGATCTGCTGATAATTGGCTTTTGGTTTCGAACTGCACTCGCCCTCGTCCTCTGGAAGTGGATCCAGGGCCTATTCCTACAATGCTGTCCTCTCTCATTGACTCATCAAATGCAAGATGGAGCTTGGATATCATATATAAGGACATGACCCTCACTAAATTAAAGGGAAATTAATAAAAAAAAGTTTCAAAACTTTAAATTTTAATCAAAATAGTTTAATAATTTTATTTAATATTAGGATAGAAAGAACAAATTTCACATTCTACACGTCACACGCCACAAGCAGAGTGTCGCGCGGGCTTTTACACATACTGACACGCACATCGTACACACACACGCTTCATTTCTCTCTCATCTTGCACGCGGCTTTTTTTTCCTTTTTCCCACCATCAGGCTTATGTCTCTCTTTTGTCATCTATCTCTCTCTCTCTCTCTCTCTCTCTCTCTCTCTCTCTCTCTCCTCTTATCCTCTTCACACATGCCCACCTCTCTCTATCCTCTAGCCATTTTACCCGATTCTCTATCCTTTTTCATTTTTTTGATGTAGGACAATATTTGGGTGAATTTCTACGAAGAAAAGTAAAAGAAACACTCTGAATTTGACAAGATATGACTTATGAAAGAAAAACTTCACCTAATATCAAATATGGCGTTAAAAGAGGAAGAAGAATATTTGGTTGAGATTTTTGGGTTGCTTGAGAATGGACCTAAGGAAGACAAGAACACAGATTTAGTGTCCGATCTCCATTTTAGTTCATAATACGTTTTTGAAAAGAGCGCGGCGTTCTAGTTCAAACACATTGTTTTGCTATGACATATGGTGGTTTTAGCCATCCGAGACCGTTTAAGGGCTTTCAAAACCGCATTTTAAATGGCAGGCATTACTTACCAAATGCTATCATCATTTGCAGTTGCCCTTAGTCTTTTGCTTTCCATGGCTCTGTTTTCACAGTTCTCGTGATTTCATCAGATTAGTTATGCATTTGGAATGTTACAGTTGAGTAGCATAGACATAAACCCTAATTTAGAACTTAATGGTATTTAAGCACGGAATAATAATGAATAATGTTTTAAAAGGTGAAAGTAAAGCCAAGGCGTTTCATACATAGCCTCGCCTAGGTAAGAGCCTCGAGGCGTGAGGCAATACCCTCACGGTATTTAAAATTATTATTATAGTTAGTGTATATATATATATATATATATATATATATATATATATATATATATATATAAAATATAATACTTTGTAAAACAATTAAGCAAGCATGCCAACAATCAAATATTTGACTTATTATTCTTTCTCTAATTCACATTATAAAGTCATAATAAACTAATAGAAACGTTAGAAACATAAAATTAGCATAAATTTTATAAAAACCTACCTAAAACGGTGTTATTTTAGGTTTGGGCTGTTTTAAAAATAAATAAATAAAATAAATTCAAACACCCACGTCGCCTAGCTGCTTGAGGCGATAGCCTAGGCGTTTAGGCTAGTCTCCAGCTGGGGAGAGGTGTTTCCTTCGTAGTCCAGCCCCCAAAAACCGCATAGGCAAGTCTTAAAGCTAGTTTTTTTTTTTAAACACTGACAATGAACAAGAAGGCTCAACTGATCCCATGGAATGCTCTCCTTGGATACCTTTTCCGGCAAAGTGCCTAAAAGCTGGGCTGGACCAGCTCTTCGTATGATCATTCTGGATGTGTCTGGCTGGTGAGACATTGGGTTGATTTTGTGAGAGAGCCACCACTTTTTCTGGATGTCTCAGGGCAAGGACAAGTGTCCTTCCAGCTATATTTTTACGTGTTCAGTGAAAAGCACATATATGAACTTCTAGTTATGTAGGCTTACTTCAAGAATTAGCATACAAGTCGTAGTTATATTTTATTTTGGTCATGAACAAGCTCATCGAGTGTGGTTGCGGAGGTATGGTGTGTATTTATGTGGCATTGTTCTAGGTTGTCATAGAAACAGAAGGAAAGAATGAAAGTGGTGAGCCAGTTTGGGTTCTAGACATATTACATAGGATACCAAAGATGATTCAGTCGTGCAGAATCATTTTCTTAACTGGTGTTTAAATGTAAAAACCTTGATTTGATAAACTTCATGTGATTATAAGTTCTATGGTTATGTAAGTATCTTCCTTACTTCATGTGTCTTCTCAGCAATACATCATGAACTAACCAACGACAACGAGGTTATCCAGACCTAATGGGACCTAACAGGCTCGTCGTCGTCATCATTCCTATGCCAGCTCCAAAAGGCATGCGTTGAATTCACTATATTTAGCTCACTTATGACCAAAAATTGCCCTTTCTTTCAAACGGGTAGACTTACACAACAGCAATTACTGTTTAGTGAATAGTAAGGAGAATTTTATTGCCATTGCCCTCCAATTGCTATTGCCTTCCACCAACTTGTTGAAATGCTCCCCCAACTCCCGATTGTAGCATGCAGCTGTAAGGCATGCAGAGAGCAACAAGTTTTTGGGATTATAATTAGACTGGTGGACAAAGCAGGCTGTCTTTACAAGTATATACCCAATCTGGTTCGGAGCCCTTAGGCAACTATAGTCCGTTATCTTTAATTTTATTTGTTCCATAGTGTTAGAGAGCAGTAATAGATAAAATTATCGAGTAATAATATTAGCAAATGAAGTTTGTTATCAGATAAAAATAAAACCAATTTAATCATAATAAATCTACATATGTTGTTGCTTATAGTATTTAATAAAATAGTCCTACATGATCCTTACAACTATCTTACACATTTGAAAAAACCATATTGAATAAGAAAATACATGAAAATAACATGAACGTATTGATGGAAGAAAATCATGCAGTATTATTATTATTTTTCTTACGTTTAGCTACTCTCACGAGCCTTAGCATGAATATATTGTTTCCTTTTAATTTGCTTATGATATTATGCGTGTTTGAATATTTTGAATTATTAATTATCGTGTTTGAAACTATCTAATTATTCGTGACCAATCTGATGTTTAGACAAGTAATTTGATTCAATTTTTGTTGAAATATCACCCTGAAGTTGAGAAGGGCTTCTTGTGATTGATAATTGTAATTTCACTTAAGGCGAACATCATTCTTTTAATAGTTGCATGGCTTTTCAAAGCTTGCATGTTTATATTTGATTTGAACATCACAAATAGATTGTGTATGTTAGATATATATACATTCTTACTTGAACATCACAAGGAGAATGTGCATTATGAAAACCTAACCATCAAAGCATGTGTATGGTAATCCATAAGTAATTGAAAGAACTACATAGGATTGTTAATGGTGACGTCAGAACCCTAGTGCCTTTTAAACTTAACTTTCAAAACCATTTTCTTTTATTTTCTTTATTCTTGCCAAATTCTTTAATTGATTTTATTTAATTGTTTTGTTATTTCAATTCCCAATTTCAAATATTTTTCCAAACTTTATTTCAAAAAACTAATTAAGAATACACTTTAAACATAAATTGTTTTAATAATCCCTATGGAGAACCATGACACAACTCGACCCAAAATGTCTACCTGGATTTCGAATCAAGCTGTGTTGGTTGACACCAGGAAGGTGATGAAGCCATAAAGTATAATGATGTGGTAAATATGAGTAAATTTAAACCAAAAAGTGCCTAAATGCAAGAGTGCGCATGTGAGCGGGATTGAACCCAATTCACACGTGATGTCAGAGCATAAGTAAAGTACAGTAGAGGTAAAATAAGAATTATACCATCGAATGTAATCTCCTATACCAACATTTTCCAACGTTCCTCGTCAATACGAAAGCTCTGCCACTAAAACCTGAATGGGTGAAAAACAAGGGTGAGTGAGCCTAAAAATAAAGCTTTCTAAAACCTTTTCGAAAATGTAATAACCCCTCACCGTAAAGCAAGTATAGTTTTTAAAATCATACTACATATAGATATGAAATCATGCCAGTATTCCAACAGTATGCCAAAACCCAATATATCAACAATAACATATAATATCATGTGCTCATCAAAATATGCTAACACACAAGCCATATAGGAAGTATCTGCATGGATAGGTTGGATGTAAAAGAATCTACGCTCTAGTACTACATTCACGTGAAGCTGGCGCTAAGCGCGTCACATACAAGCCATAGCTGCCTATTGCAGTCTAGTACAGGCTAGCACCTACATTGGATCCAAAGTGAGCGTAACAGTGAGATGTGAACATGCATGTGAAATTGGCCCTGGCTCGAGCAAGTACAAACACCGGGTGTAGCATTTATGATGAGCAGTAACATAAGTATGATCATGCCACAGTAATTTGATAATTCTTGTCAATATAACACTATTCATGGCTAGAAGTATAATTAATGCATCCTATAATATTACGCATACACGTGCATCCCATAGGATTATTTCATAAATTTCGTCAATCCACTAATTCTTATAAATGTTAGTCTAATCTAGACATAACGTAGAAAATTCTATATTAAATATATATATATATATATATATATATATATATATATATATATATGAAAACTAAATAAATATGAGATAACTAAAAGCAAAGACCCACTCACAATTATTTGCGAGATCACATCTGTTTGAGAAAGGAAAACTGAAGTCATCAATAGTAATCGCACCTAAGCATGATATTGGAACCCATTAGTAAAAATCAACTAAAACAATTAAATTTGGGAAAACAGAGTGTGGATTTGAAATTAGGGCGTAGAAATATCCTAAGAAGGGTCCCCGACAAATTTTGTAAAAAGTCAACATCAACTAAAAAGTCAATCGAGCTGCCCCGACGATCAGGTTATTAAAATTTCACTAAATGGATGCTAAAAAGGGACTCGCGGGCATCAAAATTAGCCTAGGAGGGTTTCCGAAAAAGTCAACTAACGGTCAACAGTTAACTTTAACGAAATATTCCATCTTCAAATGGAATATTTTATTAAAGTTAATGGAATATTCCCCTCCAATTTCTGAAATGGATTCGGGTCGGATCAAACTGATTAGTTGGAAAACCCACTGGAAGCTGGGTTTTTTGGCCGAAAATTTGGACAATTTACAAAGCTTCGAAACTTCGTCGTTTCTTAACCAAATTTGACTCATAATATGTCAAAACGAAGATATGGAAGTGTAGAACAATATTAAACTTGTTTGGTGTTCAAAAATTGGCCGGATATGGCCAAAAACTTCTGCAAAGGCGCAGAGGTCGCCAAAAATTGGGGAAAATTCAAATAGTTATAACTTCTTCCATACTTAACGAAATTGGGTGATTCAAAACGAAAATCATACATCTCGACGAGATGAAGAGAATGGTACCTTTAGCGACTGCTAACTCACCGTGGATCGGTCAGAAAATGGCCGAAAAAGTTACATCTCGATTGAGTTTTGATCCCAATGATCTGGAAAGAAGTTCGAGGTGAGGTTGGGTGTTCTAGGCTCGTGAGGACGAGATGAAGCTCGTGGTGCCCTTGGTTTGGGCGGTGGTGGTTTGAAATTTGTGCACCTTGTGTGCACATGGAGAAATTTAGAAAGAAAGAGCGGGAGAGAAGAGAAAAGAGAAAAGTGAGGATGAAAAAATAGATTGAACCGAAATTTGAGGGAGACGGGAGAGAGGAATTGTGGGCCCCCGTGGCCACCAAAAAAAAATCTACCTAAAAATTAATATAATAATTAAATAATTAAAATAGTAATTTTACAAAGTATTTTTTGAATTCGTAGTTCCGTAAAATCTTCGTCGTAACTCCAATTTTCATTCCGTTTACGCCTACGCGTTCGTACTGTCAAGTGATTTGAGAATACGGTAAAATAATAGCTTATACGCGTCACAAAATGACGGTCAATGAGAGTCAGCAATCTTGCATTTAGGGGCATTTTCATCAATTTACTCTTTTAAAATTAATAAAATCATAAAATTAGGAACGAGTTACAACCATCTTGCTTAAGTAATTTATACTAGAACTACCTTACTCTCTTAAAAATATTTTAAATATTTTTATCTCTACTTTTATAAGTAAAAAAGATCTCATCAAGAAATTGATTTTGGACTCATTTTATTTCTTGAAACCCAATTTTCGTCACTCTACACCCGGAAAATCTATTTTTGATTCTCAATACCATTTTCCGTCAAATCCATCAATAAAACTGTTAAAACTGAGACGCGGCATGTTGAGGCCCACTTAATATTCTTACGCAACTTGTTTCTCTTACCAATCACCTCTCAATCCTCACCTCCAGTACCAGTATACAGAAACACATTGCTTAGACTGCCCTTTATACGAAATCATTTCCCAATATAATTGACTTTAAATAAGGAGCCTGCAGTAAAGTTTCCTTTCTGCGTAACACAAGTAATACACCATATGCTATTATATAAATAAATGATGAGAAATTTTATTTTTTATATTATTAATTTTTTAACACAAGAATCTCACTATTTTTATAGAGACACGTGATACCATTCCGTGTTCGTAACATTTTGAAAAATCTCTCGGAGCCTGCCTGAGAAACCTTCTATAGCGATTGGCAATATCTAAATCCCGGAACTATAATACGAGTTGAAACCATATTATGGTACAACAAACACCGAGTGCTCAACAAGAGTAATGCTTTATCAACATATACACTTCAAAGCCACCATAGTTCATGATACTTCTCAGAACTGTTTGCCCCCATTAGTCGTATGGATTTCCAAATTTCTTCAAGAGTTCCGGGATATCATAACCCAGCATTTCATCGACGGCATCTATCATCTTAGGCTTTAACTTCTCGAAATTGTCAATGCTGTAACCACTCAAGATGTCCCTGTAGCGGTTTACGTCCGGGAAATCCCCTGGAGGTAGATGGTGCTCCCCCTGAACCTGTATGGTACGTCAAGTGTGAGCATTATAGAGTAGAGAGTGCACATACGCAGGGGAGGGAGGGCTGGAGGGAGAGAGGGAATAGTACCTTTTTAAATTCGTCTTCCAAATTATCAATAAGTCTCTGTTGAACCGTAGATTTCCCAAACACGGCAGGCATCTTCGTCTTTAAATGGCTAATTATGCACGCATGTATCTTGGCAGCTCTGGCACGCTTCACAAATTCATTGATCTGCGAAAAACAAAGGTCATCAAAATTCCATTCCATAGGAATCTGCAAGAAACATTCAGTTTAAATAAGGAGCCTTAACCTAATATCACCTCTACAACAAGCTTATAAAGTTGCAAATAAAACCGGAGAGCATCTTGGTAAAGTAAAGATTCGAGATACGTAAATATAGCAAACTCACCTGGCGAGCACAAGCCTTCTTTGGAATATCGTTTAAATCAGACAGAAGATCTCCCTGTTCCTTTTCAAAGAGTTCTTTCCCGCCTGGACCCCTAGCAGCCTCATTTACAGGTTTGTCATTGAATGAGCTGCAAAAGGGAAACTTAGCTTGCCAGGATCGAACCAAGGTATTTGCTAGGAATCATTGGAATATATTTGAAACTATAGGATTTGCTTCCAAGGAATTAATGAATGCAAGGATGGAGAGGCTACCCGATATAAACTCGCATGACCTCAGGAGTATTAAAAACCCTCCCAAGTGACCACATCAACGCTCCATAAACCCTCATCAACTGCATACCAAGAATGAAAAATGATTTGAGCGTAACATCCAATGACCTAATTAAATTCCCACAAAAATATGTGGAGGGAAAATAATCAAAGAGATCCATGTATTGCCTATGCTTACTTGTTGAGTATCAATTTGATCTGCCTTGTTCAGAACAACACGAATTTTATCGTCATGGCCATGTAAAGATGAAATAACACGCTTGAACTCATCACTAACATCAAGTTTGTGAGGATCAAACAGAAGTAGAATGAGGTCACACTTGGCAGCAAACCACGAAGTTACCCCATTAAAATCATAGGCTCGTTGTGTCCGTTGCTTCTCTCCAGATAAAACTCCAGGAGTATCCACAATAGTAATGTGTTCTAGCAGCTAGGATATAAAAATGTGTAAGCTTTGGGTGTTTCAATAGACAATTTGGAGAATTTCAAGGTGATTCTGAAAGACAACTCACAGAATGTGGCATTTGAGCACACTCGAACTTTGACAAGAAAGCTGTTCCAAAAGTTGTAAGGCCGCCAAATGGCATATCAGGTTGGACGGCAATAGTATTCCCAGGAATACTTCTTTCATCAGGCCCAGACTACATGCAAGAAGAATTAGCTAGTAAACAATATTAATTTCAGAAGCATTAACAGAAAACAAAAAACTGCAAATGGAATTTGGAAAAGTTTAATGTCTACAAACATCAACAGAATATTCTTAAGAAATATAAGGTAACAAGTGAAGAAATCTCGGGATCTTCTCTAAAACATCATTTTTTTTTGTACTAGTGATACCCAAAAAGCAAAAAGGAAAATGCACATGTACAATACAACTGCTAAGCCTCGCAGAAGCATTTCCAAGAGATGCAAGAAATATTCTTAATTGTTTTATTGATCGATGACCACAAACACAAAATGTCCCTCAGTTTCTCTCCAAATTCCTAGAACTAGGTTAATAATAAGCTTAGTACACACTATCCAGACTCTTGGCATTCTGCCACGCTACTCTGCAATCTGCCTCCCAAATTCCTGACTCGTGACTGATATGAGAGACTATTTCAACCAATGGAAACCAGACAAAATACAACTTTTTCTATTGAAATTTAAAATACAAGAGTCTCTAATATATAGGCCAAAATGCAAAGTTACATTTTCAAAATGTGCCAACGCACCCTAGTTTTAATGGAAATGTTAAGGGATATATATACCCCTACTGATAATTACTAAAAAGCGCGACACATAAATATAGGGGTGTGCTATCTACGCACTCTATTTTACTTCTCACAAACTCCTTGTTAATTTCTATCCGTTGATCTTCTTCAATTCATCCGATCCAATGACCGAAAATTAAAAGGGTGTGTGAGAAGTAAAATGGGGTGCGTGGATATCACACCCCTAAATATACAGGAAAAATTTCTTTAAATTCAAAACACAAAAGTTTAGAGCACTTAAACCCCTAAAAAGCCCCATGGCCAATAAGCAATTCAATCCCCCCAAGTGAATAGTAACAATTGCCCTATTGTATTTTCACCCATAAACTGAATAGCCTAGGGGTGATTCCTATTTTTAACTAATCTCGTCAAGCCATGTGTCATTTTCCAAAAGTACAATTTTTGTGGATAGATTTTTAAGTTTGTTTGTTGTGTTTGTGAAACTTTGAGAGAGATTGGTTGAAAGTATTTGAAAATACTTAAATGTGGAAGATAATGATTAGGTTTTTATAAAAATATATTTTTTTTTCTGTATTTTTTAATAATGTTAAATATTTTTTATTAACTTAGTTAATCTAGACCGTTAGATTACAAAAAAATTGAAATACAACAGCCCAGATTTTGACACATGGCCAACGATAACATTTCTGATTTTTGTTATTTTTTTTAAAACCGAAAAACATTTTTAGATTTTGACACATGGCCAACAATAGCATTTCTAGATTGATCCGACCTCATTAGTGCTGCTGCCACACGGGTTGCAGGCTATCAAAAACGTGCACATGTTTTTCACTTGCCTGGCACAAAAAAGAAAAAAAGAAATTGAGACGCGACTGACATCAGCCATGCGCCATATCCCCGGGACTGGGCCAGTTGATTTTTGCATGGGAGAGAAACTGGGCAATATCCCGTAGGGAATTAGAGAGGGTTTGAAGTGGCATTAAGGGAAGTCATGGACGGCTATTTGTGTAAGAAGTTTAGTTTCTATATTCTTACTGAGTCCTTGTAAAGCCTTATTATATGGCTTTTTAACTTGCATACAACCATATAAAACATTTACTTAAACTTTTAATTGCTAAGCAATTCAAGACTGTCTTAATGACAACATAAAAGGAGACAAATAGACAATTACCATAACAGCGACAAATCGATCGGTTGTAGGCTCAGGACCAATGTGAGCTCCTGTCAAAAGTGAAGTAAGATAAGGGATGAAATAGATGAACAAGCTTTCGGTGCAAGACAAACTACACAAAGACACGCTTTCCCAGAAGATAACTTGCCTGGATAACTACTTTTAAGCAAATGTGTAATGAATGTTGTTTTCCCAGTGGAGTATTGACCCAAAAGCAGAACCATGGGTTTGGCATCAAAATCACCATTTGTCTGCAAATAGCATGCCACAATTAGATACAAGTTCGAGAAGATTGAAATAAAACTTCCAGTGACTGGGCATTAAATCTGATGAAAGAACTAGAAGAAAGGAATGACACTCGCTCACCATTAATGGGGATACAAAATTGTTGAACTTGTAAGTAACTTCTAATGGCTTCAGCTTCTGAACATACAGTCTCTTCAACCCATCAGTAATTGATGTTACAGAAGAAAGCGGTATCTAGAAATATGCCAAAGATTT
The DNA here is from genome assembly GCA_963580275.1 of Crataegus laevigata. Lineage (NCBI taxonomy): Eukaryota > Viridiplantae > Streptophyta > Magnoliopsida > Rosales > Rosaceae > Crataegus > Crataegus laevigata. The sequence continues at coordinate 9,814,940 of OY756946.1, forward strand.
TTTATAAGGTGAGTGCACAACTCTTGTCTACCCAACACTACTGCAAATTTCATTCTGTATGCGCAGGAAGTTTTATTAACTCTGTGACATATCACGCATAAAAAAATAATAATAATAAAAATAAAAAACACTCCTAAAACTGACGTAAGCAAAGCTCCTTTTTCTTTTTTGGTTCATTCTTTTTCACTATGTAAAATGGCCTCTTCTGGCCTTTGTTATGGACTGACTCATGGTTTCGCATGACCATATTGATAAACTTAACCTAATAAAAACACAAGTATTTTTGCAATTAGCTTGAAGTATAACAGCGCCACAAATCAAAATAAACTCATCAAATCAAAATAAGAAAATTCAAGTTAGTGTCAAATAGAAACAACATATACCTTTTTTGATGATTCTGAAGAAAACCAAAGTGCTGAAGGTGATTGCTGCGGCACAGCAGTTCCTGCGTCACAGATTATATGTAAACAGACAGCCAAAACCAGAAGTAACAGTACACATCTCGTGCTCAGAGAAATTCCTCACCATTTACTTTGTTTTCATTTGACTTGCGCAAATGCTTTTTATTCTGAATAAATTAAGTAAACGAAATCAATTTCTTCGGCCATGTACAACGAACGAATTAATTAAAAAAAATCCATGACAACGAGCAAAACAAAAATAAGAAAGGTATAAAAAGCCTACGTACCGCTAGTAATAATGCACCCAAACCCTCCATAACAGGAGGTTTCAGACTTTCCAAGCCAACTAAAACACAGCGCTCAAAGTTTAAGTAAAATGAGTGTGCCAAACAAGATTTTAAAATTAATAAATAAATAAAAAATACTTGTGTGCCATTCATATTTATGAAAAAGCAGGTATTGCAAGTATTCAGCATATACATGAGATTCTACCAATCCAAGCATGCATTCCAATAAAAGTCAAACAAAAGAAACCCACCGTAAAATAAACCGTGTGTAATATCTTGTCCAGCTTGTGCAAGAGAAACTAGCTAGAAACGAAAAAAGTAACAACATATCAGATTCCTATCGATCCAAATATTTGATTTTTGCTATATATGAAAAATAAAAATATCAGTTTATAAAATAACCTGCATAGCGACAACGAACTCACTGAAACCAAGATATCCCTGCCTCTTTGAATCGGCCATGGCCCAAACCTTAAGAAAAGGAACCAACTTAAAAATAAAAATAAAAATAAAGGAAGGGGCTTTCTGCTACAAATGTAATGTATGGCATAGATCATAATCTTGAGCTTGAAATTAACAAATTCACCAGATACTAACAGTATTGAATGACAGCAAAAACAAGAAACAAATGAAAACGAGACGCAACAATTTGATAAAAGAAAATAGGGTAAATTACATTTTAACACTGCAATTTTGGTCACATAACAAACTCAAATTCATTGTAATGTCAAATCTTTGTTAAAATTTTTTTTAATTTTTTTGTTAAATGCTTACGTAGCAGGCGTGGCGCCCACCAAATTTGCCACGTAGACTGACTGACAAATTAAATTGATTAATAGAAAATTACAAAATAAAGCCTCTCTGTTCTCTTTTTCCCTCTCTTCGAATCTCAGCACCGACTGAGGCTCTCACTCTGATTCGCTTCTGTGCGCACCTGGAGGCGGAGAGCCGGGTTCAAGCCACGGCGAGATACAGGTTCGTGGTTGGTTGCAGGCGAAATGCAGATGCAGCGGAGATGCAGGTTGCAGGCGATATTACCAGATAAAAAATGGAAAAAGAGGTAAAAGAAAGGCAAAAAAATACAAAAATAATTTTTTTTTGGTTTGAATGTCAGTCCACGTGTCAATTAATGGAGGATTCATATATCACATTTGCCATGTCAGTAATGATAGTGAAATTAACAGACTTTTTAATATAAATTTAGCATTACAATAAATTCTTAAGTTAATGTATACATTATTTGAAAGATAAATAATAAAGAGTGGGATTGTCATGTGACTCAGTTGGTATTACCCAAAAAACATATCAAATAAACAAAATAAAATGCAAATTAACCTGCTTGAGCTGCCTCCTATTCAGATTGGACATGCCTAAGAACGTCATAGCATCAATGCCGGTAATGCGGCCATCAGAATCTGAACAAAACAAAACCGACACTCAATTTACAGTTGCTTAATTTTCTCGGGAACCAAACAGAAAACTAAGAAATTTTCCCAAAAAAAAATGTGAAGAAAATAAATGCGTGTTTGTGCGGAACAGTGTAAGTATGTACCTGAATCAACGAATCGAAACCATTCCTCGTAGATTTGCTGATGATCTTGCGAGCACGAACTGATCTCTCTGACCTTAACTGAAGAAATTTCCATAAATCGTAACCAAAGAGAGAAAAATCTGATCCAAAAACTGGGATTTTTCATATTTTAATTTTTCAAAATTTTTAAAATGGAAACGCTCTTGGAGGGTTTGTTTTTGTTTCTCCTCCCACCAGGGTGTCCTCCGTACCGACATAAAGGGGTTAATTCTTAGTGTCTACGTCATCTTTTTTGTGTTGAATTGGCCTTACGGGAAGTTAACTCTAATAGGGGTCTCTGGAAAGTCAACGCGCCAAACGTCAACGCATTTGTTTCGTTTTCGTAGCTATAGCTTGTATATATCATAAGTGGCGCGCGAAATAATAGAAAGAATGACTACTTGTCAATCTGTAACATCCTACACAACTGTGTGATAGTCACTGGTTTTTTGTCACATCCTGAACCCAATCCGTATAGCAAGATATTGTTCGTTTTGGGCCCAGCTCGCACGGTTTTGTTCTTGGGTTCTAGGAACTTCTCAATGGGTCACCCATCCTAGGACTGCTCTCGTCCAAACTCGCTTAACTTCGAAGTTCTTATGGGAATTGAAGCTAGTGAGTTCCCAAAATGCGTCTTACTATAGGGAGGTGGACATGTACATATAAGGCATAAAGGATCCTCTTTCCTGGGTGATGTGGGATCTTACAATCCAGTCCCCTTAGGGGCCCGACGTCTTTGTCGGCACACTTTCGGCCAGGGAGTGGCTCTGATACCAAATTGTCACATCCCAAACCTAGTCCGCATAGCAAGATATTGTCCGCTTTGGGCTCGGCCCGCACAGTTTTGTTCTTGGGTTCTGGGACCATCTTAGTGGGGTCACCCATCTTGGGACCGCTCTCGTCCAAACTCACTTAACTTCAAAGTTCTTATGAGATCCGAAGCTAGTGAGTTCCCAAAACACGTCTTACTATAGGGAGGTAGGCATGTACATATAAGGCATAGATGATCATCTCCCTTGGGCGATGTGGGATCTTACAATCCACCCCTTTAGGGGCCCGACGTCCTCGTTAGCACACTTCCGGCCAGATAGTGGCTCTGATACCAAATTGTCACATCCTGAACCCAGTCAACATAGCAAGATTTTGTCCGCTTTGGGCTCGACCCGCACAATTTTGTTCTTGGGTTCTAGGGCCTTCCCAGGGGGTCACCCATCTTGGGACCGCTCTCGTCCAAACTCGCTTAACTTCGAAGTTCTTATGGGATCCGAAGCCAATGAGTTCCCAAAACGCGTCTTGTTATAGGGAGGTGGGCATGTATATATAGTTATGTATTTATTTAAACATCTATGCAAAATTCACTTTCGTCATACAGTTATTCCATTTTTTTTTTCTTTCTACCCACTTCCAAAACTATTTCTTCCCATTTCCAAATTTTTCGAGCCTAATTGGTCAAATAATGAAGATGTTGCTTTGTGCTTGGCATGAGTTTCTATTAGTGAGAAGATGGTGTCGTTGGCACAAATCAAAATAAAAAGGTCTTGTGAGCTAAAATAGTGGACAAATCAATTTCAACTCCAACACCAACCGAAGAGAAGGTGGTGGTGTTCACGATCAGTGGAAGATTATAAAATAAAATAAAATTAAAAAGTGCACTTTGTGGATGGGAAGCTTGGGGTGAGGCGTAGTTGGCATGGCTAGTAGAATGAGCACCAAAGAAGTGGTAAGTGTCTACCTTCATAGTTTATTTTTCATGTACACAATCATATTTTACAACTAATTGATCTTTATTTATCGCTTGCATAAGGTGAGAATGCAATGGTGATTTACAAGACAAGAACTACGCCTGAAAACTGAACTTTTAAGTTGCATCGTGCTTGGGACATTCTCAAAGATTGTATGAGGTGATGAACCGATGCGGACCAACGATGGAAAAAATTATTTGCTTGTGAAGGCTCAAGCGTTAATGTTGGCAACGCTGTTGATGAATCGGTGACCCCATCTCCTACTATTTCAAGGCCGCCAGGACGAGATAAGCAAAAGGAAGCAAAGAGATAAGGAAAGATGTAAGATCCGATTGGTGCCAAGCTTTGTTCCGGAGTTGAAAAATTAATTGAAGGCCAAGGGGAGATCAACGAAGAGATGTTCAAATGCACTTACTCTTTGAGAAGCAAGCAGAAAAAGAAGTATGCAAGAGACTGTTTAATGCAAGAAAGGTTTAAATTTGATGTAATGAGGGAGGACCCAACAAACACACTCCAAATAGAAATAAGTTCTTCTATGAGAAGCAAGCAAATATTATAAAAAGGAATGCTGCAAGTAATATTTTTTAGGATGATGATCAATTGATCCATCTAACGTTTGTTAGTCGAGTCCACCACGAAATCCACCACCAATTCAAGGACTTAGTCAACCAAATGATGATGAATATTATTAGCATTAGTAATTGTTATAATTTTTTTTTATTGTTTGTATTAGTAATTGTTAGAAGATTGAAGCATATTATGTAGGTTTAGTGTTTTTCATGTTGTTCCATGACTGTTATGTTTCATTAGGTAGGTTTAGTGATTTTTCATTATTTATTGGAATTAAAATATTTATAAAAATAAATTAGGATAATCTACATAAATTTTATTTTTAAAAAAGTTATCGAAAAAAGAATAGGTAAAATTATTTTTTTAATAATCTCGGCTAAAATATTAAGCTAAAACCAATGGAGAAGAAAAGTTATTTATAGATTAGAACCTCAATTTGGCTAAAAATTAAATTTTAACCCGCACCACGCACATGGTCTAGACCTTACAAATTATTGGCAACTCCATGACCCAACCCAACACAACACAACACAATCAAGCTAACTACAATAGAAACAAAATGAAACTTGATTGAAAAGGGTCATGGATTACATGACACTCACAATGGAGGTCCGGGGCAGAGAATGACCAAAATATATAGGACCATCCGCCTGATGGACACATGACTATATACTGTCACATCTCGACCCAGGCCCCCACCACAACCTGGGCTCGATTCCACCGTAGCACGATATTGTCCGCTTTGGGCCCCGAGCACGCTTGCAAGGTTTTGTTTCTGGGAACTCACATGAGAACTTCCCAGTGGGTCACCCATCCTGGGATTGCTCTCGCACAAACTCACTTAACTTTGGAGTTCCGATGAACTTCGAAGCCAATGAGCTCCCAAAAAGTCTTGTGCTAGATAGAGATGATAATATACATATAAGGCTTACAGGATCCTCTCCCCTGGGCGATGTGGGATGTTACATATACAGTTTGCCCTTGATGGAGGAGAGATTCTTGTGTGAAAGAACTCGGATTGGGGTGAGTGAGAAAGAGTGGGACCACAGTAGGATAATTCCTCTTGACGAAGACTCTCAATTCCTTGTTAGTTTCTCTCTCCTAATCAATTTCCTCCTAGCTAGTCTTTTGCTTATTGCCACTTTTTCTCTCCAAATCTCTAAATCTTAGATAGGTCAACCTCAGTACCCTGACTTCTTTTCCTCACTACTTCAATACAATTATGATTACAACTTGCAAGATAATATAAAGGGAGACTTTAGATACGGTCATTAACTATTAATTTTCTTTAACTTAAATCTTGTTGATTTTCAGTTTTTTATCGAAGTCTCTTACATTAATGTAAAAGTTTATTTCTATGTAGGTTATTATATTTTTTAAATTCAAAATTGAAATTTGTAGTTGTTTATATTAATGAGATTTTAAATAAAATTGATAATTTGTGGGATTAAAAATATTGAAAGATAAATTATACTCTCCAATATATTTCGCGCGCCCACACACACACACATATGGGTACATTCATCAAAATTAACCAAAAAAATATTGTACCAAAACATGTACCACCACAAAAAATAAAAATATTAGGCTTCACTTTGGTGCCTCTAGCATTACTCTATACCAAAAAGTGCCTTTCTCTTTGCATACAACAGGAACATTAAGGTGGTGATATTCAAGTCTATCATGCACTTTCCATGTTTTTAATTTACTTACATAGCATTGTGTGATTGATTTGGGATATCGTCACCCATAACAATATACAAAAGACAAAGATTAAACTACAAACCTACAAACAATTTTAACAAGTAAAGTCTTCCACTCTTGCAGAAGCACAAAGGTTTCAGATCATTACAGCGAACAACTCACATTTCCAACATAATTATCAGCAAAGTTAAATCTATCAAATTAATCAAGCTACAAAAGTTACCTGTTTGTGATCTCAACAAACAAAGATCCAGATTATGATTCAGTTTTTTTATTTTTATTTATTTCCCCCTTTAACATTTTATGATCTTAGTAAACGTACCCGTTTCGAGATTCAAATCAGTCTTCCAATCGATGGCTTGGAGGAGACTGATACATACAGCAAGAGGGAGGAGAAAATATAAGATGCCCGCGCTTCGAGTATACGCAAAAACTACGCCGATCAGCACCAACACGTAGGTGATCGTCATGCAGAAGTCGTGCCTTTTCTCCAACTGGGTTTCCGGCAAAACTCTCAGATTCTCGGGAAAATTACGCTGGTTTATCTTTGTCCCTCATAAATCAAAGAAATTTTTTTTTAAAGGCAAATACTTGTGTGTTTGATTCGCCCGTGGAATCTGATGCGGCAGCGAGCCTGAAAGAATAGCAACTTGAAAATTGCTCACATGCATTTGGAATTGGAATAATAATGACAATGCACTTTTAATAACTTAGAGCATCTCTGATATTCATGTACCTAAAAGAAAATTAGGGAATCATATTCATGTACCTAAAAGAAAATTAGCTCCAATGAGAGTGTCCGTAAAACTCAAATTTTAGGTTCTAAACCTACCCAAACTTACCCCAATCATTGGGCCAAATATGAGTTTTAACCCAACACTTCATTTTAGCTCATAATTTCCTTTGGGTTAGTAGGTTGGTCTACCATATGTGTACTTTTTTTTTTTTAGTTTTATATTTATAAATTAATTGAATCCAAAGACAGAAATCTAATATAATCAAATTTAACGCTAATATATATATATATATATATATATATATGAACATATATAACAGTCCAAATATATTAATTGAATCTGATGCGGCAGCGAGCCTGAAAGAATAGCAACTTGAAAATTGCTCACATGCATTTGGAATTGGAATAATAATGACAATGCACTTTAATAACTTAGAGCATCTCTGATATTCATGTACCTAAAAGAAAATTAGGGAATCATATTCATGTACCTAAAAGAAAATTAGCTCCAATGAGAGTGTCCGTAAAACTCAAATTTTAGGTTCTAAACCTACCCAAACTTACCCCAATCATTGGGCCAAATATGAGTTTTAACCCAACACTTCATTTTAGCTCATAATTTCCTTTGGGTTAGTAGGTTGGTCTACCATATGTGTACTTTTTTTTTTTTAGTTTTATATTTATAAATTAATTGAATCCAAAGACAGAAATCTAATATAATCAAATTTAACGCTAATATATATATATATATATATATGAACATATATAACAGTCCAAATATATTAATTGAATCTGATGCGGCAGCGAGCCTGAAAGAATAGCAACTTGAAAATTGCTCACATGCATTTGGAATTGGAATAATAATGACAATGCACTTTAATAACTTAGAGCATCTCTGATATTCATGTACCTAAAAGAAAATTAGGGAATCATATTCATGTACCTAAAAGAAAATTAGCTCCAATGAGAGTGTCCGTAAAACTCAAATTTTAGGTTCTAAACCTACCCAAACTTACCCCAATCATTGGGCCAAATATGAGTTTTAACCCAACACTTCATTTTAGCTCATAATTTCCTTTGGGTTAGTAGGTTGGTCTACCATATGTGTACTTTTTTTTTTTTTAGTTTTATATTTATAAATTAATTGAATCCAAAGACAGAAATCTAATATAATCAAATTTAACGCTAATATATATATATATATATATATATATGAACATATATAACAGTCCAAATATATTAATTGAATCTGATGCGGCAGCGAGCCTGAAAGAATAGCAACTTGAAAATTACATCAACACAGCGGCCATTTCTTCATCTCCATCATCTTCCGATGCTCCTTCAGCTTTATTCTTCTTCTTTTTCGAATCAGAAGTTTTAACTCCCTTCTCCAACCAAATTCCACAACCCATGTGATTTGAAAATCGTCACCATCTTGATTCTCCAGAACTCGTAGTTCTCACCGGAGAAAATTGGAGTTCTCACTTTTGAATCTCCAGATCCAGACATCTTTGGTCAGAATGAGTTGATTTCTCTTTTCAGATGATAACTGATCTCTGGCAACCTTCACTAAGTTTCGAGCGAGCTTTAATTCAACTCAATGGATTTGCAGATCTACGCCCATGCTCAAATGATTGAACCTGACTCTGAGACCATGTTGTGATTCTGTGATTTGTTCTGGTGGTTTTAATAAGAATAGAAGATGAAATGAGGAAAGAAGAAATTAACAATGGAGAGCTCTCAAAGGAATGTTGCTTATCTGTGCAAGTCACAGAAGAACAATCAAATTCTCATTAACTTTTTCTCAGTCTATTACCTCGCACACAAAATGTGCAGATGGAATAATACCGTTAGAATCCAAGTTGGATGCTTTCTGATTACAAACTGATCTTGACCCTTCATCTAGCTAGTTGCTAGGATTACAACACTTGGCATTTCTTGCCTTACTACCATACAACTTCTCACTTGGTATTTTAACTCAAGTGCATACACATATTAGACTAAGACTTATTTCTAATTAGCTATAGACTTACAGTTCAACACTTATTACTCTAACTGATTTGTTCTGCCTACTCATATAGTTGGCTAAAAATACAAGAGTTGCTTCTTCATTTTTTTTAGGTTAAAAATACTTAATGTATCATTCATATTCTCGTCACAATGAAAAATTTCTCGTCAGTAAGTTCACTTATATCCTTTCCTTTTTTTGTCGACCTGCTTTCTTTGTTGATCACTCTTGTTGTTTTCTGCATTGAAAAGCCACCACCAAGAAAGATTTTTCAGAGTCTGACATTGCAGCCAGTCAAGTCCTTGTCCTTGTTCCAATTACTGAGACATTATTGACACTCAATTGAATGGCGTTTTGTTTGTGATAATTTGGTTTGATCTATGATCAGTGCATGAACTTGATTATTTTCTGATTTATGCATGAAATGAATACATTCAAACTCAGGTGCACAAAGGAACACGTCTCTTAATTTTTATTGTTTTCTAGTATTTAATCAATATGTTGTTATGTTTAGCTGATATGTCCTTAATATTTGATCTATATGTTGTAGATATTTGATTTGAATTAGTTCAACACTTAGTTTTTGTAAAAGGGTTAATTGGTATACTGGTCCCAGACTATATATGGCATTGTTCTCTAAACTGAAAATCCATGAGTGTTAATTACTGAATTTGTCATAACGGGCACTGCTTGTGGAGCAATGATTATTGGATTGTGGAGCACTGGTTCCTTTTAGTAACACAATTTGACATTTAATCCAAATACAAGATTTAAAGAATAAAAAATAGGACAGAATACTAAACGAAGCTATCCAACAAGATTTTTACTACACATTGTTATAAGTTTAAGGACAATAATTAATTATAAATTTTTAGTTGTGGTATCAAACCTCTAATTAACAATCCTCTTGTCACACGCCTAAGCATGTGTTAATTGGCTCTTTTATCGTTTTACTTATATTTGGTATTATTGTTTTTATTAAATTAATCACGCCCAGACCCACTATGTGAACTTGTTTTTTTGATTTTATTATTATTATTTTGAACTCCTAATGGGAGAAGAATAATTTGAATATTATAAAAACTTTTTGCCTTCTCTCTTTTATTTATACTAGCCTTTCTGCACGCGCTTTGCGCTTATCAAAGACCTTTTTTTACATCACGGCGCGCTACACGCGGCATACAAACGTTCTTTTTGCTCTTCTACATTTGTGCATACATAAAGACATCTGTACTACAAAAACATTTCGTACATGTTTTAACCCAAATTTTGGTGAAAGATAACATGAGAAAAATTATTATAACAGTTAAAAGTAACATATGAAAGTGATCTTAATAATGAAATTCGTGTCAAATACGAATTATACATTTTCCCTCAACATCCGTTTTGGAAAAACAGACAGAGCTAACCCTTTGTTCTATATATGCTAAAAAATGTAGTCTTTTTTCTTTTCGAAAGCCACATTGACAGTTATATTCAATTGAACCATCTTTTGTGGAAAGAAAAATAAAGATCAAAAAGAAATTTTTTAAGAACCCACCGAATAGCATCACCACAAAATTTGAAAAGCTTGAAATGATATTCGTATATCTGCAAAGAAACAAAGAGTACCTGTAAAGCAATAATGGAAGTCATTCAAGAGCCCAACAATTTGCAGAGAAGTTGTTGAAAGAAAAAACATACATGTAAAGAATGAAGATCAGAAAAGTTATTAAAAGAAAAAGTAAAGAAACCCAATTAGATACAAGAAAGAATGAAGCTCTGAAAAGTTGATTACCAAAAAACCCCCAATTAGATATTGAAAAGAGGGAAATCCCAATCAACTCTCCTTGGAAGCTTTATCAAATTCATCTTTGAAAATAAGCCGTTGTATCAAAATTCCGAATGTTTGAAGGCATTGCTTACTGACATAAAGATCAGTAGAAGATGAACCACAGAGAGTAATCTCACTAAGTCTAATTGTAGATAGTAAACTGAAATTATGCAATACAATAATATGAAGCCAAGGCAAACTAAATTGAAGTACATAGAGTGCCATGGGAGTAAAGCCAAACTAGATCGATAGAACACCAAACAAAATAACTACCCTTGAATTTCATGAAGGACAACCAATATTAGACGCAGGAAAAAAAAAATCGTACGGCACACTTCTCTACCAATTAAACATTCAATTGAAAACTTCAAATGAAAGTTAAGAAATCACATAATTCAAACATACCTGTAACTGGTGATTGAACACCCAAAATATTCTTTCTTATATAAATGAATATTGTTACAACCAATAACCCAGAGGTTAATATTGTGAAAGCAACCAAACTGAAGGAGAGGAAAATGAAATAGTGAATATTTAGAGAGATTACAAACTAGTAATCCGACCTGACATCGTTAGATTTAGCGGTCGACTTGAAACTCTTCAAAACCAACAACGTCCTACACTCGTCTCCACACATCGTCTAGATCTAGTCGTAGTGAGTGATTGAGGGCCCGATGAACCTTTAGAAAACAGAAGAAAGTGAAAATGAAAAGGAAATTGATGAACCTTTTTTTCCCCCAAACCACTCGAAGTAGAAGGAATGGCAAAGAAACATTTCCCTCCTCATAATCTTCAGTGCTCAACGCGGAGTTGTGGTTCATGGCAGTGTTCTTTTCCGTCAGTTAGTATTTTTCCCTGGAGTCCCAAGACATCAAAGTTTTGCATGTTTCATTTCTTTTTTTCCTTTTTTTTTATCTTTTATTTGTTATGCTTTTCTTACAAAATTACCCATGCTGTGGTTGATGTGTTATTTTCGATTAGTTTTGAATTTTTTTTGTTTGAAGGGTGTTTTTGTCCTAAATTTTTTTATGAAGCCTTGAGACACCAAAATTGATTGTTGACTTTCTAATATTAGATATATATATATATATATATATATAATCGTTTTAGTAAATTTTTCAAATGAAAATGGGAAATTGGCTAAAAACGATGAAAAGATAGATTCCAATTACTAAACTCACTTTTTAAAAATTTTAATCGATACAACATCAATATTTAATGAATAATGTCGTCAACATATGATCAATATGTCGTTATGATTCTAATCGTTGTAAAATTCTCGTTTCAAAAAATTTTATAATAAAAATCTCATACCTTAACCATAACTTCAAGGGAAGAATACATTCAGATCCCTCTGGAAAAAAAAACATGGGATTTATTTCGCTTTCCCTTCAATTTCGTGAACCAAACAGAGCCTAAGTCAAAAGTAATCACGTGCGGAATTCATGCCGACGACCTCAACATGCGATGGGTGCACAAAGACGTTAAACAAAGCCATCCTAATGTCACAACAAAGCTACCCTACTGCAAATAGCATGTTTGGTGAATCCCTTCATTAGGAATATAACCACTAAACCAACTACAGGACATCACAATCTCTGATCAATCTTCCAGCTCCGACACACTGATTCTCGCCATTATCTGGCACCATCGGCATTAAGCCTGAGAGTACTTGGAGGAGGCGGATGCCGAGCAAGACGAGGGAGCCTCAGCAAGTAAATCCTGGGATCTAGGATGCTTTTCTTAGCATTACTGAGTCTGCATAATACTTCTTTCCCATTCAAATGCACCAAACCTATCTACATCATATGTTGACGAGACTGGCAATTCTGATGGTCGTTTGCCTAGCACATTTGAAACTATATCCAAAAGAGAGTGACAAGCATGGAGTTCCTCCATGTTTTGTGAAACAGTTTGTTCCTGCGTAAGATCCTTCCACGGCTGGTAAAATGCCCTGTACAAATTGTATAGCCACCACAAGTTAGACGTTGACCAGGGTACTATGACATAAATAATGCAGAGTTGGTCAACAGAACATCAAATATCAGACAGATTTTTAAACAGATTTGATCAAACTGACGGTGTCAAATTCATCATATAGGGTTTCCCTTCACGGAAGCCCTGTCCTGGTAAACAAAAAGATAACTTATACCCGGATCCTGGAGAAGTCTAAACACTAGCAGATGCCATCAAACTTGATCAATTTCCCAATACCAGTGATCTCAATAAAACATTACAAAATATTAATAGGAAAGGAAAAAAACAGGGTGGAGAACGGTATATATTACCATCTCCAAGAGAGATTCGCTTCAGCAGGGCAACGTATCTTCGACCACAATGATTTCACAACACTCCCATTTTTACACAAGAACCCTAAATCAGAATGTAAAAAGGCTGTCAGAGAAAAAAGCATAAACATGCAAATGCATTTGATTGTGAGTGTATTGTAAACAACAATAAAGAAAATGATTCTGCATGATCAAATCATCTTTACTAAACTATGTAATATGTCTAGATCCAAAGCAGCTCACCACTTTCATTCTTTCTGTTTCTATAACAAAGCCACATAAAATACACACCATACCTCCGCAACAACTCGATGAGCTTGTTCCTGACCAAATACACATAAAACTACTAAGTCTACATAACTAGAAGTTCATCTATGTGCTTTCAATTGTTCTTACTGAACATCTGAAAAATAGCTGAAGGGACACATGTCCTTGACCTGAGACATCCGGAAAAAGTGGTGGCTCTCTCACAAAATAAACCTAATGTCTCACCAGCAGAAACATCCATAATGATTATACAAGGGCCAACTCAAGCCCGGTTTGGTACAGTTTTTGAGAGAAGATTTGGTTTCCAGGAAATGTTTTTGCACCAAAATTGTTCAGTAAAAAGAATTTGGCCCAAAGCTAAAGGCCCACAAATTTGTTTTGAGAAAGCTGGTCCAACCCAGCTTTTAGGCACTTTGCCTGAATGGGTATCCAGGGAGAGCATGCCATAGGATCAGTTGGGCATTCTCATTCATTATTATTCCCTGCTTAAATACCATTGAGTTTCTAAATTAACATTAAGCCTGGGCTACCCCAAATACAGGATGTCGACCAGTTTTTAATCCAACAATGTATGTTGCCACTCAAACACTCAACTGTAACATTCCAAATGCATAACTAATCTAATGAAAACATGATACCTGTGAAAACCGAGCCATCGTAAAGCAAAAGACTAAGGGCAGCTGCAACTGATGGTAGCATTTGGTAATTTGTGCCTGCAAGCTGTTGGAGGAAAAGAATTGCAGAAGCTAAAATCTCCTCACAACCATATCTGCTTTTGCTCTTTCTTCCAGATGCACTTTCAACAAGCTCCATTAAAGTCTGAAGAGTTTTTAAATTTAACCTCTTTGAAACCTCGGGGTCCAAATTATTGGATTTCCAATCAAGCTTCCCAAGAATTACAGAAGCAGTGAGCCAACGTAGAAGTTTTGATATCAAAGAATTCTTGTACAGCTCTTCCTCTGGAATACTAGTTAAATATAGGTGAGATTCTTTAGGCTGAAGCATTTTTGCAGAGTCTACTTCCAAAGCAGCAGAGACTGCCCACACAACAAAACTTGAAATCTTTTCACAGCTCTGAAAAATAATTATAGCAAGTTTTCAGCTTTTTTGGTATAAACAATATAGTGAAGACTAATATTGTATAGTGTATGAGAGAGAGAGAGAGAGAGAGAGAGAGAGAGAGAGAGAGAGAGAGAGAGATAATACCAAACAAAATATGTCCGCTGGAGGTGCACTCATAAGTATAGCTTTAAGAGCAAGCTCTACTGTACCACAAGATCTTGCATTATCACATGTCTTAACAGCCTTGTATATCTTATATGAACCCTCAACCGATAGAACAAAATGTGGCTGATATATCCTTCTCTTTTGGGAGATCTTGAGTGTTAATATTATTGTTCCCAGAATTTGATTGACAGCAGCAACGTTATCCTTTATCAGTGTCATGTCACTAACAAGAAATTTGAAGAGATGAGATGCAAGTTCCATAAGCTGCTCAAGGGCATATTTTTGCAACCACTCATTGATTTTTCTCAAGGAAATAACATCAGTGACGACCTGAAAACCAAGAACACGGGAAGTAAGCAGGGAGTAAAAGATGCACTAACATTATTCTTTGGAAGACTCGCTGGGAGGTTAATAATTAACAAATAGTAAATATACTGACCAATTACAATATCTCATTCCTTACAATGCCATGACAATTTAAAGGAGGCAGTCTATGTGATGGCCTACCCCTTTGAATTCTTATTTTTATTTTTTGATATGTAACACTCCAAAAAAAAAATAAACAAACAGCACAAGGGAGAAGTTGTTCACAAGTGTAGTAAGAGGATGCTAGTGAAAATATCAACTAAGACTGTTAAGCAAAGCTAACCAACTTAACATTACATGGACATGTGAACATTGCTATTGTGACACTTCTAGTCGTGGTTCACTGTACAGATGGCAGATTTCAATTGACATCACACCAGACGCCCCAATTATTATGCATTGACGTGAACAAAAAACTTCAGGAGACGGGGAAAATAGAATCTCAAAGAAAGAAGCAAACAATTTCAGTAAATACCTCTGATACCACACCCAACTGCAACAAGAACAAACTTTTTCCATCTCTGAAATGCCGTTCGCCAAATACTGAGAGAACAGATGATAACCACGAAAAAAGACCACATTTTTCAACCAGATGACGAGCCATCTTGTGTAATTTAACTGCCTTCTTGACTACCTGCATAAAAATAAGTCAAAAGCAACTGTATCACACTAAGAAGACTCAAGTTTTCAAAATTAGAGCAAAAGATACAGGTGCATCACCAAAAAAAAATCGCAAACTGAAATCTAACTCATTTTTTTTAGAATCCCTTATTGTCAGTTTATAGACACCTCAATCTACCAGGCCTAGCTCGTGTTACAGCGACAACATTCATTCAAAGACAAATAGTTTTTAACGTAAAAAGGGCATGTAGTTCCAGTCAACAATGCCTTTGTCCATGTATTTGATTAGCTGATTGAACCCATTATTCGATTCTATTATGTTTGTATCCACGTATTCTTGTACACGTATGTATTAAAAACCATACGTCGAACCTAATTACATTTTAACTCCTATATAATGGGCCTTGTTTCACTTTGGTACCCAAGTATCACAACATTACAATGTACACCCTACTGTTTACACAGCGTGGCAATTTTAGCCTTCAGTCGGCCTTCAATGAAGTTTTCCATTACTTGTCTGTGTAGCACACGTGAGCCCCATTCTGTGCTGAAACGAACCACACAGTTATGCCATGTGAAAGCAACTTTAAAAGCCATCTGACATGTTACATACATAAAAAAAAGTAGAAGTAAAATACAAAAAAAAAAAAATTCAAGAGGGAAAATTGTGACATTCAAGATACATTATCGAGTATCCTCTTGAGACCTTAAACAAACATTTGAACAACTGCAACCCAAGGCAAGTGAATCCTCATTTTTGTCCCTTGGGAAATCAATCCAAATTTCATGTCAACATGAGTCAGAAAGTTATGTTGTAAATCTAAATTGTTCGCATCCAACTTTAATGCACTCGTTCTTGGCCCAGGAGAAACAAACAAAAGAACATTTTCAGATGATGACAACTTCTTCATTTCAATTTAGATTTTTCAAAGAAAAAAAAAACCCACTTAGGTGGATGATGACAAGATACTGAAAAGAAAGCTTCTTTTGATTTCTTTTCTGCCAAGAATGTCAAATCAAGAGCACTTTTTATTTTTTAGGAAAGAAATGGTTTCACTTATGAAACAAAGAAAGTCAATGCAAAAGTATGGACAGAAGCAAACACCAGAAATTACAGCGAGCTTACAAGTTCCCTGGATAATTAATTGTTTTCTTAAAAGAAAAGTTACCTGAAGAATTAGTTCCTTGGATTCATCATCCGAAATTGGAGAGACATAGAAACTCATCAGAGCCTCAAGAACTGAGTTGTTCATATAAATTTGAGCATCCTCATCAAAATTCAGCCCTGCATATACTAAGCGAAGTATCCACAACCTTTCTGCTTTGAAATTGATAGAGGAACTCCAAAAAAAATTGCTAAAGAAAACTATATTCTGCAATTAAAAAAAAAGAAATTAAGAAACCCAGAATGTTTATAAATGACTCATGTAAGTACAGATCTGAATGTGAAAAGAAAAACTAATGTACCAAGTTCTTGGAACTCATACCTTGACATTCAACCTGGACGATCTCATCAAAAGCGTCGTTAAGGCTGCATAATGCTCATGTGAAGGATCTAATAAAATGAGGGATGTCTCTGCAGCAAAAATAGAATTTACAGAAGGGATTCTCTGCCATGGTTCTTCTATAGCATTTTGCACATAAGTCAGCAGAAGTTGAATTTGCTTGACACCCTTCCTCTTTTGACATCTCTGTGAAGGGTGGTTGAACTTTGATTAACAAACAGCTTAAACAAAATATGCTGAAAGTAATATCATAACCAAAGTAACGTTGATTTTTTCTAAAAGGATCATCGGTCATAAATATCGACATACCAATATACTCTGCATGCAATAATATATAGTACTTCAACATATATTCTAGAAGATTGAAAATTCTAGCTAAGAAACAGTAATTAAAAGCTCTTTGATTACAGAAAGACTCAAGTGCTACTGTGCTAAAATATGACTTTCCAGTATTGAAGAGGACTAATATTGTTGTAAGTAACATTTTATTTTCTATGGTTAACACTAAATATATGAGAAATTAGGACGTGCACAAGCATAATACATATGTATTTCACTTCTATTACACACACACACACAATTTATGACATGCCCGCATGCACAGAAAGAATTTACAAAGCCAGAAACAATTTAGAAAATAGCATTACCTCCAATGTGTTCTTAAATTTTCCAAGAGTGTCATAACCCAATCTTCTTATTCTGTCATCAGGTGATGACATACTCATAAATGCAATAGCTAGCAAGCCTAAACCAGCAAACTCCAAGGATTCAATATAACCCTCTGTGAGGCTATGAATAGAGAAGCGCAAGATGAAAATAGGATTATATCGTTGTATATATTCAGCATTAGGAGAATGCAACTGCATAAAATGTTGAAATTGGATGAGAACTATCACAATAAGCACATATCCAAAGTCTCAGCTCAAACAAAATGTTATTCATCATTATTGCACAAGTAAAGAGACTTACCAAACGACCATCATCAAAATTATCTGTTTGAAACTTGTTCAAGCATAGTAGTTCTTCAGATGCCACTTTATCATAAGGAAAGTATAGCACGGTGGACGCACAGATTTTGGGGTCAACAACAAGATTTTCTCTAAATTGACTTCTATGGCGTTCTTTTACTGCTTCAGTATCAGTCAAGACATCACCAGACATATTCCTTTCCAGAGTCCGTTCTTTTTCTATCTTTAACACAGCACTGCCCCACAAGTGATCCATTCCAGCAACATTGGCAGGCTTTGAACCATCAAGACACTCAATTGTGCGTATCAAGTTGTATATCTCCACATCAATTTCACTAAGTGTTGCACCATATGAAGACAAAAGCAGTAAATGCAGTTCTTTTAGATTTATGCATATATCTTTACCAAAGTCAAAACCATGTTGATGTTCCTTGATTGGAAAGAGCATCCGTAGTAACTTGACAACCTCCAACTTTCTTGCATACAGATCCGCTGTTTCCAGATTGCACTTGTGATCAATTACACTTTGGTTAGGGGAAGGGACAACAAGCGATCTTAGAATGCCAGGCATGGGCCTCGAAAATGCACCAAAACTGAAACCATCAGATGATCTGTAGTCTGAGCGAACTGTTGGCGCAAATTGAGAATGGGCAAGTAGAAGCTGAAGGTAGGGAACACGTGAAAATTTTCCCTCTGACAGCACACTTAGGAGATCTCGGATGCCTTTCAAAGTTGTTGGATCTTCAAACCTATATAGAAGTGCTGATTTCATCAATTGCTCTAGGAAAGGAATAGATTGTAATTGAATAAGACCATCAGACATCTCTCCGATCAGTTCAAGAATGTTCATCAATATGAGAGCTTCAAAGCATCTCCACAAGGAAGTACCTGTGCTTGTTTCCTTTTGAGAACTATCAGCAACTGAAAGAACTCTTTTAACAATCCATAACCAGATACCCACCAATATGTTCATAAACTGCATTCTTGAAGAATCCAGTTTTTTGGATGCAATGCCCAAAGGATTGTCTTTCACGTCACTGCCTGCTTCATTTGACCGACTACCCTTTGGGAATAATAAAACCTTACCAAAAGATATCTTTGCAAAAATTTTATTCACAAGGTTTAATGATTCATTGAGTGATTGAGAAGCCAATCCACCAATATCACAACCTACCAGCTCATCCTGTGACACAGAAGGTGGGAAAACGGAATTAAAAAGCTTGAACCAGTTCTTCATTTTCATTGCATTTTCATTCAAACTGAAGTGATAACGCAACATACAAATTGTTTTTCCAAGAAGACTATCATCAATCAGACTGAGAAGTTCTTGAGCAGATGATGGCAAAAACTCTCCAAATTCTTCCTGAAACACATCTCTAGACACAAAACTCTTCCACTGAAGGAAACCATTCAAAATAATCCTTGAATAAAAAGTTGGTATACATCTAAAATGCTCGTAAGACAACCTTCCAAATTTCAAGGAAGCTGAATTCAAGTACGACAAAGCAGCTGGCAGAAGCATGATACCGTCCTCATCTGAAAGAGCAGAGACACGAGGCTCTTCCATCACATTGCCTTCATGTTGAAAATCTCTGTCTTTGTTCACAAAACCCAAATATAAGTGCCCAAAGGTAGACAAATGCAGGGAACTCATATCAGTAAGAAGAGACAACAATCTAGCTTTCATCTTGCTGGTTCTACAAATGCAATGGGAAACAATTTCTACAGGGGTGGTTGCTATAACTCTTGATAATATTATATGTAATGGATGAAGATTACATTGTTGCATGTGTTTCTGTCTGCATCCAGAATTTATAGCTTCCAACAAGCATATATCCACAACTTCTGTTTTAAAATGCAAGGAAAACTTGCATATTTTAAGATAGATTTCCTCAATAATGTCACTGTTGACTTTGTTCTCTTCCATTTTCCAAAATATATCATATGATTTTCTCTTTTTATTTGGCTGCTGCAAGAAACTTGACAGATTTCTGAAAGCACCACCAGCAATGCAAGATCCAAAAGAAATAGCAGATTTCTCAATGTCATCCATGTCAACTCGACTAAACATCCAATGCACCAATTCAAGAAGCTCAAAGGGGGATATAAAACGAATCAAAACATGTAAAGCATAAAATGTTGGGAGGAAAGGCATAAAATCCTTAGTACCAATGCATTGATCAAATTTGTCCCTGACTTCATGAAATAGATTCCTTTGCAAGATGTTAAATGCTTTCACAAATTGTTTACCAGCACCTATTTCAACTTCTGCTGTAAATTGGCCGTCATTGCATAAAGTAAACAATTGGTCACAAGTTTTTGCCAATATATCCAAGGCATGACAATCTAATCTATGAATACTCTGCCTTGATAAGCTAATCAAAGCATTTTCATTGTCCGCGAGGCTACTCTTTGGTAAGTCTTCACTGCATCCCAAAGGACAAGATAACAATGTTAGCATTGCAGGATGACAGATAATGATTTCAGCCACTTCTTGAACATCTTGGCTTGACAGAAGTACCGAGTAGTTTTCAGAGGAATCAGAATCAGTATTCAACACCAACAGTTGAGATAACAGCTTCTCCACTAGAACTAAACAAATCTCCGACAGTTGTTGGAAGTTGACTAAATGTCCAACCCTATGAGATGCCCTTATCTGATAAAGCCAAAATAGCACATGACGCATATGGGAAATAAGGTGGCAATCAATTGAGCACTCAGATAGTTTAGCTACAAGCAAGTCTTGTATCTTTGAGAGGTCTGATGAAGAATGACCATCCATGCTCATAATGGCCGGGAATAAAACATGGAATGGTGCTTTCTCCAAATAGAAAGAAAAGGCAGCAGAAGCAGCTTCGTTTGTATCAAGATCTTGGCTACATATCATTCCTCGTGCATAAGAAACAGGGTCAAGAGATCCACAGGCATCATGTTTTCTACCTCTGCAATAAATACTGGATAGAGCCTTTTCCAGACCAGGAATAAATATATCAGGCCACAACTTAGACACACTGGCTAGAAGGGTTTGTTCCAGAAAAAATATTGATGATAAGAGAGAGACAGGAATGCCAAGAAGATATTTCCAAGCTGTCATAAATGATGGAAACTTTTCCAGTATTCCCTCGGGACTCGTAGAGATAATGGAGAAAGAAAAGGCTTTGGTTATTCCGGCTATGCCACCAGCATCCCTACTATTTTCAAATCTTTTCACTTCCTCAAGTGTTATTGCTAAGGAACTATCAGCAGTCATAGCCTTATTGTGAATAGAAAGAATGCCACAAGTTTTCTGATCAGATATACTCTGTGAAAAGAGCAGTAAATTCTTTAAAGGCCTCCACTCACAGATTTTATCTCTAGCATTGTCAGCAATAGAACAGTCACCAAGTCTCTCAACCAAGACTGAGCAAATCAAGGAAGAAAGCAATCTTGCATCAACCTATCAAAATTAAATTTCACATTAGATTGCATTCAAATAGCAATCAATTCCAAGCTAAGAAACAACAGACGTGTACCTGAGTTTGCAAGAGATATTTCAGTGTGCTGCATACATACGTTGATATCACTGACTTTTCAGGCACTGTAAATGTTCCAGACCCAGAATCAAGCAACCTTAGACACTTCTGCAGTACACATATGCTAAGAGGGCTGAAATGAGATGTCACATCTGAAAAAAAAAAGGAGGAAAAATTAGCATGAAGAAGTAGCCTGTAACACAGTTGAGGAACAGATACATAGCAACTACTTTCATTTAAAAAAAAGAAGAAGATATTTTCCTAAATTATTTTACAATACAAATACATATTAGGAAATATAACAAAATAGATATTGTATAAGTAAAAAAAAAAGGGAAGGTAAAGAAGTTATTGTAAATATAACAAACTGTTCTATCAACTTTTGTGCAAAAGATCCTGCCTCCAGTAACTAATTATTCCTGCATCTAATATATTTATAAATAAGGAATGAGACCTATGCAACCCGTTGAAAAAGAATACAGAAAAAAGAATAGATCCTACTGTAGTTGTTATACTACAATTATCTCCTACAATGACCACTAAAGCTTTTATGATTTAAAAACATTTCAGGCCCCATCTTAACTGAACATACCATTGAGAAGTTCACTTGGAAAGTACAGGAGCAAAGAACCCCCACACCAACCTCCCTCCCCAGAAGAAAACAAGACCAATGTAAGAATACTAAACAAATGAGATGAAATCATAATCACCTTTATTAGTTTCCAAAGGGCAGGTAAAACGCTTAACAATATCCCAGTATTTGAACAAACTATTCCCAGTAGTAGAAACTGCATCACATAAGAATGAGATGACAACACGACACAAGCTTTGTAATACTTCCACCTCCAGTACTTCAACAGAAGATTTTCTTCTACCAAAACCCGGTAAAAACAAGAACCATGATGCAATTTCATGCTGGTCTCTGTCAAAAGCACCAGTACTTAACATAGCTGCTTGTGCAAGATGATATGCTTGATCCCTTATGTCACTGATTTGTGAAAAAACTAGCAAGTTCATGAATGTCAAAAGATGTTTATACATCAGGGGTGGAGTCCTAATCGGAGTTCTACTCTTTGCAGACAATCCAACGTATTCTGTTAACAAAGACAAGAGAGAGCGCTGCAGATCTGTTTCTGATGCTAAAGGGCTGGTTAGAAGATTTATAAAAAACTCAAATGATCCCTCCAAGCCAGTGGGCATTATCCGCTGCAATAGAAGAATAAAAAGACCATTGTAAGAACAACTACATAGGAGCCTTCTTGGATTGAAAGTAGAAACCAAAATAGATCCTTTACTTCCATCTGCAAGTCAGCACATCACAGTTCTTTTGATTATGAAATACATACTTTCGGACTGTTAGCAACACAGACAAAATACACATCCATATATATATATGTGTGTGTGTGTATAAATACACATCCATATATATGTGTGTGTGTGTATGTGTGTGTGTGTGTGTGTGTGTGTGTATTCCCTTCCCTTGGATGTCGTGCCCAAAGAGAAGTAGACTAGAATAGAGCGCGAAGGCCATTACTTATATATATATATATATATATATATATATATATATATATATATATATATATATATATTAAATTCCAAAGGATGAGGCAAATGGTAGTAAGGATGCACCCTGTGTTACTAAATGTATCAGGGTACGTTTTCCCTCCGGTCATTAAGGCATGCTTTGGCAAGAAAGCATCAAGATGCTACTTAAAATGCAATAGATGTATTGGTGTTCCCAAAAGAATTATAGCATGATAGTGCTAGAAAATTGCACCCCACTTTAAATCAAATATGCTAAATCGGCATGTGTTAGAAAAAAGCAATAGAAAGTGAACCCTACATTGATTAAATAAAAATGCCAGACTTAAGTATCTAACCCTGTTTGTCATGCCCCATAAGGTCTCAATAGAAGATGCAAAGAGAATGAGAATTAGAAAGTTAAACTTACAAGGTAAGTTGTAAGTTTTGCGAGTATAAAATGACATAGAAAGTAAACTTACAAGATAAGTTTTGAGAGCATCAAGTAGCCTACAGTGGAAGTACATCTCGGCATCCTTTAATGTATTAATATGTGTGGATTGAAGATCCAAACCCCAAATTTCTGCCATAACATTTATAGCATCATTTTCATTATCCAATGCATCCGCAGTGGATGTACCTGCAACTCTTTCACTGTTCTCGGGTGAAGCAACATCGGGATCAAAATTTAACCCACCTACAACAATATCTGAGTCCTTGTTCCCCACATCTGTTTTCATTCTTTTCAAGCGTTTGGGGCTATGTTCAGGGAACTGCTCCAACTCAGCTGTCCTCTTTAAGCTTAACTGCTGACTTTTGGAGTGACTACTCAGAGAAGCAAGTAGAGTCAACATAACTTGATGATCAGGAAGCAAGTTTCGGACTTCATTTTGAAATTCTTGCTTGAAAGACTCCAATACGTATTCCTTCTCATTATCAGAATAACTTTGGTCTCTATGGTTTAAAACACCATGGAAGGAGTCCAGCAACTTCAGTGCTTCTAAAAGAAGCCTTAAAGATCCATGCTTCACTAGAAAATCAGAGTGAAGCAGCCCCTTATTGATTGCAGACCGGCTGAATGAACGAGGATACAAGCATTTCATGATACCCTGCACATCCACATTGTCAAACATGGCTGGATTATGAGACTGAGAGTCATTGATACCAAAAGCATGCCCGCTGCGCACTGAGGAAACCAAGTTTGCTGCAAGAGTAACAACAGAAAACCTGCAAATGCTTCAGTCTCCATACAAATAAAGAGGAAAACGGGACCATTGAAAAATCAAGTATTAAACAATATGATGCACTGGTATAAATAAATCTGACCAGTTAGGCGATGCATAATCTTCAAGATTGTAGGGGAACTCTTCCATATATGCTGCACCAATAGATGGTCTTCCACTAACAATAGCCAAAAGAAGATCCCTGTGGTAGCCAATCTCAGTTGCTTTAAGCTTCTTCATCAGATCCACGAGTCGCTTTGAATTACCCTTCAGACATTTCTTCAAATCTGACATCAAGCCATTACTAGGATCGGTACAAACCATAACCAAAACATTGTATGCCAATTCCGCAGAAGGCCCGCCATTCTCCCTTGCACAGACGTTAACTAATTGTTCCAAAGTAACACTCCCAAAGAGAACACTCCGAAGACTCGGGGAAACTGATGACTCTTCAACAAGAATCCTGTCCCTCAATGTAGACAAAATGTAGATAACAGTTTCATCATCATCATTCCCAATCCCACGAAGGACACCAGAGTACATTTCCTTCTGACGTATAACCGACCTCAGCAATCCCGGCGTCCCCACTTCCAGAAACGACATTGCGAATCCCACAAACGACTTCCTCAACGACAGCTTCATTCTTTTCTCACCCTGCTTCTTTTTAAACTCACCCATCTTAAAAAAACCCTGGAGTTTGAAATCGAAATTCTTTGCAACCTCAGAAGCCAACCCCGACCCACGCCTCACAATGGAAGCCAAAAGCAAAAGTGCCGCCTTTTGGCGTTTCACTTCTTTACTATTCAACTCCTTGTACACATCCTGCAACTGTTCTTCAATAATCGACCGGGCAAACTTATCCAATGCCCGACTAATACCCACCCTCTCCACATCATTCGGCATATACATCCCATCAGGATGACTCAAAACAACAGCAATTAGTTTAAATACACAAAACATTCCGGCTTTCCCTCGCCGGAGCTTCCAAGCACTGAGAAGCTCCGAGCACTTACCCGAATTCTTCACATAATAACGGAGCAAATCACCTCCATTATCACCTTTCAGCAACTTAATGAACTCTTTTGTAGCATGAGAACATAATTTAATTTCAACAGAGTTCAGATTATGCAGTAGTTCTTTAAGTTTTGCTTCGTGGGTTACTTTAATTGTAGGTTTAGGCATTTCTTCAAACACCATAGCTGCAGTCCAAAAGTAAACACAGCAAAGAAAATAACTTTACAATTTTTCTCAGCAACCAAACAGAAAGTTAAAAGCTTTGAGTGCATGGGGATGCGTACCTTGATTTTCGGAGGCTGAGCTTCCTTCTCCGATTGAAAGAACGGAGAGAGTCTGGTTTGATTTGTTGTGAGGTTTGGGGAATCAGGGTTTAAGAGAAATTAGGGTGTTGAGTCCAGCTAAGGCTCAGGCCCGGCCCATCGGCCCAATAGTCAACAATCTGTCACAGCTCGTAGGATTCACAACCCAACCAATATTCGTTTGCCACGTGTCACACCACATCAACGGGTCTATATAAACCCTCCCTACCACAGAAAGATCTTTCTCTCAGACCCAATCCGGGATTAAGGTTATTGGTTTTCCCAAACCGCGCCGCAGTCCTCCCTCCTCCTTCCTCCTTCCTCCTTGACGAGGACGCCTCTATCGCCTTAGCCAAACACCCGCCTTTCTTGACCATGATGCAGCAACCATCAGGAGGATTGGTACCACAACAGATTCCGTCGGATCCGCAGCAGCAGTACCAGCAGCAGCCGCCGCAGCAGTGGATGATGATGCCGCCACAGCAGCAGGGCCAAGCCCCTCCGGCGCAGGCTGGGTGGCCCCAGCAGGCGCCTCAGCAGTACGCGACCACACAGAATCCTGGCCCCGATGAGATCCGCTCCCTCTGGATCGGTGACTTGCTGCAGTGGATGGACGAGGCTTATATCCTCAGCTGCTTTGGTCCCACCGGAGAGGTATATACTCGCGCACGCATAGGATTATTTGGAGATTTATTTGTGTGTGTCTGTGTGTAGGTAAATCTAGGGTTTGAATTTATGTGAATTTCCTTTAGATTAATTTACGTCGATTGGTTTTTGATTGAAGTTGTTCTACTTCAAATTTGAAATTTAGGGTTTGGTTCTAGATGTGATATGTAAAATAAAAAACCCGATCTTTCTGTAAATTTTATTTTAGTAAAACACTACGATAAAAATATTAAACTATAGTTGATTTGGTCAAGATTTCAACCAATTGTTGCTCTAGGGTTTGAGATGCCTATTGATATTTGCTATTAAATTCTGGTACATGTGCTTTGTTTGCGGAACCCATTATGTTGTATTCATTTTTGTTTTTTGAGTTGTTTGTAGGCTGTAAACGCAAAGGTTATCCGCAACAAGTTAACGGGTCTGCCAGAAGGTTATGGTTTTATTGAGTTTAGGTCTCGTGCTGCGGCTGAACAGATCTTGCAGACATACAATGGCACTCTTATGCCTAACACGGAGCAGAATTTCAGACTGAATTGGGCTACCCTAGGTGCTGGCGAGAGACGACAGGATGATGGTCCAGATTTTACAGTTTTTGTCGGGGATTTGGCTGCTGATGTGACTGATTACATGCTTCAAGAAACATTTAGACAAAATTACCACTCTGTCAAGGGTGCGAAGGTTGTAACTGATAGGACCACAGGGCGATCTAAGGGATATGGTTTTGTTAGGTTTGCTGATGAAGGTGAGCAATTGCGAGCCATGACTGAGATGAACGGCCAATTTTGTTCTACTAGGCCCATGCGGATTGGGCCTGCAGCTACGAAGAAACCAACCAGTGGTGGACAGCAATATCAGAAAGGTATGTATTCTAGTTAGTATTGCATAGTGGCTTGTAATAGCCATACGAATATATCTGCAGCTGAATCTGCACGTCATTGCAGTTGATGCTTTTCTTAGATGTTTGTTCTGCTCTTGTACTTTATGAATATCTTGCACCTTATGTTAACTATGGTTTGGTAAGTAGTACTAGGGCTTTTAATTTCTTTTCTAGAGATGACGTTCTCACAAGTGTTCTAAATTTGCCGTCGTTTTGATTATTCAGTTGAAGATTGGCGGGACTTAGTCATTTCCTTCGAGTACTTTCCTTTGTAAACTTGGGCACATTTAATTATGTTAAAACATGCAAAAACTTATGTAAAACTCATGTTGTCTTAAAGCAGGACACCGAGAGGCTCTCATTTTGGAGGGCCTGGAACTGATTTCAGATGAAATGATTCCACATTATTGCGTGGCCTCATTTTAGGTCAGTTATTTTGTTTATGTCAGAAGCTTCTTACTTCTTTTCTCGTGGCATATAATGCTACTCAAGAATTACCTTTCCAGTCAGCTTTACATTTATTCCATTACCAGTCAGCTTTACATTTATTCCATTTACCAGTCAGCTTTACATTTATTCCATTTACCAGTCAGCTTTACATTTATTCCATTTACCAGTCGGTTTACTTTTATTCCATTTGCCAGTCAGGTTTACATTTACTCCGTCTCCGAAGTTTATATATCCTTCTTATAATACTTCGTTTGTGTTGAAGAACCAGTGTGTTTTTTCTTTGTGGATTGGTTCCACAATGTTCTCTATGTTTGATAGGATAGAATGTGTTCCCAAATTTCAGCCCTCATCTTAAGTCAGATTATAAATCTGCATGAAATGCTTAAACTAGTTGAAGCCAATGCACTAGTGCACATGTTTACTGAAAACACCATTAAATTTGGGAATGGTCAAATGGTGATTAGCTCTCCAGAAGAGACACTGCACTGATTGTTTCTTTTCACTAGGGAGGAGTTCATAATGACTGTTTTTGGAGTGCCAATAGCAGCTCGCTTTTAATTTTTTGTGACCTTATATGGTTGCATCTTATCATCTGCCTCTCTTCACTGTGTTTTGGGTCGAAGTGCCACTTTGTAATTTGTGGTGGAGTGTGCATCCCAATATTGTGTTAGGAATGATTTATTAAGTACTCTTTCATTTAGACTTCTATGGGATGGAATCTACTTGATCTGTCTAACTCTTTGAATAGATTTTGAGAAATCTGTTTAATTGCACGTTTAGATTTTTTGTTTCTTCATTTTTTTAGTATCGGCTTATGTAATTTATTATGTTTGATGTTCTAATTTCCTTTCTGCTTTGACCTCTTGATAATTATGATGCTCATTGTTTCTTGTTAAAAGAAATTTCTTTTTTGCTAGAAGATCAAATTGGTAGTGTTGGGCGGTGAATTTTAAGTAATATAGACAATGGACTGGTTAGTGTCAGTTGGCTGGTGCATCATGTTATATGCTAACCATAACAGTTAACTGGAATGCTTCATTCAACATTGCCAGTTTGAAGTAGGAGGATATAGACCTTTAGACAAATGAGCATATTATTATTGTATAGAAAATTTGCGTGGAAGTCATATTGCACATGGTTCTATTTGATATGTTAACTTGACAAATTGATTCATTTTTAGATTGAGAGTTTTAGAACCATAGTAGCATGGTGTAAACTGAACTATCAGTTCTTCAATGCGTACCAGGTTGATGAGGATTTCTTCTGTAGAAAACTTTATCTGTGCTGCTAATACAATCTCGCATAAATTAGTGCTTATGTGTTTGTTATTTGCAGCTTCGTATCCAAGTACTCAAGGAAATCCAGGCGAAGCTGATCCAAATAATACAACAGTGCGTGGTTTGTTCTAATGTTGGCGTTGTACATTTCTTGCTACATGATAGTAACTCCTGAAACTTTTGAGTGCAGATATTTGTTGGGGGTCTGGATCCTAGTGTGAATGATGACATGTTGAGGCAAGTTTTTAGCCAGTTTGGTGAGCTTGTTCATGTGAAGATACCAGTAGGCAAGCGTTGTGGTTTTGTTCAATTTGCTAACAGGTAACAGCTTAGCACCCCTGGTAGTCTAAATATAAGTTTACGTGGTGCTCTTGCTCTTTCTTTCCTTTTTATAAAATACTTATCATATGCGCGTTTGTTGTCTGCATGTACTCTGCTTCAGATCTTGTGCGGAGCAAGCATTGGGATCGTTGAATGGAACACAATTAGGAGGACAAAGTATACGGCTTTCATGGGGCCGCAGTCCTACAAGCAAACAGGTTTTTATTTGCGACTTTTTTTTTTTTAATACTTTTTACTGCTCTACATACTAAATATTAACCATGTCTGTTGGTTGATTGGATTGGTTCAGAACCAGCCAGATCAAGCACAGTGGAACGGCGCTGGTGGTGCTGGATTTTATGGATATCCACAAGGATACGATGCGTATTCATATGCACCTCCTCCTGCCCAAGACCCTGCCATGTATTATGGAGGCTATGCCGCTGGATATGGAAACTACCAGCAGCCCGGTGCATACCAACAGCAACAGCAGGTAATTATCATCACTTTTTTAAATGCAGTTTTGTTACGTGATATCGAATTAGGCTTGTTCATGATGTGAATTTGCTTCCACCGTTGCAGTGATTTGCAGCTGCCTGTCTCATATGCTTAAAGCTGGGGGGTATCATTGAGCTCTGGTGCATCTTAGGTTGCGGATTTAGCATTGGCCGTTGTATGATGTTGTTGAGTGCCAGTATCAACTTTTAATCTTTATTTTCTTGTTATCTTTTGTGTTCCTCCTTCCCACCCTCGATTGCCCCGAGTGAGAGACTCGGGAGACGATGCACTTTTATGTTTGTTATTTGCAAGTTTTATATATTGAGCAGCGGATATTCGTGTTTGTTTATGATCAGGCTTATTTGCTAGGTTATTTCCTTCACTATTTCCATACTTTCACACACCCGTAGTGCTGCTATCTCTATCAACACCGTTGCCACCTTCTACAGTAGGCCGGAAATAGCGTGTGATTAAATATATTTAGCTCATATACACTCGACCGTGAATTTTGAATGTGATACTTTGTAAATTGTTGCGTTATAAAGTTTGACTCGCACAATTATGAACTCGTATTAGTGTAGCAGCAGTTTTTTAAGTACAAAACTTAGGCTCACTCTTTTTTATATATAAATATCAAACTTCCTCGAACTAATATGGAAGCCCGGCCAAACCCCACCATGGCATCATCTCTATTGACGTCATTACCCGCCGCCATCACCACCATTTGTACCACCATCTCACCCCCCCTACCCATCCTTATTTCCACCGCCACCACCATGATCCTATCGTCGTCACCACCACCATCTCCGTCGTCATCATTCCCAACCACCATTTTCACCATCTCCCTTACATCAAACTAGACTAGTTTAATATAAGCGATGTCTATGCTCTTTGTTTTGATGTCTCTTGGAAGTGAGTTAAAGAACCCCATATATTTTTTAAAGTTGTATTGCTAAAGCATTATGGTTTTTAAATAATATTAGTATATGCCCACACACACTTGTGTGAAATTTTTTAGGAAAATTAATTTAAAATGTTTGAAAACTTTAAATTTTAACGATAAGTACAAAATAAATGATAAAGTTAATAGTACCATGATTGACTTTTTAATGTAAAAATGTGATTTTTCATTAAAATGAACAGTATGATAAATTTTTTGTTAAAATTTCCATTTTTTTTATGCCCACACACAAAGATAATTAAAGGAGAGAGAGGAAGAGAGTGACAGAACCTAGGAGTGGGGAGAGAGGAAGAGAGGTTCGTTTTTTTTTTTTTAAATTAGAGATGATAAAATTACCTATTGGTAAGGCTTAATAAAGCAAAATTTTGTTTTGTGAAATTACATTTGTCTTTAATTTTGTTGTTGTGATAGAATCATAGAAGCCAAAAATGCATTTTCATCTTTTTTTAGTTGACAAAGAGGGTATCATTTGATATCAAAAGAAAAAGAAAAAATGATTTTATTAATATATAATTTATACTGAAGATTAAGAGAAACACCAAAAAGAATTAAAATAGAAAACAAAATTTGAAAAGAGAAAAAAAGAATAAACTGTAGCAATGGTCCTTTAACTTTAATTCAATTGGAGAAATGATCTCTCAACTGAAAATTTATTACCATTTGTCCCTCAACTCTTCAAAACATGCAGTTATGGTCCCTCAACTAAAAATTCATTATCATTGGTTTCTCAACTTTAATCCAATTGGAGAAACCCTTAACTTCAGTCCAATTAGAGCAATGATCCCTCAACTCTAACCCAATTGTAGCAATGGTCATTCCAACAGAACTCATTTTGACGAAGTTGACAAAAAGGACCATAACTACTTGTTTTGATGAGTCGAGGGATCTCAATTGTAGTAATGGTCATTCCAACATAACTCATTTTGACAAAATTCTGACAAAGTTGACAAAAAGGATCATAGTTACACATTTTGATGAGTTAAGAGACCAATGATAATAAATTTTTAGTTGAAAGATCATTACTCTAATTTGATTAAAGTTAAAGAAGTATTGCTACAATTTATTAAAAAAAAACTTGGGAGCAAAGATAGTAAGGAAAAAAAAAAGAAACGAAAAAGAGGGGAATTTCTTAAATATTTGGTATCATTACAAAACAGAGACGCATAGCGCACAAGAAAGCGATTTTCCTATTTCGAATTCTCTGGCGGCAGCTTCATCAGATCTCTTCCCCTTCCCCTCTTTATCGAACCTCCAAATCTGACTGCAACCAGACACGGATAAGGCCAAAACTTCCAGTCACAGAAATTGGGTTGGATCAGAAAATAACAGAGAAAATAGAAAAATGGGTTGCAGAAACAGAGACTTCACAGACGATGAGACGGTTTCTTCTTCCTCTTCTTCTTCGCTGAGCGAGGCCTTGCTCTTTGCCACCATGTGCATCATTGGCCTACCAGTTGATGTCCATGTCAAGGACGGTTCTGTGTATTCTGGAATCTTCTACACTGCCTCTGTGGAGACTGAGTACGGTGCGTTTCTATTCTATTGAGCTCTTGTTTTCCTTTCATTACGTTATTGAAAATGGTGAATTTATGAGAACTGTTTCTGGATTTTCAATATTATGCGAAACGGTATCTGGGTTTTTGGTATTGTGAGGAATTGTACCTGGGTTTTCGTTTTCTTGAGTGGTTATTGTGATCCTATTGGGTTTGGGATGGATAGGATTATTTGATCTGGGTTTTTGTTATTTTATTGGTTTTATAGCGGCTTTTGTTCATGATTGCTTCTGATTTTCATTGAGCAAGGGTGAATTATAGAGAATGTACAGGAGGACATAAAAAAAATGGAACTTTGGCAGTGAGATTTAGTTGTTATATTGGATCCAGAATGACTGGATCTTTTTGTCTAACCGCTGAGTGTGTGCCGTGCGTGGTCTTTAATTAGATTATCCAGCAGTTTAATTCTGAACACAACACACGGTTGGTGTGTTATAAACTTACAATGATCCTTCTTTCTCACACACAAGCACTCAAGGAACATGATTCTATTTATTGAGTCAGTTTTTGTCTTGTTTAGGTATTGTTTTGAAGAAAGCAAGGATGACTAAAAAGGGGAAGAGTGATGCTAATGTAGGAAATGGGGCACTGATCGATACTCTTGTAATTTGCTCCAGTGATCTTGTCCAAGTTGTTGCTATGGTATGTAATTCATGTTATTCCTATTTCTTTCTTTTTTTTTTCTTTTTTCAGAATCAACTCAAGCAATCTGCCTTAGTTAAATGTGGCTCTTTGTACATCGTTCAGGGAGTTTTGCTTCCAGCTGATGGTGTTACTGGAAATATAGCTAGTGATGAAACTGAAGCTGTTATGGATATTGTTTCTTCTGATGCGTACTTAAAGAATGATGTAAAGAAGTCAATTGATTCCGCCACAAATAAGAAGAAAATGGACAGTTTTAGGTATTTTCTAAGTGTTCAACTTGTATGCACAGTTATCTGCACTAAGCTGTGACACTAAGTTTTGGGGATCAAGAAGTTTTTTGTTAGTTCATTTCAACTGAAAATATTAAGAGTTGTTCAGCATAGACTGATTATACTGGCAAGTAGCTTGTGCTATTGCTTGTTTTACGTGCTGGAGGGGCTATCGTTATATAAATATGTACCTCAGTTATTATTTTAAATTCAATTTTGTGTAAAGTTATGTATTCATACTTCACCTATGTAAGCAGGGGCCCAATACAAAATGGAAATGGCCTTGCTCATGGTGTTACCCCAAAGAGAGCTGTAAAGGAGTATGAAGGGAGGAAATTTCCACTGAAACATGCTGTCAATGCCCTGGAAGTTAAAAATGGAAAAATTGATGGGATAAACTTATCAGAGGTAAATATGTTCTGTATGCATAGTTATATCTGTATACTTAATAAGCTTTGTTTATTCCTTAATCATATATTACTATACCATATCTTTTATGAAATCTGCGAGATTGTTTTTCATTTTATAGAAAATAAGGAAAATTACTATAATCTATTAAAAAGAACAAGCACTTTGAAAGGAAAAACTAAAATGGAAATTGGACATGAAATAAAATCAAGAACACCAAAAAATGCAACAACGTTGCGTAAATGAATTGAGTTTATCTGTGGCAGTTGACAAGTCATAAAAATGAAAGCAGAATGCCTATTCACCATTTCAGTGAGCCTTCCTGCAAAAGCCACTATCTTGTAAACATCAAGGGTGTTTAAAAGAAAAACTACATGGTAGAGTTTGAAAATTGGTTGGCATAAAATTAAGTGATCTACTTTCAGCTTCCCTCATAAAATTTTTAGCAACACCTTAAGACTATCACTGCACCAGATTCTTTGTTTTTAGAAAATGTTTTGAAGAAGCAGTCAATGTAATAAAGAGTTTGTGGATATAATCAATTTCTGCATAAAAGTTAAAAATGGTGAGCAATCTGGTGATGTTATATTTTATTAGTTTCTCTCAAAAGCTATTAAGATGTCGACCAATTTTTATTTTAATATTTTAGCTCTCCCCATCATATTTGAATTTTTCTTCACCACTAGAGAATCCTAAGTTCTTAACACACTGGTAGAATACAACACAGATTGTAAGGTTACGATTGCAAGGATTTGAACCCTGATCACGTCTTCTTAACACTTTTTTCTGTTGGGGGCCCATGTCGTTTGCAATTATAATGTTCCTAACTTCACTCAGTTTCTCAATACAACTTAAAGATATTCTTAATGTTGGAAGCTGCTCATAAAGTTTTACAAACAATAATCCATGTACTCTTTGAGCTACTCCGTGGATCTGAAGGACCATAATTTTGGAGCCAAATTCACCTTAAGTTGCATGCGGTGCCTGCTCTCTGCGCACTGTGTAGGTGATTTAAAATTCCACAGTGATGAGCAGTGTGCTGATTAGACCAACCAAATCATACCAACGACTCTACACAATGAACACTTTTGGTTGCTTTACCATTATTTTCAAACATTTTAATTGTTAGGATGGACCAACTAATATTTTTCTATTCTAACATGAGTTAAAATTTATCATAGTTAAAAAGAATATCTAAGTACATGAATTGACATGGCATTAGGATATCTTATATAGGTGCATGATGCTGAGTATGTGTTTTTTATGGACAAAGCATTTTCAGGTTTTTATTACAATTTTTTTTTCCAATGTAGATTAAAGAAGCCCCTGGCGCTCCAGTTAATGGGAGGTATGGATTCTATTCTTATTTCTGTTAATATTATTTCATACTAGGGGAGTGACCCTTTGGGTGCTAACCCTCTCTGCCTTGACACTGGTATCAGGAGTGCTCACGTGCGATAAAACTCTACCAGCTGTTATGGCATGGAATTTAGCTATACATATCCCATTTGGATAATCTCCTAAATGTGTGACACAGAAACATGGTGGCCAGGATGTTTGCTATCTGTGTCCAACACTGTCATATTATCGTACAATAATTACTTTTATATACTGTCTGCGATTATATCCTTCTAACCATCAGGCTCCGGTCAATTTTTTGGCAGACAGGTTGAAGATGATGGGTCCTCAGGGAAACAGGATGATTTCAAACAGAAACTAGAGTTTAATAGGGAAGAAAGTGTATGTAAAGATAACCTCTGCCAAGATTCTCACATTGTAATCATGTTATATGATAATAGTGCAAATTCTTTATGCAGGCTGATAAAGTTCACGATACAAAGATCCCATCCAAGTTATTGCTTCACGGAGTATCTCATGATCCTGCTACTATTGTTGTTAATACAGAAAATCAATGTTGTGAAAGGACAACTTCAGCTGACATTTCATCTAGTGTTGTTTCTTCAAGTGTCTCCTCAACTTCGTTGAATCCAGCCGTGGATGTTTCATATCGTCGTCTGGTGACAACATCAACTGAAATGGTCCCTCCTCAGGGTTCAGAATTTACTAGAAGTACCAAGGTAAAACTACTACTGGATGAACCATGTCCAATTCATCTTGAATTATCAATTGATTTCATATTGGTTCAGTATATATATTTTGGGACGAAATTGTTTCATATTCTTATCTTAGAATGGTTGATCATCTGTCTATGCTTCTAATTTATGCACCACACGTTGGGCCACTAAGAACCTTGTGTTAATTCTGTTGGTAGTTGTGTTATCATAGATTATGGTTTTTGTGGCCTAATACTATGGAAACCTTAATGCCGGGTGATCCCAAATCTGACTACTCTAGTTAATATATGGGGTGACGTAAATAACTGTTCAGAAATTCATGATGTGTATGCTATTTACATAACCAATTTGATAACATTAATATTATTTGGCATTCTAAGTTGGTAACATTAATATTATTTGGCATTCCTTTTTAGGAATTTAAGCTCAACCCAGGAGCAAAAACATTCTCACCATCGTTTACGAAGGCCACAACATCAACCCCTCCCCCAGTGCCAACAGTGGGAAGCATGGGTTATGTACCAAACAACTTCCCCATGGTACCTATTGCTGCTGCTCAGCCAGGAGTTGGATCAAATCCTTTCATATCTCGTACCTCTCTACCTGCTAAGGTGGTCCCCATCAATAATTTCACAAATGGAAATGGTGGCAGTGGCTCTCAATTTTCACAACCTGTATGTATATCATAGTCATTATCGAATTCATATGGTTATTATATGATACTAATATAAGCTTTCCTTGTAAGTAGTCGCAATTTGCAAAGTTACCATGTGTTCATATGTGTATACATATATAGAGGCTCAGCTTCACTCACTTGAAGCTCGCTGCCAATATAAGGGTGTGTGTTCTCCAGTTAACTCACTAGTGGAAATAAAATTCCACTCACCAATTGTTTGATCAGTTGATATTTATTTTGAAAAGAAGAGTACACAATATTGTTTTGAATATCAACAGTTGTTTGATCCAATGGTTGGTGAGCATGAATTTGATGCTTGGCGAGTAGGAGATTGATGAGTTTATGCATAGATATATGTATGCGTTATGTTAAAATAACAAAGGTTTGAAGCACAGTACATGTCTTATTAAAAATAAATATTGTATAGAATACATAATATATGACAGAGGTGTTGTGGCACTAGTTAGGATTAATCTTAGGTTGTTTCTTTTTCTGAATATAGATTGTTGGACATGTGGGGAGCAGATCACAGACGCTTAGGTACGCTGGTCAGTATCCTGTTCAGGCCGCACCTCCCTATGTTCATCCCAATTCTCAAGCTGTAAGTAATTGAAGGATACTAATACCATCTGTATGTCAACTTCTTTTGAGTGGTTACATTTATTAATCCCTTTTGCTGATTCACTAACCCTCAGGTTATGGTTGGACGATTCGGGCAGCTTGTATATGTGCATCCAGTTTCTCAAGTAAGATACGATGGCATACGAAAACTCCTATGATTGAAAGCTGTCTTATGATATGATTTCTTTAGTTAATCAAGTTCGAAGTGGTAACTCCATGCTTTTTTGGACTGGTATTGAGTTGTATTTGACTAAGACATACCTGTTGGTTGTTGGTACATTCGACTGGCATGAGTCCCAACATTCTTTGAAATGAAATAACAATGATAGTGAAAGACAACAAAATATGACTAGTAACAATTAATGATGGTTTTTGGATCTTTTATTTACAATTGTTTAATCTGCCTTCCTTTTTTATTGAAGGATTTGGTTCAGGGTGCAACGGCTATCTCACCGCTGTCTGCTCGTCCTATGTTGACTCCACATCAGGTCCAGTTTCCCAAGCACCAAGGTATGAGCTAGTTATTACGTTCACAATGTATCTTCATTGAACAAGGAAGGAAACAAAAATTTGATGAAGTAAAGAATCATTATGATGACCATTTCGACTAAATTATTTTGTGGGATGCTTCCTGTTGATTGTTTTCCTTATGCTCCAAACGTAATGAAAAATAAATCCAAGCATCTAAATTCATAGAAAAGGAAAACTCTGAGTAATAAAATTATAGTTTTTTGTTTTGCGAATTCTTTAACTGTCATGATCATGGATTCGTTTCTCGATTTCAATGCAGGAACTGCACCAAGCCAAGCTTTTCAGCTATGTGTTCCTCCACCGTACATGGCTACAGGACAGCAGCCTTTCCCCAATGCCAAGTCACATCCCATTTTTGCGACCTCCCTTCCCTTCTAATCGTCTCTTTGAAGTCCCAGGATCTAATGATCTCGTTCGCCACCAACCCCAGATTTTGGTGAAAATGTTTTCTTTCAGTAATTACCTCCGCCGGGGTTTCTTTTTACCATATTTATAATAATATAGATTTTGAAAATTTTGGCCTTAAATTCTTTCAACCTGTATTCATTCATTGTGTTATTTTCTACACCTTAAAAGTTGAGAGCTTTTACACAAGGGTTTGCTAAAGGGAGTGATGCTTACATTGTTTTTTTGAAATGTAGTGAACTTTTCTTGTTCGAAAAGGGACGGGGTTTCGTGGTTTTTGCTTCCGGTTGAATAATTTTGGACAAGAGTGACATGTAAACTATTCGAACAACGAATGTATGTATTTGTTCGTTTGATTTTGAAATTTCACATTCCTCTGGTGATTCTTGCTTTTATTCTTCGTCTTACAGGGTTTTTTTTTATTAGCATCCGCCTAAAAATTAATTATCGAATCCCTTATATGCACTTAAATATAAAATAACTGTCTTAAGCCCCAAAAATTAATATTGATCACTACAATCAGCAGCAGCAGCAGCAGCAGCAGACTAATATTAATGCAACTAGTACTAGTACTAGTATTGCTGTGACTGATGTGGATCAGCCACAGTACTCCTATCATGAGCCAGCACAGTACCATGAGGTTATTAATCAATATGATGTTCCACTGCAGCAGGAGCAGACAACTACTACTATCGATCATGCGAACGTGATATGCCAGACGATCAGCAGCAGCAACGCTACTTTGTTACACAAGACCGACACTACTACAAAAGAGTGTTATAGTGTCGGTGGGTGGTGTCGCTTTAATCTAATATAGTGGCGGATAAGGCAGTTGCGACACTAACTGAACATGACGTCGGATTTACTGTCGCTTATAAACATCATAAAATGTTTATGTCGCTTTTAAACCGACGTAAACATACATTTTAATAATTTTTAAATACTAGTGTCGCTTTTAAGCAACATAAAGTATTTTTTAAATGCTAGTGTCGCTTTTAAGCGACATAAATTTTATATATATATATATATATATATATATATATATATTAAATTAAATTGTATATCCTTAAAAAATATAATATATATATATATATATATTAAATTTTAAAAAATTGGTGATCATTGGATTGGCTGAAATATACATACGATTCAATTTCTTAAGTGTTATACATACAAAATAAATAAATTTAAATCTACTTAATAAATATATATATATATATATACACACACACACCATTGAACTTGATTGAATACGAATTCTATGAAACTAATTTCGACAGTTATAAACGAAAAATCACGATTTAACAGTTATTTTAACTCCAATTTTGATAATTTTTTACAGCTACACTCCTTGACCCTATATCAATACAATGAATGAATTTGATCTTCAATTTAAAATATTTACACTAGTGGATACCACAAATCTTATGTTATACTTAATTAAAGTATAAATAAACTCTTAAGTGTTAGTGAATCTATCGTTTTGATGAGATACGCATCCTACAAAACTAATTTCAACGATCCAACCGTCAAACTTGTTTGTATATGCTTCGAGATCGCATACGCCAAAAATCGCAAAAAAAAAAAATTCAGAGATCAAGTAACGGGACAAAACTTTTCGATGGTTATAAACGAAAAATCACGATTTAACGGTTATTTTAACTCTGATTTTGATGATTTTTTACAGCTACACTCCTTGACTTTATATGAATACAATGAATGAACGCGATCTTCAATTTAAAATATTTACACTAGTAGATACCACAAAATCTTATGTTATACTTAATGAAAGTATGAATAAACTCTTAAGTGTTAGTGAATCTATCATTTTGATGGGATAAGCATCCTACAAAACTAATTTCAATGATCCAACCGTCAAAGTTGTTTGGATATGCTTCGAGATCACATACGCCAAAAATCGCAAAAAACAAACATTCAGAGATCAAGTAACGGGACAAAACTTTTCGACGGTTATAAACGAAAAATCACGATTTAACGGTTATTTTAACGCAGATTTTGATGATTTTTTACTACACTTCTTGACCTTATATGAATACAATGAATCAACTCGATCTTTAATTTAAAATATTTACACTAGTGGATACCACAAAATCTTATGTTATACTTAATGAAAGTATAAATAAACTTTAAGTGTTAGTGAATCTATCATTTTGATGACATACGCATCCTACGAAACTAATTTCAATGATCCAACCATCAAACTTGTTTGTATATGCTTCGAGATCGCATACGCTAAAAATTGCAAAAAATAAACATTCAGAGATCAAGTAACGGGACAAAACTTTTCAACGGTTATAAACGAAAAATCATGATTTAACGGTTATTTAAACTCTGATTTTGATGATTTTTTATAGCTACACTCCTTGACCTTATATGAATACAATGAATGAACTCGATCTTCAATTTAAAATATTTACACTAGTGGAAACCACAAAATCTTATGTTATACTTAATGAAAGTATGAATAAACTCTTAAGTGTTAGTGAATCTATCATTTTGATGGGATAAGCATCATACGAAACTAATTTCAATGATCCAACCATCAAACTTGTTTGGATATGCTTCGAGATTGCATACGCCAAAAATCGCAAAAAACAAACATTCAGATATCAAGTAACGGGACAAACCTTTTCGACGGTTATAAATGAAAAACCACGATTTAACGGTTATTTTAACTCCGATTTTGATGATTTTTTACAAATACACTCCTTGACCTTATATAAATACAATGAATGAACTTGATCTTCAATTTAGAATATTTACACTAGTGGATACCACAAAATCTTATGTTATACTTAATGAAAGTATGAATAAACTCTGAAGTGTTAGTGAATCTATCATTTTGATGGGATAAGCATTATACGAAACTAATTTCAACGATCCAACCATCAAACTTGTTTGGATATGCTTTGAGATCGCATATGCCAAAAATCGCAAAAAACAAACATTCCAAGATCAAGTAACGAGACAAAACTTTTCGACGGTTATAAACGAAAAATCACAATTTAACAATTATTTTAACTCTGATTTTGATGATTTTTTACAACTACACTCCTTGACCTTATATGAATACAATGAATGAACTCGATCTTCAATTTAGAATATTTACACTAGTGGATACCACAAAATCTTATGTTATACTTAATGAAAGTATAAATAAACTCTAAGTGTTAGTGAATCTATCATTTTGATGAGATACGCATCCTACGAAACTAATTTCAACTATCGAAATGCCAAAACTTATTTGTAATATATTAGTAGTGTATGAATTTTTTTTTATTAGGCTCTTATTTTCGAGTGTAGATGTAGTACTTAAACGACAAATGTGTTTTAACAATCACATTATTTATTTATTGTTTTGCATTTTAATTATAACATGTTTATAGTTATTCTGTCAATTTTTATTTTCATACTTATTACAGATGATTGAATTCTTGATAATGAATTTTTTTAACTATAACATGTTTATAGTTATTATGCCATACCTAACTTGGATGATCCAATTCTTGATAATGAAAATTTCCATACAAGGGTTGGCGTGGAAGAGACTCTTTTTCTTGAATCACTACCGTTGCCTACCGAGTTCGTTAATCATGACAATGCCGACAACGAGCTAACAGATGATGATAGGGAATAAATATATTAATTATTTTATGTATTAATTAGACGATGTTTCAATTCGTGTGTGATGATATCTTATCATAAAATTATATTTCTATTTTTTTTATTAAGTATTATATATAAGTTATATTTTATTTATTAAAATATTATATAAGATAAAATAACTGATTATATTTTAACTTTGGGTTAAATTTGGGCGGGACTTTTCCCGATTTTTTTTGCACGGGAAAATGGGTGGGAAGAGCTCTTGCAGACTGTGTCAAAGTTGGCGTCGGTTTTAACCGACGCAAACTCTCATTATTTCGACACAAAGATACCTTATTTCGATGCTACACAAATCTAATCAAGCTAACGTCGGTTTTATCCGACGCAACCCTGTCAGTCAAAATATGTCAGACCTTTCAGTCAAAAGTGTGTCAGGCTGCGTGTATCTAGGTCGTGTCAGACCTAGTGTCGGTTTGAACTGACGCAAAGTCATCATATTTCGATGCAAGTTATTTTTTTATCAGTTTGTCAGACATAACGTTGGTTTTGGTGTTCATTTTTCAACACAACTTGAAGCTATTGTCGGTTTTAACCGACGCTAAATTTTTATCCATATTTAAACTTCGTCTTTCCCAGTACTTCTGCGCTTCCATGTCTCTCATATATTTCTCCACTGGTTTACTCCCTCTCCTTCTCCCATTTCAGCCTTACTTTTTCCTTCATTTCAGCCATACCCCTTCTCCTTCCACTAACTTTTGCTATGGATATTTCTAGTGAAGATCAATGTTCTGAGGAACTTTATTTAGAAGAGGAGGTGTTCGAAGCTGGTTCTTTTTTGACTTATTATTAATTTTAGTTTTTGTTTTGTGTTTAAACTAATATTATGCTTAAATTGAAATTTTACATTTGTTTCCTATTTTTAGTTGTTTTTTTTTTTGTATTAATAAGGTATATCTCAGCAGAGGTGCGCATCCACCCTTCTCCTGAAGTGAATCCTACAGAGTGGGCTGAGTTGGTGGAATACTGGGACGGAGAAAAAGCAAAGGTAATCGTTACATGTTTATTTCGTTATGACTTTAAATTTGTCTAATAAATTTATGTTTTTGTTCAAGTGGTTGCTGAAAAAAGTAAGATTAATCGGCAATTTAAAACAATGAACCATACTACCGGCACAAGATCTTTTACAAGAGTGTGGCAAGAATTTGAATGTATTGTCCATTTTGAAGAATTGTATCTAATTTTAAATAAATGCGGTGGATGAGTTTTTGTAAATTATATGGAATGTTAGATGTAAAACATTTGTATATTATGGCACTATTTTTCTTTTGAATTATTTTTATTATTGT
Organism: Crataegus laevigata; assembly: GCA_963580275.1. Taxonomy (NCBI): domain Eukaryota; kingdom Viridiplantae; phylum Streptophyta; class Magnoliopsida; order Rosales; family Rosaceae; genus Crataegus; species Crataegus laevigata. The sequence continues at coordinate 9,857,794 of OY756946.1, forward strand.
TTGTTTTGGCCTATAATTGAAATTTATTATTTCGATTATATAATTTTTTTTGAGTTATAATTATTTGAGAATGAATACAGAAACATATTTCGAGTTTTTTTTAATTATTATTATCAAAGGTGGTGTCGCTTTAAACCGTCACTAGTTTGCATATTTTATTTATTTAATTGTTATCTAGCGTCGCTTTAAACCGTCACTAGTTTGCATATTTTATTTATTTAATTGTTACCTAACGTCGCTTTAAACCGACGTTAACATCAGCGTCACTTTAAACCGACGATGCTTACTGGCGGATTAAGGGAACAAACCGACACTGAAGCCTTTTTGTGATGGTGGCAATGGTATCGCTATTCCAATCCAACATTGCAGTGTTTTACGTCGGATTTTTGCCAAATTTTCGACAGAAATCGGGTTTCTTGTCGGTTTTTGATCCGCTGGTGATAGCCTATATTGTAGTAGTGCGAACTGTGGCTTCTTCATCACTAGCTAAGCCAGATGATCAACAGCAGCAAATGCACTTGCCACAATACTACCATGAGACACATGAACCAATGACACCAATGACGGCTATGGCGAGGCCATATGATTTCATTGCAGAAGCAGCATGTCTTTCCCAACCAAATTCCATTGCAGACCCAACTATGGCATCTTCACTAGGCATGGCTAGACAAGAAGACTACCTTCAGCACAATGGTTTTGTGAATAATGCTTCAACGGACATGCCACAATATTACAACTCCAGTACACAAGACCCAAATAGTGGTACTGATTCAGGCACACTACTTTGTCACACAAGACCACCAGCCAGACTACTTTGTAGCCAATCCCACCGCGGCTTCTTCACCAGCTAGTCCATCCAATCTTGATCGGAATCATCAAATCAACGATAAGAATCAAAATCCACTTCTTAACTTTGACTACACCCAATTTTATGATTGTGATGGTGATGACATCATGACAGACTTGGAAGACCTTTGGAACAATATGGATCAACCTGCTGCAGTTCTTTAATTCTGTTGTTGTAATTTGTAGAATTACATTTGAACAGTATCATTGATCATATTGTTTACACTACGATTCCTGATGTCTTACTTCATATACAACACTTAATTTGTACGCAATCCATAGCTCTCTTTGATGTTTTTTTTTTCCCCATTTTTTATATATGCATGCATGCAATCTTGTTTTTTTTTTTTTTTGAAGAGAAACAGTAGCATTTTATTTAAAAGAAAGTAGATCAAACTACATCCACGAGGGCCTCCACAATAACATCCGGAGGCTCCTCAAACCAACCAAACTCAGTGGAAAAAGAAACAGCCAACTTGGCCATACAACTTGTCAATCCTGTTTCAATTTTTTTTTCCATTTTTTAGATGTGTATAATATAAACCTGGGAACCATAATCTGAGGGTTGGTTTATTGGTCAGATTTAGGTTAGGCTCATGGATCAAAGGGGCAACAATTTTTGAAGGTGAATTTTGTATGTCTGAGTTGGATTGCCAGGTAGGATAGTGAAATCGGAGTGGCAACGGTTGTTGACCTAGACACAGTTGAGGAAACTTTTTGGATCTCTTCTATTTTTGAACATTGAGAAGTATCACTAGTCAAAGAGTTAACCGGTATACCCAAAAAAGTTTCGAAAAATGGTAAAGAAGTTGGACAATCAAGTTCAATTGCATTATATACCATGTTGATTGGCCAAAAAAATGGTAAACATGTTGGACACTGTAGCATATCTACTTGGTCCTGGCAATGGAAATTGTAAACCAGTTGAAAATACGAGTTCCACATATTAACGAATCTAATTCTTTGATTCATAATTGCTCACTTATGTACAGTACCACCATATATGCACATGATCAGTTGGTCTAACGGCATTCGATCTTTACCTAAATAGAGGTGTCAATTTTGACTCACACAGATGCAAAGAAAAGTGAGTCAATACGAAATTATAGCTCATTGTGGATTGTTATGTGGATCAACAAATGATTGTATATAAAATATCGCATATACATCGTTTTAACAAAGGACGAGAAAAAAAAAATTAAAAAAAAAAAAAAAAAACTGAATACCACCCACCAAGTAGATAACCTTTTCCATAGTATGTAAATTGTAAGACCGGACAAAGGATAATATAAACTTGACCAACTTCCATGATAAATGCTCTGAATTCCTTCAGTTTGAAAGAGAGGAACAACAGTATAATATATTCAGAAATCCCAGGTTTACTAGTCCCCTTTTTTTAGTTCTTTAGCTTTCAACCATGTCCTGGATTATTGGTCCTGCCGGCTTGGTCTGGACTTTTACCTTGTGTTTTCCAAGCCGGAATTTTCAGTAGTCTCCAGAGTATGAGACGCTTCTAAGTTTTTTAACCGTTAAATCTTTGTTTAAGAACGCAAAAACCAAGATCTAACAGTTAAAAAACCCGGGAGTATCTCAAACGGAACACCACAAAACAAATTATCACTCTTAAATAAACTATAAAAGGGTGAAAACAAATCTTTCACAGCTCCTAATTTAAGAAAACAACCCTTCTATGTACTTATTATCCAACATCCTTTGTGTAAAAACACAATCTTTCCACACACAGGTCTGATTACCACAACATGCAATGGTGTCCAGCACCAAAGCATGTACACAATATCCATACAAGGTGGCAATCATAAAAGCAAACACTTCATGCCTCGGAAGGTTTTTTTGAATGATCGGATTCTTCATCTGCGAGCACAGTTTGGGTTGGTTCATCCGACTTCACTCTCGAATCTGTGGTCGACTCACTTTCCCTCGTGCTTTCCTGTAAAACCTTGTTGATTTTCCATCCAAAAGAAAGAAAAAAAGAAACTTGTTGAGATGTTCAGAATCAGTGTACATGTCCGGACAATAAGTCTACTATTCCATAAGGAAATGTGTAATAGACGAGTCCTTTTACCTGCAACAGCTCAGACATTTTTCCATTTATATCGTCCTCCGGCAGTTTTGAATGTGGCATAGAGTGGTCTTTAGGCTGTATGGCTTGCAGAGGCTCAATTGCTAGAGGGTGATCCATATCTTCCTCCAGCTCACTGCCAGTTGACTTGCTACCCTCAATGTTTATCTCAGGTGAATGAGAGGGGGCACGTGCAGGGTCTTGTGAGGGTGTATCAATCCTCTTAACTACCTCGGTAACCAATTTTTCAAAAGGTATATATGGGAGTCTCGTTGATTTGGCTTCTGCCTTCAGCATCTCTGTCGATGGTTGATTACAAGTACCATTCTCATTTTGTCCACCTTCGAAGATCAACGATTGATTTCCAACTGTTGGAATCTGGTTGGTAGATATCGACCCATTTGATGGAGGAACTGAAGGAACCTGCTTAACTTTTGAAGTTGCCAGATCTGAAGATTGGTTTGCAACTTCATTGGTGAGTGGCACCCCATTGGTGCGTATGGACCCATTAGTCGGAGGAGCACCTGGTGCAACAGAATTTGATAATCCAGTGACTGGTACACCTTCAGATAAATTTCGAGGTTGCAGTATAACAGGCAACAAGTTGCCTCTGGACAGTAGTGGGTTAGCAGTTTGGGGTGACACTGGAACCATATGTTTGCGTTTTGATGCTACATGATTAACAGATCGAATGGCATCTCTAGAACGAGGGCTCGAACCATGGAAATGAGAGATCTCAGCAGGATTTCGAATCACATTTCGCCTTATCATTTGAACATCTGGGGCCACATCATTCTCTTCTGAAACAGGAACGTAACGTCCAGGCTTGAAGATAACACCCCTCAAAGTGGTGGGAGAGTTGCCAACCCTAACACTAAGTAGATATCCTCCATCAAATGTTGCGTCAATGACACCAGAAACTACAGTTCCGACCATGACATCAGCTGCACCATTAGTGGGAGCTCGATGATGGGGCTGGTATCCACTCCTCCCTAAAAATCCAGGAGGAGCAGAAGGAACACCATTACCAGCAGTTCCCACTGTGTTCAGATTTGGAGTGTTTGTCACATGAGCATTCTCTTCCAGATCTAGTTTGGGATATTTCCGTGGACGGCCGCGTTTTCGCTTCATGGGGATACTTGACGAGCCATCAGGAGTGTTCCCTTGATCCGATTGGCTCATCTTGAGGCACTTTTACCAAACTCTCGTCCTCTTCCCCAAAATTTTCCCACCCTACAGCAAGACGAAGGCTTTAAAATGAATTTAAATGAGAAAATTGATACGGAACATGATATTTAAATTACAAGTCAATGATATATTGGATTCAAACTGAAATCATATTCAAATGCACCAAGACTTCCAGAATACTCAAAAGTATTAAGCTGGATACTTAACTTTAGGAAGTAATTAAGCTAACCTCCACAAACTACAAGCCATAATAGCTTAAAATTTCACCATATCAAGCAATATTAACGAAAACAAAAACGTTAACCACAAGCTATAATTAGTCTTGAGCTATAGAAGCTAAAACTTAACCACAATCTGTAAATTCACATAATTTCATAATCGTGATTCTGAAGATATAGTAAACTTCCAAAGCAAAAACAAAACAAATGTTTACAAAAGATACTGGATAATAAATGAAAAATCCACGTAGTATGTACTTGTGAATTCTTACTGAAATGGAAAACCGAAGAGAAAGGGAACTTTTATAAGGAAATCATGGATAATGAGTTGATTTTCATGGGTTGATTTCTTCTTTTGACTACACAATTATCAGAGCCATGATCGACCACAGGGCGCTAATAGCTTGTTGTGGGACTCCCGCTGGGTCCACTCTTCCAAAACCAAGAGAAACTCCACCCCTTTCTCTCCTTTTTCACAAATGCGTATTTGATTTATTTTCCTGGTTAAGTTTTGCGGCTTTTTGGACAAGCAGAGCTAGGACACTAAATACAAATGTGTGTTTGAATCACCACTTAGTTTTCAGTCTGCCTTTGGTTTTGTCTGTCTTTATACTTCTCCACCAAATGGCGAATAAGAAGTAATCTGAAACTCTAGGAAACCGACTCTGAGACCACTTGTTAGGACGTACAACTACAACTGCAAACTGAGATTCAAAAGAATCACCACTTTGCAATTCATAGCAGAAATAATTACAAGAACAAGAAGTAAAATGCTACGAGCAAGTGCTTTGGACTAGACTCTACATTCACCAGTATAAGACACAGTTGAGGTAAATCGTATAACTCAACATTCCGTCATAAACAACTTCTCTAGTTCACAAAATTCTCATAGCTTAGTTTAAATTCAACTGTCCCTCATAAGTTATGTCTGTACTACCCTTAGACGGAACAGGCTAGCCGCGGCTAGCCTCTGGTGCGCCAAGTCAAGCAACAAACAAAACCATTCGCCAATTATGATTTTCGGACAAACCCCGATTCCTAATTACTGAAAATGGTCGCTTTTGAATCCACAAACAAACAACTACAAAGTATAAGCCACAACAGATGCTAGTGAACCAAAATGCATATTTGTATCGACATTGGATTTATACCAAGTGAAGCGACTCAACTTAAAATTGAGACACAGAAAACACACACACCTGAAGCAACAAGCAAATTAAAATCCAGGCAACACAAGCTTTTCCATCCTTAATTCCTTATTATTCACCTTCAAATTTCAGGCTTGCAGCATACAAGCACAAAGCTGAATACAGCAGAATTGTAATATGGCATATGTAATTTCAAAATCATATTGAAATTTAACCCAAAAAATTTCATAAAAATTATATTTAAAAAAAAAACTATATTTAAATTATTCATAAATGGAGTCAATAAAAGCAAATAACTCCTCTCACCTCAACAACCACACTTTGGTATTTATTCATTTTCTCTGTTTTTTTTTTATATTTTTATTTTATTTGTGCGTGGTTAAATTCCAACACAACAGCAACTCAGAAGATAGATAAACCAAATTAAAAGTTTAAATTTTTACTGATACCCAATAAAACATAGAGATTAAAAATTACTGTGCAATTAAACCCCAAGGAAAAGTTGCGAGCTTTGATTAAACTTAAGTAAACCCAAGTCAAAAAAACCAAAACTGAGCTAGGGACTGAGAGAGATTGGGGAAGAAAGTGGCAGTACCTTCTCCAAATGTTGCAACGACGTCGTCGAACAGAGAACAAAAGCTTCACTGGTCGTTGATATCTGGGAATTTTGAGGTTTTGGGTTTTGGGCCAGGCGTAAGGGACGGGGTGGGGACTGGGGAAAAAAGATGCTACCAGATAAACAGAAATATGCCTTCGGAGAAAATGTCACTTTCGATGCTGAAGTTATTATTAATTAATTAATTAATGTGTGATTTGGCAATATGTTACATGCAACTTGTAAGATGTAAACAGTGCGGTGACGCATAAGATAATAATGACTTGTTCCCTGTTCTTATCCCTCAGTAATCCTCACATTTTCTTATAAAGTTTTGAATTTGAATTTGAATGAATTTGATCAAAAAAATAAATAAAGATAAATACGCAAAGAAAAAATAAATGGACTATTTTACACTTCACAAATATATAGTTTGTTTACTTATCTCTCGTACTTTTATAATTTCACATTTTCACTACAACTATAATAATTTAGTGAATTATAATTAAAATATATTTAGGAACAAAATGTCTATTCGAACACTCATAGAGAGGCTAGGGACCATGTATGACCACACGAATCAATATTGAATCGATAAATGCTATATTAAAGAGAAGACAAAAATGACTATTATCTATAAATAAGAAAATCCACAATATAGCCATATAACTAAAGGGTTGAAAAGCTCGAACGAAAAAACTGGTCACAAGAATAGGTTAGAAGTTGATCGAGTGTCCGACCGTGCCATACGACTGTATATGTACAAACAGCAACTTAAATGACTTATCTTAGAACTAAACAAACTTTCACAATTGACTCGCTTATTGTAAAGTTTGGAAAGACCCACATGGCTACTCATGCACGAAGCATCTAGGTTACGAGGAGTGTGACGTTCACCTTCTACGTGTCGTTAAAGTATTAAAAGTATATATAGCCGTACGCCAAGGTCAAAAAGACCAAAAAAAAACATTGACCAAGAGAATGGCGCACATGTCAATATTTCAACGATGGACAAGAAATTTAAATGATATACTTTAAATGCTCAAACGTCAACCACTCAAAATTTGTCATGTTCGCATGAGCCAATTTTCTCATATAGATAGCCAGAAAAATAGGAAAAAATCTTTGAACCTATATAAACTTTGATGTACTTTAGCTGTTTAGCATAACTTATAGTTGCTACTTAAAAGGAATTTTGTTTGCCTCTTTGAGTTAAATTCAAATTTAGGAATAAAAGAGTGGTTGACATATTGTGCATCATGATGACTCATGTTCAAGTTGGGAGGTTTGTAATTAAAGAGTTGTAGAAAACATATGTCCTCATACCCCAAATGTTAATAGTTTAAACTTTCTCATACCCCAAAGTTTAGCCCTAGCCCAAATGCTTGTGTATGCTCGGATCACTTTTACATTTCAATACTAATTTTATACAATCAATGTTGGGGCAGGGGAGTCGAACCTAGAACCTTAGGTGTAGAGTTATTACTCGAAATCAATTGAACTATCTCTCGCCATTTCGAAACTAATTTAGTTACAATTAATAGGGGATTGTAATTTAAAGAATGGATGATTACTAAGAATTTGTACTTCTTAGTACCACAAGCTCCACAACTATGACTCTCTACCATTCGTGAACTCTTCTAACACAAGAGGCCTCTGTGACTTTGGAAGGTTTTGGACATACAAGTCGTGCACCATTTCAACGTGTTCGTCAATCTTGTCAGCTGTCCAACCATCGGTACTTATTGGAGGAAGATACTTTACGCTTAGAGATGCTGGCGGAACATGTAAGCTACCCTTCCTCCATGCTCGATGGGTACCCGTTAGGACCATGGGAACTATAGGGAGGCCTGTCTGCAATGCCAGATGAACAAAGCCCTGCAAAGAAACTTTATACAATTTGTATCATATGCTTGAATGCAGAAGACAAGTAAAGACATTGAAGTTCTGTACAAAAGTATAAGCCTAACGACAAACAAGATTATTCAAGAAGTACACAAGAGTGATTGCAGAACACAATCCATTGGAGGTTACCCATGTTTCCTCAATTTGAAAAAAAATGCCTTGCACCAAATGCATGAGATATCGATCAGGATACTATCCAGTAGGCCGGCCAGTTACAGTAGAAGAAGTCTACTGTCACTCCACTCTATGATCTATATTCCAAATGTCCCGACCATAACACATGTTAACGAGTAATCAAAATTACCTTTTTAAAGGGGAGCAGTCGTCCATCTCTTGCCTGGTGCCCTCAAGAAATCAAAGAAAGTTTGTTTCTCACAATTGCTCGAGCTACCCCGAATAAGACAAAGGTAAAAAAAATAGGATACCTCGTTCGTTCATAGATTCATTAATAGCTGCAGCTGGATTGGAGCGAGCTGTATGAAGATGGTTTGCCAGTACGTAAAGCTGTCCAATTAGGGGATACCATATGATCTGCATAAAACAAGCACTCCAATATTTACTCATTCCTTAAACATTTTCTCTAGTAAACTAGAGTTACTTAAATCCGGTTCAGACGCGCATATATGAACAACGTTGTAGAAGCTAGAGAGGTAGTAACAAATGCATATTTCTTTTGGTAAGCTCGGAAATATGAACATTTGACCTCTTTTTTTGCAATGCCAACACTGCCGGTACGAGTCCGCCGCATGACAAGGGAAATGTCGAGAAGAGAAGCATGATTGCAGAATATAAATTGCCCTCTTATTAGAGAACTCGGCTCCTTCAATCGTTACATGGTTTCAAAGAATCCACATCTGCAAGTAGAAAAGTAGAAATTTGCAACGCTGCATCGAGGAAAATTACATCCCGAGAATACAAAACACTTATGAAGGGGAACACGCTCGACATTGATGCACGGTTCGAGTAACAGAAAATACGTACGGATCTTTTCATGCATGATGTATTAAAGTAGACTAACGATGAAGAAGGAGAAGGCTGAGACGCCAAAACAAACAATAAAAAATTAATCAAAGAAATAAAGTAAACTAGCGGTCAACATAATTCATTAGATTTAATTAATTGTCTAAGATAATCCTTGACTTTTATTAAAACGACTAGTATGTGACAGTCAAGATAATCCGTTGAACTTAATCAATGCTAATACTCAACTTTTATTAAATTAAATGGCCATGGTACCATAAAATTCTCAACAAATAAAAATATATTCTTGTTCATATATGTGTAATAAAACAATAGAAAACTTCATTTTAATCCTTAAAAAAGATGAGTTTTAGACTTTAACCTTATGTAAGATTAAAATCCAATTTTAGTCCCTAGTACATTTAATCATATCATTTATTAGTTATATTTTGATGTTTTATTTATATTTTAATTTTAATTTTAATGTATTAATTACATTTAAATTTAATTTTTATTTCATTCATCATAATATATTTTAGTGTCTACATTTAGGCAATTAATTTTTTATAATATATATTCCAATAACAATTTTGTATGTTCTTCATTTAGATACATTAATACATTTGAATATTTCGGTATATCCATCGATACAAACATATAGGTACATTGATTCAATATAATGCATTTCGTTAAGTACATTTTGGTACGCATATTTGAGTATTGACTTTTAGGTACATTAATTCAATATATTATATTTCGGTACATACATTTTAGGTATGTATATTTTGGTACATACATTTCGGTATTGACATTTAGGTACATATATTTCGGTATTGACATTTAGGTACGTACATTTTGGTACATACATTAAGGTATTGACATTTAGGTACATTAATTCAATATAATACATTTCGGTACATACATTTAGGTTCATTATAATATATTTCGGCACAGTCATTTATCTACACTTATGTATTTATATATTTTTGTATCACAAATTTCTTTTAATATTTTTTCATTTACGTTCATTTATAATAAAAAACTAAATATGTGCATATTAATAAAATTAAAATTTAATGTGAAGAAATTAAATAAAAATACACATTAAATAACAAAAATTGAATGCAAATTTTGATAAAAGTACATTCAAGGGATTAAATTGAATATTTGATCTTGCACTAGGTTTTTTTTAAATTTTAATCTTTTGCAAGGACTAATGTTCAAAAACCCCTAAAACAATTGGGGCGTTCTTGATGTGGGATTCAGAATTGTCGCACTTGAAGTACTTGCTCTAAAATGACATGAACTTTTGCAAATTGCCCCTAAAGACGTGATAGGTTAAAAGAATCTTATATCTACGTTGCACCAAAAGGAAAATTTATAAGGCATTACTCTCTTATTTTACTGTTATTTGAGCTCTTTGGCTTTACATAGTTGGCTGAAAATTAAGTTTAATTTCAATTTTATGTGTGTTAAAAAATTTAAAATTAACATTGTAACCATAATGTTATACAAATAAACTCTAAGCGTCTGATTCCTATATATAGAAATCAAATTTACTTGAATTACTGTGGAAGACCTTATTGACACACCCCGATCCGGAAACCGAGGCGTGCCGGCCGTCACGTGTGAGTGACGTAGCCGTGTGCGTCAGCGGAAGCGAATTTGGCATGAAGTGCAGCAGTGAAAATCAAGTTTATAATATACATATGATACAGAGCCGATCCTATGTGCAGTCAAGTTTAAACGAACATTACAACTACGAAAGAAAATCCTACATAGGTGGTGGTAGTCTGTCAGAACTGCCTTAGCGCCTCGCTAGCGTCCACGACGGTGCTACCTAGTACCTGGAGGGGCGTAAAACATAAAAGGTGAGTGGGCAAAAACAAAGTTTTCCAAAACCATTTCAGAAATCCATAAATAACCCCTCGCTGTAAATCAGTATAATTTTCCCAGAAAATAGTACGTATATAAACTTATATACGAAAACTCGTCTTAACATCAAATCTCGTTATCAAAACGTAACAATAGATCATGTCGATATACGAACTCAGAATCGTTATCATCATCAGGCAAGTAATATAAAACTAGGGTGTCCCTAGTGTCCTATCAGCCGGAGTCACATCTAATGACCTGAACGGCTGAATCTATAGCTGAACAAACATACTCAATCATATCAATCATCATATCACTATCATCATCATCCTGCACACGAGTCGGAACCACCTATTGTGGTCTGTACGACAGGCTAGGTGTATAATATTACGCTATGTGCTACGATCACGTGAAGGCTGTGCGACGAATCGCGGGTCACCAACGAGTCGGAACCACCTATTGTGGTCTGTACGACAGGCTAGGCACCTATCTTGGATCCAAGTTGAGCGTACGGTGCGTGAGGTGAACGATCACGTGAAGGCTAGGCCCTACTCTGGCGGAGCACAACACCCGAGGTGCAGGTGATTAACTAAATCACAATCTATCACATCTCAAACACTACCACAGTACTTACCTGACTTGTCTGGCCGTCCTCGGCATCAGCACACAATATATGCAATCATAATTATATTTATATACTATAGCAGGCATTCGACATGGCATTCTAATTATCAAATCCAATCAATTCGTAAATCAATCAATTTACGTTTCTGGGAAAAACGTCATATATATATATATATATATATATATATATACTGAAAGCAAAAGCCCATTCACTGGTATGTCGACGGGTCGTATCCCCCGAGCCTAGTGTGACTGCGCTCGTCCGTCGGATACGTCTCACCTATACGTGAATTAATCGCAAAACCGTCATTAATAGCACATAAACGACATACGTAAATAACTTTTCATATGAAGGTCAATTTTGGTATTTGAATATACCAACGCGACCTACACGACGTCACGATCGTCGTGATATTTTTAAATTAATTTTTGGATCACTCACGCGCCCCCACGCGCCTGGGATTGCACGGACAGACGCGCCCCCACGCGCTGTCACGTGCTGTGCACGCGCGGTCAACCCTAACCGTAAAGGAATATTCCGTTAGGAATATTCCGTTAACTTCTAACGGATTCCGTTAGAGTTAACTGACGGCGTGAGGAATATTCCGTCAACTTTGACGGAATATTCCGTCACCCCCTACCTCAGGTCGCCGGCCGGACTGGTTTTTCCGGCGACCGATTCCGGCCAAACTTCAAACTTGCATATCTTCTTCATTTTTCATCCAAAATTCGTGAAATTTATACCAAAATGCTCCAAATTCAACATAGAACACATTTGTACCTTCAAATCCTTCGAAAAACGTCCAAAATCTCGATGGGAAAATCCTTCAAACTCGGCCCAGTCCAGAACTCAGTGATTCCACGTCCAAACTTTGCAAACTAGGTACTCCGAGGTTCGTGGGAAGATTTTAGGATGACTGGTGATCTTGTTTTCACCTAAAACATAACCAAATTAAAGTTGATGAACAGTACCCTAAGTTCAAATCACGGGTTCGAGTTATTTTCGAGGGTTTCAGAGCTTGAAACTAATATAAATGAGTTCAACAGAGTTCCTAGACCAAAAACAAACTTACCTGAGGTTCGAATGGTGTCAAGATGGTTGTATGTGTGTGTGTCCGTAGTTGGATGAAGTCGAGAGAAGATGAGATAGAGTTTGGGAAAGAGAGAGAGAGGAATAAGAAAGATTCAGAACTGTGCACGTGTGTGTGTGCATGTATAGGTGCACGTGTCACCATCAGCCCAATCTTTTTGGGCTTAATATTTAGGACACCCAAAACCTAATTTCGTGTCCAAAACGCACCCGTTCGCGTAATTGAGGGCAAAATCGTAATTTCACATCGAACGTATAAAAATTCGGGACGGGATGTCACAACCTACCCTCCTTAATAAAATTTCGTCCTCGAAATTTACATAACATAAGCAAACACTAATAAACATAGAATAAGCGCGGATACATAACTCTCATCCGCTCCTCTAACTCCCAAGTAGCCTCCTCAACCGAATGGTTTCGCCACAACACCTTAACTAACCGAACCGTCTTGTTCCGCAGAACCTTATCCTTCCAGTCTAGGATAGTCACCGGCTCCTCCTCGTACGTCAAATCAGGACTAACTTCTAGCTGCTGCGGAGGTAGCACATGAGACGGATCAGCGACGTAATGACGTAGCATCGAAACGTGGAACACGTTATGAACTCTGGATAGCTCTGGAGGCAACTCGAGTCTATACGCCACTTCACCTATCCGCTCGGTGATTAGGTATGGTCCGATATACCTGGGACTCAACTTCCCCTTCTTACCGAACCGTACCACTCCTTTCCACGGCGACAACTTCAGAAACACCCAATCGCCGACCTCGTAAACCCGATCTGTGGCGTGTCTATCGGCTAAACTCTTCTGGCGATCCTGGGCCACTTTTAAGTTAGACTTGATTACCTGGATGTTCTGAGTCGTCTCATCGATTATCTCTGGACCTTCTAGTACTCTCTCGCCGACTTCCGACCAACATAGAGGCGTACGACAAGCTCGACCGTACAACGCTTCGAATGGTGACATTCCGATGCTCGAATGGTAACTGTTGTTGTACGCGAACTCCATCAGGTCCAAGCGTAGATGCCATGCATCCCCAAACTGTAGTACGGAAGATCGTAACATATCCTCAAGCGTCTGGATAGTCCTTTCGGACTGTCCGTCCGTCTGTGGATGATAAGCCGTACTATACAGTAGCCTCGTGCCGAGGGCTTCCTGGAATGCCGTCCAGAACTTGGATGTGAATCTCGGATCTCGATCTGAGATAATGCTGACTGGCACGCCATGATACTTGACTATCTTCGATACGAAAAGCTCGGCTAATCGTTGTAAAGAAAACTTCTCCCGAACCAGGATGAAATGTGCGGATTTCGTAAGCCGATCAACTATTACCCAAACACCGTCGTAACCATTCAGTGTACGGGGTAATTTATAGACAAAATCCATGGTGATGTTCTCCCATTTCCACTGAGGAACGGGAAGCGGTTGCATTCGTCCGAACGGTTTCTTCCTCTCGGCTTTAACCTGCTGGCAAACAAGACATCTGCTCACGTACTCGGCGATCTCCCTCTTCATACCAGGCCAATAGTAGAATGGTCGAATGGTATGATACATCTTGGTACTGCCCGGATGCATCGCATAAGCTGATACGTGTGCCTCATCGAGAATCGCCTTCTTTAACTCTGTGTCGTTTGGCACGTACATTCTGTTTCCTTGCATGAGCATACCGTCGATTTCTCTAATCCTTAGATCGGTCTTTTTATCTTCACCTCTCAGTCGAATCAACTCCTGAGTCTCCGCGTCATTCAACTGAGTCTCGAGAATACGATCAATCAGAATCGGTCTGACCTGAAAGTGAGCAAGTAACGCTTTCCCTCGATTCTTTGCCTCCGAACAATCAATCTCCAGTCCGACTCCGGTCGACCTCAGCTCGGCCAACAACGGAGCACGGCTCGCGTACAGAGCATCCACTCGACCCTGAGATTTCCGGCTAAGTGCGTCAGCTACTACGTTTGCACGACCCGGATGATACTCAATCGTGCAATCGTAATCACTCAGCAACTCCATCCACCTTCGCTGACGGAGGTTCAGGTCTCTCTGGGTGAATAAGTACTGAAGGCTCTTGTGGTCTATAAAGATCTTACACTTCTCACCGTAGAGGTAGTGTCTCCAGATTTTCAACGCAAATACGATCGCCGCCAACTCAAGATCATGAGTAGGGTAGTTCATCTCGTGCGATTTCAGCTGCCTCGATGAATAGGCGATCACTCTACCATGTTGCATCAACACGCAACCCAGGCCATTCAATGATGCGTCACTATAGACCTCGAAGTTACCACTATCGTCCGGAAGTGCTAGTACTGGAGCATGAGTAAGACAATGTTTTAGCTGCTGAAAGCTCCGTTCGCAGCTATCGTCCCACTCAAATCGAACATCCTTCCTGGTTAACTTCGTGAGAGGTAACGCAATCACTGAGAAGTCTTGCACGAACCGCCGATAGTAGCCGGCTAATCCGAGGAAACTCCGTACCTCAGAAACAGTTCGTGGCTGTTCCCAATTCTCCACCGCTGCTATCTTCTGGGAATCCATCTGAATACCCTGAGCTGAGATAACGTGCCCAAAAAATGCCACTTGGTTTAACCAGAACTGACATTTGCTGAACTTAGCGTATAATCGATGCTCCCTCAGCTTCTTCAGTACTAATGAAAGATGTCGCATGTGATCTGACTTCGATTTAGAGTACACCAGAATGTCGTCGATAAACACAATGACGAACCGATCCAAATACGGCTGAAATACCTGGTTCATCAAATCCATAAAAGCAGCTGGGGCGTTAGTCAAGCCGAATGGCATGACTAAGAACTCGTAGTGCCCATATCTGGTTCGGAACGCCGTTTTCGGAACATCCTCGCCCTTAATCTTCAACTGGTGGTAGCCAGATCGTAGGTCGATCTTCGAAAATACACAAGTTCCTCGCAGCTGATCGAACAAGTCGTCAATACGAGGTAATGGATAACGGTTTTTAATCGTTACCCGATTCAGCTGTCGATAATCGATACACAGCCGTAGAGTACCATCATTCTTACGTACGAACAACACTGGAGCTCCCCAAGGTGAAATACTCGGCTGTATAAAACCTTGATCTAACAGCTCTTGTAACTGAATCTTTAACTCTCGCAACTCAGCGGGAGCCATTCGATAGGGAGTCAAAGATATAGGGTCTGTACCTGGCAATAAGTCGATAGAAAACTCCACATCTCGGTCCGGTGGCAAGCCTGGCAAATCGTCAGGAAATACGTCGGAAAAGTGCCTGACCACCTTCACATCCTCTACCCTGACAGGAGCACTATCGTTCAATACCACGTGAGCCAGATACCCCTGACAACCCTTTTGCAACAATTTCTTAGCTCGCACGGCTGAAATGATACCGTGCCTAACATTACTACGTTCGCCAATGAATGTGACCACAGGTAACCCCGGCCGATGGAACGTAACTCTCTTCTCATAACAATCTATGTTGGCTCGATGATAATGTAGCCAATCAGTGCCTAAGATCACATCAAACTCAACAATATCCAACGGAATAAGATTAGCGGGCATCATCACATCCTCAATCAACACGGGGCACCCTTGATACATCCAACTGACCAGACATGTCTCTCCCCTAGGCATCGACACCTCTAACTCAAATACGATGGGTGCAGACTCAGGTTGAGTCAATTGGGCAAATGAGTAAGAAATGACCGAATGAGTAGCGCCACAGTCTATCAACACTCTAGCGAAATGACCAAGTACATTTAACTTACCCGTTATCAGATCCGGGTTATTCTGGACGTCATGCGTTGTGAGGTTATGAATACGGCCCTGCGGCTGCTGTCGACCACCGCGACCTCTGTTCGGCTGACCAGCTCGTCCAGGCACACCACGACTTGGTCCCGCAGGATTAAGCTGTCTAGATGATCCTGCGCTGCTCGCTGCAGCCTCACTCTGCTGTGGCTGAACTCCCGAATACCACTGCGATCCGCCGGCAGGATAAGGAGGATACGAAGTATACCCTCCAGGGTACGAAGAATAGCTACTCTGATAACCGCCTGAATGGTACGGGTCCGGAGGATATGGATACGGTGCAGGAGTATAAGGGTTAACGTCACCCTGATAATGATAAGTACCACCACGACTCGGCTGACCATATCCACCAGGAGGTGGAATCTGCTGAATAGGAACTGGAGGTGGTAACGCAGGTAGTGAAGGTCTCGGCTGACTCTGCGGGTAATTCGCTGCGCGATGACCCTGCTGCCCACATGTAAAGCATCCACGAGCGCCCTGCCTGCACTCGCCATAATGTCGACTGTTGCACCTCCGACAGAATGGTGCATAAGACCCACCAGTATCTCGCTGCCTCTGGAAACGCTGACCTCCGGCGAATCCACCCCATCTCCTCTGACCCGAGGAACTCACACCCCCACTCGAGGAAAAACTCGAGCTAACACCACTTCTCTTGAAACTCTGGGTCCTCCGAGGTCCCTGTGATGCCACTCCTTTACCCTTGTCGTCTCTCCTCGGTTCTTCTTTCCCTTCCTCGTTGTCGCTATCACTCGGCAGATTCTCTGAATCCTCTATCTGCACCAACACTGCGTAGAAGTCATGATAGGTCTCACAGTGCCTCGTAGTCGCCATCGTGCGCCATTTCTTCCGAGTGCCCAGCTTGAATCTCCGAAGCATCTCGGCCTGATTCCTAGCAACCTCAGGATGGTAGCGAGAAAGATCAGTGAACCTCCTGTAGTACTCGTTCGCTGACATCTTCTTCTGCTTTAGGCTCGTGAATTCTTGTTTCTTGCGGTCGAGATAGGCGTCTGGGATAAATCGCTGGTAGAATAGCTGTTTGAACACCTCCCAGTCCTTGGCCTCTTCTGGTGGCATCCTATCAGCTAACTGTTCCCACCAGGTGGCAGGTTCCTTTCCCATGAACCAACTAGCAGTCTCAACCCAAGTCCCTGCAGCTAGATTACCCTGACTGTGCAATATTCTGAAAGTCCGCTCTATCTGCAGAAACCAGCGCTCGGCACCCTCGTGCCCCTCGTCACCCTCATATCTAGGTAACCTCAAATTATGCGCACTCTCAAGAGGGGTCCTATGGGAAGGACGAAGGGTAGACTGAATAGCATGAGCAATAACATCTCCCAACTGAGAAAGTCGGGAAAGCTAGGATCAACAGATGGACGTGGCTCTCGTCGAGGCGGCATCGTTCTGACAGAAATACCAAGGGAATTAGAATATTCACAACTGCACAAGACTAACAAAACCTAGGCTCTGATACCAAGTTGACACACCCCGATCCGGAAACCGAGGCGTGCCGGCCGTCACGTGTGAGTGACGTAGCCGTGTGCGTCAGCGGAAGCGAATTTGGCATGAAGTGCAGCAGTGAAAATCAAGTTTATAATATACATATGATACAGAGCCGATCCTATGTGCAGTCAAGTTTAAACGAACATTACAACTACGAAAGAAAATCCTACATAGGTGGTGGTAGTCTGTCAGAACTGCCTTAGCGCCTCGCTAGCGTCCACGACGGTGCTACCTAGTACCTGGAGGGGCGTAAAACATAAAAGGTGAGTGGGCAAAAACAAAGTTTTCCAAAACCATTTCAGAAATCCATAAATAACCCCTCGCTGTAAATCAGTATAATTTTCCCAGAAAATAGTACGTATATAAACTTATATACGAAAACTCGTCTTAACATCAAATCTCGTTATCAAAACGTAACAATAGATCATGTCGATATACTAACTCAGAATCGTTATCATCATCAGGCAAGTAATATAAAACTAGGGTGTCCCTAGTGTCCTATCAGCCGGAGTCACATCTAATGACCTGAACGGCTGAATCTATAGCTGAACAAACATACTCAATCATATCAATCATCATATCACTATCATCATCATCCTGCACACGAGTCGGAACCACCTATTGTGGTCTGTACGACAGGCTAGGTGTATAATATTACGCTATGTGCTACGATCACGTGAAGGCTGTGCGACGAATCGCGGGTCACCAACGAGTCGGAACCACCTATTGTGGTCTGTACGACAGGCTAGGCACCTATCTTGGATCCAAGTTGAGCGTACGGTGCGTGAGGTGAACGATCACGTGAAGGCTAGGCCCTACTCTGGCGGAGCACAACACCCGAGGTGCAGGTGATTAACTAAATCACAATCTATCACATCTCAAACACTACCACAGTACTTACCTGACTTGTCTGGCCGTCCTCGGCATCAGCACACAATATATGCAATCATAATTATATTTATATACTATAGCAGGCATTCGACATGGCATTCTAATTATCAAATCCAATCAATTCGTAAATCAATCAATTTACATTTCTGGGAAAAACGTCATATATATATATATACTGAAAGCAAAAGCCCACTCACTGGTATGTCGACGGGTCGTATCCCCCGAGCCTAGTGTGACTGTGCTCGTCCGTCGGATACGTCTCACCTATACGTGAATTAATCGCAAAACCGTCATTAATAGCACATAAACGACCTACGTAAATAACTTTTCATACGAAGGTCAATTTTGGTATTTGAATATACCAACGCGACCTACACGACGTCACGATCGTCGTGATATTTTTAAATTAATTTTTGGATCACTCACGCGCCCCCACGCGCCTGGGATTGCACGGACAGACGCGCCCCCACGCGCTGTCACGTGCTGTGCACGCGCGGTCAACCCTAACCGTAAAGGAATATTCTGTTAACTTCTAACGGATTCCGTTAGAGTTAACTGACGGCGTGAGGAATATTCCGTCAACTTTGACGGAATATTCCGTCACCCCCTACCTCAGGTCGCCGGCCGGACTGGTTTTTCCGGCGACCGTCGCCGGCGCCGGCGACCGATTCCGGCCAAACTTCAAACTTGCATATCTTCTTCATTTTTCATCCAAAATTCGTGAAATTTATACCAAAATGCTCCAAATTCAACATAGAACACATTTGTACCTTCAAATCCTTCGAAAAACGTCCAAAATCTCGATGGGAAAATCCTTCAAACTCGGCCCAGTCCAGAACTCAGTGATTCCACGTCCAAACTTTGCAAACTAGGTACTCCGAGGTTCGTGGGAAGATTTTAGGATGACTGGTGATCTTGTTTTCACCTAAAACATAACCAAATTAAAGTTGATGAACAGTACCTTAAGTTCAAATCACGGGTTCGAGTTATTTTCGAGGGTTTCAGAGCTTGAAACTAATATAAATGAGTTCAACAGAGTTCCTAGACCAAAAACAAACTTACCTGAGGTTCGAATGGTGTCAAGATGGTTGTATGTGTGTGTGTCCGTAGTTGGATGAAGTCGAGAGAAGATGAGATAGAGTTTGGGAAAGAGAGAGAGAGGAATAAGAAAGATTCAGAACTGTGCACGTGTGTGTGTGCATGTATAGGTGCACGTGTCACCATCAGCCCAATCTTTTTGGGCTTAATATTTAGGACACCCAAAACCTAATTTCGTGTCCAAAACGCACCCGTTCGCGTAATTGAGGGCAAAATCGTAATTTCACATCGAACGTATAAAAATTCGGGACGGGATGTCACACTTATCATGTTATTGCATGTATGTGATTTTTTTGTAGGGGGTATGCTATTCACACATCTCTTTTTTCTTCTCACACACATTTTTAATTTTTGGCTTTCGGATTTGATGAGTTAAGGAAGATTAAATGACAGAAATTAACAAGAAGTGTGTGAAAAATAAAATAGAAAACTTCATTTTAATCATTGGCAAAGATGACTTTTACATTAAAACCATGAGTAAGATCAAAATCTAATTTTAGTCCCTTGATACATTAATAACCTCATTTATTAATTATATTTTAATTTATTAATTATTTATCTTTTTCTTTCTAATTTTTAATGTATTAATTTTATTTCATTATAATTTTTATTTTCATTTCATTCATCGTAATATATTTTGTTGTGACATTTAGATAAACTAATTTTTGTTATACAATATATTTCGATGTACTTTATCTTCATTTAGGTATATTAAATTCATTATAATACATTTCGGTGCATACATTTAGGTACACACATTTTGGTACATACATTTCAATACAAACATTTAGGTACATTAATTCAATATAATACATTTCGGTACTAACATTTCGGTACACACATTTAGGTACATTAATTTAATATTAATATATTTCGGTGCATATATTTAGGTACATAAATTTTAGTACTAACATTTAAATATATTAGTTCAATATAATATATTTCGGTCTACACATTTCAGTACTAATATTTAGGTACATTAATTAAGTCTTTCAAGTTTGAAGAATGTTAAATAAAATTAAAAAATTAAAAAACTCTTTTTGGTCAAAAAATAAATTAAAATTTGTGTAACAGCCCGTCCCTAAAAATTATGATTTTTATAATTTTAATAAGTGAGTTTACGAAAATGCCCTTTGAGGCACATACGTCGATTGATGTTGACCACCTTGTAGTGACACGTAAGGTTAGTTTTCTTGGTGTATCCTCGTAGTACTTGTCGCTACGGACGCATGGGCGCAGACGGAACGTAATTTAGAGTTATAACGAAGAAGTTATTAACGTTTAAAGTTGAGGACATTTTAGTAAATTGGTTATTTTTTATAGAAACCCCCAAATTTTTGGAGCAAAAGCTGACAGGCCATGTGTGGCCCAGATTAAAAGTATTAGAGATGGACGGTGGAGATTAGAAAGGAAAGAGGAAAGAGGGAGAGAAACTGACCAATGAGGAGAGGAAAGAGAGGGAACTGGCCAATGAGGGAGGAGGAAATGAGGGAAAGGAGAAAATGAGAGAAAGAGAGGGGAAATCGGGTTTCCCCTTGACCTGGGCAATGGACCCGTTTCTTCATACTTTCCGATGGTTTTCCACTGGATTTCACACGAATTGGACCGAACCACTGCTCCTAATCATCACCTAGTCACTTCCTCTTCCATTTCCACCTAATTTTGGGAGGGATTTGGTGGTGAATTACCCTATAAACCGTGGGGGGGTGTCGTGAGACCTTGCTCAGGATCCATTAATCGTGAAACCATTTCCTTCAATTACCACCAATAGAACACTCCCTTAGAACCCAGGAACAAAGCCCAAACAATGGTGAAGGCGGAGCAAGTATGAAGGTCGAATTGAAGCACACCCAATTCTAGGGTTCCGACAGGTTTTGATGAAATTGGAGCCTTTCTAGGCCAAATTGGCCTTGGTCACATGTATGAAAGTTGCTCTACTAATTGAGATCTCCAATTTTGTAAATTTTGAATTTTTTTGGAGATAGTTAGATTTTTTGGCAAGTCGGGAGGGGGGGCGACTGCCACCAACGGCGGTGCGTAGCCAAATGGCTGTCAATGTTATTTTTAGGCGTTATTAAATGCCTTGAGTTCAGTTTTGAGAATGGATTGACGTAGATTGATCGTTAGAACCTAGATTCGCTACGATACGTTAATAGGTAATTGTATGAATTAACGATCCGACTGTTAGATCGTCACCAAATTTTAATAGGTGGTTATTTATAATATTTGAGGAATGTAGGAATTTACGGATCGGGAATCCATCATACGAATCTTCCTGAATTGGAATTGTAAGTTCGTAAATAAAATGTTAACCACCACATGGTTTTGGCAATTGGCGGAGATCCAACCGTTGGATCGTAATGAAACTTTGGGGTATTGTTCTAGAAGCATAATGTGTATTTTTGAAAGTAACGGATCAAAGATTCGTGATACAGATCTTCTGGATCAAATTACGTAGGGATGCGTTATATGTAAATTACATGTTCTCTCAGTAAGGATTCTGAGATGTGATTCGATATTTGTTCTAGGCGATGATCGTTCAAGACATCTTGATATTTGTGATAGGGAGTTGTAGCGCGAACTCTAGGTGAGTGGGCTTTTGTTTTCAGTATATATGTATATACTTGGTATTTTTTCCAGAAAATGTGTTTAAATGGTTTAATAGATTAAACTACCATGTCAAATGATCTCTATGTTTTGTTATGGATTATTATGATTATATATTGTTGCTTAGCGCTGCAAACGCTCAAGTAAGCTTCAGGTGAGTATATGTTGATGATAGTGATGGTAATGAGTATGATTGTGTTGAGATACATGTATAGCTCATTATCCTGCACCTCGGTGTTAGTGCTCTTCCAGAGGTTAGGGCCTAGCTTTCAGTGATCGTTCACCTCCCGCACCACACGCTCACCTTGGATCCAAGGCAGGTGCCAGCTTGTCGTACATACTACTTTAGGTGGTTTCGACTCGTAGGTGACTTGTGATACTTCGCACAGCCTTCACGTGATTGTAGCACTTGGGCGTACTCATTTACACCCAGCCTGTCGTACAGACCACTATAGGTGGTTCTGACTCGTGTGCAGGAATTGGTAAGTGAACTATAGACTCAGCCGTACAGGTGACGTTAGGTGACTCTGGCTGACATATTATTTTATTGATTTGTCTCACCTGATTGTGTACATTTCATGACTCCATATTTGTCATGGCATACTTGTGGATTTACCTTTGTTTTTTGTATGATTTTGAGTTATGGTTATGCGTAATATTTTCTGGGAAAGTATATAGGTTTTATAGTGAGGGATTATTACTTTTGATAAAGAAAAGGTTTTGAAAAGCTTTGTTTTTGCCCACTCACACTTCCTATTTTGCGCTCCTCTAGGTTTTAGCTGTCTAGATTCGTATCGACGAGGATTCCTGACGAATCTCAGTTTTGGTGGCTACTTCTGAGGGTATATTTCTTACCCGCTCTACTGTACTTTACTTATGCTCTGACGTCATGTGTGAGATGAGTTCGCTCTCGCTCACCAGCGCACTCTGGTATTTAGGCACTTTTAGGTCTAACTTTATTCACATTTCCACATCACTACACTTTATGGCTTCGTCACCTTCCAGGTGTCAGCCATCACAAATCGACTTTGAAGTCTTAATGGACATTTCGGGTCGGGGTTTGTCAGTTTGGTATCAGAGCATAAGTTGGGCCGTATTGCATCCATCACACGCGTGATGAGAGCATTCTAGGCTCTTGAGCCTAATTTTTTAATCTTGCCACCTCATCGAATACGAAATTGTGTTAGTTTCGCCTAAGTTTTGGGCAGTTTTGTCGACTTCTTGACATTTTAGGAGATTACTCGGCAAATGTTTTTAGTCTTAGAGCTAAGAACTTTTCTACTAAGGAAAGATGTAGATTTGAGGCTAGTTGATGGCCTTAAAGCAGGGTTAATTTATTGTTAACGGTGTATCGCCAGGGATTTATAAATTGACTCCATCACTATTCTTTGGCCATCGTTACTAAACCTTTTGAGTTTGGAAATTAGAAATAGTTTTGGCTCCTTGGCGGAGTCATTTAGAATACCACCTATTAGAATTCATACTACTTTCATTAAGAATCCAAAAATTTCTGGAATGACAAAGTGATGCTACAAGGGTAGCACTTGATGGAAGAAAGTCTTGGGACGATTACTTTTGGTTCCTAATAACGCTCATCTTTCTATTGCCACTGGTGGTCATTCTGGATCTTTTGGAGGAAAATCGAATTCCATCTAAGTTCGTCCTAAAGTGGATTATTAGAAAATCCTACTTTTCTGCCTTTAGGACATTGTAACCAGTATTAGTTTCCAGAATTTCTTAGTGCTTTGGTTGTCAATTCGATGATTATAGGTAGGTGTGTGAGTTGTTGCACCTATGGTTAGGAGAAATTCCTGAAGTAGAAAGTACATTTTCCTAGAATTAATGAACCACCTTCTAGGACCAATTTCTTATCTATAACCTGTAATCAGCCTATGGTGACGCTACTAATTGGCGACATTGTCTGATATCCAGAAACTATTAACTAGTATTCAGGTGGTATGATTTCTGGCACCGAACACATACTAGTATCTGGAAGTGATACCATTATGCCAGGACGCCAGTTTACAGTTTCAGGGTAATGAACAATATTAGAATTATTGTATATGTGTTAATTAACGGCATAACGGATAGGCTGATTAACAGTGACTATCTGAGCCGAAGAAACTAAATTGTGGAAACTTAGGAGCAGACCTTTGTTGATCATACTACCTATTTAGGTAATTAAAACTCCTTTGACTAGCCACATTTCGATCACTTCCACAGGTAGGCAGTAGGATCGAAATATGAAGTGGCATCTCGTTGCTAGCATGTTTTGAGTGTCGAGGAATTGTGAAGACCTTTTAGTTTGTGGCGCAGAGTTGGTTAACAGTTTGACACGTTTCGAAGAGGTATACTTTTGGGTGTCTTTTCTCAACATTCTACTTGGATGTCGCCAAATATGAGAAGTGGAATACGCCTGTGATTCACCTTGTTAGCTCCACATTTACTTTCCTTATTCCTTATCGAACCACTCTTATATCGGTTTTCCTTGTGACTTTCAAATGGTTCCTACTTTATCGAGAAGACTTAGTTACTGAAGCTTATCGGTTAGAGAATTACCCAATCAAACACCTTATCTAGGGAACTCAAACCTATTTGCAAAGACGAAGGTCAGAACCTTAGGTTTGTACCTAGTTGACCAACCTTTGTAATTTGAGCTTGCCTCCATGGTCTGACGAATTCATAATGGTCTTATCGGTGATCTTCTTACTTACCTTGATAGTGAGACCAAATTCTTTATGCTCTGTTAGTCAGCTTTGTACCAGATTTCTCGATTGTAGACTTTGATTAAATTGATACTCTTCATAGAAGACGCGATCTCAGTGGATGAGATTCTTTTCTTTTCTCAAAAAGGTTGTAGCGGAAGAAAGTTGAAATTCTTCCAAAGAGTAGTGAAATTTGAGATATCTTTGATCTTGTCGATCTTATCGACAATTTGTTAGTGATTCTTCGACTATAGTATTCTTCTTTCCTTTTTGGCCGAAGGTAGTTAGTTTAGTTTGGAAAGTTGGATATGAATAAAGCTTTTGACAACCGAACTATTGTCTCATCTTTCCATTACGTTACACTCTTCGATGACGTTGATCATTTTTGGAAATTCATGATGACGTGTCCTTGGATATTTCAGCTGTGCAGAGGCGGCATAACGGATTACCAATTATATTCCAACGTGCAGAACTGTTTGGAATAAGTCATCTTTTCTATGAGTTAAAGTCAATATTTATCCTCTTCGCTTGAAAATCGAATGACATTTCTTTGTGGAAAAAGTGTCTAAAATCTTTATCAACCTCAGAACTCTTTGAGTACACTTATTTTCGGAATGAGCAAGTTCCTGACAGCGGCAGTGGAAGGACTTAATCAACATCTCAGAGTGCACTATCATGTATCATCTTGTTGTGCAAACTTAGTTATTGTTTTCCTTCACAAAAAAGATATAATTACCCTTGAACATTCCCAACCATGCCTATTCCATTTCAGCTGATGTTCACTGGGATTGATGTGGCACTATGTTTGGATTATCAAGAATTGTTAGAATGATTTTAATCACTTCTTGAGTTCGACTAGAGATAGGAAATCATTGTTATAAGCTCTCTATAGGAATTATTTTGGTACATGTAGGAAATATGAACACCAATAACCAGGATGCTGAATCAATACTACACATATGCGATGTTCCAATGGTTGTAACTTTACTAAAGTGGAAAGCTGTATTCTTCCAATCCTAAAGCTTAAAGTTGGTATTAGTGATGAGTTCTTTCAAAAAAATAGGCGTTAGGATTTCAACAACAAGACACTAGTGAAGCCAACTGAGATAGAAGTGGGATATTGTTAACTTCTCCACATGATGTGATCTAACAGTCCTCGTGTGTGTTATGATCAAATGAGGAGATGGGGAAGGAATCAAAAGTCAAGGCTACAGTTGATGTGTTTGAAGAGAATTCTCAGTTCAGGCGCGCCCCGTCTTTGGTTAAGTAGAAATGATGTTTAAGGAAATAAAGTCCAAACTTTATGGACGATTACAGTTTCTTCTTTGTTTGCTTTCAAAGGATGATGACATTATGAGAGAGCTACTTTTGGACTTCTATGTTAGTTCAGGCAAACAGAAATCAGACTGGATTATTATTTGGATATATTTGTATTTCATCGTGTTACACATTTCACTTCCAAGTTTTGGGAAGTCTTTCTAAGGGTTATGAGTACTAGATTTTGTCTAGTATCACATTACCACCTCGAGACTAAGGATTAGTCTGAAATGAGCTACTCAAACCTTAAAGGACGTGTTGCATATTGTTCATCCCATAAGTAGTACGGTTGTCACATACCATTATCACCATTTTAGTTACCTGTAACTATGGTTACAATTTTGGCTTAGCTACATCATCATTGGAGCTAATATGCAGAGATTTTATGCATAGTGCATAATTGGTAGACACTTACCCTTGTTAGGGTTGTGTGTAACTGTGGTTACACTTTTGGTTATAAAGCATGGCATTGTTTGAAAAATGGTATGGATATTTTTACGCAATATGTGACTTGCAGAAGAGTATTGCGAACAGGTATTTGGGTTATGAAGATTGTGACAGGGGAAATTTTTTGTTATTGATGATGTTGCCTGAGAGGTAGTGCAAGAGCACGACCGAGGCTTTGTTTAGTTGGTGTATGTATATTTCCCAATGAGGGGCAACATGGTAGTATTACACCCTCGGGAATTATTTACTTGCTTATCATGACAACAATGAGTTATCAGTATTGCGGGCTGCAAACTGTAATATTGATAACATATTTGTTGGATTCGTTAAGTAAGTGGATAGGTAGACCTTTTATATTAGTATACTTATTTATTATATACTTACCTATTTAAGGGTTGGACTCAATTTAAAGGTACTGCTTATGTACCTTCGGAGTACAATACGTTACGAGTGCGTAGGCAAAGATTTCTCTATAATCAGTTTTGATTTCAGTAAAATTATTTTTGCAGTATTCATATACGTATTTGAACGTCATGCTTCTATACGTTTATTTTAATACTGTGTTTTTTTTTTAAAAAGTATTGGATTTTAGTATAATGCTAAAGGAGAAAGAAAGTTGAGCTTGGAAGCATGAAAGAGGAATCATTGCACTTCGATCGCGACGGAATGACATTCTCTTTTATGCAGCCGCTCTACCTTGATATCCCCTTCACGCGTTTATTTTTCTTCTACCTTTTCACTATTTTTGTCTAGCAAATGATTTTAAATTTCGAGGATGAAATTTTTTTTTAAGGTGAGTAGATTGTAATAGCCCGTCCCTAAAAATTATGATTTTTATAATTTTAATAAGTGAGTTTACGAAAATGCCCTTCGAGGCACATACGTCTATTGATGTTGACCACCTTGTAGTGACACGTAAGGTTTTTTTTTTGGGTGTATTCTCGAAGTACTCGTCGCTACGGACGCGTGGGACATTTTAGTAAATTAGTTATTTTCTAGAAAACCCTAGATTTTTAGGGCAAAAACTGACAGGCCATGTGTGTGGCCCAGATTAAAAGTATCAGAGATGGACAATGGCGATTAGAAAGGAAGAAGGAAAGAGGGAGAGAAACTGGCCAGTGAGGAGAGGAAAGAGAGGGAACCGGCCAATGAGGGAGGAAGAAAGGAAGGAAAGGAGAAAATGAGAGAAAGAGGGAGGAAACCGGGTTTCCCCTTGACCCGTGTAATAGACCCGTTTCTTCATACTTTCCAATGGTTTTCAACTGGATTTCACACTAATTGGACCGAACCACTACTCCTAATCATCACTTAGTCTCTTCCTCTTCCATTTCCACCTAATTTTGGGAGGGATTTGGTGGTGAATTACCTTATAAACCGTGATAGGGTGTCGTGAGACCTTGCTCGGGATCCATCAATCGTGAAACCATTTCCTTCAATTACCACAACTAGAACACTCCCCTAGAACCCAGGAACAAAGCCCAAGCAGTGGTGGAGGCGTCGAAGTAAGTATGGAGGTCGAATTGAAGCACACCTAATTCTAGGGTTCTGACGGGTTTTGATGAAATTGGAGCATTTCTAGGCCAAATTGGCCTTGCTTACAGGTATGAAAGTTGCTCTTCATTGAGATATCCAATTCTGTAAATTTTGAATTTTTTTGGAGATAGTTAGATTTTCCGGCGAGTTGGGGGGCGGACCGCCACCCACGGCGGTGCGTGGCCAAAATGCTGTCAATGTTATTTTTAGGCATTATTAAATGCCTTGAGTTCAGTTTTGAGGATGGATTGACGTAGATTGATCATTAGAACCTAGATTCGCTACGATACGTTAATAGGTAATTATATGAATCGACAATCCGACCGTTGGATCGTTACCAAACTTTAATAAGTGGTTATGTAGGAATTTACAGATTGGGAATCCGTCTTACGAATCTTCCCGAATTGGAATTGTAAGTTCATAAATAAAATGTTAACCGCCACTTGGTTTTGGAAATTGGCAGAGATCCAACCATTGAATCCCAATGAAACTTTGGAGTATTGTTCTAGAAGCATAATGTGGATTTTTGAAAATAACGGATCGAAGATTCGCACTGGATCAAATTACATAGGGATGCATTATATGTAAATTACATGTTCTCTCAGTAAGGATTCTTAGATGTGATTTGATATTTGTTTTAGGCGATGATCGTTCAAGACATCTTGATATTTGTGCTAAGGAGTTATATCGCAAACTCCAGGTGAGTGGGTTTTTGTTTTCAATATATATGTATATACTTGGTATTTTTCCCAGAAAATGTGTTTAAATGGTTTTATAGATTAAACTACCATGTCAAATGATCTCTATGTTTAGTTATGGATTATTATGATTATATATTGTTGCTTAGCGCTGCGGATGCTCAGGTAAGCTTCAGGTGAGTATATGTTGATGATAGTGATGGTAATGTGTATGATTGTGTTGAGATGCATGTATAGCTCATTATCCTGCACCTCGGTGTTAGTGCTTTGCCAGAGGTTAGGGCCTAGCTTTCAGTGATCATTCACCTCTCGCACCACATGCTCACTTGGATCCAAGGCAGGTGTCAGCCTGTCGTACAGACCACTTTAGGTGGTTCC
The DNA here is from genome assembly GCA_963580275.1 of Crataegus laevigata. Classification (NCBI taxonomy): domain Eukaryota; kingdom Viridiplantae; phylum Streptophyta; class Magnoliopsida; order Rosales; family Rosaceae; genus Crataegus; species Crataegus laevigata. The sequence goes on from OY756946.1 coordinate 9,887,280, forward strand.
GACTCGTAGGTGACTTGTGATACTTCGCATAGCCTTCACGTGATTGTAGCACTTGAGCATACTTATTTACACCCAGCCTGTCGTACAGACCACGATAGGTGGTTCCGACTCATGTGCAGGAATTGGTAGAGGAGTTATAGACTCAACCGTACAGGTCACGTTAGGTGACTTCGGCTGACATATTATTTTATTGATTTATCTCACATGATTGCGTACATTTCATGACTGGATATTTGGCATGGCATACTTGTGGATTTACCTTTGTTTTTAGTATGATTTTGAGTTATGGTTATGCGTAATATTTTATGGGAAATTATATATGTTTTACAGTGAGGGGTTATTATTTTTGATAAAGAAAAGGTTTTGAAAAGCTTTGGTTTTGCCCACTCACACTTTCTGTTTTGCGCCCCTTCAGGTTTTAGCTGTCGAGGTTCGTATCAATGAGGATTCTTGGCGAATCTCAGTTCTGGTGGCTACTTTTGAGGGTATAGTTTTTACCCGCTCTACTGTACTTTACTTATGCTCTCACGTCATATGTGAGATGGGTTCGTTCCTGCTCACCAGTGTACTCTAGTATTTAGGTACTTTTAGGTTTAAATTTATTCACATTTCCACATCACTACACTTTATGGCTTCGTCACCTTCCAGGTGTCGGCCAACACAACTCGACTTCGAAGTCCTAATGGACATTCCGGCTTGGGATGTGTCAATTTGTGTATTAATAAATTTAAATATTTAATGGAAGACATTAAATAAAATGCACATTAATTATTTTGAATTAAGGACGCATTAGAGACTAAAATCAATATTCAATCTAACACTAGGTTTTTTTTAAAATTTTAATTTTCTTGAATGATTAAAGTTTAAAAACCCCAAATGGTGTGCTATCCACACACTCCTTTTTGTAGTGACAATAAGGACTTGAACCAAAAAATCGAACTCTAACAGAGGGAATTTTTAAATACGTGAAACAGAAAGGCATTTCTGAAAATATTATTATTTGCCAACAGATCCCCATAAAATGGTATAATTTTATTAAGGAGAACATGACATTGTATATTCTGCAACGCGAGCAAAGGGCAGAGTTTTCCTCTCTACCAAGTTTCTTCTTCTCTCTGAAATTACCCAATTTCATGGTGTTCTTCTTCGGTTTCTTTCCGGAACGTCATTTCTCAAACAGGTACTGCAATCACCTTCCTCAGCCTGCTCAATTCATCATTTCTGTGCAGATTTTGGTAGTACTTTGTGGATTTGTTTTTTATTTGACATTTGAATTTTGTTTGGTTTCTGGGAAAATTAAGGAAAATTAAATATCCTGATGGAATTTTGAGTCCCTGGATCCTCATATTTTGGAAATTGAAATGTACTGATGGCTAAATTTAGCTGGGTTTAGGAATTTGATAAACGTATAACAGCAGTTAATAATAAAAATGTTTAAGTATTTGTTAGTGAAAGCTTGTTTGAAGTAAATTGAATTCACTTTTCTGTGTATCTTTTTTCTTCTTTGCAGTGTTGGAATTGAATTGTGGGTTTTGCGGAACATAATTGGTGTCGGTAGTTTCGTTTCGAAATTTCGTTAAACATGAGTGTGGTGGGGTTTGATGTTGGAAATGAGAATTGTGTAATTGCGGTGGTGAAGCAACGGGGAGTTGATGTTTTGTTGAATCATGAATCGAAACGTGAAACCCCAGCTGTGGTTTGTTTTGGTGAGAAGCAGAGGTTTCTGGGGTCTGCTGGTGCTGCCTCTGCAATGATGAACCCAAAATCTACGGTATCTCAGGTGAAGAGACTGATCGGTCGAAATTTTACTGAGCCTGATGTTCAATGTGACCTTCGAATTTTGCCCTTTGAAACTTCTGAAGCTCCAGATGGTGGCATTTTGATTCATTTGAAGTACTTGGGTGCGACTCATACATTTACGCCAGTTCAAGTTACAGCAATGCTTTTTGCACATTTGAAAGATCTAATAGAGAAGAATCAGGAAATGCCCATTTCAGATTGTGTGATTGGTATTCCATCGTACTTCACAGACTTGCAAAGACGTGCATATTTGGATGCTGCCACAGTTGCTGGGTTGAAGCCTTTGAGATTGATGCATGACTGTACTGCAATTGCTCTTAGTTATGGGATTTACAAAACAGATTTCTCAACTTCCGGTCCAACTTATGTGGCATTTATTGACATTGGTCACTGTGATACACAGGTCTCTATTGTGTCATTTGAGGCTGGGCAAATGAAGATACTATCTCATACTTTTGACAGAAACTTGGGAGGGAGAGACTTCGACGAGGTCTTGTTTAATCATTTTGCTGCACAGTTCAAGGAACAGTACAGAATTGATGTGTACTCTAATGTCAAGGCAAGTATCAGGCTACGGGCAGCATGTGAGAAGCTGAAGAAAGTGCTGAGTGCAAATGCGGAGGCACCTCTTAATATTGAGTGCTTAGTGGATGAAAAAGATGTCAGTGGATTTATTAACAGGGAAGACTTTGAAATGCTGGCTTCAGGTTTGTTGGAGAGGATTGGTGTTCCTTGTAGCAATGCTCTAGCTGATGCAGGTTTGACTGCAGATAAGATTCATTCTGTGGAGCTTGTCGGGTCAGGGTCTAGGATTCCAGCGGTTGCTAGAAAATTAGCTTATGTGTTCAGGAAAGAACCCCGCCGAACGCTGAATGCGAGTGAGTGTGTAGCACGTGGATGCGCTCTTCAATGTGCAATGCTAAGTCCTGTTTTTCGAGTCAGAGAATATGAGGTTTGTATTTTAAAACTTTAAATGCATGGTCACAAATACAGTGCTTACTTTCAGTTAAGAATACCATGATATATTTGTTCATATGCAATGCATCAGTAATACTATGCTGTTCTATGCTATGCCTCTATGGAACAAGAGATGAGTTTCTTACCCCCTCCCTTCTTTCGGTTCTTTTTTTTTTTTTTTTTTCTTTTTGAAATTTGAGAGTATAACAATGCCTCTTACAAAGCTTAGGCTTAGGGAATGTTTACTTGATATTTTATTTTTATTGGTTGAAGGTAACAACTGCTTACTTATTCTGGCATTGATGTGCATTCCAAAAATCCCTACCAACAAAGCACAAACTTGTGGCTTTAATTGTAAAATGTAGACACATATGTGAGACGTCTTTGTTATCTGGATAGTTGCCCATAATGTATGTAATGGTTTTCCCGGATCTATATGCAGGTTCAAGATTCAATTCCTTTCTCTATAGCATTCTTAATAGATGAAGCTCCAATTTGCACAGGGAGAAGTAGCATCCTGTTTCCAAAAGGCCAACCCATTCCAAGTGTTAAAGTACTGACGTTTCGACGAAGCAGTTTATTTCATTTGAAAGCATTCTATGCTAATCCCAGTGAAGTGCCTGCTGGCACTTCTTCTGACATTTGTTGTTTTACGGTAATATATTATGCCTTTTTTCAGTGGGGTGGGAGAGGGGAACATGTGAAACTAAGAATTTTATTGGTGGGGATGCATGAAAAAAAAAAAATGTGTAGAAAGGATGACCACATAGAGAACTGAAGGTAAATCAAAGGCAATCATGTTACCATTGAGCACTAAGTTCAATGTCTAATCTTTGAAGCCTCTATAAGAATTTAGGATGATGTAAAATCTTCTCTCTCTTTTTTTAGTTAGACAATTTATAGAACACTTGGGGGAGATGACTCCAGGGTTTGACATGTCAAACAATTAAATATTTATGTTTGGGCATTAGAGGGAGAGAGATGTCACCAAAACCCAAATAAAAAGATTTACTATCTGCCCATTGCAAATGTCATTTAGATCCTTTTGTTTTTGGCTTACCTTGCAATGAAAATACCTTTTATTTAATTGGATTACTGTTACTTCCTCGATAATGGCTATTGTTTTTTCCTCAATAACGGCTGTTGATTATGCAGATTGGCCCATTCCAATGCTCCCATGGTGAAAAAACAAGGGTTAAAGTTAAAGTTAAGTTAGATCTCCAGAGTGTTGTCTCTGTTGAATCAGCTATGGTAAGTAAAACTTTTGTTTTTATCCTGACAATATCTACTTTGTCATTTACTGGTTTCCTAGAATCATAGTTTTGTGGTACTTTTTTTTCTTTTTTGGTCAAAAGTTTTGTGGTATAAATCTTATAATGGCTTTAGGTGATGGAAGAACACGGAGATGACTCTTCTACTAGGGGTCTTGCCAGTTCAAAAATGGAACCAATGGACACTGATTATTTTACTGCTTCTGGTTCTACTGAGGCAGTTGCAGATGGATTTGAAGAAAGCAGTATGCAGCACAACTCTTCACATACTGGTGTAAGTTTGTTTCCAACTTCATAAGTTACAGAAATGCACTCCCTCATAATTTAGTTCGATTTATTTCCTTTATTTCATGCTGGAAAAACTAGAGATAAATCCAAATTTTGAATAAATGCGATAATTCCCTTATAATTAATCTACAGTAATCTTGTCGTTTATACTTAATCTGCAATGCATACTATTTTGGTTTTGCAATGTTCCTGTCAAATTCAGTTGTTTAAAGTTTGTGGAGCAGATGTAAACTTATTGAAAGATATCCACATTTTCAGGGTGAGGCTAAAAGAAACAATAAAGCCACCAGGAGGCTAGCGATACCTGTTAGTGAAAGTATATATGGCGGAATGACCGAGGCTGAACTTTCAGAAGCTCAAGAAAAAGAACTCCAGTTAGCTCAACAGGACAGAATTATGGAACAAACCAAAGACAAAAAGAATGCGTTGGAGTCTTACGTCTATGAGATGCGAAATAAGGTATAGCCTGTATTATCTTTCCATCACGTTTGCTTCGGCTTTGCCTGCTCAAACACTTTGCCGTGGTTTGACTTACGCCTTTTTGAAGCAGTACAAGGACATAGCACTGACATTCTACTTCTAATACCGGAATAGTTTTAATCCCCATGTGGCCTGGAAGTAAATATTATCAACTCAACAGATTTGGTTTTCATGGTGTGGGTGTGATAAAGACCGAAATGCACAATGGGGAACACGGTGTCTAGTAATATTAGGATTTAAGCTTTGTGACTGTTCAATATCTATAGTATAGGATGATAATTAGTTCATGTCAGACTCTCGTAGATCTTTTAGTTCATGCCACCACATTTTGCCAGAGGCTGGCTTTTAACACAAGGACATGCATGTGAATAGCTCCTCAACACATATCGAAGCTTTGCAAGTGATCAAGAGAGGGAGGGCATCTCCAGGAGCCTGCAGCAGACAGAGGAATGGCTTTACGATGATGGAGAAGATGAAACAGAAAATGCTTATACTTCAAAGCTGGAAGATCTTCAGAAGGTTTTCTCCACTTCTTGAAATTAGAGAATTTAAATTCCGGTTATTTTTCTCCATTCTTGATGTCTATTTGATGACTCTAGCTGGTAGATCCAATTGAGAACCGATATAAAGACGAGGAAGCAAGATTGCAAGCTACAAGAGATCTATTAAAGTGCATTAGGGATTACCGGATGGCTGTGAATTCACTTCCACCCATGGATAGAGAATTGGTATGACAATTAGTTAGTTACTTATGCCTCGTATAAATGTGACTATTATATTTTCTTCTGCAATTGACTTTTCAAGTTTCAGGTTGTTAATGAGTGCTATAAAGTGGAGCAGTGGCTTAGGGAGAAAAACCAACAACAAGACTCGTTGCAAAAGAATGTTGACCCAGTCTTATGGTCAAATGATATTAAGAGCAGGAATGAGGAATTGAACTCGTAATACTCTTGCACTTCCTAGTTTCCGACTTGACTTTAATTATAAAGCTCCATGTTCATTTTAATGTTCTTAATTTTGTCAACCTGGTATGCAAAGACCTTTTAAATGTAGGACTGCGAGATCAATATCAATCCTTTCTGAAAATGTATTTAACCTGGTGGTAGCATCTAATATATCCTCAGCTTGATGGGTTAAATAAGAAACAAATGATATGGGGAGTATTTATGATTCTTTTATTGGGGCAACATGTTCCTTCATTTGCACTACAGAAACTTTTACGCATTTCCCTAGTTTGCTGCTGGTTTCTCGATTCACTTAATTCCTACCGTGTTTTTGCTGTTACATTTGGTTTTCAATCTCTAGAAACTAATCATGCTACTCTAATCATTTCAGGAGGTGCAACCATGTATTCAGATCCAGGGCTCCTAATCGTGAGGACCACAAGGGCTCTAACCAACATGACACTTTCTGATCACTAATGAGTGGAACAATGCAGGATGCGTACAAAAAAAATTTGAAGCCTTACTTTCTTGTTTGTTCTGACAACTGTTTCTATTGCATTCACGGTTTTTGCCTTTGAATGGATGGGCAGCAGTATACAAGAACATAATAGTCAATATCAGACCCTGATTTTTGCTTGTTGTTCTGCCGAAGACCTGTGTCAATGATATTGTCTCGAGCAAACTGATGTGGTCTCATGAAGTTAGTAATACGGAGCATATATATTGCCCAAGAGCTTGAAGCAGCCATTTGAACACTTTGTTGCTAACATAATCAATGGTTTTTGCTAGTCCTGAGTCCTGACTGTGTTTGCGAGTGCTTTTTGTTTTAGAGCATCAAATGTTGTATTAGAGGTTTTCTTCAGGGACTCTTTTCCTTTTTCTTTTGTGGGTTTTATTTTTGAGGGAAAGCAAGAGCAGAAATGTTGTCTCCCTTGTGCCCGATGAATTGCTTTGTTATGTGCATTTGTCATGCAGCAAATAAACTTGTACCTTGATGATTGGAAGATTTAGGATGCTTGAATATAAACCTATTGTTACTGTGTTTGAGAAGAGGAACTTACGTATCCCGTGTTGTGTTCCCCTCTCACCCTCTCATCACATCACTCATCATGTGACGAAAGCGAGAGGGAGGGGTATACAACATGTGATAGGTAAGTTATTGCTGTGTTTGACTGCTTGTCATATTGAGTTGCAGCAGCCCATGGCAACCGGCAAGTCACCGAAATGGTTCGTACGCAGTGAGCATGTAACCGCGGACTTGGTGATCGGAGACGCTAATTGTCACATTTTATGAGCTGGAACGGTAGGTTAGAAAGCGCCTAACCCATGAGCGGAAATGGTTCACTCTTTTTCTTCTTCTACACATCTATGTTATTTTATTTTATTTCAGGAAGTAAACGTTCACACAGAGTTTATGAAGATTTCGGATAGTAAAATTATCCACAAGAAATGCTACGGAAATACTTTTGGTACATGGCCATCAACTGCCAGCCTCACCTCTTCTTGGGAACATTTTTCTTTTTTGGCTTTGGTTTTTTGGCTTGCACAGAACGTCCACTTTCCTGTCGACGAAATGCACAAATGTGTGTGAGCTGAGAAGAATAAAACGTGGAGAAGCATGGACGGATTTATATGTACCTTCTTATACTGTCTGTAGGCTGCCGAACCACTCAATTCCTGCCCAGTTTTGCAACGATAAACCTGGCGACAAATACAAGAGCATTACATAAAGGAAAGGAGAGAGATGCACACATCAGTAGTGTCTGAGACGCAACAAACAGTTTGTAACTAAAATGCCAAGTCAATTATATCCATGTGACTGCGGATAAGAATGCCTATATAAAGGTCATTTGAAATTTCACCAGCAATATCAAATTCTGGTTTCCTAGTTCTATGAGAAAGCTTCAAGCAGAAACCCAAATCTATGCATTGACACTTGCAATTAATGATATCCTTCAAATCTGGAAATGTGATAACCAAAGCATCCACCGATATCATTCACTTTCTTCAGTAAAGCAACAACAAGAAAATGTATGACTTTAGCAGTGTAACTTTGGAAGATTGTAAGCATAATTGCATATGTTTTAACAATCCAGAGTCAATTTTTAGAACCTCGATGGCCTGTGAATTGAAATTAACATAAGATCCATAAAACTCAAATCAAATCAGTAATATGCAGTGTCTTAACATACCTTCCTTCCACTAGGGCCGGTATACCAATAACCAGCAGCTTGCCCACCTACACCAGGCGCAGCCCATTGACTAGAAGGTTGGGCATTTGCTTGAACCCGCTTTGTACTGACGCAGTTTCTGGGTTCCACCCAGTTTCCAGAGGCATGTTCGACTGTCCCAACATTTGATTTTCCGGACTTAATTCTTCCCTTTTTTGAGCTTTTATTGACACTAACCTTCTGTGCTGGTTTACCATCTTTTGGGTTCACCCAGCTTCCAGAAGCATCTTCAACATTTGGTTCGTTTGATTTCTTTCTTTGCCTGTTAGTTGTTTTTTCGAGATCAATCTTATGATTCACTCTCTGTTTTGAAGTATCTCCATTGCTAAACTGACCCCTGAAGTGAATGACAAACATATCATGACATAACTCAAAAGAAAGTTAAACAAATATAAACAACTGAAAAAGAAGTGCTCACATGTAATCAATTACTGATGCACCCCTCTGCTGATTTCCTCTGATGTTAACGAGTGGGAAAAAGTTGGGCAAGCGATTGCAAACTAATTTCCTAATCTTTGGATCATCGTGAAAAAAGTAATGATGAGCAGGTGGAAGGGGATCAGCCACATTCCAGAGTTGTTCAAAATCTTGGCCACCAGGCGTTGTTTCATGAAAATTCTCATTGGTATGTAAACATGAAGCCCTCTCAAATTTCTGAGCAGACTTATCCTTTGCAGATCGCAAGTACTCCTGACACACCTCATCTAAAGCAGGTGTTGGAATGCTAAACTTCTTGATCGGACTGAAATCTTTCCATAAATCCACATCATCCACATCTACAGGCATACTCATAGAAGATTTCTTCTTTGTTTCAATGGTAGTTGCAGCATGGACAGAACTATACTGTTGCTTCTTTGAGGATGCACCAACATCACAAGTAACCCTGCTCACATTTTCACTGGGTAAAGGATCCTCAGAATCGGAATCAATTAATTGGAACCTTCGAAGAGGACTGGCAGTTAACTTCGGAAACATGAATCCTCTGTGGTTTTCTTCCAAACTCACAGAAGCGGAGACATCTGAATCTGGTTTCCTTTTCCTTCCCTTGCTATGGCAGGATGATTGAGAGGTTAAAACCCCACTTCCACGTAATGGGACCTTTGAACTACTAGATACAGTTTGGTATTGTGTTGATGGATGCATATCTGCTATAAATTTAGCAACCATTAACCTAAATACATTTTTGATGAAGCAGATACACCACACACACACACACACACATGAGAGAGAGAGAGAGAGAGCTCAAAACCTCGATACAAATCGGATTAAAGATTATGCACGAAGTTGGACCCTCCTAGCAAAAATCTAAGGAGGAAACTATTACGTTACTAAACAAACACTCCTAATAGCACTACGTGAAAATCAAAACACCCAAAATCTTCTGAAGAAAATTCTATAGCAGCGCAGCAGCAGCAAACAACTTACAATTTGCTTGTGCTGCTTACAAACAACTTACAATGAACACTATTTATCAACCCACTTCTCGAAACAACAAATTTACCAAATAAAATCTCTATTTATGCTGCTACCCCTAAAATGCATTTCAATTTCAACCAAAATTAACCATTTTCCCATCTCAAAGTTTCACAGTGCACATAACCCTAATCCCCAAATCACCAAAATCCATAAGTTTTGCAAAAAGGCCCCTTACCACATCAAAAAACCCATTACATTACATCAGCAAATCTAACAAAAAATACTACTTTCTTGCAGTTAACAACTTCCTAATTACATTCCATGTTTGCTCCTTCGAAATCGATAGCAATATGAAACAAAAAATATTTACTTTACAATTACTTCATTCTCCTAAGCATCTGTGAACAATTAAAACACTATTTCCCCGATTTTCTTTCCCAATTTTATCAAATACAGCATAAAAGATCACATCTTTATTCCCTTCCCATTTCCATCTAACCCTTAACAAATAAAAATGATAAATCTTTATCATTACCTTGAACAAAATCTTCCCCAGACGAGAAATCTTCGATATCGTCATCAACATGACGACACGGCGTCGCCGGCCTGGGTTTCCGCTTCTCAGCCACCCCTCTCTTGAGCCGCTTGAGCGGTCGGCCGGGTCGGGACCCAGGATCTGGATCCGGGCCCGTGATTTGAGGCTCGAACTCCTCATCTACCTCAAGGGGTGTATGGGCATTGGAACCCCGCGAAGAGTTTGGAGCTGCGGCGGGTGTGGAGTGGTTCGCGGCAGCTGGTTGGAGCTGCGAATCGAAACCTAGGTCGAGTCCGAGAGAGAACGACGGAGGCTCGTAGTCGGCCATGGAGAGAAATCGACAAAATGGATTTTGGGTACTGAAAATTGGAGGGAGATGGAAAATGGGTGAGACTGGAAGAGTGGGATTTATAGGGCGGGATTTGAATTTGGAAAAATTGGAGGGATTCCAAAATAAAATTTCCTTTTTTGGGTTTTTATGTTTTATTTTTGGCGGGCTGAGGGCGGCGTGATGGGGAAGAATCCGAAGATGTGCTCTTTCATCACTTGGGCTCTCACTGAGTCCTTTGAATATATATTTGGGTTAACTGTATCTATATATATATATATATATATATATATATATATATATATATATATATTTTGGTCACTTTGGCCTCTAAATATGTCGAGTGTGACAATAAAATAAGTCGCGAGATTTTAAATTTTTTATATTGCATGCATTAAGAAGTTTTGAATCCATCGCAATTGTGTTTGTATGTTTTCTCTTACAGCCAACTTAAATGTTCGGAAAACATACAAAAATCTTACGAAACTTCTTCCTCACATTGATCAAAGTAGATGTGGTGAGTGGTGACCTAGAGTCATACCAAGTCCAATATCACTTCGACGAGGAAAGGTAAAGTGCCTTAGATGTGTGGATGACATCTCCCTAAAATAAGATGTGTTTTTGAGTCCAAAAATAAAACCATGCATGTTTGGCTCAAAGTGATGTGACAGTAGAAATGAACAAAAATTTGTTTTATTTTTACATAAACTTATAATTGTATGACACACAAATATCAGTTTTAGAGTCGAACACAATGGGCATTTTGGAGGAGATGAGAGTCGGTCTTTGAAATTGACCTTTACGAATTGATGATTCCAATCTGGATATGGAATTTTACTCAAAAACAAGAATCTAAGAATGCCATTTTTGGCATTGTTGGTTGTTGATGCGAGGTTCCGCACAAACGAAACGAAAAGTTTTAAGTGAAAAGAAGACGACGTAGTAAGGCATGGTTGTTCTTTTGATGAGTTTTTCATGCATCGTTTCTTGTTGGATAAATTGAACTACCACTTTCATGGTATGTGGAGTGAAGAATGCCATTGAAGTAGGCATGCAGCTAGTGGATAAAATTGAATTTTTGTGGATTCCTAAGGTTGGTTTTAGAGTCGATCTAAGTTGAAAATACATCAAACTTCAGGAGCATTTTGGTCAGAAAATGATCCAAAAAATCTTATGTCAAATAAAATTTGAGATCGATGAGCGAATTTTTTTTACCACAATAAGTGAGGTTATTTGGTGTTTTTCCCGTTCAAGTAATAGGTGTCAATAAAAAAAATCCCTTAAATTAATTTGGTTAGATACCAAGTACTTTTGTTGGCATGGAAGAGTCCAATGTGGGTTCTTGACTTTAGACTTGGGTTTAGAGCAAGCCTTTTTATAAGAAGAATGTTTCTATTTGCATGTGTAGAGTACTCGTCTATATTAGAGATATTGTCGTCGATGTAATCTATAACAATACTCTATTTTACATGTTTAAAACAACGGTAAGTCTTACTGAAATGGAGTATTCTTTTGTCAATAAATAGTACAAAGAGCATTTTGTTTCCTAATCAAACCAGTGCTTTAGTTGTATTGGTTTAGTAATAGGTTTGATAAGGAACCATATACTTAGTTTTGGGGATTGTTTTGAGCCGCTTTTTACTATTCCTTCTAAGCAACTTTCTTTAATCTTTTATTGGGTTTAATCTTTAACCATCTGTTGAGAACTTTACCACATTAAAATGGTCACAATTACTCACAACAACCACCTGCTCTTGTAGCAAAGTTAGTTGTTGGATCCCTTTTATAACTAGAGGAGGCTCTTTCTTATAATGAAATGGTTAGAAATGAATCCTAGCTATATCTATGGAGGAGAATGACGTGCATTGAATCGGCTTAATGTTGTTGTGGCATTTCGATCCAATAGTTCAATATGTAAATTTTACTCAATTTGACATTACATTATTAGATCGAGACGTTTTAATAATAATGAACTCGTTGCATGTAAGTTGTTCTCATGTAATTGAGACAAAGCTAGCCATGAGGGGACTAGGGCCGCCCACCTCCTTGTATCACCAAGATAGAGAGAAAGGCAAAACAAAAATTTGGGGCTTTTCTTTTCTTTCTGAATTCTAGAGTATGTACGTTAATATCGAACAAAATATGTTAAGAAAGCTAATTACTCTTCCCCAGATCCCCCCTTTGATATTCCCTTTGGAATATGTATATTAACAAAAACCACATAATTAACATATACAAAACGCAAAATTAATTGACCTCAGGAATGCTTTGAAGAGCAGGCCTCCAAGACCTTTGCAACTGGGTCTCATAGCCATCACTAACCCTAATCAACTGAGTCAAAACCTGCTGAACTGACGTTTGCTTAAACTCCACCTTTCCCAACAACTCTTCCCACTGCTTCTTTGTGATCCTGATCTTCACCTCTGTTGCTGCACCATTTTTACTACTGTTACTAGTTGTTGTTGTAGAACAACATGAATCCCTCTGGCTTGCTTCTTCAATCTGGTTCTTCTTCCTCTTCATGATCTTTATGTTCGCTTGATCACCATCGCAATAACCGTCACCGTTCATTCCATTTGCTAGACACCCCCAATCCTCTCCTGCCCACATAGACGATTCATGCCTTATGCAATTTCCCATCTAACTTGTTTTTCTTTTGTATGAACGGAATAATATTAGAGAGCAAATGGAGAGGTGAGTTTGTGTTATATATACACCACGAAGGGATGAGGATTGGAGAGGGAAATTAATTATTAAAAAGGTGGTGAGGGGGAAGGTGGTAAGGTAATGGAAAAAGATCAAGCTTTTAAGAGAGGAGAGTCAAACCTAATTTGTTGCCACGTTGGATGACATGTTGTCCTACGTGGCTGGTAGTGGGAGTTTGACCTGTTTACCATCATCATCTTTGGGACTTTGTGCCTCTTTTGGGGTTGGTTCCAACTGAAAGATATAGGATGACACCATCACCATATGCTCGAGCCGATCAGCTTCACTAATAACAAATAATAGTATGCCATTTATTTACAAAAGTAGGTCAAATTATGATGCCAATGCATTTAGCATTATTAGTTATAAGAATGGGAGATATTTTAGTACAATTTGTAAAACACTTGTTTTATTTGTCATTTATTTACCTCGTTTACGATAAAAGTTTAATTCTAACTCTGATTTATTTTTCTCTTAAATAATAAAAATAAAATTAATCTTATTTCATACACACTATGATATGTGTAATCCTCACTAATACTTATGTTTCGAGTCAATTTTAACTATTGTGGCAACATCGCTAATAGGAATGAGCTTCTGATCTTTGGTTTTTCAATCACTTGTATGATAGATGATAAGTACTAATATAAATTTTAATTAAAAAGACATCAATTAGCTAGATTATAAAAAGTAAATTGTAAAGGTTAGGATTAACAATCAAATCTTGATGTAAACAACATATATAATATGTTTGTTAATGTTATAAAAAAGTGTTACCATATCACGTATAATTTAACATGTTATGTTACTAGTAATTTCAAATCGTGATCTGAAGAAACAAACCTACTATCATGACCTTGAACTGCCACCAAACTAAATAAGAAAGTCAAGTGTGAAAGGGTTTAGGATGGGATCTTCCCCATAAAAGTGGTGTGAACGCAAATTAGCAAAGGGAATCTTTTAATCCAGTTGTTATTGCTCTTCCACGTGCTACTTTGATAATCTCCTTATACTTTTAATCATTATCCAATTATGACTAATTTAGTCGTATCCGTGTGCTTTCCTGCTTTGTTTTACCACTTCCTGCACTCCATGCAGGGAATTTAAAAGGGTTGTGCTATCCACACACTCATTTTTACTTCTTACACACTCTTGTTAATTTCTGTCCGTTAGATCTTCTTTAATTCATCCGATCCGACGGCCGAAATTCAAAAAAGTGTGGGAGAAGTAAAAAAGGTTGTGTAGATATCACACCCCAATTCAAAAGTGTTATGATATAAGCCTTTTCCTTTTATTTTATAAGATATTTTAACGAAAAACTCTCGGTACTGTTTACTTTAACGAAAAATTACATTTTTATACTAAAAAATTAATTATAGTACTATTCACTTTACCATTTATTTTGTCATTATCGTTAAAACTCAAAATTTTCAAATTATTTTCATTAGTTTTTCTTATTTTATATACATGATCTATTTTTTTACATTTTTTTCTTTAAAAATGTATACTTTAAAATGATCAGCTTTAAAAGATCTTAGACCTAACTAGTGATTGTTAATTAATTTTGAGAACGATGCTAACATTCTCATTAAAAGTTTAAAATGGTGGACATGCTTGGGGTGAAAATAAGGCCAGTCTTCTAAACCAAAACCAATAAGATCACTCTTTGGTATTTTAATAAGGTCAAATTATATGGTATACCTCTCAAATCATTCATAACTTGTCAACCTTATTAGTATTTAAATTTTAAACATAATAGTGCATGGGGCATGGCAATACCTACCAAAGTTACAGGAGGATTCCCTCTTCTCTTAATCTCTCTTTCTTTTTCTATTCTCATATTTGAACCGTAACGTCAATATTTTATATTGATTTTTTTTATAAAGACAATAAGACAAAAAACAATATGTGAGAAGAGGAGAGGGAGATGAGAGAATCCTACTCCGCAGTTATAAAGGTTTGGTCCGTTGGTAAGCGAGTCTAATGAAGTGGTTTTCTTGACCAACCTACTTCACGTTCAAAAAACAACCGCCTCTGTCGTCTCTAACTCCCCATGCTTGATAAGTTGCTACGTTCAAAACCCTAAAAAGCCGTTAGTTCAACCGCGAACTACTATTATTCTTTTGGTTGGGGGGGGGGGGGTGGGTGGGGGGGCGGTTGGGGAGAGGGAGGGTCTGGGGTGGGTCTGCAGTCGATCTGCAGTAGCACTTGATATAACCTGTCATCGTCATCGACAGTAACATCGCCTCTTTACACCTCAGAAGCAATTTTGAAGGCTGAGAAGACCTAATCAAAAGGGACTAGTGTACCGTTTAGTCACCTCACATGAATGCATGCGTAATTTTCAAATACTCATCAGTCATCACCAAGCTTATAACAATGGAATGTTGATCGTGTGTGACACTTGGATAGTGGGATGAGGAATTGTATTAAAAGGAAATTTTTTAGAGCTGATAACTATATTTTGGTTTTTACTTTTTGTTTTAGTGATAGAGGGGAAATACCAGCAAAATTAAGGGTGAAGAAGAGTGTATGAAGGATGCGTTGAAGAATAATTTCACACTAGAAACTTGACATAATATGTTACAATTTATTAAATGATTCCACTTTTTTTTTTTTTTTTTTTTTTTTTGTAATAAAACTCAATAATATTGTTAGACTATGCCAATGGTTAAATTGACAATATTAATGTGATTAGTACTGGACCACCGACTTGACTTTAAAATCTTGACATCATATGGTAGTAGTTTCTTTTGACCTGGACCTAACGATTTTTCCAAACCCAAGCCATTCTAATTGTGGACAAGACCTAGCTTGATGACGAATTAATCTTCCGCTACTTAAAAAAGAAGTTATCGATGTGGAATCGGTTGCACATGTGTGGCATACTAAAGGTGTGATCCCACGTGAGGAGCAGTGTTGAAATTACAACATATACTCAGATGTCTTTTATGATAAAACTCAAAATTAAGTTTTATATGCAGTCAAGTTAGAACAATATTAATGTGATTAGTAGTTGGTCATTGACCCATCCTTTAATCTTGACAGCTTGAATATAAAAGAAATGTACAAGAAATGACACACAAAATAAAGGCCACAAACTATCCAAAAATGACTAGACACACAAAAGGACATTAGTTCTTTGTGAGGTGGGAGAGGAATTAATGTCCATTTTTTTTGTTTGAGAAGTGCCTCCATCTCTTCTGTCATTGCTTGCTTCCACTGAGACAACTTTAAAGCAACACTAGAGGACTAAGGTTCCTTATCCAGAGAAGAGTCTACTTGGACGAAAGCAGAAAAGGCCTTCTTTTTAAAAATCCCAGACTTTGACCTTGTTTGCTTTGGATGGGTGTTGAGACTAACCACAGATACTTGTTGCAAATTTGGAACTTGAGAGCTAGTTACATCAGAATGAATCTCAGATGGCACCAATGAAGATGTAGAATCTGAAGTAGAAATACCTCCAGTAAGACCAAGATCACCATGTGACTAAGAACAGGACTGAGTAACAGGTATTTGAGAAGGTGAAATGTGTGGAAATGGTATTGGAATGATTGGAGGATAATGAAAGGTTGTAGGATGAGCTATGGTAACTAGAAATGACTCAGAAGGTATAGTAGGACTGGATAAAGAAGAAGACGGCCCATGTTCACTAGAAGAAAAAAAATACTTTAATCAAACAGAACATAACTAGAGACATTGAGTTTGTTATTACTTATAGCATAACATATATACCCCTTATATTGAGCAGCATACCCCAAGAAAATACACTGAGTAGTCTTAGGGTCAAGTTTATGATGTCTATAAGGTTTTAAGGAAGGGTAACAAGAACAACTAAAGACCTTTAAATGATCAAGTTTAGGTGGAGATTTATACAACACTTCGAATGGAGAGTGCATCTTTAACACATAGGTAGGCAATCTATTAATAAGATAGGTAGTTGTGGCACATGCATGAAACCAGAACTTAGATGAAAAGGGGGTTGCTTGAAGTAATGTAACAGCAGCTTCAACAAGATGCTTATTCCTCCTTTCAGCTAAACCATTTTGCTCAGGGGTGTATAAACATGATTTTTTATGAACAATGCCTTTGGTTATGAATTTTTTTTTTTTTGAAAAATGGTACTAACATATTCACCTCCACCATCACTTTGCAAAACTTTAATAGTTGCAGAAAAATAATTTTGAACATAAGCATCACATTGGACAAATATCTCAAAGACAACGACTTTATTACTCGTGGGAAAGATCCATGTATAACGTGTACATTCATCAATAAATGACACATAGTAGTTATACCCTTCTATAGACTTAGTAGGAGAGGGACCCATACATCTGTGTGAATGACTTTAAATGAACAAGAGACTTTGAAGCCTGTTAATACACAAAATCGGTAAGGACTTTGGTACAACAGAAAATTACAAGTTAGTGACCGTCGCTAGATTGCTCCGGTCACCAATGTAGATAAATATGTAAAGAGATAGAGGCAAGGAAGCAAACACAAGATGTACGTGGTTCACCCAGATTGGCTACGTCCACGAAGTAGAGGAGTTCTCATTAATTGTGAAGGGTTTACATAAGTACATAGGTTCAAGCTCTCATTTTATAAGTTCTAGTGAATAGTTTAGTACAAATGACAGGGATTATTGTGGAAGAATGATCCCTATTTATAGAAGAGAGTTTCTAGCTTTGTTTTGACATTGACACGTGTCATGCTGTGATTGGCCTCTGATGTTGACACGTGTCGTGCTGTGATTGGACTATGGCGTTGACATATGTCGTGTTGTGATTGGCACAAACAGTGCTCCCCTAAGTTCTTGAGTGAGGTAAGCAATCAGAGTTCCAGGCAAGCAGTCCCAGGTCGGAGGTTTGATTTCGGACTCCAGCTGCTCATTTTCTTTCTCCTTGTCTTGTAGGCTGCATGAAGGATAAGAAGAAGCAAATGGAGAAGAGATGATATGAGATACTTTTGCTTTTGAAGATGTACCGGATGAATCAGCACGTGCTTTGTTGTACTTGTTGACTTTCCACAGGCTTATTCTTGAACTGGGCTGGAGGGTTTTCTGGTTTCCTCCAAAGGAATAAGCTGACTCGAGAATTTGAGGGTCAAAACAAGTTTATCAAATCTAGAGTACGTTTGACTCTGATGATATAGGATATTTTTGCTCTTCGGCAGTGGTGCCAACGAAAGGTTGTTGAAACTTCTCGAGTTCTTCAGTTAGGGCAGTGATGCCGAGCTTGGTTTTGACTTAGACTCTTTCGTCTGGATTATGTAGTTTTGTAGGAAGGGTGTCGTACCATAGTGACCTGTTCCAACTCATCCTTGACCATTCTGTTTCAATCTTTTGCATAGTCGAAGTGGTCCGTACCTTTTGCATTTGAATGGTCCTTCAGGACACCACTTCTTAGCTACTCATCCATGCTTGGCAGCTTCAGTGTAAAGAGCCAATATCTGATCAACTGTCATGGGGTATTTGCCAGAGGAATTTGTGACCTTGAAAACAATTAAGGATGAGTACTCGAGATCAATGCTAGGGAAGCAATCAGGCAAAGGTTCCAGGCAATTAGTTCCAGATCAAAATTTTGACTTTAGGTTCCGACTAATTGCTTTCTTTCTCCTTGTCCTGTAGGTGAGAACAAGAACAAAGACAAGAACATGGAGAAAACATGATATGGTATACTCTTGCTTTTGACCCTGATGATATGAGGTACTTTTGCTCTGGTGTGGCTTGTTTGCATAGGTATTAACTGGGGGAAAGAAAGCTGAGTATTTCAAGAGGCTTTGTTGGGAGTGCCCTTTCGGATATGAGAAAAGGTTGAGCATATTTTGCAGGTCTACCTAGCTGTAGAAGATAGAGGTCAACATTTATAGAAATTTCCCCAAACCACAAGTGGTAATACTATTCTTTTACCCTTCTCGGTCATAACAATGCAGTGGAAGTTGTAAGATTCACGTGTTTTAACTTTGTCGGATATCTTTGATAAAGTGGTCCATGGTATCCGAAAAGCTGATGTTGCGTGTGAAGAGCGTCGACACATTTTATCCAGGAAAATCTGGTACTCAAAATTCGGAGAGTGGTATCTCTTCGATTTTTGAATAAGCAAATCTGTTGAAGGTCTGGCTCTTGAAATCCAGAGAGCGGTGCCTCTTCGATTTTTGAACACGTAGATCTTGTTGAAGACGCATTCTCGGGAGGATGAAAAAAAAGGCATTCTCACAAGCCTGATTTGCCATGGAGAATGAAAGTCGACACATATAGGGATTTCCCACTTTGAAAGTAGTGGTGTTATTCTTTTAGCCTTGTGGGGAATAGTAGGGTAGTTGGCACTTCAAAATTTACGTGTCGTAGCTTTGTCAGAGATCTTTGGCCAAGTTACCTGTGGTATTCGATGAGCTGATTTTGCATGTGAGGACTGACAAAAGATTTTATCCAGGGAAACATGGGTCTCAGAATTCGGAGTGTGGTGCTTTTTTGATTTTTGAACACGTGGTCCTGTTGCCCATCCTTTTATAGAGGTCCTAATTGTGTTCAAGGATTATAGTCAGAGAACTACTGCTTGTAGTAGTTCCCCCTCATTTTCGTACTTCTGAGATTTATTGGGCCTCATTTTTCCTTCGTCATTTCTGAAAATGGCTTGCCTATCCGATCGTCGTTTTGACTTGAATGTTGTGGAAGAGGCATCCATGTCTCCTCAAGACAACATATGGTGTCCATCCTTCTTATCCCCTACTGGTCCTCTTATCATTGGGGACTCTGTGATGAAGAATGACATGACCACTACTGTGGTGGCCAGGAATCTTCTCACCCCCAAAGATAACAGGATACTCTCCAAACGGTCCGATGAGTTGACTGTTCAGGATTCTCTGGCTTTCAGTGTTCAGTGTGCGGTTTTGTGTCTAATATGGGCCTATGCTTACTTGCTCGAACCTGCCAAGTTGAGTCATTGATGGCGGAGGTGGTAAGCAAGGTCTAAAATATTGATATTATCGGCGATATTTCGCCGATAATATCGCTTTTTTGAGAGGGCGATATTTTCAAACTTATCCACTTAATTATCGTCAATATATCGATATTTTTTTTGATATTGTCGCGATAATATCAAAAATGATATTTTCAGCATTATTTAGGCAATATATCGCGATATTATTGATAATATCGCGAGATGAAACCCAAATATACTTGAAAAATGCTGAAATGTTCTAAAAAACGGCCTAGGCGCTGGGCAGTGGTGACCCGAGGTGTTTTCTTATAAATCGGTTGGGAAAATCGGCTGGGCTCTAGGCGGACGCCTAGGCGGCATAAGTGGGCTTTGGCGGTGCTAGGCGGCTAGGCGGATCCTCACCCTCATACATTAAAAAAAAAAAAAGCATGTGTTAGTCTTTTTTTTTTCTATCTCAAACCATCAAATAGACACATATTCAACAATGGCAGAGGCGATGCTTACCTCTGTGGGAAGTTTGGAGCTTCAATACGCCACCATTTCCATGGTAGGACTTGCTAGTTTTGGTTTTTGCAGAGAAGATTGAGTATTGCGAGTGGCTAAAGGTGAGTGGGTGTGTTGAAATGAGAGAGGAGGGTAAACCATTAGAGCTAAAATGGTAGATGAGGAGCGGCTAGGGTTCTTCATTATAAGGAAATGAGAGCTATTTGGTTTTTTTTTTTATATCTTAAAGAGAGAGAGAGGTTTGAGAGAAATGGGAGAGAGGGCTGGGTAAATGAGAGGATGTCCCTCTATTATTGAGAGATATCTCTCATATTCTAGACAGAGAGAGAGAGAGGCTTATGGTTTCTAAAAAGTTATCAGAAATGAGAGAAATGAGGGCACATCTTAGCCCTTTATTTTGGAATCCTAAGAAGTTCACTACATGGATGCATGACATGTGTGCATGCCATATTTATTGAAATTTGAAAGGAACGTTCTGACATGGAAAGACAGTGAGCCGTTTGGGGCTCTGGGCTCGAGGTAAGCAGAGAGTGTTGGTGTTGATAGGGTTTTTTATTTTTTATAAATGAACATGAAGCTGCTAAATTAGCATATATATTAGTTGTTGTTAAAGATTGATACTAGAATAGACTTGGAAGTGTTGGTGAGCGTGTCCTCAGTTCCTCACAAGCTCCCAGGGCTCCAGTTCGAACCTGTGAAAATTTTCTTTCTTTTTGATGCGCCTTTCCCATGGCTCTAGGTCATGATTTCGAATCTTAGTGAGCCTTTTCCTTTTTCTTCTTTTCTTTTTGTTTTATTATTTGTTTATTTTAATTTATTTGTTTCTTTTATGTTTTTCCTTTCTT
This sequence comes from Crataegus laevigata, assembly GCA_963580275.1. Taxonomy (NCBI): domain Eukaryota; kingdom Viridiplantae; phylum Streptophyta; class Magnoliopsida; order Rosales; family Rosaceae; genus Crataegus; species Crataegus laevigata. Next base: position 9,908,526 of record OY756946.1, read on the forward strand.
TTAGTTTCTTTGTCCTAGGCGTTCGTTTTTATTAAAGTAGGACGTAAAATCAATTATCTCAAATTTATTTCCTAGCTTTGTAACTTTACAAGTATCTTACATACTATATTTCCTTATTTTCCTCCTATTTTGCATTTTATGTGGTTTTAAATTGTGAACTTGTTGTACATGTGTCATCCTACAATACTCTTTACTAATATGCTTAATGTGTTTTTAAAATTTGGACTTGTTGGATACTTTTTTTTTCATTATTTTATTATCTTATCCATAGATTTGATACAAGTATAATTTTTGTAAGTGTCAATATTCACTTATTTACAAGATATATAAGAAATTTACCTAAATTTGCCTAGGCGCCCGTCTAGACCCCGCCTAGCCGCCTAGGCGCTTGGTGCCTGCCCGTCGCCTGACTAGCGCCTAGCATTTTTTAGAACCTTGGCTGAAAAGTCTCAATCTTGCGCATAGAGGGATTCGAACCCCTCCCTTTGTCAACCACGCACCTGGGCCTTATCCAACTCGCTACAGATGTGTTTATGATTACATATTCAGCCTGTAATATTTATATGGTCGTTAAGATGTCTGCAAGGCTTGCAAGCTAATATTTATTATCTAGGATAAATTTCTATATTTTGGGGATTTATCATTTGATGACTACTCTTCACAATACCCTTACTCTACACATAAAGATGATGAAGATAGTGAAAATTTTGAACCTCACAGGAACTCTATGTGGTACTAAGTCACTCATGTATCTTACCATGCAATGTATAAAGTGTAAAATATTGTACTAATTCATTATATATAATTGATTGTGGTGTGTTTAAACTTCTTTCATTAATTACTACATATTTTCTACACTCACAATGTTTGCCAGCTCGCTATATAATCAACTTAAATCAGTTAAATCCATCATGCAATGCATTTCCTTCTATTTTTTTATGATAAACTAATAGATAATTGACTAAATAAACATCATGCAAAGTTTCAATAAAAATTTCCATGGTTTTTATTCAATTTTTATTGATATAATATCCTGATATTTCCATCGAAATTTCCGTGTTTTTGGACTACCGATATTATCGATATTTTAGACCTTGGTGGTAAGTCTCAAACAAGAGATCACGGGGCTCAAGCATGAAAATAAACAGTTGCACATAACTACTCCACGGGCATGAAGAGAAAGCTTGACCAGCTGCAGGAATCTGAGAGTCGGATTCTAAGTGATCATCAGAGGTTTGTGGATTTGTTCCAAAGGCATCTACTGCCTTCGTCTTCTAGAGCTTTACCACGTACTGAAGCTCTAAATGATCAACCTGCGGTGCCTCATCTTTCTGGGGTTCTGCCCAATACTGAGGCTCCAAATGATCACCCTCTGGTGCCTCCTCTTTCTGGTGCCCTGCCGAGTACTGAAGCTTCTCATGAGCAACCTTTGTGAAGGCTCCCTCCTCTTTGTTTGTTTTGATTTTTGTGTATTTAAAAATATGTAATTTATCAGGGATATCAATAAACAAGCTTTACTTCGTTTAGCGTATTGTGTTAAATACACTAAGGCATCCTTTGCTAAGTTTTTTGAATATTTCCTTTCATTGAAGTTTGCATGTTGAAACTTTGTGGGTAGATCCTGTAGGTTGAAATAGTGCTCCCCTAATTTCCCGAGTGAGGAAAGCTTCTCGTATAGGGACTTGAAAGCTCCAAGTTATTGAGTAATCGCGAAACTTTTGAGTACCGAGGTGTAGTAGCATATGGTAGGAGTCCCCCAAGTCTTCGAGTGAAGAGTTGACGAATGAGATGTTTTGCTAGTAGTCAAGTTTCCAAATTACCAAAACCTCAACCTTTTCTTTGCTAAGTGGTATCCCAAAACTCTTTCTTCATATTTTTTTTATGAAGGTTGTTAGGCCCAAAGAAAAAAGAGTCTAAGCCCTTTACATTTTTTTTTCTTTTCAAAATTTTGTGTTTGGGTATATAGCTTAAATGTTGAAGCTATTTTTAGGACACATGAACTGGAGTTTGCTTCACATTATCTTGATCAAGAGTATGTGAAGCTCTTACATATTTTAGTGTTAAAGTTTTGTAGTGAAGCTTTGTAGGTGAAGCTTTGTGGGTGAAGTTTTGTAGGTGAAGTTTTTTGGGTGAAGCTTTGTAGGTGAAGCTTTACGGGTGAAGCTTTTTTGGATGAAGCTTTGTGGTTGAAGCTTTGTGGGTGAAGCTTTTTTGGATGAAGCTTTGTGGTTGAAGATTTGTAGGTGAAGCTTTGTGGGTGAAGCTTTGTGGGTGAAGCTTTTTTGGTGAAGCTTTGTGGGTGAAGCTTTTTGGATGAAACTTTGTGGGTGAAGATTTTTGGGGTAAAGTTTTTTGGGTGAAACTTTGTAGGTGAAGCCTTGTGGGTGAAGCTTTTGTTGGCACCATAAATTGATTTTGCTTCACACTATCTTGATCAAGAGTGTGCGAAGCTTTTTGACATTTGTAGTTGCCCTCTATTTGTTGAAGCTTTTGTTGGCACCATAAATTAATTTTGCTTCACACTCTTGATCACTATCTTGATCAAGAGTGAAACTTTTTGACATTTGTAGTTGCCCTCCATTTGTTGAAGTTTTTGTTGGCACCATAAATTGATTTTGCTTCACACTATCTTGATCAAGAGTGTGTGAGGCTTTTTGACATTTGTAGTTGCCCTCCATTTGTTGAAGTTGTTGAATTTCCCAATTTCCTTTTTTTTTGGGAAAACTAGAAATTTGAAAATGTGGGAGAGACAACATATATAGATTTTGCTTCCACACTCTTGAGCAAGAAATTGTGATACAAGCCACACCTTGTAGTAGTCAAAGGTTTGGATGAACCATATAAATTGAATTTGCTTCCCACGGTCTTGATTAAGAGTGTGTGAAGTTTTTTACGAGTTATAGTGTTTGCATTGTTACAGAAGGGGGATGTCTGAAGGAGATGCAAAAGGGTTAAAGAGCTTGATCTTTGTATACCATGCACTGAAGCCATTGTTGGCTTGCAAGAAGACTTTGTTGGTGACTATAACCCTTGTTGCGCATAAGTGCTCCCCTAGTTGAGTTGTAAGACTTGAGGGTTTTTGATTATTTGTGAATGCTAGGAGTTCACTTGTACAAGTTGTACCACTCGTCACCTAGTTGGTGGAAGGAATGGTGAGTTGCTGGGACAAAAATGTTTATTAATAGTACTCGTTGTACTCTTCATCACCTAGTTGGTGATACGAAGGTGAGTTCTTTCATCACCTAGTTGGTGATAAGAGTGGCAAATTGCCGAATGATATTAGAGTACGAGTTATACCTTTCATCACTTGGTTAGTGACACAAAGGTGAGTTCCTTCATCACCTGGTTGGTGATTAGAGTGGCAAGTTGCCGAATGATATTAGAGTACGGGCTGTACCTTTCATCACCTGGTTGGTGGTATGAAGGTGAGTTCTTTCATCACCTGGTTGGTGATAAGAGTGGCAAGTTGCCGAATGATATTAAAGTACGGGTTGTACCTTTTATCACCTGGTTGGTGGCACGAAGGTGAGTTCCTTTCATCACCTGGTTGGTGATAAGAGTGGCAAGTTGCGGAATGATATTAAAGTACGGGTTGTACCTTTTATCACCTTATTGGTGGCACGAAGGTGAGTTCCTTCATCACCTAGTTGGTGATAAGAGTGGCAAGTTGTCGAATGATGTTAGAGTATGGGTTGTACCTTTCATCACCTGGTTGGTGGCACGAAGGTGAATTCCTTCATCACCTAGTTGGTGAGAATAAAGGCAAGGTGCCGAGGCACATTGTAGCAAGTGTCGAATGACATAAAGTATGTTGAACCTTTTCGAAGCTCAGTTGTCTTATGTATGAATGTGTTGAAATGTATGATGTTTATGTTGATTGACATAAGTGATGCTTATGAATATTTTTGCTATGCATGAAGGGATCCATGCTTTCGATATGTGAACCATGTTGGTTGTAACACTTAATATCACTTACTTTGTGTCAAAGTACGCATGTTGAAGCTCTGAGTTAGAGTATAGAGGTAGGTCAGCGTAAACCAAAGTGTTCTAGTGTTAGGAATGTTAAAGACTCAGACGAAGTTGTTTGAATTCCCTCTTCATTAAATATTTACCGAATGGCTTGTGTTACAAAAGATCTCAAATGGTTGAGGGTCAAAACGTTTGTAATGTGTATGCTTTCTTATAATAGCATTTCCTAAAGCACATAGTCCTCCACTTTGAAAGAGTAAGGCTTGACCCCATGGCCATGGTCATAATAGTTTAAAGTACGTTTGACCCACCCCGACCTAAAATCAGGGCATGATGGCCGTCACGTGAGGGTGACGTAGCCAAGTGCGCTGAGCAGAAGTTCTAAATGGAAGATGTGAATGAAAGAAAGCCAAACTAATTAATTTACACTAAAAGTCCAAGTGAGTAAAACGTGGCGAGAATTCAAGATAAAACACATCATCAGAGCATAAGCAACCTAGGTGCAGTCCAGAACGAACAAGTACTAATTAAACAATACCCAGTGAAAGTCTTGCATTGATGGTGTTTTATCAAAATTGCCGTAAGATCCTCGTTAGCTACCAACAGTCACTTCCACCTAAAACCTGGAGGGGCGCAAAACATAAAACTTGAGTGGGCAAAAATAAAGCTTTTCAATATCAAAAGTAGTAACCCCTTGCTCTGAAACCTGTATACTTTCCTAGAAAATATTATACATACTCAAATCTCAAATCATACTAAAAAGTGGTAAATCCAGAATATGCCATGTCAAATATCCAGCCAAGAAACATATATAAATCAGGTGAGATAAACCAATAACAATAGTATTCCATCAACAACCATATGTTAGACAGAGTCACCTAACGTGACCTGTACGGCTAAATCTATAGCTCCCCTACCAATTCCTGCACACGAGTCGAAACCACCTATAGTGCTCTGTACGACAGGCTGGGTGTGTGTGTGTATATATATATATATGTATAAGTATTCTCAGTGTTACGATCACATGAAGGCTGTGCAAAGTATCGCAAGTCAGCTACGAGTCGGAACCACTTATAGTGGTATGCAAGACAGGCTGGCACCTGCCTTGGATCCAAGGTGAACATGTGGTGCGGGAAGTGAATGATCATGTGAAGGCTAAGCCCTAGCCTCTGGTGGAGCACAAACACCGGGGTGCAGGATAATGAGCTATACACACATCTCAACATAATCACGTTCAACCATCACAACCAAACATATACTCACCTGACTTACCTGAGCGTCCGCAACACCAAGCAATAATTATCACAAAATCCATACTAAGCATAAATACTATTTGACATGGCATTCTAGTTTATAAAACCATTAAAAACGTACTTTCTAGGAAAAATACCAAGTATATACGTATATACTGAAAACAAAAGCCCACTCACTGATATGTGGAAGAATTGTAGCGCCCAAGTCTCGCTTGACTGAGCTCTTTCTCAGGATAGGTCTCCCCTATATGCGAAACAACTATAAAATCGTCAATTATAAGCACATAACCAAAACTAGGTAATAACTTCTCATACATTGCTCAATTAGGGTGTTTGAATACACCAACACGATTTACTCAATCCCACAAACACCCCCATATTTAAAAAAAAAAACATTTTGACGTCCCACATGCCCCCACGTGCAGGCCAAGGCAAGGCCACACATGCCGCCCACACGCAGGCACGTGTTTGGCACACTGACAGATTCCCTAACAGCGTTAGGGAATATTTCGTCAAATAACTAGAATATTCCGTTAAACTTAACCTGACGTCCTTAACTGCTGTTAGGAATATTTCGTTAACTTTGATGGAATATTTCCTTCCTTCAACCTTAGGTTGCCGGAGTCTGGCGCCGGCTATCACTGCGTCGACGAAAATTGGGAAATTCTTCCAAACTTCATATCTTACTCAATTTTCCACCAAAACTCACAAAATTTACACCAAAATGAAGCTTAAGTCGAGGTGAAGAGATTTATACCACTTTTAAGACCCAAAACTCGATGAAGCTTCGTCAGAAAAGGCTCGACACTCCGGCTACCTCTACAACTCCTTAAAACTGAGCTTTTCTACGTCTGAAATCTTCCAAAATTAATCATTCATGCTAGAAGAACATAAATAGGACCTTTTTAAACCTTAAAATCACCTGAATCCTTGACGATCATGATGAGGTCAATGTGCACCTCATTAGAGCTCATGGGTTTTAGGTTTTTCGAGGACTTTCCGTCTAAGCAAAGGTATGGTTAGACTTCTGAGCTTGCAAAGAGTTCAAATATACCAACCACAACCTTGATCTATACGTGCTGAAGGTGGTTGTGATTTGTCCATACTATTATACGGAAAAGAGAAGAGAATTCGAGAGAGGGAGAGAAGATGAGAGAGAGAGAGGTTATGTGTATGTGTGCATGTGTGTGTGTTTTCAATTTTCACCCAATCACAACCAAACAAAATGCTAAGGACCTAAGTTCCTTTTAGGTCCAAACAACTAGGAAGAAATGTAATTGGTCCAATTTCTTGGCCCAATTACACACATCACAAGCAAACGTTCAAGGGTAAAACCATCATTTCCAAGCTGATGATAAAAATATTTCGGGACGGGCTGTCACAACGTTCGCCCTTGATTGTCTTAACATGAAATGTTTGGTGACTTAGTGAATAACTAAATGAGGCAGGAGATGATGCAATGAGTGTTTGAATGGCCAAAACCTTCTTACTTGGTAGAGCTTGACTTCCACTCCCTATTTGTTGATAGGGGTTAACCATAGGAGGGTCCCCTTGGTATATCATTGCCTCGGCAAAGGCATGATTGTAAGCTTGTATCATCACCTCAGAGTAAGTCTTCTAAGTGTTAACATTGATCATATACTTGAAAAAGCATTTACGCATGCCTACCGTGAAGGCCCTGAGTGCTGTTTTATCTTCTGTGTCACTGCAACGAGAGTACTCGTGGCTGAAGCGACTGGCATATTCATGCAATAACTCGTCTGATTTCTTACGAATGGTGTATAACTCATCAGTGGAGTGTAAGCGATCAGCTTGGAAGATATGTTGAGCCATGAAGAGTCTTCTTAGCTCAATGAAGGAATCCACAGTATTAAGTTGAAGACAACAATACCAATTAAGAGCTCCACCAGAGAGAATTGAAGGGAATATGAGACATCGTTCCTCATCATTGTGTCTTCGGTATGCCATGGTAGATTCGAAGACATGGATATGCTTAATTGGATCTTCCCTCCCAGTATATGATTGTAAGCCAATTTTATGTTTAGTTTTTTCTTGTAGAGGGGTGTAAAGGATTTGCCTTGTTAGAGGACGTCTGGCCTTGGCTGATTCCAGTCAAGTATTTTGGCCTGACGCTTGGCTTTCAGCCTGTTCACTTCTTCGAAGAGCTGCAAGATAAGAGGGTCTTGAGCGGAGTCAGGCACCATTAGAACTTTTCTTCGTACATTTCCTTCATTCTTTGGAAGTATGGAAGTTTGGTCAAAGGCATGTGGCCTTTCCCTAGATTCACCATACTCATTTCCAGGATGTGTCTGTTGGAAGTCCCTCGAGTCTTCTACACCTTCTTGTCCCTTGAAGGCTTGTTGTTCATTTCTTAGATTGAGGGCTGGCCTACGTTGTGGTAGGGGTCGGAGCCTTTGATAACCTTTGGGTCTTTGATCCTTGAGCTTATGTGGATGGAGTTTTCTCGACGCTGCCTCAAGAAGTCTCGACAGTCGCGATAAATAGCTTTTGATCTTTTTGTAAAAAGGCTAATCCCTACACTTCTCCTACTTCAGGTCAAATTAGCTGGGTTGAGAGAACTTTCATGTTGATCGACACATTGATGTGTAGCTCGCTCCCCGTCAGGGATAAACATGTTGAATATCGATGACCCTCCGTGTTGGGGGGCATTCAGATGATGGTTGACTTCAACAAGGGTAATGAGCTCATGTGTTTAAGTATGCCTAGCTTTGTGAAGCATCTCAAAGAGCTTCTCATACTGCTCTTGAAGAACCTCATTCTTATTGCTATCTTGTTGTTCTGAGCCTCCAGCTCATCGACTTTAGCTTGAAGAGAAAACCTTTTTCGTTCTTTCTTTCATTGCTTTGCACTAGGTGCAAAAGGGGCATCGTTCTGTGCGCTATGGCTTCCTTCACTCCCCATGTTAGCAATGGATGCCTAGTCAAAAGAGAGTGTACGAATAGTGGAAACCAGCTTGACAAAGCTGAAGATAGTAGGAATAAGTGTTGATTCCCACAGAATGCGCCAAATGTTGTTGCACACAATTGGTAAGGACTTTGGTACAACAAAAAGTTTCAAGTTTGTGACCTTTGCTAGATTGCTTCGGTCACCAGTGTAAATAAATATGTAAAGAAATAGAGGCAATGAAGCAAACACAAGATGTACGTGGTTTGATAGGAGCATATTTATGTGACTTAGTTAGCTTGTTTCCTTGCATTTTAGTTAGCTTCTGTTTATTAGAGTGTTTTAAACTATTTTTGTGTGTTTGTAGGTTCAAATGGCAAAGTTGGCAAGAAAGTGCAATTTGGAGCATTTTAGAGCAATTTTGGGCTTGTAATGGATAGCACATGCATGGAGCAAGGTGGATGGACGTTTTTGAAGTTAAAAAGGCTAGGAATATGCTATAGAGATCTGGAGAAATTAATAGAAGATTTGAAGAGATGGAATCAGCTAAAGAAAAGGAAAGCTTGACTAAATCTTGGTCAAATCTTGACTAAATCTTGACCAAATCTACTAAATCTTGGTCAAATATTGACTAAATCTTGACCAAATCTTACTCAATCTTATCTTTTCCTAATCTTATCCTACCTTAATTCCAGTTGCAAGAGGGGATTATTTTCAAATTAGGACACTTAAAAACTTGGTTCTAGAAGCCCTAGCCTTTCCTAAATCCTTGCTACACCCTACTTACCCTTTCTCCACAAAATCTGCCAAGTATCCCTTTCCTATTCCTTGTGCCGCACCACTTTACCCTTTTTATTTCTGATCTTTAGTTACCCTTTTTCATTGTGAGACTAAATAGCTAAGTCCTATTCCTTTCCACAAAACCTTGCCGTGTTCCCTAACATATATATACATCACTTTACCGCACCATTCAGACTTCCACCCATTCTACACACCCTAAAATCAAAAAACACCCTTTATGCTGGATGTTTGCAAGGAAGGAGGAGAGCTTGGAGCCGTGCTAGCCATTCAAGACTTTGGATTGCTTGAGCATTCTAGGTGTATTCTATTTTTGTTTTCAATGTTTAAATTCAATTGTTTTTGTTTAATTGCAAACATGAGGAACTAATTTTGTTTTACCTAGAGGTGGATTCAAAGCCATGAACATATATGTGATATGAATTGATTTCATCCAGTTATAGTTTCATAAATCGTGAATGCAATTTGCTTAAATGTTTGATTGAAAACTTATTCTTGTATGTTGATTAAGGAGGCCTACTTAGTTTGCATGCATGAATTTGATGCTAGAATATAAGGGAGTTTCACCTAATAGTTACAAACTTATATTTACAAGTAGTGGAGGTTGCTAGTCACGATCGCATTAAGTAAATTCCTGGCAGGAGTATCATGCAGTTCATAGTTACGAATGTCATGTCAATGCTTATGATTTTCATAGAACTTAATGATCTTTTATACGTATCTATATCATGATGTTCATATAGGAAACTTGATAAGAATAATTTAGGTTGCATCATTGCGTCCAATTCAATGAATTTAGGAAAATTTGATGGTTAATTAGTGTTGTTCACAGTTAACTTGGAGCATTGTCATTCATGGTTTAGAAATAATAACTGGAAATCAATTTGTGTTGCATATGTGTCATGTGTGGGGAAGAACCATCTAGCTAGCCTTTCATCCATTGATTTACCTTAATTTCATACTCTTTACTTAAATATGCAAGTTACTTAGTTTTAGTTTAAATTTCGTCCAAAACAAACCCCCAACCATTAAGTTGTGTTAGTTTAGTTAGAATTCATTCATACTTGTTCCTAGTGAGTCTTTTGAGTCTATTTACTTCAATTTTCGTCCAAATCACCCTTTAGTTCCCGTTTTAAGTCAATTTAACTTAGTTTGTGTGTTTTGAGTCAGTTTAGCTTGTTTTGAGTTACTAGAGTCTAGTTTTCTGTTTTTGAGTCTAGTTTAGTGACTTAGAGTCTAATTTGTGTAGATTAGCATCCCTCCTAATCCCCGACCTAGAACGATCCCTACTTACGCACACTACAACTATCAAAAAGAGGGTTTAAGTTTGTGTGCTATTTTATATCACATTATGGTTCACCTAGATTGGCTACGTCCACGGAGTCGAAGAGTTCTCATTAATTGTGAAGGGTTTACACAAGTATATAGGTTCAAGCTCTCCTTTTATGAGTTCTGGTGAATAGTTTAGTACAAACGACATTAGGGATTATTATGGGAGAATGATCCCTATTTATAGAAGAGAATTTCTAGCTTTGTTCTAACATTGACACGTGTCATGCTGTGATTGGCCTCTGATGTTGACACGTGTCGTGCTATGATTGGCCTCTGGCATTCACATGTGTCATGTTATGATTGGCCTCCTAGTTAGAGAGAAACTTTTGTGGGTCCTTGACAGTATAATGTTGACCGGTGCTTAGTAGTTTAGGGGTTGGTCAAGTATGGTACAAACAAAGCCATTGTAGAAAAAGGTAACTTGGTGAACTTGCGCCTTGTAAACAAGCAGTACAAGTTTGAGATGTTGAATTACAGGGAAAATTAATAGCTAACTTACTAAGAGCTATTTGAACTACAAAATTGGTGGGATGACCTAATCTGCAATGCCAAAGGGATGCATTTATTCTCTGTCCAAGAAATGCTGCAGGATTTGTCTTTGGTAGTTTGAGAACGGGAAGTGGATAAACATCTTGGTTACTCAATCCTTGATATAGAACCTTGTTGATGACCTTGTCCGGTATACACACAGAAAACTCATTAACAATACACCTAAAATTGTTATCTTTGCATAATTGATACATAGACAGTAAGTGTTGTGATAGTTGTAGAACATGTAACACATATTTTAAATCAAGTGTATGAGAAAGAGTAGATAAACTAGCTTGACCAATATGTGAAATTTGTAAACCTTCACCATTAGCACCAGTCACAGTCTCTGATGAAGCATTTGGAGTAGCAGCTTGCAGATTAGACAAATCAAATGTCATGTGATTGGTTGCTCCAAATTTCAACAACCAATACTCTTGTTGTGGTGCTGTTAGAGAGAAATTAGTTCTTGTAGTAAAAGCAACAGGTGAAATATGATGAGGAGATAATATCCCATTAGAATACTAAGATGGAAACATCATGGTAAAATTCTGCACTAGAGATGTAAATGGATTTGGAGATTAAAAATGTTGCTATAACTGTGAAGTAGTAGGATGGTATGTTGTTGAAGCATCATAAGAGATTGAGAGAAAGTCTGAGACATAGGCATAGTCATATGTGCAGGATTGTTTATGTCAAAACAAGTTGCAGCAGTGTGTCCTTTTCTATGACAGATTTGACAACCATTCTAAAAACAATTCAAAGCTACATGTTCCTTTTATCACATATTTGACAAATGAGTAGGGGTTGAAAGGATTGGCTTGAAACCATTTGAGATCTAAGATTCTAAAACTGAGACTGAGACTGGAGATGAGGTTGTGCAAAATTATGATATCCAAAAGGTTGTTGATAACTAGCATTGAACCTCTTCCTTTTACCCTTGGATCTGTAGTTATTCCCCTTGAAATTGTTATAGGTTCTAGAGCTAGTCTGAGAAACAAATGCAACAGAACCATTGGGAGAAGGAAATGGCAATTGCTGAAACTGAGACATTAGTGAAAAAGAAGAAACATGTGATACAATATCTAAATTGCCAATTTGCGACTTAGAATTGGAAAATCCACCAATTTCATAAATGGATCTAAAAGTATTGGCAAACATAGCTGCCATTAAAGGTGGTTGTTTAAGAACTTCCTCCAAAGTAAACTATGATGCCTTTAACTGAGACCTCACTCTTTCAATGAGACCATATTTTCTTTGCCCCGAATCACATATTTAATAGTATTGTATTTTGTAGGCAATCCCCTCAGAGCTACACTGACAATGTCCTCATTAGAAATCACAACACCAGAAGTAGCTAATTGATCCCTACACTCTTTAATTCTTTGCAAATAAGTATCAATAGATTATGGCCATTTCTTAATATTTTGCAAATCAATCTTCATTCAGACAACACTAATGAAAGTCATATGAGCAAATCTCTCTTTTGGATTATTCCACATATCTCTTGAGCTTTGATATAGAGTAACACAAGACAATGCAGTAGCGGAAAGTGTTGCAGTAATCAAAATCATAAGAGCTTTATCATGAATGTTTTTCCAAACTTTATAAGCATCAGTCAGTGGAGAGTTATTAACAATTGACTCATCATCAAATTCCAGCTCAGTATATTTCTGAGGACAAGGAATGGATCCATCAATTAACCCCATAATTCCATGCCTTTCTAGTAATAATAAATAGAATGCTAGGTTTTAGTGAATAATGTTCTGATATTATTCTTCTTACATAGAGAAATATATGAACTTATACAATCTCCTACAAACTAGAAAACATGTATCCTAAATTTGCAAGGATATCAATTACATAATTCTATACCCAAAATGACTTTACATTCCTTATTCTCCAATATTGTCTCACACAACACTCCCCTCCAAGTTGGTGCGTAAATATCACCTAGGCCCAACTAGTGAGTCCTGAAACACTCTTGTCGCCATTGCATGAGTTAACATGTAAGCTAACTCGTCTTTGGATCTTACGTAACGAATATTGATTAACTTAACATCCAACTTCTCTTTGATAAAATGTATATCCACCTCAACATGTTTTGTATGAACATGCTAAACTAGATTATTAGCTATTTCTTTCACATCCTGATTATCATAATATAATAACATAGCTCTACGTGGTTTGAACCCAATCTTTGTAAGAAGAATTCTCAGCCATAATAACTCACAAATCCCATGTGCCATACCATGGTATTCAGCCTCTGTTGTGGACCTAGCAACCACATTTTGTTTCATGCTCCTCCAAGTCACAAGATTTCCTCCAAATACCCATGTTTCTTGAAAATCAATCATTTTCTAGGTGCACCTTTCAAATAACTCAATATTCTCATCACTGTAGCCATGTGATCAGTGGCGGAGCCAGGATTTTATGTGAGGAGAGGCCTCACATAAATGTCAAAAATATAAAACAAATGGATTGATAAGAGAGTAGAATACATGCTTGAATTGTCAGCTAATTAAATTTTTTGAGACGCTGAATGCTTTTTTCATGTTGAAATTAATAAGTCAATATAGAGAGTGATTAATAAAAAATTAGGAAGAATTTAGAGAACAAAATATATGAAATTTTATAAATTTAGTAAAAAATTAGAGGGAATAGAGAGATTTATAAACCTGAATATTGTTGTGGGTTGGAATTTGGAGGAGAAATATATATGAAATTCCACGAAGGAGAGGAGGAAAACTCAAAATTTATTATTCTTCGGTTGGACAATCTGAAAGAATATTTTTTTATAAAACTAAATCAGATTTTACATTTTAATTTTTAGAGTTGATTTGTTTATAAAATAAGATGTTAAATTTAGTTTTAAGATGAGTGCAATTGGAATTGAAAAGATAAAGAGACCTCTTACTTTAATTATTGGTGAATAGAATTTAAGAATTTTATGTAAACTAAAAATAAAATATTACAGTTACCAAAAAATTAAAATTATAATACAAATTATTTAGAAAGGATGACAAAGTGAGGGTAGGCCTATGCCTATCCAAGGCTAATGGTGCCTCCGCCATTGCATGTGATCCTCACTTGGAAAGTGCATAAACTGACTTCTTACACTAACATCATATGTAATATCTAGTCTCATGAGAGACAAGTAAATTAACCTTCGTACTAACCTCTGGTATCTTTCCCTGTTCGCTAGAACTTAGTCTGGATAAATTGTCAAATGATGATTTGGAACTATAGGTGTCTCTGTTGGTTTACATGCCACAACCTTGTTTCAGACAACAGATCTAGAACATACTTCCGCTAAGATAAGTAAATACCACCACGGGAACAAGCAACTTCAATTCCCAAAAGTACTTCAAACCTCTTAAATCTTTCATCTCAAACTCTGAAGAGAGATACACCTATAGTTTCTCCATTTCTTCTGTATCATCCTATGTGACCACTGATGTGAAGTTAGATTGCACTCAAACTTAAAACCCTATCAATGTAGTATGTGTAATTAGGGATCGTTCTAGGCCGGGGATTAAAAGGGATGCTAATCTACGCAAACGAAACTTTAAAACACTAAACTAGACTCAAAAGACTAAAAACAGGTACTAAGGATCAAATTGGACAATTTCTGGACTCTAGACACTCAAAACAAGTTAAATAGACTTAAAACACACAAAACAGGTTACTAAGACTCAAAACTAACACCTAAGAATGAATTGGACGAATTTAAGGCTTAACTTGACTCAAAATACTAAATGACACAAGTTTTGACGAATTTAGACTAATCTAACACAAATTAAAAAGTAAGGGATTGGTTTTGGACGAAATTAAAGACTAAACAAACGAAATTATAAGTAAACTTAATTAGACACGAAATTGGGTGAATTGAATGGGTTAAAGGCTAGCTAGAGGGTCATTCTCCACACATGACATACATGCAGCACAAATCGATTTCCAGTTGGTCTTTCTATAAACCATGAACCTTAACACCCCAAATTAACCGTGACAGCACGCATTAACCCTCAGATTCTCCTAAATTCATTGAATTGGACGTAGCGCCGCAAACCAAATTATTCTTATCAAGTTCCCTATATGACAACATACTAGAGATACATATCAAAGATCATTAAGCTTTGTGAAAATCATAAGCATTGACAAGGCATTCGTGACTATGACAGCATGACACTCCTGCCAAGAATTTACTTAACGCGATCGTGACTAGCAATCTCCACTACTTGTAAATATAAGTTTGTAACGATTAGGTGAAACTCCCCTATATTTTAGCATCAAATCCTAGCATGCAAACTAAGTTGGCCACCTTAATCAACATACGAGAATAAGTTATCAATCAAACAGTTAAGCAAATTGGACTCACGATTCATGAAATCACAATTGGATGTAATCAATTCATGTCACATATATAATCATGGCTTTGAATTCTCCCCTAGCTAAAAACAAATTAGTTCCTTATGATTGCAAATAAACAAAGAAAACTAAATTTAAACATGAAAAACAAAGATAGAATACACCTAGAATCGCTCCAACAATCCAACGTCTTGAATGGCAAGCACGGCTCCAGATGGCTCGTTCTCCTTTATTCCTTTGCAAAGTTGCGGCAGAAGAGGTGTGTGTATGGTGTGGATGGAATGGTGGATGGTGTAGGTGGTCTGATGGTAGGGGTTGTGAATGGTCTAGAGGGTGGTTGCAACATGTATTTATAGCTAAAATCCACATCACAAATCAGCAAGGAAAATGACTTAGAATTAAAAAGGAATTAGGCAATCCAAATCCACAAGGAAAAGGCTTTCTAGAAAGCCAAAATCTGGAGGGATAAGGATATAAGGTGCGGCTGGAACTTAGGCTTCTAGAAAGGTAAAAACCATAAGGGAAAAGGAGAGAACATAAGGCACATTTTCAGGTTTCAAGAAGGTAGGGTGCGGCATGTTTTTAAGGGATGGATAAGGTCTTCTAGAAACAAGGTTTTTATGTCTCCTAAACTGAAAACAATCCCTCTTTGTAGCTGGAAATAAGTTAGGAAAGGATTAGGATAGGACAAGGTTAGTTAAGCTAGGATAAGGATTGGATAAGATAAGGTTGTTTTGGATAATTCTCCTTCTTTTGAGCTGATTCCTTATCTCCAATGACTTGAATTGATTTCTCCAACTTTGAAACACATTCCTAGCTCCATTTGAACTCCAAATTCGTCCATCCACTTGCCTATTGCTTGTGCTATCCATTCCAAGCCCAGATTTGCTCCAAAATGCATCTTTTTGCCAACTTTGCTTCTTGGACCTAAAAACACACGAAAATGACTTAAGACACTATAATAAGCAACAAATAACTAAGTAAATGCAAGAAAATAACCTAACTAAGTCGCATAAATATGCTCCTATCAACCACCATATCATCCACATATATTATCAACAAAGTGACCTTACCTTCCCTACTTTTGATAAACAAAGTGTGATCCGTATTTTCTTGACAATAACCATATCTCTTCATTGCATTAGTGAATCTTCCAAACTAGGCCATCAACGATTGTTTGAGTCCATAAAGAGCCTTTCGCAGTCTACATACTTTTCCTGCTCTATTCTTCACTTCATACCCAGGTGGAAGCTCCATGTATACTTCTTCTTCCAAGTCTCCATGTAGAAGAGCATTTTTTACATCAAACTATTTCAACGGCCAATCAAAATTAACAACTAAAGACAAAAGAACTCTTCTGGTGTTCATCTTTGCAATGGGGGCAAATGTTTCTTGATAATCTACTCCAAAAGTCTGTGTGTACCCCTTAGTAACCAACCTTGCCTTGTATTTGTCAATGGTTTCATCTGCTTTGTGTTTGATGGTAAACACCCATTTGCATCCCACTAGTCTTTTTCCTTGTGGTAGTGACTCCACGCTTCAAGTTCCATTTTTTTGTAAGACCTTCATTTCGACCTCTATTGCTTTTGTCCATCTAGAATCCTATAGAGCTTTTTCCACTTTTGTTGGACTTTTGATTTCATCCTTTGTATTCACCAAGGCTTGTTACTTAGACAATCGATGCGTAGAGACATACTTTGCAATAACATATCTAACTTTTCCATCCAGAGAATATTTGTCAGGAGGTTTCTCACGATTTTGTCTAAGAGGCAATACGTAAGTACTTTCAATGTTAGTCAAATTATGAGCTTCATCAGATTGAGATAAACTTACCTCATGGATATCCTCGGGCACATAGATGGGTACCACCAGAGAAGGGTTATTTGTTGAAGTGGTTGGGCTATCAGAACTTTGAGCTAAAGGTTGCACCTCGCTGCTGCACTGCCCATTGGGCTGTGGCGTCTCTTGTGCTTTCCAAGTTCAGTAAGCCTAGATTGAGCTTAACCATGATGATGGGCTCATGATCACTTAAACTCAGATTGGGCTCACTCATGCTACTGGGCTCACGATCACTCAAACCCAGATTGGGCTCACCCATGCTGCTAGGTTCATGATCTCGCAAACCCACTACTGCTGGATCATTAAAACACACGGCTGGCTTCCCCTTTGGAAGATCAATCCAACTATAATCTTCACGTGTCATCTCTCCCTGAAGATTATAGTAGGTGTGTTCAGTAAGGAAAAACATCTCGTGCTCGAAAAATGTAACATCCATGGTGACAAACATATGCTTGGTTTGTGGGTGATAACACCGGTACCCTTTTTGCTGACCATTAAATCCCAGAAAAATACATCGAACTGCACATAGATCCAACTTACTGTGCTGATTTTTGTGAAGGTGCACATAGGCCACACAACCAAAGATACATGGGGACAAATGCAGGGAAGATGGTAACGTCACATGATCATCAAAAACTTCAATATGAGCGCAAAAATTATGCACTCGGGAGGGCATTTGGTTCATTAAATAAACGGAGTATTTGGTTGCATCCACCCAATAGAAGTGAAGGGCATGAGTGCCCATGAGGAGTTCTTAAGTGGTTTCTAAAATATGTCTATTTTTGCATCGTGACACCATTTTGTTGTAGGGTTTGTAGGCAAGTGGTCTCATGAAGAATGCCATGCTCTTGGAAAAATTGAGAAAGTTTGGTATTGAGATATTCCTCGCCATTATCTGACCTGAGAACCTTGAGGGAAAGAGAGTATTGATTTTTAATCATGTAACAAAACTATTAGAAAATTTGTCCAACATCACTTCTATGTTTCATAGTATAAAGCCATGTCATTCTGGTGCAGTCATCCACAAAGATAACAAACCAACAAACCCTATGATTAGTAGCTACCGGAGAAGGCCCTCACACATCAAAATGGACTAACTCAAAAGGAACTATTCTTTTATTAAAACTCAAATGATAAGAAGTACCGATGACTTTTTTACAAGAATGCAATCATTACACTGGAAATCAGAATCTGAAATGCCATGAAATAAAGACGGATGCAATTTTTTCAAATAACCAAAAGAAACATGTCCTAATCGACGATGCCATAACTAGATTGTCTTATTCTTGTTTAGGTGACTACTGCACACTTGATTTACTCTGCTTGCCGACACATCATCCATATAATATACCTATCCTCTTAGTACCACGCCCAATTATCGCCTGAGTCTGTGTATCATGAAGTAGGAAAAAAGTGGGAAACATTAACACAACACAATCTAATTGCTCAGTAACTTGACCAATAGAAAGTAGATGATTAGATAATGACGGAACAAGTAGTGCGTTGTGAATAAACAAAGATGGAGTAAAGGAATCATAACCAGCTCCCGTTACAGGAGCAACATCACCGTTGACTATAATGACATCTTCTTTAGACGGTAAAGTCATGTGATAAAATAATGATGCATCATGAGTCATATAATCTGTAGCTCTAGAGTTAATTTTCCAACCAATGTCTCTTTTGGTGGATGTGATGAAAATAGTACCAATTTTATCTGAATCTCCCGAGTTCTCATCCATTGAAATTTGGTTGATTAAGCACAAAAGTGGATCAGTCTCATCATTCTCGGACGCTGCATTTGAAGCCTGTTTTGTAAATTGGGCTACTATTGTTTGGTTGGACAGATTGGGCCCGGGCTGACTTACTGCAACAGTCTCAACCCCCTGCCCTCATCTACTTTCTCGTTTTGGGCTTTAGGCCCACTTTGACCCCTTGCTACATTTGACACTGCTCCTGGTCTAGTAGCTGCCACTCGAGCTTGGCCCGTTCATTTGTTCTCTCATGCCTTTAGCTCATTCTTTCTTTCCCAGTACCATTCTGGGTAGCCATGAATCTCAAAACATGTCTCCTCAGTGTGTCTCGTTCCATTACATTGATTGCAATGGAGCTTGTCTTTATCGATATCCTTTTGGGTACGAAATGACAGAGTGTTTCCACTTGACGGTGAACGAGAACTAGGCGCCTTAATTGCCATAGCCATTGAGAGCCCTGCCATTGTAGTTTTTGTTCCCATCATAGTGGCCTTCCTCTGGGATTCATGTCATACCAAATTGAAACATTCTTCAATTCTGAAGATAGGCTTCATTCTTAGAATTTCACTCCGAACTTGGTCGAAACCACTATCTAACCCAGCAAGAAAATCATACACCCTATCATTTGCAAGTTCCTCTTTATGAGTTTTCAAGTCTACTCTACACACCATACAAAAAGGACAGCTCTTGTCAAGGTCCTGCCACACACCCTTTAGTTCGGTGAAAAATGGATTAATTGGACGACCGTCTTGTCTTGTCTGTGTAGCCTTACACCGGAGTTCATAGTACTGTGACTCACCAGAACCATCGTATACCATCTGGGTGACACTCTCCCAAATATCTTTGGTTATATGCAAGTCTATAAAGAGGCCAAGTAAGTGTGGTTCCATGATTTTTAGTAATCACCCTCTTACAATGGTGTCTTCAATTGACCACTTCGCATATCCTAGATCATCTTCATCAACAACCAGGATTTTTCCTGTTAGATAACTTTGCTTGCCGAGACCTGAAGTGTGAACCTCCCTTATCTTTGACCAAACCTTGAAGTTCGAGTCGCTCAACCAAAACCTGAATGGAATGGCATTGACGTTGGATGACTCGCCTTGGACAGACACAGTTTGCATGGGAATTATATCGCCAGGTTTTACCTCTGCCATTGCATAGACAGATTTGCAAGTTGTTTTGGTTTTGTTGTAGCTTTATTGATTCTAAAGGCTACGGGGTTTCGATTTCTGCGTTCAAGGTTTGATGAACACCAGAGTTCTGATGGTTAGGGTTTTCTCGAGAAAAGACAGGTCAAACCTGATCTGGTACCAAAATAGAATGCTAGGTTTAAGGGAATAATGTTCTGATATTATTCTTCTCACACAGAGAAATATAAACTTATACAATCTTCTACAAACTCGAAAACAAGTATCCCAAACCTACAAGGATATCAATTACATAATTCTATGCCCAAAATAACTTTATACCTTATTCCAAGTAACATAGTTCGAATCATTCAATTTCACCGTAACCGTCTTTCCAACGCTAGGTATAAGCGAAAAGATTGGAGATTGTATGAAGGCTAACTGTGCGGTGGCAACCATGATGAACCAACAGAAAGTAACAATTCAACAATGGAAGAAATTTTCATGAACACAAAATCGGCCGTCGACAACAAGCAATCGTCTAACACAATATTCTTTACCCAAGAAATCAACTGAAAACAACGAATCACGCAGCAAGAATTGCCAAGAATCAACAAATTGATAGACAAAGAACTATCAAGAACCAATACTGAGTAGCGAAATCGAAAGAAAACACCTCAATTGTATCACCGAGGATGAACAGATCGATAAGCAGCAGCAACGGCAAATATCGACGAACAAATCAACAATCTCCGACGACAGAACGAACAACCAACAAAGAGAAATTCCACCGACTTAGGGTTTGAGTAACTGACACTTCACCGGAATCATAAACGGCCGGCAAACAACAACCAACACCATTCACCGGAACAATGAAGACGAGCGGAAGCACAAGAATCGTCAAGCAATGGTGTTAACCATGGCAGGCGAAGATACCACGATAACACTGAGAGCAAGCTATGGTGAAAGATAGAGAAGAACTAGAGAGCTTTCGAAGAGAGAGAGAGAGAGAGAGAGAGAGAGAGAGAGAGAGAGAGAGAGATAGGGTGTAGAGAGAGAAACTATTATTTCATTATATCTCAAACATTACATCATTCATCCTTATAAATACCATCACACATAACTAACTTCTAGGGTCTCCAATACAATTGTGACACATGACAGTGTAGAACAACACTATTTTTTATTCTAACATTTTGTTCCTTTGTTCGGTTAATGGCGGCTCCAGTGGCCATGGTGACTACTCTTTGGTTATAGACCCTCGCATCCAAGACGCGAAAGTTGACATTGTAGATGCTTGTCGACACAACCACTTCTTCCAGTTCCAAGCGTGCCTCTTGGGTAATGGTGGGGACGGCAGCGTTGAGACAGTTATCTTTCCCCTCCGTGGGACTCTTGCAGAAAAAGTTGTTACCCAAGTTGCGGAGAGCCAAGAATTTACCGTCAAGCTTGACAGGCCAAAATAACGTCTTTCTTGTTCCCATTGTCATGAAGCTCTGAGTCTGGCCATATCCAATTAGGGCTTGGCCTCCAGAATTTTCCATAGCGATCGGATTTTATGCGAATGCTTCCATCCCCGGTATGGAAAACCTCATTCCCCCCCGTAGGATCTCCAATGTCATCGGACGAGGACTGCAAGTAAGGATGCCGCCCGATCACTGTGCGTTGAGGTACTTCCCGTTGTTGCCCTTGAGAGCTATATGTTTGGGCAATACCAACAGCGACTCCCAATCAACGATCAAGCATGCATCGCACAACTCGCCGTTGGGCGCCCCACTTGCTGCAATTAAGCAGGACTCGTAGGGCGGGCCATTGCACCATAAGCACGCATAGTTCCGGAGCTGGACGTGACGAAAACGGACACGTTGAGCAGGATCGTGTTCGTCCACGTAGACTGGCTCGAACAAGGTGCATGACCATTTGGATTCATCCTCCTGGGGTTCGTCAGCGCCGGCGACGATCCAATTATGGGTTTGCGACCTCCTGACCCAGTATTTATTGTTGTAGCAGCATCTTATGTGCACCAGTCCCTTAGTAGCTACACTACTCTTTGCCATCTTCACATGGAACATTGCGTACGGACTCACCACCTCTTCTCCGGAGAATTTGAGAAAGCCATGGATCTGATCATCTTCTTTTACGTAGCTCAAGTATTTGGCGTTGTACCTTGATTGTAACACCACATACCTTGGCAATTCTAGCGCCATTGTTGTTTTTCTCTATCTTTCTTTCACTAGCTTACTTGCTTGCTGTGATTTGTTTGAGAGAGTGTGCATGCTAAAAACCGATGTCTTTCACTTATATAACCGATGTCCGACGCTAATGATGATTTTTTTCTTAGATCCAAATAATCTTTCACTTAATTAATTGTACGTCAGTTAATAGGATTAAGTCAATATCGATATATTTTTAATGATTATTCAACAAGTGTTGTTTGTACTCGGTTTTGCACTATAGGTTTGTTTAACTGAGACGGTTGGATTTTACTATTTTTTTCTTAAAACTATTATTGTAGTGATTATCTTGTGAAAAATACTTTTATGAGCTTGGAGATCGGAACAAGAAGGGCCACGCATTTTAGGTAGTAGACCTTCACGTGGCGTAGATTTTGTTTTTCAATCGGTAACGTTGTCGTTCGGTGAGACAAAACAAATAAAATTGGAAGATGGTATGCAGCCGGATGAATCCCACCGAATTGGGATCTCGGCCAAAAGGTATGGCATGCAAAAGATTAGTTATATGGCATGCATAGATATAAAAAGAAAAAGAAAGAGAGAAAAAAATGGGGGGGGGGGGGGGGGGGGGGGGGATTTGTTAGTAGGTGACAAGTTGTCAGGTGTCCGAACTTTAACAGGATCATATAACTCGGTGGTGATTTCACTTCGAACAGACGGTGGGCTGAAGCAAAAATGGCTTCTTGCTGCAGAATAAACGGTGCCTCGACCGCATTCAATCTCAAGAATTTTCGATTTCACCGGAGCTCATCATGTTTGAGTAAATGAAAGAGGATAAAGCTATTGAGTTTGTCACTAGCTAGAGATAAATGATTAAATTCTTTAACCATTCGGCATACGAACTTAAACTCAAGGATACTAAGAGTCAATGTTCGAACCTGATTTTGCATCATCGGCTAATTTAACTGATGCCGTTTGGTTTTAATATTTTTTTTCTAAATATTATTATTGGATTAGTGTAGTGACTATCTTGTGAAAATAATTTATAAGCTTGGAAATCGGAATAAAATCCAGAGAGAAGATAGATGTCATGACGAGTCACTCAAATCAATGAGACTGCTGATTCGAATTCAATAGAGAAAACCATGCATTATCCATTAATGGTGGTTTGTTTGAGATCCATTTGTAGATAAACGATTACTCAAGTGGTGACAAAATTTTCAACGTGGCATTGGGGAAGAAAGGATAAAAGATGCCATCCCACTTGAGGAGCAGTGTTGAAATTACAACGCATATGAGTGATTCCACTCATAATGCGCAAAGGCCTTTTATGATGAAACTCAAAGTTTGGTTGTATATATGGTCAATTTGAGACAATATTAATGTGACTAATAGTCGGTCATTGACCCAACTCTTAATCTTAACAGCTTGAATATCAGAAACAAAAAAAATACAACAAAAAGCACACATAATAAAAACCACAAACTATCCAAGAATGACTAGACAAACAACATTATACTCGATCGAGGTCACAGCTCCAATCTTCATTAGCCAGGGTCGGCCACTGACGATCATGAAGGTCTGCGATGAGACAATTGGAAGGTTGGTCACATCGAGCATGATTATGCCAATAGTAGTTAAGGTGAGTCCGTTGAATCCAGTTAAGACCTCTGCTTTAAGTCTAATCGTGTTTTCTAGGCCTATCTTATGGATGATTGACAGTTGTAAGATGTTGATTGAGTTGTTGTTGCCTATCATAATTCTGTCAACGATGGCATGGGCCAGTTGAACAAAAATTACCAAGGCATTGTCGCGGGGAAAGTCTATTTCCTCAGTGTCTTGCTCGATGAAGCCAACTATTGATCTAGGTACAGCATCTACGGCTTGAACCTAAAAGACCGATATCGCCTGCTGGATCTTCCTTTTCTTGGAACTATTGGTGGCCCCCAGATGATCGGATTCGATAAATATTGTGTTAATTCAGATTTTCTTGGCTGGGAGTTCGGCATCGGTGTCTGCTTCTCACCTTGGTCGGGCAGTTGGTCTGTCGACATACTGGTCGCACTTGCCTTCATTCACGAGATTCTTAAAATTCTTTATCCATATGGTGCAGTCGATGATTATGTGCCCTAGACTTCCGTGGAATGCGCAGAACTTTGTCTGGTCTATATTGGAAGTGTCTCCTATCATGGGTGGCAGCAACTTAAATCATGGCTTGTCCTTAAAGTCATGAAATATCTAGTTTACCGGGACTGAGAACTTGGTGTACGTCTTGGGCGCCATACCTTCTTTAGTCAAGAATCAGTCTTTATGTCTGCTTCATAGCTTGTTTTTGCCATTGAGCGGTTTGTCGCTCGCCTTCTTTTGAGTCAGCTCTGCGTCTTTGTGGGGCTGCTCAGGCGACTTCTGGGAGCACTTGGCCTTATCCCAGGGGGAGTGCTTTTTTGCCAAAGCATAAGAGTTTGCCAGGGTCAAGTTCTCGACCATGATCAATTCTTTGAAAAGTAGGTGATCTGCTGGGAGCCTTTTTTGAAAGCTTAAGTATGCAATGCTATCATCACATCCGATGATCTTCACCTTCTCTGTCTTGAATCTCTTGACGTATGTGCGGAGTGACTCATTAAAGTCTTTCTTCATGTTAAATAGGTGGTCAGACTTCTTCTTGATCGAGCGGTAGAACGAATATTCCTTAGTGAAAACCAAGGAAATTCATTGAAGTTCTTGATTGATTGTGGCGGCAGGGTGCGAAACCAGTTTTAGGCCTCGCCTCAATGCATATTGGCAAAGATTTTGCACATGAGAGTGTTGTTGGTGTATAGGGTCATGACGCTTCGGTAGTGCATCAAGTACCTGTCTGAATCTTCATCTTTCTTGAACAAAGTGAAATATGGTGGGCTGAATTTATATGGTGACTCTGTTTGCTCGATCTCGTCTGTAAATGATAACCTGCTCAGGTTAGCCACTTCTTTATGGAGGGTATCGTCAGTGGAATCAATGCGCTGGAATCCGCGCAGCTACTCTACTACGAGCCTTTGTACTTCATTCTAGATTTGTGCATGGTGGGGCAGTGGAACTTTCAACTACCCCCGGGGTTGACCTATTGTTCCATGTCACTTTTCAGCATATCCTGCTCGTCTGTGCCGCAATCACGGTGCACGTGGTTCGTTCTGTGCTACTTGTCGTTGCGCTTGGCAGAGTCTGCCTGTGGAACTTGAGCTGGACTACTCTCGTGCTCTCCTTTTTCTATCATATGATTACCTACTTTAGTGCTTCGTAGAAGGATCTTCTTGTAGAGCCTAGCCTCGTGTGGACGCTTATCTTGGAATGTCCTAAGTGCTCGTTGGAGTGTAGACCCAACCTCAAATGCATACTAACTCGTGAGTCGAGTCAGGAATGAACACTTCTATGCGCATTTAGGTGGGAAAAGACATTTCCCCGAAGGCCTAAACGAGAGTGCACATTACCTGAACGCACGATTTGTGGTGAGCTGAGCAGTTCTTTGCTAAGACGTCGCTGGAATGAGTTACGTTCCTTCGCCCTTATTCTGCTACATCTCGATGTGCTTGAAGAGTTTGTTCACCAAAGTGGTCTATTGTGCGAGGGCACTCATTAAATTAGTGACATACTAGGGCATATGGTGCTCGACATTTAGATTTGAAGAGTCTGAATAGTAGGCATCTCCATGTGTGGTGGAAGTATAGTAGACTACAAATGCAAAACTTGAGCCCATAGCTGGTATTCCTGCAGAAAAATGGGATGAAAATAACCCTAAATCGATCACGGGATCGTTGGTCAGAATCTGGATCACCAGATATGGTCCTGGATTAGATTGGGCCGCTAATCGGGTCGTCAAAGCAGGTCGCGGTGTGGGCTAACCTTGCTAGGAAATCACGTGTGGGCTGGCTGACACTAGGCCACACCTTGCTCATCGCGGGCTTGGACTTGATTAGCAACAAAGTAGGCTCGAGCTGCCTTGACAGAGGCAGGTATGAGTTGCTGGCTGGGCTTTGGCTACCATGGCTTGGGCTGCAGTGGTCTGGGCTTTTTGCCCATGGGCTAATGGATGGACCTAGGCCTCCTTTGGTAGTCCGTGCGCTGCAATGGCAGCGACGTACGAACTTGGGCAGTGGCATGGTGGCCTTGCCGTGGCTGTTGGGTCACAGTGATAGGGTTTCTCTTGCCGTCACATTAAGCCTTAAAGATCTCCTTTGCGGGGCTACATCCTCATCTCCACTCTCCGGTCTAAATCCCTATACATATGAGGTCCTGTTCGTCGTGGTTTCTGAATTTTATACCATTGTATCCTTTCTCCAATGATTGATCAAGAAACTTTTCTAGGAAAAATTAATTGATACAACATGTGAGAAGTTCAACGTAATAGAAAATTCAAGGAACCAAGTGCAAGTGGCTTCTTCATGTATTTGAATCAGCTCTCAATAAAAGCACCAATTTGTCGATGCAAATTTCTTCCGTCTTTAGTCTTGATGAAAATGCACCTGCAAAACAATTAACACCTTTGATCAAGGACCTAAGCCTCACGCGCCTGCGATGTGTGTGTGGTGGGGCGGGTTAGGCCAATGGATCTTTGATGCCTAAGTCAGTTTCTCTAATGGAGTAAAGTGTTTAGGGATTTTTAGAGGTAGCAAAATCTCTTTCAATTTGGTAGAATATGGGGTATTTATAGGGATATGGCCGACCATAGTGTTATGGTTTTACCCTACAAATGGTGGCATCCTATTAGCCAAGGTTTGTGGAGAAATATTCTCAAGATATTAAATAAGAAATAATATCTTGAGATAATGGAGTAATTATCCCTAATTGATTTAAATTGGGATTACTTATTATTGGAGAAAACTGCTATATATTTTATTATAAACTATTAAATAATACACAATAAAATCTCTACAAATGCAAGAAGAGCTTTAAGAGATCGAGGCTAGAATTTGATTATATAGCCTTAAGACAAGATTTCCCCTCAATGGTGCCTTAAGGTTTGCGTTGACAAATGTCTCCCAGGATACAACGATCTTTCTCTTTGCGGAAGTAGCACTCCAATCCACAAAGAACTGCGAACCAAAAGTGTTTAAAATTGTCTCTTTATTAGACACTAAACTACTCTAACTTCTAAGAACAAGTATAAACAAAGTAATTACTTTGAATCTTCATCAATCTTAACAAGCAAAACTATATCTAGAATGCTTGACTTGATGGTCTATTTATAAGCATTGACATGCCCCATTTTCAAAGATTGTGTCTGCTTCCAAAAGACAAAAGATGCAACCTTTGTTTAAAGTTGCATCTGTTTCCAAAAGATAGAGGTTGCATCTGCTTCCAAGTCAAGGGATGCAACCTTTGTTCAAAATTGCATCTGTTTCCAAATGACAAAAAACTGCAACCTTTGTTCAAACATACACAACCCTTGAAAATCTGCCGAGCAAACATTTCCATGACCATTTTCAGAATAAAATAAATTTAAAAGGAACAATTGCAGACTGCAATATGTAGGCAATCCAAGACTAACCCACTTTTCCATTTTAATTTTCATTCACTCAAATATTTAATATTTAAATATTAATAATACTAACACTTAAATTATTAAATTTCTAACAATCCCCACATGAATGAAAATTACCAAAATGTAATGCAAATGAAGATGCAGACACTTAGAGAGAGTTTAATTGGATAAATACCGTATAAGGAGAGGTAGCTTTTGGCTTTGAACCTTCCTTAGTGAAATATTATCGGATGTACTAGCTAATCAATGAACGGGATGTCTTGAACTGCTTAGTCGTTGATGTAAACCTAGACAATAATATTCACACGGTATTCCTCCGAACACATATGGTTCTACTGTTGTGTTCATTTTTACCCTGAACAATTCCCAATAATCCTGAGTGCTTTAGAGAATTCAGCCTTATAATTCTCATAGAAACGACCACTTTTCACACTCATGTAGGTGATATCCCATGAAGAGTATCCTGCACAATACCCCACTTGTTATTTCCAAGTATATGAGTCATTAAAAGCAAAGCTTATCCTAAACAAGATGTAGATAGCGCTGTTTCATCATAGGACATGGGTAAGAGATTATCTCCACAGTGTTCCCATTGAATCATCCACAATTCGGTTGTCCCTTTGAACCTAGATCTTGGGATCTTCAGTCAGCTAGGTTGGGTTGCCATTATGGTGATTCTTAAGACATAGGCTTTAAACCTATTCCCCTCGATGATTTATAAAC
This sequence comes from Crataegus laevigata, assembly GCA_963580275.1. Classification (NCBI taxonomy): domain Eukaryota; kingdom Viridiplantae; phylum Streptophyta; class Magnoliopsida; order Rosales; family Rosaceae; genus Crataegus; species Crataegus laevigata. Next base: position 9,936,810 of record OY756946.1, read on the forward strand.
TTGCTCTCTAGTCAAAACTTTAGTAAACAGATCCGCTATATTTTCTTTTGACCTTGTGTAATCAATGGTAATTATACCACTTGAGAGAAGTTGCCTAACGGTATTATGTCTACAACGTATGTGTGGGGACTTACCGTTATACATATGATTTTGTGCCTTTCCAATCGCTTATTGACTATCACAATGTATACATATGGTGAGCACCGGCTTCGACCAATTAGGAATATCCTCTAAGAAAATACGAAGCCATTCAACTTCTTCCCTTGCTTTGTCTAAAGCAATGAACTCAGATTCCATAGTGGATCTAGCTATACACATTTGTTTAGAGGATTTCCATGAAATGGCTCCGCTTCCCAGAGTAAAAACATATTCACTCGTGGACTTCGAGTCTTGTGTATCAGATATTCAGTTAGCATCACAATAGCCTTCAAGTACTGTTGGATATCTTGTGAAGTACAATCCATAGTTCTGTGTAAATTTCAAATAACCTAGAACCCTTTCAATTGCCTTCCAATGATCCTTTCCAGGATTACTCGTATATCTACTCAATCTGTTAACTAAACATGCAATGTCCGGACGTGCACAATTTGTAATGTACATTAGACTACCAATTATTCGTGAATATTCACTTTGAGATCTACATTGACCAATATTCTTTAATAAATGCAAATTGACATCATATGATGTTTTTGCAAGACTACTTAATTTTGTAAGTATTTTCTCAATATAATGTGATTGAGATAAAACTAGTCCTTCAGGCATTCTAGAAATCTTGATTCCTAGTAGTATAACATCTGCAACTCCCATATCTTTCATATCAAACTTACTAGCCAACATTCTTTTGGTAGATTTAATAATCTCATGATTACTACCAATAATTAGCATATCATCGACATATAGACACACAATGACATATCTCTCTTGTGTGCTTTTAGTGTAAAACACATTTGTCACACTCATCTATTTTAAATTCATTTGACAACACTGTAGTGTCAAACTTATGGTGTCATTGCTTAGGTGCTTGTTTTAAACCATAAAGTGATTTAACAAGTCTACATACCTTTCTCTCTTGACCATGCACTATGAAACCTTCAGCTTGTTCTATATAAATTTCCTCGTCCAAATCACCATTTAGAAAAGCAGTCTTGACATCCATTTGATGAATCTCAAGATTATGAATTGCTGCAATAGCAATCAACATACGGATGGATGTTATCCTCGTGACTGGTGAGTGTGTATCAAAATAGTCTAAGCCTTCTTTTTTCTTATAACCTTTGGTGACAAGTCTTGCCTTGTACTTGTCAATAGATCCATCTGTTTTCATCTTCCTTTTGAAAATCCATTTATAACCTAAAGGTTTGTTTCCATGAGGAAGATCCACAAATTCCCATGTATGGTTTTGCATGATGGATTCAATTTCAGCATTAATAGCCTGTTTCCAACATGGAGCTTCTGGAGAGGATATAACTTCCTTATACGTTTGAGGCTCATTTTCTAATAAGTAAGAAAATTAGGTCCAAAAGACTTTGATATCTTAGCCCTCTTACTATGTCTTAGTTCAATTTCTTGTATATGTTCTTAGTCAACAGAATTATCATTACTTTCTTTATGACTGCTATTAAAGTCATCATAAGTTCTTGTGCAATTTTTCATGGAAATACATTTTCAAAGAATTTGGCATTCCTTGATTAAATTATTGTATTAACATGTACTTCGGGATTATCCGATTTATGTACAAGAAACGGATATGCACCACTATTTATGGCATAACCAATGAAAACACAATCAATGGTTTTAGGTCATATTTTAATCTTCTTAGGATCATGGACCGTTGCCTTAGCTAGACACCCTCAAACTTTGAGAAATTTATAAGAAGGCTTTCTACCTTTCCATAATTCATAAGGTGTCTTATCTAACTTCTTGTGAAGTAATTTATTGAGAATATGGTTTGCAAAAAGCAATGCTTCTCCCCACAAATTCTGGGCTGCCCTAGAACTTATCAACATAGCATTCATCATTTCTTTCAATGTACGATTTTTGCGTTCAGCAACTCCGTTTTGTTGAGGTGAATAAGGAGCAGTAGTTTGGTAAATAATCTCATGTTGAGTACAAAATTCAAAAAAGGGTGCAACATATTCACCTCCCCTATCGCTTCTTATAACCTCTATATTTTTGCTAAGTTGATTCTCAACTTTGTTCTTATAATTTGTGAATGCTTCTAAGGCTTCATCTTTGCTTCTTAGCAAATACACATAGCAGTACCTTGTGCAATCGTCTATGAAAGTAATAAAATATTTCTTGCCTCCTCTAGTTTGCACAAACTTTAGATCATAGATGTCACTATGAATTAATTCTAGAGGTTCCATACTTCTTTCAACAGAGTGAAATGGTGTTTTAGTTGACTTTGCTTCCACACAAGTTTCACATTTATGACTTATATCAATATGAAACTTAGGTAATAGGTCTATGTTAATTAGCCTACGTATAGTATCATAATTCACCCTAACCTCCCATGCCATATATTTGGCGATTCCACAATATAAACAAAAGTCTGTCCCATTGAACCTCTCGGGTTTCTCATCATGATTTGTGAAAGTTGGGATCACCACGGGCACAACACTCGCAACTGACGTGCTGCCCAATTTACTAGAAGAATTACTAGTATCATCCATTTTCCCTTCCCTTAAGAGAGAAAGATCACACAATTCAATATATTGTAATTAAATTGAAAAGCAACAAGGTATTATGAAGCAAATAAATTTTAGTTTCTTTACACCTTAACCCACAAGATTATTTAAAACGTGTCGTAACAGTTTAAAACATACACATACAAATCATATATGAAAACAAACCAAACCAATTTATTGCACTAAAATAATTATCAATCCAAACTTAAAACAAGTATAAAAGTGAACCAATAATGGTGGTGGGCACGTGCTTTGAACTTCTCATAAATAATTCTCAAACAAACATAGCAATCAAACCAAAATTCTTGTCTTAAGATGTTGGAAATAGCTATGGAAAACTGCTATATATTTTATTATAAACTATTAAATAATACACAATCAAACCTCTACAAATGCAAGAAGAACAAGGAATAGAAAAACCTTAAGAGATCGAGGCTAGAATTTGATCCTATAGCCTTAAGACAAGATTACCCCTCAGTGGTGCCTCAAGGTTTGCGTTGGCAAATGTCTCCCAGGATACAATGATCTTTCTCTTTGTGGAAGTAGCACTCCAATCCACAAAGAATAGTGAACCAAAAGTGTTTAAAACTCTCTATTTATCAGACACTAAACTACTCTAATATCTAATTGATTTCTGAATGCAAAACTATATCTAGAATGCTTGACTTGGTGGTCTATTTATAGGCATTGACATGCCCCATTTTCAATGATTGTGTCTGCTTCCAAAAGACAAAGGATACAACCTTTGTTCAAAGTTGCATCTGTTTCCAAAAGACAGAGGTTGTGTCTGCTTCCAAGTCTAGGGATGCAAACTTTGTTCAAAATTGCATCTGTTTCCAAATGACAAAAAGATGCAACCTTTGTCCATGACCATTTTCATAATAAAATAAAATTAAAAGGAACAATTGCAAACTGCAATATATAGGCAATCCAAGACTAACCCACTTTTCCATTTTAATTTTCATTCACTCGAATATTTAATATTTAAATTATTAAATTTCTAACACTTAATTGATTGGAGTCAATTTTCAATTGGGAATGTATTAAAAATAGGATTTGGATAATTAATCATTATCTTTAATGCTTTGACTTTTTTTTGCCATGGGCAGGTGAGCTGTAGGCAGTCGTATTCAGCTGCTGACACCTTTAGGGGTCTAAGCTGCGGGTAGGAGTATCTGAAGAACCTACCCATTTATTGAGGGCAATCTTGTCTTTCTAAAGCAAAAGTCCATTGTCGTCTCTAGAATTTTTTGAATTATTTTAGACTCCACACACATGGCAGTGAATACCTAGAATGTGCAGAAGGCAAAATGGACTTGTAGCATCATCATCATCAAAGTACAGGTGTCTTTTAAACCATGCTCACTCATACCTCTCACAAGCTGCTCACAACTTATGATAAAGCTAATTAGCTTGTGTGAGCAAAAGAGAGACAATGGAATAAATACAATTTGTTTCAAGGAAACTCATACAAATGCAGTATACTAAACCTAACATTCCCCCCCCCCCCCCACCATCGTCTCACACCTCTCCTTAACAAGAAATAAAAACTAAAAATAAAATGGTTGCATCATATTAGTCTTTCAAGTATTACTTCATTTAGACCTACGTAATAAAGGATTTCTTCTCTCGCGTGACGTCCATGTCCACATTTAGACTACTAATAAGTAATTAAGAAGATGGAGGATGCTTCTTTCCCTAAGTAAGTTAAAATTAAGCTAGTTGGGATTAAGCTTGTTGGGAGACTAACTAGAAAGAAGATTGTGTCATGAATGTTCAATACATTTTGCCATTTTTGTGGTCCTACTCTAGACCATTTAATTTGAGATACATCACATTGATATTGATAATGACTCCTTAATTAATTTGTTCATTGATTCAATCTAGAATTGCGAAGATTCTTAGGTCTTAATTCGGAATGAAATAGTTCTTGTTTTACAACAAAAAAAAATCCTTCATTTCATTCTTAAGAAAAGGGGGGGTTAATCTATTAGGAATAGAGTTGCATAGTTATGGTTCATTTACATTAACATCTAATTGAATAAAAGACTTGACGAATATAAATATAGGACAACATACAAGTATGTATATATATGAAAACTTCATGTAAACAATCAAGAACCATTTGAATCATTTCCATTACTTGATTCAAATGGTTCTCACAAATTCAAAAGATATCTAGTTATAATAGAATTCCAATTTATTTACTTTACTTAAAAGAATATAAAAGACTCATTTTTTTTATTGTACAATCAACCATTTTTTAAATCATGGCAGCTGCACGAGCCCTTCCCGTGTGCCATAAATGACCTTCGAATGGGAAGAATCCTAGAACTAAATGAGAAGTAGCTAACCAACTTCTAGGAGAAACATAATTGGTTGCGTTGATCTCAGTAGCTATGCCACCCACAGTCGCCAGAACTGCAAACTTTGTACATGGCTAATTTGACGAAATTCCACCTATAAGAGAACAAATACCATTAGTCTAATTGGCGAACACCCTGAAAAAGAGAGGAGGGTGTCTGCCAAAGGGTTTCCAATGCCTAAGTCAAAAAAGGAGTAGAGAAAAATAGAACTAGAGAGAGTTTTGATTAGTAAGTGGTGATTAGTCAGAAAAATGAGAGAAAAATAGGTTCACCTTTCAATGTGTTGAACAATGTCACCTGGTAACACCTTACTTTGCCAAGAAAGCTAATGAAGTGACCTCTTCCAACAAGGACTCAAAGATCCCTTGTTGATAGAGACTTGAATAGGTAGTCAACCGAACTCGGAGTAGAGCTGTTTATATATTCAAACTAAAAGATGCTCCTCGATCGCCTGACTCTACAGTTCTAGAGTTGTTTAACACAAATTGAGAGGTATGCTTGACGAAGTTAGGGAGGTCAGTTGTATTCTCGAAAGTGAGAAGGTTTCGTGTAGAGCAAAAAATCGGGCAGAGCGGATTTGTATGTTTATTTGGAGGTCTTTTGAATGTTGCAGACCCTCTTTTATTTATAAGAGCAGTTTTCACCTGGTGTCGAAGTAGAGTCTCACTTGAATTGTATTTCCTCAGCACTCCTTGACCCAGACTATCGGATAAACCAGATTCGGTCACTCCTACTAGACTTAGGACTTTGAACCTAGTACTTTCTTCATAATTAATTCATTCCTTATTCTAATCAAATTTGCACCCATATCCTTAGAATATTACGAATCCTAATAATGTTGTCCTAATCCTCAAAGACTCCTAAACAAACCAGGATTCAGCCAAATTTAATCCAGATCCCTCAAGGAATCCAACAAGATTAATTCAAATTCGGCTAACCCTCCTTGGGTTGGCTTCCATCCAAACAGACACGAAAATTAAGAGTTTGTCCAAGTTTGAGCTGAGCTCATAAGCATACTCGGCCCAAATCTATTATCCGGGTCCAAACAGTGTCATTTAGTTACTAACGTAAGAATCATCTGCCCCATTTACTCTTAAAAACGATTAATAGGTCAAAATTTGCAAACCATAATTAATCCTTAAAAACGTCTAACAGGTCATAATTAAATCCTTAAACAAGAAAAGAAAACGATGTTAATCTTTATATAAGTAATATTTTTGTTTGTCGTGTTATATTTGTTGGAATTTAGATTATTATTAGTTATCTTGCGGGCCAATGATTAGTTATTTGCCCATTAAGTTTTTGTTTTAGTCTAGGGTTTGCTTTAGTCTTTCTCTATATAAAGACCTCTTTGTATTTTATATTTTTAATCAATCAATAAATAAGTCATTCACAATATAGTCTTTTAGGGTTTTGTAGCCGTTTCGGCATTTTCATTTGCTTAATAATATTCTTATTTTGTTAGTCTTGTTCATGGCGCACTCTGATATTCAACTATATTGTCAATTAACTAGAATTGCTTGTTTGAAAGGAAATATACATCTTACTATAAACAATGATAACATATAAGATTGTTTAGAATTACTAGCATAAGAGATTGTTTAGACTTACTAGCATAAGTGATTGTTTAGAATTTGGAAATTACATTAGGGTACATTTGCTATGCTAACATTTAATTACTAATATAAGAGCTCAATCATCTACTCCATTTATTCTTAAGATAAAATGAAAACTTAGCTGGATTTTATCTGATTTAAAGCATCATTATTTTCTCTTGTTTACAGGGAACATAAAAAAAAAAGATGAAATCAAATACATAACTCACTCAGTTGCTGACGGAATAGCATACACCCCTCACGTTCAGTCTTGTTTTGCTCAAGCGCATGCCTTCATTCTCCATGTTTTCTTAGCAAAGGGGGAGACAGAAGGCAATGTTTTAGGGTGGAAACAAATAGTGCAATTAAACCATATGTAATATGCTGATATAATCGCATGGAAACTGAAGTAGTGCTGCATTTGTGAGTCCTTTAATGATGAATACATATGTAGTTACGCAGGTGTGTTTCAATTTCAAAACCTAAACGACTTCAGTGCAGACTACAGCAAATAATGCACTGTGCAACTCTCACATCAGCCTACGAGTGGGCAAAGGTATTGGGACTTGGTTTGGCACTTCATTGGTGACGCCCCGACACCACTTGTACCAATTAGGATTGAGTTGATTGACGTTGACCTAGGGTCAGATGCCCGTGGATTCGTACGCATGCTTTTTACTATACAGTAATGCTGGTAACTCCAATTTTTAGATTATATTTGTAAATTATATGAGAATTTTTCGGTTTGGTTTGGAATTTTTGAGATTTTTTTCCGGCCCTAGTAATAGGAGGGGAAGATTTTGAATCAGAAGAAAGTGAAATAAAAAGAAAAGCCGGTCTAATTGTCAGGACAATTCACGGCCCGCATCTCAGCACATGCTTCTTATTTCTTATAGTCTCGTGGAGTCAAGTCTTGAATCTAAACCAGCTTCTTATTTCTTATAGTCTCGTGGAGTCAAGTCTTGAATCTAAACCATCTTAACAATTTAAAGTATAAGAGGAGAAATTGCTCATTGGATTCCCTATTGCCAACAGCCTAAGTACATATAGAATATAGTAGGGCGAGTTGTAGGGTTAAAAATTAAAATAATTGGGTTTCGATCTAACGGCTGCATGTGTCCGCGGCCATTCAGAGCTTAGTTTAGTGTTGTTTTGGCTCGGAACCTGAGTTAAAACTTAAACCCTCCTCCCTGCCCACGTGCGTGCATTCGTCGCCAAGCAAATTTTTGCATAGGATGCAAAAAGCAGGACGTGTGGGTTTGGCCATGGTCTCCACGTGTAGTATGCTGAAGCGGCCACGCGGAGATGCCCTTGGATGCCTTTTTGTTGGACTAAAATATCAAATGCAATAATACGTAAAAGCAGAGCAAGTAGATCTGTGACTGTCAAGCGAAGCCAGCAATTCTAACCATTTCACTAAGGCACCGCCAACCTCACGAGAAGGTTGTCCTTCACGGAAATAGATCATTTTCCGATCTCTTTCATTCAAGTTAACTGATTAAATGATTCGGGTATTTGAAATTTCATCCAACGGTAAAAAATTATTATAACATTTAAATAATCAAAACAAGTGGACCGTTAGATGAAATTTCAAAAGCCCATATTATTTAATCTGGTGATCTTAGTGGAAGAGATCCGGATAAGATCTCTGTCCTTGATTCGGTCACTTTTTCAAACGGAATTAGTAATTAAAATTTTCATTTTAATTTACCCTCACAAACCATTTATGTTGGAAAAAATTGGCAAAACCTAAGTCATTTTTCTTGAATTGCGGTAATTAGTGAGCTTTTAAGGTTAAATTTTGACAATTAATAATTAAACGGAAACAATTGCAGACAAGATAATATATGCTATAGTTTGATTAGCACTCGACATTGACTTGTTGCGGATAGCTCGTGAGAAGATTTATTTGAACCATGTAAAATTATCTTTGTACTCATTCTCTTTATAAAATAATATCTTTAATTGAAAAAAAATTTCATCAAGGAGGCATCTTTTGCCTCTTTATAATTGCATATGACGTATATGACTAGCATTTCCATGGTTGCTTTTTTTTCTTTTTTGCTACCACAACCCATTCATGGACTTGGGATCCAAGAGATCATTCCATAGACTTGAATTTGCCAAGAGAATGTTATGCAAGCTGCAGTTCATTCATTTTTAAATTAAGCATTTTCATGTACTTTTTTAGAAAATTTGAAGTGACATAGGACTGGGTGTTTTACTGCTATGTTAATAAACAAATTGGAGCTATTTCGAATAAAAAAGGTGCAAGACATGCCACCCTCTAGTTCGTGGTTAAGGTTGAGCAAATCTTTATTTGCACCAAGAATCAGGTTTTCTGTCTTTGCAGTACTAATCAAAAGTCCTTGCACTGGTGTTTTGGGGCGCATATAGACGGTAGAGAAAAACAAATACAATATAATATAAAAAGTATGAAATTTAATCTAAAGAAGAAGCAAACAAACAAAATATTCATAAATCGAGTCATACCTTAGTCGAAGGATTAAAAAATTCAGAATCACCATCCATCAATAGAAAAGCTTGTTTTTCTCTGTCAGAGCTAGTAGGGGTTTCAGTCGGAGTAAACGTAGGATAAACAAAGGGTGATGCTAGGGTTTAATTATAGTATCTGGATCTACAGATAAATTTGATTTTTATTATTAAATTTATTTTGTACTTAATAGTAATTATGTAATAGGATAAAATAAACAATTAACATTTAAAATTTAAATTTGATGTAGAAATAGGTTAGATGGGTTTAAATAAAATTTTCCTAAATTTTTTTTAACCGAAGCCCACTTTATTGTATTTTATTATTCGTATGATCTTCTTATTAATGGATATTGTATTTTAAGGAAAAAATTGTGTGTAAATTAAATGTATACATTTTACGGTTCCATATTATACTTTGTAAGTGTAATCTCCTCTGTCTCGTACTTTTACCCGAATTATATATCATAGGATTACTTTATGTGCATGCAAAACCGTAGCGCATCATGACCTTCAACAGGAACACGTGTGGTTTTTTAACTAATAAAAGTGTAAAAGTATAATGCTAAGGGCAGCAACTCAAACCGCATGCATTATATTATTGGACTATAACATAATAAAATATATAAAAAAATCTAACATTGTATTATTAGACTATAACGTCATAGAAACGATGAATTTATTTCATGTAAGCTTTTATTTTTTGTGTTTTGCAAGTTTATACCTTTTAACTTATTTTTTAAGAGAAATTTAAGCTTTACATCCTCTCTTTTTTCTTGTAATTTCGTTCGTTTTCTTAAAAGGGGGAATGTAAATTATGTTACGCTTCAATTATATCGTAACTCAATAACACAAAGTAATATACTCTAGTAGTTACTGAGTTACATTTTCTTCATCTCAAATTTAAAAAAGAAAACTAATAAAAATGATTTGAAAATTTTGAGTTTTAACCAAAAGGATAAAAATGTGTTGTAAATGAATAGTACCAAGAGTGACTTTTTAGAATTAAAATGTCCTTAACGTTAAAAGTGAACAGTACCAAAAGTGTTTTATTAAGACTCCTAACTTTAAATGAGTTGTTTATTGGTAATTCAAAAAAGTTATCAAAAGTTATCAAACGTTGATAAAAAAAAATCCTCGCAACGCAACTTATATGGAATCAATTTATAACTCTATTGTGTTTCGATCAAATAATATAATAATATCGTGTGTTATACAATTACACATATCATTTTTTTTCTAACAAAACGTCACAATAAAGGTGAAGAATGGAAAGAGATCTTCTCATGATCTCTTCTACCAAGGCCACCGGATCAAGTGATTCGGGCTTTTGAAATTTCATTTAATAGCCCACTTGTTTTGATCCCTTAAAACTATAATAATTTTTTGCCTTGAATGGAATTTTAGAAGTTCGGATCACTTGATCTGGTGGTCTTGGTGGAAGAAATCCAGAGAAAATCTCTTTCCCCAAATCAAATCAATATTCTTCAACTACAACAATTAGTAAATTACACGAGTTAAATATATAGCCACAATTAAAACCACCCATAAATCAAACTTTGGGCCAAAATATATATGAGAAAACAAATTAAATGGAAAGGGCGCCAACCGTAGTCCACTACTTTGATATTTACTCAAGAACATCTAATCATTCAAAGTGACCTTTTACAAGGAAGCTATACATAATGAGTCCACTTTTATTGTTAGCATTTAGTGAACAAAATATATGCGAAACCTTATTTTCTTTACATAACTAAAAGAAGAATTACAATATCTTGTGGGCATACATGTAAATTCCAATTGAAGGCCATTTATCATGGAGATAATGCGTTTCTACGAAAAGGGGTCATATGAAATGAATTCACATCAGATGCTTTCCCTATCAATCTCATGAAGGATTCCTCTATCAATCCCTATTTGATGCAAAACTTATGGTAGCGGTTGCATATGTGGATCTATAAATCTACTTTAAAAGGACATTGTATCATGTGACGACCCATCTTTAAATTTTTCGGAAATTTTTCCCTAATTGTATAATTTGACAATTTTACCCTTTTAGGAAAAATGTATTCTGATGTGGATGCACTTATTTGGCTTTAAATTATTTTTCTCACTATTAAAATTATATTATACTTGTCATTACGAGTATGTGTTAAATTAATCAGTGTTGAAAACACTGCTTCAAATAGATTTCGTTAGATTTCACTCGTACTATTCTTTCCTACTTTTCTTCTTTAAAAACTGTCCCGTGTGCCCTATTGTTTTCACACCAATCAGTCTTTTTACCTCTATTTGGCACTCAATCAGACACTCCCTCTTTCTGTCAGCCAATCAAACATCACCATTATTATCAACCTCTCTTTTCTTCCTCTCTAACTCGACACTCTCTTCTCTGCAACAAAGGAGAGCTTCATCATACACTCACAGATTGAACCCAAAATTACCACCATCATGATCTTCTCGTCCTCACGAACACAACCGTACCACTGGATCACGAGTTGACCGAGTTTTGGACATCAAACTTGGCAGGTCCAAACTCAATGAGTTGGGTTCAACGTGTTTTCGATTGAGTTACAAATTTTGGAGAGTCGGGGAAGCTCTCTTACAACTCCCTCAGACCCCTAGTCAAGGTTTGGGGAAGCATTGACGTTGAAACACAAAGTTTCGAGGAGTTAATTTTTTGGTCAAGAGTTTCGAGGCATTTTCATGCCATTTTCCATCCACTTTTGGACTTTTGGAAGGTACAATCTTGTTTTACTCTTCATAAGCTCCATTTCCATATAAATTTAATGAAAAATGGTTGAGAAATGAAGAAGATATGAAGGTTTGAAATTTTACCCAGAAATCAACGAAATTTTCCAGATTCCGGCGAGTTCAGATGTCGGTAGATGGCGGAGACGCCACTAGAGGTCTACCGGAGAAGAAGACTGAATATTCTGTTAAACTTAATAGAATATTCTGACGCCGTTAACGTTAATGGGATATTCCGTCAATTTTGATGGAATATTCCTTTGCCGTTGGAGTTGTTTTGTCAGGCGCATGCCTGCACGTGTAGCAGCGGGTTGGGCGACGCGTGAGGGCACGTCTGGCCTCTGGTCGACGAGTGGTTTACACGTGCGGGTTCGTGTCATCGAGTAGATCATTTTCGTATATTTAAGCCCTAGGTTTGAGCAAACTATGAGGGTTTTATTTCAGTTTCCGTATATGTGTTATTAACCTAATTAAATTAATAATTTCACATATAGGAGATACATAGGCTAAGGGGCTACAATCCTTTGACATACCAGTGAGTGGGCATTTTGTTTTCGTATATTACGTATATACCTTATAGTTTTCATAAATGATTCAAATGGTTTATGCAATTATGTCATGTCTTATATATTTTTGAAACGTTATACTATGACGTAGTTTTTATGCATCACCATGGCATATTCATATGCATATTTCCTGCATATAATTGTAGTAAATGGTATGATACACTAAGGTGAACGCGGATGCGCAGATAAGTCCAGGTAAGGTTATGTGGTGGATTGTTATGGTTGAATCAATTTGGCATGCATATGTTTATATAGTGCTCATCATTGCTACACCCCCGGTGTTAGTGCTCCCGCCTTGGGCTAGGGCACAATCTTCACGTGTATATTCACCTCGCACAATCTTCACGTGTATATTCACCTCGCACACTCGCCTTAGATCCAAGTTGATGCTAGCCTATCGTACATACTGCATTAGGCAATTTCGACTCGTAGGTGACCTGCGCATAGCACTAGCTTCACTTGATTGTAGCATTACATCGAATATTATTACACCTAACCTGTCGTACAGGTCACATTAGGTGACTCCGACTTGCGTGTTAACATATGACTGATGGGCGATAGGCGAGTTCAAACAGCGGCGATAGCACTGGAGGTCTACCAGAGAAGAAGACTGAATATTCTGTTAAACTCAAAGAAATATTCTGACGCCGTTAACGTTAATGGGATATTTCGTCAATTCTGACGAAATATTCCTCTGTCGTTGGAGTTGTTCTGTCAGGCGCGTGCCTGGGCGTGTGGCCATAGATCGGGCAGCACGTGAGGGCGCATCTGGCCTTCGGCCGACGAGTGGTTTACATGTACGAGTTCATGTCATTGAGTAGATCATTTTCGTATATTTAAGCCCTAGGTTTGAGCAAACTTTGGGGGTTTTATTTAAGTTTCCGTATATGTGTTATTAACCTAATTAAATTAATAATTTCACATATAGGACAGACATACCCCGAGGATGTACGTGGTCAAGCAAGGCTAGAGGGCTACGATCCTTCGACATACCAATGAGTGGGCATTTTGTTTTCGTATAGTATGTATATACCTTATAGTTTTCATAAATGTTTCAAATGGTTTATGCAATTATGCCATGTCTTATATATTTTTAAAACGTTATACTATGACGTAGTTTTATGCATCACCATGGCATATTCATATGTATATTTCCTGCATATAATTGTTGTGAATGGTATGATACACTAAGTTGAACGCGGGACGCACAGGTAAGTCCAGGTAAGGTTATGTGGTGGATTGTTATGGTTGAATCAATTTGGCATGCATATGTTTATATAGTGCTCATCATTGCTACACCCCGGTGTTAGTGCTCCCGTCAGGGCCAGGGCACAACCTTTACGTGTGTGTTCACCTCCCATACCACACACTCGCCTTGGATCCAAGTAGATGCTAGCCTGTTATATATACTGCATTAGGCAATTCCGACTCGTAGGTAACCCGCGCATAGCGCTAGCTTCACTCGATCGTAGCACTAGAGCGATTATTATTACACCTAACCTGTTGTACAAGTCAAATTAGGTGAGTCCGACTCGTGTGTTAGCATATAATTGATGAGCGATAGGTGCAGTCGTACAGGTCACATTAGGAGACTCCGACTGACATATTAACATGGATTACAACACATAATCATATCCATATTACTGTTGAGCTTTTCTGCTGTGATATACTTTTGGACTTACATTTGGCATGCATTTGATTTTCATACTTATATGTAGTATGATATTTTTGAAACTATACATGTTTTACAGTGAGCGGTTGTTTGGAAAGATAACTAATTTTGATAAATTTTTATTTTTGTGCCCACTCATCCTTCTGTTTTTTGCCCCTCAAGGTCCTAGATAGCTGTCTTATTCTGTGGCACTCGAGGATCATCCCGGCGGTTCTGATATATTTCCCCTCTAATGTAGGAACTGTGTCTCGTTGTTTATTAAGTACACTTGTTGGTTTGACTCCATTATTTATTATCTATGCTCTAACATTGTAACTTATGGGTTTTATCACTTCCGCACAGTCTGTTCAGTAGTTTAAATTAAGTTTTATTTCAGTTTTAATTTATCCACATTCTTACATCATTTGCACTTTGGTTACGTCACTTTCCGGTGACGGCCAATACTCCTTGCCTCGGGGCAGAATGTGTCATATCAAATGATAAAGGATAATATATACTCTTTTTAAGTATAAGCCATATTCTACACTAATTTAAATTAAGAAGAGAAAGAGAATTTAAACTCGAAATACATGGGTTGAAGAGAAAGACTTAATTACACTAATTTAAACTAAAAAGATGAAGGCTACATGCACCACCATGGTTGATTTCTTAGTCTGGGTGGGCAAAATTCTAGCCAGTAGGGGGATTTTTTCATTTTGGGTGGGCAAACCATTGAATAAAGGGAAATTTTATTTAAATCTATCTAACCTCTTTCTACACCAAATTTAAATTTTAAATGTTAATTGTTTACTTTACCCTATTACATAATTACTATTAAGTACAAAATAAATTTAATAATAAAAATCAAATTTATCTACAGACCCATATAATATAATTAAACCCTAGCATCACCCTTTGTTTATCCTACATTTATTCCGACTAAAACCCTAATAGCTCTGACAGAAAAAAAACAAGTTTTTCTATTGATGGATGGTGATTTTGAAGTTTTTAATCCTCCAACTAAGGTATGACTCGATTTATGGATATTTTGTTTGTTTGCTTCTTCTTTAGATTAAATGTCATACTTTTTATATTATATTGTATTTGTTTTTCTCTACTGTCTATATGAGCCCCAAAACACCAGTGCAAGGACTTTTGATTAGTACTGCAAAGACATAAAACTTTATTCTTGGTGCAAATAAAGATTTGCTCAACCTTAACCACGAACTAGAGAGTGGCATGTCTTGCAGCTTTTTTTATTCGAAATAGCTCCAATTTGTTTATTAAAATAGTCGCAAAACACACTGTCCTAAGTCACTTCAAAGTTTCTAAAAAAGTACATGAAAATGCTCAATTTAAAAAGGAATGAACTGGAGCTTGCATAACATTCTCTTGACAAATTCAAGTCTATGGAATGATTTCTGGATCCCAAGTTTATGAATGGGTTGTGGTAGTAAAAAAAGAAGAAGTAACCATGGAAAGGCTAGTCATATTTGAAAAAAAAAACATTCAATTAAAAATGTTATTTTATAAAGAGAATAGGTGTAAAGATAATTTTACATTTTGAATTGAGTTTGAGATGGTAGTTTATGTAATAAATTTGGATTTAAAGAGATATTAATTCTTTAATAAAAAATAATATGAGTGTATAAAGAATTTAAATGAGTTTAAATAAAATTCCGACCCTAGATATGGAATAATATCGAGTACCTCTTAAAATGAAAATTGTATTCACTTTATAATCGTGTAGTATTCTGACCTAATAAAAAAGCAATTTATATTTAGTTAACTTTCCCAAAATGTGATCATTTAAGAAAGAAAAGAAAAAAGTGAATCTTTTAGCTAAAAATAAAACATTTTATGCAGTATAATTATTTTAAATTTTATTATTAAAAGGGTTATACGCTACTTAAAACCCTTTAAACAACGTCGTCTGTTTTCGGAAACGATTTCGTGCAACAGCTGTCGTTGTCACCAACCTCGAAATCTGACGAGAAAGATACGTAGTTGACCGTATAAAAATACATACATAGGAATTCACGTTCGTATATGTCTACACTGTAACACTGTATTTATACCTAAAATACCTCCTCACTGTACAGTGTCTCTGTGCGTCAATCTGTCTCTCTCTCTCTCTCTCTCCCCCCTCTCTCTTTCATCATCATTATATCATCTTCTTCCCTCTATCTTCTGTACTTCCTCCCCATTACACTGCACACCCACACTGCAGACACACCACAAAACCCTTTACTTTCTTTAAATGGCTGAATCTCACTCAAGAAGATGAAGATACACAGCAAGCCCGGCCATCCCTCGCCAACATTCCCACCGCCGGACTCGGATCTTCACCTCCACAGACCCACCACCACCCGCAAGAAGACCCGGGCACCCGGTTCGGCCCGGTTGAAGCGGGCCGGACTTCCGACGGGAAAGCGGAGCCGACCCGAGACGCCTTTACTTAAGTGGAAGATCGACCAAGGCCCCGAAGAGCGCCAGGGACACGGGGAGAGGCGAAACGATGCCCCTGAAGAGGAGAGAGTGGACGGAGGGAGGAGGAAGGGCAGGAAGGGAAAAGAGGCCCCCTTGTCGGCCAGGAAGCTCGCCGCCGGACTGTGGCGGCTGCAGTTGCCGGAGACGGGTTCCGGTGTACCGGTACGGAATGGCCAGCTAGGATTTCAGGTGAGCTTGGTTTCAAAGATCTGTAATTTTTTGGTCACATGGGTGTGCTTTGCAAACGTGGTTGAATCTCATTTGGTTGGAGTTTGACCATATTTTTGTCAATCAAAGTTGTTTAATTTTCTCGTTAATTCATTGGATGTTGTTAAATTTGTTGTTTTTTAGTTTGATAAATACTAGTGTTGGTGCTGATATCTATATGGTAATGTTGTTGTCTTCGTATTTCATTTCGATTTTCCCTACTGGGGTTCAAGAAACCCGGCATTGTGTATTTCATGGTTTACTGAGCTGTGATTCAACTCTGATTGATCTTATGGGTTTCGGGGTGAAATCTTACTGGGGTTCAAGAAATGGTCCTCGTTTTTCTTTTCCGAATGCGTTCTTATGGGTTTCGGGGTGAAATCTTTACTAATGTGGTAATGCTTGTATGTTTCCATCAATTTCCAGCTGAGTATCTCTTTATTTGGTGATTAATTGATTGTTAAGATCTTTTCAGACCTTTTTCTTATTTGATTAGTGTTGTTAAGTTTATGTGAACGTATTAAAACCTGGAACTGTGATCTTCAAGAGACGGTGGTAACGACATTTATGCAATGGTTTGATGCATTCTGAAAGTTCCGGTCGTTACACTTTCTTTTGCCGTGTCCCGGGATTTCTGGGTTCTTGCCTGCTGTTTTAGTACATCTTGTCATAGCACGCTTTACCCCCATCAGCCGGTATTAATGTTGTGGTATACTCTGGATTTTGATTTGCATTGTTGACGTCTTCTTTGCAGCCTGACATTGGGCATATCGGGGTACCATTTCTCCGTAATCGCAACAGTAAAACACATGCTTCTGAAGCAAATGATCTTTTACAAAGCCCTAGGTCCACCTCAAGAAATGGATTCTTGTCCAAGGTATGGTTCTTCCCTAAATTCTTACAATGATCTGTAAATTCTGAATTTATGAACTTAAGTACAATGCGATGTAGTTATTTTTTTTTATAAAGCAAGTACAATAGAACACCTTTATCGTCTTGTGCACGTGGGACACATGCCCAGCACTCCATTTAAGGCAAGCTATTTGGCATGAACCTTGGCAGATGATTTACCTTTTGCAAGGATTGGCGTTATGCATACTCATTAAGAATCGTCTTTTTGGAATGAAAAAAAAGATGTTTCTTCTAGTTCTCGTAGTCATCTGTTTTGCTGTCCCCAGAAATTGAATGTTATGTCACTAGGTTGAAGCAGTGTTACTCTTAGGATTGCTTACGGGCTAAATGTGAGAAATTTTATTTGAACCCATATAATCTCAGTCTACGCCCAACTTACTCTCTACACCCATGTAGAGTGAATTATATGGGTTCAGATACAATTTCCTTTTAAATTTTCAATTGGAAAGGGACTTGAAGAAAAGTCGGAGTACTTGGAGCTAACAGAAGACTTGGCGCAAAACCTAGTACAGTGGTGTTCTAGATTCATACAGCCGCTCCACTTATTGGGATAATTCTTGTTGTCGTAAATATTTAACTGGACATATACACAACTATGAAATAGACAGTAGTATGGATGGAAAATGAAGTAGAAAAGAGAAATTCGGTGTAAATGGGACTTAAACCGAATTCTTTTAACCCAATCAAAAGATTCAGCTGTTCAAAAAGCAGCATTTACAAATTCCAATCCTAGAAAACTCTAGGGAAAATATGGAAATTTGTGAGAGGGAGAATCACGAGGAGATAATTTCAGATTATGCACAACTAATGCTTGGTGGGTTTCCAAATAAATATGAAAATTTCTTATTATATGCATATGTACGTATGGATTGTTGGTTCAAATATGGAATGCTGAAATGCGTTCGGGTGTATCTCAGCTGGCTAAGAAACATGTCACTCGTATATATTATATAACAAGCAGTCTCGTCTTTTTAATTTTCTTTTCTTTAAATTTTGTACGATACATCGGTTTTCCCCTAAACAGTTTTAAGGTCTGTTTTTTCTTCTGTGGTGTTACTTTTAATTTTAGCTTTAACCTTCATTTCAGTTATCAAACTCTGTCATGGAGGGGCAAACAAAATGGGATCCAGTCTGCTTGAAAACATCAGATGAGGTACGGCAAATTTACAGCCAAATGAAGCTTCTTGACCAGCGAGCGAGTGCTGTATCAGTTGTATCTGTACTTGAAGCTGAACTAGAGCAGGCTCGAGCTCGCATTCAGGAGCTTGAGATGGAACGGCGTTCCTCAAAAAAGAAACTTGAGCACTTCTTAAGGAATGTCAGTGAGGAAAGAGTTTCATGGAGGAGCAGAGAGCATGAGAAAGTCCGTGCATTTATTGATGACATCAAGTCTGAATTGAACCGGGAACGGAAGAGTCGTCAGAGAACTGAGATACTCAATTCCAAATTGGTTAATGAGCTTGCTGATGTCAAGTTATCAGCAAAGCGATACATGCAGGACTACGAGAAAGAAAGAAAGGCCAGAGAATTAATTGAGGAAGTATGTGATGAGCTTGCTAAGGAAATTGGAGAAGACAAGGCTGAAGTTGAAGCATTGAAGAGAGAATCCATGAAACTCAGAGAGGAAGTGGACGAGGAAAGGAAGATGTTGCAGATGGCAGAAGTCTGGCGGGAGGAACGTGTCCAAATGAAGCTGGTTGATGCAAAGGTGGCAGTTGAGGAGAAGTATTCTCTGATGAACAAACTTGTGGCAGATCTGGATAATTTTCTGACATCAAGAAGTGCAACGCCAGATGTGAAGGAAATGAGAGAAGTAGAGTATCTGCGACAGGCTGCTGCAGCTGTAAATATTCAAGAAGTCAAGAACTTTTCTTATGAACCCCCTAATCCTGATGACATCTTTTCTGTGTTCGAAGAAGTTAATTTCGGTGAGCCTAATGAGAGGGAGATTGAGCAGTGTGTTGCTTACAGTCCTGCCAGCCATGGTTCCAAAATTCATACTGTGAGTCCTGAAGGCAATGGAATGAATGGGGACCGGATCCAGAGACATCCAGTTGCATTTGTTGGTCATAATGGTGATATGGAAGAAGATGAGAGTGGTTGGGAAACTGTGAGCCATTTCGAGGATCAGGGCTCAAGCTATTCGCCAGACGGGAGTGCCCCATCTGTCAATAAGAATCGCCGAGAGAGTAATGTCTCAGAGTGTGGAACAGAATGGGAAGAAGAAGGTGATGAAACACCAATTACTGAAATCAGCGAGGTTTGCTCAGTGCCAACAAAGCAGGCGAAGAAGGTGTCGTCAATAGCAAGGCTTTGGAGATCCGGCCAAAATAATGGGGAAAACTACAAGATAATCGCGCTAGAGGGAATAAATGGTAGGCTTTCGAATGGAAGGATATCTACTGGGGGTATGGTATCCCCTGATCGGGGTTCGGGTAAAGGCGGGCTTAGCCCCTCTGATTTAGTGGGGCAGTGGAGTTCTCCTGAGACGGGGCATCACATTCGAGGTATGAAGGGATGCATCCCGCTTGGTGCACAGAAGCATAGTTTGAAGGCGAAGCTTTTGGAGGCAAGGTTGGACAGTCATAAGATCCAATTGCGTCATGTGCTTAAACAGAAGATCTAGAAGTAGTGAGCCAGAGGTTGCTCATATAACGAAAACGACAAACCCAGGCTAGAATAAGTAGTTACATTTCTCACCGCGCAAGGTACAACTTTCTGTTACGGTCGCGAGGAGCCGCTGAATAAAATGCAGATGATCATGGACCCCCACATCTGATTTCGGGGGTCTTCGCAAGCGATTCAGAAAGCGCGAATCATTATTTGTATCATTTCGAATCTAGAGGCCAGCATTTGTAGAAAATGGTAGCCGAAAAACGATAACATTTTCCCCCTGTAATATGGTGTATTTTGTTATGAGAAATGTTTCATTTTAGTTTCTTATAAGAAATGTTTCATTTGACGCGATTTTATCGTAACTGTTCAAGTAAGACTGAAGAGAAGGGATATGGAAAGGCCCCCGAAACCATACAAATAAGGGATCAACTAAAACTCTAGTTTTTAGTTTGGTCTCGAATACGAGCCCCATAAAATGACACGGAAAACCCACCACAACTCTACTTTTCCTTGTTTTTCTTCCTTTTGATGGTACAATACTACAGTACAACATACGACATTTCGAGACTGAATGCTATCACAACGTTGGCCTTTCGACAATCCAACGTTGTACTTACTTGCCACGGCTATGAAACTGGACTATGATTCTGTTATCTGTATTCTTGAAAGTTGACATGCCCTGTCGCCCGTGCATGCTCTGCAGCCTCCTGCATATATACGTAGAAGATTATTCAGTATAATAAGAACATAGGAAACCTCATGCACACAACCACACAAGGTAAGAAAAACGGAGGAGGGAAGGTAACCGGAATTTGTATTGAGGAGAACTAACCTTCTGGCCGACTAGTCCAAGTTGGCACACTCCGCAGCGCAAAGTGAAGTTGGCAGTGTCTGTGTATCTCCTTTTACTGAAAAGCAGTATCACGGTATTGAGGCATGATAAGCTATGTGAAATTGGATACTTACCAGAACGAGGCACTCAATAATTGAAAAATGATTCAGGTTCAACAACTAGTATGTTCATACTTCATAGAGAACTAGTAACAGACTAAAGCCCCAATGGACATATACAGTGTTTAACATTTTATGTGTAGTAGAACTTGTGTGCGTGTACGACAAAAACAGAAGCAACCACGAAACCATAAGCACTACCTTTGTTGCTCTTTCACTAGGTTAAGGGCGAGCCCCTCAACTGGCCCAATGGAACCGTTCTGGACTGCAAATATCGTCTGATCAAACTCCTCTGGAGCTCCCTCGAAGGGAGACATCTGATACAACACAATATTGAATTCAACGATCAAATGCAAAAAAATCACATGTAACCTCTGTTTGTACCATCAACAACAAACAGGGGGGATGACGAGAAACAGATTGTAACTACCCAAATGCCCAATAAAGACCACTTGTTTTTAAATACTTAAAACCTATACAACAGAACAGATGAGTAAGATTATCTGGTTCATACAGTTTGGGTCTAATGCTGGAAGAATACTAGTTGAGGCCATAGCAAAGCCACTATTTGAGTCCGTCAAAATTGACAACCAGAAAAACTCAGAAATAGAAAATTAACATAAATTGAATCAGAACCACATACAGCTAAAGCATCGTAATGAAGTCCGTCATAGATCAACATAACCCTTTCTGAATACTTCTTCTCCTGTCAAAGAGCACCACATACAAAAATGGGCATAAACAGTCAGAACTGGCAAGCTGACAAGATTAATCTGCACGAAAACTCACTACTAATGCTAACCTGACCATACAAATCACAACGTGTAGTCTGGATATCATATGCTGCAATTTCCCGCCCGTAATAATCTGCTAATATAGACAGCTCTATGGCCCCTGCCATGTGAATACAAATTAACAAGTCAGGAAAACGAATCTAATAGTATCCCATTGATTTATTGTGACAGAGACTTCGAAGTTAATCTTCTAGACAGTGGCCAAATAAACTATCTTTAAGATTAAACAGTCAAGGCAGAAACACTTTGTCAACTAATAAATCCAATAATGCTCAAGACCCTAGAAGAAGATCTATATCTGTCTTGCGTAATCAAGGATTGGCTACTTAGGGCTCGTTTGAGTAGTGCTTTTAAATGACTAAAAGCACTTTTAGAAAAAACGTTTTTGGGACCACCTTAGTAAAAATGTAAGTTAATCCCAAAAAGAAGAAGCACTTAAAGCGCTTTTGGAACCCAAAAACATTTCCTCTAAAAGCACTTTCAGTCATTTAAAAGCACTTCCCATATGAGCTCTTAGTTGGCTATCAGAAATAAATAACCCAAACTATTACAAGAAAAGATTTTCATTGTGCATTTGTTTGGTAACCAAGATTCAGATGCGTAAGAACAGGAAGTTTTCTAAACAAACCTCCCCACTTCTCTGAGTCAAGAATCCAAGCACAATACTCTTCATTCGATTTACCAAGAAACGCTTCTGAATACTTAGTCGGATCACTTGCCACCGTTGCAGCTATAACCTTCACATCACAGATACTCATAAAATGCAAGTACAAGAATTGATTAGGAAGTACCGCACTTATGCATGCTCAATGCAAATGTGGGGGTATATATGCACATACAACCATGATTTAGCTGTTGTTGTATGATTTAATTTTAAGCCTTGAATATTCAAATACCTGTCTCAATTCAGGAGCTTTTTTCTGGTCATGATCCATTAAATACCTGCAAACGAAGGGCGAAAATTGAAAAGAAAATTGACCTTTTCACTTCAATGCAATAGCCAATGGATAAAATACAGGGTTGGATTGGAGCTTACCCGACTGCATTGAAGAGGCAGCTATTGTCTGAGGGGATAACCCTTCTTACTACGATTCCTTCCATATTGTAAATTGTTTATATACCTGAAGCATTATAACAATTTGAAATTTCAAATAATGACGGTTTTATCTATCCAAGTACACATATATTAAATTGAAACACGCGGACATTTCTACGAAGATTAAGAACAACCCTTTTGAGATTAGGATTCCATTCAAACTAAAACATCGACAGAGACATGAACGAAATTTTATGTTAAGACTGAATCCTAAACTTAAATACGAGACAATACGGAAAGAAGGCGAGGAGTTGAACAAAACCCAGCTTCACATACTCAGTTGATGATGACCAACCAGAATCAATTACTGGTAGCAATCCATGATTGAACAAATAAAGGTAAAATTAAAAATAAAAAAATTGAAAAGAAAAAGGAACAAATATAGTGAACAGAAATAAGGAAATACATCTACAAAAACGAATCAAAGAAATCCATGGTCATATAATTTTCTTTAAGGAGATATACATACATATATATATTGTTCCAATAAATCACAACACAATTTGAGAAAGGGAGACCAACCTTCCAGATTCTGAAACAGAGTGATTATACAAATCCAGCTTGAAATCAAACAACCCAAAAGCATAAATATAAGAAAAGGATAGATAAATAAATGGAATAATGAAATTTCCAGATCTAGTAATGGCATAAAGGCATAAAAGAACAGAAGAAACTCACCCTGACTCTGTAATATTATGATATGAACGTGTCGTAGGTTTTCTCCTGGTTTTGGGTATGCCAGTGGCACTGCGTTTTTGTTGACACAATTTCAAAGACTGGTGCCGAAAGTAACTTCATAAAATGTTACAAAATATGTGTGAAAAATGGCTGAAAATCACTTTAAAAAATAGCTAAATATCCTAATGTTCAAATCTAATGTATTTAATAAGGTAGCCATAACGACATGGTCTCTTTATTTTAATTTTTTGGTTTAAAAGCATAATAATAATTCATAGAATATTATAAGAATAGAGGAATTGAATGAGGCTGTAATGAGTCAATCACTGATTAGGTATAGAATTCAACACAAATATAATAATTATTGGTTAGGTATAGAATTCAACACAAATATAATACGTCTCTGCCATTCATGTGAGTCGAACAGAAAACTTTTCAGTTACAAGTAAAGAAAAATACTACTTGAACTGTAATACTGATCAATACTTCTAGGCATAATTGAATTATGACTTTAGTGAATAAAAAAAAAAAGAGGTATTCAACAATAACCAAACTTGATTGAAGCTATGTAGATAACCAAAAACAAAAAAAAATTAAAATATCAAAAATACGAAAAACTCTGGATAAATTACTTCCATGGAAAGACAACCCATTACTTTCTGAGTTAGACCACTGAGGTTTTTTTTTAATGTTTCTTTCAATATGTTTGGTATACGATAAGGAGCTTGTAGGTAAGGAACTTGTAGCTCAAGTAATTAATAGACGTTTACCTTTGCACCCGAGTTATCATGTTCAAATTCTCCTCCCCCAACCTAATCACTTGCTCGAGGAACTACTTTTGGACGTTACAAGCTAGTACTGGTTAGATGTTGAAAACATAAAGCACTCTAAGAACACACAAGATTTTTTTTCCCAGGTTAAATGATTTCAAAGCAATCTGCATATTTGCCGGTACTGGTAACGAAAGGCAACGTTGCTATTCTGTCCTCCATTGGCTCAGTCCTCGTTTCATAAAACCAGAGAGGTCCCAACTTCCGGGTACCCTAGTTTCAAACAGTGTGTGAGATTTAGCATGATGAAACGATAACGAGTTATACAAACAGGATAGATTAAGAAAGAGCTGAAAGCCGAACCAACAAACACCAAAAAGCCTAAAGAAAAGAAGATGAACACGCTAGAACATATATATACACGTGCCTAATTTTTTAACTGTTTAGCTTGTTTGTTCTCTGGCTGGATCCATGCTTCAGTGGGCTTCACTTTTATGGTGTTTATATGCTCTGGTGTGTTCATCTTCTTTTCTTTTAGGCTATATTCATCGAGTGGTTATAAGTTCATCTGCAAGATCGAAATCTAATCGCTGGTGCTTGACTTCTAATAATAATGGTGTAACAGACAAATAATGTGACGTACAATCAATGTGCCATATTGTCTACTGTCACCAGGTTTGCATTCTGAATGACAGTGTAGCTCTAGTTCATTTTCACTTTCAAAACCACCAAACAGCAGAAAAAGAAGAGAGGCACAGGAGATAGTTTCATAGGATTATTTTTATGCCGATGGAGGAAATAATACTGCACTGCTGAGCAAAGACATTGGATAACGGAAAGACCCAATCCAAAGATATCAGGCAAGGTACCGAAAACCATGCCATTGGTAGATTCAACTCCTTCCTTTATACCATTGTGAATGAGCTCCACGATGCAAGTAAGCACAGCTGCAATGGCTAACAGTAAACCAACCAGTGCATAATAAGACTTATTTGGGGAGGATAACTGATCAAAATAGGCAGACAACATTTCTAGGCTGAGACCATTGAGCATAAGGATCAACTGTAATATGGTAACCTACAAGGAAGTTATAGTAAGTTATTAAATCACCAAATAAACCTCCCAAAAGATTAAACGACGCTGGTTTAATATGGTAGTGAGTTTTGAGCATTACTCTTGTTCCATGACGTGGGTGGTCAAAGTCATTATTTTCATCACCAACGTAAACCACAACGCTTAAACTAGAAGGGCCCTGCAAATATGATTTGTGAGAAGCCCTTCAATTATTTGTACGCTTAATAAAAGATAAATCTAATTATCTCACAGGATTAGTGAGAAAAAAAATGATTAATTATAGTTTGAGTTTTTACCACTGTCGTTGTTGGATCGCCTGGTTCGCAAAAGTCCGTGTTAGCCTGAGGACTAACGCTTGGTAAAAGTGATTCGCTGAGGTTGGAATCATCAAAGCCCTGAGATTGTTAAAAGTTCAACCAAAATTATACCGACCTTGCAATATGTCAAAGTAAAAATTGGTTTAATTATCGTTATGAGATTATACCACTATCCCTTCTACATGAAAATAAGTTCAATGTGCACGACAATATGAACATTGAAGACAGTCTAGTCATGGTTATGGTTATGAGTTTTTACCACTGCATTTGCCACATTTAAAAGCGACTCACTGCGGTTGGAATCATCAGAGCCCTGAAATTGTCAATCAGTTCAACTAGATCTTGAAAGAAAATATGTCAATAAAAAAATTGGTTTAATTATGGTTATAAGATTTTCAACTATCCCTGCCACATTGTCTGGCATGTCATAATTGGCATCAGCATGAGGACTAATGCAAGGTAAAGGAGACTCGCTCGGATTAGAATGTGCAGGAAACTATTTCAATGTGCAAGAAAACATGAAAAAGAAGAAGGTCTAGACACGATTATGAGATTTTGCCACTACCGTTGCCACATTGCCACGCTCGTCATAGTCAGTGTAAGCATGTGGGCTATCACTAGGTAAAAGTGACTCACTGGGGTTGTAATCATTGGATCCCTGAAATCATAGGTGTGTGCAGTTATTTACAAAATTATGGCAAGATATGTACAAAACAAAATTATTTCATCAAGATTATGAGTTTTTAACATTACCATTGTCTGGTTGTGTTCCTTGTAATAGGTGCTGTTGTCATCACCAAAACCTTTTCCGAGCAAAGGCAACCTGCTGGGGTTCTCCTCTGTGTTCGAACTATCTAACCCTGCACAACCAAACAGTGACTAAAAATCCAATACGTACCTAGCATCTCAATAAAAGAGAAAAACACCCTTATTCTTATCTTGATTCAAGGAAACTCACGTTTCCTCAAAGCTTGAAATGAATCCTTTGCATAATCTGGACTGTAATCTACAACTTCTCTTGCATAATCTGGACTGTAATCTACAACTTCTCTTGCATAATCTGGAATGTAATCTGCGACTTCTCCTACAATATTCAGGGGGGTGGGTGGAGAAAAAGTAAGCCCTCTAATCTGAAAATACATAGATGACTTTTGATAGCAACTATACAACTTTTCTCAGTAGTTCTCTTTTTTCAAGTACACATGCCAAACGCAGCTCAACTCAGCCTTAATGCTAACTAGTTGGCGTTGACTACATAGAACCTTTTCCTTCATCAGTCCTATCTTAGGCTATGCTTTTCGTCAATTGTTGTGATCATATTCATTTTCAAAACCCTTCCCATGTTATTTTAGGCGTTCCCCTGTATCAGATCACCCTTTACTTACCGGAGCATCCCTAACTGTCTACGACTAAACCATCTCAATTGGAAATATTTCCCTCTTGTTAAGAAAATCCCATGTCTTGTTCTATCCTTCCAAGTGTCGCCAAAAAGCTGTCTCAACATCGCACTCTAATTATGTGATAACCTTCTCTAATCTCTCCTTCATAAAGTATAATATCGAACTCTAAGTACCACAAATGATCACTCTTAGGGGTCATCTGCTTATCATTCTGCGGCCTATTGTGAATTTCTAACCGAACACTTAATCCTAATTAGGTATGTCATATTTGAACAGCATAATAGTCGTCCATAACCAAGGCAGTTAAACAAGGGCTTAAGGTCAACCCGTAATGTAACCCTGCGGGAATGAATGCTAACTTCCAAATTCTGTCCAAGCTAAAGGAATTAAATGAATTAGTCGTGAATGATACTTATCCTTTCCAATCCCCACAAAATGGTAGGATTGTAAGGGATGAGTTTCCTTCAGAACTAATCCATCTTGTACTCTCAACTTGGACAAAATTTGGAAATTGAAATCCATTTCATCCTTCAACATACCTTCAATCCAGCGAGTTGTCAAATACAATCCAACCTTAGGCACAAACGTGGCCATATTAGGTAAAATTCACTACTTCTTTTGTAAAATGCACCACATATCTCTCTACTCGAGACCCTATCATATTTTGTCCAACGATGATCGCCACACGAAGGTCTCTCCTCTTTCTCTACAGCAACCGAAAAGAGCACGCATACTAAACATTAAACTAGGCAGGGCAATGAACAGTTAAGATCAGACTCCAAACTTGGCTTAAGCAGCATAATTACTATATAAACAAAAGCGAAATATAATTCAAAATTCCTTCTATATTTGAAATGAATGAGAATGTTTTTCGACCACGGTTGTATTTTCTATCAGGTTCATGTTCTCCTTGCTCTAGGACTAAAATATGAAATAAAAACGAACCTGATTTGTACGGGAAGGACCTGAACCTCCAACGTGATTCCTGGAGAGATTGGGATTGTTGAAGGCACAGCGACTGGCTGCGCGCCATGGCTGGCAGAGGTTGCGGTCGCGGACGACTTAACATGGTTCCCGCCATTTTTTCCGAGGAGAGAAAGAGTTGCAGACTGACAGAGGCAGAAGAAGAAGAGGTGGATAAGAAACTGGTGGCAGAAGGATTGTTGTAGGAGAAGCACCGGCGCCTGCACCGTGCACATGTTTTGATCCAACACTCAAAAGCGGAATCCACAGGAAACTTCGGGCCATCGCTCCCAAATGACTTGATGGGAAATTCCGCCGAAATTGCATGGAGATCAAGATTACTCGGCTTGAAGTTCCACCACCATATTGGCGACATTGGATTTCTTACATTTCTTACAACTTAGCGGTGTTACCACTGACCACACCGCCCAAGACAACTCGTTAATTCTAGTGTTTTGAAGGGTAATATTATAAGGAGGCCCAAAATCTAGGATTGGTTGGAAGTGTAAATCCAAACAAAAGCCTATGTCTTAACTAGACACATAGGGTGCGTTTGTTGCACCGGACTGTCTCGGACTGGACTAGCTTTAGGGACTAAGCTGTACTGGCTTAGACTAGACTAAGCTGGACTAGCTTAGTGAAGCGTTTGGTGCAGTGTCGGACTAACAAGCAGGATGATTAACAAACTCTAATATTATATTATTTAATTCATAATTATTAATATTTTATTTTTATCCTTTTTTTTATCCCTCTAATCCTTTTCTTACCCCCATTCTCTCCCTCTTTTTCTCCATCTTTTTCTCCCTTGTCTGTTCTAATCTATTCTTCAATTTGGTATTTTATATGAAAATTGGTTGTGAAAAACATCTAGTCCAATGGCTTTCGAATGTGAGTGGTCGAGGAGCAAGGCGAGGAGGAGAAATGGGACAGTCTTAGCTAGTCCCATGGTTTTTGAGGGGTCTCACTAAGACCAGCTAGTCCCTGATTTAGTCCAGGCTAGTGAGACTTAGTCTCATTAAACCTAGTCCCTGTCAGGAACAAACATGAGACTGGACTAACCCTTAGTCCAGTCCAGTCCAGTACCCTTTAGTGAGGGCAAACAAACGACCCCATATAGTTTACTTATATGATGATACATAGTGTAATAGCATGTGTTTTGGGTTTGAAAGAGCAAAGAGAATATTCAACAAATAGTCCAAGGACCAGGATCTTTTATAAAAAATTAAAAAAAACAAAACAAAAACAAAAATGATCATTCATACATAGCATAAGTGAACCCACTTAGAGCATCTCAAAAGAGATGTCAAATATAATATGTCAAGCAATTGAATACAAATGTTATATCTTATTCTTTTTTTATTGGTGTTTCAATTATTTATTTATTATTATATTGAGGGCCCATAGCTACATTAACTATTAGAAAATAATTAAAATTGATTTTAATATTTATTCTATTGGTTGTCAATGGGATCTATGCATTAAAAAATTAAATTAAATATATTTGACTCCGTTTTTGTTTTGTGTAAAAAAATACTGCTAAAAAGTAAGGAGTCAAATAACTCGGCTGTCGCATCTTATATTACATATTTATTGGTGAACACTTGATGTCTTTTGCTTCTTTTCGACATGGTCTTCAAATCTTTAGTGAACCATGAATGGCCATCATATTAGCATATAAACGTATTCATGAGCTTAATGCACAAAAACAGTGAAAAATTAGCTCAACGAGTAGTAAAAAGTGTGCTAACGGCTGCAGGACTCCTGCTGGCAAGGTTCTAAAAGATGTTAGGCGCTAGTCGGGCGGCGAGCTGGGGCCTAGGCAACTAGGCGGCGCCTAGGGGAACTAGGCAGGTTTAACTAAATCTATTATATTTCGTGTAAATAAAATACTTAAAATATATATAATTTCATCATAAACTACAAAAATATAATAACATATATATTATGGGCTATTGGAATATAATGAAAACATAGGAAACAAGCATATAATGTGTGTTCATTTAAGTATTCAACAAGTCTCTTACAATTTATTGAAAAAAATAAAATGCAAAATGAAAGTTATCTATTTTCTGTCTAAGTGAGTCGCAATCTAGGCGGGTGCCTAGACGGGTCTTGGTGAGCTAGCTGGTGCCTAGGTAGTCTAGGCAGGCACCTCAGTAGCTCTAGGCGCCCTTTCTTAATTTTCAAATGCCTAGGCATTAATCGGGGCAGTGACCAGCCGTCTAGAGCCTAGGTGGGGCCTAAGCGGCACTAGGCGAAATTTTTTAGAACAGTGCTTGCTGGTAATGAGAAGCATAAAAAATGAAGCCCATTCCTTTGAAAGTTTCATCTTGGGAAAGTTTTAAAACCTCTTATTATTCCTTTACTAAAACTCAGTGGAATTGTACTGTTTAATAATAGTGTGCCGGTTTTGCCCCTCGGTTGCTAATCAATTTTTTTGGGTCTTCTGGATTGTGTAGTGATTTGGCAATTTGATAGGAGCATATTTATGCAACTTAGTTAGCTTGTTTCTTTGCATTTACTTAGTTAGTTTCTGCTTATTAGAGTGTTTTAAGTTGTTTTCGTGTGTTTGTAGGTCCAAATGGCAAAAGTGGCAAGAAAGTTTTGGAGCATTTTAGAGCAATTTTGGGCTGGGAATGGATAGCATATGCATGGAGTAAGGTGGATGGACCTTTTTGAAGTTCAAGAGAGGCTAAGAATGTGCTTAACATCTGGATAAATTAATTCAAGATTTCGAAGATAAGGAATCAGCGAAAAAGAAGGAAACATTATCCAAACTACCTTAGCTTATCCTAACCTTATCCAACCTTATCTTATCCAAACTAATCTTATACTATCCTAATCCTATCCTACCTTAATTCCAACTGCAAGGTGGAATTATTTTCATATTAGGACACCTAAAAGCCTGGTTCTAGAAGCCCTATTCCTGGTCCTAAAAGAGTGCCGCACCACCCTTTCTAGAAGCCTAGAAATCTACCGCACCCTAGATCCTTGTCCCTGTTGGTTTGTGTTATGCAATCCCTTTTCAACACAACCTTTGGAGTGCCAAATCATTCTCCAAAACTACCTTGTGTCGTGTGCCCTTAGCCTATAAATACAACACAATGACGCACCATTGACCACACACACAAGAGCCTAAAATCAGAAAAACACACTTGTGCCGCATGTTTGCAAGGAATGAGAAGAAGAAGCTTGGAGCCGTGCTTGCCATTCAAGACCTTTGGATTGTTGGAGCGTTTCTAAGTGTATTCTATCCTTAGTTTTAGCCCAATGTTTGTTTTAATTTGGTTTTCAGTTATGATGAACATGCGGAACTAATTTCGTTTTAGCTAGAGGTGAATTCGAAGCCATGAATATATATGTAATATGAATTGATTACATCTAGTTATTATTTTATAAATCGTGAATACAATTTATTTAACCGTTTTATAGTGAACTTATTCTTGTATGTTGATTAAGGGTGCACACTTAGTTTGCATGCATGGATTTGATGCTAGAATATAAGGGAATTTCACGTAATAGTTATAAACTTATATTTACCAGTAGTGGAGGTTGCTAGTCACGATCGCATTAAGTAAATTCCTAGCAGGAGTATCATGCAGTTCATAGTTATGAATGTCATGTCAATGCTTATGATTTTTATAGAACTTAATGATCTTTGATATGTATCTCTATCGTGCAGTTCATATAGGGAGCTTGATAAGAATAATTTGATTACGTCGCTGAGTCCAATTCAATGAAATTAGGAAAATCTGAGGGTTATTTAGTGCAATTCACGGTTAACTTGGGGCATTGTCATTCATGGTTTATAAGAAAAATAACTGGAAATGGATTTGCATGTATTTGTGTCATGTGTGGAGAAGAACCCTCTAGGTAGCCTTTCACCTCCTTAATTTACCCAATTTCATACCCTTTAGTTTGTTTCTACAAGTTTTTTTGTTTAAGTCTTAAATTTGTCAAAACAACCCCCCCTCCCCATTTAGTATTTAGAGTCTTTTTAGTGTAATTTTCGTCCAAACTTCTCTTTAGTTCCTATTTCGAGTCAATTTAACTTAGTTTGTGTGTTAGGAGTCAGTTTAGCTTATTTTGAGTAGTTTAAGTCTAGTTTTCTGTTTTTGAGTCTAGTTTAGTGATTTAGAGTTTAATTTGTGTAGATTAGCATCCCTCCTAATCCCCCGCCTAGAACGATCCCTACTTACGCATACTACAATTGTCTAAAAGAGGGTTTAATTTGTGTGTTATTTTTTATCACATCGCAATTTTGCCTGTCTTATATCTGGTGTTGTGTGTTGCTCATTAGCCTGCATGGTCCGCGGTGTGCACGTGTTGACCATCATGGTTGCATCTTGGTCGTTCGTCACACTGAAATCGCTGCAAAGGTTTGCAATTACCATCATTTTTTTTTCTTTTTTCTTTCTGTCTTTCTCTCTTAAATCCGATTTCATTGCTTAGAAATCTGGTTGTTCTGTTTGTTTTTGCCATCTTCTGCAAACCAATGGCGTTGTTTTAGGTGCATTTCTTCATCTGTTTTTTTTTCTTTTTGTTTGGTTATCAAGAAAATTTTCAAGTTCATTTTTTTAAGATTCCAATCCTTTTTTTTTAGATTCCAATCTTGGTCTTTTGCGTTGAGTGATTTCTTATTTTTGGGTTTTTTGCATGTGGCTGTTTGATTCGATTACATTGTTTATTTCAGGAAAGATTGGTGTTGCAATTTTAGGGTTTTTGCTATTGCGTGTTTGCAGGTCGTTTTCCAATTAAGGTATGTAATTTATGTTCTTTCTCTTCAATTTTTCGTTGAAGACCACTATAGCTTTTAAAAAAATTTGGGTTGTTATTTTCAATAAAAAAAAAAACATATAACGATGTTTCATTTTTGCTGTTGTGTTTGTGTGTTTGGATTTTGGGTGTAGATATAAGATTTGGTTCTTTTTATATGCGGTTCCAAGTGCTTGAGATGTGTGTTTCACGGTTGTTTGCCTTTTTTTTTTCCTTTGGTTTTTAATCTGTTTTGGAGCCTTTAAATCCTTAGTCAAATATGTTTATAAATTATTTGAGAAACTGATTGAAAATTTCTTGCTTTGTAGCTATGTAAAGAGAAACCAATAGAAAATGAATGTAATTTTTTCCCTGTTGTTTGAACCATTGAACTAGAATAGGATCAGAAAAATCCCCTTTTTGGTTGCTTTTAAAGGAATAGAACATAGCATTTTCAAACTTCATGTGAAAAATTATGTTAACGAACTAAAAAGCTGATTTTTTTTTTTTTTTTTTTTTTTTGTACTTTTTATTCAATGAAGCATGCCATTTGAAAACCAATTTAACTTTTGTCCATGTGGCCTAAAGCATTGAACCAAAATAGAATAATTTGACTAGAAACTCCCCTTTTTCTCTATTTTGAATGAATTAACCAAGATGTTTTAAGGCTCTGTATACAAAAATTATATAAACTAACTAAAAATCTTTTCCCCCCTTCTTTTGAATTAATTAAACATGTTATTTCAAAATTAGTATGGTTGATTGATATTGCAATAAAAAATTGTTGACTCTTTTTCATGCCAGCTTATTTTCAAGAGATTTATAATGTTTTCTATCGTGTTAAAATTTTGGGTCTGTTTTTAAATTTTTTTTTAACAGTTCTTTGTCTTTGCAGTTGAATTAAATTATTCTAAAGTACATAAATTTGGCAATCATATTCATGGGACCTCAGTTTTCTTTTTGTTGTTAAAATGAGTGGCTTCATTTTGTTGTTATGATGAATGGCTTGATTGATGTTACAACTTTGTTGTATGGTTATGTGGAGATTTTATCTTTTTCTATTTGAAATTGTATGCAGATTAATATTAGTGGAATAAAAAATGTATTTGAATTCCAATTCTTCTGCACTGAGCTGCTTTCTTTTCTTAGTCAACTGTATTATATTTCTTTCTTTTCTTAGTCAACTGCATAATTATTTTGTGTGAGACTGCGAATGGCATGAGCCTCTATTATACATGAGATACTTCTTTTTAGAATTTTTTTTAATTGCATTACGAGCTTCAACTAGATTTAGACTATAATTTCAGCTTTATGTTTTGCATGAAAAATGGGCTTGGTTTTATCAATGAATTTATGTATTATGTATTTTATCTATGTTCCTATTTCTCAATTAGATAATAAGATTGAGCTACATTCAGATTATAATTTTAGGTGAACAATGTTTGTTGAGATTGACAGATGCATGTGTTTAAGTGCATGCATCAGTTTTTGGGAATTCATATATTCTTTCAAAACAATTTATTGTCTTCTGTTTTCTCACATTTTTATTTGTAATTTGAGGCTTAATATATGTGTTTGGTCAACGAGATGTGTTATTTGTAAATGTTTGGTTGCATGTTGTACTTTTTTTGGTCACTGAGTGTCAATATTGTTGATAATATTGGTAAGTGGATTCAGCTTGACTGTTTATTCTTTTGTTTGTGAATTGGTTATTGTTGATCGATATTATTCTTTGTTTGTTGCTGTTTTGGTCTTCGTTCAAAAACTCACTTATAATTATTTGTTTTCTTATGATGTTAAAAATTTGTGTTGTAGATCTCTGTTTTTTATTTTGTTAATTAGAATTATATTCATGAAATTCTTTTTTTTTTTCACAGTGTTTTACACCGGTGTGTTTTGCAGTGTTGGCCGTTTTTATGTTAGAGACCTCTGCTTGCTAACGGTGTGTAATTTAAAATTTAAAATTGTTAACTTTTGGTGTGTATTTTTTTTTGTTTGGTTGTGATGTATAAATATTTGTATGACAATTGCAGAATTTTTTTTAAATTCTAACTTAGCAAGTTTTAAACAAAAAAAAAGTGACGATATTCAAAGTGTGACAACAAGCGCATAAAAAAAATTATATGGGTTGTACTTTGCTTTAAATTTGTAATTTGTGGTTTTCAACTACATTAATTATTTAAATTGTTTTAAATTATACTGATTCTTTATTTTCTATTTTGTTTATTAAGATTCTGTTTATTGAATAGAATTTTATTTTCCGATGTGTAATAGAAAATTGGTTGGCTTTTTCCAGGGATTGACGCTGCTGCGTTTTGTAAGTTTTAGCTCTTTAAGGTAAGTAATTTAGGCATTTGAGTTCATCATTTTAAAGTTTTTGTGTGTCTCATGATTGTTTTATATTTTTCTCAAGTTTTTGGAAATATATAATTGATTTTTTAAAGCATTTATATATCTGTGATGTGTGTTTATTTGAAATTTGTATTATATGTTTGTTGACACCTCTTTTTGCCTATGTTTTTCCTCTTTTTAATATGGTTTGTAGTGATTTGGTTGAAAGTTTTATAAAAATTGATTTTCATCATGTCAAAAAGACCTATAAATGCTTTAACAACTGATGCTATAGAGCAACAAAAAGATTTTTTTTTGTCAATGGTCAAGTTAATGTTTTAACTGAATATAGCCATCAACGTAAAAACGTGTGTAAAATAAGTTGCATAGAAAGCTATGTCAACACTGTCTCATCCAAAAGTAGTCCCTCCATTCTTCAAAATTCACAAAGTGAATATCAATGTGGCACTAGCATGTGTCATGCTTAGCAAGATGTTTCTGCTACAATTTCCAGTAACTCTATAATTTCTAGTGAATTAGAGCATATAACTTCTGTTAAAAAAAACTTCTCACTTTCGTAATAAAAAAAGGTAAAAATGTTGTCAATGCATTAGATCATCCAACAAACAGTGTTGAAAAAACTGTTCATAACTAGGATGACAATTTTATGAATAGAGGTCAAGCGTTTTTTCAGAGAAATAGGACATGTGTGTTTTTTTATTTATAAATTAATTTAATTTATTGTAAATTATGATTTTAACACTGCCTTAATAATATTATACTCATCTTTTGTTCCTTTGTTTTTATTTTTGTACACATCCTATCATGCAGGAGTTCTTAAAGAATATGTGGACTCATAAGATAAAAGTTATAAATGCATTTATTGTGGTGCTCATTTTTTGTCCAAGAGTCTTTAAAACAAAAGTGTAAAAATGATTAGCCTATTTTTACTCTTTGTCGCCAACAAGAAAAAAATAAAATTTTCAAATCCAAAATCGCTGCCAGTTTTTTTTTATTACTTGCTCGATCCAACTAAAGGCCAAAAATGTTCATCATTTCGAGAAAATATTAGAGCTTACAATTCTATGTTTTTATTTACTTCAATGGGAGCCAAAGTTGATCACTCAATTAACAATGGTTCAAGCCCTTACATTTTCAAAATTATCAGTCAAGTTTGTTATTTAATGAGATCTCTTTTACTTGTTAATAATGAGTCACCAAAATTTGCTCAATTGTATGTCTGATACATATAATGAGGTGGAAAATCGTCTTAGAGCTTTTAATTCTAATGGAAGGAATGAAAAACTTGATTCAACAATTGTAGAAGGCTTGATTAGAATGTTTGATGAATCAAATGAATTGGTAAAAAAATTTTGAATAACGAGAGATAAATTTGAAAATGATGGCCTTTGTTTTTTGAAAATGACATTGTTAGGAAGACAACTAAATGATGGAAAACAATATAAGGAACCTACAAGTGATGAAATATGTGGTTTGATAGTTGGAGATATAGGACTCTTTGATTCCAATATAGATATTATAGAGTTTAAAAGTGAAGAATTAAAACGTGTCACAAAATTGAATCCTAAATTTATGTTTCTACAGTATTCTATTCTTTTTCCATACGGTGAAGATGGTTATAGGCCAGATTTAAAATGGAGCAAAAATTATAAAGGTGAAAAAACTAAGAGACAAAGAATGCCCATGAGAGCTTTTATTGCTTATCAAATTCAAGAACGAGAACTACCATTACCTGCATTGTTAAGAGGAGGTAGACTTTTTCAACAATATTTGGTGGATTCTTTTGCAACACTTAAAAAAGATAGATTAGATTACATTAGACAAAATCAAAAGAATTTGAGAAGTAAAGTTTATAAAGGAATATATGATGCATTCTAAAAAGGTGATAATGATACAAATAATTTAGGACAGAAAATTGTGTTAATTGCTTCGTATACAGAAAGTCCTAGATATATGATCAATAATTATCAAGATGCTATGGCTATTTGTAGAGAATATGAACATCCTGATTTGTGCATAACATTTACATGTAATGTTAAATGGCCATAAATAATAAGAGAATTTGAAAACAAACCTGGATTTAAACTTGAAGATAGACCTGATATAATTTCTAAAGTGTTTAAAATGAAACTCGATTACATACTTGATTTTATCAAATCTGGAAAGCCTTTTGGACCAGTTGAAGGATGTAAGTTTTTAAAACTTATTCTTCCATTTATTTCAATTTTTTTGGGGGTTTTATTATTGTTGTGAAATTGACTTTTTTTTTCTTTTGTTTGTTTTTGTTTTTTCCTTTCTCACAAGCAGATGTTTGTACAATTGAATTTCAAAAAAAAAGGTTTACCTCATTTCCATATGTTAATATGGTTTAAATCAAACATGAAATGCTTTTTTGCATCAGATATAGACTCAATTATTTCAGCTGAATTGCCAAACAAAACTGTTGATCCCAACTGTATGAAATAGTTATTTAATCAATTTATGGTTCATGGTCTCTGTGGTGACATTATTTCAAAATCCCCTTGTATGCGAGAAAATAAATGTTCCAAACATTTTTCTAAACCATACAAAAGCGAAACAATTTTTGAGGCAAATGGTTTTTCGGTGTACGTCGATGATGAAAAATTTGTGATTAAAAATGTAATAAAAGTTGATAATAGTTTTGTTGTTCCTTACAATGCAGAGTTGCTATTAAAATACAATGCACATATAAATGTTGAATCATATTGTCAATCAATGCTTATAAAATATTTGTTCAAATATATACATAAAGGTTTAGATAGAGTGTGATTAGTCATACAGAAAATTTTAGATGATGAGATATTAGCATATCTTAATTGTAGATGCATATTGCCTTATGAGGTTGTTTGGAGATTATTTCAATATTCTATACATCATAAAGAAGCTTCAGTTGAACGATTGCCTGTTCATTTACCATTAGAACAAAATATTGTATTTAACAGTGATTAACCATTGCAATCAATCATTAATAAAAAAAGCTTTTGAACACATTATGTTAACAAGTTGGTTCAAGGCAAACAAAATTTTCAGTGAAGCACGTGAATTGGCTTATCCACAATTTCCTACAAATTTTTTGTATGATACACGAAACAAAACTTGGAATTGGGAAACATAAAGGATCGATTGGTAGAATAGCATATGTACATCCAGCATCTAGAGAATTATATTATTTAAGAGGGCTTTTAAATTTTTAAAAAAAAGTTGCAATGAGTTTTGATGATATAAAAACGGTTGATGGTGTTGTACATTCTTCTTACCATTCTGCATGTAAATCATTAGGACTATTAGGTGATGATAAAGAATGGATTGAAGCTTTGTTAAATGCTATGAATATAGCATCATCTGTTCAATTAAGAGAATTATTTGTCACAATAATTTTATTTTGTGATGTAGCCAGCCAGTCCTTAAATTTTTTTTTTTATAATCATTGGCAAAATATGTATGATGACATTTTGTACAAATTGCATCAAACTTTTAGAATTCCAGATATGATTGTGCCAGAAAATGAACTGAAAAATTCTGTGTTATCTGAATTAGAATTACTTTTTAATAACGCATCTACCTCTTTAAAAAAAATATCACCTACCTATGCCTAATTATCACATCCCGGCCCGGGGCGGATCACTTCCCGGGCCGGGATGTGATAATTGGTATTAGAGCCTATCCCTGCCCGGAAGTGAGCCGACGAGGACGTCGGGCCCCTAAGAGGAGGTCGATTGTAACATCCCACATCGCCCAAGGGAATGATCCTTAAATGTATATTCCCATCCCTACCTAGCACGAGGCGTTTTGGGAGCTCACTAGCTTCGGGTTCCGTAGGAACTCCGAAGTTAAGTGAGAAGGGGGCTAGATGACACACCCGTACCCGAAAGTAGGGCATGCTGGCCGTCACGTGAGTGTGACGTAGCCATGTGCGCGGTGCGGAAGCGGAGATCGATAACGAATTATGAATAAATTCAAACCGAAATCTAGGAATGTGTACTAGAGTCAATTCAACACTTATACATATTCAGAGCGTACTAAGTCGGTGCAGTCAAGCACGAATAAAAGATGTTTAAGTACACACTCGGTACCATACATATGATGAATCTGTCAGAAAAGGGCCGAAGGATCCTCGATGTGCCAACCCAGAATTCAAGCTACCTAGAACCTGGAGGGGCGAAAAACAAAAGGGAGTGGGTCAGCAAAAATGATTCTTTTCAAATCAATCTTTTCTCAAAAGTCTAGCCCCTTTCCGTAAAACTTGTATAGTTTCCCAGAAAATAATACATACATATATCTCAAACTTTTTCAGCATAAAACGTTTTCAGAGTATTTCAGTGTATGTCGTGCAATGCATCGCAATGCTATCTGAGTTTCGTAAACGATGCCATACTATGCATTTCATAATTATATCGCTAACATATGTCATCTCAGCCCTCGGCTGTAAATATAGCTCATAACATCTCAACCACATAATCATATATATTCTGTACATCTCATCATTATCATCACTGTTTCAATAGTAAATGCTCTAGTGCTACAATCACGTGAGGACTATGCGAATGAACGCGGGTCACCTACATGTCGTACCACTCAAAAGTGATCTGTACGACAAGACTATGCACCTAACTTGGATCCAAGGCGAGCATACGGTGCGGGAGGTGAACGACACGTGAAAGACTATGCCCCTATCTATGGGCGGGAGCACTAACAGTGTGTACAGATTTATAAGCTAACAATTCACGATATCTCATCATTTCACATCATATCTCATCACTATTCATTCTTATCTATGCATGTACCTACCTGGTACTTACCTGGCGTCCTCGGCACCAACATATGCATGAATTGTATAATTAAATACTCATGCATCAAATCAAGTACTATGCAAGTCGATAAAATGTATATTTCCATTTAAAAAGTGATTCTGGGAAAAATCATATGTATATATATGTTATACGGAAAATAATACTGCCCACTCACTGATAAGTAGCTGGTTCGTAACCCCCGCGTCGGGCCTGGCTACGGTCGTCCTCGGTATACGTATCACCTATACGAGAAATTACTTAAATACGTTATTTAACACATACTCACAAATACGGGAATAACTTCTCATACATAGCTCAATTTTGGTATTTGAATATACCAACGTAACCTACTCGTCGTCACGAACATCCCCATATTTTTAAAATAATTTTTCACTATTCCACGCGCCCCTACGCGCCTGATGTGGCACGGACCCACGCGCCGTGCACAGTGACGGCGTCAGTTGACGCCGTCAGGAATATTCCTGGAATATTCCGTCAACTTTAACGGCGTCAGTTAACGGCGTCGGAATATTCCGTCAGGGTTGACGGAATATTCCCTTCCGGTTGTCTTCTCCAGCGACAGGTTTCGCCAGAATTTCTGGGTAATTTTCAAATCGTCCGATCTTGCTCATTTTTCATCCTTTTTGACCCATTTTTCTTCCTATGTGCTCCAAATTAAGTGTAGAACGTGAATATACCTTCAAAAACCTTGAAAAAGGTCTTAAATTTCCTCGGGGACGAACTTCCAAACCGGCCAAATATGTTGTGCTTGATCCCGACGTCCAAACTTCTCCAACGAACCACTCCGAGTCTCCTTGGGACCTCACAAAGCTCACTGTGATCTTAGATTGTCCTAAAACGTAACGTATGAAAAGTTGATGAATAGTTCCAAATATAAACATCGAGTTTTGGACGTGAAATCGAAGGGATTCTTACCTGAAAATGGTACCACTGAGTTCGTATGAACTTCACGAGTCTGAATATGCAATTTGATTCGTCGATCTACAAGTTTTGGTGTGGGTTTGACTTTGTGCCGTGGCTTGAACAAGAGAGAGAGAAACGAGGGAGAGAATGATTGAGAGAGAGTGAAAGTGAGGGAATTGATGAAATGAGAGAGGAAGAGTGACGGGAGTGATGATTGTGAGGGTTGTGTGGGTGTGGTCCAAGCTGTCCAACACTAACAATAACATAGTTTAATAATTTGAGGGCCACATTCTAATAATCCTCACACCACCCATATGCACACGTAAATAATCCCCGTAGGGGTAATTCCGTCATTTCATAACCAATATTTTAATATGTCGGGACGGGTTGTTACACTAGAGCAATCCCAGGATGGGTGACCTCCTGGGAAGTTGCTCATGAGTTCCCAGAAACAAAACCGTGAGGGCGTGGTTGGGGCTTAAAGCGGACAATATCGTGCTACGGTGGTGGAGCGGGCTCGGGAGGTGGCTGCACCCGGGCTGGGATGTGACACTAATAGAGACAAAATGTTGGAAATAAAAAATAGGCTTTTCAGAGAAGAATTAAATTATGATTGTGAAGCACTTAACAAAAAACACACTATTTTAAAATCATAGCTTAATGAATGTCAAAAACATGTTTATAATTCTGTTATAAATGCTGTAAATACAAAAAATGATGTCTATATTTTTTTTATAGACATGGAGGTACTGGAAAAACTTTTTTGTGAAATACAATAACAAGTAAACTTAGATCTGAAGGAAAAATTGTCTTAGCTATGACATCATCAAGAATAACATCGTTATTATTACCAAGTGACGAAATAGCCCATTCCAGGTTTAAAATTCCATTGATCATTACTGAGTTCTCAATTTGTCTAATAAAGAAAAAAAAACACATCTTGCTGAATTAATCGGAAAAATAAATTTAATTATATTAGATAAGGCACCTATGAATCATAAATATTGTTTTGAAGTATTAGATAAATCACTTTCAGATGTTTTTATTAAACTCACATACTTTAGGTAACAATGTTCCATTTGGTAGTAAAACTCTTTTATTAGATGGTGATTTTCGACAAATATTGCATGTTATTCCTGGTGGAACTAGAGAAGATATAATAAATGCTTCCTTAAATAATTTTTATTTATGGCCGCATTTCAAAAAATTTTGTTTGAAAGAAAATATGAAATTGTCAAAAAACGGATTAAGAATGGAAGAAAAAGATAAAAATAAGTTCTTTTGCAAATTGAATTTTAAAAATAGGTGATGGACATATTAACAACACAAATAATGTGAATTATACAAATGATAAACATCTTTAATTGAGATACTTGAAGATTTGATAGTTAATTGTTCTACAAATTCTATACATTCAATTTTTTCTGCAACTTACCCTAATTTTGATAACTCTTTTAACAATCTAGCATATTTAAGAGAAAAAGCTATTATATAACACCTCGGAATGCAACTGTTACAGAAGTGAATAATTATATAATTGATTTATTGTTTGGAGAACAATATACATTTTTTTAGTTATGATTTTTTATGTTCTTCAAATGCAAATCTTGAAATAATGTATCCCATTGAATTTTTAAATAAACTTGAGTTCAATGGTTTACCTACACATAATTTGGTTTTAAAAATAGGAATGCCCATTATGTTGTTTTGAAATTTAAATCAATCTTTGGGTTTCTGTAATAAAACTAGATTAGTGGTTATTGAAGTGTTTAATAGAATTGTAGAAGCTAGAATTCCTGCTGGAACAAATATTGGTCACAAAGTTTTGATACCAAGGATTACTCTTACAGCTATAGAAAACAAGTGGCCATTCATTTTTTAAAAGACGTCAATTTCCAGTTAGACCATGTTATGCAATGACAATAAACAAAAGCCAAGGACAATCTCTCAAACAAGTTGGTCTATATCTTCCAGAACCTGTTTTCACACACGGTCAATTATATATTGCATTGTTAAGAGTAACATCAAGAGAAGGTTTAAATTTTTTAATAGAACATACAGAAAATAATCTTAAAAACTATACTATAAATATTGACACACTCAGACCCAAAAGTGGGGCGTGCTGGCCGTCACGTGAGCGTGACGTAACCATGTGCACAGTGCGGAAGCAGAATTCATAATAGGAATACAGAGGAATTAAAAACCAAACGATTAGCAGTTCAAGCTAAGGTAACGTGCTAGTACGAGAATTTATAGCGCTTTTACAAAACCAGAGCATAAATGGCCTACGTGCAGTCAAGCAGAAAGTACTAAATGGAAATAACACCCGCAGGTGATCCTACATGAGTGAATTCTGTCAGAACGTCCGAGAGATCCTCATATGCCACCAACGAACACTACTTAGAACCTGGAGGGGCGAAAAACAAAGTTGAGAGTGTCAGTAAAACAAATCTTTTTCAAAACCATTCTTTCTCAAAAGATGTAACCCCTTTCTGTAAAACCTGTATAATTTCCGAGAAATAAAATATACTCATATACATATATATCTCAAAATCATGTTGGAAATATCTGTATGTATGCCATGCCAAAGTATCATAACTAATATCTCAACTGTATGCTCATATCGTAAATCTGTGATGTGAATCAATATCTGATAATCATCTTAGCCCTCGGCTGCATATATAGCTCATAATCATCTCATCTTCTTAATATATCAACTCAGCCTTCGGCTGTATATATATCCTGCACATAAAGCAATACCACCTCTAGCGGTCTGCAACTCATCACTGTATATAGAATAATATGCTCTAGTGCTACAATCACGTGAAGACTGTGCGAATGATTCGCGGGTCACCTACGAGTCGAACCCACCTATAGTGGTATATACGACAAGACTGTGCACCTAACTTGGATCCAAGGTGAGCATGGGGTGCGGGAGGTGAACAACACGTGAAAGACTGTGCCCTTAACTCTGGGCAGGAGCACTAATATCAATGTGCAGGTTTATGAGCTCTAATCACATCATTTCATTCATTCATATCACATCACATCATTTCATTCTCATCATAACCAACATAGAATCTTACCTGATACTTACCTGTGCGTCCGCAGCACCATCACAATTATATGCCACATAAATGCATAATTAAAGTAAATAGATACTTTGCATGGCATCTCAAATCATTTCATCATTTAAATTCATTTTTTGGGAAAATAGCAATATATATAGGTATGTTCGGAAAACAAACTGCCCACTCACTAATAAATAGCCGGATCGTAGCCCCCACGCCTAGCCTGACTACACTCGTCCTCAGGATAGGCCTC
Organism: Crataegus laevigata; assembly: GCA_963580275.1. NCBI lineage: Eukaryota > Viridiplantae > Streptophyta > Magnoliopsida > Rosales > Rosaceae > Crataegus > Crataegus laevigata. The sequence continues at coordinate 9,981,353 of OY756946.1, forward strand.
GCCTATATGAGAAGTAACTGAATAAACATTATTTAACGTACATAAACGGAACTTTAGAAATAACTTCTCATACGTTGATCAATTTTGGCATTTGAATATACCAACGTGACCTATTTGACGTCACGAACACCCAGGACTTTTTAGAAATTTTTTTGGACTCCGCACGCACCTGCCAAGGCATGGCCAGATGCGCCGGTCACGCGGGGCACATGCCTGGCACGTGTGACGGAAAAGCTAACAGCGTCAAGAATATCCCTCGGAATATTCCATTAACTTCTAATGGAAACCGTCCAAACTAACTGACGACGTTAGCATATTCCGTCAATTCTGACGGAATATGCCGTCATCTTCAACCTCCAGCTCCGGTGACCATCGCTGGCGCCGAAAACTGGGTAATTTTTAAAAACTTGTTTTCTCACTCGATTTTCACCCATTTTTCATGAAATTGGTACCAAAATAAAGCTAATAACATGAAGAATCACGTTATATAAGTTTCAAGGCTTAAAAGTCACTAGATTTTCCCTGAGAAAGTTTGATAGTTCGGCTTACCTAGAAATACGTCGATCTCGGCCCTTCGACGTCCAAATTTGTCAAACAAACGTCCCCGAGCTTCATGGAGACGTCAAGAAGCTTCCTATAAGCTTAGAATTCCCTAAAAATCACGTATATGAAAATGCATGAACAGTGATAATCTCAGAGGTAAGTGGTTCGACGTGAAAACGACACTATCTTTACTTGCAATTTGTATGGATGAACTCGTATCGACGAGATGAAAACGATAGTGCTATTATTTCCCTCGATCAGTTGAGTATAAGGGTTCTTTGGGTGTGTCCGTACGTGAGGAGAAGAGAGAGAGTGAGTTCGAGGGTGAGACAGAGAGAGAGTGATTGAGAGAGAGTGAAACACAAGAGTGAGGTGTGGGAAAGTGTGTGGCCTATATCTCAACCACCAATAATACATCCATAAATCTTTAGTTCTCATAGGTCCTTATAACTTAAGGTACCCAATAATTGGCCAAAATATCACCAATGCATAATACACACCCGTCACACAAAGGCATATAAGGCATTTCACAACGGCAATTTGGATTTTTCGGGACGGGTTGTCACAAATATTGTATTTAAAGATGTCTTGTAAAATTTATATGAAAATTCTTAATTTCATTGTCCTTATTAATTCCTTTTACAAAATTTTGATTACGTGCATACTTTTATTGGTTATTACATTGTCTATAAATCCAAATCACAAAATATACAGTTTACTTTGATAAATATAAATCTTTTATATATATTGTTAAAACTCTTTGTTACAAGATGTTAGATATTTCTTTAGTTTGCTTAACACATTTTCTCTATTTTATGCAGTTATCAAGCTTTTTCTCAATATTCTCGTGTTGTCGTGTTTGCCACACTCGATTTTGCCCCTCAGTTGCTGAGCAATTTTTAGCCATTTTTAGCCATTTTCCTGATTGTGTAGTGAGTGAGCGCTTTTACCTCTCTGTTATGTTGGTTGCCGCGTGTTGCCTAGCCTTCGAAACTACTGTTTTGTTTTGTAGGTTGAGTGTTTGTCATGTGTCGGTGATCTAAGGGGGTTTTTCTTTTCAGCTTTCCTCCCTTATTTTCTTCTTTTCCTTGACTTTCATTTTAGTTTGGACTCTCGTATTTTCTCTGACCTCTGTGTTTTCTCACACTCAAATTTGGTTTTGTGAGTTTTGTTCCCTTTCCTTTCATTTTTCTGTTGTTGTTATTTTTCTTCATACTGTTTCATACAATTTTTAAACTAACTAAAAAATTTTCCCCTTCTTTTGAATGAATTAAACATGTTATTCCAAAACTAGTCTGATGGATTGATATTACAATAAAAAAATGCTGATTCTTTTTCATGCCAACTTATTTTCAAGAGATTTCTAATTTTTTCTGTCATGTTAAAATTTTGGTTTTGTTTTTTTAATTTTTTTTTATCAATCCTCTGTCTTTGCAGTCGAATTGTATGATTGCATTTATATATACTTCATTCAATTCAGATTTAGGGTATGTTTCATACAAGTTTTAATATACTTAAAACATAATCTTTCATACAATTTGTAATATTGTGTTTAAAGATGTGATACAAAATTTAGAATATTTTTTTATCATCATTAATACATATTTACCAATTTATATATTTATCATGGTTATATATTTGATCGCCTTCTTTTGTTAAATACTTTGTTGCTCCTACATTAATATTCTTACCCACCTTTGTCCATATACCATATACAGGTTATCTTCATTGGAATTACTTTTTTTAGTTTCCTTGCATAACAAAAAAAAAAATGTTGGAATAGGTATAGTCTAAATCTTCAATCACAATGCAACAACTTAATGGTATATTTTTTTAACTTTCTTTTCTTACCGACTTCCATTTAAATTCAATATTTACTAACATTTCTCTTCAAGGGAATTGGTTGCTACCGATATGTATATACAAATTGTCTTCTTTTTACCTAATCTAAATACATGGCTTATTCCTTGCTTGACCATTGATAAGTTAGGTTGGATATATGTATAAAGTATATCTTCAATCAGAGTATCTGCATTTATACTTATATATGTCTAGCTTGAACTTCTCACTGGACAAGCAACCAATTTACCATATGTTTACAATAGGTCAAAAGAAGAAAGTAATTGGGTATAAATTGGTGGCACCAATTCCTCTGAAGAGGAAAGATGGAAGTGATGATTGAGTTGAAATAAGTTAGCAAACTGTCTCTCTATATTGCAAAGAACTGTTGAAATTGATATATCTGATCCATCTTTTTACACATATCATTTCACTTTTCAACCTGTTTGATTGAATTCTACCATTTATACCAAAATACCAAAATAATGACATCAAATTTTGAAGTCAAAAAGCTAAAAACATTAATATATTTTCATTTTGATTCAATAACACAATCTATTAACTTTCTTTTCAATTACTGTGATTTTAACATATTTCACTTTCTTTACGATCAACCAATACTTTTTCTTACGTCACCAAATAGTTATTGCTTACTATATCCATTTTCTATTTGTGTTGTTTCTCTCATGCTCTATCAAAATATGCCAGTGACTTTAATAAATTTAATCGTTCAACATAGATGATCTTACAAAACTCACTGATGTATTAATCTAATTTTTAAGTTTTCAGTATTTTTAATGGATAGTTTGCTATTTGGGCAGCTTTGATCTTTGATTTCAAAATTGTGGTTTTGTCTAATTCTTTCTCATCCCCGATTTCTATTGTCATTTACGGTGTAATAGAGATTCTTGAATGACATTTGTTAAATATCTTTATATATTATGGTCACACATTTTGTAATCCCACAGAAACGTGCATGCACTATTTCTATACTAACTATTTGACCGCATGTGTAATAGTTGCATTATTGTCAAGCTTTGAAATGTTAATTATAATGTTTTCAAAACAAAAACAAAAAAGACTCTATATATGTGATCGTTCATTATATGCCAATACAAAGTGATGATTATTGATCTTGATGCACATCAAGCAAACAGTCATCAAATGGATTTCCCAATAAAAGTAAGGTACTTCTCAGTCCTTATAGGGATTTGAATATTTAACTTGACCCTCTTCTAAAATTCGAATAACTGTTTTCCATCAACAGGTCAAATCTATATACTAGATATGTACAACCCTCGAATATATCCATTTTTTAGTTTCCTGCTCTTCTAATATTCTAAGATCCAAGATTTTTCCACCAAAGTTACCACATGTACTACTATAAAGGTCTATGAGAGCAAGACTCTAGCATAAACAAAGTGTTTGAATCCACCTTTACTTAATCTTCTCTAGGAGTATCAAGCAAGGAGATACATTAACCAGAAGGTTCAAGTAAGTGAGCCATTACTACCACACTCGCATATCAAATATTAGTGGTTAGGTTTGTCATTTAATTAGATCTTTATTACCTACAAATAATAAGTTGTCAAAATTTTCTCAATTGTATGTTTATGATACATATAATGAGGTGTAGATGATAGGAACATATTTATGTGACTTTATTAGTTTGTTTCCTAGCATTTACTTAATTAGTTTCATCTTATTAGAATGTTTTAAGCTATTTTCGTGTGTTTGTAGGTTCTAAATAACAAAGATAGCAAAGAAGTGCATTTTGGTGCAATTTGGAGCTATTTTGGGGTGAAATGGATTGCATGCATGGGGGCATAAAAATGGATGGTTGTGATTTATTCTCACCAATAAAAATGGATGGTGGTGATTCATTCTCACCAACAAAATGGATGGTAGTGATTTATTCTCACCAACAAAAATGGATGGTGGTGATTCATTCTCACCAAGAAAATGGATGGTAGTGATTCATTCTCAAAGCCTATAAATAGGATTCTCCATCAAGGCCAAAGACACCAATTCACACAACACTTCCATTCTACACTCCCTAAACTATTCTAGCCTTACCCCTACCTACCCATCCTAAACACCACCATACATCCCCCTATCCATTCCTCCATACAACCAAACCTTCAACCCACAACCACCCCTTGTGTCGTAGCAAAGGAAGGGAAGGATAATGCTTGGACGTGCTTGCCACTCAACGAGGATCGTTGGAGCGTTTAGGTGTTTTCTTTCTTTTATTTTCAATGTATAAATCTATTTACCTTTGTTTTACAATTATGAGGAACTAAACCCCCTCTTTTGCTAGGGGGGATTCAAAGCCATGATTACATTTGCATTATGAATTAATTACTTTTGATTGTGCTTTAATAATTTGTGATTTCAATTCGCTTAACTATTTGATTGATAACTTATTTGTGTATGTTAATTAAGAGTGCACGCTTAGTTTTCATGCATAAGTTTGATGCTAGAATATAAGGAAATTTCACCTAATCGTTATGAACTTATATTCATGAGTAGTGAAGGTTGCTATCCAGAATCGTGTTAAGTGAATTCTTGGCAAGAGTATTATGTTTTTCATAATTACGAATGTCTCGTCAATACTTATAGTTCTCATGAATCTTAATGATCTTCGATTGTATCTATATTGTACTTTTCACGTATGGAACTTTTGAAGAATGTTTTGAATTGTTATATGCACTTTCCCATTCAATTCATTAACTTAAGGAGAACTTGAAGGTTAAAAAAGTGCTATCACGGTTAACCCAGAGTATTGAGTTTCATAAGTTATCGAAAGAACAACTAAAAATTGGTTTATGTACAAGTGTATCATGTGTGGAGGAGAACCCTCTAGCTAATCCATCATCCATTCAAACAACCATATTTTGTGTCTAAATTTGTCTAGTTTATAATTTGTTTATTTTCAAGTTATTCTCATCAAAACCCAATCCCCCTTTTACAATTTATGTCCTTTGATTTGAATCTACTTTATTTGATTTCTTTTGAGTTCTTTGAGTTAATTTAGTTTAGAGTTGGTTAATTTTCATAATTTGAATCTTTTAAATTCAATTCATGTCCTAAAACAACCCTAGAATTTGTTTTAGTTTATTTGTTAGTTTTATTTTGAGTTATTCTAGTTTAGTTGGAATCATTTGAATCTAGTTAAGTGTTTTGATTTTAGATTTGTGTTTTTTAAGTTTTATTTAGTGTTTCTAAGTTTATTTTATATAGATTAGCAATCCCTCCTAATCCCCAGTTTAGAACGATCCCTACTTGCATATATACTACAATTGTCAACAAGAGGGTTTAATTTGTGTGTTTGCATAATCATCGCATCAGTAGAATCGTCTGAAAGCTTTTACTTGTGATGAAAAGAATGAAAGGTTTGATCCAAAAATTGTAGAAGATTTAATCATGTACAAATATTTTGTTAATGCTTTTATTGTCTTAAGGGTACCAAAAAAATTGATAAAATCAAAATTACCCTACAAGACATACAAGATTGTGTTGCAATGTTAAATTATGTGCTTATATATATTGTATAAAACATTACACTTGGAAGATATAAAAAATTGTGTTGCAAAGATTAATGTTGTTTCTTGGAAGATTTTTTTTTTTTTTTTTTTGGTTGTTTGAAAGCATTGAAATTTTAAATTTTAATGTGGAGATTTTTAGTTGTGGAATAGACCCCTTTGACATTAGGGTTTAATATTTTCATTAACACTCAATTTTCTTATATGAATTTATATTATCATAAACTCTAATATCTTCATTTTTTTCGTTGTTTTGCTATTTCAGGGCAATTTACCTGTACTCTTATGATAAAAGGTAGAAATGACTCCTTCAACATGGAACATAGATATCTGATTAGAGTTCCTACAGAGGCTTCTATTTACTTAGTTAACAATAACAATGATGAACCTCTTCACATTGCAAAGCTTATCTATTCTATTAACAGTTCTCAACGATTTGAGGTGTGATGACCCGTCCTTAATTTTCCAATGTAATTTCTCCCCGAGTATGTGAAATGACTATTATACCCTTAGTGGCAAATGACGTGGACGTGTTTATTTTCCCCTTTACTTATTTTCTCGTTTCGTGATTAAATTGTATGATTTATTATGAGAGTACGCGGTTTTTACCAATGTAAATATCTGTTTCGGATAGGTTTCGATTTCCTTTTACAGAAGAAAATCTAAAACCCTATCTCATCCACCCTTTTTACCCATCCCCGTGCACCTTTTATCACACCAACCAACCAATCCTTTTCTTCCTTCATTTTTGGCCAACCAATCAGAAACTCACTTTTTTCAACCAATCAAAATCAGTTACTATCTCCCTCTTCCTTCTCTCTCCCATATGCTCTCTTCTCTGCAAATACCATGAGCGAGCTTCAAAACTCGTAGATTGAGCTTGAAACCGACCCCATTGTACTCCTTTCATCTCCACAATCACAACCATGTCAACCAAACCTAGTTTAGACAAGTTTTGACTCGTTAACTCGGAAGGTCCGCACTCGGGCAAACTGAGTTCGACGTGATTTCGAATGAGTTAGGAGATTTTGAAGCTTAGGTAAGCTTCTGCACAACTCCTCAAGGCTCCTACAACAATTTGGAGGAAGTTTGGAAGTGAGACGATCGAGTTTCGAAAAACTCACTTTTGGCCAGATATTTCGAGCCATTTTTCGGCAACCTCCATCTACTTTTTAGACTCCAAACAGGTATAACATGATTATGCTCTTCATGAGCTTCAAATCCATATAAAGTAGATTGAAAATGGTTGAGAAATGAAGAAGTTATGCTTGTTTGAAAATTTTCCAAAAAACCGGCGGGATTCAAGTTGCAGACAGCAGCGAGGCTCGTCAGAGAAGGTGATGGAATATTTCATCAAAGTTGATGGAATATTTCTGACGGCGTCAGGTAATGCCGTTAACTTCTGTTAGGTTTCAACGGAATATTCCTGACGGCGTCAGGTTAACTGACGGCATTGGCCTGCTCGTGGGGGCACATTTGGCCGTGTCATTGCTTGCGGGTGAGGGTGCGTGAGCAGTCCAAAATTTATTCTAAAAATATGGGGATGTTCGTGAGGTTGAGTAGGTCACATTTGTATATTTAAACCTTAGGTTTGAGCAAACTATGAGAGTTTTATTTAGGTTTCCGTTTATGTGCTTAATTAATTCGAAAATAGTTATTTCACATATAGAGGAAATGTATCCTGAGGACGTACGAGGCCAGGCTAAGCTTGGGGGCTACAACCCAACAATGTACTTGTGAGTAGGCAGTTTATTTTATAATCTATACATATTATAGTTTCCATAAATGCGTATTTACTTCACTTTACACTTATATTGCTTAGTATTTGATATTGTGATATAAAATGTGATAAATGTTGCTATATGGTTGGGACATTATTGTCATGACATTCATACATATGTGTATATGCTCATTTTGCTACACCCCGTTATTGGTACTCTGCCCAAGGCCAGGGCCAGGGCCAGTCTTTCATGTGTATGTTCACGTCTGCACCGTTCGCTCACCTTGGATCCAAGTTTAGGTGCCAGTCTTGCTGTACAGATTGCATTAGGCAATTCTGACTCATATTTGATCATGCCTTGGCACCAGTCTTCACGTGATTATAGTACTAAAATGCATTATTACACCCAGTCTTGTCGTACAGGTTGCTTTAGGCAACTCCAACTTGTGTGCTAGCTTAGATGATGAGCAAATTGTTTATATCTGATTATCACATGATTATATTACTGTGGCATTGATCTGATCATAACTTGGCATATTCTCATATATATATTGGCTATAGTATTGTGGATACATACTTACTTACGTTGTATGTTCTTCTTTAAGGAAACTATACTTGTTTTACGACGAGGGGTTAGTATATTCAAAAATAAAGGTTTTCGTATAAGCATTGTTTTGCTAACCCACTCAACTTTGTTTTTCGCCCCTCAAAGACCTAGATAGTTGTTTCTTCGTGGCACTCGAGGAACCTTGGCAGTTCTGACTTTACCTTCGGTTTAGAGGTATGAAATTATCACTGTTGTGTAATAAGTGTACTTTAGCTGCTTGACTACTCTTCGGTAGTCGTACTATCTTTTAAGCTGTGATACCAAACTGACGCACCCCAACCTGGGAAGGTCGAGGCATGTTGGCCATCACTGTGAGGTGATGTAACCATAGGAGTAAGTGATGCAAAAAGTGAATAATTTTAAACTAAACTAGAACTAATTAAAATTAAATAGTGATAGAGTGCGCAATCATAGGAGTAACCCATTGCGTAGTCAGACACTTTCCGAATGTCTTTCCCGAGGATCTACCTGGCTTACCACCAGATCGTGAAGTGGAGTTCACCACTGATCTACTTCCAGGTACTAATCCTATTTCTCTTACACCTTATCGTATGGCTCATGCGGAGTTAAGGGAACTTAAAACCCAATTACAAGAGCTTGTTGATAAGGGTTTTATTTAGCTAAGCACTTCCTCTTGGGGAGCTTCAGTTCTATTTGTAAGGAAGAAAGACAGAACTTTGAGGTTATGCATCGATTACAGGCAGTTGAATAGGGTGACGATTAAAAACTGTTATCTATTAACTCGTATTAATGATCTCTATAACCAGCTTAGAGAAGCCCGTGTATTCTTGAAGATTGATCTAAGATCTGGTTACTATTAGTTGAAGATCAGATGTGACGATGTACCGAAGACAGCTTTCCGGACTTGATATGGTCATTACAAGTTTCTTATGATGCCATTTGGATTACTAATGCAACAGTAGTTTTCATGAACCTGAGGAATTGAGTATTTCATCCATACTTCAACAGGTTCGTCATTGTTTTCATATATGACATTTTTGTGTATTATAAGAATGAGGCTGACCATGCCAGTCATCTGCGTTTGGTTCTAAAGATGGTAAGGGCCAATCGGACGTATGCTAAGTTCAGTAAATGTCAATTTTGGCTAGATCAGGTGTCATTTCTAGGGCATGTGATATCAGCTCAGGGTGTGCTTATGGATCCTCAAAAAATAGCAGCCATTGAGAATTAGGAACAACCTCAAACGGTTACTGAAGTACGAAGCTTCCTTGGTCTTGCAAGTTATTATCGACGCTTTGTGAAGGACTTTTTCAGCTATAGCACTATCTCTGACAAAGTTGACTAGAAAGGAAATTCCATTTGTATGGAGTGAGGAGTGTGAGCAAAGTTTCCGACATTTGAAGTACTTTTTCACTCATGCACATGTCTTAGCACTTCCTAACGGCAATGGGAACTTCAAGATCTACAGTGATGCATCTCTGAATGGTCTTGGGTGTGTGTTAATGCAGCATGGGGAGGTGATTGTGTATGCTTCACGTCAGTTAAAGCTCCATAAGATGAACTATCCTACTCATGACCTCGAGTTGGTAGCGATTGTTTTCGCTCTGAAAATTTGGAGGCATTATCTTTATAGAGAAAAGTGCAAGATCTTCACTAACCATAAGAGTCTAAAGTACATCTTCACTCAGCCAGATCTTAATCTCCAACAACGGAGGTGGATAAAGTTTCTCAGTGATTATGACTGCACTATTGATTATCACCTTGGTCGTGCGAATACTGTAGCGGATGCTCTTAGCAGGAAACCTCACGCTTGACTTAATACTATTTATGCCAGTCGTCTTCCTCTTTTGACTAATCTAAGATCCACTGGTGTAACTTTGGAAGCGGAGCGACGAGGAACCTTAATTGCCAGTTTCTCAAGTCAGACCGGTTCTATTAGATCGTGTTCACGAAGCCCAGGGGAATGAAACAAAATCTCAGGAATTGATATAGGCAATGACAGAAGGGAAAAAGAAAGATTTGAGGATTATAGATTCTGATGGCATGATGATACAGGGTGTTCAGATGTATGTGCTAAATGTTGAGGGACTAAAGAAAGACATATTGGACGAAGCGCATATTTCTGCTTATGCAATGCATCTTGGGAGTACGAAAATGCATCATACCATCCAACATTTTTACTATTGGCCCGATATGAAAAGAGAAATTGCAAAGTATGTCAGTCGATGTGCAGTTTGCCAGCAGGTTAAGGCAAAAAGGAAAAAACCTTTTAGGTTGCTACAACCACTCTCGATACCTAAGTGGAAATAGGAAGATATTACGATGTATTTCGTGTAAAAATTACCTCGTACGCAAAATGGTTATGATGGTATTTGGGTGATGGAGTTCCTGTTAGTATCATTTTTGACCGAGATCCTCGATTTACTTCGAAGTTCTGGGTAGCTTTTCAAGAAGCTTTGGGATCGAGATTACTCTAGAGCACCGCCTATCATCCTCATACTGATGGGCAGTCAGAGAGAACTATTCAGACTTTGGAGGATATGTTGAGATTGTCAGTTCTGCATTTTGAAGACACTTGGCACAAACGTTTACCGTTGATAGAATTCGTCTACAACAACAGCTTCCATTCTAGTATTGGTATGGCACCATTTGAAGCGTTGTATGAGAAACCATGTCATACTCCACTGTGTTGGTCCGAAGTTTGTGAATAAGTTTTGGTGGGCCCGGAGATCGTGGATGAAATGACACAGAATATTCAAGTGTTAAAGGCTAACTTGAAAGCAGCCTAGGATCGGCAGAAGAGTATAGCTGACAGACATTCCACCGACAGAGTTATAAGGGTGGTGATTAGGTATTCTTAAGGTTATTTCCATGGAAAGGTGTTGTACGTTTTGGAAAAAAAAGGAAGCTCAGCCCTAGGTACATTAGACCGTACCAGATTGTTGAACGAGTTGGTGAGGTTTCCTATCAACTCACTTTATCACCAGAGTTGGCGAAAGTGCATAATGTATTTCACGTGTTAATGCTACGGAGATACGTCTTTGATTCATTACATGTTATCCCTCCTCAGCCATTGGAGATCAATCCAGATTTGGCCTACGAAGGGGGATCCAGTGACTATTCTTGATTGGAAAGATAAGGTTCTTAGGAACAAGACCATGCAGATGGTGAGGGTCTTATGGAGGAACCACTCAGTTGAGGAAGCTAATTGGGAAATACATAAGCGCATGAGAGATATGTACCCACGTTTGTTCTATGGTTTCAATGTGTAGTCAGCGTTGAAATTTTAGGGACAAAATTTTTATAAGGCGGGCATATTGTGACAACCCGTCCGTAATTTTCCTATGTAGTTTCTCCCCAAGTATGTGAAATAACTATTATGCCCTTAGTGGCAAAATGATGTGGACCTGTTTATTTTCCTCTTTATTTATTTTCTTGTTTTGTGATTAAATAGTACGTGTTATTACGAGATTACGTGGTTTATACCAGTGTAAAATATCTATTTCGGATAGGTTTCGATTTCCTTTTACTGAAGGAAATCTAAAACCCTATCTTATCCACCCTTTTTACCCATCATCGTGCACCTTTTATCACACCAACCAATCCTTTTCTTCCTTCATTTCTGGCCAACCAATCAGAAACTCACTTTTTCAACCAATCAAAATCAGTCACTCTTTATCTTCCTTTTCTTTCTCTCTCTCTCTCTCTCTCTCTCTCTCTCTCTCTCTCTCTCTCTCTCTCTCTCTCGTATGCTCTCTTCTCTGCAAACACTATGAACGAGCTTCAAAGCTCGTAGATTGAGCTTGAAACCAACCTTATTGTACTCCTCTCATCTCCATGATCACAACCATGTCAACCAAACCTAGTTTAGACGAGTTTTGACTCGTTAACTCGAAAGGTCTGAACTCGAGTAAACTGAGTTCGATGTGATTTTGAATGAGTTAGGTGGTTTTGAAGCTTAGGTAAGCTTCTACACAACCCCTCGAGGCTCCTATAACAATTTAGAGGAAGTTTGGAAGTGAAGCGACGGAGTTTCGAAGAACTCACTTTTGGTCGGATCTTTCGAGGCATTTTCTGGCAACCTCCGTCCACTTTTTAGACTCCAAATAGGTATAATGCAATTCTACTCTTCATGAGCTTCAAATCTATATAAAGTAGGTTGAAAATGGTTGAGAAATGAAGAAGTTATGCTCGTTTGAAAATTTTCTAGAAAACCGGCAAGATTTAAGTTGCAGACGGCGGCGACCGGCAAGGCTCGGCGGAGAAGGTGACGGAATATTCTATCAAAGTTGATGGAATATTCCTGACAGCGTCAGCTAATGCCATTAACTTTTGTTAGGTTTTAACAAAATATTCCATGGAATATTCCTGATGGCGTCAGGTTAACTGACGGCACTAGCCTGCGTGTGGGGGTGTGTCTGGTCATGCCATTGCGGGCGCGTGAAGGTGCGTGAGCGGTCCAAAATTTATTCTAAAAATATAGGGATGTTCGTGACGTCAAGTAGGTCACGTTCGTATATTTAAACCCTAGGTTTGAGCAAACTATGGAGGTTTTATTTAGGTTTCCTTATATGTGCTTTAATTAATTCGAAAATAGTTATTTCACATATAGGGGAAACATATCCCGATGACGTACTTGTGAGTGGGCAGTTTATTTTATAATCTATACATATTATAGTTTCCATAAATGCGTATTTACTTCACTGTACACTTATATTGCTTAGTATTTGATATTGTGATATAAAATGTGATAAATGCTGCTATATGGTTGGGCTATTACTGTCATGACATTCATACATATGTGTATATGCTCATCTTGCTGCACCCTAGTGTTGGTACTCCGCCCAAGGCCAGGGCCAGTATTTCACGTGTATGTTCACATCTGCACTATTCACTCACCTTGGATCCAAGTTTAGGTGCTAGTCTTGTCGTAGAGATTACATTAGGCAATTCTGACTTGTATATGACCGTGCCTCGGCACCAATCTTCACGTGATTATAGTACTAGAGCGCATTATTACACCCAGTCTTGTAGTACAGGTTGCTTTAGGCAACTCCGACTTGTGTGCTAGCTTAGATGATGAGCAAATTGTTTATATCTGATTATCACATGATTATATTACTGTGGCATTGATCATCATAACTTGGCATATTCTCATATATATATATATATATATATATATATATATATATATATATATATATATATATATTACCTATAGTATTGTTGTATGTTCTTCTTTAAGGAAACTATACTTGTTTTACGGCGATGAGTTAGTATATTAAAAAATAAAGGTTTTCGTATAAGCATTGTTTTGCTAACCCACTCAATTTTGTTTTTCGCCCCTCCAGGACCTAGATAGTTGTTTCTTTGTGGCATTCAAGGAGCCTTGGCAGTTCCAACTTTACCTTCGATTTAGATATATAAAATTATCACTGTTGTGTAATAAGTGTACTTTAGCTGCTTGACTACTTTTCGGTAGTCGTGTTGTCTTTTAAGCTCTGGATAACTGTAGTGGGTTACTCACACGATTGCGCACTCTATAACTATTTAATTTTAATTAGTTCTAGTTTAGTTTAAAATTATTCACTTTTTGCATCACTTACCTTTATGGTTACGTCACCTCACGGTGATGGCCAACATGCTTCGACCTTCCCAGGTCGGGGTGTGTCATGAGGTAACAAATTATCACTTTATTTCATCAATATTAGTTTTGGTAATTTATATATATATATATATATATATGTATATTTTGTTTGTTTGAGTGATTAATTAACTACAAATCCAATTAAATTTTTACACAAAAACTTTAATTTTGTTTTAGTTTTAATATTTGACGTTCGTAATTTATATCATTGCTTTACTTTATGAGTTCTGGAAATTCCAAGTCATATTTCAACATTTCAGCAATGACATTATTCAATCTGTCTTTAATGTAAGTTACAATTCTTAATTTTTGTTCTTTGCCCTTTCCTTGATTTAATTTGTTCATATAAATTAATTAGGCTCTAATTGACAACTTTGAACTATTTCATCAGACCCCAATAAAAGAGCTAGGGGCAAAACTTTAGACAACAAGGGGGCCAACAAGGCGGTCAAGGCATAATCATGAGCTCCCCAAATGAGTAACTTCAAGCACTGTTTGGCTGATCACCCATCATTTGTACCTCTAATCACTGCACATGTATAGTCTCTTTTTATATTACCTTCAATTGTGACAAACATTGATTTTTTTTCTGCTTTTTGGTTCCATGATTTCAAGCATCTACAATTCCATTTCTGCCATAATTAATTCATTCACGCTTTGCGTTCTATAAAATGAAATTCGCATACGGTACTTTTCTATTTTCAATCCTGCTTAAATATTGAAGAATGGCTATTCTTTCATAGTTGACAGTACACCAGTAAGTCATTTATCTTCATTTTTCATTGACATTTGTTTTTCTTAATAACATAGTTGACACTGTTTTTAGCCTGTTATTATAATCACTATTACCAATTACTCTTAGAGAGAGAAATGAATATACCAACTCATGCATTTTCAAGGAGTACTATAACAACATTATTGCAATTGGATAACAATACTTGCTATATCCTTGGGATTCATGGATTTGCATTTGGCATTCTCTGATATTAACCAAGGAGTGCAAACTTTGATTGATTTGACAGTTAATTTGGGTATCCTGTTTACTTCAACATTTTATAATTATGACAGAAAATTAGATTATCGTATTGTATGTTTTATTAGCATTCAACATTTATAATTGTGAACCATCTTTGTCTATTTATCAATTTATTTTTTATTGTTTTCAGTTTCCTAAATGAAATTTGATAGATATGCAATTTGACAAATTTATCTTCATTTTCATTCTTGCATTTAAACTTGCAAGTCAGTTTATACTAAATGTTGTTTAATAATTTACAAAAAAAAAACGTTTGAATTGATTGTCATACAATGCAGTTGCAAACTTTATGATTTAAAATTAGCTTATCAATCTTCCATATAGTTTTTGATCTCAGAGCAACTCACGGGTAGCAATTTCTAGTGTATAAACTAAAGAACGACGTGCCAAATAAGAACCTTTAGATATTGTTGGTGAAGTGAAGTGGAACCAAGCAAAATCCAAAGAAAATGGATATATTGGATAAGGGCGGGAGGGGCCAGCTCCAGCGGCTAAAATATTATACATGTCATCGTTTCCTCCTTTCTTTCTCCTCTTACAAATATGGCTAGCGTTCCTTTACCTCCTCCGATACCTTCCTCTCTCGCCTCATCCAAATGCCACTCTTCCTCACGTTCAAAACCGCCACCCCATCTCTCGCCTTCTCCTCCGAATTCAATTCCATTACTTCCCAGACAAAAACGAAGGGAGTTGCTGCTGAAAACAGGACTTGGTCTGCTTCCTCTGGCTCTGGTTGAATCAATATTGAAAGTGCCTTCCGCAGAAGCTAAGGATGCGGTGGTGGGCTCCTATCTCCCGCCCTCACCGTCCGATTCTTCCTTCGTCGTCTTCAAAGCCACTCCTAAAGACACTCCCGCCCTTCGCGCTGGTACTGTCTTCACTTTTATTTCAGTTTCATTAAAAAAATTTCTTTATCAGTAACACTGAGTGCTAACCAGTTGGTAACTTATTGAGTCAACTCCGCAATATTTCTCATGATCTGAACGGATGATATTGCGCCTTGTTTTATTTTGCTCTCGTGGAACTACATTTTAATGACTGCTTAATTTTACCTACTTGAATGTGTCTGGCTTTAGCTTTATCATGCTTCGAGTAGAATTGCGGATAAATCTTAAAGAATTTCCAAATTCATAATCCCAGTTTTCACTGAGTGGAGAGAGCATCCTTCAATTACAGAAGATTTCCTGGTTCAAATTTCTGAGATCTTACGCTGTTTGGAGTGCAAAAGTAAGGAGCATTTTGTATAACTTAGGAGAGAACTGGAAAAGTGGCGAAAATAGCAATGTCGGGATGAAAAAGGGGAAAGGAGTATTAGGAGGTATCCCGAAAGGTACATGGTGATGTTCGCGTCATATTTTGAGGGCTGGTTTTGAGTTGAAGAAAATCGACACCTCCTTAGGTGGGGTACTTTCTTTTTGTTTATAAAATTGAAGAACTACAATGACATGTTAACAAGAGTTGTAACAATTCAGGTGTAGTAGTCCAAGAAACATGTACATTCCAAATATGCACAAATTGGTACACGATGTTGGATATTCGACTGTTTGTGCATAATCTCTATTTATGCGGAAGCTAGTCTCAACCAACGGAAACGGGCTCCTTTTGTGAGGATATCAGGATATGTGTTGCAATTTATATGTCTACAGAAAGTTGAGGCTGAGTCGGGTAGAGTTGTTGCAAAAGGGAAAATTTATGTTAGCGTCCATGAAGTAAAAGAGTTAAGGAGAATGTTCAGGAGTAGAAAATCGGCTCTTCCTGCAAAGACATGGTAAATATAGGAGAAGGGAAAACCATCGAGTTTCAGAACTGGACTTTCGAACACTCTTAAGAAGAGTGAAGTGCGCTACTTTCGTAAAATGACAGTTTTTGAATATTAATACGGACTGAAAGAAAGCAAAAGGAGTAGAGTTTCTTGAAGCTGGAGTTCAAATGATGTTTGGTCTGTCCATATAAAGTTGGTTTTTTGGTAGGTAGTTACTGAGTTCATTTCATTTTTGACCTCCATAGCTTCCCGTCCAGATTTCGGCATTTTGAGTTTCTTATTGGTCGTTGCATTTATCTGGATGACATTCTATGTTACCTACAAAGATGAAAGAAAATAATAACAGTGATTCTTTAAGTTCATCATGTTTTCGTCAATAACATGTTTTTCATTATGTATATACTGATGATACTTGAAACTTGGTTCTTTGCAGGAAATGTTGAGCCCTACCAGTTCATCATTCCCCCAACCTGGAAACAGATGCGCGTAGCAAACATTTTATCTGGTAATTACTGCCAACCAAAATGCGCAGAGCCGTGGGTGGAGGTAAAATTTGAAGACGAAAAACAGGGAAAACTTCAGGTTGTGGCTTCACCTTTGATACGCCTGACCAATAAACCGAACGCAACAATTGAAGACATTGGAAACCCCGAGAAGGTAATTGCTTCTCTTGGCCCTTTCGTCACTGGAAACACATACGATCCAGATGAGCTCCTTGAGACTACAGTTGAGAAGCGTGGTGATTTGACGGTATACAATCTCTCTTGAAGTAAAATACTTTCAAGTTTTTTCCTTTTATCTACCTTCATTGACAAGAAAACCAAGCTCAACATGAATTCAATCTTTCCGTTCGTATGCAGTACTACAAGTATGCGCTCGAGACCCCGTTTGCTCTCACAGGTTCTCACAATCTTGCAGTGGCAACAGCAAAGGGAAACACTGTTGTATTATTTGTAGTAAGTGCAAGTGAGAAACAGTGGCAAGCATCTCAGAAGACGCTAAAAGCCATGCTCGATTCCTTTCAAGTGTAGTTCATTCACTGCTAAATGAAATCGAAAAGAAACTTGTTTTGGCATGGAGAGAAAAATTGTTGAGTTCATATCGGGTCTGTTTATTAATTCAGAAATGATCAAATGTTCCTTTCGAAAAATTAAAATTGCAACCCTTCTCCTTCGATATTCATTGCCCTGTAACTTGCAGATGAGTAGAACGTAGAAGGATTTGGTATAATTATACATTTATGGTAAGGGAATTTATCTTATTTTGTAAGCTTGTCCGTAACCAAGGAAATGATACAAGAGCATACGGTAAATCCTTCGATGTCTACACCACAAGATTGTCCCTTAGGCCTAGGAGGAGGCCCTGGCGTCTTCTTTATTTTAATTAAATTTTTATGTAATATATAAATAAGTGTGTACTTACTTGCACTTAAAAGAAATATATAATTGTAAAATAGAATTATATATAATTATAAAGTAATATAACATATTGAAAACATTTGAATGCATAACATGAGAGTTTATCCAATCAAACAAGTCTCTCACAATTTATTGAAACATAAAATACAAACTAAAAGTATTTATTTAATGTTTAAGAGAGTTGCGACCTTAAGCTATTTTCTTAAATTAAAAAAAAAGCAAAAAAAAAAAAAAAAACCCCACAAAACCACCTAGCCCGTCTAAACCCACTTAGTTGTCTTCCACCTAGGTGGCTAGGCACCATTTCTTCTTTCTATTAAATGTCTAGGGATTAGAGTCATGTGCCCATCTCCTCTCTCCCAAACCCTAATTATACAAGCCTCATAGCCGTCAGCCCTTGGTTTCAGCTTAGGGTTGGCAGCTTACCTGCCTTCCACCCTTTCGTGTCTCCTAGTCCTCCACCCTTTTTGCATCCTTCCTCTCCAACCATCTTCCCCCTTCCCCTTTTTTCCTCTTTCATGTCTTCTTTTTGTCGTCAATCTTCCACCACCGACAACTACTCCTCAGTCCATCGTGTGTCTCCCTTCGACGATAGGTGGCTCGCTCACCCCCATTTTTCATTCATTTTTTTCGTGAGTTCTTTCTCTTGGTGGTGGTGTCAGATTGGCGACAACGACTCAATAGGTGTGGTGGAGCCTGCATCCTTCAAAAAAAAGCAAAAAAAAAAAAAAAAACCCCCACAAAACCACTTAGCCCGTCTAAACCCACTTAGTCGTCTTATGTCCACCTAGGTGGCTAGGCGCCATTTCTTCTTTCTTTTAAATGTCTAGGGATTAGAGTCCCGTGCCATCTCCTCTCTCCCAAACCCTAATTATGCAAGCCTCATAGCCGTCAGCCCTTGGTTTCAGCTTAGGGTTGGCAGCTTACCTGCCTTCCACCCTTTCGTGTCTCCTAGTCCTCCACCCTTTTTGCATCCTTCCTCTCCAACCATCTTCCCTCTTCCCCTTTTTTCCTCTTTCATGTCTTCTTTCTGTCGCCAATCTTCCACCACCGACAACTACTCCTCAGTCCATCATGTGTCTCCCTTCGACGGTAGGTGGCTCGCTCACCCCCATTTTCCATTCATTCAGTTTTTTCGTGAGTTATTTCTCTTGGTGGTGGTGTCAGATTGGCAACAACGACTCAATAGGTGTGGTGGAGCCTGCATCCTTCCAAATCTAGGAATTTTGTTGTGGGCTTGCTATTTTTGAGCTTTTCGGTTGTATTTACTTTTAATTATGCTTGTATTTGGATTGCCTCTGGAATTTCTATTTCTTGTATTAGTTTTTTTTTTTGTCATTAGTTAAATTTGGGGGTGGGGGGAATCGAACTTGGGTGAGGTGCGAGCTTTCTTGGCTCTAGTGCCACTGCAACTAGGCCCTCATCCTCATTTCTTGTATTAGTTTTTCAATTAATGAAAATTATCTGTTTGAAAAGAAAAGCAAAACATCTATAGATTATAGTTGCACGGCCTTTTAAAACATTGTTTATGACTATCCCATTTATTCACTATTTTTCAATAAAAAAACATACATTGTAAGGTTAATATTAGGGATATTTGGCTTTAAAATATGTTCAAATAAGTTTTTAATACTTTTAAGTAACTAAAGTTCCTTTTTTTTTTTTTTTTTTTTTTTTTTTTTTTGCTGAAGTTGGCCCATTTAATGACTCAGCTCAAGCTCGGGCATGTCTTAATGGGCTAGGGCTGTGGCCTGGGCTAAGCTTACTATTTTATTAAGTGAGTCAGCTCAAGCACGATTTGTTTATTAAGTGGACTAGCCCAAGCACGACTCAAGTCTACGTGAGCTAAATTAAAATGGGTTGGGCCAAGCCGTGCTAGGCCGTTTAACACCTCTAGTCAACAAGAGAGAATCTCTTTGATCTTCTTACCAAACAGAAAAAAAAGTCTTTTGAAAACAAAACTCACTTTGCTAGCCCATCGTAGGAATGCAACTTGGGTTGGACCAATCCGAACCCGTCCATGTCCAACCCGACTTTAAACTCGAACAAGTGAGTTTTTTTTTTTTTTTAGTTATGACCCATCCAAACCCAACTCAATTTCAACCCGTTCATTGATTGGGTTAAGTTAGGTTGATCATTTGCCCGTCTATCCCCAACCCAACCCAATCCGATTAACCAAACCTAATCTAACCAGATTGTATTTGTAACTCATATAATTAATTCTCATACTACACCCAAGTGGGCTAAGTCCAAAAACCAACACCATATCTAATATATTTTTAATAAATTACCCTTTATAATTACTTAAGCTTTTAGGGAATAAGAAGCTTTGATTAGTCAGCCTCATATTCGTAGTCTCTAAATCCTAAAGCTTTATAGTAGATTGTTAGTCTCCAAAACCTAAATTCTTTGTGTCTTGAAGCAATTGCTCAGCAACTTTGATTAATTTATGAAATTAAAGTTAACTAGCTTTGATGCTACATGGCTTAATTTTCTTAAGAATTATTGGAAACTAAGTTGTTACAAAATTAAACTCGAAAAAGTTGGGCAACTCAAACCCAACCCAAGTAAACACAAACCCAATTAAACCCGAGCCCAAATGAACCGGAATGAAACCCAACCCGAACCTGAGCTCAAATTGTAAAAGTTGGATTAGGATTGGGTTGACCTTCCAACCCACCCAACACACCCGAGTTGCACCCCTAAACCATTGTGAGGCTAAGACCACCCTCTCTCCTTAATATAGATAATATTGTGTTTGTTAAATAATAAAAAAGAAGAAGAAAGAACTGTCACTACCAAATGATGCATTTTTATAACACGTGACAAATATCTATTGAATGGCAACACAATTGAAACCATATCTTAGTTGCAAGAGAAATCATTTCTTACTTATACCAGCTCTCAAATTGAAACAAAAAAGTTTGGGACAAAACCAAAAAGAAACATCACGTTTCTGTAACTCCAATTGAAGCAGGAGGAGGAAAGTCAAGCTTACTCTGCGTTCCTCAAACTAGAGGAATCGCCATCCTCCTAAAACGTCATTGTAGCCAGGCTTTGCAACGCTGGTTTCCGTCATCCTCAATGATTTCTACATCCGCGACACAACTTGGCTCACTGATTTCTCCCTCCAGATAAAAAATAAATAAATAAAATTTAAAAAAAAAAAAAAAACATCAATCCAACTTCTCTGCTATCAATTTGGCTCCTTCAAATTTCAATTTTCTTCTTGTTTCTTTGATTATTGTCCAGGCGAACAATCTGAGAAAGAGCCCTTCACACAAAACGAGACGAGCTAAATCCAAGAGAGAGGCACAAAGCACATCGGAAAGGAGGGCATGGTATCATAAAGTGAAATATAAACCCAATTATAATTACTCAAGACTGCCACAAGGAAAAGGAGGGAAAGTTCCATTTCAATAACGTCGTTGGTCTCGTTCTTTAGGTTTTAGAATACAAAAAACGATGTTACAACAACAACAACAACGTGCATGAGGCCATTGAGGAAAAAGTGAAACCCAACACTGAAAGATGTCACCTCCTACATTATTATCTAAGTTGCTGAGAAAAAGCTGTAGGTTACGAGGTTACAGCGCTGCAATGCACTCAATTTCAATCTTGGCATCCAGTGGCAGTGCCGCTACCTGAAATGTTGAACGCGCTGGGGCTGGAGATGGAAAATCTGCAACACAAAACCATACGATATGAGTCAAGTTAAATGAACAAGTAAATGGTTGCCAAAATTAAGCAGAGGCAGATCTGTTTCTACAAGGTAACTTGAGCATAAGAATGTGGCAAATGAAATTAGCTCAAGTAAACCAAAAATTAAAGAGTTAAAGTCAACTTCATTCTACCTCCTATCAATGCCTCGATACGCTTATGGCTTACAGTTTTAGGCAGATAGAAAACCCACATTTTAATTAAGAATTAAATGTCCAATATCATATTTGTATCTCTAGATAACTCACATTTAGCATAGACTTCATTGACTTTCTTGAAGTCTTTCAAATCAGCCAACCTGCATGGACATAAGAGACAACTAATTTCATCTCCAACACTTAAGTCTCAAATCAAGGTTGTGCCAAGAAAAAACAAATCCATACAGAATAGTCGTTTTAACCACAGAGGAATAGCTGGCCCCGCTTGCTTTCAGTATTTCCCCCATATTTTTTAGAACCTGCGTTAGTTTTGTACGCCCAAATCCATCAAACGCAGTCACACATCAATGCTATTAACTATACTATTTTGAAAAGACGATAAAGCTTAAAAACAGCAATTGCATTAACAAATTTAACTTCTCCTCGATGAAGGTTTGCAAGGTTACTATAATTTAAGATGTTTAGCGTTGGCAATTACTAAATAGAGACTCGGACTAGACATTAAAGAGATATAATTATAAGGCATATAGCAATAACCAGCATTTAGTTATCTCTTTATGACTTGGCTTAGTGCCATCATCATTTTGCAGAAATGCGAAATTCTAGACAGTTTAAGATTCTGCAACCACTAAATTCTCAAACAGCATACAAATTTCCATCAACTGTCACTTCTAAATCGCCACGAAGTTATCGGTTTAGAAGGTTTTCACCAACCAAATGCGTAAAAATAAAAGTACAAAATCGATGAACATATGATTATCTCAAATCCCAATAAACCACACAAGTGTAACCAACAAATGAGAGCATCAACAATACCTGCTCCGTCTGATCTTCAACATCATCGGAAACGAACTTTCCGGTCTGCAATTAAACACACAACATAAGTTCATAATATCATCCAGTTCATACCAACATTGATACATTAAAATGAAAAGAAAAAAAAAGGCAAAAATCCAAGACACAAACCTCGGGAATCAGACCAAGACAACCCGACACATAGACAAAGTTGTTGGCTTTGATTGCCTGAGAATACGGTCCCAATGCAGCGGGAGCCTTTTCTGTGTGGACAGCTTCCTTAATTCCTAAATCCAACCAAACAAAAGCTGCCCATGTTAATTTCACACGAAAAGTTCAATACTTTTATCCACAATTGATCAAAGGGACATTCAAATTATACAACCAAATAGAGGAATCCAATTTATAATCCATGTAACCAAACAGGGGCATGAGAAATCCAATTAAATCAAAATAAAATGAGAAATTAAACGAGTTGGAAGTTACGAGCGTCGGTGGAAATGGCTAAGCAAGCGAAGCGAGAGGAGGGCTTCGATGAGGCCAAGATTCGCCACAAAGTAGAACCAGCGACCGAGGCAAAGCCCGCGCCGGCGGCTAACGGAGCTCGGGTGCGCAATGCTCCCATGTCAACCGCCGGCATATGGAAGGTCCTTGCCGCACACCACGCCATCTCTCTCTCTCTCTGGGAGTCTGTGTTAGTCTCTGTTGGACTTGTGCGACTGCGGAAGTGCTGCTGTGCTGATGGTTGGTGAACGGTGACTGGCGACTGGGTCACTCACTCGCTATTTATGGGTTCTTTTTTTTTTTCTATTTTTGTCTGCTCAGATCCTCTATTTTTTTTCCCTCTTGGGCTTTACTTCATTTTTGTTATTGGGCTTTTATTTGGGGCATTTTTGGTTAACCTCTAACCATCTCAATGATCAACACAAAAATTCTACAAATTTTAATTAGGATATTTTGGATGCGGTCTTTAGTATCTAGCATTCGTTGACTAAAACTTTAATGGCATTCAAAGTTGGATCAAAGTCCCTTGTAATATTACTTTAATGGCACTAAAACTTTAATGACTTTGTACACCTTATTATATTATTATTAATGTTTATATTTCTTTAGTTTTGACATTAAGTGTTATATATCTTATGGAATTTATAATCTTATAAATTTAAAATCCCTCAAATAATACTATTAGAAATTGCTACAATAAAAAAATTCAAACATTTTGATTGATTAAATGGATAAAAGCTATGTAACAATATGAAATAATAAATGGCAAAAGAATGTGTCCATAGTGTTAAAAAATTGGTACATTTTACATAAAACAAAGTGGTAGATTAATAAAGAAGAATGAGTGCATTATATATATATATATTAGGTTACAAATAGAAGATTAAAAAGTTATGAGTACAAATAAAATTTTTTAAAATATGGACACATAAAGAAATTAATACACGACTACAAATTAAAATTAAAAAGAAAATAGTACAAATTTGAAAAGAGGTTGCAAATTAAAAGTGGGTACAAACTAAAAATATAAATATATGACACAAATTTTATCCATAAAATATAAATATACCATATGTAAATTTTTTTTCACACTAAATGATTATTATAGAAATTGAATGTAATTATTTTGTATATTGAAATAATGACATTCAGTAAAACCTAAGGATGTAATGCCCCGCCCCGAAAATATTTATTTTCGGGAAATAATATAAGTGACAGGCCCAAACTAAAATCGTGTTTAGTTGACTACCCTTAATTCCAATTTTCTAATTATAATCACTAATCCTTTACATTAAATTCATGACCAACCTTTATTTAAATTACCATAAGGCAAAAACTCAAATTGTTTACCAATTCCTTTCTTTAGTACAAATTCACAAGAATGAATTTCTCTTGATTATTTAATTACCACCTATCGTGATTCTTAATTATATGTCTTGTTTCCATCCATGATTCATAACTAAAATTTTACCACAAAACTTACTAATTTATTCATACTTTGTCACCATTTCGTTTTATCAATCACTTCCCATTCTAAAAATTATTGCACGAATTATTTAAGGCTGCATCTAACACTGTTATACCGCATACGTACCCTTGACCAGGATCAAGTCTTTCGTAGTTCACATTCCACATCCTAATTCATTAACTTCGACACTTTAGTGACTAACAATCACAAATTTGGTCCAAACAATTGAATCACACCATATGTATTTTAAATATGGATTTAGAACATTGAAATTAGCATGAATAAGGTGGAGTCGGTTCACTGGCCACGCGCCACCACGGGTAGCGGTTGGCCACCCCAACTCGCCGGAAAATTCAACTATTTCTAAAAATTTCCAATTTTATAGGCAAGTAGATCTCAATGAGTAGAGCAACTTTCATAACCATGGCCAAGTCCAATTTGGCTGAGAAAAGCTCCAATTTTCCCAAAACCGCCGGAACCCTAAAGTTTTAGGTGATCTCGATCCATGTCCTCCGATGCTTCACCTCCCAATCCAAGGCTTGAGACATGTTCCTGGGTTCACAAGGAGTCCAATGATATGGGTGGTGGCAAGAGTTTACTTCAGAAACTGGTGTATTGCCGCCAAAGAGTTCCGGCACACCCCGTATCCTCCCCCGTGTGAAAATTCACGGTTTTCATGCCCTTTTCTCTTGATTTTTGGAGTGGAGGAGGATAAAGGGAAGGCCGTGGGATAATTTTTCAAGAGTTAATGGACATGATTTGCCGGAAAACCCACCAAAATCACCGGAGAAAATGGGGAAAACGGGTCAGGTCGCGCGGGTTGAAGAAGCTTGGTTCCACTCCCCTACTTTTCCCCCTCCCTCATTTCTCTCCCTTCCTCCCTTTATAATTGGGCAGTGCCCATTCCATCCTCTCTCTGCCCTCCACGTGGCTTCACTAGAAATATCTGGAGAGATCCAGATTATGGTCAAATGACCATTTCACCCTTGATTTTAAACATTAGGGTAAATTACAAAAAATTACCTCAACTATGGTGTCAAGGCACTTTCATACCTGATCTTTTAAAAGTGACAATGTCATACCTCATCTTACAAATTTGTGACAATGTCATACCTTCCTTTAGTTTGACGTCAATTTTTCAGTTAAATACTGACATGGCTTGATTTGGGGCCTATTTTTTATTAAAAAATTATTTAAAACAAAAAAAAATCATTTAATATTTTTTTTAAATATTAAAAAGTTCAAAAAAAAAAGGGTGTCATCCCCTGCTTTCCCCCCCCCCCCACCCCGCCGCGCCCCCCGCGCACTCGGAGCAGCAAACCTAGTTCTCTGTCCCTTTTTTTTGTTTTTTTTTCTCTCTTCTTCTTCTTCTCCTTCTTCTTCTTCATCCTCATTCTTCCTCCTTCTTCTTCTTCTTCTTCTTCCCTGTCAGACAACCCAGATTTGGGTTTTTTTTTTCTTTTCCCCTTCTCCTTCTTCCTCTTCTTCCTCCTCCTTCTTCCTCCTTCTTCCTCCTCCTCCTTCTTCCTCTTCTTCTCTGTCCGCGCAGAGCAACCCAGATTTGGGTTCTTTTTTTCTTTTTTTTTTTCCTTTCTTCTTCTTCTTCTTCCTCTTCTTCCTTTTTCTTCTTCTTTCTGCAGGAAGATGGGAAGAGAGAGAGAAAGAGAGAGAGAGAGAGAGAGAGAGAGAGAGAGAGAGAGAGGAGGGGGTTGGGTCGACTGACAGGTTTTTTTTTTTTTATACTTTTTTTATTATTTTAATATTTTTAAAAATATTATTAAAAAATAGTTTTTAATAATAATTTACTACTTTTTTAATAAAAAGTGGGTCCCGAATCAAGACACGTCAGCATTTAACTGAAAAAATTCACGGCTAAGTAACGGAAGGTATGACATTATCACAAATTCGTAAGATGAGGTATGACATTGTCACTTTTAAATGATCAGGTATGAAAGTGTCGTGACACCAATAATTGAGGTAGTTTTTTGTCATTTACTCTAAACATTAATATCTTCTTTGTTATAACTCCGTTTCACGAACTGTTTGCGCCTACGCGTTCGTGAGTTCGAGCCCTATTCAAAAATATATATTGTGACCTTGAATGGTCTACAGATTTTAAATAATTAATTTTCAAACTTCAAACTTCATAACCAATTTAATTTATAACTAAACTCAAGTAAATCAATATAATTCCTCCAAAAATAACATAAATCTCAATGATCTAAATGCGTAAGTTATAAAAAAATTTGGAAACAAAACTCTAAAATTTCCCAATTCTATTTCCATAACCATAAATCGATTTATTTTCGATTTTCTCCACATATTCATAATTATGAATGTATAATTCATATATTTAAAATTTCAGGGTATTACAAAGGACCTTGATAAAAAAAAATTAAAAAAAAAGGTTTTAATCAATGGAATAAAAAAAATAAAAAAAAAGGAGATGAGAATCTAATTTATCCTTTTAATTATAAACACACTTTTTGTCTCCTTCTACAAACTCATGCTTAATTTATTTCATTATTTTCATTGATGTATATAATTAGATGATCGGAAATAAAGAAAAATATGTGAGGTTAAAAAAGTGTGAAAATCAACTCCCTTTTTTAGTAGGTAAAGCGCATTAGATGGCGGGGTAATATAGATTGTCATATATGATTGGCTAGTGTTATTCACACATACTTTTTATCCCCTACATACCTTTGTTAAGTTTTTTCCATTAATCTTCTTCGATTCATTCGTTTCGAGTTCCGACAACCAAAATTAAGATGGTGTGTTAGAAGTAAAAATAAGTGTGTGAATAGTGTCACTCATATGATTTGATTCTTCTAAAAAATTTGGATTCAGCCGTCTAGTTTGTATGCATAATAGAAAAGCTCCACGAAGGAGTTGTAGTTCTTTTCGTTAATGTGCTTTTAACTAATTTGTTTAAATCCAAAAGCTTGAGTAAAACGTTTTTTCAAGAATTTAGTACCCGATCATTGGTATTCCTTTGTTAATTTCTTTGTTAAAAAAGTAGTATGGGATTAACGAAAATTTTACTCTCCGTTCTATACATCGAAATTTTGCCCATTAAATATTGGTCATCGAACGCTTAATTAAAGATCTAATTGCTAAAAATTATAGTATAAATTTGAACTTAAAGAGATATTGATAATTTAATAGTATGTTTAATAGGCTTTTGTATGTATTAAAAACGAAAATGATTCATGCAAGGATGTTAATAAAGAAATATTTTTCCTCAAACAAAAGAGTACAAAACTATGTACAAAATTCCTTCACTTCTACGAATTTACCACATCTTTTTGCAATAGTTACCGAGAATTCAACGACTCAAAACCTCATTATATAGAACGCCTTGGAGGCTTTGGACCATACTAGCAATCCCTAAAATCTTTTTTTCAAAAAAAAGGGGAAGAGGCTTGTCGCTTTCACCACAGTTGTTCATCCTTTTAGGAGTCGGAAAGACTCACATAACTATTTTAACTTTCTCCTGACCACCATCATGTGATTCAACAGCACCAGAAATCGAATTCAAGACGTGCCATATAGAATACAGACCTAAAATTTGTTCACAACCATTGGACATCCGTGGTAGTTATCTACTACGTTTTAAATGTGGACGTGTAGTCTGCACATAGGACAAGAGGCTTGTCGCTTTAGCCATTGGTCTATGCATGCCACGTGAAACATATGGCCACAAATGGGAAGTTCTCTTGCATTCTCTCCATCCTTCAATTCCTGCGAATATAAATAAACATCAAAAGCACATCGATATAAATAGTGATTAGTGTTAACCTAATTGGTTAGGTTATGGTGTGGTCTGGTTTGGTGAAAAGGACGTGAAACAAATTCAATTAAATGAACATGTTTTCTAGTTTATGTTTGGTGATCTTAAAATTGTTCGGGCTTAGACTCATTAAATTGGACAATTATCCTACATATTAAAGAAAACAAGTCACCTCTGGCTCTATGAGACGGACTTAATCCCAATATGTTTTGGCCCTCCCACCAAAGGAGGCTTATAAGTTATAAGGACACTGTTGCAGTTGCGGTGTTATTAGAACTTTTCTTTGTTACATTAGACGCATTTGAACCGTTTTACCTAATATATGTTTAATAGAAAACTTCATTTTAGTCATTGGCAAAGATTACTTTTTGATTAAAACCATGAATAAGATCAAAATCTAATTTTAATCCCTTGATACATTAATAACCTCATTTATTAATTATATTTTGATTTTTTAATTATTTATCTTTTTCTTTTCTAATTTTTAATGTATTAATTTTATTTCATTATAATTTTTATTTTCATTTCATTCATTGTAATATATTTTTGTTGTGAACATTTAGATAAATTAATTTTTGTTATACAATATATTTCAATGTACTGTAACTTCTTCATTTAGGTATATTAAATTCATTATAATACATTTCGGTGCATACATTTAGATATACACATTTTGGTACTAACATTTCGGTACATACATTTCGGTACTAACATTTCGGTGCATACATTTCGGTACACACATTTAAGTACATTAATTTAATATTAATACATTTCAGTGCATATATTTAGATACATACATTTCTGTGCATATATTTAGATACATACATTTCGGTGCATATATTAGGTGCACATATTTAGATATATACATTTCGGTGCATATATTTAGGTACACACATTTCGGTGCATACATTTCGGTATACACATTTAGGTACATTAATTTAATATTAATACATTTCGGTACTAACATTTAAATATATTAGTTCAATATAATATATTTCGGTACACACATTTCGGTACTAATATTTAGGTACATTAATTGAGTCTTTCAAGTTTGAAGAATGTTAAATAAAATTAATAAATTAAAAAACTCTTTTTTGGTCAAAAAATAAATTAAAATTTGTGTATTAATAAATTTAAATATTTAATGGGAGATATTAAATAAAATACACATTAATTATTTTGAATTAAGGACACATTAGGGACTAAAAATCAATATTCAATCTAACACCAGATTTTTTTAAATTTTAATCTTCTTGAAGGATTAAAGTTCAAAAACCCCTATTTTTAACCCATTTCTTCTCCCTCCCTCATGACTTGGGGCATTATTGGAACAAACTTATGGTTGTCTGCTTGAAATGTTAGCTCACAGATGTATGGGCCAATAGATATCTATAAAAAAACGGATGCAACAACTTTTCAAACCTTTTGCGTAATAATTCAGATTGCAATTAAGGTATGTTTGGAACCCACCTGTAAGCAAATTGAGCAGCAAAATTCACTGCATGAATCAATGACATTGCTGCTGCTGCTGTAAAATGTTCTTCGAAGGAGCTTTTGAATGCAATCCTGGGATAATCCCTTCACTCCAGCAATGTCATAGATTTCAGAAATCTCTCTGTCAGTTGTTTCCAGATTGCTAACCTGCTCAATAAGTTTGCCATTGTAACCCTAATTAATTATTTAGAAAGGGAAAAAAAAAAACTACTAAATGATGGTTTAGGTAGAGAAATGATGCTACTCACTTGCCAGTGATAGGCTTTTAGCAATGAAGAATTCACCCATTCCATAAACACCTTCCCATTTACCATCCCTCCCAAGAAAGCAACCTATAAAAGGAAATTAAAAATATTACCATAAGAATCGAGATTTCAACCAATTTTAATATTCATGTCAAAATGAGAACGAGAACGAGAGTCCAACTATAGTCGTATGTGCGGTTGTGTGCTCTTTACGTGCACTAGGGGTTACCTTAGACAACGACTCGCCGTCCACTGCCAAATCCATCAATTGAATGGCAGCAATAGCCCCTGCCAAACCGCCTATGCCGGCACCTTTAAGAAACCCGGTCTCCGTCGTCTGGCCTTTAATGGCTCCATGAATTGCTCCCACTATAGCTCCTCCTGCAAAGCGATCATATAATTTGTTTAAGTTTCACAAACCAAGACAATGGGATAGTTGAAAATATCAACTTTAGGTGGCACCAACAAATTTTTAATTTTGTTTTGTTCTAAACAAACCTCGACGGTACTAAAATGCACCGGAAGACATTAAGCCAAGAGCTTAGAAACATACCTAGTGCAAGAATGCAGGTATATGCAGCAAAAACAACTCGTTTTGAGACTCGAATCAAAGCTCCGCCGCTGGAATCACCAATGGCAGCGAAAACCCACAAAGAAACAACCTCTTCACACCTGAATGCGGCTCTCAATAAGCCTGCAAACCACCCCTTCATCATCATAGGAGGAGAAATGCAAAAACTAGACATGATTGTATTGAGTGGGAAGTGGGAGCACACTATAAGAATTTAAAGGGTGAGGAGCACTTAAAGGGTAAAGGAGTTGAATGGTTAGATATTTAGGAGAGATAAAGCTAGCCTTAAGGAGCTGAATGGCTAGGTATTAAAGAGAGAAAAAACTATGTGCCTAGGAACAATTTTTCAGTGTACCTAGATAAACGGCCACATGTATTGTTAATAGATGTGTGATATCCACACACCTCATTTTACTTCTCACACACTCTTCTAATTTTGCGACTATCAGATTAGATGAATTGAAGAAGATCAATGGACATAAATTAACAAGAGGTGTGTGAGAAGTAATTTGGGATGTGTGGATGACACACCTATTGTTAATATACCCTATAAGTGAGATAGAACAACTATGTCATCCACTCTTATTATAATACGGTAAATAGTACACCGCATGAGTTGTGTTTCTGATATCTATAAAAATTTATCCATCAATTTACATGTGTGGGAGGCTTGTAGCTTCCTATAAACAAAATAAAAACAAAAAGAGAAATTAGGTTCTCATTCTTCTTTTTTTTCTACTACATTGATTAAAATCTTATTCTTTTTCAACTTTTAATCAAGGTCCTTAGGTTTTAATGAACATCATTATTTCAATAATAAAATATTTACATGTTAAGATAATTAAATTTTATTACTAAATATTTTCATTTAGTGTTAAAAACGTTACATTTAGTATATTTATATTTATGGCTAAACTTTGTGTCATATATTTCTATTTTTAGTTTGTACCAATTTTAAATTTGCAACCCCTTTTTTAATTTGTACCAATTTTCTTTACAGTTTTTGTGACATCCCACATCGCCCAGGGTAGTGATCCTTAAATGTATATTCCCATCCCTACCTAGCACGAGGCCTTTTGGGAGCTCATTGGCTTCGGGTTCCATTGGAACTCCGAAGTTAAGCGAGAAGAAGGCCAGAGCACTCCCAAGATGGGTGACCTCCTGGGAAGTTGCTCATGAGTTCCCAGAAACAAAACCGTGAGGGCGTGGTCGGGGCCCAAAGCGGACAATATCGTGCTACGGTGGTGGAGCGGGCCCGGGAGGTGGTTGCGCCCGGGGCGGGATGTGACAGTTTTAATTTATACCTATATATTAATTTTTTTGTTCCCATATTTTTAAATTTTTATTTGTACTCATAACTTTTATCACCTTTTATTTGTACCCATAATTTATTTATAATGTACCACTTGTTATATGTAAAATGTACCCATTTTTATTATAAAATCTATTTATTTTTTAATCTAAAATGTATCCATTGTTGTTTATATAAAATTTACACATTGTTTTCTATATAAAATGCATGTACCCATTTTTTTTTATATAAAATGTACGCATTTTTTTGTATAAAATGTACCAACATTTTTGAAATTTATAATTACGTGGACCATTGTACTCATATAATTATACGGGTGCATTCTTTTACATATTAAAACATTTTTTTAGAACAATGTTGAAATTGTACCCATAGATAATTATATATGACGAATGTACGGGTACATTCTTTTGACATGTGACAACTATTTTATCATTCATAACAATGTTTTCTTTTGGTCAAATTCATAACAATGTTGGATACATTCTTTTGGCACTTTTTTTACATTGTTTCCGATTGATTGATATATATATATACATGTACTTGACGTTTATTAATGTACATTTTCAAAAGGAATTATATTGTTATATTGATTTTTTATTC
Organism: Crataegus laevigata; assembly: GCA_963580275.1. Taxonomy (NCBI): domain Eukaryota; kingdom Viridiplantae; phylum Streptophyta; class Magnoliopsida; order Rosales; family Rosaceae; genus Crataegus; species Crataegus laevigata. The sequence goes on from OY756946.1 coordinate 10,014,094, forward strand.
AATCACAATTTTGAAAAAATTTCCATATTTTTTGTTGGCCTTTTTTTTATTAGAGCTCATTAGATGTGAGATTTTAAATACCATAAATCTCAAGTTTTATTGCTGACATGGAAATATATAAATATTAATATGATGAGATATACAAAGTCAAAGGACTTTGATCAAAAATTGAAAACCACTAAAATTTTAATCAATGAGTATCTTCTGTGTCATAATTTAACTTTATATTTCAAGGGTGGGTATCAATCTGGTTGAACCAACTAAACCTATTAATCCGAATTGTAGTAAACGGTTTAGTTTGATTTTTGACCAAATGGTCCATAACCAAATCCAACCATAATGATTTGGTTCGGTTGTAGTTTTGAGCTTTTACAAACTAGCCTGAGTCAAACCGGACCGATCACTTTGATATATTTGTTTTGAGTAATGTTTGAAAACTCAAATTTGTAAACAATATGATGCGTCGCTAATAAAAAATAAATATATTAATTAATATTTAAGTAATAATTTAATTATCAATAATCACGTTATATAATTTATAAAATTTTGTCTAAATTCATAAAACTTTGATATCAATAACCACGTTATATAACATTATGGCTAATAACCAGATAAGATTGTCGAAAGTCAAAATTCATAGAACTTTGAAGTTACTAATCTCTGAGTTGGAACTATATTAGTTACCGAACTTTGAAGTTTTATGACATGACTTTAAGATGATTTGATGTACTAGAAATGGAAATAACACTACCCCTTTTGACAATCTAAATTATATATCTATATTTTAGATCCTCTTTTAAAAAACTTTATTTTAATCCTTGACAAAGATGACTTTTAGATAAAAATCATGAGTAAAATTAAAATTTAATTTTAGTCCCTTGATACATTAATAACCTCATTTATTAATTATATTTTGATTTTTTAATTATTTATTTTTTTATTTCTAATTTTTAATGTATTAATTTTATTTCATTATAATTTTCATTTTCATTTCATTCATCGTAATATTTTTTGTTGTGAACATTTAGATAAATTAATTTTTGTTATACAATATATTTTGATGTACTTTATCTTTTTCATTTAGGTACATTAAATTCATTATAATACATTTCAGTGCATACATTTAGGTACACACATTTCGGTACATACATTTCGATACAAACATTTAAGTACACACATTTCGGTACATAAATTTTGTTACAAACATTTAGATACAATAATTCAATATAATACATTTCGGTACACATATTTAGGTACATTAATTTAATATTAATACATTTTGGTGCATATAATTCGGTACTAACATTTAAATATATTAGTTTAATATAATACATTTTGGTACACACATTTCGGTACATTAATTAAGTCTTTTAAATTTGAAGAATGTTAAATAAAATTAAAAAATTAAAAAACTCTTTTTTGGTCAAAAAATAAATTAAAATTTGTGTATTAATAAATTTAAATATTTAATGGGAGATATTAAATAAAATGCATATTAATTATTTTGAATTAAGGACACATTAGGGACTAAAATCAATATTCAATCTAACACAAGTTTTTATTTTATTTTAAATTTTAATCTTCTTGAAGGATTAAATTTCAAAAACCCCATCCTCTTTCCCATACTACCTACCGAAAATCATTTAGATCCGAAATTATTTGGTCATCTAAAACATGTAGATTGAAATAAAAATACAAAATAATCAAATGGCTAAAAATTTCAAATTTAGTTAAATTGTTTACATGAATAACCCTTCAAAAAGAACCTAAAAACTAAACGTGTTCTAATCATTTCATTTTCTATCCTTAATTATTTGGGATTGAATTGTCAGCCAATTAGGTGGTATAAGATAAGTGGAGTGAGAACATGCTCAAATTTTTATGCTAGCAAGGACAAGAAAATCGATGGAAGATTATCTGCTTAATAATTATGAAGAATATGCAATCCAAAATCAATTGGCAATGGATATACGATTACGTCTCAATATTATCATTATTATTATGTAATGCAAGACTTGAGTTTCACAAGTGGGATAGTTATGAACAATGCTTCACCTAGTTCTGGATATAATGGTGGTTTTTTAATACTAGCAACAACCAAATGCAGACTGAATAATCCAATCCAATCCAACGTGCCAGTTGAGCAGATATGGTATTACATGCTTGCTACCCAGTTACCATCTACAGTAGGATCAAGTTGCAGGCACGCCATATTTATTAAAGATATATGGGATGGGATTTGATACCAGTTGCCATCCCTATATATTTTGCTTGTTAGTTTGGGTTGTCTAGTTACATGCATTAAAACAAAGCTTGGGGGGTCTAATTCTAATTAATTAAGTACTGAAAGAGGCAGGAAACTAAGCAAAACCAGGTGCTGGGAATTGGCAGAGGGTTAGAGCTTCTGTGGGCTGAAAATTTCAATGGTATTAAGGGAAAGTGGTGCTATAAATTAATATTGCGTATGGTTAGATATATGTGTGTGTGTGTGTGTGTATGATAATTGAAGGCTAGGGACGTTCCACCCTACTTCTAGCTTGTCATGCGGCCATCCCCTACAACGAACGAGGATCCTCTTTGGATCCTCTTTGTGAGGATTCCAAGAATTTATAAATCATATTTGTTCATCGTACATCGTATGATCAGTTTTCATCTAATACTATTTGTATTCAATTTTAAATAAAAAAATTTAAAATAATTTCTGACTTCACGATATACGACGAGCGAACATAATTTATAGATCTCTAGAATTCTCACAAAGAGAATCCAGAGAAAACCCCAATTCCCCTACAATGACCCCACAAAGATATTTGACAATATGTTTTTTCACTATACTGAGAAAAAATGTTTAATATAATATATATGTTACCAAGTATTAGTTTTCGCATATATATGGAGGAAAAACTAAGGTATCGCAAGAGAAAAACAAACAAGTACGATGGCTACAAAAACCAACCAACTCGCTTAAATTAGTGGTTGTGGTACTATTACTATGGCAGCTTTGTTTGGCAGAACAGCACTCATGTCATGTGCTTCTCACCACCCTTAATTAGTTGACTATGATCGGGATTAGGTTAGGGTTAGGGAAATGAGAGTGAACGGGTGTACGAGAATAACGGGGCGGGGAAAAGTAGATTAATATGATTTGAAATTTAGTGTGGATGGGGGACATTAAGTTGCGACTTATATATTTATATATTAGTTAAAGTGTAAATAGTATTTCATTGTCTTACATTGATGTAGTGCATATTTAATACCAATTGTAACTCCTATATATACTCAATTTTAGAAATTAATGAAAATAAAAGAAATTCTCAAATATTGTCATATATAATTTTGATATTTTATCATATTTAATTCAACTTGGCATCAGAGCAGTTCGCTCTTGGTGACTTATATATTTTAATTTTGTGCCCACTAGCCAAAAACCAAAAATTAAAAAAATAAATAAATAAACAATGTCGTGCTACAGTGCTGAGGATAGTGTGTGCTACAGTACATTGCTACAGTGTCGTGAACGAAACAGTGGTGCTGTGCTACAGTGTCATGAGCAGTGCCATGCCGGAACAATGATTCTACTGTAGTGTTATGGTAAATTGTCTTAACTCCGATGCGTATCTTTTGTGCCTTTATTGTTCGTGTTTTAGCTAAATGGCTCAATATAGTCATAGTGTTGTTATGTATCTTGGTGGAACAAATATATGAATAATTGATATTGGGGTCACTGATCATGTGACTGGCTAAGATGCATGGACACGAATACGAATACAGGAATATGACAAGATACGACAATGGGACACGTCAAATTTCTAAAAATGAAGACACGATACGACAATGGAACACGTCAAATTTCTAAAAATGAAGACACGATATGCCAGGGATACCGCAGTTAAAAATATATATAAATAAATAAATATATCTAAAACATTATAAAATAACATTCAAATTTTCAACAATCTCATGCAGATTAGCATTATCATTCACATGATTATCAGGTTGATTTATTTTTCTAAATTAACAAACATAGAGTCAATCCACCGTAGAGACAAAGACTATTACATGAGGAATTTATGTTAACTTAAGAGATAAAAAACAATCATGAAAGCATATACATAAAATTATGAAAGTGACAAAAAACTACCTTAATTATTTGTGTCACGATACTTTCATATCTCATCTTTAGAATTTGGTCTAATGTTATACCTTCCGTTATTTGGCCTTGAATTTTTAAGTTAAATGATGACGTGGCTTGATTCGGGACCCACTTTGTATTAAAAATTTAATAAAATATTATTAAAAACTAAAAAAATGATTTAATATTTTTTAAATATTGAAAGAAAAGTATAAAAAAAACCCCTCAGTTTGTCCCTTCCCTCCTCTCTCTCTCTCTCTCTCTCTCTCTCTCTCTCTCTCTCATCTTCATCTTCTTCCCTGCTTAATCTTCAAAAATAAAATTGAAAACCCATCAACCCCCCCTCGGGGGAAGAAGAAGAAGAAGAAGAAGAAAAATCCAAATTAAACCTAGTGCATCCCCCCCTCGGGGAACCTAGAAAGAAAAAAAGGAGGAAGAAGAAGAAGAAGGAAAAAAAACCCAAAAAAAAAAAATCAGGAAAAAATTTAGATCCCTTTGAGGTGGAATCAAACCTTTGTGATGAGGTAGGAGTGGTGGATTTGGGGTTGGGTTTTCGAGTGGGGGAGGAATTGGGTTTGGTTTTTTATTTCTTTTTTCTTTTTTCTTCATCTTCTTTTCCTTCTTCTTCTTCTTCTGGGTTGCAAATTTGTTTTTTTTCTTTTTCTTTTTCTTCTTCTTCTTCTGGGTTGCAGATTTCGTTTTTTTTCCTTCTTCTTCCTCCTTTTTTTGGGTTTCAGGAAAGGGGAAGAATATGAAGATGGGGGAGAAGAGAGAGAAGATGAGGGAGGAAAGGGTACGAACAAAGAGGTTTTTTTTTTACTGTCCTTTATTATTTTAATATTTAAAAATTATTAAATGATTTTTTTAGTTTTGAATAATATTTTATTAATTTTTTAATAAAAAGTGGGCCCCGAATCAAGCCACTTCAGCATTTAATTGAGAAATTCACGCCAAGCTAACCGAAGGTATCACATTGGCACAAATTCGTAAGATGAGGTATAAAATTGTCGTGACACTAATAGTTGAGGTAATTTTTTGTAAGTTACCCTAAAATTATTATAATCTAAATGTCCAGACCATTGCACAATAATATATTATAATATACAAAATACAATAATATTATTATTATATACAAAAAGTAAAAAATAGAAAGATTTTTATCACAAATGGTCCCTGCAATTGACCCCATCAATCATGATGGTCCCTGAAATTGAAAGTCGATCAATGTAGTCCCTAAATTTTAACCCTGCAAATCAATGTCGTCCTTCTGTCAGTGTTCCGTCCAAATTAACTTTAAAAAGGGTTAGACAACCAATTTGTTATGGTAAAATGACCAAAATAACCCTGTTACTTATAATTTGATTTACTACCTCTCTTTTTATTTCTCCATCTTCACTTTTCTCTCCATTTTTTCATGAATTTGGTGCTAAACCTAAAATTTAAAATAAAAAAAAAAGTGGGAATTTTTTTTTAGTATCAAGTAAAAAGAATTCTAACTAAAAAGAATAAAATAATCAATAGATGAACTCGTCATTTTTAGCAGAAATTGAAGCTACAGCTTTAATATCATTCTTTCAATATACTAGAAGACTTTTCTCTTTTGAGATCTTGACCAAATCATTTACAATCTTATCCATTCCTTTTTTTTCAAAGAAATTGGGTTAGCTCCAAAAGCTACTACCAAACTCCACCTTTGATCATTTCTCTTGTTAAAGAAATTAGGTACCATCATCTGACAAATTATTCATTTTCTTGTTTTTTATGTGTGTGAATAAACTGAAAGTAATAAATGATAGTGTAACAATTGTTATGTCCATAGAGCTATCAAATACAATTGAGAATGTGGGAGCGATGCTTTCATTTTGAGCAAAGCTATCAAATACAATGAACATGTAACAATGTAAAGTTGTGCAAAAAACTAACACACTTGAGCTAAAAAATTACTAGTGAAACAAAATCAATTTAACATTTCCAAATTAATCTCAGTTATATAATTGCCAAATATCTTCAAGTTTATATCAACAACAAAATACCAATCCAAGATACACATTGGGCACTTACAAAATACATCAACTCCATCAGCAAAAAGTACACATGTTAAACATAATTTAAATTTGCAAAACATCCATCTCAAATTCAAAATTAAATTTCCCAATGTGCTCCTCACAAATTTGTAGACTCTCAAAACCTCTATGGCCTTCCTCTCTTGGGAGGTGACTTAAACCTCTTATTGCCTCCTGGTGAATTGCTTGTTGATATAACTACCTATTTTAAGTCAACCACCACATCTTAGATTCAAATAGTACACTTATTCATTTATTTATTTTATTATGAGAGTTTCTTATTATCATTAATAGGATAAATTTTACTTAACATGTAGTGACAAGCTTTACAACTTTCGTGAATGGGTCAACTTCGAAATCCGACACTATAATCCATAAGCCCTAAATTTGTATTTAACCGTCGATTGTCATTTAGGCTTTATTCTTTATATTGAATTTCATTTTCAAAATTTTCTTTTTTGAAAACATGATCTTCTGAGGGATGTAGGGAGATGAACAGTTTGGATCTTTGATATCACGTCCCGATATTTATGGTTAATTGAAATATGAGTCGATGTTATATAGTTTGTAGAGACTTTATAAACACCAAGCAATATTTTCACTAACGCTAAAACTCTGACATCTATATCAACGATCCGAACAATTCATCTTCTTGTATCCTTTAATAGATCATGTTTTCAAAAAAGAAAGTCTGAAAAAAATAAAATTTGGTGAGGAAAATGAAGCATAAATTTAAACAACAATCGACGGTTAAATTTTGAACTATGATTTATATGATTATAGTGGCACATTTCAAAGTTAAGCCCTTCATGAAAGTTGTAAAGTTTGTCATTACGAGCGTTAATATATTTTTTCTATATGTTTCACACTTCTACATTAATTAAAAAGCTATAAAAGACTTTACTTAAACAATAGCCATATGATAAATGAGAAAAGAGTGCTAATGTAGAAAGCCTCACCGAAAATATCATCAATATAACTCTTGAAGACAATATATCAAGCCAAAGTTCTAATATAATTTCCCATGGTGATTGATGAAAATTGAAGAGTTTGATTGTAAGAAAATGTGTAAGGTTTCAAACCTTGAAACATAACGCCCTTAATTTTGCAAATCTTTTGAACATTTGATATTTTGTAATGTTCTAATGTTTTTATATATTTTATTATGCTCTTATTTTGGGTATGTAAATATGTAATACTTGAAAGACAAATGCGTTTTTATGTTTTGAATGTGATAATATGATATGTTTATACTTATTTAGTATTATGTTTTTCATTTGATTATTTATTGGTTTAAAATATATTTTCCTCAACGGGTAACGGAACGGGTCATATTACTTGTTAATATTATCAGGTCGATTTCAGGTCGGGTCATTTTACCCGTTTATTTTAACGGGTGTTACATGACACGACTCGTTAAGATATTGGGTATGACATGAAAATGACACGAACACGGAAAACATGACACAAATGTCAGGTCTAGTTGTGAAGTAATTGTTGCTTGCTCTTTCCTTTTGGGATACACATTAAACAACATATCAAAATCTTGATATAATCTGATTGCTTACAAAAACTTTCACATGTGAACAAATTGTTAAGGATATAAAACAAAGGACAATGTGATCATACCTTGTTCATTTTTGGTTGACTAGTTAATCCTTCTTTTGGCTCATTTCCACAAATCCTTTTAGTATGGTCCTCTTTTGCACATTTGGTACAAGTAAATGGTTTGGTGTAGATTCATCTACTAAGCTTTGTCCCTTCATTACTTGCCACTAGGGGAGAGACTTCACCAGGCTCCTTGACCATTTTTTTTCTTGAGCTTTCCAATTTGCTTCTTGTACACTAGAGGATTAATTAAAATGGTTAGATTACATGATTGGGCCATTGATCTGGGGTAGGCATTGGGTTTATGTAAGCCTTTAGATATGCTGCTTGCTTGTAGCAATCATCCCCACATACATATTTGGGTCTTGTTGTTTTCTAAGAATACAAGCCATTGCATGTGCACATGGGATTCCAAACAAATCCCATTTTTTGCAAGTACATCTCCTGGTAGCTAAGTCCACAACAAACTCTTTTCCGCTTATGGTTCCAACTTGGTACTTCAAATTCCTAGTACGAGTTGTAATGCAATACCCACCATCTTGTTTTAACTTGTCAATAATCTTCTGAATTCTTGGACCAACTTGTCATTTCCACTTCAATGCTGCCACTCTTCTATTTGCCATCCTAACCATCAAATCTTTTCATTATCATTCTGAGCATAGTCAATATAGGCTTGTCCTACTCTTAGCAATAGCTCAATTGAAAGCATCACACAAATTATTAAGTAAAATGTCACACTTAAATTCCTCTTTAAAATGTGTCCTACTCCAATTGTTGGCAAATTTGGTATTCAACCACTTATATGCCTCCAAATCTTCATTTTAAGCTTATTCATTATTGCTTGCCACCAAGGGACTGATGTTGATCTTGCTGCATCCCATAAGGTTTGTTTCAATGCTAAGCCCCTGTGTTTCTTCTTAAAATTATGGGTAAATTACATAGTAGCCCCTCAGGTTTGAGATCTATTACAACCCCATACAACATCCTTAAAACATTTCACTTTCATACCTCACGTACTATTTTATTTCAAAATAATACATCCGTTACATTTTCCATCCATTGATCCGTTAAGTGTTGACGTGGATGCCAAATGTATGTCACATGGCAAATTTTTTTTTTTAAAAACCTTAATCTTCTAAATTTAAATTTTTTTAAAATAAATAAATAACACACACAAAACCCCCATCATTTCCCCTTCCCCCTTCCCCCTTCCCTGCAACCCCTTTCTTCGACAATCTCTAGATTCAACCTCGCATCACCTCTCTCAACCGCATACTTCACCTCACCGCCTCCCCATTCGCCTTCACCCACCTTCTCGACCTTCTTCACGCTGACCACCATCCCCGCTTTCTTGTTCAAGACCCCATCGAATTTCTTGATGGTCTGGACCGGCGCACCACCTAACCGCATCACGTGGTTCACCGCCTTTGGGTCGCAGAGGGTGCTGGCCTTATTGGGCTTCTTCTGGAGGACCACCGGCTCCTATTCCTAGGCTATGACTCCTCGGTTTCGGCTCAGCATCATCGGAAATCTAGAAATATATAGAGAGAGTTTCCTAGATTTTTGTTTGTGTTTTTAGAGGAGAAGATGATCAGGGACGATGAAGTTTGGTGCGCAATTTCTAGGTTCAGGGATTAGAGAGAAATAGGGGGTATGATTTGGGGGTGCCAGAGTACTGGTGCACAATTGGGGGTTGATTCGAACAGAGAATTGAAATTAGGGTTTGCAAAGATTGGAACAAAGAAAGAATATGGCAGGAAGTAAGGGCAGCGGAGCCAGCCCTTTAAAAGTACGATGGCAGAGGTGGGGGTGGGTTTTTGGATGGGATGGGACGTGAAGAGAATGGAGGAGACTTAGGTGGGGGTCGGGGGCGGGGGGGGGGGGGGAATGGGTTCCGTGTACTCCGCTGAGGTAATCTTTAAAGTTGTAGCGGCTGTGAAAGAGGTGGGTAAAGGCGAAGGGGGAGGATCTAGTGCGGAGGATCGGGGAGGCAGTGAGGTGGAATGTGAGGTTGAGAGAGGTGAGGAGAGGTTGAATTTGGAGATTGTCGAAGAAAGGGGTAGGGGTTGCGGGGAATGAGAAAGGGTGGGTTCTGCGTGTGTGTGTATGTGTTTTTTTTATATTTATAATTTAGAAGATTAAGTTTTTTTTAAATTATTTTTTTTTACCATGTGGCATACATTTGGCAGCCACGTGGCACAAATGTGGCAGCCACGTCAGCACTTAACGAATCAATGGATGAAAAATGTAACGGATGTATTATTTTGAAATAAAATAGTACATGAGGTATGAAAGTGAAATGTTTTGAAGATGTTGTATGGGGTTGTAATAGACCTCAAACCTGAGAGGCTACTATGTAATTTACCCTAAAATTATTGTACAAATGTCTCCCATAGTGCTTATGCTCTGCATTTGGCATTAGAGATTAAATAACATTGCGAAGACCCTTCTCCTTATATGTAATATAGGCATATCCATGTGAGTTTTCCATTCCTAAATCTTTCTTAAAGATTTCAATAAACCACTTCCAATGTTCTGGTTTTCTATCTCCACAATTGCATATGCTATAGGAAACATCTCATTATTTGCATCAATCTCAACTGCTGCTAATATTTTTCCAGGATGTTGGCTTTTAACAAAGCATCCATTAACCCAATCACTGGTCTGCATCCCTCTTTAAACCCTTTCTTGCATGCATCAAACCAAATGTAGATTCTCTTAAACTTACATACATTCCCTCTCATTTAAATCTTGAGAACAACAGTACTACCCAGATTAGTTTTCTTCAACACTTCCACATATTGGCCTAGCTTATTATATTGCTCTACCCAACTTCTTTTGTTAGCCTTCTCGACCTTTTGCCTTGCTCTGTATATTTGTTAAGTTGAGACTTCTTATCCGTAGTCCCTTTTTTACTGCAGCTTTGAATGCCTCAATTGACCAGTCTGGATCTATCATTAATTGTTTAGAATACTTAAAAGCTAGAAACTTGAATTCAACTAGAGAACCTTTCATCCCTTGAACTTTCATGTTTGATCACAAGGGTTTTTATTTGGAATGTATGATAGTTATATAGCCTACCTGCATATAGCAGAAAAGGGCATTCATTCTTACAGTTTACCCTAATTCTTACATTATCATTCTTCTTAAACCAAGTCTTCCATCCATTCTTGCAACCATAATGCACTATTTCCTCATTCAATTGCTCCTTATTGGGAAATAACAGTCCCATCTGAAAATTTGAATCTTGTAAATTAGTTGCCCTTTTCCATTGCTTAAACTTGGGCATCTAACTTGCCTTCTGTCTCTTTCTCTTGCTGGTAACTTCAACACCTTATTCATCTTCTTCACTGTCAATAATGCTAGCAAGGTCACCTGACAAAGCTTTATCATTAGAAATCTCCCATATCAACCCTATCTCTTCAGGCTCTTCTTCAATGGGGTTGTCAACATTTTCTACAAACATGTTATCATCTTCTTCATAAAGTTATTCTTTAAATTGTGCTACTGGTATATCATCTTCTTCCTCTTGATCATAATCACTGTCAATAAGCTTATTGTCGATACCTTCTTTTTCCTCTTCCTCATCATCATCATCTTCATTCACACCCCCTGCATTACTTTTATCTTCATTCCCACCACTATTATAGGTAGCAATTCCACCCTCATGCCATTGTTGTCCAATCCCAAAATCCCCAAATTCATCATCCCAACTCAAACTGTGTTATCTGCAACTCTTTATCTAAGTTCACAACCACATCAAATAATTTGTTTCTTGTCATTATTTGCTTGTCAACTTGAGTACAAGATTGAACCTCATATGTTTCCCTCCTCCAATTGTCACTTGAATGTCAGACCATGTACAAATCAACAATTTTGTTCACATGCAAGTCTTCAATCAAATTCATCACATCGGCATCACATTTCATCTCTTCAAAAGTCCCATCAGAAAGCTTATTATACTATGCTAACTCCTCATATTTTAGGTCCTTTGCAATATTGTGACATTCTACCAACAACTACATGTCACCATCAACCCAATCGAGAAATATAACCCCACTCCTTCGTGAAATATAACCTCACCCACTGTGTATACTTCCTTGCGTCATTTTTTAATCAGTTAGCCTCCATGGTGAATTTTATAAGTGAAAAGCCGGGATTAGCAACAAAACATACAAATTTAAGTCAAAATTATGTTAAACTTACAATGAATCCTATAATTAATCATGTAGATGAAATTCTTTCTTAGTAGTTCTCAAAACTACATTTTCAGCCAAGAGTTAATCAAATGTGGTAGTTAAATGTAAAAAGAGAGAAGACACTTACATATTAATATTGAACTAATATTAAAGCATTACTAGAGTTAAATCGTCACTTTATTTAATCTAAAAGAGAGAGAAACTGACACGCCCCGGTCCCGATGTCCTGTAGACATCGGGGCGAACACGTGCTGGCCGTCACCCGGGTGTCGGCCAGCACGTGTTCGCCCCGATGTCTACAGGACATCGGGACCGGGGCGTGTCAGATACCAATAAATTAGGAAAAGAAAATTGAGAGCAAGGTATTGTCAAATCTATGAAAAAGGATATAGATACTCTAAGCTTGAGAGAGATGCAAAGAACATGCTAATTAGTCATTCCCCATCAACTCAATTAAGTTCCTTCAATTTTATTATCATAAATTGTTTGCATAATTAATTTATTGGGTGTGGTTAGTAATAGAAGGAAGCATGTTGTTCCTGATTGGAGGATAGCAAGGTGTCCAAGGTGCAACAAATGAGGTGATGGGTAGAGGCTTGAGAAATTATAGGGATGGAAGCAGGAGAAACTAGTTCACAAAAGAGAAAACCCATTTCTATTCAAACCCTACACCTAAGTCAATGCCACAACAACCAAACCAATACCATTAAACAATGAAAGAATTTAGCACAAAGTGACAAACATTTACATTGAGACAGTAGAAAAGTATAAACCCACTTCAAACCTTCAAACACTGATATTACAAAATAGCCCACTGACAAATTTCACAAGAAAACAACACCCACTTATCAAACCAAACAAAAAACCATATTGGGACCACTAAAAGTGCAAACAAACTAAAAAACTAAAGGAGATTCGATTTACTCACCATATTGTGGAGGCTTTCCATTTTTTCGATGTATTTTTGGCATCGCAATCAACCTAAATCACCCTCGCAAACAACCAAACTCGAATTATTCCTGACAATCCTATAATTTAGTCGAATCTAACAGGTTTCATTGAATCTCATGTAAAAAAATCCCCAATATTTTTTCAAACCTTAAGTCTTATAGAAGAAAAGAATTCGCAGAAGAAGAAGGAATGGGAAAAAGTGAGGAAAGTAAGGAATTCGGTGGGACAAGTGAAAAAGTGGGAAGGGAGGAATAAGATTAGTAGGGTATTATTGTCATTTACCATGAAAAAGTTGTCACGTGTCGTTTTTTAACGTTGATTTGGACAGAACTCTAACAGAAAGGCGACATTGATTTGCGGGGTTAAAATTCAGGGACTACATTGATTGATTTTCAATTTCAAGGACCTTTATGATTGATGGGGTCAATTTTAGAGACCATTTGTGATAAAAACCCAAACAAAAAAGCAAAAAAGGGCAGGGGCATAAGGACGTTAAGACAAGGATTGGCCTAGGCATATCGTAAGTTTTTCTTTTCAACCCTCTTACTAGTATTATACCTTCATTTTCAAACCTATTCTTTCCTTATTCCAATTTTCAACTTGTCTGATCACATCCCACCACTATCTCTAATATTTTATTATATACATCACCTAGAATAATAATCATTAGCATTTGATCAAAAAAATATTATCTACACCAAACCTCAACATTAAACCTTCACTTTTTTTTAAATTAAAAAAGAAGTCTACTTTAATTTTTCTCTTTCACGGTGCAACCTAGAAGCAGGACTCCAAATCTACAAAGCTATTCAATTTCATATATATTGTCATACCAAATGCAAATTAATTCAACAATAATAAGATTTGTAAAATCTATCATATTCTTTATAATTTTTTATTGTCTATCTCTATCTTACATTTTAACTAAGCATTGATTCTAAAAACACTTTCATTAAAAGCGTCCTCAGTCATTTTCAAAACACTTTCAAACACATCATTATCAATGAATATGTATTATGATGTTTTGGTTAGTAGTTTTGTAATTGTTATCGGCCATCTTTTTTACATTTGTGAAAGGCCTCTCCTCACCTGAAATTTTGGCTCCGCTACTGAAAAGGGACTTTTTGTTTAAAGAGATGGGTTTTGGCCTTGGGGAATCAAATTAAGCTTCGAACAGAGTCATTGAATCAATAAAGCTGAAGACTAAGATCAGGAAATCATCGAACCTATTAACAAAGTGAAAATGAAAGCTCTCACCAGCAATTGCAGACAGAGATGACGGAGACGACAGAACAGTTGCAAACAGAGACGACAAAGCAGTTGCAGACAACGGTCAATGGTGAAAGTTTGATTTCTGAGGTTCAAGTGAGGAAAAATAGGTAAATCTGAATTTTATGCACAAAATCATTTTGGTTTTTGTCAAACAATCGTTTCAGTTTAGCTAACTTCAATCATTCACGATTCTGTGCGGATTTATTGAATTTTTTTTTCTTTTGATTATCCTCTGATTTTAGTTTGAAACGTATTTGAAAAGTAGGATACTTGTATCTCGACAGTACGATACGTGTATCTCATCAGTCAACAACGTATCACTTCACTCTGATACATGTTAGGCACATATCCATGCATATTTGTATCCTTTCATATCATATACGGGATACATTGGCTTTCCTCAGTGTCTATGCATCATAAGTGACTGGTGACCCTAGAGTATTTGATGAGTTACATGACTATGTTCGTGATCTTTATATTATTAGTGCAAATGTTGCATCTTCCCTTGTGAAGAGTGAATTCACTATCTCTCTTACTCCGACCTTATCGCTGGTCCATGCTTTACTTGTTCTTGCATGTTAAGTGCAATCTTTTGTCGGTAGAAAAACTACTTGATACCTTATATTGTTTTGCTCACTTCTACCCCACATATTGTTATTTTTAAGACATTCAAACTCAGAAGATAATTGGTCGTGGTAAAAGAATTGGGGGTTTGTACATCTTAACTATGGAGGATATTGTTGATTCAGGTTCAAATAATCAGTAAGTTCTAAGTGCAAAAGTGGAGGACAAACATCATATTTGGTTGTGGCATCGACGTTTGAGACATCCATCATCCAGTTATATGAAGCATCTATTTCCTTCTTTGTTTCGCACTTGTAGTGATTCAGAGTTCAAGGGTGAAACATGTGTCATGGCTAAGAGTCATCCTGCTTCCTTTCCCATAAGTGAAAGATGCCTTGCCATTTGATTTGATACATTCTAATGTGTGGGGTCCGACAAATGTTACTTATGATGGATTTCATTAGTTTGTTACTTTCATTAATGACTATACTCGATTAACTTGGGTGTTCTTGATGAAGAATAAGAGTGACGTCCATTTATTTCTTGAAGAATTTTGTGCAATGGTGTCTACTCAGTTTTAGACCAAAATTAATAGATCTAATAACAGAGGAGAAATATCGGAATCACACTTTGGCATTCTTTTTTGTGTGATCATGGTATTATTCACCAGACAATTACTCTTTTTACACCCCAATAAAATGGTGCGTCTGAATGAAAGAATCGTCAAATAATGGAAGTTGCTCATTCTTTGATGTTGGATAAATATATTTATAATCATTTGTGGGGTCATGTTGTTTTGGTTGCTGTGTACTTGATAAATTGTGTCCGAAGTAGGGTTCTTGATTTTTAGACTCCGTTTGATGTGCTACAAAAACATGTTTCTCCTGTTTCTGTATCCAAATTTCATCTGAATGTGTTTAGGTGTGTGGCGTATGTGCATATCTACTCTTATCAGCGGAGTAAACTTGATGCATATGTTATTCGATGTGTATTTATTAGATATGCAAACAATCAGAAAGGCTATAAGTGTTATCATCCTCCAACTCGAAAAATTTATATTACCATGGATGTCACATTCCAAGAGGAAGTTCTGTATTTTGTGAAGCCATCTTTTGACTCCTCACTTCAGGGGAAAAGATGAGTGAAATGCAGATTCAAAGAGATGATATAGATGATGTGTTACAAGAAGAGTTGGGGACGAAACCTGTTATGCTGCGGGATACTGACTAGTCGGTTATAGATGACAATCGGTCAATTGCCATTTTCGAGACTATTTATACTGACGACCCATCAGATGTGCCCAACGAGATGCCTATTGTTGGTATGTCTGACGAATTGCCTTTTGATGACCAATTTCCTATTAATGGTTCGTCTAGTGATGATTCTTCTAATGGTTTGGTACAAGATGGTGACACACATTAAGTAAATTCTGATGCTTCTTCTACTTATCAGTTGCCTCCACGAGTTAATCTGGGAAAACCTAAAGTACAATATGAGCTTAATATGCATGCCAAAGCCAATTATTCTATCAACAACTATGTGTATAGTCATCGTTTTGTCCAAACCATATGCATTTTACATATGTTAGCTATCTAGTGTATCGGTTCCATTAAGTAAGTTAATGCCATGAATTTTGAGATGGAAGCTTTGGGAAAAAAATTCCATTTGGGATTTGCCGAACGGGAAGAAAGTTATTGGATATAGATGGGTATTCACTATTAAGCATAAAGCAGATGGTTCTATTGACAAGTACAAAGCTATATTAGTTGCTAAGGGTTATACTCAAACTTATGGTGTGGACTATCAGGAGACTTTTGCTCATGTTGCCAAACTTAACATTGTGTGTGTTCTTTTATCCCTAGCAGCAAACCAAGATTGGCACTTATTGTAGTTTGATGTAAAGAATGTTTTTCTTCATGGTGATCTAAATGAAGAAGTTTATATGGATCTCCTACCTAGTATCGATATATCTCCTGAAAAAGGTGTTGTGTGCAGATTTCAAAAGGCTTTGTATGGTTTGAAACAATCTCCTAGAGCATGGTTTAGGAGGTTTACAAGTTCAATGAAGAAGTTTAGGTATTTTTCAGAGTCATTCAGATCATACTTTGTTTTGAAAGCGACAAAATGGTAAGCTAATTGCATTGATTATTTATGTTGATGACATGATAGTGACTGGTGATGATTAGGAAGAGGTACAACACCTTCAAAAGTACTTAGCTACTGAATTTGAGATAAAAGAATTGGGTGAATTTAAGTATTTTCTTGGAATCGAGGATAAAAGAATTGGGTGAATTTAAGTATTTTTCTGTCTCAATAGAAGTATATTCTTGACTTATTAGCTGAAATATGTATATTAGATTGCAAACACGTTGATACTCTGATTGAGCAGAATCATCGTCTGGGCTTATTTCCAAATCAAGTTCCTACTCATAAGGAACGGTATCAGAGGCTTATAGGGAAATTAATTTATTTGTCACATTTGCCCTAACATTGCTTATGAAGTTAGTGCAGTTAGTCAGTTTATGCACTCACCTAGTGAAGCTCGTATGGATGCAGTAATTTGTATTTTGAGGTACTTGAAGGTGGCTTCTGGCAAAGGCTTGGTTTTCTCCAAGAATGGTCACTTGAATGTAGAAGGGTATACAGATGCAAATTTGGCAGGTTTTATCACTGACCAGTGATCTACATCTGGATACTTTACTTTTGTGGGTGGTAATCTAGTCACTTGGAAAAGCAAGAAACAAAAAGTGGTGGCTAAGTCAAGTGCTAAAGTTGAATTTCGTGGTATGTCTCATGGTGTATGTGAGTTGTGGTTGAAAATATTGTTTGGAGATCTTGGATTTAAACCCAAGAGTGCTATGAAACTCCATTGTGATAACAAAGCTTCTATTGAGATTGCTCATAAATCAGTGCAACATGATCGAACAAAACATGTGGAGATTGATCGACATTTCATAAAGAAAAATTTGGATGCTGGAATTATTAATTTTTCGTTTGTGGGATCTCAAGATCAACTTGCTGATGTGCTTACTAAGGTGGTGTATAATAGTGTGTTTTCCAACTCGCTTGACAAGTTAGGTATGCATGACATCTTTGCTTCAACTTGAGGGGGAGTGTTGTTGCGAGTTATATATTTATATATTAGTTAAAGTTTAAATAATAGTTTGTTGTCCTACATTGATAAAGTGCATATGTAATACCAATTATAACTTCTATATATATACTCTACTTTGGAGATTAATGAAAATACAAGAAATTCCCAAATATTGTCATATATAATTTTAGTATATTACCATGTTTAATTAAACTATTAACTCATTAAGTCATAGGCCTCATTTTCGGCCGGATCGGATCAAAATACATGATCTTAAGGGCCAGTTTAAGATTATTGTGTTTTTTTTTTAAACTGCTTCTGTAGTATTTTAAGAATAGTCAGTTGTAAAATAAAACAGTTAAGCGTTTGATAAACTATATTTTTAAAAGTGATGTGAGTATGAAAAGCAAAGTAAAGGTGTTGGGTAATTACTAAAGTAAAAGTGATATAATTGTTATATAATCATGAAAAAAAATGGACATAGGTGTCGAGGTGATGGCATTGATAGAGGTAGGAGTAATGGCAGTGATGGCAGCAGCAATGGTGAGGGTGTGGTGGTTGAGGTGTAGAAATAGTAGTTGTGGCATCGGTATGGTGGCGATTGCAGAGTTGTTGGCGGTAGTGATGGCAACGATGGTGGTAGTGCTGAAAAAGTGGTGTAAGGTGGGTGGTTGCAATCGTAGTGGTGAGTAGTAAGTGCATCGTAACTAGTAAGCCTCATTTCAGTTTTATAACAAAAATTTTAAAATTTTAAAAACTTATTGTGGGACCTAATTTACACCTTCCCGGAGTAGTATATAGACGAGTCTACTCCACGGTTCCGGCCTGGAGTGAATACTCGACACTCCTCCAACCCATTATCGGAGAATGCTGTACCATTCAAGGTTCCTAATACAATCTCTTGTGCCCATTCCGACTGGAGTGCGTATCATAGGCACCCCACGTCAGATCCAGCTATGCTCCCATTTTTTATGCCAACTAGCCTTGTCCAGTTCAAACTCCTTATTCTCTGCCACATGGAAACCTAGCCAGAGCAGAGGACATAGGTGACGTGACAAGCCACTACGCGTAAGGACAAACAATGTAGACCTTAGGTTACTGGCTAAGTGCCAAACTCCCTTTTATGTAGACCATACATGAAGCTACCAATCCCCGCAATGATTGCTCATGGAAACCTAGCCAGAGCAGAGGACATAGGTGACGGATATGGATGCTACATTCACCGAGGCAGGATAAATTGCTCTAGGAACCTCATCCGAGAATCCCACCACGGTGGAGAATCCTCTTTCCTAGACTATTGTGCTCCTAGATCCCATTTGAGGAATGCTAGAAAAGTTGAGCGGCGGCATGGAGAGCCTTCAATGTAGCCACGCATTCTCTCCTCTTGACAATGAGAAAAAATGTTGGCCGTGCAATATGCACAAGTCTACGATGCAAAAACCGTATTCGAATCCTAATCTGATCTCGCAAAAAAATATGGTGGTGTTTCTCAGCGTGGTTTTATCGGCGTGGGAGTGAGAAAGGACGGATGAGAGATAGGAGGAAGAATGGAGGCAGAAACGATGCCATAGAGTATGGAATCAAGGGCCAACAACGGTGATTGTTAAAGCTGGGAATACGGTGAGATAGGCGACCACGTCCTTCCAATTAGTATGATGTGTAGATTTAATGGTTTAAGGTCATTTTGAATATTTGAAAGTTTCATTAAAGGCCTCCGCGCCTCTTGAAAATTAGTATTGCGCAGAAGTTATGGAAGCACCAAAAGTCAATTTTTTTTTAAAGCTAGCTTTTGTTGCTTTGGTTTTTTGGTTTTTTGGTTTTTTTCACTCCAAAACTGTGGAAAAAAAAAGATTTAAAATGTTTATCAAACACTAAAAAAGCAAAAATTAAGCAGTACCAAACTGGTACTATATAAGCCATTAGTTTCCACACGAAATTGACTAATATGCGTACCTAACACTCGTACAAAATTTGGGCACGATCAACTTCATACCTTGACGGCTTGATGAACTAATGAAAACTCTAAATCCTCAAAAAATCATCCCCGGAGCCCAACAGACCTTCTAAAAAGTTGTAAAAGAAATAAATTTTGGGAACAAGACGGTATTATCCTTTAATTATATTACAACCCGAATTTGAATGAGCCCCGAGCCGAACGAAGTTCGATTCAAATGTGAATGAACCTACATAAGCCCATAAAAGCCCACAAAACCCGAAACGGACTCCAAAACAAGTTTTTACACAGAATTGATTACACTCCATAGATCCGACGGAAATCATAAACTTGCTTTCTTCTTCCCATTTTCTTGTTCCAGCCATTAACGACCAGTCTGAAGCTCAATCTCTTATCTTTGGACGCTCTTCCAGAACCAAATTTCCCATCAAAAAAATAAATCTGTAAAAGGTACGTAATTCGAACTCTTATACCATGATCGAATTAGATTTGTATTCGTAATATTTAGCATAGTGTGAGTGTGTAGCAGTGTAGGTGTGATTTTCTCTTGAAATTTAGAGGGTATTTGTTTCTTAATGTTTGTAGAGAATTAAAATTTGACATTTAGAAATTGGAATGCTGTTTTGTTCTCGGTACTCGTGGGACAAACTGTTAACTAAATTAAAGCTTTAGTTTTTAGGGTTTTTTAGGGTGGCCATAGCTGCATTACACAAATTTGAGATGGTATGGGTAATTGGGTACCTTAGCCCTTGGGGCTTAAATTGAAAGCAACTTGCTTTCATCTGTCATTTTTTATTTTATCGTTATTATTTTGGTTTTGTGATTATTTTGGTGTCACTTGTAATGGGTTGTTTTGGGCTCCCGTAGAATGATGTGAAAAGGTTACATTGTGGAACTTGGCTATATCTGTGGTATCCATTATCCTCTAGTATGCTGAAAATGGTTTGCTGGTTTCGGAGGTTTGACATCGAAACAGGTTGCAATTTGTCATAGAAATTATTGATTGTTTTGCAGTATAAAGACCAAAGTTGGCATCAATAACGTTGGTTTCATTACATAGATTTCAATAAAAGATACTCATGTATAAGTAATATATGACTAGCAGGCAAACGGAGATCTATGTATGCAATACTGTTCAAAATTTGTATATCGAACTTGAATATGATATCTTTCAGTTGTATGTTCAGAACTCTGTTCTGTTTACTTACTATGATTGAATACCTTGCAGGGATATTGGTTCTCTAGGGAGAACAATGGGAGATTTAGATAATTGTGTTAAAGATGATTCAACATTGGCCAGAGAATCAGACCTTAACTTTGCAGTTGATGACGATGACGAAAACTTTGAAAGAGGAGGTGACTTCGATCAGGATCAGAACCAACATGAGCAACGTAGTTCCCCCTCACTAAATCCAGAATATTCTTACCTTGTGGCAACTGAATCTGGTCATGACAGTGTTGTTGAAACAAAATTTGCCCATGATCCAGAGAGGACTCAGTCTCCATTCAAGGACAATAACCAATACCAAGGTGAGATGGATGAGTTGCATGGAAATAATTTTCTTAATCCCTCCTCTCATTCTAAGTCACAAACATTCCATAATGAAACGGGAGCTGAAGATTCTGCTCATTCACAGGAGTCTCCACTAACAGCAAATGCAAACCGGGGAGCTGGAGAGCAGAGCGAATCTGACATGGGTAGGCCAATTGATGCTCTGCATGGTGGAGGAGAGAACATATTTTATTCAGAGAGATCACAATATGAATATAGTGAACCCAAGAAAGATGACTCCCTAGGTGAGAACAGAAACCCTGGCATATGTCATTCTGATTTTCATTCTCCCAAAAGAACTGCCGGAGGATCAGTATCTCCTAAGACAAAGAGACAAATGTCAATTTCACCTGAAGGCTCGCCTTCTCATCAAGGTTCTCAAGCACAAATATCACATTGCCGGAAAATTTCTTCCCCTGAATTGCATAAAGGAATTTCACTTGATCAATTATCTCCGGGCAGGCAAAGTTCTGCTTCAACACAGGGCATTCAGCGTCAGTCCCAGCATAAGGATAGCTCTTCTCACAAGCATATAACTTCGCCCCCAAGGTCCCACCGCTCACCACCAAAGTACCGGAGAAGGGATAGATCCGAGTCACAATCACCCATTCGACACAGAGATTCCTATGGTTACCAGAGGGATTACCATGACCGAACTCGATCACGGTCCCCATATTCAAGAGTCCATCATAGGTCCACAAGGTTAACTTCTATAGTCTCTCCATAATCATATGTTAAAATTCTAACAGTTTCACATGGCAACAACTTTATTATAAGATTTGGCTTATCTCTTTCATTTGGTACTCCTATCCATGAGCCATGACCACCTCAAAAATTGCATTTCTGAATCAACTACTGTTATCTGATTGAATTTTGATAAGAGGATTGTAATCTCTCAAACCTTCATCAACATTTATATATGATATTAATACCTTAGACGTAACTAGCTTTCAATCATCAATCATGCTTTTCTGTATCTCAAATTATACAAAAAATATTCTTGACTTCTAATTCATATGCATTACCATAAAGTTATGATTATGTAAATTTGAATAGTCCAAGATATTTGAAGTAAAATGGATTACTTAATGAGTGGAACTTTCACACTTTGGTTATTTCAAAGATCTCTCTACCCTCCAAAACATATAGTTCGGTTCCTAATGTTTTATCCCTTAATTCATATTAGGGAAAGGCATTCTCCAAGGCGAAGGTCCCCTTTTCCAGAATATCATTCTCATCACCGATCTCCTAGAAGGAGACCTTGGTCACCACCTCCTAATAGGAAAACTGGATTAGGGAAACCTGGGAGAAATTTATTTGTTGCAGGTTTTAGCTTCACGACTACGGAGAGAGATCTGGAAAGGAAGTTTTCTAGGTATGGCAGAGTACAACATGTTCGGATCGTTAGAGACAAGAGGTAATTGTGCAGTTTACAGTGTACTTGCATATATTGAGGTGGTTGACATGGATACGTGATGCGTTCTGTGTCAGTGAAACATCTGCTTTGCTTAACTATTACCTTGTGCATGCGTTTTCCTTGTGATACATACTTGTTAGAATCTTCTTTTGAGTTGAGTTTTTATTTTGGTTGCAAATTTGTTTCTTCTAAGGTCGGGAGATTCGCGTGGATTTGGATTTTTGACGCTGGAAACGGATGAAGATGCTGATGCGGCTATCAGAGCTATAGATGAGACTGAGTGGAATGGTCGGATTATTCTTGTCGAAAAATCCAAAAGTTGAGGGCTTGAGACTCACCTTGATCACAACTAGCCATTGAAATCTTTTTTGCAGTCGTGTAATTTTGTTTTCTGAAGTTAGTACTGCCCTCCAGTGTTGTTTAAAAAATGAATATGGATTATATATCACATCATATAGGGTGCCTTCTCTTCATTTTTCTGTATTTATTTGAATGAGTAAATCTCATTGGTCATCTCCTCTGTAAGTTGTTGGGTCTGTCAAAGATTCAAATAATACAGAGATGGTAATTGATCAATCTGATTCGACGTTTGTACGTAACAAATAATACAAAAAATAAATTTGGGATTCATGCATTACGGGGAATGTATCATGTTATCAAGGCCGATTAAAATATCGAAACTGAAAACGTGTTTTGGAAGGTACTTGATTGAGAAACTAGGGAGGCCTTTGAACTTGGTTGTGAAGATCCCTCTCTTCCGTATTGCAACGTCATGAGTATGCTAATAACGTGTTATGGGCCTATTTTAGTGAGGGAATAGGGAGAAGGTACGACAGAGAGAAAAAAAAGAGTTGGAATTTTTCTATAGTGTAGTTTCTTACCACTTTGTGTGCTTATTTATTTATTTATAATAAGCATAACCAACTATCTTGCTCTCATTTTTTTTTATACCAAAGCGTTCACATAACTTGTACAAGACAAGGATAATGAAAAATGATGTAATAAAGTTGCAAGATAAGCAGAGAGTTATGCTGAGGGCCTGAGGCTGCTGATCGCTACACAATCCTTGCTTGCAAGCTTCGTTCATGTCAGTTTTTGTTGCTTTTAAAAAGCCATATTATATCATCAAAGCGCAATAATACGTCCAAAATCAACGCACCAAATAACTTTTTCCGGACATGATCCATTGCCACATGAAAATGCATGCTACTATCACTAGTGTACGTGTGAGTCCGCTTGCCACCCTAGCCTTATCTACTTTGTTAGTTGATTTTGGCCGTTTTTTGTTTCGTGGGTTGGCATGATCTTCACTTACAAAAGTATGAATGACCATATCAGCGCACATATGTATACGCAACTAATTCTATCACACTTCGCTCATGATATAATTGTACAAGAAAAATGCTAAAGTAGTTGCTCACGTGACTGGGTTTGATGTCTTGTTGAGAGCTGATCTTAACTAATGCTTGGTCGACTAATCCTAGCAATCCTCATTCATATTTTTAGTATTATTATTTTATGGATTTTATTTGTATTTTTGCGATGCTTATAAGACAAGGTGTTTTCCTTCATGTTTGGGCTTCAAAGCATATGTGGACGGAAGCACGAGCACACAACACAAATCAAAACCAAAAACGCCTAGTTGTGGATGTAAACTTGCATTTCCATTTTCTAGCAAACTAAAGTTTTGGTAAATCCCCACACGGGGTCCCGACCGTGCCCATTGATGTCACACGTTTCGTGTTTCCAGCTCCTCTTACAATAACCACGACAGATACCCATGTGTCCACGTGTCTATTATCCACTACTTTAGTGGAATTTTTGGGTCCTACAATATGAGTCCCGGTGTTGGTCGAACGCGACTTTTGGGATTCCCATGGATGATCTTCACATTCAACCTCTGATGTACAACTTTTCTTCATGTTACAAAGTTATGTAACATTTTCTCATCTGACTTGTTGTCGGGCAAATTATTTGTTTACAAAACTATTTGAATCACGCTTTTAAGAAAATAATCATTCAAATAATGAATCAGATTTAATCTAACAAAATAACTATATTCGTAATTTAAGTATATCTTGAGTCCCCATACAGTTTGAAAAAAGCACATTTACTCATGTTATACATATATATATATATATGAAAAACGATATACTTATCAAGTGTTATTGTAAACTATGTTTTTACTTTAGGTAAGGTAAAATTATCAAGCAATTTATTCTAGTATTTGAGTTCACACTCACAACTCAAGATGTTACAAAATCATCCACTCAAATTTTCCCACCATTTCTTTTTTCACACATTGCTTTCAAAACACTCAATTTTTTGTACACACGTATGAACGACTTATCAAAACTAATTTAAATTATCCACCATACTTAATTTTCTTAAGAGATATCAACTTCAAAGTTTTCATTCTAATACGAGAAAAGTATAAACCACTGACCTAAAAGGAACAACAATAATTAAATTAGAAAGAAAAAGAAAGTTCCATTGACATTTGATAATTGTTCACCATAGATTCTGCAAAATATAGTCTCTTTGTAATAATTCAAGTCTATTTTTTTCCTCGGGAAGTCATTGCGTTTTGTGAAATGATTACAATATTTTTTTATTCATAGTTGTTCAATCATTTTGACTTTTTATAATTCATGTGCAGAGTTCGATTTATTAAAATGTTTACATTGTAAAATTAGGTTTAAATCATGTCTTCAAACTAAATTTGAAACGCCCAATTTGAATATTTAAATAAAAATTTAGATCAGATCAATACCTGAAAAGTAACGAAAGCTAAAACATACGTAAACGAGATGAAACTATAGGTTCAATACGCGGGCCTACTAAAAAGTTTGACTGGCCTTAAAATGTGATTAAAATCAACCTGCATAAACAGTAGTTCACAATTGTTGATATTAAAAAAAAAGAAAAAAAATTAGTTCACATCACAATTATTTCACAACAAAACATCCCCAAAGGCCACACCTAATGGGTCTCGAACCTCCACTACAAGTATGTTCATAATCCAAAACATAAGTACTAATTTTATGCTTAGGTATCCCAAAGAAATTCTAGATGTTTTATCCATGCGCATATAGACTTACTATAAGAGAGATTATATTCACACACTTCAAATTATTTCTTCTATATTTTTGTGAGAGAAGTAATTTGGAGTGTCTGAATATAATATCTCTTGCGATAAAAGTCATACAACAAGGATAAGTCTTCCTACATTTTCGAGAGTACGTCAGAGCTGCCTGTGAGTCATCGACGTCTACCTGCTCACCGCTACTAGGTTATGAAGGGGGAGATACATCAAAAACTATGGTGGATGTTTTGCAAAACAATAAACAATAAACATTGTTACACGTATTAACAATAAAAAAACATGTTACACGAATCTTTTATTTTTTCCAATAAAAATGTTACAGCTATCATTTAATAAAAAATATCAGCCTATACATTATTTTTTCTTCTTGTTGGAGGCATAAATTACTTTAATATCAAGAAAAAAAATACGATGACTCGAACTCCTTAGACTGCAATTTATAAATAATGAGAAAAACATAAAACAAAGTTTGATTCAACAGCTCGGTTTATGAGAGCAATTTTATATAAAACAATTTCGTCACCACATGATTATAATTTAATTAATATACTATTACCTTGTGTTATTATGGACACTACAAAAAAATTTCTGTGGACTCTAAATTTTTTATTTAAAAAAATAGATGTATTCGTGGCATCACTTTTTTTACACAATTTTTACACGTTTTTGTGAGGTCCAATTCGAACAGTTTAATTATTTGGTATTTCCTCAAAGTTTATATTTACTAAAAATCACTCAAATATAAAATTATATGATTGTTGGATTAAGGATTTAAGTTTTTTGGTAGAACCATATTCGTCTATGTTATTCACTACAAATGCTCGTTTGGTGGGCGGAATGAGACTGAGTTTTAGAGATAGGATTGGATTGGTAGAAATTTGTAAAACAGTACTTGTAACTCATATATAAAAATGTGTTAGATAATTCACTCTATTGTAAATTCATAACTAATCCGTTCCATACATAATCCGTGTCTCTGTCATTGTCTCTGTCCCTTGATTTGAATTGGCAGGACCCGAAACGTTCAACAATTCAACTTGATTGAAAAGCTTTTTTTTATTTTTTTTATTTTTTTGGGATTACTTGATTGAAAAGTTTGACCATCTTCTTACTTCAACTTTACCTTGCAATTCCATCCATCCTACTTTTCTCAGCCCTTTCCCAAGTTGCCTTTTTATCACATTTTCTCCAAATCCTCATCTGGGTTCTCTCTCCCTCACCTTTCTGATCCAGAAATCTTTTGCTTCTCTCTCTCCTCGGCAATTCCAGCGTAAAAGGTATTACTCGAGCAAAAACAGCAAATGGGCAAGTGTCTAAGCAAAAGCAAAGATTCAGAGCGGCGACGTAATGGCTACACATCAGTAGGAGGCGGAGAAGGAGGAGGTGGGGTCCACCACCAGAAACCCTATAGCCATGAAGCTGCTGCTGTTCATCAACAACGACCCGAAAAACGCGGTCTGCCAGTCAACCAAGAACCCCAACCAGCATGGAAGCCGGCGGTCCCGGCCCAAACCCCCAAACCAGCAGCTCAAAGGCCGGCAGACAACACAATCCTCGGAAAACCGTTTGAGGATGTCAGGGTGCACTACACCATTGGGAAAGAACTGGGCAGAGGCCAATTCGGCGTGACGTATCTCTGCTCCGAGATTTCGACCGGCAAGAAGTACGCCTGCAAGTCGATTTCGAAGCGGAAGCTTGTCACCAAGAACGACAAGGAGGACATCAAGAGGGAGATTCAGATTATGCAGGATTTGAGCGGGCAGCCCAACGTTGTGGAGTTCAAAGGTTGTTACGAGGACAAGCAGTCTGTCCATGTTTGTATGGAGCTGTGTGCAGGTGGGGAGCTGTTTGATAGGATCATTGCCAAGGGACATTACAGCGAGAGAGCGGCTTCTTCGATATGCCGGGCAATTGTTAATGTTGTCCACATCTGTCATTTTATGGGGGTGATGCATCGGGACCTGAAGCCGGAGAATTTCTTGCTGTCTAGCAAGGATGAGAATGCCCTTCTCAAGGCTACCGATTTCGGGTTGTCCGTCTTCATTGAAGAAGGTAAATTTCGATATCATTTTTCATAGTTACTTGCTTGGAAATTCAGTATCCTTCACAATTGATGCGATAGATATAAGGTATTAGGTGAATTGTGCGCAAATGCTTCAATTGCGGAATTGTTTTTATCTGGAAATGATGTTTGTAGTGATAATGGTACTAAATTCATGCCCCAAGTCAATGCAGAACCTAACTGGATTTCATAATATATTGTAAGTTGACAGAAGACTACGCCATTTTGTTTTAGAAAATAAGTAAGGGTAACCAGGACATGTTAGCTGGCAATTCAGATGGCAGATAAGCACTTTATCAAATCCGAATTATAAATGTTTAATTTATTACCTTTAACACTGGTAGATAAACTGAGGCTCATGTTAAGGAACGAAGACGAATTGAATTTCATCAGTTTAGAAATCACTGCTTTGGTAAGTTCATTTTTTTTGCCATGTTTGATAGATGATGATGATACACGCTTACACCAAACATGTTTCGCTGTCATATTTCCATAATGACCTCCATTCTTTTCACGGAAGTGAGGTGGAAGGAAAAGAAAAGAGCTATACTGTAAATGTCTGATGCAGTTGTATTAATGACAAGTTAACAACATCTTTAATTGCTTGGGGGGTTGGGAGAGATGGTCTTCAATTATGCAGCTTCATCGTTTTTAAAACTCTGGTAGTAAGGTCACATCTCTGTCAAGCAAGGTCACACTAAGACTGAGGACAGCAATGGAACACTCTCTTACCCTCAGTGACCCACAGTAAAAAAAGGCATATTATGTTTGCATCCTATTTTTGCATATCTCTGTGAGATGGAGTCCAGACCTGTAATTTGCCGGCATTAAAGTTTCCCATAACTATAAACTGTGTTTACTTTTAGCACCATAATTAGAAACTTGTATTTTAACACTTTTGTCGAACTTGGTTTTTCTGGAACAGGCCAATATGTTGTTTCTCGTCTTTTGGACCTTCTTAATATGTTCTCTACTTTTATGGGTTTCTCAGTTATCCTTAAGATGACATCATAATGTCACTAGATTGTTTGCTTAAGATTTTCTTTTGTCAAATTTGCTTATGATTTTGGTGTTTCTAGAGATGAGTAGATTCTGTATTTTCTTTGTAATTTACTAATTTACCGCAGATATATGTACTATGTTCGACAACTGTTAGCATTTTGTGAATATTTTTCTTTATTGTGTATGATATGCTTCCACTTGTAGCATAGCTATTCATTATCTTTCATGATAAACTCTTGTCAGGAAAGGTGTATCGTGATATAGTTGGGAGTGCTTACTATGTTGCTCCAGAAGTATTGCGACGCAGATATGGGAAGGAAATAGATATTTGGAGTGCAGGAGTTATATTGTATATTTTACTAAGTGGAGTGCCTCCATTTTGGGCAGGTAAAGACACAGTATATTTGTTTTACTTAACATAATATCTTTGTGTACTAGTTACAGGTGTATTTTTCGTGTTGGTTTAAACAATTAATAGTTTCCAATGACTGATTTAGAAACGGAGAAGGGGATATTTGATGCCATAATGGAGGGAGAGATTGACTTTTCAAGTTCACCGTGGCCATCTATATCAAACAGTGCCAAGGACCTAGTCCGGAAGATGCTAACACAGGACCCTAAAAAACGTATCACTTCGACTCAGGTTCTAGGTATAGATCTCTTCCTTTTGCTTGATACTTTACTTGGCTTATTGTGTCAAGCAGTTTTATCTTGTAACTAAAACTTTTGAATTTGGGTGGCCAACCAGAACATCCATGGATCAGAGATGGCGGAGAAGCTTCAGACAAACCCATAGACAGTGCAGTGCTTTCTAGGATGAAGCAGTTCAGAGCTATGAACAAACTGAAAAAACTTGCATTGAAGGTATGTTTGTCAAGAGGTTTTCGGACACAGACTACTTTGAATTTTGAATAGTGCTGTGATGGTACTATATACTTGTAGATTGGATCTGATTGTGCTTCGATTCTAACAGTGTATAATTTATGAATATGGTTATAGGTTATTGCCGAAAATCTTTCTGAAGAAGAAATACATGGGCTGAAGGCAATGTTTACAAACATGGACACTGACAGTAGTGGAACCATCACTTATGATGAACTCAAGTCAGGATTGGCTCGACTTGGTTCTAAGCTCACAGAGGCTGAAGTCAAGCAGCTAATGGAAGCTGTATGTTATCATTCAACTTAAAATATCCCTAGTTTTCTTTACCTTTCGCATCCCACCCAACTCATATTCTGCATTTGCATTTTAGGCTGATGTGGATGGCAGTGGATCGATTGACTACATTGAATTCATCACTGCTACAATGCATAGACACAGGCTAGAGAGGGACGAACATCTTTACAAAGCCTTTCAATATTTTGACAAAGATAATAGCGGGTAAGCTTTTTCTTCCAGTCTCTAAGAATTGCGTACGCTTTCTTGGACGTTCATTTTCAAAGAACTAGAAAGTTGTAGGATGCTGCAGTTAATTACAATTCTGCGATAACTGACCTCAGCTCCTATTCGCTCTGGATCCAGT
This sequence comes from Crataegus laevigata, assembly GCA_963580275.1. Classification (NCBI taxonomy): domain Eukaryota; kingdom Viridiplantae; phylum Streptophyta; class Magnoliopsida; order Rosales; family Rosaceae; genus Crataegus; species Crataegus laevigata. Next base: position 10,044,592 of record OY756946.1, read on the forward strand.
TCTCGTATTCTTAACCGCTAAATTAGATAAGATTAGGCTTATGGGTAAGCATGGATGATTAACTGGCTAATGCTTTTCTGTGTGTGTTTATTACAGGTTTATCACAAGAGACGAGCTAGAATCAGCAATGAAAGAGTACGGAATGGGTGACGAAGCTACAATTAGGGAAATAATATCGGAAGTTGATACAGATAATGTAAGTCGACATCCTCACAACATTTTGAATTTCTCCGTTATCATGCACATTAGGACTCAATTCCATTGGGATTACAGGACGGTCGGATCAACTATGAAGAATTCTCCACGATGATGAAAAGTGGAATGCAACCACAGGCCAAGCTATTCTGAAGTTTCTTTTTGTTGCCGTTCTCCGACTGTTGCAAGCCGTAAGTTCCCCTCGTAGAATATATGTGTGTAAACTGAGGGAGGAGGAGGAGGACCGTGAGTCGCATGAGTGGTACTTCATGCTTGCTGCCGATTGCTTGCCGGAGAAATGCACGTTTCAGTTTGGATTGGTTTCTGAGTGACAAGTGCAGCAGTTTGTGCTGCACAAATTGTGCATAACAAGTCAGCATCTCTATTTTATCTTCTATTTATCCTTGTTGTCTTGTCTACATTCTGGCGTGTCGATATTTTGAGATAACCACTGAAGAGCAAGCTAATTTAATTTAGCCCTCGTGTTTGGCTCCGTACGTTCTTTTTCACATTAATAAATGATGAGAAATAACTTTTGCACGTCTTTTTTACCTCTACACACTTGTTATTTTGGATTAAACAAATGAAATCCCAAACAAACAAAAATGGAAGCAAAATAACAAAGACTAGCATCGTGCATCAGAAGTCCATAAATTCCACATCATATAGACAACTACGTTTATTACAACCCCAGAACATCCAAACAAGCCTGGAGGTTCTGGGAGGTAGTAGCAAACTTAATACAACGGTAACAAACTCGACTACGACTCCAAGTCCTCAGAAACCATGAATCTTGATCTGATCCTTCTTGACAATCTTGGCCTGAACGAGAAACTGCAGCACGTTCTTGCGCTGATCGCCTTGGAGCTGAATTATCTTGCCGAGCTCTTTGTCCTGGACGACATTCCCGTTGCAGCAGAACTCCTTCTTAAGGTCCTTGAGGATCTTGTCGTAGCTGAAGTCCTTCTTCAGCCCTTGAACTGTCGTCAAGCACTTCTTTCCATTTCTCTGCTGCACCCGGATATGCACATACTCCTTGGCTCCGGGGGCATCCGCGTCTTTGGCTTCGGCGAAGGGGTCAAAAGCTGTTGGGATCTGAACGTCTAGTTCAACCATATATGTACTTTGCTTTGACTTGAGAAATCTACTGCAAATTCAGCCGCACACATACAACAAACAAAACATTGTTAGCCCTCCTGCCATGCCCTGTCCTCCACAAATATTGCTTCAATACATCCATGCCATAAATTACAATGACAGTTTTTGTTTATTTATCAATTCGTAAAATCGAAAAACTATTGGCCAGAAGAGGTGTATACACCACCCTTCTTCCAATATGCAATGAACTTCGTAGAAAAAGGAAATTTGTTATTAGCCCTTCCAGAAATAAATGCATCAACCCACAACAAAGCTCATGGCTGTGTTTAAATCCTCCAAAAACCAAACGAGCGGGCGTAAAGAAAATGATTTTTGCACACCCACCATGTAGACATATGATTATGTCCTTGAATTCTCCAATCATTCGTTTAATCCAAACGCCGGAATAACCAAAGGTGTGCAGAGAAAGAAAAAAGGTGTGCGTGAATCACATCCCAAACATGAAGAGCATAACTTAATTTGTTCATGCATGAACTTACAACATTTGGTTCAATCAAAGACGTACCAAAAACCAGAAGGTAACAAAACCCCATATGATATGACAGATTCACAGAAGCATCAATATTTACAAAGACAACATAGCATGATATGATACGATGTCCTAAAAAATCACACGACAAAGAATAAAAAACACATAAATTTAATTTTTTTGTATGCAAATACAAAGAAATCAAAGAAAGAACAACAAATAATTGGAATTGGATCGTACCAGAATAATAGAAAGATGGAGAGAGTAAGGCTTCTTTTATCTTTTTGTCAGGAAACCTTACTCGACGAACAAGCTTTGGAGGAGACGAGGATGAAGAATTTTGGAGTCTTGGGGTCTTTATATATAGGCCTCGAGAGCGGTAGGCTGTACCACCTGCACCACAAATCCAACAAACCATGGTTAACCTGAGGTCGGATTCATTAGTTGTAAAACTGGACGGACGAGGTCGAGTGTCTGTTAACTTGAACGGTGAGATCAAGCTGACGTGTGTGATTACCGATTAGTGGATTAAAATAATTTTTTTTAATTAGTTAATCTTTCCGGGGAACGCGTACAATGAACGCACCTAGGCTGGCAAAATCCATGCAACCATGCAAGTGCAAGGAAAGTATCTTTATATGTAACATGTTTAGATGTTACAGTAGCGTCAGGTCAATAATACATTGTTACTTAAAACTGAAATTCATTGTTGTCTTAGCGTTCTGTTTAATAATACATTATTACCTAAAATTCAAATATTAGTAAACGTTTTACGCAAGTTGTTCTTCAGAGAAAAAAAAGAAGATATTCGGTGGGAAGAAAGAAAGGAGGGTAAAGCGAGTGGGGGGCCACGACGAAGAATCCAGAACATTTGAGTTGATAAAAAAAATGGGAACAAGAGGGTCCATCCAATTGGCATATCAAGATACGCGTGAGTTTCTGTCATGCTTGCGGATGAATAGTTGAACTTATTGGTTTGGTGGCACCTACACAATTGGATAAGAAGTAAAGACTGTTTAAATCGGGCATATTTTGCCTAATGGGATTCATGTGACTAATCTTGGAATGTTGTTCTTTAAAACTCGAGAAATTTAGTATCATCGAAATAACATGATTCAAATTAGGAGGATCTTTCTGCACCACAATTGATAAAAAATTTCAAACGCTATTATGAAAGGGGGTAATTTTGTGAGAATGTGAAACTCTTTTATCTTTACATCTTTATAAATTTAAAACAAAAAGTTAACTTTTTGATAAGTATTCGCTAAATGCATGGGTACAGTTGTACTTTGACGTGGCCTAGCGTGCACACATCGCCTCACATGATAGGCTCACAAAAAACAATATGATAGGCCAACCCACTAAGCAGAGTTGGAAGGCTTAGCGGGCCAAGGGCCTAAATGGACTCATGTCTCTCATAGTCAATCCTTGTTGGCTAAATGAGCAAAATAACGCAGAGTTAAAATCAATCATTTAGAGAGCTCCACACGTGTCCTGATAAGTCACCTTTAAATTCATGCCTAAATCTATATAGAGGCATGCATAGACAACACAATAAAATGTAATTGTTCCTAACCAAGAAAATTAGTGATTGAGATTCATTCTCCTACAATTAAATCAAACTTAAGTATCGTATAGCATGTGGCACACACACATCGGTGTAATAAGGCCTCAATTATCTTTTCATTTTTGGTTGCAGAGACATCAGAGTAGTCTACGCTTGGATGGAATTTGTACTCTACAATAGTGACCACGAAATAAATTTTAGACTTTGGATATCCAATGAGGTGATGGAGTTTTGTTTGTTCGTATATGAGTGGGTTCCTAGTTTTTGTTAGAAAAAATAATAATAATAATAATAAACAATTTATAAAGCCTTTTATAATAGGTCGGAAAAGTGAGTCTGACACTAATATATTGAATTTATATAAGAATCACACTCTTATAGTGAGTAGGAAAATTTGAGTGTGATATTCTAAGGGTAAACTGTAATTTGAGCCCCTAAACTACCACTCAATTGGATGCTTTTTTGTTCTCTCTCCCAGTTCTCCTCACACCTATCTCTCACTCATTTGTTTTGGCCAGCAAATTGGAGCCGTCGCTGGCGAGTGGCGGTGGAGTGGTGGGCTGATTAGACGGGTTGGAGGAATTCAGTGGGTGTCTAAGACCTTCTCCAACCCTGCCCTATAACCTAAATTTTCCCTTTCCCCCCCCCCCCCCAAAATCCACTCCAACCCTGCCCTAAAACCAAACCTAAAACCTAAAACTTAAAACAAAAGCAAATTTGGGTCACAAATTTAGCCCACAAATTAAAGTGGACCCACTGAGATGAGAGTGTAAAGTGGGCTGTGAAGCCCACCCTCCAAAATCCACTTCCCCACGCCCAGACGCGCCAGGCAGAAAGGAGAGACAGCCGAGGTGGACCCCACCCACGTGGGTGTGTCCCCCGGCCTGTCAGGCTTGGTTTGTAGCCGTTGGCTACATTATTCAAAATGGACGGCTGATTTAATTGGACCGTTGGTTAATCCAACGGTCCACATTCAATTTTTTTTTTTAGTTTTATATTTATATATTTATTGAATCCAACGGTTTAGATCGAATATAATCAAATCTAACGGTAAAAAAAAGATCTAACGGTCCAAATTTAAATCCAACGGCTAAAACAATTTAAAAAAATTATTTAACTTAAAATTCAACCAAAAACTCTATAAATACATATGTATTTGTTCAAATATCCACACAAAACTCACTTTTCTCCTACAATTCTTCCAATTTTTCTTTCTACCATTTCTTCTCATTTCCAAAATTTTCAAGATGGCAAAAGAGCATGTTAGAGGTCGTAATTGGACCTTTGACGAAGATATTGCTTTATGTTTGGCATGGATTTCTGTTAGTGAAGATGGTGCCGTCGGCACCAATCAAAATAGAAAGGAGTTGTGGGGTAAAATCGTTGATAAGTTTCATGAAAACTCCAACGCCGGTTGAAGGGAAGTTGGTGGTGTTTATGATCGGTGGAAGATTATCAACAAAGCGTGCACTTTGTGGAAGGGAAGCTTGGAGAGAGCCATGATTGACCTGTCTAGTGGAAGGGGCGTCTCAGAAATTGTGAGTTTCTTTGTTGATATTTTAGTTGTCATGTACATAATAGTATTTTGCAACTAATTGTTTTTATGTATTTGTTGCATAGGGTGACAAAGCAATGGCAATTTACAAGACAAGAACTACACCAAAAAATCAAGCTTTTAAGTTGCATCATGCTTGGAACATCCTCAAGGATTGTCCGAGGTGGGGAACCGATGCGAATCAACAATGTGGAAGATTATTTCATAATGAAGCCCCACCCCCAAATGATGTCAATGAAGGTGTGAATTTTGCCAACAATGAAGATGTGAATTTTGCCAACAATGAAGGTGTCGAACAAATGAACCCAACTTCTTCTTTTGCAAGGCCCCCGGGTAGAGATAAGCAAAAGGAAGCAAAGAGAAAAGGGAAGTCCCAAGATCCGAGTTATGCACAATTTGCTAGCGAAATGGCAAAAATGAACGAAAACCATTGCCGTCGGCAAGAAGAATCGGCCCAAAGGTTTTTGGCCATGAAGCAAGAAGCGGATAGGGAGCAAGAAAGGTACGAAACTAATTTGATAATGGAGGACCTCAACAAATACACTCCAGAGAGGAAGAGATACTTACGTGGTAAGCAAAAAGAAATTATACGAAGGAATGCCATAAGGAGTATATTTCAAGATGATGATTCATCTCAAGACTATCACCCAAGTCCATCACCAAGTCAAGATGGTGAATATCATTATTAAGTTTATGTAATCTATGAGTTTTCGATTGTATTAAGTTTATGTGGTTTATTAATTGTTTTTTTTTTTTTTTTAAGTTTATGTGGTTTATCATGATTTTCATGTATTAATTTAGTGATTTTTCAAAATTTATCGGAATTTAAATATTTTTAGGTTAAAATGTTCATAAAATTAATTTAGGATAGTCTACATAATTTTTTTTTTAAAATTCCACGAGTAAAAAAAAAATTAGCCTTAATTCATTCTTTGATAATCTGGGGCTAAAATTTTAGGCCAGGAGGGTTGGAGTAACAAAGCTGTTTCTGGGCTAAATATTTTTAGGTTTTAAGTCAGGGTTGGAGATGGTCTAAGGCCAGTTTTTCTGCGGGTGAACTTAAAACTAAAGGGTAAATTTGGAAGTTTAGGTGAATAAAAATTTAGTTGGGTGTACTTATTTATAAGTTGGGTGCCAATAAGGGCAACCAAAGTTAAACAACAAAGTGTAGTTCCCGACGGTTTGCGGGTTTACACTTGGAGTTGCAGAGTCGTCTTCAAAACGGTGAGCGTGATTCAGTTGAGGTGGTTGCTTCTTCTCGTCCGCCAATATGCAGGTAACTACATATAAACTTTAATTTTTCATCTCATTGCGATATTATGGTCCAGTTCTTGCCTAAGTAGTTGGTTAAAACCCTAATTTTCTGTTAGTTTCCTGATAGAGAAGAGAAAGAAAATCAGCACAAAACCCTAATTTCATCACATAGAACTCTAATTTTCAGTATTAAGCAATTTCATCACATAGAACTTCAATTTTTTTGTTAAATTGGCCGCTCTGTTGAAAAACTATTTTAGCTATCAAGTTTGACTTAACTCTCCAACTCTCCAACTCTCCAATCTTAAAACCCCTAGTTTTACAAGTGGTGCGTTGCCATGTGGTTAGGTTAGGGCATTCCTCTTTTAATCCGCTGTGTCCTGAGCTCGAACGCTCCCCCCTTCCCCTTAGTGTAGTTTGTGCTTGTGCTTAAAAAAACCTAGGGGTTGTTTGATACCCTTCTTCGACATGTTTTTGAAACTGATGAGTTTTAAGTAATTTAGCTACATTCATCATTTTTTAAAACAAAAAATCGGATCCAAGAAGGATACCAAACAAGCCCTGACATTTTGTTACTTTTCAAGAGAGAGAGAGAGTTGAATAGTTTGAGAGTTTTAGAAGTTTTTGGATGTTTAGCTAAAATTCTTTCTATTTCTCTTATGGAGTGACTATTCATTATGTTAGAGTGCCATTTAAAGAGTCTCTTGGAGATGCTCTAATACTTGAAAGTAGTAGTGAGCATGCTAATTGTTTGTTTTTCTTGTATTGGGCTCAGGCCAGTGATAGGTTCAACATCAATTCCCAGCTTGAACATCTTCAAGCTAAATATGTTGGGACCGGGCATGCCGATATGAATAGATAGTGAGTATATCTTTCCTCTTTTAAAAAATTGCAATAATCTTTGTATTTCTGATTGGCTTATATGTTAATTTTGAAATTCCTTTTCCTTTGGAATGTCTAGTGAATGGGCCGTGAATATCCAACGCGATAGCTACGCATCCTATGTTGGCCATTATCCATTGCTTGCTTACTTTGCTCTTGCCGAGAATGAGTCCATTGGAAGAGAACGCTACAACTTTATGCAGGTTCTCTCTTGCTTTGCCTCTTTTATGACTTTGAGTTTGAGGACATAAATTGGGTGTTTCTTTGTACTTATCTTTAGCTACTGTTAGTCTGGTTATGTTTTATTGGATTGTTACTTCTTCCTAGTATTAATGTCCCGCGATTGCTTTGCCTCTGTAATCTGTATGCATGTGACACTGTCATTGTAGTGTACTTTCAAGTATGTGCTTATCGAGTGAGGATTTTTATTCGAGGGTTGTCCTTCACTAATTTCATGGCGGAGCCACGGAAGTGATTGCAACCTTTTATATGGATGGATTCAGTATCGTATGTTATCTGTGAGATCATGATAGAACTCATGAAGAAGGTGTGGGGTACCAATAATTCTTTGGAACGAACTTTTTTATCAACTGGTTTGGCTAAAGCCCTAGGTCCGTTTCTTTGAGTTGTTTTCGGTTGAAGTACTCCTTGTCTGCTCATGTTTGTCTACGGGAGGTGCATCTTTTCTAACCAATCATGCTCAAGCGTATAGTATTAGTTGTATGTTAAACTTTCTCATCAGATTTGTATTGAACTTATAGAAGATCAAATTATGTCAAAAATTGGTGCTGGATATCCTTTCTAAGGCTCACGGGATGCATGCGTGAGTTAATGAATTGGCCTTGTTACTTTGTGTTAACAAGAAACCAAGTCGGTCCCGCTCAACCATTTGGTTTATTTGGCACACTGCGTGCATGTTTTGTTATAACTTTCTAAACGTAATACTTGTCTTTATGATTCTTGAATTGATTTGTTTTCTTTCTTTATTGTGCAGAAAATGCTTTTGCCATGTGGTCCTCCTCCGGAAAGAGAAGACGATTGATTCTATATTGGCATAAGAACTTACCGCTTTATGATGTTTATCGAGAAAGATTTATATGGAAAGGGTTCACTGCCACCGTGGTGTTCCATTCCAATAAAACAATGACATGCGTAAGGTTTTCAACACATGACAATGTATAATTGGATCGGGATGCCACGTGACAGAAAAACCGTTCTATGTAAATTGCTCTATCATCCATCCTGTTTGTTTAAAAGAGATCATATGCGACTTTGATTGCCTGTACTTGAACTTTTCGATTCATGAATCTAATCCCTTCTTTTGGCCCTTATCCGTACACGTTCATTTTAATTTTTTATCATTGCCACAATTCATTCTTCTAAATTTCTAATTCACTAAAGCTGTTTATGAAGCCAAAAAAAAGGTTGGAGTTGGAGGGATGGGTGCAAATATATTATTTGATAATAATAATTTAAAAAAAAAAAAAAAAAAAACCCCGAGTAATAGTTACTTCAGTAGTCGAAGGCATTGGATTGGAAAAAAGAAAAGAAAAATCGGGTCGGACAACGTTTATTCGAACAAATCGGGTTTGAACCGATTTCAACAAATAGGAAAAACTCAACTTAATGAAAGCGCGAAAGAAACATGCCGATTCTAGGCATTCGGGTGATCTGGGAGGCGTTTCAGATCCATTTCAACTTGCTGGATCGTCCATTTCATGTTTTCCAGTTTCTGTAAGACAATGTTGTCATCAGAGATTTTATCAGGGGAACCAGATAAATGCACAACTCAGAGCATTGCTATTTTTCACCTTTACAATATCGCGGTACTGCCTAGCAATTTGATCGAAGTGGGGATCGACACCCTGATACTCACGAAGGCGCGTAACCTGGTAAAAAAAACGATGAAACATCGGTTCATAATCAAGAACCGCGCCGGAGGATGATAGAAAGGAGAAACAGATGAGAATTAGAACATACCGCTTTATTATATGTAACCGAAGCTTCTTCCGTAGCATCAGTAAGATACTTGCTGTAATGAACAAAATGATTCAAAGAAACTAGAACTGGTAAGCTGCACATACATTTATACTTACAACAACGTAATCGACGAGTACCTTATTTTATGTAGGGCGGGTACGGTGTCCTTAGTATACGTTTGACCAACGAGAGCATACTCCAGTTTCCTGAAATATGATCGGGTATCGGGTGTATTATACTCATCGTGTAGATGGAGTAATATATCCAGTCAGTAGTCACTACTTTAGTTTCTCTGTTTGAAAGCAGTAAAATACACAAAACCACAAACCTCAGTTTCGCGCTCAGGGTCACACACCTTTTGCACAGCCATGTTTTTTGTAGTTCATCCTATAAAGCGTTATTTACAATAAACGCAGAATGCTCAACAACAAGAAAAGCAGAAATCGTACGCAAAGGATACTCACAAAAATGTTAGAAGCTTACATAATTGTGTTGATGGTGCAATTTCAAATCGTTGATCAACTTGACGAGAACTCCCAGTATCTGCTCTAAGACCTAGTGCGCGCAAAAACACTTTGTCACAAAACCTCACAGACAAAATTGGCCAGTACAGATTTCAGGAACAAAAACATGTATATTTTATTTTCATACGTTGTAGTATTCAGAAAATTTTCTATCTGCAGAATATAGATCTTCCTGCAAAGCCTCTTCCTCCCTTTCTATCTCCTCAGTTATCAACTTTACCCTGATACAATCATGAGAAAAGTGGAATTAATATTAGATCACAGCGTTACGCCATCATTTAGAACAGTAGTTCTAGAAATTTATGTCAGCACCGAAAAGCATTGGTTTATGGGTGCACTACACTTACGAGCAGTGCAGAAAATAATTGAAAATTCTAATTTATTGCAATCATTAGAGTTAGCGGTGTCAAAAATGAGGCTGTCAATGATCTTAAGAAAAGGAAAATCCTTCATGTTTGATGACAACTAGTCAGTGTTATCTACTAGATTACATTTCAAATAAAACTGCCAAACATCCGTGCAAAGAATCTTGCTCCATGTAAAAGGAATTGTATCAAGATAAAACTTGACTTAAGAGAGTAATCCAAACCTTTCTGGAAGCTGAGAACTTGAAGTTTCATGCAGGAGTGATGAATCTGCAGCAACAAAGCAGTGGTATGAATTCTATGTATAACCATTGCAAAATGGCTATAGCATGTGTAAAAATTTGTTCAGCGCTCATTTAGTGACTAGGATTGGATTGGAGTGAATGGCTCATAAAATTCACGGTATGTTGGAGGTAATTTCTTTTTTAGGGGATCAGACATAAGGGGAACTTATCCCTACCAATCCCGACAAAATGGTAAAGATTAGAAGAGATAAGTTTCCTTAATGCCTATTCCCGCTTCTAATCCCCTCCATAATAAATAATCATTTACCTCCTCCTTCAACGTACCTTGAATTTTATGAGTTATCCACTCCAATGCAATCCTAGTTACCTTGAATTTTCGTAAGCTTGATCAGCCCATGGACCCCTATCATATGATCAAAGATTGCACTAGTAGAGCATTCAATGTGGGTATGCTTTCCCATACTGAATAATGTGGAAATGAAAATGTCTTGGAACTTGGAACAACGGATTGACAAAATTACAATTGAGAGAGAGAGAGAGAGAGAGAGAGAGAGAGAGAGAGAGAGAGAGAGAGAGAGAGACCAATGTCATCCATTGCAAATGCATCAGCTAACTTGTCACATTTTTCTTCCAACCGAGCCTCAATCTCACGGGAAAGAGACAACTGGTATTCTTTCATATCCTTCAGTTGAAACATCACAGATGTATCTCAATGATTCCATTAATAAGGGGCAGATCCACCAAGGTTATTTCTTCATACTAACGAATTATATATAGAAAAATTAACAGATTCAACAAGAAAAGATGCTCAGATGCAGCCATAGAAAGAAATGTGAAGATTGTACATGAATAATGAAAATTGAACGACAACTGTTTGCATGCTAGAACCATATTGACATCATACCACACAAAAGAGAGATTGATGGAGCTGTGTTTGCCATAAATAAGCAGGTGTAATTCCAAGAAAGCGATTGGGTACACCACCAAGTCCAGGTTCCACAACATCAGTAGCACTAAGAGAAAGACTGTTGCTTGCTGTATAATTTGTGGAGTTGGAACTTGAGCTGATTGTAACACCAGTACAAGTACTATCAAGGGAACTCCGTGACATTATACTGCATCTTTCAATCTCTTCCTCGTGAACTTCACCATCTTTTGAGATAAGAGGAAGCCTAGACCTTTGGGCTGCTTCTGCAACGATCATACGATGCTCTAATGTCTCATACAGCTGATACATCATGAAAATCCCACACTCATCAGTTTCAGACTACTTAAATGGCTCATGTGCAGAATAAAATACTAAGGGCACACTACATTGAGCATCGTCGTTGTATGTATCTGTTCAGATAATGGCTAAATTATAGAACGAACACCTTCCACAGAATACTAATTCTCAACCGGTAACATTTCATAGTTACTCAAATATTGTTTATCGTTCCCATTTTAGATTAACAATGCTTTTATATTCTACCAGTTTCGCCTTCGAATGGAACAAGTAGAAGAGAAACATACAATTCCTAATTCCTATGCAAGGTGATTCACCCTTTGATTCTACACACCAAACATTGTAGTGTGGAGTCTCCAACAAGATAACTTTACGCTTAAGATATCGATGCTTCGCTTTGAGTGTCTCTCATATATGAAAATCAATAAACATTACAGGTAAAGAAAATTCAAAGTGTCAAATATAGAACCTCAGCCTCAGGAGAATGCTTCAAGCCCTGTTGATACTCCTCCACCATTGCAATTGCCTCACCATAGATTGCCTACAATGAAAACTCCTAAATAAGAATAACCAGTTGAATTTCGACAATTCGAAAAGAAATAAAAACCCCGAAATTAAGCAGAATTCAATTACCATGGCTTCCAAGTAACGGATTCTTTCCCTGCACATTTCCTCCCTGGCCTGCAAAATTCGACATTTTCTAGCAACCGAAAAGGGCAGGGAAGTATAAAGAGAGAAAGAGAAACAGAGAGAGAGAGAGAGGGTACGAGTTGGAGGTCGTAATAGGCGGATTTGGAGACAAGGGAACCATCGGGTGCCAAGCAGTGGCGTTCCAGCTGATCGACAACATGAGCCACATCCGGTGGCAGGTTTTGTCCCTGTAGTTGTTGCAGGCCCTTCGCCATTTCTGCTCTCTCGATCACCAAAACGCCGTCGTCTTCCTCCTTCTTCCTTCTTCCTTTTGGTTTACCGTACCCTTCTTCGGTTTGGTTTTGACCAACAAAAAGTCAAAGATTTTGAAAGCTAACTAAACTGATTTTATGTTGGTTTGATACTTCTAATACCGACCACCATAACCAAACCAAACTGACACATATCTTTTAATTATAATTTTAATTATTTTACACATGTGAGACTATGATTTTACAACGGCAAAGTAGCGTATCAGAATATGCATACCTTTAAGTCTAGTTATGAATTCATTAGCTTTCACGGTAAAGTTGAACAAATAGAGCAACGATGTTTAGTGACGGAGTCACAAATTTAGATTAGGAGGAGTTTTTAAATCATATAAAAAATTAGACAAAAAATATAGCAATATAACTAATGACAGAAAATTAAAGATTCTTCTTTTGTATTGGCATCATAGAAATTTTTTTAATTAAACAAGACTAGTAAATCTTTAACATCTATAAAAAAAATTAGTATTAAAATAATTATATCATTAAAATAGAACTTGTCACGAGATTGACAGTAAAGTTAACATTTATTTCAAACAAAAATTTAAAATCATGGCTCAATACTATTACCATGAGGATAAATAGGGTTAGTTCTTTTAAAGAACTTGAAGGAGGTTAACCAACAAGTTTAGAACCCTTGACGGGAACACAAAAACCCCAATAACCATCGAGCTGCACATTCTCTAGTTACAAAACCAATAGATAAAGTATATAAAATAACATTTTAGGATAGGCCCTTGCCCATCTTGACTTCCATGGGACTCTGCCAGTGATGATGTCACCATCATCCTGTTCCAAAATCAGTAGTCGAAAATTGACCATGCTTGTTCCGCAAGATATGGAACTTAATACATCAAGAAATCATCAAGTTTTCTATAATCTCGGAGTCCTTATTATCAAAGGATTGATGTTCACCGCAAATAATCATACTCTTAAGGAAGTAATATCTACTTCCTAAATATTCTCTGGAATTCTCCCAATTTAATAAGGATTCTACTAACCTAAAAGGTCTATGCTTGACTGGTGTAAATACATCATTTTAAGTTCATCTCTAGTAACTCAATTTTTGCATGCTTATTCTCTTGCATATTGCTTGAATATTATATTGCTTACTAACTTGACCGTAAGAGAGTCTTTGACGGGCACATTAACGGTCTTGGCTTACTCACGGTTATTTGTTCTTTTACAGGTATTTGTGCATCTCCAACTCTTGCTGCGGTGCGCAAATTTAGTTCTAATGACACGTATTAATGTATTATAGGTTATTTGAATGTCAAACTATATGGGCTTATTAAAGGTTAAAGCTGTTTCATGTCCAAAACCGAAGCCCATACGGTTTCTCTCTCAACTTCGTCTTCTGAAACTGCTTCGTCTGCTTCCGTGCATTAGTCCAGACGAGGATCTCACAGATCAGGTCCTTCTGCATCTCCGTTCAGTCCGTACAGGTAAGCCCCTCCCTCACTCCATTACATAGATACATATGTATACTTATGTCTATATGTTGTTTCAAATTGGAATTTGGTGTATCGGACGAGAGTTTTGATTTGTATAAGGTGTTCTGTATGCGGTAAAGCAGACGGGTTATTCAATTTTTGGGTGATTTTGATCTGAGATTCGGTCTGATTCGTTACTGATTTGAAGTGAAAATTGAATTCGATGATGTGATCAGTTGTTAATATGATTAAGCAAGTAGTATCCATATAATATGCTTACGTAGATCTAGTTCCGCTAATTATCCAAGTAATTTTTACTTTCATTCTCCAATTCCCTAGATCACGATGAGATGTCGAAAATTCCGTGTTTAAATCTGCTTGTGATGGGACTTATTTATGTTTATGTATGATTAACTTGTAGTTGCAATTTAGTGGGAATATTAGTGTGGCATTGATGATAATTGATGATTGTTCATTGTTCATGACATAAAGGATTACTCAATTGCCATTTCAAAATTTTGCAAACTTGAAAATTAAAATGAAGAAAAAGGTGCAGATGGGTTTTACAGTTTACTTAAAACTCATTTGGATATTTGGAAATCAATTTCGTTTCACGCTAATCAAAATGAAGTGGAGCTAAGGTTGGCCAAACCGTTTTCACTAACTCTTGCTAAATGTTCTGTTTTCATTTGATTTGTTTAGTGGATCTTTCAATAGAATTGAATTTGTTGCTTCTATATGCATGTATTCTCATGTTTAGCTGCAGTCCATGATGCATGGACACGGTGGTATCCCCTCGTATCTCCGTGTCGTGTGACGTATCCCTGTCTCCATGTCCGTGTCCATCCATCATAGGCTGCAGTTAGAGATATGGTTTTCTAATGGAAGTTTCTTTTTCGGATGCTCATAGGATAGATTAATTTCGTTCACAATGCCTTCAGCTCAAGATCCGTTCTATGTTGTGAAAGAGGAGATTCAAGAATCTGTAAGTCGTCAAATTACTTCAATCATTTGGAAGCTTCTGGAATGTGTATAGTTTATATGTTTCATTTGATACATATTATCAGTTCAATATGCCCCTTTAGTTGACTCTTATACTTTCTTTGGAGAATTAATTTTCTGCTTTTGACTCTCTCTCTGTCTCTCATGCACACACGCACACACAGAAACCCGGATGCCTCCTCATACTATCATCCATATCTTCCAATATTTTGCTGACCGATGAATTTGGTACTCATTATATGTGCGGAATTTGTTTTCATGGCATTATGCTTGGGAGTAGAAATTTATCCAGCCTATGACTTTTCCTTCTTGAATAGATTGATAAGTTACAGTCTTCGTTTCACCAATGGGAGCGTATTTCATCTGATAATGGAGAGCAAGTACATCTTACAAAGGAGCTGCTTGCTTCTTGTGGAAGCATTGAATGGCAGGTGCGCCAATATTACCACATTTGATATAATTTTATCTGTGTGTCTTTCTTATAAAGATTAGATTGTAGGTGGTTGTCATGGTATAATGGTTAGGGAGCTGTGATGCAGGAGTTGGCATATAGCCGAAATATGGGATTGTGACCACATGAATGTCTGAATGAAACAATAGAAATAGCTGGTAACACAAAAGTTTTAGTGGTATTGTTGAATTTCCATAAACATGTCAATAACGACTGAAATGTTGTAACTGAGTTTTAGTGTACTGAAAATTTCTTCTCAATATGGGTGGCCTGTTGTAGATTGTTGATCACAAATGGTATTTTTTTTTTTTTTTTTGGTAATGGCCATAGGTCACGGTTTTGATTTACATTATCGCTAAAAAAACTGGTTATTTTGAGCCATAGAAGATTGGAAGTTGATGTGGATGTCAAGAGGATCATTTCCTTTTTAATGGGCTGGTGCTCTAGAAACTGTGATCGGTTAATCAAGAGAAAGGATGCTTTACTTCTTTGAAATAGGCTGGCTTACGACCATTTAATAAGGGTTTGTCAGCAAGATAGCTTCTCAAAATAATTAAAGAAATGGAGTAGTTTTCAATTTATTTTTAAGTATAGTTCATTATATGTCCATAGCTCAAATGAAAATATCTGTTAGTGCAGAAAATTGCCCTTGACCATACAGCATTGGGATTTTGTGGTATTGATCCCAAGAATTGATCATGTTTTACTTCGTCAAAAGACTGCAAATACTCATTTAAAAAGAAAAAAAAAAGGAAAAGATAGAAGATGAGGATATATGGCCAACAATTGGTTATTTTACTGTATCCATCCCATCCATTAATCAAATATGTAAAAATAAAAATCATTTCCATGGTTGGTGCACAAGGGGACAAAACATCCAATGCAGGCTTTATGTTTGTATGTGCTAAAATATTGAGGACTAAATGACTTAAGATAGTTTATACATTGTAGTAGAAGCGTTAGGTTCATACTGGTTAGTTGTGCGTGCTAAATTAACTTTACATGTCATATACTTGATGCATAAAAGATTTGTTTAGCAAATCTCCAAGTTTCCTTCAAATTTTCATGTTTTTAAGAAAATATTTTGATTCTGTCAATTTTTATTTATCTCTATGCATTCATTAACAACTTTGGAAACCATTAATAGTGTTGTACACCAATATTTTATCCTTGTCAGAGAGAAGGTGACTTGGGGCGTACAGTTAACTAATTTTCTTGTTTTTGTATTTTCATTCCTTTCATTTATCACCTAACCTGAAAATTTGAGAATAATTTGAAATTCAACCTCTGTTTGCAACTACTAAAAGCATGCTTTCTTGATAGGAAGGTAGATGAGTTGGACAAAGCGATTTCCGTAGCAGCTAGAGATCCTACATGGTATGGCATTGATGAAGTAGAACTTGAAAAACGAAGGAGATGGACTAGCACTGCTCGTGCTCAGGTATAAATGTATAATCTGTTAAGCTGCTCTCTTTTAGAACATTGTAGTGACAGTGAAGATCTCATATCTGGTAATCCTTGTCGCCTGTGGTGTTGTCATAAGTTCATAACAAACCTTGTCTTTATATTTACAATGATTACCTACATCTTTTACATGACTGCAATCTGAGTGTGCGGTTTTGTGACAGAAATTCAGTTTTTCTTTGTTTTTTGGATATTTTGTTGCATAATGATCCTTTATTTGGTATTTTCTGATATGTATTTGTACAGCATATTACATGGTTGCTTTTTGCCTTTGGATGACTGTATAGCAGCTCCCCAATTAATCAAATAGTTTATCAGGTGGGCTCTTTAAAGAAAGCAGTCGAAGCTGGAAAGGAGTCTTATGGAACTAGTGTGAATGGGATGCGTCGAGAACTAATGAGAGTGGCGAATTCTCAGGAGACAGATAGATCCAACCCGTATGGTGCGCACCATAACGACGACTTCATAACCTCGGAATCAGATAGACAATTGCTTCTCATAAAGTAAGATTTTTTACATCTATTATTGTTTTTTGGAACCTCACTCACACACACAACCCGCATCCAATTGAATGCGGAAAACATACATGGTAACAAATTATCATTCTATTCTTAGGGAAGTCTCGGTTAAAATTCAATGTTTGGCGGGTGCTTCTTCATACTTTATACAAGCTGGAATGAATTGTGTTATTGAATCGAGTAACTGAAATTATGGAACACTTATATTCTAAAAGGAAAGAATAAAGATTCTCTTTGGGTCAAACCATCCGAGCTTGTTATTTGATAGTAAACCTTTTTTGTTGCCGTAGATACGGAGTTCTATGCACCTACTATGAAATGTTGCTAAGTGCAATCTGAATCCCCCTGTTCCTCTTTCTCCCATTCACTGGGTTGTGAAGAATGCTTACATCTACGGGCTTACTTTTTTCTTTCCCGAATCCTTTGGCCAGTTTTCTGTATAACTCTTTCTTTTGATCTTATGTCTATCAATTGATGCTTGTAGGCAACAGGATGAGGAGTTGGACGAACTTAGTGCAAGTGTGGAGAGAATTGGGGGTGTTGGACTTACTATTCATGAAGAGCTCCTTGCACAGGTAAGAATGTTGTATGTCGCTGAACTTCCCGGTATTGTGACTACTGCAGGGGATATGAACTGTATCTATTATTTACAAACGAGCTCTTTCTGCCTCCCGTGAACTTCTGGGTCATTGTTGCTTCGTTCATTTGCTAAATTGGAAACCTTTTGGTGCTTCAGGAGAAGATTATAGAAGAATTGGGCACGGAAATGGACAGTACATCAAATCGTCTTGATTTTGTTCAGGTGAGTCTGTGTTTCCTTGATAGATTGTCCGACCAAGAGATTCCGTCCACTGGAATGAGTTTAGCTTTTATTTTATTCAGCTTGCTAATTGACTGCAATATATTGTTGCTAATCCCGGAAGAGATGAAAGGATATTTCGTTTTTCTGATTTTTGCAGAAAAAGGTGGCTGCAGTGATGAAGAAGGCTGGTGTAAAAGGCCAGTTGATGATGATACTATTTTTGCTGGTCCTGTTCATCATCCTTTTTGTATTGGTCTTCCTCACCTAGTCTGAAGAATGGAACGCGTCTTCCGTCATCGGCCATGGCAGGAGGGATCTGCGTTCCAGATACAACTGTAGAACTCTCAAGTACAGATTATTTTTACCGGATATATCTAGGTTTGTTCGCAAAAGCTTTCTCTGGTTTGTCAACGTCGTGTGTAACCACTTCACCACGGGACAAGCGTCTGACAAATACTATTGAGTTGTGAATGCAAAAATTTGTTGGGTTTCGGACGTGATTCCGAAAATCCTCTAAACTACTTTAAAAAAAATAACAGTGCTAATGACTAAGTAGACATTTCTGGCCTTCATTGTGTTATTAATACATAAATATACATACATTTTGTTAATATAGAGAGCCAAAAAGGGAAAACCAAAAGTTAAACTGAGACAAGTTCATAGGAGAGAGGCTGCAGATCCAGAAGCTCAAAAGCTTGCTATTTAATCATGTTTCGAATGACGTGTGGAAGAATTCTGCCGTGGTCGAAATATGCAAACTCAACCTGCACAACCAGAGATATCAAACTTTGAACAGCGACCGGCTGAACCTTAAGGTCCGACCTCCTCGTTAAACAACAGTAATCACGATTGTTCTAATCCGGTGGTGCGAATACTTGAATTTTCGTGGGATTGTACATAAATTGGATTCACTGAAGCATGTGAAGTACCTTTGTGTCGAACCGGAGTGTGCGTGTAAAAGATTTTGCATTGTCTGTTGTGACCTTCACATCCTGGCCAGGCTTTATCTCACTAATGTTGCGAGGAAGCTCTATTGTGTTGCGCTCATGACCGGTTAGTCCAAGCGTGTCTGCATCCTCACCTGGCTTGAAAGATGGCGGAATGATTCCCATCCATCCCTACCAGATTACCACGATGAATTCTTTCAAAGCTTTTCGCAATGACTGCTTTCACTCCCTGATGCAGAAGAAGTCCTTGTAAAGAATAAAGCACTCAAAGAGAATCTCAGGACGACATGACCAAAAAGCGAGGGTTGGCATCGTCCTTTTCAGGTTTATGCACCAAGGTAACATACTGAAAAAAAGCGTTTCATTAGTAATATACTGAAAAAAAGCTCTTCACATACCGTGCCAGCAAGCGCATAGGCAACAATCAAAGGAGGGGAAGCAAGATAATTAGCTCTTGTCAGTGGGTTAATACGGCTTTTGAAATTTCTGTTTCCAGAAAGAACAGCTGCAGCAACAATGTCTGCAGAAGGCGACCATGAAGAGAACTAAATCAGGGGGGCAAATGAAAACAGGACTCTAAAAGGCGAAATCAAGGACCTCAAAGTTCTCTGGAACCTGAGGAGTCAAATCCAATCCTCAACAAAATCACGGACAGAAACTAAAGATCAGAAATAATACATCAATACAATTTATTGGAGGAAAACATGGGGTTGAAAATCTGCTTCGAACATAAAATAGTTTGTCAAAACATTATTATATATGGCAACATATAATTAAAACTCACCAGCTCCTTGCAGACTACTTGCAGTAATAGTCACTAAATAAGTGAAATTTTAAGTGTAAGTTAAGATTCTTAGTACCATTCTCAGAAATTGCTGAAGCAACGGATTCATCGAGTTCTCCAGAATTCCCAATACATGTTGTGCAGCTGTAGCCAACAACATTAAAACCCAGCTGGTTCAAGTACTTCAGCAGGCCACTGCAAAGCAGACACAATGTGCTAGGCGATCATATGCTATTTAGGCAACCATACGATTGACCATTTTATGGCATACGTCTGAAGCAGATATTCTGTCACAACTCTAGAACCAGGGGCAAGACTTGTTTTAATCCATGGCTGTACCTGGTATAAAATCACACCATCGCGTCACTGTGTTAGAAATCAATATGTATAGTGCATCACAGCCTTCATAGTTAATACTCAAGGGCGAAAGCCAAGATAAAATTACTCGTCCTGTATCAAGATTTTGTAATTCTACCATTGGCTTCAAATGGAAGGACATATCAAAGTCAAAACTAACCTCCAAACCCTGTTCACAAGCTTTCTTTGCTACAAGTCCAGCCCCAACCATGACAGTGGGATTGGATGTGATTGTGCAACTTGTAATAGCTGCAATGACGATGCTACCATGCCTGAGCTCGGCAGGTTGTCCGTTGAATGAAAACTTTTCCACTTTACCTTGTTCTTCCTTTGGTACAGCAAACCCCTGCAATGGACAGAAAGAACACAAAAAACAGCGTGAATCAGTAAAGAGATAAGCTAAGCTATATATTTAGAACCTAAGGTAGTATGTTTTAGATACAAGGACCAGAACCAAGAACTTGAAACTAATTAGCTATATTAAACTGAATGGACTGAACTACAAGACCAGTTTTTGTACAAACCGACTGTTTGATTGGGTATATATATAAACCACAATGATCAAAATAATCAGCCTACTTGAAGATAGGAAGAGAATCTGACTCGAAACCCAAAAAAGTCGCATCATGTTACCCGATATGTTGCCAGGACTCACCTTGAATCCAACTTTTTTATCTAAACATGCATGCCCATCCGCCTTCACGTCTTTCAAAGGAACTCGGTCATGAGGTCTATACATAAGTGGAATGGATTAAAATTACAGAATACAAGGTCTCATTTCATAGAACAAATATGTGAAATGGAAAACATACCGCTTTGGTCCGGAAACACAGGGTTCAACGTCTGCAAGGTCCAGCTGCAGATAGGATGTGTATGCCCTTTCTTGTCGAGGCTGGCTACAAATCCCCTAGAAGTTAGATCCAAGCAGCCATCTCAAATTGGATTCATGGTGATGAAACTGACAGGAAACAGAAACTTTACCTCATTGTAGTCTACAAACATTTTGTTTGCGCGCAAATATGCTTCTATCATCGCTACCAATACGTAAGAATACCATCGCTGATGGTCACATTATATCATACTAGTTCAATCCAAAAACAAACTACTTCCATCACTTTTACACTAACAAAACATGGAATGAAAATAAAGCACTAAATATACAAAAATAATAAATAGACAGAAGAAACATGGAGGAGCTTCACAGTCTCATTACTTCTCCCGGTTAACTTAAGATACTGCAATGTAATATTATCTACAGGGAAGAAGCCCATGGTTGCTCCATATTCAGGAGACATGTTTGCGATAGTGGCCCTATCAGCAAGTGATAACTCACCCATCCCTTCACCTACATGCATATGCAAATGAGCTATGGTTATGTCGATGTATGGAAACTAAAACTAACACCTCCAGCTTAACGATTACTGGGCTTACTGTAGAACTCAACAAACTTGCCAACAATGCCATGTTTCTTCAATATTTGTGTGACAGTTAAAACCAAATCTGTAGCAGTGACACTGCCACGCAGTTTCCCAGTAAGCTTGAACCCAAAAACACCAGGCAACAACATGCTTATGGGCTGGAAGAGGAATACGAAACTTATGCTGTTCGGTTCTAGATACACTACCCTTTAGATAGGTTTGTTAGATTAGACACTTATCTATGACAACACACCGGTGATGGCAAGAAAAAGCATAATTAAGACGCTTCACCTGACCAAGCATGGCTGCCTCAGCTTCAATCCCACCGACCCCCCAGCCTGCAACTCCTAATCCCTCAATCATGGTTGTGTGGGAATCAGTACCAAACACACTGTTAGGGTATAGAATTCCATTGGTGTTACAAACAACACTTCCAAGGAATTCCAGATTAACCTGCAAAATCATAATAAAGTGAAAATTAGCATGTTATACCAACCATTAGTGGAGAAATTTACAAATAATCACACCTCAACAACTAACTTAAGACGTTAAAGATTAACAATATCAGCCAGTAAGGAAAATGTCCAATTAGTCATGCCATACAACCAATTTGTTCACCTGATGGACAATTCCACAACCGGGAGGTACAAAGAGCATGTTATGAAAAGCAGAGGCTCCCCATTTGAGGAAAGCAAACATCTCTTTATTCCTCTCAAACTCAAGTTCCATATTTTCCTTTAGTGCATTTTCAGTTCTTGCTACATCAACCTGGACTGAATGATCAACGACAAGATCAACTGGAACCTGATTAAGATGTTATGTCAAACCCCATGAAACTAGCCACTAAATAATTTCAAAACCACAAATTGTAACGTCAAAAGACAACTGAAAAAAGTAATGTAGTACACTGCATTTCCTTTCATAATTTTAGCTATCTATTGATATTGAACTACTCAAGAAGTTTGTGATGTGCATGACCGAGAGAAATTACAAACCAATGGATTTATCTTGTTAGGATCCTTTCCAAGCTTCTTCAAGGCATCCCGGATACATGCAAGGTCAATCACAGCTGGTACTCCAGTAAAGTCCTGGGCAACAAACATAATGCCTTATGAAGGTAGAAGACATTTCAAAAGCTAAATTACTCATTGATTGTTGAACACAGCTCTGAACCTGGAGAAGAACGCGAGCAGGCTTAAATGGAACCTCGACTTGCTTTGGCGATGTATTCTCCCAATCAACTATTTTCTCAGCATCCTCCTTGGTCACCTGAAAGTTGTCACAGTTGCGAATTGCAGATTCCAAGAGTATCTTTATAGAATAAGGAAGCCAGTCTGCGGCACCCAAAAATGGTAAAAATTACTCCATAGTTGAGATACTATTGTGGAGATAAATAAAGTTACTTGCGATTCGTAAAGCATATACTTCATTCGCCGTTCCTAATAGCATCAATGGCAACTGAAACGTGATTTAAGAAAACCATTTCATTTCGTTAGTCCAAACACACAATAATATCGAGAGCACCGATTCTGGGATCATTGAGAGCAGGTAGACTGTAGAATTTTCCAAACTCGCCTCCTCCAGGCTTTGGAAGACCGGTTAGTATTCCCTTATAAGCATTTTCAGAAGGTGAAGATCCTCGAAGCAAAAATATGAAACGTTATAATCCAAACCACGATGCAATTGCATCAAGTAAGATATCAATGGCATTAAAAAGAAGGAAATAAATACTATGCAAATCTGAATCAAGTTGATTCCACCATAAAACCAATTAATCACATGGAAAGCAACCCAACCAGCGCATATGCATGTTCCCATGGTTACTTAATTGGGTCCAACATCCCAAATGTATATATATTAGTGAATTTAAGCATTTTAGACTATGTTACATCTTTACTACTACATTTTCTCAGCAGCCAAACAAACCATCATCAGAGAGAACACATTATGAAACTTTATTAAACTAAAAAGAAGAAGAATTCAATACTCGGAAGAAAGGTCATTAAACAATTAGGGCAGCCTAAAAAGCAAACTCCACGTGATATATATAAAAGAAAGAAAATCATCATATATAACATTAGCATTGAACTAAACTAGTTGAGGAGTCGAAGGTTGATTGTCCTGGTGGATAGAGCATTCCTTTTTAACCATTGAGTCTCGAGTTTTAACCATTCCTCTTCCCCAGTATAAGATAGTGATATCGCTTGTAATAAAAATAAACAAGAAAACTTTAACGAAGAGCTCATGATACTGTTTACTTTAACGAAAAACTACATTTTTATACTAAAAGTCAATCATGATACTGTTTACTTTCCTCTTAATTTTTTTCCTAACCGTTTTCAATTTTCCTAAAAAAGGAAGCGGTGTAGATGTAATATAGTTGTACGTACGTACCGGCGACGGTGGCCATGAAGCAGCGCTGCAGATGCTTATGATGATGGATAAACGAAACCGAGGACGAGCTTATTGTAGAAGAACGCCCTGTAATAAAGAGTACACTAGATAGAAAACGGAGTGCGCGAGAAGAAGATGCTGACGTGGCTTTGTACATGCGGCTATATATTTGTGTCTAGCTACTGCGGATGCACGATCGTATTGGGACGGTGACCGTTGGCATTTGGCGGTGGTGGAAGAACATAAATTTTCCCTTTGGAGCCAAGACGAAGTGGTGTGATTGATGTGTCTCATCCTTAGAATTCCATGTCAGTGATAATTGTCCCTTTGTTATGTAGCTTCATGGCCCTTCATTTTCCTTTCTTTCTTTTTTTTTCAGATTTTTTCTTGGCTTATTATATTAGTATCCCACGTATTATTGAATACATCTCACAAACTTAATACACCCCACATTTGTTTTTTTAATTAACAATTATCTTAATGCACCCCACATCATTTTCCATAGCACCCTCATACCCCACATTTTCAACATACACCTTATATCATACACCCCACATCCTTCACATTTTAATAATACTCAGTTTTAATTATTATAAACTAAATTGACTTCAGAGTAAAACCATCTTTGAGCAACTAAGGTTTGATGATCTGTAGGAGTTGATCGACATTCTAAATTAGGTCCTCAAACGATCAACTAAGAGATAAAAGTAAGTTAAGGAGCAAATTTGTGTCTGCATCTCAAAGTGTTCTACTGTTAAGGATTTTGACTACAAAATACTCACTGCATACAAAGACTCACTACTGAAGACATCCCCGTTCATATATTCAGATAACTCGGACTTCTAGAATTTCGTTTCCAATCACAAAAATGAGAATGCATGAAAATACCATGCATAAAATATGAACGGTATGAGAAAACCCAATAAAAAGGGGAAAAGAAAGAGAAGAATAATCACAAATGCCTTATGCTGATTATTTTCTCTTGAAATTGTTGGGAGGGTTCTGCACCATGGTGCAGATACAACCCATGACTGCATGCACTTGGAATGATATGACATACAACCTTAAATTCCTTCTAAGAGCTTGAACACAACAAAATATTATGGTTTTCTGGGAATCGCATGCAGGTATTTGATCCTACCCTAAATTCTCTCTATCGAAAGACTAATCCCTCACTTTATATAGGGAGATGTCATTGAAATCACTGGAAAAAAAATGCAAAATATGGAGTCTTACCTCATGAGAAATTTCTAAAACATCGATTTCGTATTTCATACGTAAAAAATATTTTTTTTTCTCAATTAATTTCATTGGTTAGAATTTTATTTTACAATGGAGGGTGAAAGGGGTTTTGAGAATTGAAGAAGATAAGTAATACTTTAAAAGTGATTTGGTGTATATTTAGAAATTTCTTTTTTTTTTAAATCTTATAAGGTCGAAATTGTCATTGCATAATAGGATATATAAGTCCTTTAATATTAAATTTCAATGTTGGGTGCTAATAAAAAAAGCTTTTTTTCTTTTGTAGAATAGAACAGACACTAGAATGATTTTCAGTGGTTCGAAATACGAGTATTACATTATGTGTCATTTTATAAGTAATAAACACTTAAAAAATAAAAAATTTCTGCAATTATAATTAGGGGTGGAATTTTTTGCCAAATTACCATACCAACCGAATTACCAACCGTATCATACCAAAGTTGTGCCAAAAAAATTGTACCATTGGTAATGGTACGGTATTTGTACCGTACCATACATTTTTGGTACAATAATAGTATTCAAAACCATTACTAGTGGTATACCGTACCGTACCACTACTATTAATATTATATTATTTATTTATTCATTTATATATATAATTAGATATTATTATCATTATATATGCATTATATATATTTTTTGTAGTCATTTATCTAATCATCTCACCCTCTAACATCTACTTTTTAAATAAAAAAATCTAAGCCTTCTTGCGCTGCGACTTTTCATCTTTTCACTCATCTAGCTTCGACTTCATCTATGTTGCTCCAGTTCCCACAACTCTCTCTCTTCGCAGTCCATCTCATCTTCTCCTTTATCAAATTGGGATGTCTTTCTCCTTGGTTTCGTCTATCAAGTTAATTTTTGTACAATTTTAAAGAATGTAGAGATGAAATTTTAAGAATTTTTGTACTATTTTTTTAAAGATGTTGGGTTCATTCAGCAATTCTTACATCTATTTACTTCTTGTTTCTTAAATGAATCTCTATAAAATTCTCATAAGTAAATAAAAAAGTTTTAGAAACCCAAAGAGAGTGGCCAAAACACGTTTAGGTCTTGAATTGGATTAAAAAAAAAATCAAATTTTGGCCTAAAACAAAGTGGTAATTACCATTACCATACCATATCAACCAAATTATTTGACATGCTGAAATTCGGTATACCGAAAGTTTGGCACGGTAATGGTAATATATTTTGTCATACCAAAAGTTTGGTATGGTAATTGGTACATAGGTTTTGGTACTGTAATCGTACCAATACCACACTTATTTATAATGACACGTAATGTACTAATATGTGTTTCGGGCACATTAAAAAGTTTCTCTAAACACAGGAGGAACTCGCACGAAAGTTGCTATTACCAAGGGAAATGATACAATTTGTCTTCTTTTTTATACAACCATATAATATATTTAAATGAAAAAGCTTTAACTTTAAAGATGAGTTCCTTCTCAAGATACTCCATGATCGGTTACGAAATTTTGTGTTTATTATGAAAAATTTTCATACGACAAATCACTCTATAAATATCATTTATGCAAAAAAATAAAAAAGTCGTTTAGTCAATTAATTGTAGCAAATAGATGTAGTTTGTAATATCTTTACAGTAGTCGACCGTTTGTTTTTTCGCAGTTCGATGTATAACGATTCCATATTTATTAATTTTTTTACTTAGATGATCTTTATATAAAGATTTATAACATAACAGTTCCTATCAAAAATACAAAATTTTGTAAATCAGTAACAAAGCATCTAAAAGAAAATCATCCATTGAGGAGCCGAGTAAGGAAAGTATCACTAGATTAGTGCCAAGTGACAAGGATGTGTGGGTTTTATTTGTAAGTGAGAGCTCTACACAAAATATCAATTTACATTCGACATATTATGTGTCCCTTTATCTCTCTTTTGTGTTCTACTGTATCTCACTGGTTTGAAAAAAAAAAAAGCTTGTTTTGTTGACGTAGTTTGAACTTTTAGGTGTTTTCAACAATGAAAGTATGGATAGGTTCAAGAAATTGTGAATAACATCTGAGCTCGTTAGGGTTGCCAAGTAGGGAATTTGGGGTAATTTCGGGAGTTTTGATTTTTTTTTTTTTTGTTTTTTTGTGTTAGGTTGATTTTTTATGTTCCAAATGTGTGCATGAGTTAAAAAGAACAAAGAGTCTTTATCACGCGAAACTACTGACTCTTTTAACCCATTTGACGTAATAAAGTGAGAAATGAAACGTGCATGAGGTCAATTGAGACACAATAAAAGACACTTTCAATTTTGTACTTTTGAATAACGTTTCAATTAAGTAGAATGTAAGTTTAAATTTTACTAATAAACAACATAAGTAGTTTGCATAACATTAATATTAAGAACAAACCCTACTTTGTGGTAATTTTGATTATATTTTGAGCAATTTTGTGTCCTGATATGTTATTTTAATATAGTAAAGGGGTGTGCTATCCACACACTTCTTGTTAATTTATATCCGTTGATTTTCTTCAATTCATCCGATTCAACGGTTGAAAATTAAAAAGTGTGTAAGAAGTAAAATGGGATGTGTGGATATCACACCCCGTAGCAAAATGTTTCAAAGTGTTTAGTCAAATATTCATAATGAAGGCCTTCATGCTTAATGCTTACACATTCTGTAAACCGAGTGTTTATTTATATAACTGCAGGCACTTGGAATGATATGGCATACAACCTTAAATTTATTTCTAAAGGCCTTGATCACACAACAAAATTCGTACGCAAGTCATAGCGACTTCGATGTACATAAATGTAACAAAAATTTGGTGCACAACTCTGTATTCACTTGTCAAAAAACTAAAAATGAAGGATGCATTGTGCTTGTTTTTCTTTTCTTTGGATCTCAGAGGGAAGGCACAAATCCAATGCACTGCATTGTGCCTCAAAAGAAGCTCCCTACAAGGCTACAACCATACGGAGCTTCCCCAGCATTCTAACAAGTCAGCTATACTCTGGCACCGGCAGAACACATCCGCGCATTATGCTTCGACACAAGGGTTAGCGTGGTCGGACCCTTAATTATGCATTACGGCACTATCAATTCGACTTCGTGTTGGTGGCTGCCATGTCCCTGGCCTGAATGTTTGACCGGATCCTGTTGGCTCTGTAGACCTGGAAAAAAGTTCAACATGTAGTATCATCAATCCAGCACACAATTTTTAGGGAAAATGAAATTCATCCTAATATACGTCACTTTAAACTTATAAATGTTGGGGTTCGTTGTTTATAGATAGATTTCAGGACAAGGGGATTCACAAATTCCCGTTGATATTGTTTATGATTTCAAGATGTAAGTAGCAATGCTTGCGCAAACATGCAGATGGGGAACATACTCTGGAACTTCTTTTGCTTTCTTTGCCTCTTTTTTTTTGGAGTTCCTGTGACATATTAACAACACAACAACGTAAACATACAGACATGACATGGCCATAAAGAAATATGAAATATGGGTGACGAAACAAACTTTAGCAGGATATAGATCATGAAATTTCAAGGAAACATATAAATTCTTGTACTCTTATATAACATTCAATACAAAGCAAGTACATGAATGCTATAATCTCATTAGCAGTGCTTGTTATGGGGGAAAATGTTAGCAGACCTACCCCACTCCTTCTGTGGCAACAGATTCTTCCTGATTTACGGCGCCTTTGTGAAGAAACAAGGAAAACAAATTAATTTAGCATATTCTACCTCAAAAATACAATAATTAAAGGCAACAAATTTTGATGCTCTGATGCTCTGCAGAATCAATTAGGAACGAAGATTCCGCTATCTTAAAGTTAAAGATAGCCTTTAAATAAAAATCCTCATTCTGGAAAACCGTTCTGTGAAAAAATCCATATAATCTGGTATAATCTGCCTTGAGTAGAAAGCCTAACGATATAAATTCTCATCCTAAACAACATGTATGTGAGGTGGGTAGGATACAAAAGACAAGTTACCTTCAGAAGACCCAGGAAATTGCCGAATGAAACTTTTCAAATCTGGACCTCCAACTTTATCTATACGAATAGCTCATAATTATGAATAATTGTATGAACACAAAGGGACAGATATCACAAAGGTTCCAGTAAGAAGCTGACCGGTGTTGATGACTTTGCGCATACTGCCTTCTCTTGCTTTCCTTTCCTCTTCTTCTTTCTTTAGAACTTTGACAAATAAAAGGAATGGTAGTTAAATATATGGTTCTAATAATCTCCGTATCAAACAGAAAACAGAAAGTAAAGCAAATCTAACTTATCAGTTAGTGACACCAATTTCCCGCTGAAGCTTTGAAGATGTCATGATAAGGAGACAAACTTAGTGAGGGAGTTGGAGGGACTTTTCAGAAAATTTGTTTGTCCTTAAAGAAAATGCATCAACAACTGGATTCATTGAGTAAAATCAGTGTTTTAAAAGGCTCGCTTCATGGCGCGCTTAGGCATCCTCTGAGGTTGGGTGTGAGGGTTGCCGCCTCTGTTTTGAGGGAGTGGGCGGAAGGCGTTGCTGGAACCGCCTAGGTGCGCCTCGGGGCTTTTTTTATTTTTTATTTTATATCTTTTTATTATTATTATTATTATATATACTCCCAAACCCAAATTTTGGGTAGGTTTTAACTACCTCATACCTCTTCCTTGCACTATCGTCTCTCTGCCTTTATCTGATTTTTATTTTTTTATATAATGGATATGTGTGCTGTCTGTGTGCATTGTTATGTGTGCTCGTTGCTTTTCATCCTCTATTTTATTTATATATATAATATAATATATGTGTGCACTCATGGTGATTTTTTTTTAATATAATATATGTGTACACTCAGTGTATATATTAAAAAATTTAGGTCTTGTGAGGCTTCGCCTCACGCCTAAGCTGGGCTATTCCTCGAACGCCTCGCCTATGCCTCACACTTTTAATACATTGAGTACAATCTAGAAAGCACTTAAAACTGATTTGAATCAAATTATCAAAATTTAATGGCGGATCACAATTTGGATCTGCATAACCCTTTTAAGGATACGGAGGACAGTCCATTCAGAGTAATCTCTTGACTAAGATTAAAACAAAATAGTTACCAGCTAACTGGTTTGAAATGAACACATAAGAAATGAAAGTAAGATAACTTCTTTTTTGCCACTATTCGCAGCATTCAAGTATTTACCACCAAGAGGCCTATGTTAAGGCTGGTGAGGGCTAATGTTGCACTACTAGCATTATCTTTGGACGTGTGGATGTCTCTCTCATTCTCTCGTTCTCTATATCTCCTCTTATCTCGAAAATTCATGACAAAGACATACTACCTTAATATGCAGCTACATCATCCCTCGATTCACTTATCCTACCTTTTGAATGAAAAATTCCAACAGAAGATGATCTTGTAATAAAAACTTCTTAGTGAACCTACAACTCAATGGTAGCAGAAGAAACCAGAAACTAATGGTAGAAATGACACATACGAGCAACATTATGCCGGACACGTTCACGTCTTGCTTCCAATTCTGCCAGTTCCTGAAGGGTAGAAAAGATTATCAAACAGAAGAAACAAAACAAGAATAACAAAATGTCTCTTAGACAAGAAAGATAGAGGAAATGCTATCATGACCATCTAGGAAGATAAGATGGTGATTAAAAAGAAAAGAAAAAAAAACAATAACATAAAAATATTCCAGCTTTTTACCAACAAAATCCAAACAAATTTCTATTCTTTATCACACCATGGAATTAAAGATTAACATGTGTCAAGATTACCTCTGGTGTTGGAGCCCTTTTCCGCTGCCCATTGAGCCAACATATCCACTCAACTAAAATGATCAAAGAGTGAACATAAAAAAGATAGAGGAAAAATAAGGCCATAGAAAAAAATGCATTCCAAATGACAGTGTATATCAAAAGTGTATATATGGAAAGTAGCCATATTTCAACAGCCCAAAGTAGAGTACCCCTTTTTGCTGATATGATAATTCAAAGAAAAATATTCCCGAAACAAGTGAACCAATATTTGAAACTGAACAAAAGTTGTATTAGGTCCAAAGAATGTACCTGGAATTGAGGTTGGATCGTCCTCACCCTTGATTGCCACCCATCTTTTCTCTTTCACTAGTGTCAACGAGAACAGACAAAAGGAAGAAAGAACATTAGCTGTACTAGTACAGCTTCATATTCTTCATGATAAACCACACTGTAATCGATTGTCTCGACAAACTACTCAATGCAAAACTTTAGTATTTTGTTTTTATAGAGAAGACACACTCAGCTTAAATAATCAGAACACATGCCTTAGAAACTAATGATCGGTTAACAGGAGATATTAGCTATGATGGCTCCCATTTTATGAATTAGACAGAACTAAGAATATTGTAAATTGGGTTGCATACTTGCAGTATCAATCTAAGAGGGAAAAGGCCTCTGCCAGCAACCAAAGTAATACTAATAGAACAAGAAACTAATACAGAACTGTTTCAATGAAAAACGACAAAGCTCCAGGCGCAAATCGTGACACTGATCTTCTATTCACTCTAACTTTGGCATACGGTGGAAAAGAGGTAATGGCTGCTATTAAATATTTCACTGGTCCAGCAAACTCACTGGGGGAGGTGAATTCCACTTCTCTAACTATCGTTCCTTGAGTGAAAAAATCTTTTTCTAAGGTGTTTGTATGAATCCAAAGAAAAAAAAAATACACGAAGAATGCAATTACCAAATTAGGAAATGCAATCATAAATCATAACAGATTTCGTTTCACACCTCAACAAATCAATGCAATTCCCTTATCCCCATGTAGCAAATTTTGAAGCACAAAATGACAACCCAATTGGCAAATTCAAGAGACTCAATCATAAAAACTCGAACTGAAAAAAACCCATGAGCCAAATGCAGCATAAACGAAAGCAAAAATAGTAGGGAGGGAGAGAGAGACTGACTGATGCCATCGACCTCCTCTTTTCTGGCGAAGTAACGGTTGCCAGCTTTGTCCATTCCCACCATAGTCCGATTGGTAAAAAACCCAGCAACCTTCTGAAACAGCTTCGACATTTCTCTCCCCCAATTCCAATCAAATTTCAAAAAGGATTCACTGAGACATTGCCATTATCGTTTTCTACGGCAGTCGTCGTTTGCAGGAGAAAGAACTTCTGGATATTGTGCTAGAGCATCGTCCTGGAGTAAGTAATTAGTCCCTCCAAATCCAGGACTCGTCGGCGGTCCAAGCAACACCGCATCGGCCTCCTTGTCGCGGTGGTTGGTTGTTGGTGTTTGGGGTGCAGATTACTGTTCAACCCGATTTTAAAATGTATGGCCGAGTCGGGAGTCCGGGCACAAGTTACGCTGGGGTCACAACCTCAAACAATTGTTTTACTTTTTTTTTTTTTTACTTACAAATTGTTGTAAATTTTGTTAGTTTATGTGTGATTGTGTAAATTCTAGATTAGATTTTATTCTAACTATCATTTCTTATATGGACTTGTATTCCATGGGGTTGAATAATTTCTTATTTCCCTTATTACTATAAATAAAGGCACTACATAGGGAGATAATATAAATTTCTCTCTACAATTCTACAAACACATCTCTTTCCCAATCTATCTCTTACTGTCAGCCCCCTTCCGCTTGTCAGATAAAATAGACTACAGCATGTTATCAACACGCTCTTACCACTGCGCTTAGGAATTTGACGTTGAAGCTTTTTCTGCATCAAACCAGTTCATCTATTCATCACGCAATCAGAAAACGCAAGGGTTTTTCGAACCCTTGATCTTGAGCCACAACTCGAGCCT
Organism: Crataegus laevigata; assembly: GCA_963580275.1. NCBI lineage: Eukaryota > Viridiplantae > Streptophyta > Magnoliopsida > Rosales > Rosaceae > Crataegus > Crataegus laevigata. The sequence continues at coordinate 10,077,573 of OY756946.1, forward strand.
CTCGCCTAGGCCTACAGCTTGTGTAGCGAGCCGAGCCGAGCCGTGAGACCATAAGCCGGAGCCATAGGCTCATAGTTTTGAAACCCAGCCAAACTTGACGCCATCCATGACATCTCGTTCTCTCACAGGTGGGCCCGTAACCCAATCTCTACTTTGGGTCCTCGTCTCGATGACTTGCAAATCATCTCTTCCCCTCTCCCAACCTCGACGAGTTTTGGTTGAGATTCATTTTGAATCTCATCGGTTTTTCTTCAAAATTCTGATTAAGTTTCTTAGGGTTTTTTTAACAAAAACATTGAGAATCTCCACTCTCCTTTTACTTTATGAGTCATCATCGAACCGACGGTTCTTTGCCATGATATTTGCACCTAGACACGACCGCCTGAAGTGTTGGTGCTGGTTGTCTTCTCCAGCGACATTCACTTAACCTACACTTAGGCGTCTGGTTCAAAACCCAAGTCTACCTAGGCTTGGCCTGTTCTCAATGAGCACTAGTCCGTTGGGCTTTGGAGCTATCCTCGGCCTAGAACATTAGCCTTGATAGGCCATAAGCTCCCGTGTTTCGCACCAAAAAGGATCACAGCCCGCATGGCTGTCACGGTTTTCATGTACCACGACGTAGTAGATTACGCCCCCCCCCCCCAGATATATGCGTATGCACCACACCGGAGCACGCCCCCAGTCTGGGCCTCTATTTTTGGCTCGGCTTCCTTTGCAGCTCATTTACTACTACTGGCTTACAGCTCACCTTGACATTTGGGCTTACTCAGCCTGTGCTCTCCCCAGCCTAAATTTTTGGGCCTAGCCATACTGCAAAGAATTTACGTCCCACCATTGAAGAGAAGATGGACAATCCGGTTGGCGAAGCTGAGAAAGCCACTGTTATGATTCTCATCCGAAGACGTATTCATGATGCCCTGCAAACCAAGTACCTTGCTAAAGAGAATCCACGTGTATTATGGGTCGTTTTGGTTGATGCTTCGATCACCAAAATGATATCTTCTTGCCTGAAGCAAGACATGACTGGCAGCATTTGCACTTCCAAGACTTTAAGTATGTGAATGAATAGAATTCTGATGTTTGTCGAATTTGATCACTTCTTAGGTTTTGTAACGAAACTTTGACCGAAAATGATCTCTTGGAGAAGACATATTCGACCTTCTCTACTACTAATATTGTCCTGTAGCGACAATATAGAGCTTAGAAGTTCACTAAGTTCTCAGATTTGATCTCTGTTTTACTTCTCACTGAAAAGCAGAATCAACTGTTGATGAAGAATCATCAAGCTCGACCTATTGAGGCAACTGATGTGCCTGAAGCACACTATAGCATAAACCAATGCAAAACGCCAAAAGTTTCACATTCCAAACCTGCTTCGCCGTAGCACGATATTGTCCGCTTTGGGTCATGCCCTCGCGGTTTTGTTTCTGGGAACTCATTCGAGAACTTCCCAAGAGATCACCTATCTTGGGACCACTCTCGCTCGAACTCGCTTAACTTCGGAGTTTTGATGAGCTCTGAAGCCAGTGAGCTCCTAAAAGGTCTTATGCTATATAGAGGTGGGCATGTACCCATAAGGCATATCACCCCCTCTCCATTAGTCAATGTGGGATGTTACAATCCACCCCACTTAGGGGCCCGACGTCCTCGTTAGCATATTCTCACCACACGGTATAGTGGCTCTGATACCATTCTATCATATCACAGACCGGCTCCGTTGTAGCATGATATTGTCTGATTTGGGTCACGCCTTCACGCTTTTATTTCTAAAAACTCACACGAGAACTTCCCAGGGGGTCACCCACCCTAGGACCGCTCTTACCCGAACTTGCTTAACTTTGGAGTTCCAATAAACTCCGAAGCCATTGACCTCCCAAAATGCCTCGTGATATATGGAGGTGGGCATGTACATATAAGGCACATCACACTCTCTCCGTTGGTCGATGTGGGATGTTACAAAAAGAGGTGTGGTAGGGGCGGCTAGAAGCCACCCCGTCAAGGTATACAGAGCCCAGGCTCATCCAAAGGAGAAAACAAAGCCCATAAACACCTAAACCTCACTCCCAAAGCATCGAACTTCAAGAATAAGGGCAAAGCACCTAAAACCATGGATGCGGATATGTGTTATCGCTGTGGTTCAAAGGACAATTGGTCCCGTATTTGTCAAGCTCCCCAGAAGGTTGAAGCTTAATATAATTCTCGTCGTAAGAAGTTTGAATCAAATTTTGTGCAAGTGGACAAACCGAAGACTACAAAGATGGAGGTTTCTGACCTTCAAGAGGATACCACCCCTATGGAAGATTAGAATCTTAGACATAGACTTAGTTTTAGCTGAAATAAGACAATGGGGCCGAATTCCACCTAGTGGCCGAACCCCCCGTTTTGTTTTTTGGTTAAATTTTGAACAATTTTTCCTTTATGCTTGGATTATTTGTTGGTGATTTGTTTTTGGATATTAAATTTTTAATTAATTACCATGAATAAATGAAATTATTTTGAATGGATATTTGTTTTTAAGAACTTTTATGCATGTGACTGATTCAAATTAATTTTTCATTCCAGGTATGACTAGTAAGGAAGTTAATTGTCTGGTAGATAGTGCAACGACACACACTGTTTTACGTGAACACATCTATTTCACTACTTATACACATCTGACAACCCTCTCAGGCCCATCTAACCTAATTGAAGGATATGTAAGACACGTATAATGTTGTCTAATGGCACAATCTTGACCATTGATGAGGCACTCTATTCTCCACATTCTGGAAGAACGTTGTTGAGTTTCAAGGACATTAGAAAAAACAATTACCATGCCGAAACCCACGAAGAAAACAGAATTGAATTTATGCGCATATCTTCATACGAATATGGCCAGAAGCGTATTCTAGAGAAGATGGAGTGTATCCCGAGTGGTCTGTATACTACGACCATATGCCCTATATAATGCCACTATATGGCCGACCCTACCTTTAGGATCACATATAAAATTACACTTTGGCATGATCATTTGAGACATCCTGGACGAATAACGATGCGCCGTATCCTTAAATCATCACACAAGCATCCACTAACCCAAAGTTTAGGTTCGATCCAAGGAATCGCATGTTAAACATGTTCAATGGGAAAGCTTATTACTAGGCTTTCTTATGACAAGATTCGTTTGAATCCTCCCATTTTTCCACAACGAATTCAGGGGAACATTTGTAAACTGATTCACCATCCGTAATGACCATTTAGATATTTTATGGTTTTGGTTGACACTTCCACACATGGGTTACATGTGTGCTTGTTGTCCACAAGGAACGCTGCATTCTCCAAACTGTTGGCTCAGGTTATAAAGCTTAAGGCTCACCATCATAATTATTCAATCAAGTCTATTCGATTGGATAATGCTGGAGAATTCACATCTAAAATTTTTGATGACTATTGCATGTCAGTTGAGGTTGAAGTTGAACATATTATACCCCATGTTCACACCCAAAACGGCCTGGCAAAGGCATTCATTAAGCACTTATAAATGATTGCTCAATTGTTAGTCATATGTACTAAGCTCCCGATCGCTGCTCAGAGCATGCCAGATGCTTTCACCGATCTAACACAAGTAAGAAGATCACATATTCTAGCTGCGAATATGCCTACAAATATGGATGTACTAAATGTACGACTGACTTCCTTCCTGGAGGGCTGAGACGCCATTTTGGCCGATCCACTCACATTAGCTGCTAGCCAATCATTTGCCTCTACACAAAAACGTGTCAGACCTCTTGATTAAAAGGATTCACACCCCCAGAAGAAGAAAACCACGACACAAGGTTCTGAATAGCCTACCGTGAATCCAACTGTTGTCTACTCATTCTATCCAACTCATGAGAAAATTCTACATTAAGGAAATGTCATTTAAGAGACGAATCCTCCTCCCAAGAATCGTGAGATTTCAATCTATTATGCTAGCTTTGATGATATGTGGTGTAGAAATGAGATGATCGTCGATGATGCATTAGCATTTGCAGTAGTTACTGAGATCATGTTGAGCAATGACATCGAACCGCGTTCCATTGATGAATGTCAACATAGAACTGATTGGTTAAATTGGAAAGAAGCAATCCAAGTCGAATTTGATTCGCTTGTGAAACGTAAGGTGTTTGGACCTGTCATACTCCTACATATGTGAAGCATGTTGGCTACAAGTGGTTTTTTGTTTGAAAGTGTAATGAGAAGAACGAAATTGTGCGTTACAAAGCTCTTCTTGTTATGCAAGGTTTCTCACAACGACCCGGGATTAATTATAACGAAACTTATTCACCCGTTATAGATGTGATTACTTTTTGCTACATTATCAGTTCGGTAGTTTTTTAAAAACTAAATATGTAGCTGATAGATATAGTAACTACGTATCTTTATGGGGATCTTGATACCGAAATTTACATGAAAATTATACAAAATTTTACACGAAAGTTCTCAAAGGACTTACATTGACTGGATCAAATATTTTCAAACCCCAGAACACACTCTCAATTCGACTGAGGCATTCACTCTACGATTTGAAGCAATCAGGAAGAATGTGGTATAACCGTCTGAGTAAATATTTGACTAGTCAAGAATATATGAACAACGAAATATGCCCTTATGTGTTCATTAAGAAGTCATATTCCAAATTTGTGATTGTTGCAGTATATGTCGATGACATGAATCTCATCGGAACTCCTTAAGAGTTCTCGAGAATTGCTGCGCATCTGAAGATCTCACGAGAACTGCTCACGAGATCCTTCCATCCGAAAGAGGATGATGAAGAGATTTTGGAGCTTGAAGTTCCTTATCTAAGTGTGATAGGCGCTTTATTGTACTTAGCTCAATGTACTAGACCCGACATCTCATTCATTGTTAATCTTTTGGCAAGATACAGTAATGCACCAACACGCAGACAATGAACTGGCGTAAAAGACATCTTCCGTTACCTTAAGGGTATTACAAATTTGGGCTTGTTCTGTCCCTACAGATCCTCGCGTGATGCCGCATCCCCTGCTTCTCGAGTTCATTCTCGCCTTGTTGGTTATGCCGACATATGATACTTATCTGATTCACACAAGACGTGTTCTCAAACGGGTTATGTCTTTACCGTTGGAGGCACCGCAATCTCTTGGAAGTCAAATAAACAGACCTTAGTTGCCACTTCATCTAACCATACTAAAATTCTTGCCTTACATAAAGCAACTCAGAAATACTTTTGGTTGAGAGCAGTAGTGGGCCATATTCGAAACTCATGTGTTCTCTACCCCGTCGTAAATATCCTGACGATGATTTATAAAGACAACGCAGCATGCATCGAATAGCTCAAGAAGGGTTACATCAAAAGAGACAACACTAAGCATATTGCGCTGAAGTTCTTTTTCTCACATCAACAATAAGAGCATCAAAAGATTGAAGTCACACAAATCTGTTCACAAGACAATTTGGCCAACCTCTTCACCAAATCATTGCCGAATACGACGTTTCAAAAGCTTGTTCAAGGAATTGGTACGCGTAAACTTTCTGAGTTGTAACATTGCTAGTTCTCTTTGGAATTGTGTCAAACTTAAGGGAGTATCCTGAAGTATACTTGCTTGATCTTAATGTACTTTTTTTCCCTACAATTAAGACTGTTTTTCCCACTAAGTTTTTGCTACTTAACTTGGTTTTAACGAGGCACCCACCTTAGATTGGTCATATCCTTGATAACGTCCTATAGATGTTTCTTTTGACTTTTGCATTGCTCACACATTTTTCCTTAGACTATGGATTTTGTCCCTACTCGAGTTTTTGCCATAGCCTTAAGATTTATTTTTTTGTGAGACTTACTTGCTTATGCAAGTTCCTACCTTATTGAGAATAAGCGTTGTTCCTTAGAATCAGTGCCGATGAGTCGACTTCCTCAACTTCTGCATGATGCTGAATCTACCTTGAGTATTTACACACCTAAGGGGGAGTGTTGTAAACTTTCCTAGTTTATGTGTGATTGTGTAAATCCTAGATTAGATTTTATTCTAATTATCTTTTCCTATATGGACTTGTATTCCTTGGGGATGAAGAATTTCTTCTCTCCCTTATTATTATAAATAAAGGCGCTACGTAGGGGGAGAATATAGATTTCTCTTTACAATTCTACAAACATATCTCTCTCTAATCTCTCCCTCTTTGCCGTTGCCCCCTTCCCCTTGTCAGATAAAATAGGCTACAACACAAGCAAATTTTTTTTTTTTAACAAATGATATTATCTACATTAGTGAGAATTAAATTTAAAATCTCTCACTTACAAATGAAGAAGAATATTACTAGACCGTAATACTAAGTAACAATTGTTTTACTTTTATAATCCTTGTAATTTTTTGCAGTCCTAAAACCTTAATATGCACTTCTCTTATATTTTTAATTGATTTATTTTCAATTTCTTAACATGATTTACATTTTTACCCTTCTAAGAACTTTTAGAGCTCGTTTACTAATCCATAATCAGATTGAGGGGAATTGAATTAAAGATGAATTGGATTGAGAAGGAATTGAATTAAGGGAGAATCATAATTAGATTACTGTTAAAGTTGTTTACTAAACTAGCAAGAATTAGAGTAGGAATGATATTGGTTTCGTATAACTTGTTTACTAATTCACCTGAATAGAAATTAAAAATAGTTTAATTACTAAATTACCCTTGTTAAAATAAATTATTCTGGTACTAATTAATAAAATTTAAGTTTATATAGATAACTGACACACCCCGACCCGGAATGTCCACTTGGACTCCCAAATCGAGTTGTGATGCCCGACACTTGGACGGTGACGAAACCATAAAGTGTAGTGATGTGGAAAATGAGGATGAATTTAAACCTAAAAGTGCCTAATCAAGAGAGTGTGTAGGTGAGTGGGATTGAACATATTCACACGTGATGTCAGAGCATAAGACAGTATAGTAAATAGGATGTGAGTTATACCACTGAAGGTAACCATCTCCTGAGATTTGCCAGAATCCTCGTATATACGTAAGCACAGCTACTAAACATGGAGGGGCGAAAAACAAAGTTGAGTGGGTCAGTAAAACAACGCTTATTCGAAAACCTTTATTTTTGAAAATACTAACCCCTCGCCGTAAAACAAGTATAGTTTCCTTAAAACATACTACGTAAGTATGTAGTAAATAATACGATAGCAACATAACTAGAAATATGCCAAGTAACGATGTATCAATGTCACAGTAGTATAATCAAGTGATAACCAATATAATGAAGTACTTATCAATCTAATGCTGGCACACAAGTTTGAACAGATAAACTCTGACACGAACAGGACTGGATGTAATCAATACGCTCAAGTACTACGATCACGTGAAGACTGGTGCAGAAGCATATCACATACAAGTCGGATTGCCTAATGCAATCTACCCGACAGGACTGGTACCTAACCTGGATCCAAAATGAGCGAACGGTGCGATGTGAACATACACGTGAAGGACTGGCCCTGGCCTTGGGGCGAATACTAACACCGGTGCAGCAAGATGAGCATGTATACAAGTATGTATGAATGTCATGACAAGTTTATCTCAACCGTATTTCAGCATTTATCACAATTATAACGAAATTATCAATTAATTGGCAATATATACGTAAAGCGAAATATTTATGCAATTTCGGAAACTATAAATACGTATAGATATAAAACAAACTGCCCACTCACAGATACGTTTCCCTATACGTGAAATTTCTAATTAACTTAGTTTAATAACACATAAACGGAAACGTAAATAAAATCTTCGTAGATTGTCCAAACATAGGGTTTAAATATATAAAATTGATCTACTCGACGTCACGGACACACACAAATTTTTAGAATCGAAATCGGACCACTCATGTGCCCCCACTCGCTACCACAAGGTGGCTATGCTGGTGGCCATGCGCGGCCCACGCGGCTCTCCCACGCGCCTTCCTCACGATTTTTGGGATTTTTTTTCTAGGTTTTTGGTCCAATTTTTAGAGCTTCAAACGAGCTCATTTACTCGACCAAAATCTGTGATTCAAAAACCAAAATAAAGCTAGGAATGTGATGAATGGATCTACCTTCACAGAAAGTTCGAATATGGCCCCATGTTGTTCAGAAATTTGGCCTAAAAGTGGCCAAACGACCACGGCTACATATTTCCCAGAAAACTAAGAATTTCTTCCTAACTTCCAGAGTCGATATCTAACTCGATTCTTAGCCAAACTTGATGATTCAAAACCCATTATGGAGTTAGGAATGTAGAGAACAAGTTTGTACCTAGTAGGAGTTCAATTGAGGTCGAGGTTGACTGGAAAAATGAGTAGAAAGAGACCAAATGGTCAGGGTTCCTTGGCTAAGAAAATGAGCAGTCTTTCCTTTTTGAGTTTTATGTGCCAAAACGTTCGTTCAAAACACAAACAATGGATAATATCAGCCCAAAGGAAATAGATGAAGGTCCTTAGGAATTTCTTGAGGCTTACCTAAGCCGTGAATGGCAAGAGTCCGACGAAAAAGCTCGGGAACCATGGTGGCTCCAAGGTGCAGGAAAGGAAAATGGATGAGGGTTCTCTGCCAAGTCTGGTTCTGTGACGGAGGGTTTCAAAGGTGGTGAGGCTACCAGGAAATGAACCACAGTGATGGAGCTCACGGTGGTGGTTCATTGTGAAAAGATGTATGCGTGTATGTTTGTAGAAATTGAGAGAATGATCTCTTGGTTTACAAAGAGAAGGGAGAAGAGCGAGAGAGAAAAGCATGGGGTCTGATTGGTGCCAAAAAATGAGGGAAGGGATGTGATTGGTGGAGAGAAAAAAAGGAAAAGCATAAGTTGATTGGTGGATGGGTGTATGGAGACACAGATCCCCTTTTTAAGGGATGGGATTGGATTTTGTACATTTTTAATGTATAAAATCTAATTTTCTTATAGTGTTTCCAACACTGTTAATTTGTACGTGCTTGTACAACAATACCCGTAACTAACATACTTTAGCGGAGCGTAACTTTTTCGTTACAGATCCGATTCGAGTCTAACATGCGCTCACGCTTTCGTAGTGACGAGTACTACGAGGATACACTAAAAGAATAAGTCATACGCTTCCCTAGGCGATGGTCAATGAAAGTCAAAGTTCTCACCTCTAAGGGTATTTTTCGTAATTTCACGCTTTTAAAATTAATAAAAAAACGTAAAATTAGGGACGGGTCGTCACAATAACCATATATAAACTTTTTATCTATATAAAGTTTATTTGTATAAAAATATTTGTACAAAAAAAAAATTCATCTATATAAAGTTTATTTGTATAAAAATATTATTTGTATAAAAATATTCGTACAATAACATTTATCTAGATGAAATTCATCAATTATCTCTTCTTCCCGATCTCCAATCGTTTCTTTCCCCAACCTGCACGGCCCTCCCATGCCTATTGGAAGTATGCCCACAAAGCCACTCATTTGATGTAATAACTTTTGGAATACTTATTGTGTTAAACTATAATATGTTTAATAGAGGGCAAAGCTTATTGTTAATCACTATTTATTGTATTATGTGTTTAAGCAATAAGGGAATCCAAGGAATGTATTTAATCTAAAAGAGAAGTGATCTAAGTGAGTTGGATTAACGATACCTTTCTCTTATGTTCATTCCTAAAACGTTCCTAGCCATAGGATTGCCAATTGGGCATTGACAATCCGCTAAGGTTAGTATGTGTTATGTTAACTTAAGAGTGAGTATGACTAGTCTCAAGTCATTTAGTGTTGGACACTGAGACAAACACATAAGTGCTCAAAAGGTAATTGAGTACACTGAACTACGATCAAAAGAGAGTTCGTACATACATGTCATGTGAGAACTCGTAAGTTGCAATATGCAAAATAGTCCTTTGACCTGAGGCATCATAGATGTCTAATGGTTAGGTCCTTGATCTTTGATCATGTCAAAGGCATTCCATCGAGAGTGTCCACGACATTGTTGGGTCAAGCTATCTAGTCATGTAGGCATATGAATGCACAACAAGGGATCTCTAACCTTCCATGGTGGAAGGAGAATACTCTGAGATATGATTCAAGAGTCTTTGGCCAAAGAATACGAATATGACTTAGGAAGTTTGTTCCAAATCATATTCAATTGAATCATATAGAGAAGTATCACATTGGATAGTAGACATGAAACAAACTATCACTTAAACAATGTGATCAAGAGTATTGTATTAGAGAATGACGATATTGTGTTGTAGTTGTAACTGGATAGGTTCTCCAACCACTTCTACTTAGCTTGGGTAGCCATGACATACTGCTAGGTGTCACTCATGGTTTGTGGAAGCCCTGAGGATTAGCAAACACTAATCTTCATCAAAGGGAGAATTGAAATGTAGTTTCAATTCATAATCGATCGTTAAGAGTAACAATCGCTCACTGCCTCGCTAAATGGAACCTAATGGATCGTACATCGAGTAAGGATGAATGTGAAGATATAAAAGAGATGGATAAGCAATTAAATGGTTTAATTGAGAATGGTCAAGATTAATTAATTAGTTAATTAATTATACGAAAGGTTCGTATTGGGTTTTTAAGTTGGTTTTGGGTTTCGGGGCCCAAAAGGGTTTTTGGTCCACAAAGCCCATTGAGTTTAGGTTGTGTGACAACTAAAACTAAATGGAAATTAACAAAAAAACAAAGCCAAAACCGGCCTAGGGTGAGTGGTAGCAAAACTTGGGTTAATTGCAAGTTTGTCACTCACATGTGAGGTGGTATAAAGGCAACTTTATAGTCATTCTCTCACTAGTGGTTTTCTTGAGGTAAAGAAGAGAAACATTTTCTCTCATTTTCTCCATAGAGGCCGGCCACTTAGGGGGTTTTTCACTAGCATCAAAAACTCTCTAAGTCATCCATCTTCTCTTCACACTACATCCTTGGTGTGGAGACTTAGAGACACCAAATCTTTAGTGTTCTTGGAGATCCTTTCCTCACATCCTCAAGGAGCAAAGGAGCATCAACAAAGAAGAAAATCACAAGGAAGATCCAAGGAGCTAGGAGGTGACTTGAAGGCCCTCCACTTGGGTGAATCCCTTGTGTAAACAAGGATGAGCTTCAAGGGTAATGAATCTCAAATCCTTCTTTCTCTTTAATGTTGTTAAAGAGTCTTATGGTTCACCATTCTCTAGGCTTTGAAATTCATGGGTTTTAGAATTATTTTTGAATGCATGCCTACTTTAAAGTGTTACTAGTTTGCATATGTGTTCAAATGTTCTCACATGTTCTTAGCTCGGACAAAAAAATTTCTTCAATGCCTTCCCCTTTTCTTTCCCAACCCTTCCCATTAGCTCTCGTTTTCATAGGTCCTCCACGCCTTCCTCTTTTGCTTCATATGATCTTCTTCCCCAACCCCAATAACTTTCCATATTGATAGATCTCTCCCATAGCCTCCTAAATTGGTGGATTTCTGGAAAAGGCGGATTTAGGGCAATTTTGGCACAAAAGTTTGATTCTTGGAGGATATCAATTCAAGGAATCCAAATACCACCGAATGTTAGAGAATCCGACTCCAAAAAATTCCGGAATGTGATTCTCCAATTGAGTTGGGTTCCACCCAAATTTTCATTCCTCTCATGCTAGTAAACAAGGGAATTGCTCGAATTCTATGCAATTCCATTTCCGCGCGTTTCATTACTCCTTCGTGAACATTCCATTAAAACTTTATTAAATAAAATTTTGTTGGCATAAGTACAAATTGGTGGGGACTACTTAGTTTAAAATTGGGATTGATTTTGCCGACCAAGAAAATTGTCGAGATTTATGTTAAATTCTTTTTTGTAGATTTGCTATGAGACATTAGCAAAGCAAAAGGCTTCTCTCTTCATTCTCTTGAACAAAATAAATTGGGTTATTTTAACCAAAATGGTTCCTAATATTTGCATAACTCATCAATTTGGTCATTGAGATTTGAAATCAATAGAAATGATCTCTGAGTTTGTCCACAATCAATTATTTTGGTCATTCCTTGAAAAATTAAGGACCAAATGACAATGGGCCAAAATGATTTGACAAAAAATGAGGGTATTTTTTATCATTTTATCTTTATTTAATGGATATTTTTTAAGAAATGACCAAAATGATTGACGGTGAACAAACTCAAGAACCACTTTTGTTGATTTCAAATCTCATCGAACCAAAGTGGGGAGTTATGTAAATCTTAATGACCATTTTAGCTACAAAATCAATAAATTGTTGATAAGCAAAGACAACAAATAATTTTCCGAAATACATCAAAACATAATTTACAAAAGATTTTTATTTCTTCTTCAACATAGTCAACAAAGAATTTCAATCATATATGGAATTTCTCATGTTCATTCTCTAGAATTTTTCAATATGTTAATTCTGGGATTATGTTAGAGAGAACACCAACGCATGAGATTTATCTCTATTAGATATATGATACAAATATGCGATAAGAGTAGAATTTTTGTTGTACAAAACTATCAATTAATCCAAATAAAAACATAAAGATAATGTTAGGGAGATCAAAATTTTAAATCAAATAATGTGGCACTAATAAAAAACAAACGCATTAATTCTTACTTAATTAATAATACAATAATTTACAATCATATTATTTAAGTTAAAAATTATGATTTAAAAATTTTGATTTCACTAGTATTTGCACCGAAGTGCCAGAGAAGTCAAAACATATGCTCAGCTCCACCGTCCATCTCAAGTCAAGCCAACCCTGATCAAATTGACTCCTGAGTCCACAAATCTCAGGAGTAAATTCCACCAACAAAAATGTTGTTGCAAAGATCCAATTTTCCACCAAAAAAAAAAAAGTTTCAATTTTGATGCTTTCATAAAGCTTCAATCCGATTAGGCTTTGCAAAGATTCGAATTTGTTCAATCTCTGCAAAACCAGAACCAGAACCCAATGGCTGTGTCTAATTCAATGGGTCTCTGCAAAACCCCCAATTTCTAACACATTTCTCCAAAACCCTAAATTAGGAATGGGCAACGGTTGTGACGGGCGGGTAATCGCGGTTATTTACCCATTACCGTTTATACTCATATCCGCATAACCGTTTACCTGTTGGGTAATTGCTTAAACGGTTATACGCATACTTATAACCGTTTATAAACGGTTAACCATACCCATTTAACCATAACCATTTAATACCCGTTTACCCATTTACCATTTTTAACCCGTTTATCTTTCTTTTTTTTTTCTTTCTTTTTTTACCATTTCCCCCCTTTTTCACCCGTCTACAAGTTTTTTAACAACTTGAAAATTTAAAAAAAAACTTGTTATAATTTTCGTTTTTTTTACAATTAAATACCGTTATAGGTACATTCATCATACATTTCCGTATTTTAATTTTTTAAGTTCTTATACCATTCTAATAATTGAAATAATAGTTTACAGATGATATTTCTAACTGTTACCAATAAAGGTAATATAATATTTGCTAAATATTCTTGGGTTACAAAAACTGTTTAGAAGACAATATTCTTGGGTTATTTAACCCATAATGTCAAGTATTAACATAATATATATATATATATATATATATAATGAGCTACATTATATTATAATTAGCTTTATAAACCATGCACTATAATCAATAGCATTGATCTAAGTTTTGTCCGATAGAGAACATGGTTTGTGTTAATTTTACATATATAAAATAAATAGGTAAACAGTTACCTGTTTATAACCGCGGTTAATACTCATAACTACCCATTTATAACCGTTTATTTATCTAAACAGTTACCCATAACCGAAACCATGAAGTTTTAATGGGCGGGTAGCCGCTGTTATCCATATTGCCTATCCCTAGTTGTATGCTTCAAAATAAAATTATATGACTAATAATTTGTACATATAAATATATCATGTAAAACCATGATGGCGATGTATCGGCACATAAGCATATATATGTTACCGACATAATCAATATGCACTTGTAATTAGCATAGTATAAAAAATAAAACTATGCATCTTGGCTAGTGCGAAACAGTGTGTGGCTTGCCGAAAAGGTTTTATGCTTGGTATGTAAACTTGTATTAAAAAGTGGAGTAATAGAAATATAAGTTATTGAGCACATCATATAGGTTTTATGCTACATAAATTATTGTCCAATAGGAAACATATTTGTGTTAATTTTAAATATATAAAATAAATGAGTAAACGGTTACCCGTTTATAACTGCGGTTAATATTCATAACCACTCATTTAAATTTTGCGGGTAAACGGTTATACTCATAACCATTTATTTATCTAAACAGTTATCCATAATCGTAACCGTTTAATTTAAATAGACGAGTAACCGCGGTTACTTATGTATTTGCCCATCCTACCCTAAAACCCCTTTTGCCCCAAATCTCACCCTAACCTCTCTGTTCTCAATCTTCAGCAATCCACCGCGTTCTGCGTGAGCTTCGTGGCAGCTGCCAGGGTTCCAAGGGCTCAGGAAGCAGTCATCAATGGCCGACCCTTTGCTGAGACGCTTGTGGAGGTCCTATTCGACATCAATGAGCGGCTTCGGTGTGAAGACATTGATGCCCCTCTCACAAATGTTAGGCCTGTTAAGAAACTTGCCATTTTGTGATCACCGCCGACGGAGGCCTCTGATCAGATTCTTGATGCCATGATCCCTCTACTTGAACAGTTAGATTTTGAGGGCATTGCAGGAATCAGAATGCTATGAGCAACGCCACCGACAAAGCGGTTGACTTGACGAAGACTCTTTCGAATGTTTTTAATCAGCAACGACATGCAAAGATTACAAGGGAGATATTGGAGATTGGTGCTGGAGCCGAAGCGCTAAAGGAGTTTGAGTAATATCAGGATCTTCCTGTCCTTGTTCTTTGTTCATTTTTGTGCCATGTTGTTCATGATGAAAGTTTTGTGATTGAATTCATTAGGCAATTTTCTAGACGAAAAGCATCAGAGTAGCTAGAGAGTTTCACAATTTGTAATGATAATCGGAGCTCTGGCATTGACAATGAGATTAATAACACGGAGAAATACATCTCATTATTGTTCCATCCTATCAGTATTGTGCAGTTTCTTCCATGCAATGACTCATTTTTTTCCTGTTCAAATGATTGAGAGTGCATTGCTAGTTATTGATTTCACCCTACTCTCACACAAAGTAAAACAATAGCAGATCCTGTTGTTTGCGATTTTGAATTGTTTTCGGGATTGGAGCTTCGTATGCGAATCGGATATTTTCATCTTCTACTTCTCTGACTAAACTTGCTCAATTGATTGTGTCCATAGATCAGATTATGTGGAGATACAGATGATATCACCTAGATTCTTGAAATCTTGTGCTAATGAAATCTGGTTCTTTCGTAGATGTTTCGGTTTCTTTCGTCGTATGCATAATCGTAGTTAGAAAGACTGTTTCGAGACACTGATGGGGAACTTTCGGTAGAACTTTGTCATGCCTGGGAAAGAACTCAATCAGGAACTTATCATTTGGACGGTAATTTCTCAGTTCCTAGTGGAAAAACAACACAAAATTATGGTTCCTATTAGCTCAACACTTGATTGTGACTCTGCCGTATATTTTGTACCGAAGGAGTTGTCTTTTTTTGGGGAAATAATTTAATTCATACGCAGCTTTCAAGACCTTGCCAAAAATCAAGATCTTATCCCCCTAATATAACACGCTCCCATTGATTAGGATATATCATAATAGTGATTAGCGAGTAATATAAACTTATAATCTCAGAACAAGGTTGTTAATCCTTTTCCTGGTGGAATCCGAACTCTTGTTATCTGTCTGCATTTACACTATCCTGCTTTGCTGATTGAAAATTTCCAAATTCCAGCGGAAGAAAGCGGCCATGAATAATGATGTTTACTTGGGCGGAACGAGTATTGAAATTATTTTGATTCTTGACTTTTTATGCATTTATCAACGCATACAAAATAAAAAAAGTACGTGAATTCCCCAATACAATCAGTAATTCAGTGCTTATAGAAGTCAAGAACTAGATTTGATTAAGAGGGGTAATTGATACTCTGGTCTAGATTTGATTAAGAGGGGTAATTGATCCTTTGGTCATTTTCTCTTCCGTATTTATGACTTCTTCGATTCATGATTTTCTCATGACAAAAGTTTATGGTGTCAATTTGTTGCAGTCCCACTGCTACATGACAGTCACAGCCGTAGCCGTCTAATGCACATCATTGCACCACATAATTAATAAGATTCAACAATTCTGATGTTTCTTAATAATAATAAAGTTTTAAGAACCATTTTCCCTAAGATTCTTTTGCTTCTTTTTTAAGTAATCTTAGGGGTGAATTTAATTAAGATTATGAGAGATTTTAATTTTTTTTTATTACAAATTTAGGAGTATTCAGGATTTTAAGTTATTCTTTGAAAGTCTAAATATGTTCACTTAAGATTTTATAAGAGTTTTCAACAATCCAAGTGTGTATCCAGCAAGAATTAATTTCAAAAAAGATTTTAAAAAGTTGGAGCATTCAAGAAAATTTGAGAGTGTATTTTAAACATTTACAAATAGCATCTCTACGCCTACGACTTTGAGGAAATGCACTCAAAATTTTAGTGGAAATTCATCAATTTATAAAATTCACCAATAAGATCTGTCAAGATTCTGATCAAATATAACAACAAAAAAATCTTATCTCACTAAATAAAATTCGCTATATAAATCATAAAATGTTACTGCACTCGATTTTATATTATGTCTTCCGATCGTTTAATGAGAAGAAAATGATGGTATTTGCGCGTGTTTTTTTCCTTTTGGCACGCAGGGAAGATGCAACTTGGTACGTCCAAATACGGTGAATGACGGCTCTCGACATTACATGTGGGGACTCACATTGATGTTTACAACAGAGCATTCCAAAATCAAGATTTCCCTTTCAATCACACAATTTTATTTTGTTTTTGTCTCGACTGGACTCATCACTTCTTCATTACAATTTACACATGCATGCATCACTTTTCTTTCGTTTTTGTCCTTCTTAAAATGTCATCGACGGCTCAAAATTTCCCCAAAATTCTTCTTTTGATATCTCTCTCTTATATATGTGTTTATAAATTAAGGGTATGTTATGAACATCAAATATTTGAATTAAATTTTATAAACCACATGACGTAGTTGTTGATAATTAAATTATTACTTAAGTGTTGATTAACATGCTTATTTTATATTAGTAACACGTCATATGATTTGCAAATTTGGTCTACTTATCATTTGCTCATAAATTAAATATGATTTGCATGCTTTGTGTACTTTTTTTTTAGCTGATGGGTAGTTCTCTTTCCTCTTTTATTTTAAATTTTCTGTCAAATTTTTGTTTTAATTTCTATGTTTACTTTTTTTTACGTTTAGGGGATGTATCAATTAAGATTTTGAAGGTTTTTAAAAGAATTATAAATCCGTGAAGTTTGATGGAATTCTAAAAGAGTTTCATGGACTCCATGTGAATTCATTCAAAATCTTAGTGGAGATGCCTGATTCCTAAAACTTAAAATACACTATAAAATCTTTCTAAATTCATCAAAATTCTTAATTTTTTTAAAATACTTTAAAATCAATTCCTAATTGAATATCAGAATATGCACGAAGTTTTATGAACTACTTTAAAATTTTAATTGAATACATTCATATTCTTATAGAGTTTTATGAACTGCTTTAAAATTTTGATTCAATAACCAGGGACTTCCATAGATTCATTTAAAATTTTGATTAAATACCCTTCAATTTATAATAGCTTTTAAAATCTTTAAAACTCGTAACTAAATATAACTCCTTAAGTCATTCCATTCATTATAATAATCTAACTACCATTTCTAACATTTTTTTCTTTCCGAGTAACAATTTTCACTCTCGATTTCTCCTTTCTCTTAAAACTATTTTCCTTTCTTTAGTATTTATGTAAATATTTGGTTACAACTTACAACAATTGCTTAAGCCATAGCTGTTGATTCTGATTCATTGCATGTAAATATAAATTATAATTATAGAATCTAACAATAGGGGACGTAAACATTTTCCAAATTTAACATGTTCAAATCTGCTGCCTAAAGAAAAATGAGGAATCAAATCTGAGGAAGTAGACACAGCAACGGAAGGCAAAGAAAAATTAATTAATTAATTGTGCATCGGAATATTGCTGTATTATTATTATAATATCTTTAAAAAAATGAAATGATAAATAACTCAACAAATCCAAGTGGGTGTTGAAAGGAAGGCATCCCACCAACAACTACTAATTTGAAGTAATCAATCAATTCAGCATCCTCAGTACTTAGCCACTCACTTGAGCATTTCTAAAGGAGGAGTAAAATTTTTTTTATCAGCAATAACAATGAAAAAAAAGACAGCTTTGGTGAATTTCAACTGAAATGCCAATTTTTATGTGGCATGATATGGATTGACAACAAGAGTGGTTGCTGTCAAATTCGACAACAACTTCAAATATATTTTAAATAATTAATAAAAGTTTTTGGGAACTATTATTAGCACTCCAAAAATATCATTTTGCACTCCTCACAAGTGTATTTTTCTTTTTAATTATAGAAAGTTTGAGTGCAAATGAGATTTTTGGAGTGCCAATAATAATTTTCATGTTTTTTTAATCATTTTTATTAAGAAAAAACTAATGAAAAGGCTTTAATACTTTAAATTTTACCCAAGTCATTTTATAACTTTATTTAATAATAAGAACAAGAGAACGAAAAGAAAAAAGAAAAAAAAGTAGTCTACAAGCACGTGGAAGAAGCATTTATCCTTGGCTCTCTCCTTGCTCTCGTTCCGCCGTTCGTCTGTTCCATCTCCCCACGTTGCTCTCTTGCTCCAGTTGTCATTCAGAAGAATCAGAACAAGATAGCTGAACATGTGAAGGGGGATCATGAACCACAAATCATCGAAGCGTCCAAGTATTGATAAATTCAGAGAGGTCAGTGAGCATAACAATCCTAGATATAAATGAAGAAGAAAGCTTGCAGTACGATGGTGTGAATAATCCATCCCTAAAGTATTAAAGTTCTGTAAATAAAAGTGGCAAGAAAGACTTCAGAGGTTCCAAATACTTGTTGGTTTCTCATTTGAAAGCAGCAAAGAAAGACTTTAGAGGTCCCAAATGCTTGTGGTGATTTTATAAATTCAAACATGAGTAATTAAAGTATACACACAAATCACATATGCGAACTGATCTTGTTATGCTAACAAAAAAGTAAGTGCTAAGAACATATGCTAACAAAATTTAAAATTTAGAATTTGATATATTCTTTGGAGATGAACTTAACTGTCTGCTTCTTTTTCTCCAAATAATAAATAATAGCATCACCTGGGAAGATCCCTCCTGCCCAAATTATGTTCACCAAGGAAGGCTACATAGTAGCAAAGGTCCCTAATCTATACCACAAGTTTAATCTTTGTCCATTAACTCATTTTCTTCGTCCTTAAATTATGTCACTAGTAGTCTTTTTGTTAACTTCGTCAATTTTCTCATTAAGTTAAGCTTGAGGGTTAAAATAGGAATTTCATTCACAAAATAAGAAATAATTTTTTTAAGTGGAAGACTTGGTTCCTCAAAGATTGAGGAGGAACTCCTCCTTAAAATATCTCGTGACTTATTCACATAATTTTGTGTTTATGATCAAAACTCCTTAAGGATTAACTAAATGATCTTGTTTTAATTGATTTTTTGCATACATGATCTTTATATAGTGATTTATAATATGATTAATTCTGATCACAAACACAAATTCTGTGAATACGCCATGAAATATTTTGAGGAACTCCACTTTAACTTTAAGAAGCCAAGTTGTTCTCTTTTTAAAATAAATTGGATTTGTTTTTGTATGAAAAGTAGGCCTGGGCACGGTTCGGTACCGAGGTGGTACCGAAACCGAACCCATAATAAAATTTCGGTACGGTTCGGTTCGGTATGAATAGTTATACTAATTTAATACCGAACCTTATAGGTTCGATTCGGTTCGGTCCAAGTATAGGTTCGGTTCGGTTTTGGGCTTTTAAGGAATAAGACCTATTTTTCAGTTTTTGTAAAAAAAAAAAGCCAAAATTGGTTTTTTGCCCAAAACATAAAACTGAAACCGAACTGACTAAGTACCAAACCGAACCGATTTTATACCGATACCGAATGAACCGAAAAAAAAAACTGAACCGACCGGGTTCGGTACAGGTTCAGTTTGCTTCTCGGTATTTTTTGTCTAGGCCTAATGAAAAGACCACTTTATCCTAAAGTTTGACTGAAAAGAAGGATTTGATAGAAAGACTATTTATGCAACACGTAGCTAAGCTAAAGAATGAGAGAAACTAATATAAAAGTGACAAAAATTAAACATAAAATAAAATTCAGGGACCTTTGATACCACACATCATTTCTAAGGAATATCTCTCTTTTTTTTTGAGTTTTTATTTAGAAAAATTAATAAAAATAATTTGAAATTTTTAAATTTTAACAAAAATGACAAAAAGATATTATAAGTGAATAGTATTAAAATTGACTTTTTATAGTAAAAATATAATTTTTTGTTAAAATAATTTTTTTTATTGACCTTTCTTCTTGAATTCAAAGTCAAAACTTGTTGGGATCCAAAAGTAAATTCATGGAAAACCATCGACTGGGAGACCTAATAAATGGAGGTCTGTCTTATTCATGCCACTTTTTCAATGCCCTTTTGCACCTGTGGGCCTGCTTCCCTTCTCCATAAATTCCACCCCCATCTAGTGGAACCCTTTCAATCATTCCTCTGGTAAGATACTTGTCAAAACCGTATTCTTCCTTCAGCTTTTCAATTTTCTGGGAAAAGAAAAGAAAAGAAAAGAAAAGAAAATCATCTTCAGAAACTCTCTCTTTAATTTGATGTTTGCTTTCCCATGTTGCAGAAATACCCCTTTGATTGGAATCTTGGGAAAGTTGTGGTGCCTGGTGCTTCTCAATCATAGAAAGGTAGATTCTTATCTCCCTCAACTGAGACACCTTTTTAAACCCTCTGAAGTAATCTTTGAGAATCTCTCTACATAATCTTCTTCTGAACCCGAGTTCGAATTTCCCTCTCCGTAGTTTTGACTAGATTCAAATATCGCTCGCCTGTGTTTCCAAGTTGTATTCATTTTTTTGATATTTCAATTTCTGTGGATAAGTAGGCAGGGAATAATAAGCAATGGACAATAGGTATGGCCTGATAAGGCGGGGCAGTGGAGTTTGGAGGGCCTTGAGAGATGGAGACTTTGAGGAAGAAGATGTTTGGGAAGTTCTAAAAGATAGAAACAACAATAAAGACATGGCTCCTGGATCCAAAAGTTCCAATGTTTCTGTTGCAAGGCACCTCCCATCTGCTGCAAGAATGATTCCAAAACCCAGCAGCCACAATTACGCCAGTGGCAGCAGCAGCGGCAGCAATACTACCAATCATGAAGCCAAAAATGTGCAGCAATCAGCACCTGTCAACATTCCTGATTGGTCCAAGTTGTACGGTCAGAAATCAAACAAGGCCTCCAAGAATGTTTCTTGGCCAAAATATGAGGGTGGTGACGATGATGATGATGAAGGCAGGGATGATGGCGGCAGAGATAGCAGTGATGATTATGAGGTGGAGGAGGAGGAGGAGGAGGAGTATGATTCAAGGGAACCCCCTCATGAGTTTATTGCTAGGAGGCTTGCAAGGAGTCACATTTCTTCTTTTTCTGTTTGTGAAGGTGCAGGGAGGACCCTCAAAGGGAGGGATCTCAGCAAAGTGAGGAATGCTGTTTTATCAAAAACTGGATTTCTTGAGTCACCATGATATTTTGTAGGCCTTCTTCATGTCATTGTATAGGGTTTTTTTTTTTTTTTTTTTTTTTTGTCAGATAATTTCATGTAGTTCATGTTTTAGGGGAGCAAAAAATCCAATTTAAGTTTGCAGAATTGTCATGGAATTCATCTCCCCTTTCCGCATGAATTTAATTGCACATAATCCCCATTTTCCATAGGTTTTTACTTTCATAATATAACGTTTACTTATTCGATGTATGTATGAGTGGCGTCTCGTTTGTATTCTCTTATTTATGAACAGTTATTACTTGTATATGAGTCATCATTGTACGATGTCTACTTAGACTCTATTAAGAAATCTCGATTGGACTGGAAAAAAAAAACTATGCTAGAATAACAATATATGTAAGATTCCACATCGCTCATCGCCCAAGGGTGAGGATCTTGTAAGCCTTATATGTATATTCTCATCTCAACCTAGCACGATGCCTTTTGAGAGCTCACTGACTTCGGAGTTCATCGAAACTCCCAAGTTAAGCGAGTAGTGCGCGAGAGCACTCCCATGATGGGTGACCCACTAGGAAGTTCTCGTGTGAGTTTCCAGAAACAAAACCGTGAGGGCGTGATCGGGGCCTAAAGCAGATAATATCGTGCTACGGCGGAAGTCGGGCCCGGGATGTAGTGGACCCCGGACCGGGATGTGACAATATAAAATTATGGTCGAAACACCATAAGCACAACACCAAGTAGATAAAGAAATGACATGGTATTACCAATTTACGCATGTTTTGGTCGAGTAAAAATTGGACCAAACAGTTTCATTAATTTACCAACAAATTATGAAATCACTATGTCAGAATTAAAATGATGATCCTCAGTATTATATATCATAATGCTACTAACATTATCTTGTAAACTCTTTTTGGTTTCTCATTCTCCCTTTATGAATGTGGCCAAAACTGGCTCAAATTATATAAATTTTTTCGTGGTTTGGCCCCATATTATCTTTATTTAAGTAAAAAGGTTAGGTGGGCAAAGACGTATTAGAACACTCCTTGTATACTGGCCACACTTAAAAAAAGATTTCTCTTAGTCCATAATTGCAACTTAAAAATTTCTCTTACTCCATAATTGCATGACATCAATATACATCAACCCCTCTATTTAGTGGTAAAAAAGCCTAATTAGATTATTAGTCCCGTGATAATAGATAGTCGGAACATAGTTTATATGGTAAAAAAAATAAGGAAATGAAATCTGTTGTGAATTAAGTTCAAAATTAAAAGTTCTACTAACTCTTCGTTAATTGTTAGTATGGGAATCATACATGAGGTTAACTTTATCTTTTTAGCCTTACACGTGAGACTCCCATGCTAACAATTAATAGAGTTGACAAAACTTCAATTTTGGGCCCAAATCCTAACTGACTTCACTATAGAAATTTAGACCTAATTTTTTTTACTACAGAAGTTATATGTCGACTACTCTATTACCACGAAGACTATTAATCCAATTGAGCCCTAAAAGAATTAATGTGCTGTCCTAGCATGTAAATCCATTCTATAATCTCTCCAAAGCAAGTTGCCTTCTACCCTTTGAATGCATCCAAATATTGTTACTCTATGTCCTTGGCTCCTAATGTATATGGAGGAAGCACCTCACCACATATAAATCTGAGAATTGAAAGAGACCTGTTACCAAATTCATGGTATTAATTATTTAATTTAATCTAATTTTTTTTATTTTTCATTTTGTTTTATTTCTTAAAAAATGAATAAAAATGGTGCAATCTCTGACTGGTTAAGCTAGAAAACAAGTTTCAATGAGCTTTTTTAATCTCTCTGCTCTTAATGTTAGCCTTATTTTTTTTAACTGTTTAACCATTATACCTCTTTTTGGCATTTGGCCTATGACCAAGAGTCACATTTTGTCCCTAAATTTAGCATCTCCACTCTTATTATATAAGCATGCCAACTGGTCACTTATTCTTAATTTATTGGGCAATGAGTGATTGCACTTTATTGATCTAAAATATATTGCTTTTCTTCATGCTTTACAAATTTTGATGAGTAAATCATGATCATCTCAGGGGTACTTTTTTGGATGAGAAATGCTACGATCAATCGTACAAGCGAGCGAGAATTGATTTTGAGTGTTCATACTTGTCATTTGCGTAACACATCTTCGCATCATTCCCCTTATTATTATAATTTAGCAATTGTGCAACGCATCCTACCATTATACACCTTTTGAAACTCATTTTGAGTCTTACTTAATCCTCTTAAGCTCAACTCGCATCTCACTTTGCTCCCAATTTGCCAAAAGAGTTAATAAGTTTGTCAAAACGTTTAGGTGGTACAAATGAGACCCATTGTTGTTGATTTGTGCCACCAAACTTGTAACGAATTTGTTAAAGAATTTTGATAATAAGAGGTAAAGTGAGATGAGTTGAATTTCAGAGAATTAAACAAATTTTAAGTTTCAATAAATTAAATAAGACTTGAGTTGAGTTTTAAAGAATGTTTAGAAAAACCTTTTAAAACTCCTACATTATAATTTAGAACAACGGTAATTGAGATTACTTATTTTACTTTAAATAACAGCTCAACAGATATCTGGGAGAGGAAAATAAGAATAATCATTTTGGATTCAACCCTAAATGTTTGAGATAGAAATAAACAAATAACGAAATAAATAAAGCTTTACAGGTCACTTGGAGAACAATATATATAATATTTACTAGGACATTACATTAAAACAAACTTAGCAGCCATATATGAACTAGCAATAGGGCTCTATGACATTCACATGCATGGCTCTAATGTTTAGTGCGATCTTCCCCTTTTAATTCTCTTTAATCTTTTACTTTTTGCCTGCACTTTACAGCACTGGTCTGTCGACATATTTGCTTATGTAAGGATAGGAAAATTAACTTTCTTTTCTTATTTCAAATCTTTGCTGATAAAGTATTTTTTTTTTTGAAACTAACTGATAAAGTATTTTTAAACACAATCCTCCATGACAAGCAAAATAAGCTCAATCTAAATTATTTCGTGTACTTCTCTCCTTGGTGAGAGTTCTTTCTCCCTGTTTTGAGAGTGTTTCTCACTGACTGTGAGTCTTTCGATCTTGGGTTTTTTCGGTGGCACCAACCCTAGCTTCGGCCTGGGTCGGTTGCCGTGTGTTTCCTTTTTTTCTTCTCTTTCTTCTCTCCCTGCCTCTACTGCTATCTCTCCCCAATTTTCACTTTGGCCTTCCCAGTTCCTTTTCTCCTGAAGGTATACCTCTTCTCTGTTCACCCTTGATCCGTTCGTCAGCCATGTTTCTTTGAGAGATTGTGTGTAGAGCTCCGGTGTCTTCACCGGCTCGGGTGTTACAAACACTACCACTTTCTCTGGGTTGTCTGTCGGTTCCGACAGTGTTGTTCGTGGGTATCCACGAACTTCCTTTCGATAATCGGCTCCGCTCACTTGGTTGCCGATTATCCCTAGTTTGTGGCTGTGCTCCGGTTGTTGAGCGATTGCGAGGTTGGAGGTGGCATCTGGGGAGGCGCTACTGGACGGAGGATGGGAAGCGGATGCAGGACCTGTTTCCGAGGGGAGTGATGGTTGTGGAAGTTTCTGGCGGTGGCTCGTTGGTTTCTGGGCCTTCTTGGGTTTTTCTTGTTTTTTTTTGTTTTTGTTTTCGTCTGGTTTTCCTTTGTTGAGCTCATGTGGTAAGTTGTGTTTTGTTGTAATAAAGCGACCAAAAAAACACAATCGTCCATGCACGTGTAAAAAAACAGAGTCAGAAATTTGCTACTGTGAAACTATGATTGACATACTTATAGAATTAAAATATAGACAAGTGTGCCTTTACTTTTTGTAATTTATTATTGCAGTCGTCAAACCACTTGACCACTGTGGTTTAAAAAGAACAAAAGAAACGTAAGAAATATTGGGGCCAGATTGCATATTCACAAAAGATTAATGAATGACTAATTCAATTTCCTTATATGTTGCGGCTTTGCCACGATAGATACACGCGTACAATGAAATTATTATACAATTTACGTCAATTGATAATTATGAATCATCAGAATAAACAATTTTCGACATTTTATATGTATCGACATCAAGAGTTTAAGACATGAAGAAAACTAGATATTGCTTCGGCCTTTTATAGATATTGCTTCACACATGAAAAAAATTCTAATTCATTGAGTGCCAAATTTCTCATTCCTTCATGATTTGTTTCCATCTCATTTTTTTCAACTATTTAAAAATGCTTGTATCATTCTCACAAACTTCTAAACTTCTTTATTTGCTTCTCACTACAGCTACACACGCTTGTAGCACAAAAAATGGTCCGAATCGGCTTAGGCCGGATCCATTGACTTAGCGGTTTAACCAGAACTATGGGGCTGGACCTTGTCTTGGGCTAGATGGACGGACAGATGGGCAGATGTACTCATGAATGGAACTGTGAAAGCTAACAGCATGCTTACGGTGCAAGGCAGCAGCTGCAGCAGCTTTATGGCTTGTTTACTTAGTAGCGGTGGGGTGGCCGCCTACGAGCTCAGCTTACACGTGGCCCGGCACAAGGCTGGCGCGGTGGTTGGCAGGGCGGCATGCATGGGCTCAAAGACTGAGAGCGGAGGCCTCACAATTAAGTGTAAGTTTGTGGGTGTCAAGGAAAATGACTTTTAGTTCTCGACAAACTTGTAATTCGGTTATGAGTTATCACGTTGAGAAGATTACATTATTACTTGGCTGAGTTTGGGAGTCCCAATAACATGCAACTATAGTTAAGAAACCTTATTAGGTTTTGACAAGAGTTCAGCAAGTAAGACCTTAATTAATATAGAATATCTGGGTATCAGTTGATAGGCCTGATATCAAGGATGGTTGGCTATATATTAAGAGGTCCCTGCACTCACAACACCTATCCATTACGAGCACAATCCTATTCTAAGCTGGAGCTTTAGGTTGTTGAGTGTAGAAGATCTCCTCTTCATCTTCTTGCAGCAATGGCGAGTTCTTCTTCAAGTAAGCATACCTCCTTTACGTATGCATGTTTATATATATATGTACGTGATTCTATACATGCAGTGTTTTAATTGCTTACATGTGGTATCAGAGCACACGCTGTCGTGTTTAGAATCTTTATAAGCACAATAATCTAATTAACCAAGTTCATGATTCTGATAAATGACTTTCGCATATTGAAATTAATATAATTGTTGACAATTACCAATGTACATTATGCTATTGAACTTGCATCCGTTTTCACTTATACACGCACATATACATATGTGTACATATACTTGTTCTGTAAAATTTATTTGCAGGAAAAGGAAGGAGAATCTCCGGACCTTGGAGAGCTAAATGGTTTGCTGTCACTAAATGACTTGACAACCAAATCTCTTTTGTGAATCATGATCAATTGCAACTTAAAATTGTTTGAATCATGTTTTCAATGCACCTATTCAAAGTTGAACATAATGATTAAACTGATGGTGAATATATTTTGAGACAATTCTAAAGAATTCTTATATTCAGTCATGTTTAATTTGGTGTATATGTGAGATGAAAAATCAATATTGATGCAAATTTATCTGCTTAAAAGTGTTAAAATTGTGTCTCAGATATGAAACTTTGTATTTCAGTTGTGCAAACCCTAATATAATCAATTTTCGATCTAAAGATGTGACTGGTATTATATGATTTTTGATGCCATTAATTGTTCATATTTTGAACTTTTAATGATGAGCTTATGAGAATAAATAACGAATAATTATCGTGGATGCAGCTATGACTTCTCTCAACTTCTCTAATATTGAAACCCTAATTGGTTCCAATTACAAGAAGTGGAAAGAAGACTTGGAGATAGCTCTTGGTATGATGGATTTTGACTTGGCCTTAAGGGAAGACAAACCTACTGCACTGACTGATGCAAGCACATCAGAACAAAAGGTTGAAGTTTGCTCATTGAGAAAAGGCAAACAGGATGGCTCTTATGATTATGAGGAGGGCCATGACAAGCAGTGTGAAAGGTGGCATTCCAAAAAGTGACAATGCAAAAGAATTTTTTGATGCAATAGAAACAAGTTCAAGGAATTTGAGAAAGCCGAAATTGGAAATTTTCTCACAAAATTGGCATTTATGAAGTTTGATGGTGTTGGAAGTGTGAGAGAACACATTATGAAGATGTTAGACATTGCACAGAAGCTGAAAGACCTAGAGCATCCATTAACATATCAGTTTTTAGTGCATATGGCGTTGAATTCCTTACCTGCACAATGTGGCCAGTTGAAAGTGTCAAACAACACTCAGAAAGCAACCTAGGACATTGATGACTTAATTTCCATGTGTGCACAGGAAGAGTTGAGGCTGTCAACTGATAAAGTGGAGACTGTGAACCTTGTTCACACTGCAAGGGGCAAACATGTTGGAGTTGATCAGGCATCTGTGACTACTGGTAAGCAGAAGAAAAACCCAACCTTTTCTTCTTTTCAAAATACTAACCCTCTTAAACGATCTCAAAAGTTTAAAGTCGTTACTGAAGCACCAAAGCCTTGTTATTTATGTAAAGAAGTTGGTCATCTAAGGAAAGATTCCACTGGTTGTTAAAATTTGGCTTGTTAAGAAAGGTAATGAAATAAATGTTTATGTTTGTTTCAAGTCAAACTTGGTTTATGTTCCTCCTTTTAGTTGGTGATTTGATAATGGCTGCTCAATTTACATTACAAATACCTTGCAGGGCTTCTCAAAACTAAAGGAGATAAATAATGAAGTTTACAATGTTTTTGTTGGGAATGGGAGCAAAGTAGCAGTCAAGTCCATTGGCAGTGTTTCATTAAAGCTTTCTTCTGTTTTTAAGTCCAGTACTTTATGTACCTTCTATGAGAATGAATTTGATTTCAGCTTCTAAGTTAGTTAAATTAGGTTATACTTTTATTGGTGACAATGAAAGTGTAAGACTTTTTCATTCAAATAAATTGGATACTTTGCTCGATTATGCTTCTCTCCATGTTGATATGTGGCAGTTACAATGTGATTATTTATATGAATGTTTTACAGTCTGTCATATTGGTTCCAAAGACTATCAAAACAAAATCTCATACCAAAACTTGATTTTGAAAGCTTACCAACTTGCATCGACTGTTTCAAAGGGAAAATGACAAATACCAGAAAATTAGGATCCACAAGAAGCAACCAATTTTAGAAATAATACACACAAATGTGTGTGGTCCTTTCCCAAATAAAACAATCTGCGGTAATTCATATTTTGTCACCTTCATTGACGATTTTTCGACATATTGTTACATGTTTATTATAGCTTAGAAGTCTTTTGTTATTGATTGTTTTAAAATATACAAAACTGAGGTTGAAAAACAACTTGATAAGAGCATTAAAATAATGAGATCAAATAGGGGTGGTGAATATTTTGGCAAGTTTGTAGAGACTGGACAACATAAGGGAGCCTTTGCATCTTATCTTAAGCCATCAGGAATAGTTGCACAATACACTACTCCAGGTACTCCACATCAAAATGGCGTGGCAGAAAGGAAAAAATAGGACACTGAAGGACATGATTCGATCCATGTTTTCAAGGTCTAAACTTCCAATTTTTCTGTGGGGAGAAGCCCTCAAAACAGCCAACTATACAATCAAAAGGGTTCTAAGCAAGTCTGTCAAAGTAGTACCTTTTGAAGCTTAGACAGGTAGAAGGCCAAGTTTCAATCATTTCCATGTCTGGGGATGTAGGGCTGAGGCTCGTTTTTACAACCCTTAAGAAAGGAAGTTAGATCCAAGAACCGTAAGTTGCAGGTTTATTGGATATGTTGACAAGTCCAAAGGTTTCAAATTTTATTGTCCTGATTTCCACACCAGAATTCAAGAAACCAATAATGCAAAATTTATTAAGATTTGGAAGAAGGAATAGTACAACATAGCAGCTCGAATTTTGAAGAAATTGGAGATGATCTTGATCAGACTTCTGCAACAGTTCATGCACCGTTGCTTGTAAATCAAGAAAGTTCATATTCTCTTCCCATTTTTCTCCAAAATGCTCAGCCAGAGAATACCGTGTTCATTCCAGAAACTGCACAACCTCCAGTGCACAATTACAACCCTGAATAACAAGTGCCTGAGCAACAAATCCCTGAGCCTATTGTTGCTCAGCCTTTGCACCAAGAGCAGCTGCCTATAAGACAATCAAATAGGCAAAAAGGGCCTGTATTCCTACCTAATTTTGTTTATTTACAAGAGACTAAATACAATATTAGAGATGAAGACGATCCTATCACTTTTAGTCAAGCTGTCAACAGCTCGAGAGTAGATTTATGGCATGTTGCAATGATTGAAGAACTTGCAGCTATGAAAAAGAACAAGGTTTGGATGTTGGTGCCACTCCTGTGCAATGCCAATCCCATTGGATGCAAGTGGGTGTTCAAAACCAAAAGAAATGCAGTGGGAAATGGTGAAAGGCATAAAGCTAGACTCGTAGCTAAGAGTTTTACACAAAGAGAAGGCATTGACTATAATGAAACCTTCTCACCAGTTTCATCCAAAGACTCCCTGAAGGTGATTATGGCCTTAACAGCTCATGGCTCGAAATTTATATTTTTGGTATTATATGTTGATGATATTCTGTTAACTAGCTCAAACTCAAATCTTCTGCACACAACTAAAAGCATGTTGATTGAAAGTTTTGATATGGAAGACCTTGGTGAGGCACATTTTGTTCTTGGTATTAAAATTGAAAGAGACAGATCCAAGAGAATGCTAAGATTGTCTCAGAAGACTTACATTGATATAATCATGAAGAGATTTAATATGGAGAAACGTGCAAGTGGCGAGCTTCCCATTGTAAAAGGGGATAAGTTGAGCACTGATCAATGCCCAAAAAATGATCTTATGAAGGATGGGATGAAAGATAAGCCTTACGCTTCACTTGTTGGCACTATCATGTATGCTCAAGTATGCACAAGGCCTGATCTAAGGTACTTAAAAAGAACAAGGAACTTGACTGGTGTTTCAACAAGTTGAAAAATTGGAAATGGTCGCATATTCAGACTCAAACTTAGCTGGTTGTGTGGATGATAGAAAATCTACAAGTGGATAAGTTTTTCTTCTTGCTAATGGTGTTGTCTTATGGAAAAGTTCCAAGCAAAAGGTGATTGCTTCCTCAACCATGGAGGCAAAATTTATTGGTTGTTACACTGCCACCAAACAAGCAATCTGGTTAAGGAATTTTATTGTGGGACTAAAAGTTGTGGACTCAATTGAAAGACCTATAACTATTTTTTGTGACAACAAGGCTGTAGTCTTCTTCTCCAGAAATAACAAGAGGTCTATCACTTGCAGACTAATGGACATTAAGTATTTGAAACATGTTTACCAATATGGGAATGTGAGAAGATTTTGATTCTGTTGATGAGTGGGAGTAATACCTCACTTGTTGTTTCTGTTAATAAGTGGGAGTAATACCTCACTCGTTGTTTCTGTTATGTTTTCTTGTTAATTGGATGTTCTCATGATGTTTTGTTATCATACTATCTTATTGAAATAATATGAGCCATGCGTTTGGATGTGGCTTAGTTCATGGGTTGAATTTTGTTTATCAACTTGAAATATTTGAATTTTGTCAAACAACACAGTGCTCATGATTTGAATACTTGTGATGATAAAATGCACATGTAAGGAATTACATATTGTGTTTTATGGTTCAGTATTTAAAGCTATAAGTGACAGGTTGCTAAAGGCTTAGTTGCAGCTTCTGTGGACTAAGTGATCACCTTAATCTCAACCAATGTAATGTCATTCTTCTTGGACACTCAAGTGGGAGAATGTAAGTTTGTGAGTGTCAAGGAGAATGACTTCTAGTTCTCAACAAAGTTGTAATTCGGTTATGAGTTATCACGTTGAGAAGATTATGTTATTACTTGGCTAAGATTGGGAGTTCTAATAACATGCAACTATAGTTAACAAACCTTATCAGGTTTTGACAAGAGTTCACCAATGAGTAGGACTATAATGAAACTTTAATCAATATAGAATATCCGAGTATCAGTTGATAGGCCTGATATCAAGGATGGTTGGCTATATATTAGGAGGTCCTTGCACTCACAGCATCTATCCATTATGAGCGCAATCCTATTCTAAGCTAGAGCTTTAGGCTGTTGAGTGTAGAAGATCTCATCTTCATCTTCTTGCAGCAATGGCGAGTTCTTCTTCAGGTAAGCATACCTCATTTACGCATGCATGTTTATATATATATATATATATATATATATATATGTGGTTCTATACATGCAGTGTTTTAATTGCTTACATTAAGTATATGGCATACTCTGCCTAATTTGTCACTGAGTTTTGTGTGGCTCATTTTGTTTCCCTATCACCTAACTTGAGGGTGAGGGTGCATATCGTAGACCACTTAAATAAGAAGAAAAAAAAACATGGGTAAAAAGGGTTGTGTTTGTAATGAAATGAATGGTTGTGACATGTGATTTGTCGATCTAAACACAAAATGGATAATAATGTTAGAATAGGAATGTAAATATTGTAACTAATTCTACCGAGATTTCTTTTTATAATAAGTTTTCTGTATTAATTGTGACTAGGGTTGTACAACTATTCACATTTCCTTCAAGTGATGAGAAGAATAATAGTGAAGCATTCATGAATTCTAAGTTGGCATCATGAGCCTAGGTTATAAATAAAAAAGAGACAAAAAAAAAAAAAAAGAGAGAGAGAGAAGAACTGTTGTCGTTGCTTACCGTTGCTGCCACACATGAAGAAGAAGTCTTTGTTCAGTTGGCATTTTAATTGTGAAAAGAATAATATTGAAGCATTCACGAATTTTAAATAATCCCTATTTACTTGCTAATTAGCGTGTGACATACTTTGATCAATATAGTCTCGAGGATTAGATGGACCAATGCCTAACTCAAGTCCGCTCCAATCTTTCATACTCGACTCCCAAGTTTGTAGTCATTCTCATTGACCTATATCTAATCACTTCAATTTGGCTAATCTTTTGATCCTCAACGCTTATCATATAGGCAGTGGCGAAGCCAGGATTTGCTGAGGGGAGGGACAAAATTCAAAAGAGTCAATGTTCAATCGAAGCGGTTGTTTTCACATTGGAGAGTGTAAAATTTTGAGTCAATATTCATAACAGAAAACGGTCCATTCACCAAAAGAGTTGTAAGCAGTAATATTAAAGTCATGTAAGAAGCTTAAATTGGTTAGTATTAGATTCTAAAAAACGTTAAACACTAGTCAGGCAACGGACTGGGGTCCAGCAGCTAAGCCCCTACGCGAGATTTAGGTAGGAGCCTAGATGGATTCAAATGAATTTCTTTTATCGTAAAATAAGCATTAAACAATATTTATATTATATTTTAAAAATTAATACAATATTTGTAGATTATGAGAGTTTAAAATAAATATGCTGGGATCTTAAAAAGAGGGAAAGTGGCCCTTTACCACAGTGGTGTAAATGTGTTGTGCCCTTGCATGACGGCGTGAGTTCGAACCCTGTCGGTGACTAATCTAACATTTAACTTACTAACGCTATCGTTTCACTAAAAAAAAAAGAGAAAAAAAAATACATATAAGAGATGGGGAACACTTTCATCCTCTCCCTCTGCCTCCAAACAAAGTGGGGCAGAAAGTACCGAAAGAGAAGGGTGTGTCAGTACAATCAGTTTTAACTTTTAAGGGAGAAAAATGTATACAAATGTGTCAGTACACTTAGTTTTAACTTTTAAGAGAGAAAAATATAAAAAAAAAACGATCAGCATTGCCAAACGACACCATTTGGTATAAGGATATCAAACAAGCCTTCATCTTCTTCGCAAGTTCCCTCGGTTTGCAACTACATTTTTCTTTTAGATTTCATTCTCCAAAATCTTAAAAAAAAAAAGGAAAAAACAAATCCATCTTTGCTGCGCAGTAGCAGAAACCAAATCACTGAAGCGAGAATTCTCATTTTCAATGAGAGTAGAGGAACTGAACTAGCACTCCTAGACATGTTTTCCGGCAAAGAGAGGGGCGGCCGCCACTTCTCGTCCTCACATAGCTTCACCACTGCATATAGCAATAGCATTGCAATTACCAAATGAGAAGAAGGGACAGGGCAAAAGAGGAATGGAGAAATAGAAGGTACGTAGCTTTCTATGAACTTGTCTTTGTCTTAGAGACATGCATCCAGGTTAGGACTTATGATTTATGAATCTAAACAAAAGTTCGAGGTTCCGATTAATCATTACGACCCTAAAAAGAAGGTTACAACCCTACACAAACGCCCTCGCACAGTTGCAGGTATTGGCAATTCATTTGTTGGGGTCTGTTGATCTGTAAAATCCATTATTTGAATCATGACGTTCTTTACACGTCCTCCACGTGTGCATGCCACCTTCTGGTGTGTAACGGTAGTTGAGCTTTAGAAAGTGAGATTTTTGTATGCAACTAAATTTTAGTCTCAATAGTGTTATTATTTAGTAATTATTTGTTACAAGTTCAAAACGTATGCTATTTGTGTAGACATTGTCACGTGACTATACGATGACATAAAATAATTCACAACACAGTTTTAACCCAATTCAAATTTTGTTTCCATTGCTATGTGTACTGTGCCGACCTTTTCTTATGTATGTTTTGTTAAGGTTTACGCAATGTTCTTGTGGATGTCAGGAAGTCCGAGGCTTAAGACAATTTAGCAATTTAATTGATCAGAAAAGTTTACCATTGCTAGCTTGCTTTAACTTATAATGAGTAACTTCACTGAAAATTTATTTCTGTCTCGTGTCATAGACAAATTAATAACATTAATTACCTACTTATCAGGCGTAAATATATTATTTTACATATCTCTTCCATCACATGACTTATCACGCAAATCTTCTTTCTAATTGACTTATCACAGAAACTAAGAGTAAAGACCCTTCCTACCAAAACGCTAACACAATTGAAAGAAATTTTCTAAAGAATAAAATCCCCCTTCTCTCTTTCTCCAAGAACAAATGCAGCCATCTCGAACCCTAGCCAAACGAGACAGAGAAAAATATTATATTCACTCGGTTTCATATAAGTTTTTCTGTCATTTGGCGAACATATTCATGTTTTACACCATTTAATTGCTCATACACAGACCTTCTATATCAGTCTCAAGTGGAATTGGTCTGCAATATTTTGAGGCAGAAATGCTTCCACAGATCATGGGGTGGTTAAGAAGTCGTATCAAAGTATGGAAAACCAAGCGTACAACTTGCGACAGAAAATTGAATATGAAAAGTGTGTTAAGGTCAGTTACGTAATTTTGAGTCGGTAAACGCCATGGTTGTTGGGTCCTTTCGCTCACCTCTACGCACCTCCACCTTCTCTATAACTGCAATTTACAAACGCAACACCCAGAAACCCACCGACAAAACCAGAACCTCCGTTGTTTGAGCATTCGGAGGAGCCACTTGGGTGTTCCTTTTTTTTTTATATAAGGAACGTGGATTTCTGGATCTGAATTTTGGGTCAAACGAGTGCATTGACTTCAAATGATTTAGCTTGCTTGGTCGGATTTGAGAGAAGAATGTCTTTGAAGAGCAGAGAGGTAGAAGCATCAAAGAGTGCTTTTGTGTCTCGGAAATGGACCCTTTTGTTTTGCATTGGTTGCTTTTGTGCTGGGATGCTCTTCTCTGATAGGTAAATAATTTAAATTTCCACATATTTAAAGCTTCGAGTTTTCTTTGAAATCCCAGAGAAAATGATTGGTTTGGTGGAGTGGGTAGCTTTCTTCCCCCTTAGATTTGCTCAAAGATTTGGGATTTTGGATTATTTTTGTTATCTGGATGTGGGGTTTGGTGGGTTTTGAATTTGATGAGTGATGGTGGATTTTTGAGCGTTTTCTGGGTTTTGTAATTAATGCATCGTTGCTGTATTTTTTTAATTGTTTAGTTAGTATCTTCAAAGTGGAGATTAATGATGATGACAGACTCGTTTAAAATTTAATTAGTGTTATTAACTGTTTCCTGGTTGAGTTCCCTTATTTTTTTTGGCAGAATTGGTAAGTTTGTTGTGTCGATGAGATTGGGATAGATCTGAATTTCATATAACAGATCCAATGCTTCAATTCAGACATCATTCTAGTAATCAGGTTTTGTCTTAATTGTTCTGTTCAAGAGATTAATCTGTTGTCCCTTCCTCCTTAAGTACCACGACATCACCTTCTGCACCGCCCGCGCTCCTTCCCTAGTCCTTTTCTTTCCCTCCCTTTGCTTCTCATTGCCGGAAAACGTACTGATGGGGCGACTCTTACATGAATTCTACATTAGGATATTGACTTTTTGATAACGTCGTTTATCTGCTTACTCTTCATATTCTGATTAGTATATGTTATTTTTCCGCAAAATGGGCATACACTCCCATCAAAACATGTTATTACTTTGCACTTTATCAGAAGCGAATATAGCACTTTTATGCTAGAGTTTCTTTAATTCCACGCATGTGGTATTCTGATAAAAAAAAAAAAATGAATTCTGCCAACAGAATGTGGTCAGTGCCTGAAATTGAAGACATATCGAGTACAACAAGGGTTGACGATGAAACACCGAAGTTAGGTTCTGGTTGTGATCCAACAATCGTAAGTACATTTTATCTAAACAGCCAGTTCTTTACCTTTTTGTTATTTGTTTATTCATCTTTACTTTTCTTTTTGTTTAAAAGGATGTAGAAAATGAACCAAAGGATGTTTACGGGGAAGTTTCAAAGACTCATCATGCTATACAGTAAGCCATGCTGGAGCTCATCTCATTTTGTTGAAGTTGACTCAATGATCTGTCTTATGACTCGTAAAAATTTGCAGCATGCTGGATAAAAAAATTTCAAATTTGGAGATGGAATTAGCTGCCGCAAGGGCTGCCCAGGAATCTATTCTAAGTGGTTCACCAGTTGCAGAAAATTTAAAAATTCCCGAGACAAGAAAGAAACGAAAATATTTGATGGTTGTAGGAATAAATACTGCTTTTAGCAGTCGAAAGCGCAGGGATTCAGTTCGTGCTACTTGGATGCCTCAAGGTTTTTTTATCAATAACCTGCTTTCTTTATATTTTCTAACTATATGTGAATGCCTCTGACATTTCCTTTCTACTTTGTCTTTACTATATAGCTGATAAAAGAAAGAAGCTTGAGGAAGAAAAGGGCATTGTCGTTCGCTTTGTAATAGGTCACAGGTGGGTATTTGAGCTCAAATATATTGGTTTTACTTTTGATTTGGTGTTTTAAGTTTTTACTGATATAAATTTCATGAAAGCGTCAGTCTTTTAGTAGAATGTCGTGGAATTTGATTCTATCCCTTTGGGATCTTTATCATGGGATTAACAACAATCTACTCGGAGCACTTTTTATTAGAAACATTTTGGAAAGTATTTTGATAGAGTTCAATATTTTTTGTTCTCCGATTGTTTGGTGTCTTAGAATTGTGAATTTATTTTCCCCTGCCTTCCACCCCCTACGTCATAATCCTACTCTCCATCATGTAAAGCAATAGTAATGCCAGACTACTGTCAGCTCCAATGTTTCTGTTATAGGTCTTTATATGCATATGTATGCATTTTATTTTGACTCCTGCATTTCTTAATCAAATAAAAACCTTTAACATTTATTCTGTCTTTCAAAGTTAATGTTGTTCACATGATTTACCCTCGATTGTCTACATTTTTGTTTTATCATAGTCACCTCAACGTTGAAATATTTTCCTTTTCTGAAACAAATAAAAACCTTTTAACAAAAAAAGCCTGATTTGTTTTTTCTTTTATCCATTGCTAGTGCTACATCAGGTGGTATCCTTGATAGAGCTATTGAAGCAGAGGAGAACAGGCACGGTGACATTATGCGGCTGGTAAAGCCTTTGTCTTTTCAGCTAGTTCAGTTAATCTTTTTTATCTGGCAGAGGAACACATATATAAACATATGAGGTATCTTCGTAATGTGTTGGTCTGAGAAAAAGCTAATCGATCTTGTCTTCATAAATTTGATGAAAGCAGGATCATGTTGAGGGCTATCTTGAATTGTCAGCGAAGACAAAAATGTTTTTTGCCACTGCTGTTGCTTCATGGGATGCAGATTTCTATGTTAAAGTTGACGATGATGTACATGTAAATATAGGTATATAATCATCAGGCTTCTCTGTTCAAAATATGTCTTTTCAATGTTTACAAATTGGAAATTGGCTTTTCTGGAACACATCCGAAATGGCGAAATCAGTCCTGTTTAAGGAGTCACTAGTGTTGGCATTTTTACTGGCACATTCTGATCTCCAGCTAGTGTGTACTAATTTTTGGTGTTATCATTCTCCCTTTTTTCTCTCAATGTTGATTTCATTCATCATATATAATTACAGGAACACTTGGGGCAACTTTAGCCAGGCATCGACCAAAGCCGAGGGTGTATATTGGATGCATGAAGTCTGGTCCCGTCCTTGCTCAAAAGTGAGCTGTGCACACTTAATTTATTTCTTCCAGCTGGACATTTTTGGCATTCTCTCCCTTACCTTACTTTTTTTATTGACAGGGGCGTAAGGTATCATGAGCCCGAGTATTGGAAATTTGGTGAGGAAGGGAACAAGTATTTCCGTCATGCCACAGGCCAGCTCTATGCTATCTCAAGAGACTTGGCTACTTACATATCAATCAACCAGTATGTTTCTGTATTCTATATAGTAGAAGTCCTTCTGCTCAAATTATGTCTACCCTTTACTTGTTTCTAATGTTATGCTAATCATCTAGGCATGTGCTACACAAGTATGTGAATGAGGATGTTTCTTTGGGATCGTGGTTCATTGGATTGGATGTGGAGCAGGTTGATGACCGGAGATTATGTTGTGGAACACCACCTGGTAATCTCATATCCATCTGTTTTTCCCCATTGTCTTTTTAACTTGCTTGGTCTTAATGACATTCCGATGGCAATAGTTTTGGGGACAAAAAGTTTGGGTGCCAAACATCTGCTTGACATAGGCTGTTACATGTTCCATAGCTCCAACATTGTGTTTCTGTTACTTAAAGAGTGGCAATAGATGACCAAGATATTCTTTGCTTCATATGGTCGTGTTTATTTTTGTCACCTATAGTAAAGAAGTTGAATTATTTATTTTGGTTACACATTTTTAACTATGTAGCACGCCGGGAATGGGCACAATTTGGTGGTCGTGACATAAACTGGGTTACATGCTACAAGGCGTAGCTGTGTATGTCCCATGGGGAGTTATCTGTCATTTTATTGTTTATTGAAATGTCAGATCAACTTTACCTTCCAGAGCATTTAGAATTGTGTCTTCGGTTGATTACAGCCCCTTAATTGCTACACTTATTGTTTAGCTGATACCAGTTGCAATACACGCCTGATCATGGTGACTAGCAGCTCATCTAAGATATTATGAGATCTTAGTTCGGATCCTGCGATTGTTTGAGCATTTCTTACCATGAGAATTCACTTACATTTATGATGTATATTCTCATATGACTTGCGTCTAAGACTTCAAGGTCAGGGTTGATGATGTGCAAAATAACATGGGTGAGAGACGCCTGTGTTAATTCCTATGTTGCTATTTCAATGTTATTAGTGTGGTTCAGTGTGTTTTGTGTGGGTTTACGCATTCATGCGTGATAAGTTTTCATGTCCAGAATTACAAGGAAAACAAAATTGGAAGAAAGGTTAATGGTAGTTCAAGCTAGGAATAAATATTATCATGACATAGCGCATAGTTACAAGTTTAACGCTGTTAATTGTTACCACAGATTGTGAGTGGAAGGCTCAGGCAGGCAACGTCTGCGTTGCTTCATTTGATTGGACTTGCAGTGGGATTTGCAAGTCTTCGGAGAGGATCAAGGAGGTCCACAGGCGCTGTGGAGAAGGTGAGAATGCTTTGTGGAATGCAGCTTTCTAATTGACAAAACGTTCTTCCAAACTCAGGAGGAACGTGTAAATGGCGTGAGCTTGTATCATAAAAAAAAAAAAAACACACAGAGAATTTTTTTGTAACACGACGATAGTAGCTGTCCTGGATTCTGCTGTTTAGACGAGGAGTGAGAGACCCAATATCGAAACTTGAAAGAGGCAACATATTGTAGTTAAAAACATTCTTTGATTGCTTCCGGGAACATTTGTACTGTAAGTCTTCCAATGTTAATGAAGTTCCAGAATAAGTGCCTGTTGGATTTTTTTGTACCTTTTTTCATATTGTAGTAGAAATGTTTATGATCTCTTTCCTTGGTGATGAAGCTTCAATGTGGACCACCGGCTAGTTGAATCAGTTGACTCGTTCATATGCAGTTACAGTCTGTACTACATGGAACTCACCATAATTATATCCCATCTACCTCCCCTTGACTGCAATGAATTTGAGTAGGTGAATCAAGTGACCAAACAGAGGCATATTTACTTAATAAGTGACAAAACTCAACCATATTGATGGGAGAGGTTTACCAAAAGAAAAAAATGTAGAAGTCGAATAAGTTGCTATCATTAGGAGAAACTTTCATGAAATAGGTTTATTGTTACCGGAGTGTTTCTGGCCTATGTGACCTTATATAAGTTATTTGTGACGCTACAGTAATTGTGAACACGTTACATGTAAGTTCTTCTTAACCTCTGCTTGGAGCATTCGTAGTGCCTCTTGAGGAAATCATGTTTTCCACCGCAAAAGAAAGTTAATAGAAAAAGTAAAAGAAGCAGAGCAGAGTTTAAAGATCAAACATGTCATGGTGAGGTCATCTTTAGGGTGGATTTGTAGTTGTTGAAATGTTGAAAACATCGTTTTGTATCTATCTCTCTACTCGCATAAACTATATATGATAAGATGATAATCCTCCATTACAAGGAAAGATGATGATCAAAATTGTTCTGCTGTCCACTTATAATTAGGGTTAACATTTTCTTGAAAAGCACAGCTAAATCTACTTTTAATCCGCCACGCCATCTGTTCTAGATAGTTATCATAACATCACGACATGATTTGCCGCAGCTGCACTGAAAAAGCAAAGCCCCACTATCTTTCCTCTTCCCACTAACAAGGACACCATGCGGACCCAAAAATTGGAGCATTAGTTTCTAAAATTTGATTCAATTGGAGTTCTAGCTATTTCAAAAAAAATAATAAAAAGTTAGTGAACGTTGGTCTTTGAAATTATCACAACATGGAATATTAGTTGTTTCGAGTGATTCTTAGAACTTCCGTTTTCTATTTGAAACCTTTCATTTTGGGCGAAAGTTTTAACAGCATTACTTAGAAGAATCAGTACTTCACGTTATGATAAGTTCAAAAATGAATAGTCTCGTATTTTTAATTTAAGAACTAAAACTCTAATTTGTCACCCAAACATTTATTTATTTAATAAATAAAAAAAATCATAATAACAAGACCAATAAGCCCACATTGATGATTTTTCCAAAACAAAAGGAAAGTAAAGTAATGGTACATTAGTTATATCTAACTTCTTCCTCAAATGTTTTGTCTTTATTACCACATTACCATTTTAGTCTCAGTCTCACCAACATCTTCATCTCACTCTCCCTGTCTCCCACACACTCGCATAATATAAGACCAGCCAAGCCTGCCAAGGGTTTCATGTTGCTGCTGCTCTTGCATTACCTGCAAACATGTTGCTGAAGCGCATAGACTCCTCCCTCAGGATTTCTGTAATTCCTCTCAGTATTGCAACCATTTGGCTCACTGTCACCAACCACCAAGACAACCCCAGCTATGGCAACCTAAAGTTCTCCAATTTCACAGGCCTCAAGTAACAACTCCATTCATTTACTTGGATAATTACTGTTTCTGTTTTTTGATACAAGCGATACTGAAATCCGGGGACTCAAACTCAGGACTTCGGGTGCATGAGTGAATATTCTTAAACAACTAAGCTGCAAGCTCGTTGCGTTGATGTTTATATTTTTAAGTTATTGATTGACGTTTGAAGTGTCTTTGTTTCTGCAGGTACATGGTTTTCATCAGTGCCATTTCTGGTGTGTATGCTTTTCTTGCAGCTTTGTCCTCGTGGATCAGATGCTTTGCGACTAAAGCTTGGCTTTTCTTTGTCTCTGACCAGGTTCATTTTCTTTTTCCTTTTGGCCCCATTCAATTTCTTTTCTTTTTCATTTGGCTTTCAGACAAAAAATAGGAGGTGTGTTTGACATTGACAAACATGCATAGATAAAACAGGTTGCAAACGTTCAAGGAAAAATAGAACTGGATCGACACTAAACAAACAAGTAACCCTAGTTTAGTGCCTTTTGTTTTCTGTTTAAAAGTTTATATTTGTGCTTATTTCGCTTGAAAGTTTTCGGAAAAGAAAAATAGATACTCACAATAGAGTT
Source organism: Crataegus laevigata (assembly GCA_963580275.1). Lineage (NCBI taxonomy): Eukaryota > Viridiplantae > Streptophyta > Magnoliopsida > Rosales > Rosaceae > Crataegus > Crataegus laevigata. The sequence continues at coordinate 10,119,693 of OY756946.1, forward strand.
TTTTAAAGATAAATTTGTGCTTTTTTTTTTGTTGTCTTGCTTTGTGTTGAAGGCATAATATTGATAAATGTTTTAGCCCACTAATTAAGCACTATATTGGTTCTATATTTGATAAATGTATAATCTTTAGTTTTATTTTGAAATGCTAGTAACAAGCTCACTCGTCTCAAATTTAACTAAAAATGTCTCATCGATCATTTTGTGTAATATATTTCTTTCTTGTTTCAAATTTTGGGTGCAGATTGTAGCTTATCTAATGGTCACATCTGGGGCAGCGGTGATGGAGATATTGTCTTTAGCTTACAAAGGGGACAGGACAGTCTCTTGGAGTGAAGCCTGCACTTCTTATGGGAAATTCTGCAGCAGAACGAAGGTGGCATTGGTTCTCCATGCCCTGGCTCTTTGCTGCTTTCTTGTATTGGCTGTGATCTCAGCTTATAGAGTGTTTAGCATGTTTGAGCCACCTTCTATTTCTAATAAGGAGGTGGAAGAAGAGAGGACTTAGATTCAAATCATTAGATGGGTTTTCTTTAAGTGATTTTTGTTAATTGATTTAGAGGTCTCTTGTGGTATACATATGATTCGGCTTTTAATTAAACACGTATTTGATAATTGGATTGTGCAAAACACACTTGGAGGTTATATGTTTGGTGAAATACTAATTGTTGTATGTTCAATCCAAGCTATTTCTCGGGAAAATTGTATTCGATTTGGTGATCACTTAGTCGTTGTTATGAATCAAACAAGTTGATGATTAATCATGAGGATATTATTGGTTACAATAACTGTAGATTTGTTCGATATATATAGATGATTAATCGGTCTTCAAGTTATATCAATTTTTATACACATGATCTTTATATGAAGATAAAGAGAATGAATAACTTATACTATGAAGTTTGTACGAAATATTGTCACGTCGTTATGTCAGGAGGAATGACTCTTTACATGTAAAGAACCAAGTATTTTTGTTAAGGTATGTTTGGTGAGGGATTTCCAAGTCCCAAAAGACTAAGGCCAACTTCGTAAGGAGTAGACCATAAAAAAATTAGCTAGAGAGGATTAGAAATGTTCTTCACGAGTATTACAAAGGCATGTGAGATAGATTAACAAATGGCACTTCCCAAGTAGGTCGGATCTCATGTGTCCAGGTTAAAATAAAAGTTTAAGCCTATGTTTCTGACAGAAATCATCTTTAAAAAAATTTAAAAAAATTTTAAAAAAAAAGTGAATGGCTTTTAAAAATGTAAAGCACTACTGCGGTACTGCCCAGTGCACATCTCACCTACCACACCCAAACAAAAGCGGTTTTGAAACAGAATGAAGGTGGCAACCGTGGCATTGGTTCTCCATGCCCTGGCTCTTTGCTGCTTTCTTGTATTGGCTGTGATCTCAGCTTATGGGGTGTTTAGCATGTTTGAGCCACCTTCTGTTTCTGACAAGGAGGTGGAAGAGAGTACTTAGATTCGAATCATTAGATGGGTTTAAGTGTTTTTTGTTAATTGATTTAGAGGCCTTTTGTGGTACATATATGATTCGGCTTTTAATTAAACACATATTTGATCATTGGATTGTGAAAAAGATACTTGGAGGTTATATGTTTGGTGAAATGCTAATTGTTGTATGTTCAATCCAAGCTATTTCTTGGGAAATTTTTATTCGACTTGGTGATCATTTAGTGTAGTTATGAATCAATCAAGTCAATGATTAATCATGAGGATATTATTGGTTACAATAACTGTAGATTTGTTCAATATATATGGATGACTAATTGGTCTCCAGGTTATATCAATTTTTATAGACATGATCTTTATATGAAGATTAAGAGAATGAATGACTTATATAATGAAATTATGTCATGTCATTATGTCAAAAGAAACGACTCTTTTCATGTAAGGAACCAAGTATTTTTGTTAAGGTATGTTTGGTGAGGGATTTCCAAGTCCCAAAAGACTAAGGCCAACTTAGTAAGGAATGCACCATAAAAAAGTATATAGAGAGGATTAGAAATGCCCTTCACGAGCATTACAAAGACATGTGAGATAGATTAATAAATGACACTTAAGTAGGGATTTGCAAATCCCTCTCAAATACCTTCATGGAAGACATTTCTATTCCTCTTTATCTAACATTTTAGTCCCTTCCTTATTAATTTGGTCTCAATTTCTTAATATAGTGTTTGGATGAGGAAATTTAGAATTACTAAGGAATTCCAAAGTGATGGGGAAAAAATTCATAATTTGTGATTTTTTTTGTTTGATTAATCTAAAAGAACAATGAAATTTGATTACAGTATTTAATGTGTGTATAAGACTCATTAACATATAAATGAAAGATAATAGTTATGAAATGTAATGGTAGTGGAGATGGGGACGACGATAATGTTGGTCCTAATGAATTAGTGGTCCAAAATTCTAAAAAAAAGTTTCCATGCAGAAATGTTAGATTCTATATTTATAAATTTAAAGAAAAGAAGTGATGTATGTCAATTTATAATAGGTTTATTTTTCTCTTGTTTTAAAGTAGGTCGGATCTCATATGTCCCGATTAAAATAAAAGTTTAAGCCTATGTTTCTAACAGAAACCGTCTTTTTTTTTTTTACAAAAAAGTAAATGGCTTTTAAAAAGGGAGCTTTAATAAAACACCCCTGGCACTGTTTACTTTTAACGAAAAACCACTTTTTTACCTTTAACTGTCACTATTCATTATACCTTCAAAAAGGACTTTTTATTAAAACTAGACTTTTCGTTAGTTTACTTTTTTTTAAAATGTAAAGCACTTAAGCGCACTGCCGCCCAGTGCCCATCTCACCTACCACACCCAAACAAAAGCGCTTTTGTTCAAAAGCGCTGATGTCCAAGAACTTGAAGGAAAGTAACAGAAGGTCTTATGGAGCAAGTTAATTCCAATCGGTAATTTCGGTCAAACGAAACTTGGGCCAGCACGGTGTAGCCCAGTTCAAATAGAACTCGACCATTTTTGTCGTGGGCCGCAGGGCGATGTCGGTAAAGGTTGTTGTGGAGTCACGCTCTGGTTCTTTGAGTATCATCATCTCACTTTCCCAATTCACAAAGCTTCTCTCTCCTCTCATCTCTCTCTCTCTCTCTCTCTCTCTCTCTCCTTCCCTCCTTCCCAAATTTTGTTCCTTTCTCATTCCTTCAGATCTTCTGGTAAGAGGCTTATATTAAGGAAAGGGGCTTTTGTTGTGGTTTTTATTATTACCCTCGTTTTGGATCTGAAACCCTAATTTGGTTCTTTTTTTTCTCTTTTTTCTTTTTTTTTTGTGGTTGGTCGGAACTCAGGAAGTGCTACAGAAACGGTCAAACCTAATCCTCCATGGCCAAAAGCTCCTTCAAGCTCGAACACCCGCTCGGTTCTCTCTCTCTCTCTCTCTCTCTCTCTCTCTCTCTCTCTCTCTCTCTCCACACACACACAAACAAGTACTGATGTTATGTGTATTGATGAGATTGAGCTTGATTGAGTGGCCGTGAATTTTTCTGATTGATATGTATCTTGCAATTTCCCAAAGAGTGGAACCAAAAAATTGAAAATTTGTATTCTTTATTCAATTAGGTTTAAAAAATTCTTTGATTTGGGGTTTATGGGAAATTTAGTTATTTTCCCCAATTCTTGGTCCTTCCTGTGTATAATTATGAGTTATATGATCTTGGTACGAATATTACTTTTGGTTATGTGATTAAATTGCTGTAGGCCTTTCTATTTTGAATTTGAATCTGTAATTATACTTGTGTGACGTTCCTTTGTCATAACTTTATTCAGTTAGTTGTAGGGTGAGTATGCATGAAAAGTGAGAATTTTGAGCAGGTGAAAATGAATGGTCATTGGAGTCTGGGAACGAAAATGTAAGCGTATGAAGTAACTAACCACGCAGATTTTCACTTGCTTAGCTATTTATCTTTGGATGCGTAGGACTGGTCATGGAACGACAGCATCAAACTGTCTAGTTCTGCAAGTTATTCATTTGTTTGTTACGTTTTCATTTTATCTTCATTTTGGTACCAGAAAGGAGGCAGGCAGAAGCTGCTCGGATCAGGGAGAAGTATCCTGACAGAATTCCGGTATGAATATTGAGTATCATTTCTAGTCCATCAAGAACCAGTGTTATCAATGCTGAAGGCAGTTAAAGCTAAGGCCTTGTAGAGCCTAAACACAATGTGATTGTCAAATTTAACTTCTTTCAAGAAAATTATCAAATTTAACTTCTTAAGATATTAATTAATACAAAAGTCAGATCCAATTCCAAAAAGCTATTTTTAGCCTTGAACGTTACCAAAATAGCACATGCTTTTGTGTTTGAGTTGTGCCTCTCTCAAGGAGCTTCATCAAGGGTCATAAGTTCTCCATGTAAAACTCATTTAGCTTTGGACTTGAACTGCTGTGCCTTGTAAATAGTCACACTTTTAAGATCCTTTTTTCCTGTGATTTATGTCACGTGTGGTTCTTATTTAATTATGTAACATTTGTATTCTTCTTTAATTGTGTGTGTACGTGTAGGTTATTGTGGAGAAGGCTGAAAGAAGTGACATACCAGACATTGACAAGAAAAAGTCAGTCTCTGTTTATATTTCATAGCCTCTCTATACTTTGTATGTTCTTAATTGTGTTTTTTCCTGTTATTTGAATAACTCTGTGAGGCTTGCTTGATTGTGTTATGTAATTTTCTATGAGGTTTTCAATTGCACACACTTCTTTGGTAAGGTCAAGGCTTCATACTCACTTTCTTACGTGTGGTGTACTTCCTAGCATTCTGCAATGTTTAGAAGGTTGTCATTTTGAAGTACATAAGTGTGTGTGTTTGTGTGGCTTGCTCTCTGGCACCCTGCAATTTTTCAGAATGTTATTGTTTCGAAAACATCTGTCTTTTAACACTTGGGACTGTGTGGACATACTTTTGTAAATTCATTATGTCATAAGAATACACGTCTGTGCACTTGTATGTGTTGAGTATATGTATTAACAGTTGGGTTATCTTCAGTTACTGATGTGACCAAACTGAGAAGTTAGTCTTTATATTATTTTGTGTGGCTAGCCGAGATTTTCTTTCATTCTGTGTGAGATTCCTGTAGACCACAGGCAATGCATCGTTGATCTTAAACTTAACCATACACAGCATCCCTCTCCCTCACAGATTCTTAACTGATAGCTTGATAATATTTTTCCCCGAGTTATACCATACAGCTAAAGTAGTTAATGGGAAAACGAGTTATAATCATAATGCTAGCAGTACAAATTAAGAAGAACTACACTTGATTGAAGCTGAAATATTGTTAACTTGATTTGTATTCTTTCACCAGCTGTAAAACATTCTTTGTATTGTTCATCATCTTATTGAATTGGTTATTTGTAATGGTCAAAATGATGGAAACAGGTATCTGGTTCCTGCTGATTTGACTGTTGGGCAGTTTGTTTATGTGGTCCGGAAGAGGATTAAGCTCAGTGCCGAGAAGGCCATATTTATATTTGTGAAGAACATTTTGCCACCCACTGGTGAGAATAATACTCCAAAAATGTTTCATGTATGTAAATAACATGTCGGTCCCTATACCTGAACGCATATTTGTGTTTGTGGTATTACAGCTGCTATGATGTCTGCTATCTACGAGGAAAACAAAGACGAAGATGGTTTCCTCTACATGACCTACAGCGGTGAAAACACATTCGGTTAATTCTGATGCTGTCAATTCTGCATTATGTAAATAAGACTTTTAAGGAGCATGAAAGGTGTATATTCTTCTTGGATTTCAAATTCGGCTACTGCATACTGCGCCTCAAAGCAGCCCCAAATTTGTGGTTGCTTTTCTTATGATAACTATTAATTGTTGTTGAATCTATGACTTTATTCTGGAAAATATTATATGGTTCATCCTTTTATGAATTCAGCTAGTAAATTATCATTATTTCAATTGTGTTTGATGATATGATTGACTTTTCTATTGAATTTTGTTTTGGATGCCAAAGGAAGCGATGGCACGAGTTGTTTTTCGTTCCGCCTATTTTGTGTTCAAAATTCTGTTGTAATGTTCATTGCTGAAACCCAGGACTTTAGTTATTGTGTTGGATGCTCACGGTTTAGAGAATTGAACACAGGCGTTGAATGCTCTGAACCATCTGAGCTACGAGCCAGTTACTGATTGATGTTCAATATGTTCTTGTAAGTGCTTGAAAATATTAAACATGCCGTAACTGCTGATTCTTCGAAGTGCAGCAATAACAAGTTGAATTCGGAACTCGGAAGGCATCAGACCTCGCAAGTTGCCATGGCTTGTTCTACCGCGATGTTTGCCATGTCTCAGTCAGTTCCATCTCCGGTTTGTAATTACTCAAGCGCGACAAAGATACTACTGAAACACGGATTACAGATAGAACTCGGCTGCTGAAAGAATATCACAATTTGGACACGTGTCCAGCTGTGATTGGTGATCAGTAGGGGGTGCTGCTAATTCTTCAGTCGCCAAGTCCCGTTTCTGAAACACTACAAAAAGGCAATTTTGTCTTCCCATCTATTTTTCACTATGGGTCGCTCATTTAGTGCCTATTTCATTATAATTTTTATTTTGTGGAGTTGAGCTTTTTTTTTTTTGCTACCTTGGACTCCTTTAAGTTGTCTTTATTCTGTACTAGTTTTTTCTTTCAATAAAACTTACTTTGATCGACAAAAAATACTCTTAAAATTGTAAAAGAGAAATAATTAGAATACGATAAGATTCCTTTAGAAGAGTCGATCAATGCGGTGGTTGAATTTTGTGAAGCTTGGGGACATTAGAAATTGGGTGGTTGGAAGATGTGGTGGCAAACGTTCTTGGACGGAGATCAAATCTTCTGCACCCAAAATAGGTATGGCTTCTATGTGGCTCAAATAAGTGTTTGACACGTATTTAATATCTTTAATTTTTCTTAATTTTGTTGTCATGAATTTAATGTGTCAAACACTTATTAGGACGACAGAAAGGCCACACCCATTTTGAGTGAAGAAGATTTGATCTCTCCTGAAAGGTGGGCATTGGGTCACGACTCATGACTCTCATTTATAACAACATATACGGTATATGAATATATAGTCACGATAGATTTCTCGCACTAATAAAATAAAAATAGAGAGATTATATTCACACACCCCAAATTACTTCTCCCACACCTTTTTAATTTTTTAATATTTTCTACCTACCACAAACACTTGATAGAAAAATATTAAAAAATTAAAAGGGTGTGAGGGAAGTAATTTGGGATGTGTGAATATAATCTCCCTAAAAATATGTTTGAGTTTTATCAATATATCCCTATTTTATAAGTACGAAATGTCACGTAATAATTTACTCGTAATATATAAGTTGTTCTAATTTAAACGGAAAACTTAACAGACTTGCCAGATGAGAAAAATAATATGTCTTAAAGACTAGGGTGACAGTCAAATTAAAAGTCTTGCAGACAATTCAAACGTGATAAATACATCAGAGAAGAGACATTGCGAGAGGAGCATGAGAAACGTGTTGAGAATGAATACTTTACGTGTGGTGTATTTTTAAACGCCACATATGGACAACATAAATCAGGTAATGTGGAATTGAAGTTCTACCATAAAAATCAATTCGCAATATGAGCCCATTCATATGGAAATCTCTTGGTTTAAACCCTTCGCTATTGGGTGGTAGATCTCTCTTCTTTACATTTATTACAACTCTTTCTTCACGAATATTTTAATTGGCATAGTACTATTACTCCAAGAATAACTTAATTTACTTATAAGTTCATGCAGGATTTCTCCTCTCATCAACGTGATATTCATTATCTAACACTCTACCATTCCGGTTATGCAGTTAAGAGAAAAAGGACACAGTCGATCGGTGAAATTTTAATATAAATAAACATTAGCAAAAACCAAGAGAGCCAATATATAAAGAGTTCATTTTCTGCATACTAGAAGCATAATAAAGAAAATTAAGATTGTTTAATACATGTGCTATCATATGAAATATATAAATACACATGACGTAAAAATCACGTCTTGAGAGTTTAGAATAAAACATTCGCAAAACTCATTACAAACACCCAAAACCAATTAGTAATAGGTGAGTCACTTAATAATACAATGGTGTTATATATATATATATATTTGAGACAGATTTTAAGCTTTGCTACCGTGAATAGTAAGTTTGGTATCAATTTATTTTCTTCGTAATGGTTGTAATAAATAATAATAATATAATAATAACAAGGTGCAAGACACCCAATACTTGAGAAGGAGGCAGATTGTCTGTCCTCTTTTTACAATACCCTTCCCATCGCTTTCCATTTGTGCGGTCACGGTTAAGCCACGTCAACATTTTATATTCTTATTATTTTTTGTCTTATTATCTCTATAAAAAAATTAATATAAAATGTTGAAGTGACTTAATCGTGATCGCACAAATAAAAAAGAATAAAAAAGATATGGTAAAATGAGGGTAGACAATCTGCCTCCTAGTTGAGAGAGTTTGAGAGGAGATGAGACCAACACGTCCGTGGAAAACAATTTGTTTGAATTTTGAGGATGGCAATTAACCGCGTGCCGTGTGGTGTGTTGCTAAAATTAGATAAAGAGCCATCCAACATTGACCTAATTATTTATTTATTATTTTTGATACCTAATTATATTAATTAGGACATGTAACATGTGCACAGAGGGACCACGACTATAATCTATTCATGTATATAAGTCCGTCTGTGTTCATTCAGAAAATAAAGAGAGAACTTTAGCAGTCTCATCTGTATATTCAATGACTCTGCATTTTCTCCCAAACATCTTCGGCTGCTTTTCAGAAGCCTCTCGCCGAAACAAACGTTACGTATGCAATGGCGATGTTTGCGTTCTCAGAAACAACAGATCGATGGAGAACAAGCAAAAACCGGGCACGAGGATTTCGTTCGCCCACCTTTCTTTCAGAAGGTTAAAAGTTTTATAGGCACAACAACTCAAGCTGATCAGCGTGGAATTGTGTTTACGTACCGTACAAGTACAGAGAGCCTCTAATGGCAAAGGGATTAATTTGTGGTAGAACTCACTTCCGTTCGTATACAAGTGCAGTTGTCCGGGAAAACTCGTTGTCTCGTTTGTTTGAACCAGAAGAATCAGCTCAAGTACTCAACTGTTTAGTACTTTTATTTAATTTCTAGGGATCTATGTCATCATTTTTTCCCCCAACTGTATGAATCATTATATTTTTTTTCTTTCCGTTTTTCCTATTTTCGGCTTCTCGTTAGAGCCCCACGAGCAACGCTTGAACTCCTTGCGGTGATTAATATTTCTAAAATATAATAACTTGGTTAATTTTTAAATTTCTTGTATAATTTATTATTTCATGCTCCAGCAATGAGTATTTATCAAATATAGCAAAAAATTAACTTTTAATTTAAAAAATATCACTTTTTATAAAAACTTTCAAATATATTCAAAATTTCACTTAAACAGACACAAATACTCTCAAATTTAACAATTAAATAAATTAAAGGTTTTTAGCTACTGTCGTCTCAAGCTCCAGTCCAACTTCACCTTCGCTTTTACACTCCACCACCACAACCCTATCCCCTTCGACCTCCTTGTCACCGACATTGAGCGCCGCCATGGTTACCGCTAGTGGGAGCAGCAGAGTTTCAATCATGCCTTCAATACTTTTTTTCTTACTAATATCATTTTTAGTTTTAAATATAAAAATAGTTTTTAAAGTTAATCCACATATCGTTATATGATTGTATTTATAAGACCCATGTAGCCACATCATCACACTAACAGAGCAATTGACAGATTTTTCACGAAAAAACTAAAATGATCACGATGGACAAATTCAAAGAAAGACTAAAATGATTCACGATGGACAAATTCAAAAACACTACTATTGATTATCATTAATTCTTAAGGACCAGATTAAAGAGTTATGTCAATATCACAAATCATTTTGGCTAAAAAGCTTTTAATTTATTTGATTCTTAAATTTGAGGGTGTTTGTGTCTATTTAGGTGAAATTATGGATATATTTGAAAGATTTTATAAAAAGTGACATTTTTTTTTTAAATTAAGGGTTAATTATTTGCTATATTTGATAAATACTCTCAAGCAATTCTGCATGTATTATCCATTTATTTTTGCCGTGAAATCGCACATGGCGTGTTTGGTTTTGCAGATTCAAGGTCAGGCAGTAGGAAATGAAATGTCAGACTGATATCATGTGAATGTGTATGAACATCCCTCGACTTCTCGTGCCGCAGAATTCTCAGCATGTTTCAATGCTAATATATGAGTGCTAGTGTTTTAGCTGTTTAATTTAATTTCCACAATTATTAATTTTTTTTATTTTCATACTCAGCTATTAATTTTCTGTGCTGCTGAATATTATGTACCATTAAATAAAAATTGGTTTATTTAAAATAGATTTTTCATAAAAAAATAAGGAAATAGCCAGAAATAGGACAATTTCTTAATTTTGAGACTGAAATAGGACATTTAAAATATGCACACGACCATGCACAACAATCGGCCATAAATAAGATTTTCTACACCTTGAAATGAGTTAATTACCCTTGTATATAGATGGGTTATTTTCTCCCATTTTCTGATTTCTCTCTCCCTCCCTCTGTCTTCTCTCACTTTCTCCCTCACGCACTCTCTCTCCCCTTCTCACTGTGCACACATGGTCCACTGTCCTCCCGACTAACATTGTCCAAATCGAAGCCACCACCAATTTCATCTAGTCCTCACGAGTCCAAAACACCTAGCCTTGTCACGAATCTCATCCCCAATTGTTGGCATTAAAACTCAAGCAACCACGAGTTTTTCGACCATTTTTCGACAACATGGCAAACAATTAAGGCTCGAGACCACCACCACTGGGCTCGCATTAACAGTGGGAACAAAGCCCAATCGTTAACTGCTATGGACAAAACCCATTTGTTTTTTGCTCTCTTCCTTCCAATATTTGCAGATTAGCGGGACTAAAGAAATGATTCTTTCATATTTGGGGAAGAGGAGAATAAACCCATAAGTTGTATAAAGTTTTGATGGGATTCCCTACCTTATTTGAATGTTGTGATGGTGTTTACTAAAAATTGGCAAAAAATTATGTTTTGTTGGATGCATTTTTCAGGATATGTTCACTATGTACACGACATGCATATGATATGCTCACAAATCTAAGCCAACCCAAAAACCTAAAGCTCACAGATCTCTCTTCGAAATCAGAAAAATGACATCATCACCTATGATGTCACCACCATATACACTGTATGCACACCACATGCACATCATATTTACAATACATGCACATGATATGCACAGAATTAGAGATCGAGCAATGAGCTATTTTTCGCATTAATAAGAAACTTTAACGGCAACCTATTGGTATAGTGGATACAATAAAAATATAATTGTTACGTATGTAAGATTACAATGGTGGTTTGAAAAGTCTTGTTACGTATATCAATCACCGTTTAACATGCACGTGGAAAACATCATACTCGTTGTCGTTATTTCATGGACACGCATGGTCCTTAATGTCCTCTAAGTTTTTTCTTAAATTTTTTTTTTCCGTCGAGGCTCATACTCGTTAAATTCTGGAGCAAAACATACTGCATCATAACCAATGTATTAAAAGACGGAGGTGTAGGCGAGGCATTCCATAGATAACCCCGCCTAGGAGTGAGGCGAAGCCTTATGGGACCTTAAATAATAAGGGACTGCTGAGAAAAACAGGAGAAACAGAGGACTCTTGTGCGTTTTAAAAATAAAAGAAAAATAGACTTGGCCAAAATGACGTTGTTTTGAGCCAAGTCATTTAAAAAAATTTAAGACGTGGCTGAAACGATATCGTTTTGGGCCAAATCTTTCACAAAATAAAAATTCCTCTTCTTCTTCTTCGCAGTCGTCTTCCTCGTGAAGATGCCGCACACCTTGCAACCCTAAACTGAGTCATCAACTTCGATTTACCTAGAAAACAGAGTCATTCGATTTCGATTTAGGGTCGCTGATGGATCTGGGAACGCCCACCAACCGCCTTTAGGCACTCTTCAGTTGTCTAGGCTCACCTAGACCATTCTTGGGTGATATTTCACCCAGTCCCCTGGGCAGAGGCCTTATCACTCCCACCCCGCCTCCAAAGCCGTCTAGGCTCGCCTCAAGGCCTCAACATGAAACACAAACCTTAATTTAACTTTTAAGTTTTTGGGTTGGCTTAGATCTGTGAGCATATCATGTGCATGTTGTGTACATACAGTGAGCAAATATTGAAAAATTCATCCAACAAAACACCAACATTTAATGACTGGGCTTTGTTCCCACTGTCGATTCGAGTCAAGTGGTGGTGGTGGTCTCGAGCCTCAATTGTTTACTATGTTGCGGGAAAATGGCTAGAAAACTTGCAGTTGCTTGAGCTTTAATCCCAATGATCGAGGATGAGATTTGTGACAAGGCTAGGTGTTTTGGACTCATGAGGACAAAATGAAATTGGTTGTGGCTTTGATTTGGACGATGTTGGTCGAGATGACAATGCACCATGTGTGCACAGTGAGAAGGGGAGAGAAAGTGCGTGAGGGAGAAAGTGAGAGAAGCGAGAGGAAGGGAGAGAGAGAGTGGAGAAAGAGAAATCAGAAAATGGGAGGACATAACTCATTTACATGTGGGTATTTTAGTAATTTTAGTTTTGTGCATGGCCGGTTTGTTCTATTTTTGTTTCAAGATTAAGAAATTGTCCCATTTTGGGGTATTTCCCTAAAAACTATGGCCAAGTTTTATACGTAAACAATTGTTTTAAAAAATGCACTCTGAGGTGCGCCTAGTCGGCTTTGGAGGCGGGGTGGGAGTGAAATCGCTTTTGCCCAATAGGAGTAGGCAAAAACTTGCTAGATGTGGTTGAGGCGTGCCTAGGCGGCTGAGGCACGCCTTAGGGCGTTCTGAGTTGGTCAAAATCCTTGCCTAAAATTTGCTGGCACCCCTCGAAATCGAAGGTTGGGCCTCTGAGGCTCTGCCCTCTAGTTTTTATTTTTATTTTTTATGTTGCAGTGATTACCATATGATTTTCTTTCTGTTGTAGTGGCTGAATCTTCACGAAGAAGAAAAAGAATTATTATTATTTCTTTTTTATAACTTGACCCAAAACAACGTTGTATTGGTGAAGTCTTTTTATTTTTATTTTTAATGATTTGGCCCAAAACGGGGTCATTTTGGTCAAGTCAATTCCTAAATTCCTATTCACAATTCCCCAATTCCCTGATTCTTCGAACCCTATATTCTCAATCCCATATTTCAAGTTTACACCAATCTCATGCTTCAACTTGTTTCAAAATTCTCCACACCACCATAATTTGTTTCAAAATTCAAGTAAGTTTTTTAGTATTCTAATCTCAATTTGGTCGTGATTGCTTGTTTAATTGTTGATTAATTGTTGATCAATGAAACAACTTCGCCACGGCTTCACCTTTTAAAACGTTGATGTAAACACTATGTAGTGCTCATACAATGATAATGGACTAAAATGTCTGCATGTCGGCATAGAGGACAATTGGTTTCTTCATCTTTTGGTCCTCGTCAATATCTCAATATTTGTTTTTGTCAAACGACAATGATTGTGCTCATAACATAGCTTAAGCAAAATCAAAAGAAACTGCATATGTAGAAGCGTAAAGGGAGTTTCTATTCACACTTCCACTTTTCTCTCTTTCTATCCAACAACTTCTTCTCATTTAAACATAATTTTAGAATTTTAATTCCAAGTCAAATTGGGGATCAATCACACTTAATGGTCGAGCACAATTAAGCACACCGAGATATAACTAATTTAAATTCATACTCTTTGATTCTGAGATTGGATTGTGACTAATTATAGATTTGAATTATCATGTAATGTTTAAAGTAGAAAATCTTTGAGTTTTCTATGAGAAAATCATGGCTTGTCGCGCAAAATGTTCTTGTCGTTCGGTAGAGACTTGTCGGACGTTCTTCTAGATGTTAGGAGTTGTCGAACCGATTCCAAATTTTTATTTCGGGTGTGTACTGTCGAATCTTTCATAAACCCCAAATGACTTACTGGTCTTTCCTTCTTCGAAATTTTGTATTGATTCACTTATATGTAAGATGAGAGCCGACGAAGGCGTACATAAGAAGACTCTTGAAACTAAGATATTGTCCCAGTGGCACCACCGATGGCAAAACGTGCCACTGGATGGCAACGTTTTGCCAGTTGTGGAGAGAGATTATTGGCCAAACCCATGACCGTGAAAAAACAGACATTAAATTTGAGTGACAATAGTCCACAACGTACATTATAAGCGTAGTAGTAGTAGTATAAAGTGGAACTCTCAATGCAATTACATACATAAAATGACTAAATTCTACATAACTCTACCCATCAACCTCTAACAATGTACAAGGCCTCAGCCAGATACATAACAGCTCCTAAGCGATTTGATATAAATCTTCAAATGGATCCTCCTTCTGCCGAGACAAAAACCTGCGTCGGCAAGTCTATTCCTTATCTGGGCCAGAAAATGAAGTTCTGTTAAACCTATAGCTTCTTAAGTTCTGAGCTGATCATATCAGGTCGAGCAAGCTAATCTAACCAGAGACAATCCTTCCTTACGTGTGGACAACTCCTTGTTGAAGTCAAAAATGGATAAACATCACCTCTAAAATCATTCTGTCATAACGAGATCCTTGGCATTCTCACACTGGATGCAACCATGGCACCAGAGACATGAGGTGAATCCCTGAGACAGAGGCCAGAAGCCAGAGACATCTCACCCTTTTACTCTTTGTTTAATTCCTCTGAATACGTATCTACTCAGAGTTGCAACGCCAGGTCTGGCTGCTGAGAGTCGGCCAGAAGACTAGAGGACTGTTTTACCGGAGACCCAGGGGACTGGAAACCAATATTCAAGTCTGGAGGAAGGCTTTCCTGTTGTTTTGGTCTTGGCTGAGCATTTGGACTGAGAACCCGCCAAGGTGATTGCGCCTGAAATCTAGATAAGTCAGCTGCTGGCAACTGAGGAAAAACTGTAGATCGGCCTTGAAAATGTGCTTCATTCGCCATACGGACAGGTTGTTGTAAAAAGGTTGGAAATGAAAAACTGTTCTGAGTTTGAAATTGCATTGGAAACTCCCCACTAACTCGTGAAATTTGTGACTGAAAATCCTTAGCTGGGTTGTATAATGAATCTGCAGATATCTGACTTTTGGGTTTAGTGAGATCCTCCGTAGGCTGATTAAATGCTCCAGCACCTATAGACATCCAAGCCCGGGCAGTAGCTGCTGCAGCATTGCCAGAATCATCCCTTCTTATTGATGGAACCGATGACCCAATAGGTTGAGTATCAACTGATGATTGACTTGACAATTTATGTTGCTTTTGACTTGACGATTTATGTTGCTTTTGATTCTTTTCTGCCAAGTTTTTCAAAAACTGTACGGAGTCACTACGACCCTGCACCTGTCCATGAGGAAAGAAAGCTGCTGTCCTATCCATTTGACTATGAGCACTATCAGATGGACTAATCATCCGGTTGTCCAGAGAAGCACTCACATTTTTCCCATTAGGCAACCCTCGGTTAACATTTCCATTAGAATCCGGCATCTTAAAAGGTACAGGTTGTGGAAGATTCATGTTCCTTGATACTGTATCTCTGGGCCTAGAAGCTTCTGCCTCCAATTTTCTTGATGATTGCTTTTCTGCAACAAGATTGGCATTATTGTGATTGACTGAGGGTATGGAGTTCAACTCAACTTCCTTTTGAACCTTCTTCTCAGGCTCGACAAACCGGGATTGCAGTTTTTTCTGTGGATTAACTGAGGGTATAGAGTTCAACTCAACTGCCTTTTGAACTTTCTTCTCAGGCTCGATAAACCGGGATTGCAGGTTTTTCTGTGGATGAACCGAGGGTATGGAGTTCAACTCAACTTCCTTTTGAACCTCCTTCTCAGGCTCGATAAACCGGAATTGCAGTTTATTCTGTGGATTAACTGAGGGAATAGAGTTCAACTCAACTGCCTTTTGAACCTTCTTCTCAGGCTCAATAGACCAGGATTGCAGGTTTTTCTGTGGATGAACTGAGGGTATGGAGTTCAACTCAACTTCCTTTTGAACCTTCTTCTCAGGCTCGATAAACCGGGATTGCAGTTTATTCTGTGGATTAACTGAGGGTATAGATTTCAACTCAACTGCCTTTTGAACCTTCTTCTCAGGCTCAATAAACCGGGATCGCGAGTTTTTCTGTGGATGAACTGAGGGTATGGAGTTCAACTCAACTTCCTTTTGAACCTTTTTCTCAGGCTCCCTAAACCGAGATTGCAGGTTTTTCTGTGGATTAACCGTGGAATTAGGTTTTGCTCCAACAGGACGGATCACAGTCGGTTTCCCTTCTGAGTAATGCCCCCTAGTAGTAGAACCACGAAAAGATGGCCTCCCTCCTGAAGTAGGCACACTAACAGAGTGCTGTCTCTCTTCTGTAACAGGCCTGGTAACAGGGTGCTCCTTAGCAGGAACTGAAGTCCTAAGAGTTCTGTCATCCTTTCTCAATTCCGAGCATGAATAAAACTTTGAAGCCAAAGCAGATTGATTTTGGGTACTATTTTCAACCAGTAATACAGGGGTTGGAAGTGGCTCATATTCTCCAACCCAACCGCGGCCAAATTTACACCCATCAGGTAGTGCTTGTTCAATCCTCTTTGACGCAACTTTCCAAGCAACAGATCCAAGATTTCCACAAAACCGAGCAAGGCTCCTAGCGTATGAATATTCTGCATGAAGCCCAACCTGATTTGATATGGATAAATATTATTAAAATAAGTTAGTACAAAAGCCAACTAGTAGGGAAATAAAAGATTAAATGTGAAGACTAGATTCCTTGTTACATACTGCAACAAATTGCTTGATTTCACTGTCAAAGGTAGTAAATACAGATTCTGATCTGACCACGGGCTGAGTGGATATGTTGTAGGTTGCACGACGGTTTTCATCAACCACGGATGGCTTCCTCCCAACTTTCGATAGGAGACCCTTCCCTAGAAAAAGTACAAGAATAAATTATTAGAGGTGAATCCTCTCCTATGCTACAACATTATGATAACCAAGTTTTTTCAAATCTTTTTGAGATAAGATAATGCGTGTCTATCAAAGGAGAGGGGAAAGAAACCAACTTTGCTAATTAATCCACTATTTTAACAAGAACATTGAGATCAACATGTTCATATTTGTGTCAAATCGTAATTCTACATTACCAAAAAGGAAAACAAACAGTTCAGTGCACCTGATGACATATCTTCTGGCTTCTCCACATTAGCTTCATTAACAGAGGAATTACCCTCTACAGGTCCATCAATGTTGCTAGGTCTCTCACAACCACTACCTTGTGTTGGAAGGGAAATGTTCTGGACATCTACAGCAGTGGCAAGAGTGGCACCTGAGGAGAAATCAGAGCCGATGGGTTCCTGTAATGTTCGACACAAAGGCTTCTTTGTCTGTTTCTTAACCAAAGAATTGGACTTTGTTTTCTGCACTAATTTGAGCTCCTTTTCCGAGCGTTCAAAGTCACTTCGCAGCCTATCAAATTTTCTCTTTGCCAGCTCTTGTATTGAACATGCCTTTCAAAAATATCACAAGGCAGTGGTAAGAAACAAACAAGATAAACCAGAAGAAGACGACTTGACTAATAAGACAGCAAAAGCTAATTACCTGTTTATAGTATATCGTATCTGATGAATTGTATTCCATTGCATTTGAACATATTAAAAAGACATCACCCTGCAACCAAGAGGAACAGATTACCAACAAGACACTTCTCTCCTCTTTTAACATAATTTCATGGAAATGAACAGTAAGAAGATTATTTAATTATTCATTCTAGAGAGAGAAAATGTGTGTTTTGGAGAGATAGAGAGAGAGAGTAATGTAAGAAAATTATTAGCTTACAAGAATAGTCAATTTCAAATGTGAATTTATGCACTTTTCTCTCCCTTGCCCCCCTTTTAACTAATCATATAGCAAGAATATCTTCGTAGATCTATAGTTCTCTTGAGAAGGAGTAGTCATCTTAGATTGCGTGTGTGAGAGAGAGAGAGAGAGGGAGAGAAGTGTTATCTTAGTTTGTACGAAAGATTTTGTACAATTCTTTGTACCTATAGCATCAACCAAATAGAATGAATAGGATATAATGATCAACATAAACCAAAAGCATGATGTGCCTGAAATCCGCAATGGGGTAGCAAAAGAGATGGTGTGATCCTAATTTTTCATCGAATTCTATCAAACATTGAAGCAAACATCAGCTTCTATCAACACTTCTATCCTCAATTGCACATCCAAGGAAAAATCAGGCAAAATGCAATCCTATCTTAGATTGACGACGATACTGTGAAGTTTTAGGCAAAATTTATTCCCAAGTAGCACTGGTCTGACTCCACTTCCCCCATTCAATTCCGAAGTGTTATGACTAACAATTTGCACAGAATCCACATCCTGCGCCCTTAAAACTTAGGAGCTTAAAATCCAATATCCTCCATCTCTCTCACCCTCCTTCCAACATATGCACAACACAGTTTGCCCAACTTGTTTTCAACAAGTATCTAAATTACTTTTTCAGTACTCCCACTTTCACTTTGCTACCCAAATTCCCTGAATTAATTAACGAACACCACAGTAGTATATACATAGGTGTTCACCGTAACACAAAAACTAAAAGGGAGGGAAAAGTTGAAGAAAAATTATTCTGCCCCCTCAGCCCCCACCCTTAACTTTAAGAAGATCCTATAATGTTGTCGGGTATTGAGGAAAGTCATGCAGTGTTTCTACAACAAAGCTTATTTAATCCCCTGAAGATTAATGAGAGTACGTGGTTAGTAACATATGAGCACTCACCTCAAATTGTTCCAGTGTAGAATACAATCCATTTGCTAACTGCTTTCTCACCGTGGCAAAGTCCATTGGACGCTCAATGATCTCGTGATAATCAGGAAGCTGCAACATTAAAACACCTTATGAAACTCTAACCCCTGAAATAGCGGAAGAGCTCTGAACGAACACACAACGATTTCATGGCGTAAAATTAACCGCACCTCTTCAGGATCAACCGGTTCTGCATATACACCGTATGTGTCTTTCCTGCCACAATGAGATGTGAGCGTCAGAAAACAAAGCTTTTAGCTTTGAAATTAGCAACATTTAACAACAGAGGGTAAATCCATACTTTTGAAGCTTGTCAAGAATCAACTCCAACGTTTTCTTATCCGGCAATGGAATCGCATGATGAGGATCGGACGGCGTTCCTGAAACAAACCCAATAACAATTCAACAACCCCATATCAGATTCACAAATCAGAAACTCGGAACGAAAAACAAAAAACCAAACCCCATACATCCAATTCACCCAGACACCCGAAAAATCGAAATGCAATGAACCAAAAACAAACCGGGAGGGGAATCAGGCGGCTTCGAGTCAGCTTTTCGACCCCGTTCCTGTCAAAATCCATAGGTGCCATGAAAACCCCAGATAAATAAATAAACAGTCCAACGAAAATAAAATGTAAAAGCAAGAAAGACTGCGGTTTAATGTGACAGAGACAAAGACATATAAGGCACAGCAGACAATGCGTACCTAGAGAGAGAGAGAGAGAGAGAGAGAGGGTGTGTGTGTGTGTGTGTGTGAGAGAGAGAGAGAGAGAGAGAGAGAGAGAGAGAGAGAGAGAGAGAGAGAGAGAGGAACGTGGGGAGAGCGTGATCAGATTCGTGTTGGTTTTTGACAGTTGACTCCGACCGTTATTATCAACAGACACAGAGAGAGAAAGAGAGAGGGAGAGAGAGAGTGTGTGTGTGTGTAAGAGTGAGAGAGAAGCTAGAAAGAGAGAGAGAGTGTGTGCAATATAGAATTCTGGACCAATCAGAACACTACTCTGAGCTGGACTCGCGCGCGCACAATCTCCCTCACCCCATTTCAAAGGAGCCCCCCTTCATCATCAGATCCGTACATTGATGCTAAAACCCTATCTACTAACACATACCTCACAATCATCATCGCAGTCATCGTCGTCATCAATTCCTTCATCATCTTTATCGGAATCATCGCCGCCGTTAATCCGGCGCCTCTTCTGCTGCTTCCTCTCACTCTCGCTGTCCTCCTCATCCTCATCGCCGCCAGAATCATGCGCGTGGGAATCACGCGCCGAACAGTTTCCGGCCTGGTCGAGCTTCATCACCAGCTTCACCTTCTTCTCTCTCCTCCTCTCGTCTTCTTCTTCGTCTTCCTCGTCCAAGTAGTCGTCGTAGTCTATGTTGTACTTAACATTTCTCCGCCGCAGGCTCCGCCGGACGTCCGTCTCTTTCTTCGTCGGCTTCGACAGAAGCTCGCCGGACCGGCGTGCCAGATCCGCCTTCGATGGCCTCCCCTTCTTCTTCCTCCTCACGATCTGACCCATCCCCCACTTTTTCTCTCTCTTACTCTCTCTCTAAAACCCTCACTCTATCTCTGTCTATCTCTCTCTTTCTCTCTCTAAAAAGACGCTCTGTTTCTCTCTCTATCTTTTGCTTTGGTTGCATTATTTTCGATGCCAGTGGCTTGGACTTTTCGAAATGTGAGGTCCGAGCCTGACTCCGAGCCTCAGGTTCGTGTGCGAGTAGGTCAATAAATTATTGATTGCCTTTTTTTCTAGTGTTTAGCCGAAACGGGGTCAGTGGCTGAGGAAGGCGATAGATTTTTTAATGAGATTAGAACATGGGGTGTCACACTGTATTATTATATGAATTGTAAAATATGTGTGGTAAAATATTAATAATATAAAAAATATATACTTTTATATAAAAAGACGTAGTATATTATTTAAATTTCTATCACAATGAAATTTTTTTTTGAAGGAGACGGCGTTTGGTGCTGCTCGTTGCCCGGATTGGCCTTGAGCGCTGCCCGCGATGCTTTTTGTCAATTGTCACTTCGCCCTTTTCCTATCAGTTACTGTTGGGTTGTCTTTAGCGCGAAGATTCCACGCCCCGCGAACTTACCAAAGGAATTTAAACGTGTGTTTCCAACTTGAATTATGAAGAAGGAAAAATCATTATATATTTTTAGAAATTAAAAAAATGTAGGAGGTTTTTGGCGATTGTGGCAACGGCAGGTGAAACTCCCTATAATTATTTTGGGTCTTGAATGAGTGGATAATCATAATTTGTCGTTAGTTATTTTTCTTTTATTGAAAAAATTTTAAAAAAACATTCTATAAATATAATTTGTTAATGAAAAATGAATTGCGTGATCTAAATTAGAGGATGAATGTACCGTTGAGTTTGTTTACTACAAGAAAATGTTAATTTAAATTATATTATTGTTAGTCATTATGAGACTTAGCTCACTTTTCCGTTCTCTTATTGTAGATAATATCGTTTGTTTAAAAAAAATTGTGTATTCCTCTTATTCTGTCTTGTGGAATGACTATACGACGTAATCTAAATTCACAATGCCAATTTATTTGTAAAATAACATGTTGGTGGTGGTGGACCAACGGTGTTAGATGGATTATTTTCCTCTTCCCTTCAGGACCCCGTAATTGGAGGAATACAACGTCAAAACATGACATTATAGGGCAAACAAATTGACATCACACAATAAAACTCCTCCAACCAAAATATTGGGGGAGCCATAAGTTTCAAAATATCGAAAAGAAAAAAACATATTTGAGCCACGTGGAAAAAAAACCTTGCCGCAGCCTAATGTCCATTTTGTCCTTAAATTAAAACGGCGACTGAAATTTGCTTTTTCCCACTCCTCTTGTATGTAGTGAGTGGATTCATTGGTCATTTTGTTCTAGTTTTCCATTTGATGTGATCAACCGCTGCCATGTAATTTTATAACAATTCATATATATGCTATGATTGATCAGACGGTGATGAGGTCTTATGGTGGGCCATGGGTTTAGACTGAAGAATAATAAATTAGTTGGTGTAGGCCGCCTGAAATTCAACGAGTTAGTACTCTGCATCAACATATGTAACATGGTCCCACATAATTGAGAAATTATGAAGCTAATTTCTGCTATGGGCCCTCACAAGTTGTTGGATAGGTATTTTATTTTGTTTTATTAAGAAATGAATCAATAGCATGTACATTAATTCAATACAATAATAAATGAATCATAAAAAGAATGATTAAAATATAATATTTTTCTAATTGAAGAATAAATTTTCTTTAGCGCAGCGTCAAGAGCGTGCTGATAACATATTGTAGCCATAATTTACTGAACAATCATGGAGGCCATAAGACCATCTCTAATGGTGACCTAAAACCTAAAAATATTTAGCCTAGAAACAATTTTTCTACTCTAACCATTTTGACTTAAAATTTTAGCCCGAAATTATCAAAGAATGAATTAAGGCTATTTTTTTTAAATTAACTTTTTGAAAAAAAAATTATATAGACTATCCTAAATTAATTTTATAAACATTTTAACCTAAAAATATTTAAATTCTGATAAATTTTGAAAAATCACTAAATCAATACATGAAAATCATGATAAACCACATAAACTTAATACAAACGACATTTAATAAACCACATAAACTTAATACAAATGACAATTAATAAACCACATAAACTTAATAAAAATACATAGGGTATTTATAGAGTTTTTTTTATTGAATTTTAAGTTAAATAGTTTTTTTAATTATTTTAGCCGTTAGATTTAAATTTGGACCGTTAGATTTGATTATATTCGATCTAAGTCGTTGGATTCAATAAATATATAAATATAAAACTAAAAATAATAATTTGAACCTGGACTGTTGGATTAACCAACAGCCCATTTAAATGGAGCCGTTGGATGAAGAAAAGTAGCCGTTAGGGCTACTGTTCGGTCAGACACGCAGGGAACAGCCCTCATGTGGGTTTGTTTTCTGGTTTTCAAGCCCTAGCACATGGGCGCGTGGGCGCGTGGGCGAGTCGTGGAATGGGAAGTGGGCTTCACAGCCCAGTTTCAATCTCATTTGGTGGGGTCCAATTTGCTTTGTGGCCTAAATTTGGACTGGTATTTGGGTTAGTTTTAAGTCATTGTTGGAGTGGGTGTTAGCGGATAAAAAAAGGGGAAATTTTAGGTTATAAGTCACCATTGGAGATGGTCTAAAGAGAGGCGTGGCAATAGTAGAGAGAAGAAAGAGATGTGTAATTGCGGGGTGTGTTCTATTCCACCCCATTATGCCTTTATTTATAGTAGTAGGATAGGTAAAAACATGTCCCGTTAGGATTACAACATTTAATAGGTAATCAACTCCTAATAGGAATATAA
This sequence comes from Crataegus laevigata, assembly GCA_963580275.1. Taxonomy (NCBI): domain Eukaryota; kingdom Viridiplantae; phylum Streptophyta; class Magnoliopsida; order Rosales; family Rosaceae; genus Crataegus; species Crataegus laevigata. The sequence continues at coordinate 10,142,990 of OY756946.1, forward strand.
GATACATTCTCATATCTACTAGGATTTACACATTCACATTCCTATTCTAAATAGGACTGCAACACTCCCCCTTTAGTGTGTAAATACTCAAGTAAATGGCGCATTAAGTCTTGATGAAGTCGCCGGCATAATGAGCAAATGCAAGTCTCAAATCAACGGAAGAATGCATAAAAAGTAAAGCTCACAAAACCTCGCTATGGTAAACCCCAAGGTGGGAGAAAAAACCATAGACTAAGGAGAAAAGTGAAAAGTTGCATTAAGTCTAAACTAAACGTCTTTTGGCCACAAGTAGAAAAGCTCACAAGGGTATGATCAGCCTAGGATGGGTGCCTCGTTAAAACTTAGTTAGGTAGCAAAAACCTAGTAGAAAAATGCTCCAAATCATAGGGAAAAAAAGTACATTAAGATCAAGTGAGTATACTTCTGGATACTCCACTTGAGTTTGACATAACTTCCAAATGAGAACTACAAGCATCACATATGGATAGTTAGGCATACCAATTCCTTGGACAAGCTTCTGGAAGGTTGACTTCAACAGTGACGTTGTGTAGAGGTCGGCAAAGTTGTATGGGATCGGCTTGCATGACTTCAATCTCCTGATGCTTTGCTGATGTAGATGTAAACGCAATATGTCTTGGCGTTAACTTTGATGTATCATGTCTTAGTCAGGTCGATACATGCGGCATAATCTTCATGGATCATCGTTGGGACTCAACGATGGATGAAAAATAGCAAGTACTTCGAATATGTTCAACAAGAACTCCTAACCATGTCTCACGTGTGGTGTAGTGAAGCGAGGTGATTCTTGGAACGATTCGAAGATTTTGCAACTAAGGTCGTATCATGGACCACCAAGATATTGCGATATCCCTAACGGTAAAGACATAAACATTTGGGGATTTTGCCTAGTGCGAGTTTGATAAGTAATCAACATCAGTAAAACAAACAAGGCAAACATCGTTCTGAGGATCGAGGGGTTGGATCTGCTCGAGATGCGTAGGGATTTGATTTGCCCAAATTCGTAGTACCTTCAAGGTACGTCTTTAATACCAATCCAGTGGTTGCGTGTAAGCGCAGTGCTGCATCTTTATCAAGATCAACAGCGATGTCCTGTCTAAATACAATAAGTTAAGTACGACAAAGTGCAAAATTGAACTTTAGATATGGGATTTCAGATTCCATAACCTTTTCAAGGGTCTCATTTGCATATAACGTATAGACGATCAAAGGTATACTCAAATGTGACACATTCGGGGTATAGTTCGACTGGTAGACCAAGGTACCATCAAAATAATGCTTGAACTTCAGGTCAAGGCATAAACGAGTTTTTCCTAAGACCTTTCATCTCAAATTCCATCTTCAGGTGCAAGACAGTTTTCTCAAGCTCTTCCGAAGTCTTAGTGAGATTCGTGTCAACGACATAAACTGTAACTCTAGCAATTCGGAATAAGACTTCATAGTTTAACACGTAAGGGCATAATTCATCCCTGACTGATTAAATAATCACTTAGACGGGTATACCGCATTCGTCGGATTGTAAGTGAACGCCTCAAACAAGTTAAGAAGGTGTTCCGTGGTTTGTAACTATTTGAACCAGTCCATGTAATTCTTCGGGAACTTACATGTAACTCTCTATATCTATATCCCTATGGAGAAAACACTAACCAATTTCATAATATTGATATAAATCACAGGATGTTTGAGAGAAACTTTGCACCGTAAGGCGTGCATCGTATCACACTATTTCATTCATCTCAAAACACTTTCTTTCCCATTTATAACATAACAGGGTTACCTTGGGCAGTGGAGGAACGACTGGTCCAAACACACTTAGGTAAGAAATTTGACTTAGATTGTAATTTCGGTTGTCCAATTGGTTCTACGTTGTCACATAATCAACGAAACATGATTTGATATCGTCGCTTTTCATTTATGTCGGTAGCTACCATATAAGTGAAAACATCATCGATGGTAATCTCATTTCAATTCCATTTTGCTTATCCAAACTAAGTATACTGGACTAAAAACTTCAAGTCTCAGGAGTAATCCGGATTAATCTCATGAGATATAAATGATTTGAGACAGCGATCGAGTTTAGATTCACTGTTGTGCCTTATCTTCCTCTTCTAGGGAAGTGAATCCTACGAACCAAGTGGTTTGTCGTGTTTTAGGCCAAGACAGATTGATTGGCTATCCGTCGTTGTACCAGACCGTGAAACAGGGGTGTCCAAACCTTCCAATAAGGGCGGCACACCCTCCATAGATATTGACTCGACGTTCGTTAAGTACATCTATCCTTGGAGGCATGTTTGCAACTGCTATATGATCTCGTCACTTTAGCTAAATTAGACGAATGCGTCCGGGGCAACATTCTAAAAGTTAGAATTCATCGCACTTACTTATTACATTTGTACGGTATGGGAATCGAGATGAGACATAGTGGGCAACGTCCACACAACTTCACGCCGTTATACAGGAACATTGACGTTCTCATTTCCCCTTAACGGCTGGAAGACTGTCTCATTAAAGTGACAACCCACAAATGAAGTGTAAAGAGATTGCGTGCAAGGGCTCGAAGAGAGCTAGTGTGAAAGAGAATCATAATCGACAAAGATTCACATCCTTTGTTTAGGACCTATATTAGTACGTTGAAGCGGCGCAACTTGGCACATGGAATGCACACCCAAATGTGTAAATATGAAAATCGTCAGGTTCGTACCTAGTAACCAATTATAAAGTCATATAGGTTGGGTGGCAATGGGCCTCAAGACGGACCAACATAGTTGCGTACAAGATTGCATAGCCCTAGGCAGAAAACCAAAAACTTGGTACGTTCACCAAAATCCGGGCGATCATTTATATTGCGCTTTATGATTGATTGCAAAGCGAGGATATTTGGGGTGAAAATGAGAATTCGATGTTCAATTATAAACCCAAATTACATGCAATACTTTATCAAAAACCGTCGATATAAACTCCCAGGCATTATCCAATCTCTCGGACTTTATGGGATAAGTAGGGTGGTGAACTCTTAATCGGCTAAGAGTTTTAGCAGCAATGTGTGTGGATAAACATGTGACTAGTATGTCGATTCATCAACCAAAACCATAAGTATTTATATGGTCTGCATTTTGGTTGGATTAGTCCACATATATTCCCTTGAATCCACTGTGAAAATGGGATGATTTCGTATCTTTGCGAAGAATGATATAGAAAATCAATTTCCCCAATGAACATGCTTTTCAAAGTGTGCTTGTAGACACAAGATCCTTACTTCAGGTAAGGAGATGCATCGTAGCATCATTGTTCGACCTAAGTGTCCCAAAAGATAGTGCCAAAGCAAGTAAACTGCTCAATCACAAGGCTCCAGGCCAACCACATGTGGTGTATTCCCAGTTGAGAGACAACTCATTAGCCCCAAATCAAAGCTTCAGGCTTATTTTTGGAGGTGGTGTAAAGATATTTCACTATATTTTCTTCAGTGGTTCATTTATGATCATTGTTCTCTCAAATATCCTTAAAAACTCAACGACGGGGAGAATTGAAGGTCCCTTAAATGGTGATTCGGTACCATTCATACAACGAGGAGCGTGCCAATGCTCTTAATCAGGTTGGATAAACCTGAAGTTATTGTTAAAGATGTGATGATTCAATTAACTCATATTCGAGGACAATATCAATAAGATTATTCATAAGTAAAACATACACCAAACTTGAATCCAAGAACATGAAAAAATGTTCACAAAGTAAACCAAAGTTACTAGGGTGGATTCAGCCAACAAGGTCATCCATGTCAAAATTCTGCTCTATCAACGATGTTCGGTAGAGCAAAATTAGTCTCACATATTGACTACTAGAATGGTACTCCTCAACAACATTGGTAGGGACACGAACAGGTGTATAACCATTGATTTATTCTATCGAGATGAAAATAGATTATACAGGGTTGAGGTTCGGGAATATTATCTCTTATTCTTCAAGTTTTAGGTCTTAGGTGCCAAAGATCACGCTTCGGGCATGATGCCACACCTTGGCAGGCTCTGATTCTACCATATGTTTGTGGTAGTAATCAGATCCGAGCATTTGATAAATTTCAACTTTCTACATTTGTTGCTTCAGAAGCAAGTTAGAAACAAGGAATGACGAGAAAAGTATTCTCTAGTCAAAATTCGATCGGATTTATGAACTTCATAATTGTACTCGTTCATGGATGTAATCATGGTGTGCTTCGGGCAATATCTTTCATGATTAGACAGTAAGTAGGAGCAAGCCAAAAAGCCATAGAATCCTCGTCCATGAGGTACTTCCGTTGGTAATGCTTTGGGCATAAGTCTTCGAATGATGATCATGGCGAAGGCTTATTCAGCTCTTCCATGCCATTGTTGGCTTCAACGGTTTCTCAGTTACTTTAATAGTCAAGGGGAGATTCATGTCTTGTACCCCACATAAAGTGGTTTCTATTAGAAAATGTCCAAATCAAGAAAATTAAACTTGTGGCGGTTCAACAATCCACTTAATTGGAAGGAACAAGATTGTGATTAGTGTTATGAAAATGAATCATCCATAAGCATCAAAGTTAGAACATTCGAGTTCTGAGACATGGTTTTCATGGGTGTATTGTTTTATGAAAACTTTGGGTTTCAAAGGCACTAAATTTGAAACTACAGGTTCAATTTAGTTAATGAACGTTTAGTTCATAAAAGAGAGGTTCTTGTAAGAACACAGAATGCAATATGTTGATTTAAGTGTAGTGGATTTGAGGTTCTTCGGGAATTCAAGTGTGAGAGCTTCGTTACTACGGAAGTATGTCAACGGTTCAAAGAAATAAATTATTGAATTGTTAATGTCCAAAAAATGATCTTCAAGTCAATAGTTTTGGATTAATTATCAGATTAATAGACTGCATGTCACTTTTAATTAATTCAATAGATTGGGACCATTCAAGATCGATCATAGAAGCAAAATAATGACAAATGGGTCATATTAGCTTCGATTGGTAATAAACCAAGTGATAATTAATTGGCATAACCCAAAGTACGCCAAAACAAAATTTGGGTATGAGTTATAACGCAGGTATGCCAAAAATTGGCATTGGGTCGAAAAAGGGTCGCACCGCCTAGCAATAGGGGCTGCTGGTTTTGGGCCTAAACCAGCGCAGGGGCAAAAGCCCAGAACGGGGCTGGCCTGGAATGGGTGCGTGTAAAGCCCAATGCAAGGCTAACTTTCGTTTGGGCTTGGGTTACGGGACAAGCCTAGCCGTTTGTGCTAGCATGGGGAACACATGCCTAGACAAGGACAAGCCCAGCTCACAAGGGCTACTGCAGGTAGGCCGGGTTGTATGTAGGCATAACCTAGCCATTTGGGCTAGCTGTGGAGAACACGGGCCGAGACACGGGGGCCTAGCAAGTAAGGCTTGCTCGTTGTGGGCTTCAGTTCAAACCTAGGACTTCTGGCCCATGCAAGTTCAACCCAGGCCAAGACCGGGTTGTGGCAGCAAGCCCAAAGAGCTATTGCAGGGGTCCAATGACATTTCATGACTGGGCTTCAGGCCAGCGACGATGCCAGCGGTGGTGCTGCAATCCCAAATTTTTTCGACATCCCTAGGGTTTGAAAAACCCTAATTTGTTTCTAATTTATTCGATGCTTTGACTCACAAATTCCACATAGCATAATTACGTATTGCATGAACAAATATATATATATATATATATATATATATATATATATGTATATATATATATATATATAGACAAAATATATGAACACATGTGCAATATATATAATTGAAAGGTAAAGGGTTCATGCATCATATGGAATGTTTTCATGCTTCATGGTCATTTCAAATATCTTACGTTATTTTAAGTGTACCTGATTGGTAGAAAACAACAAAAGCCTTTGAATTTGTAGAAGATCCTTCTCGAAAAGCTGCAATTGCATCTCCAATGCGTTGTATCATGTTCAACATTGAAAAATTAAATTGAATCAATAGCATGTAGATCAATTCAATAAAATAATAAATGAATCATAAAAAGAATGATTAAAATGTAATACTCCCCTAATTGAATAATAAACTCTCTTTAGCACAACGTCAAGAACGTGTTGATAACGAGTTGTAAGCATAATTTACTGAACAATCATGTAGGCCATAGAGAGAGAGGTGCATCAATAGTAGAGATAAGAGAGAGATGTGTAATTGTGGGGTGTGTTCTATTTCACCCCATTGTGCCTTTATTTATAGTAGTAGGACAGGTAAAAACCTTTTTCTTTAGGATTACAACATTTAATAGGTAATCAACTCCTAATAAGAATATAAGATACATTCTCATATCTACTAGGATTTACACAATCACATTCCTATTCTAAACAGGACTACAACAAATGAGTGCTTTGTTCAAATGTTTACCACCATATTGATCAATGGTCAATACAATCTGAATTACTTATGGTTAAATGAGTTAAAAAATTTATGTATTCATGTGTTTATGTATTTTGATGTGAGTTCAATTTTTATTTATTTTTTTTTTATAATTAATTATTTAACTTTAGTAACATTTATGGATGCAAATTTCATACACAATTGATTTGACAAAATTTTACCTACAAAAGAATAAACATTGTTACCTTAGTTGACGAGCACCTTGAAAAAAGGGGAGGGTGCACGCCAAAGAGCCTCTGATGCTTAGTCAGAAAAGTAGTTTGAGAGAAAAAGAGAAATTAAAGAGAGTTTTGAGTAGTGAGTGGTGATTACCGTTCCTCTATTTAGCTTGAAACCCTAGCAGGTAGCTAGGATGGGAATGCAGATCATACTCTTAAAAATCTTGTATGAATTGAACCTATGAGATGAAGAAAAGAGAGCTCAAATGTATTTCTCTGAACATTCTGTTTTACAATATGATCGACTTAACTAAATGAAAAGAGAGTGAAAGCTTATTTATACAATATTTCAAATGTAGCTTATATCTGAAGCTAATGTTGACATGGCAATTGTCTTATGAGGCACATGTATATCCAATACTCCTCTCAATCTTAACTAGGGTACTCCAGATTAAGATTGTGACAATGTCAAAGAAAATCAGGTCAATGTAAACCCTTTGTAAGTATATCAGTTATTTAGTCTTATGTAGGCACATACTGCACATCCATGTCTGCTTTTTTAATACACTCTCGAACAAAGTGAAAATCTATTTCAAAATGCTTAATCCTTGAATGATGAATATGATTCAAGCTCAAGGCAATGGCAGATTAATTGTCACATAGTAAAAGAGGTGGATTGGGAACAACAACACACAAATCACTCAAAATCAACCGAATCCATGATATATCAGCAACAGCATGTGCAAGAGCTTTATATTCTGCTTCAGTGGAACTGCGAGAAATAGAACTTTGTTTCTTAGATTGACATGAGATGGGATTGGCACCAAGATAGACCACATAAACTGTGATAGGCCATCTGGTATTAACATCTGCATCCCAATCAAAGTCATTATAACCTCTAATATCAATCCTATTGCCAGAAGTGAATGTCAATCAACACTTCATTGTGCCTTGTAAAAACTTGAGAATTCTCTTTATCGAACCAAGATGAACATCAGTAGAGGCATTCATAAATTGGCATACAGTGTTAACAGTAAATGAAGTATTTGACCTTATAAAGGTTAGATATTGCAATGCACCAACAAGACTCCTATACAAAGTAAGTTCTGCCAACAATTCTCCTTCAACAATCAAAACAGAACTATGAGGCTTGCAAGGAGTAGCACAAGGTTTATAGTTATCCATGCCTGTTTATAAATTAAATCCTTAATATACCTTTCTTGATCACTTGTATTTGATTTGCAAACCCATAAAATATGTTAATTGACCCATGTCCTTGATATCAAAAACACCAGTAAGATCATCAATAACAGATTGAATTAAAGCAGTATTTAACCTTGCAATGATTATATCATCTACATAGAGTAGTAATATAACCACATCAATACCCACTTGTTTAACAAAGAGACTAGAATTTGAGGAAGAAGTGTGAAAACCCGTAGCTACCAAATAAACAGTAAATTTAGCATTTCATGTTTTGGGCTTGCTTAAGTCCATACAAAGACTAACCAAATTACAAACATGTGTTAGACACTGAGTATTGACAAACCCTAGAGGTTGCTTCATGTACACCTCCTCATTTAACTCTCTATGTAAAAATGCATTTTTCACATTAAGCTATCTAAGAGACCACTTAAAAGTTGTAGCCAATGCAAGAATCATCCTTATAGGTGTGTGCCTAACCACAGGAATAAATGTTTCTGTATAATCTAAGCATTTCTCTTGACTAAAATCTTGGGCAACTAGTCTAGCTTTATACCTAGAGATAGTACCATTAAGATTTCTCTTGATTTTATACACCACTTACATCAAATGATTTTTTTTATCAGAAGGGGAATGAATTAGAAGCCATGTACCTTGTGTTTGAAGTGCATCATATTCCTTTTGCATAGCATATTAGCACTAAGGTAATTGAAAGGCAGTTTTAAATGTTGCAAGTTCAGCAGTATCTGTAATATCTACAATAAAAGTGAATCCTCCATAAACATGAATGTCTTCAGGTAAAGTGAGTGATTGAACTTCAGGAAATGTTGCTGAAATGGCAGAATAATCTCTTCTTGTGATAACACCAATTTTGAGTCTGGTTTGAATGCCCTAAGGAAAATGAGTTGAATTTGCATCATGAGGTAAATATGAAGTAGACTGAGGCAAAACAACCTCCAGTTGATGTGAATAATGCATAGGTAACATAGAAAAAGACTGAAAAGCAATTGAGCTTGATCTGAGATTATTACTATGAGTACCAGAAACAGTACTAGATGAAGATGTTGACTCTAAGTCATTTGAACTTAATGAAGGTAACACATATTCGTTCTGTGATGGATAAGAGAATGTACCAGATTTGAGTCATATTTAAGGCATTGAAAGGAACAACAATAGGCTTTGGAATAGTAGAAGTGGAAGATACACCACTACAATCTAAAAAACCTTGTACCAGAAAAATTGTTGGCAAATGAAAAGCAAGTCTCATCATGAAGAACATGTCTAGAGAGTAATAACTTATTGGTCAATCATCTGTTAAAACAAATGGCTCTTTTATAACCAAAAGAGTAAATTAGAAAAACATATTGAGTGGATCTTGGTTGAAGCTTATGATCATTATATGGCCTAAGATAAGGATAAATTGCAGAACCAAAGACTTTTGAAGATGAAATCTATGTTAAAGTGTGACACAACTTCTGAAAAGGTGAAACCATACCAATAATCTTGCAAGGCATTTGATTTATTAAGAAAACTGTATGTGCCATAACATGAAACCAAAACTTGTGTGGAAGACTAGCAGCTGTCAATAAGGTGATAACAGTTTCTATGAACAAGAAATAAAATGTACAATACCATGACTAGCAAGATAATCCTTAAATACATTACTTAAAGACTCATATTCCATCAGATTGCAAAACTTTAATATTTGTATTAAATTGATTCTCAACATAGGCAAAGAACTTCACAAATCTGAAGCCTTCAATAGATGTTATTGGTGAAGGACCACTTTATGAAAAAGAATCTCAACTCTATCTAATCTTTTAGAAAACTGTAATCTACTCATTTTACCACTAAAACAATGAGAACAAGGTTGATCATGTACATCATGACTAAAAGAAATGTTTGAATTCCTAAGCATTGCTGTCAAGACATCATTGGAGGGATGTCCGAGTCTTTGATGCCACAACGAAAACTTAACTGTTTTGCCAACAAATGCAAAAGAAGAACAAGCATCTTATGTGACAACCTATCCCTAATTCTACAAATTTATTAATTATTATATTATTATTTTAAGATTATTTTGTTATTATATTATTATTTGAGAGATATTCTAAATATTTTATTAATTATTATTAGCCCGTGGGGACCACATATCCCAAAACTCTCCACTCTCCTATTGTCGTGTGTCTTATTTCCCTCATCTCTCTCAGATTCTCTCATCCTCATCTCCCTCATCTCTCATCCTTTCCATCCCACCTCTACAACCACCGGCTCCAAGACCGGAGCACCACCTCCACACCCATCACCAACTCCGGTAAACTAAACTTCCCCAAACATCCTACCATTTCTCCTTTGTAAATGGAACGCCACCATCGAACCAAGACGTTGGGCTGCGATCTCCATGTTTCCCAGTGAGTCACCACGATTTTCTGACCAAGGTAGGCCTTGGGAACACTATATTTCCCTTCATTTTCGATGTTTGTGGAAGATCTTAGGGTTTTGCACTTGTTTGGTAGGGTTTGGAGACTATAGGAACGAAAAGGGAAAACTCCACCAATTTTCTGATGATTTTCGAGCCTTTTTCTGGCCACAGCCGAGGAAACCAAAGGTATATTTCGATTCCTTGTTCTCCAAGCTTCGATTTGATATATTGGAAGGCTAGGTTTAGTGATGTGTTTGGCTAGTCGAAACCGAGAATTATCTCGGCCATATTAATCCCGGATTCCAGCGGTTGCAGTGGCAACCGGCCAGAAAAAAAGAAAGAGAAAAAAGAAAAAAGAAAAAAAAAGGCTTTAAGCCCAAAAACCTGGCCTAAATATCTTTGACCCAAACCTTTGGGCCACTACTCCAGCCCAACCCAATTTCCAAATAGGCTAAGAATATTCTTGGAATATGTCGATTTTTTGAAAATTTCTTTGAAACCCTCATAGGCTAAGTTTGACATCCCGAGTCCGTTTTTGACATCCATTTATTGAAATTCTAAAGTTCTAACATAGTTGACCACCGGGGCATCTCAGTTGACTTTTAAGGTTGACCGTTGATCTTTTATAAAATTTGTTCAGGACCCCTCGACGCACTGATTTCAAATTCTCCATCCATTTCTCCAAATTCAAGAGTTTGAATTGAGTTTTACTAATGGGTCCCAATATTATGCTTATATGCGATTACTATCAGAGACTTCGACTTTCCTAGCTCGGAAGAATGCGACATTGCAAGTACTTGGGAATGGGTCTTTTCTTTTATAGAGTATGTGGGTGCAAATTTTTACCTTCTCCTTCTTTGACAAAATTGTACCTACAAAACAATCAACACCTTTGGTCAAGGCCAAGAGCCTCACGTGCCCACGATGAATGGGGGGCTTTGGCCGAAGAACCTCCAATGCCAAAGTTAGAATTTAGAGAGAAAGAGTGTTTAGAGAATTTTGGGATTTTTGCAAGAGTGTTGGAATGATTTTTTGGTGAAAATAGGAGCCTATTTATAGGGATAAGCCGGTCCTCTTTGGTGAAAGAGTGGCCAACCATTAGGGTGCATTTTTTGGTGTTATTTGGTGATGTAATTAGCCTTTAATATATTGATTAGAAATAAATATATTAATTGGCTGATTAATCATAATAAAAAATGATGTTATGAAATGTTTTTGAAGGTTATGGAATGTTTGAAATAAATGGCTAATTGAATAAGGAAAAATGAGGTAAAAATATATATGGAATGGAATAGGTTTTGGGAGTTACCTTGTAGAAGGGATTTGATGAGATTGGTTTTGAATTGTTACCTATTTTGGGTACTTTTGACTTGGTTGAGGAATGATTCTCCACTGCTCGTGTGTAGGAGACCCGGTGTGCCTTGAGGGTAAATTTGTCATCTTCACCCAAAAATCCACATGTCGCCTTGTGATTATTTTTGGCTCCATAAATGCCCCCACACCTGCTGGGCTGCTCATAGGAAAGGGCAGCAGGTGTAGAGATCTTCTCACTCTAGGAAATTTAGGACTGCTTCCTGTTTTAATGTAGATTCCCTCTTTACTATGAAATTAGATCATTCTAGGAAAGGGAAATAAATTCCTCTCAAAGTTTATTTAAGTCCACCTTAAGTGGGTTGTTAAATCAACTTTGGAGAGTGATTTATTCTACCCTACAAGAGAGAGAAAGCTTAGAGGATATTTGTTCCCCCTCCTCTAGTATTCTTCTACATCTTGCCCGTGCAAAGGATCGTCTTTCGTTGCTTGCTTCGTCTTCTTTGCGCCGTACCGATGTAAGAAAAATTTAATTTTTCTTATCTTTTTCTTGGGAAGTGCTGCCACAGGGCAACCATAGGGGTGGTGCTGTACATCGGCTGGCAGGGGCCAAAAGTTAGCTTAGCTTAGGCCAAGGAGATGATGTGGCAGAGGTCATTGCTTGTGCTGCTCAGTTTGATTGAAGCCGAGGATTGGCTCGGCATGGGCCGAGGAAATGGCGTGGCATGGGTAACAGTTTGGGCTGCCACGTTCTGGGCTGTTCTGCCAAAAATGAGGAAACTATTTGAGTTTGATTTCTCAGCTGCCGTAGATGGAGCAGTCAATGATGAAGTGTTGGATGAGTGAACTATTAAATGAAAAAAGTGGCTGTTGCCTCCTGATCATTTGTTGCCTAGTTGATCTTCAAGTATTCGATCTTTTGAGCTATGTGACCTTCTCGCACTGGAGAGCTTACCCAGATGGGTGTCGGAGATTTAGTTTACCCTATCACACTAGAGAGCAATTAGTTTACCCTATCGCACTGGAGAGTAATTAGTTTATCCTCTCGCACTGGAGAGTATACCCATATGGGTGTTGGGGAATTGGTTTACCCTTTCGCACTGGAGAGCAATTAGTTTATCATCTCGCACTGGAGAGCAAACCCTTTTGGGTGTCGGGGAATTGGTTTACCCTCTCGCACTGGAGAGCAATTAGTTTATCCTTTCGCATTGGAGAGCAAACCCATATGGGTGTCGGGGAATTGGTTTACCCTCTCTCACTGGAGAGCAATTAGTTTATCCTTTCGCACTGGAGAGCAAACCCTTTTGGGTGTCGGGGAATTAGTTTACCCTCTCGCACTGGAGAGCAATTAGTTTATCCTCTCGCACTAGAGAGCAGACCCAGAAAGAGTTTTGAGCAGTTGTTGTAGACAGCGATTGAGCTAGGCTCATGAATAGCTTCTTGAATCTTCATTGAGAATAAAGAAATAAATCAACAATAGACACTGCATAACAAACTGGATAATCATCGGCTTGCAATGCCTTGTTCGTCGAGTTGCTTGAGACTTCGAACTTATTTGGAAAAACCCTAACAAGGTTTAGAGGGTGATGGAGACTTCCCCTGCTTGTGTAGGCCGTTTTGTTGACCTGTCAAGATATTCATTGCACCGGCCCTTATTTGTCAGTTTTTCAAGGCACTACTTCCACTTCAGGCAGCCGTTGGTAGTGTGGCCCGGTCCTTAATGGAATGCGCAATACTTTGTATGATCTAGCCTAGTAAGATCGCCTTTCATGGGTAGCAGCAGTTCGAACCAAGGTTCGTTCTTGAGTTTACGAAGAATTTGGCCGATTGGAATTGTGAACCTACTGAATGTTTCGACTGCTGAGTCTTCTCTAGTCGGGGAACGTTGCATATGCTTCTTTTCTGAATCATTTTCGTAAGATTTCTTAGTGTAGTCCCATAGTGCATGCTTTTCTGCCAAAGCATACGAAGCTGCTAGGGTCAGTTCTTCTCCCATTATTAGTTTTCCAAATAAAGGGTGTTCGGTGGGAAACCCGTTTCTAAATTTTGCCATTGCTATGTCCTCGTTGCAGCCAACAATCTTGGCCTTCTCCGCTTTGAACCTTTTGCATAGTCATGAATTGTGTCCCAAAGGTCTTTTATGATGCTGAAAAGATGGTCTGATGTCCTTTTGATTGAGCGGTTACACGAATATTCCTTAGTAAAAACAAAGGAAAGTTCGTTGAAACTACGAATCGACTGCGGCGGTAGAGTGTGAGACCAGTCTTGCGCCTCGCTTTGTAGAGTTGTGGCAAAATTTCTGCACATAAGCACATCATTGTTCCTGTAGATGATCATGGTACTGCAGTAGTGCTTGAGATGTCGATTTGGGTCTTCATCTCCCTTATATGGAGTGAAGTGAGGCATAGCGAACCCGCGAGGTGGATCTGTCCACTCGATCTCATTCGTGAATGGTGACATGCTTATGTTGGTCATGTCTCGTCAAAGCGCATCGTCAGCAACCTCGTTACGTTAGAAATTGAGCAATCGTTCAGTTATGAGCCTCTCGACTTCTTGAATTTGCCTTTGATGGGGCAGTGGAACTTTCGGTTACCCCAGTCATGACCTATAGGCTTGGGCTGTTCTTCCCTATGCTCGACTCGTCTATGTTGCGGCTGCGGTGCATGTGGCATGTTCCTGGCAGGCGAACGGGCTGCTCGCAGGCTGCCGGTTGAGATTGAGTTGGATTGAGTGACTGTTTTTCTCCTTTTGTTGTGCTGCCTACTCCGATGTGAGGTGGAGAATACTCTTTGTGAGCCTAGTTATGAATGAACACTTCACCTAAAAAGTTGTCCATGTTAATAATCAGAGTGTGACTTCAACTGTGAACGTATGCTCGTCCATGGGCTTAATCAGGAATGTACGCTCCTCCGCGCGTTAAGACGAGAGTATACGCTATCCCAAGGACCCAAGTGGGAGCGTAAACTACTAGAACGCTCGGATCATGGGTAGTTGATAGACTGCTTGCCGGGACGCTGGTGGAGAAGTTCATCTGCCCATGTCCTACTTCGAGACTCCTTGTCTGAGGCACGTTGGATCTTGGTGTGTTGCAAAAGTTGATTCACCAAGGTTTTCTGCTATGTAAGGGCGCTCGTCAACTCTATGACTTGTCGAGACAAATGTTGTTCGTCATTTGAATTGGAATAGCTTGGAAGGAATATGCTTCCTTGAGCAGTGGAAGTGTGGTAGGCTTCTGGCGCGAGATTTGAATTGGGAAATGTCAAATCTACGGAGAAACGTGGTGGAAATGCCCCCAGCTTGATGGTTGGTCTAGCTGGTTGAGATAGTCTTGGGTCGATTTGGGCTGCTTGGAATGCCACGGGAGCAAGTTGGGCCGCGAGAGTGGGCTGCTCGGCGGGAGCAGGCTGGTCCGCGAGAGTGGGCTGCTCGTCAGGAGCAGGCTGGATCACGAGAGTGGGCTGCTCGGCAGTAGCAGGTTGGGCCGCGAGAGTGGGCTGCTAGTCGCGTGATGCTCGCGAATGCGAGGCTTGGGCTCAGTTCTCGCGTTGGGCATGGAGTGACATGGCTCAGGCCGTGGCTTTGGTGGCGTAAGCCTTGGATAACACGACTTAGGCCGTGGTGGTGGAGCCATGGACCTCACTGCGGGTGATTGTCGTGGTGGCCACCGCAGTGGTTGCCATGGTGAAGCCTTGTGGTAATGGTGTTATTCCCCCTAAGATCACATTTAGTCTCGTGGATCGCCGTGGTCCCATCTCTTGAATATGGGAATTTTCTAAATTTCTAGCCATTATATTTTCCTTTTATGTTTTATAAAAGAATCTTTGCAAATAGAAAATTCTAATAATAAAAACGTACGAAAAATACAAGAGGACTAGAAAATAAAGAAAATAGAGAAAAACCTTTTCTACGCGAGTGTCTTCTATGAGTATGGATCTCAAGCTCTCAATGAAAGCACCAATTGTGGATGCAAATTTTCGCCTTCTCCTTCTTTGACAAAATTGCACCTACAAAACAATCAACACCTTTGGTCAAGGCCAAGAGCCTCACGCGCCCACGATGAATGTGGGGGGCTTTGGCCGAAGAACCTCCGATGCCAAAGTTAGAATTTAGAGAGAAAGAGTGTTTAGAGAATTTTGGGATTTTTGCAAGAGTGTTGGAATGATCTTTTGGTAAAAATAGGAGCCTATTTATAGGGATAGGCCGGTCCTCTTTGGAGAAAGAGTGGCCGACCATTATGGTGTATTTTTGGGTTTTTTTGGGTGTTATTTGGTGATGTAATTAGCCTTTAATATATTGATTAGAAATAAATATATTAATTGGCTGATTAATCATAATAAAAAGGGATGTTATGAAATGTTTTTGAAGGTTATGGAATGTTTGAAATAAATGGCTAATTGAATAAGGAAAAATGAGGTAAAAATATATATGGAATGGAATAGGTTTTGGGAGTTACCTTGTAGAAGGGAATTGATGAGATTGGTTTTGAATTGTTATCTATTTTGGGCACTTTTGACTTGGTTGATGGATGATTCTCCATTGCTCGTGTGTAGGAGACCCGGTGTGCCTTGAGGGTAAATTTGCCATCTTCACCCAAAAATCCACATGTCGCCTTGTGATTATTTTTGGCTCCGCAGAGTATATATATATAATTGTTAATTTCCATTTATACATTTGAAAAAGAATTTCCTACGTATGCCTAAACTAGACAAATGTTATAAGAATTAGCAAAATGAAGGAATTTACAAGGTTATTCTGAATCATGCGGGATGCACAAGTATGCGTGGGTTTCCTTGATTAAATTTACAGCTATGCATAATGTGATGTTGACTAACATTATCGAATCACAATGACATGACTATATTTATGTTAATTGCTCATCATTTGCTGCACCGGTGTTAGTACTCGCCCGGTGCATGGTCAGTCTTTCATGTGTATGTGCACATCACACCGTCCACTGACTTTAGATCCATTGTAGGTGCCAGTCCTATCTTAGATTGCTATAGGCAATTAGGACTCGTATGTGTTGCGCATATCGTCAGTCTTCATGTGATTGTAGTACTATAACGTATATCATTGTTACACCCAGTCTTGTTCATGTCTGAATAACTCTGCATAAACTCGTGTATCAGCATATGTCGATGAGCACTCGTTATGATATGTTTGCTGATGTGAGATTATACGATTACAGACGTCATGTACTTGTTTACGAAATATTATGCCGTATTAAGCTCTTGAGATTTTACAGACTATGGTAGGTTTTTTTTTTCTTACTATATGTAGTATGTATATTTTGAAAACTATACTTGTTTTACGACGATGGGTTATTATGGTTTTTCGCCCCTCCAGGTTTTAGTACCTGAGCTTTCGTATCGACAAAGATTCTTGGCAAATATTGGTATTGGAGATTACCTTCAATGGTATAATTTTCATCCTACTTTACTATACTTTACTTATGCTCTGACATCACGTATGAAATGGATTCATTCCCACTCACCAGCACACTCTTATATTTCGGTACTTTTAGGTTTAAATTTATTAATATTTTCCACAACACTACACTTTATGGCTTCGTCACCTTCCAAGTGTCGACCAGTACAGCTTGATTCGAAGTCTAAGTGGGCATTCCGGGTTGGAGTGTGTCATCTTAAGTCAGCACCTTGAGAAATATATGCATAGGAATTCGAAAAAACTTATGGTTGTTACTCTTTCATTGATAAATGATCACCCCTGTTATTTTGTCCTGCATATAGAATTGAGTATCATTACAAATAAACCAACTGTGATTGTCCTTACATAATTGCTAAATATACAATTGATTAGCTGTTAACATAGGAACATGCAAAACATTTTGAAGACATAAAGTATGTGAGAATGTAGGTAACAAGGTAGTGCCAATACAGTTGACAGTCAAACCTTCACTATTGCCAACCACAATTCTTTCATCTCTACCATAAAGAACAATTATGTTCAAAACATTGATATTTTGACTCATATAATGTCAGACTCTAGTATCAAGAATCCAGGAACCATTACTAGAAAAAGTTTGTGCAGTCAAAGCAATTATATTAGATGGAACAATATGATCTTGCGAACTAGAGAAAATAAGAGAAGATTGGCCTTGAGTTACAGAAGCTTGAAAACCTGGAAGAAATTGAGCAACAGGAAACTGAAATTGAGAAGAATAATCCCAAAATGCATAGTTAGCATTGAGTGAAGGAAGGGTAGGAGCCCATTGGTAATCATAGTTACCCTTGTGTTTGCAATCAATGGCAATATGGCCCATCTTACCACAAATTTGACATTATTGCACAACATGAGTAGTTTCATTTTTGTACATACAAGTCATTGCAGTATGTCCATTCCTTGAACAAATCTGACATTTAGGAACTACATTTTGTTTATTAGAAGTGTTACAGACCAGTAATTGCCAGATCTATTACCATTGAACTTGAGTTTATAGCCATCATTACCCTTACCTCTATAACCATTACCTCCAAAATTATTACCAGACTAATTGCCATAGTTATTTCTAGAATAAGTATAACCATTATTACAAAAAAATGCTTAGGTCCTTGATTGCCAAAATCATTTGAAAGCCCATTAAAACCATTAGCATTAGTAGGAGGAAACTGCTAATAAGACTGAGAAGTTGAACCACCTGAATTAGAAGAATTAGGAGCAACAAGACTAAAGCCAAAGTTGGGTGAAAATCGCATAGAAAAACTAGAACTAGTGGAAGAACTAAATGCATGTGAAACTGACTGATATGCAGAATTAACACCAGAAGAAGATGGAACTGAACCATTAACATACATAACAGTTATATTTTGAACAAGAGAATGTGTCCTAGTTTATGTAGTCTTTTCAACCCCTAAGAGTTGAGCCCTGAATTCTTTCAATGAAATAGGTGTTTCTCTGGTTAATACCTGTTGGCTACAAATATTACTTAGCCTACGTGGCGCGCAGGCCGAGTGAATAGTAGTCTAACTGTTGTCCTTCAAATGTGTGCGGGGCGTGCCAACTCGTCGGCCGAGCTTCGGCCGAGAAGTAAATTGTCTTGATGTGGTATGGATGCGCGCGGCCAACTTCTGTATCTTGCGATTGTGGCCGAGAAAGGAACGTGTCTCGGCCTTTAGGTTCTAGAGCCTGAAGACAAGGCTGCCAATTACAAAATTCACAAATTGTGGTCGTCCAATTCGGCCACGGTCACCGTATTGATGAAGGTGAGACCACGCCGAATCGACACTAGAGTATAAGTGCAGAGGTACTCAAAACTGACGAAGGCCTCGGCCACAGACGTGGTTCGGCCGTCTCGGTGTTGAGTTATGAGATCCTCTTGTGAGTACGTAATCGTAAAGCGACTCGGCGTCGAGGCACCGAGCTTTGGTATTAGTAACACCTCACTTCGCCGGGCCGGCTGGTGAGATGACCTCTGTCGACGGGGATTCGAGACTCCTTCGTCGGCCGAGACTAGGATAAATAACCAATCGACCTTGTCGCAGTGCTGTTTATCCAAACTGAAGGTGCTTCACGGACGGCTGGTTCTACGGCAACAGTGCTGTTTATCCAAACTGAAGGTGTTTACCGGTTGCCTTCACAGTGCTGTTTATCCAAACTGAAGATGTGAAGGCGAAAAAGAAAGTAAAAATTCTCAAAGGTGTTGAGAGGGTTTGCGCAGGGCAGATTTGTGTGTTGTGTTTGATGTCCCTTGCATGTTGCCATTGCTTCTGTATTTATAGGATCTGAATCCTCTCTTGTTGGGTCACGTGAAGAAGCCATTTTCTTTCTCTTTTCTTGCTTTCTCTTTTCCTTGTTTTAGGGCATGTTTTTTACCCCAAATTAAGGAAAAGTTGTCGTCCTAGGCTTACCTAGTTCTTAGGGTTCCACGTAAACCCTCTTTTAGGCCGAGAAAACCTTCCCTCGGCCCAAAGTGCTATTTTGGGCCCAAACAATACCACAGTTATAATTATATCAAAATCAGCAGGCAAACTAGTCAATGCAGCAATAACCAAATCAATATATGTGATCTTTTCACCAGCTGCAATAAGTTTGTCATTAATTATCTTTAGCCTCAACAAATACCTATCAACATTATCACTTCCTTTCTAAATAGTGTGTAACTCAGCCTTTAAATGATTCACACTAGCACTAGAGACAAACATATACCTATCTTGTAAGGCAGTCCAAACTTCATGAGTATTTTTAAAACCAACAACATATTCCATGGCATCATCACTCAAAGTGGCAATAAGAAGACTCAAAAAAGCCATATAAGAAGACTCAAAGTGGTAACCCCTAATTCAGAAGTAAGAACAAACTTGGGAGGGCAGAGACTCACCAGTAAAATGATCAAACAAATCATAGTCACGAAGCAAAATTGAAAATTCCACTTGATGAAATTGTCATCATTCAACTTAATAGTCAAAATTCCCAACAAATTTTCAAGTTTAATCGAGTCAGTCATCATGCTTAAGTAGAAATTGACATAACACAAAAATATGAGCAGAAAAACCTAGATGTAAAATTGCAGAAAAATCTCCCAAATCACAAAAATTAACTAAAAGAATTTACAATCATGATGACCAATTGGTTATCGACCTTAATTTGTCAAGCACTATGAGAATAATTGGCATCAGCCTTCAAGATAACAATCAAATCTTCAACTAAAAACAAGATATGTAATGATTCATCGAGGCATCAGCCTTTAACATAAATGGATTCAAGATTGTAAACAAACAATTGAAATCCGAAAAGAAAAAAAAAATCCCAAATTTTTGCCACAATAGAAATCTGAAATTGAAATAGGGAATCAAGAAACTCTCACTGAACGTTGCAACGGAAAGAACCCATCCAGAATCAATCGCGCAAGCATTTTTGGCTCATGATACCATCTTAACAATCTTTTATGAATTGAACAACTTCTGAGATGAACAAACCCTAGCAAACTTGTAGAAGAAAAAAAGAGAGCTCAAATGTATTTCTCTGAATACTTTGTTTTACAATATGACTGACTTAACCAAATAAAACGAGAGGGAAAGCCTATTTATACAATATTTCAAAGGTAGCTTATATATGAAGCTAATGCTAACATGGCAATTGCTTTATGTGGCACATGTATATCCCATACATACTAGTAGATTCTGAAAAGTCGGCTTTCTCCCACTATTAGGCTGGGTATGGCACGATGACAGAACATATTATAGGCTCCAAGCACCTATGATATTGTGGTGGCATAAATGCCTGTTACCCATAAACATTGCTACAAAATAGGGCTTTCATGACACTTAGAATTTTTTTAATGACATTCTTTTATTAAAAGCGTCATTAAAATAAAATTATGACGCAACTTAAAAAATATAAATAAATTTAAATTAAAAGATAAGAAAACAAGAGACAATTATAAAAAAGTGATCAGTTTCACACCCACTACAATTACATGTTTGAACAGTTAACCTCTTCAGCCTAAATCTCATCTTTTTTCTTTAATATGCTCGTAAAGAAAAATATAACATAAACGGTGGAGTGAGACTTCGTTCCCCATCAGGACTTTGTTCTGCCATTGGAGAGGACGATATTCAACAGCAAGGCTGCAAGCCAGCAAAAGTCCCTCCCACGCCACCGCCATCCAGCCATCTGAACACCATGCGTCGTCGCCCCTCACGGCTCCACGCTTTCGTCAGCCATCACCGGCCATCGTCAATTTTTAGGTAAATCCCTTATTTTCATTTACATAACTTAAGTTAATTGATGATTTGAGATCTATGTGATATGGATTTTGTATGATTTAGTGTGAGTTTATCTGGGTTTGGTGCTGTTTGTGGTTTTCATGTTCAATATGTTGTCTAGTTTGAATTAGGTATTTTGTTGTTTGAGTAGGTTTGGATGGATTGGAGCCAATTCGGTAGTAATGTCGATTCACATTTGATTTTGCTGTGAACTTATATTGGTTTTGTTTTTCTAATTGTTAATTTACTAAAGCTGGCACTGGTGGGTGTTTAATTATGTAAATTGTAGGTTTCAACAACCGCTGGTGCAAAACGTGTGAAGAAAGGCTCATTAGTCCCAGATATTTCTGCATTAAGTAGTCAGACAAATAAAGAGTCTGAGGCCTCATCCAAATCAAGTGTCTTTGCCCCTGCTACCAGTCAATCCTCCGTTCATGCAGATCCTATGCAAGTGAGATTCTTTCTCTTCTTGCCTTTAATTTTTTGTGCTATTTTTTTTTATGAAACAATATGATTACTGGATGCTTTTGTTACTTGTATGTACAGCTGTCCTATTTTCTAGATTATCATTATAATAGATTAATGGATGCCTATTTTTTTATTGCGCAAAATCAACCTTAGATTTTATACTAGAATGGTTAGAGAGAATTTATTGTGTTCGTTTATTTTCTTCCATGTGATCCTAAAACTACACTGTACTTTTGTTGATCTTTTTGTTTGACCTAATTCATCTTTGCAGGATATGGAAATAATTATTTTAAGTTCAAATTTTTCAAGATTCTAGAGATAACCAAAATGACCTTTGCAGTTTATTTTTTGGTTTTAGCATGTGAAAGTTAGAATTGTTATTCTTATTGATTTTTTTAATTAATGTTGATAATTTTTGTGTAGAAAAGGTGGGAGTCTCTCCTACGTCAAGGGAGGAGGATATTTGTTGTTGGTGATCTTATGCTCAACTAGATTTTGAGAAGAACTAGATTTTAAATTAAGTGAACTTACAATTTTATTAGTAGGAAAGCTCGACACATTATATTGTCTTTTGTAATACTTCGGTGATGGATAAATTTCAAATTTATGAAGCAATATTGTTTCATTTGAGGTCAATATCTTGCTCTCTGGATGAATTATGTAGGTCGTGCTTTCAAATTAAAAATACATTATATATGTCATCAAACGTATTTTAGGACATATATTGAACTGTTTATGACACGCTTTGTGTGTCATTGCTAATATTCAATGACGTTGTAAATGGTTTCAATGACGCTACAAATGGGTTCAGTGCTATAGTACATGACGCTATATAGATGTCATGTTTTGTATACCATGACGCTCATTCCTCCGTTTATGACACATAATCCGCATCTCAAATTGAAATAGACGACATACTTTTTTAAATCAATGACACTTGTTAGGTGTCTATAGAAGCTACACATGACATTGTGCATATGTCATGTTTAGTATACCATGACGCTCATTTCTCTGTATATGACACTTAATCCGCGTCTTAAATGGTTATAGATGACACAAGTTCTTAATTCAATGACACTTGTTAGGCGTCCTTAGAAGTAATACATGACACTTTTTCAACGTCATAAAAAGTATCTTTAATGACACCCACAAAGATGACGCTAAGTCCTTGCGTCATTAAACTTTTAACATGACCCATAAACTACGTCATGTATGTTAAAATTTGTAGTAGTGAAAGCAGATTAATGTCAGATTTTCTTTAGCTAAGTTGTGGTTTGCTCATGACGTCAAGGTAAAACCGTCATAGTGATGAGGTGTTGAAAATATGGATTATTTAATCATGACTGCTAATGGCATCATTTCATTTTTCTTCTTCGTAATTTAAATTTCATGCTATCAAGATTATGATTGAGACTCGGGAATTTTTAATCACATGGATCCTTATGAAGTCATGGCACTTTGTTTTGAATTAAAGATCATACCTCGCGGTGAACACACTGAAGATAGCTTCAAAAAGCTGTTGAAGGAGATTTGAAAGAAAACTTACAAGGTACGAACAAAATCCAAGTTTGCTCAATTATAGTAAGGGCAAAATGAATCATTAACCTAAAAACAATAAAGAACATACAAGAGAAAACCTAACAAGGATGCAGAGACATATAATCGGAGAAAGTTAATACGATCTTATGGTAGGTATAGTTACTGGTTCTTTTCTTGGATGGATTGTTAGTTGAATATTGACTAGAAACAAATACACATTCGAATCAGGGCTTCTTTATTCAACTAGAATTACATGAACAGAGTACACAAAAATTACAAACACATGAGCAATACCAAATGCTAAGGATTTTGCTTCATCTCTCTTTCTTCAATTCTTTCCAGGTAGTCTTCATTGTCTACCAACACCTACAGGGTTAACAACGAAGAGTGTTTCTGTAAGCTTGTGCCCATAAAAAAGAACATATCTTTGAGTTATGTAATGAAATGAGGTTCAGGTTGCCTTTACGGGTAACTCAAGTCGTGTAACAGCGTGAAACAATGAGTTAGGATTAGGATAGACTCAGGTTTCAATTCTTTCCAACGCACATAGCAAAACAAAAGCATGAAAGAACCAAATTATCAAAGAACATAGTTTTCATGTGGTTTTCTAGCTTCTCACCGTTTGAAAGCCATCTGTATCAAGGAATGCAGTGATTTTGGTGTCGATTTTTTGGATTGGACCTGGTGGTATTATTATTTCCCCTCCAACTTCCTTGGTTACCAGTCTTACAGCTGCTGCGCTCTTGTGCACATCATTAGTGCCAATAGCAACCTTCAAATACAATTTTTGAACAAAAAATAAACTTAGAACATAGAAACCAAGGACCAAGAGATTAATTTTTAATTGGAGTTACTCAACAAAACCCTAGACACAAGATTTTGCTTCAAGCCATAAGGCAAGAAAGCAAGAAAATCCACATTCCTTGGAAGCTTACTATTTTTAGTACAAGCAAGATACTTATTGACTTCTGAAGCAATAAGGAGAAGAAAAGTAAAGAATGAGTCAAGAAAGTCAACATATTTTGGATTTTTTTTTGACAAGTCAACAAATTTTGGTTTTTTGTTTTTTTACAAGTCAACAGACTTTTTGGCCAAGCAACCTTGAAAAACAATCATAAAAAACTATATATAATTAGAACATTTAAATTAAGTTAAGGATGAGTACATTTTTGCTCACTATTTTATTAAATTTCGAGATTTGTGCCTATATATTATCTAGATCTCAAAATTAACTCATCTAACGATAAGAAATATGATAATAAATACCACCATCATTTGAAAGTGACGAGCGAAAATGTTCCTGTTGAGGATTAGTCAAAATAGAGAGTCAAAGTCAACAATGCTTTGCAATTTCTTTGACTGTGTTTTGAATGAAAGAAAAGTATATACGCATATGGAGCTCACCTGTGCATAACCATTTCCTCTTCCATATGCCGTCGCATCATAATTGTATTTCAACTCGATAACAACTGTTTGAGTAAGATTGTACCCGTACCCCACCATACCTACGGTATACTGCACCACAAAATATAGTTAATATAACATTTGTTTTGCCTAGATTCTTAAGTATAAAAATAATTCCATCACAGTACTGTAATTTAGTAGTTTTTTTTTTCAACAACTTTATACACGAGTCATAGGTTTGACGCTCTTGGTGACAAATTTGATATCAATTTATGGCTTATTGTTTAACTTAGTCCAAATTCTCACTTGATATCAATTTATAGTTGGTCTATTATGTGACTTAGTCTAAATTTTCGCCACTAATATCGTTGTTTAAAAGAAAGTATAAAAATGAACTGTAGTGGTAAAATAAAAATATGTATTTACCCGCTCTTGAGGGAAGTCAAACGTTTGTAGTAGGTTCATGCCCAAGGACTGCATGGCGTTTCAGCAAAAAAATGCAATTGTGTAAGCATTCTGATGGTCATAGCTTAAGATCAAATAAAGGCTTATATATTTATGAGAAAGTACGCAAATAAACCTTCTTGTAGAACTCAATAGAGCGATCTAAATCAAGAACATTAAGACATATATGAGAAAGTGGTTGTGGAGTTGGCGGCCTCTGGAGGAGCTCGAAACTGTAGCCGTCGGGATCGTTCACGAAGGCGAAAACGGTTCCCTCTCCCCCTTCTACGAGCGGCCCACATTCACGAGTGATCACACCACCACTAGCTCGAACTTGTTCAACCGTGTTGTAAATCTGAAGGTTGATTAATTTATAGAAACAAAAATGTTACCCAAACGGTTAGTACTCCTCAAAGCTTAAGCGAAAGTTTAATGAACAAAATGATACGTACATCTTGGGTTGAAAATCCAAAATGACTAAAGGCTGTCCCAATGTCTAGTTTGTCCACTTCATTGTCTGCGAATTAAGATTGTATGAGTACTTACATGCATAAAATATTAGGAAAACTAACAAAAAGTTTAGAAAAAATCTAGTTTTAATGAAAATGATAAATAAATGTGTAGTGAATAGTATTAAGAAAATGTAAAAATATGATTTTTCGTTAAAACTCTCTAAAATATTAGGGTTTCTACTCTCGAGTTCAATGCTTCCTTACCAAAAGATCAAATTACCAAATATATATTGAGCGATTTAGACAAATTTTTGGAGTGAAGAAATTAACATACGATGGTCTGTGAGCCCTATCACAAACTGAGATTCTTCAGGTCCAAACCCAACGATTGCATTCGAGTATTTTTCTGCTGGGAAATCTTTTCTGCTCAGTACTTTCATTCCAAAAAATTCTGAGTAAAACCTGACAATTAATATTATGAGAAAAAAATTAATTAATTATCATGCTAGAATATACTTTGCCAAGTTAAATACGTACCTAATGGTGCGATCGATATCACCAACTCGGATATCGGCACGGAGGAAACGATGATTATCTTTCTGTATCCATTCTAACACATCATCATGGGGTACTGCCCGAGCTACAAACTGAACCATATATTATATATACACAGTTACGCATGTACACAGCAAGACAATACCTCAAATAATTTAATTTTTGAATATTGTAGATATCAGGATTTTGAGAAAATAGGAGGAATGGTCCCTGAACTATGATCTATTTGTAGCTTTGGTCTCTAAACTAAAAATTTATTATATTTGATCCTTAAACTTGATAAAATGTGGAGGAATAGTCCTTCGTAACCAATTCCGTTAAATTTTAGTTAAAAGCGTTTCCTTGTTAGCAGTGTTCCAAAAATCGGCCTAGGCGGCGGCGCCTAGACGGTGGGCAGTGGCCAACCGTTCCAATTAAGGTCAAATCGTTTCATAAGTCGGAAAACCCATTCGGCTACGCCTAAGCGAAGGTCTAGGCGGGCTAGACGGAGTAGGCAGCTGGGAGATCTACCTAGGTGATTGAGTTTGTCTAAAAAATAATTGCATCCAGAACGAAAAGCATGAAGTCTGGTGGCCACCGACAAGAAGACGTAGGGCTAGTTTGGTATTGCTGTGCTTTGAAAAAAAGCTGCTGTGAGAATAAGTGGCTGTGCTGTGAGAATAAGCGGCTGTGAAATAAATCAACTGAGTGTTTGGTAAACATTTTTGTAAAAGTGCTTTTGGAAAGAAAAAAAAGTCTGATAGTGGGTCTTTTCATTAAAGGAGCATTGTAGCTCCGTGTGCTTTGAAAAAAGCCAGTTTTCCAAAGCTACAAATAGGTGCTTCAGCTTTTTCCTTTGATTTCAGCTTATTCTCACAGCAGCTTCCAAAATAAGCCCCTTTTTTTTTAGTTTACCAAACACCTAAAACTGTTACAGCTTTTTTTCATGGGTGCTTTTTTTTTAAGCACCTCACTCCCAAACTAGGGCGTATTAGCAGGAGCAACGGGTGAGAAGATGAATAGTTTAAATGACCTATACTATACGTCGTCGTTTGCTATAGCCAATTTAAGTGGATCAACAACTTTCCATTTTCCAAAGCTAAATGGACTTTATAATTTAATGGCCTTCTTGACCCAACCAAAAGGGTCCAAAACAACAATATAACAAACGAAAGTTAATGAGTTTTTTCATTTCTAGTTTTTTATTAGACTTAATGGACCTACATTAAATTTTTAATATTTGAAAATTTCGAGTATAAGAACGTAATTATTCATAGTTTAGGGACCAAATCTAATGAATTTGTAGTTTAAGGACCAAAGTTACATTTTGATCATAGTTCAAGGATCATTTTTCCAATTTCCTTCCGTATTATTATAAAATGCAAAAGAATAGAATTTTGAACAAACAATAATATTCGTCAAGCCCATTCGACCAAAAGTACGCCACAAGATTAATGATTCTAATTAGAAGACGATTATGAATAATCTGGATAATTAAATTGCTTGGTTACAAAAAAACAACAAAAAAAAAAATGTAAAAGATGATCCTGAAATTGTACATTTTACAAAGAAAGATACATACTAGTTAGGTCATAAACAGAGAGAGCTTACCAAAGAGAGGAACAAAAGAATAGCACAGACCAACTGCTCGTACTTGATCACCATCTTCGTATATATATGTATTTTTATGGACGCTGAGGAAAATTTTAGAATTAATGTAAGAGGATGATAGTTATATTCTGATATGTTCTTGTCCTCTATATATAACCTCGTGGGTTTTCTGACTTTTCATCAATTTAGAAATCGGTTGACCACGTTGGTGTATAATAAATAATTCTCTGTTGTCGACTCGTCGATATCGTGGCCATGTACTTAATTCCATGATTTTGGCCAAATTTGAAATTTTGTATAAAGTTGAGCACTTGTTTCGTCATCTGCTTGACTTGGCCGGATATTTGTCTCTAGGTTGATCACAATTCGTATACTATTTAAGTAAAAGAATCTTTACTTAAAAAAAGAAAAAGAAAAAGAAACAGGTATTAGTTGTGAAATTCACTCTATATCGAATTTCAACGATCTATACTGTTTATTTTATAAGTTTCGATTTATAGGTCATCTTTGCAAAAATGATCTAAGAGGTGTAACTTAAAAAATAAACGATTCAAATTGTTGAAGTTCGATGTGGGGTACGTTTAACAACTAATCTCTTTTTTAATATAAAAATTGAATTTGCGGTTCATGCACTTGGAACTATTGACTTTACATAAGGTGACAAGGATGGCATAGATTTGTCCCTAGACAACGAATACTTTTTTTCCTAATTAATTCTCTGTTTGAATTTTCTCGACTATGAAGTATTCAGTACCGTCATCGAAAGCGAAAAAAAAAATATTCAACATAACTGAAAATATGATCTCGTTTGACAACTCACACTGTATTAATTATTTTAATCGAATAATAATTATTCACATTGTACTAGTTTGACAACTCAAACTGTATTAATTATTTTAATCTGATAAGATAAATAATGATTAGTATTGACTAAATTAATCTCTAGATTACGTATACATTTTTCTTAATTATTTTAGTCGGATACTGATTTTACATAAAGTGAAGGGGATGGCATAGATTTGTCTCTAGACTACGTAGACTTTTTTCCTAATTAATTCTTTGTTTGAATTTTCTCGACTATATGAAGTATTCAGTACCGTCATCAGAAGAGAAAAAATAAATAAATAATATTCAACATACAATTAATTCTCTGTCAAATATATTTTTTTTCTTAATAGAATAAAAAGTGTGGTATTCACACATTCTTTTTTATTTTTCACATCTTTTTAATTATTGGTCGTCGAATCAGTTGAATTGAATAAAATCAACAAACAGAAAGTAATAAAGATATATGAGAAGTAAAATGAAGTGTGTGAATAAAACACCTCATAGAATAACTGAAAATATGGTATCATTTAACAGTTCGAATTGTACTAATTATTTTAATCGAATATAATAAATAATTATATAATAATTTTGGCTAAATTAATCGAGCATTTAGTTCTATATCGAATTATTTATACACCAGATAATATGTCGGCCTACAATAATTTTTTAATTTTCGAGAAGAAAATGAAAGAAACAGGAGAAATAAAAATTAATCATCATTACACCAACAAAATTAAAAAAAAAACATAAAAAAAGAAGGAAAGAAACCCAGGTTCTCTCACAGTCATCCTTTCTTCATCATCTTTCCCCCGCATCAATCTCACCCTCCCATACGAACCCACTTCCTCATTTCTTCAATCTCCCAAAACCCACCTCGATTCACCAAGCAAAACAATACTACTAATTAATTTGAAGATATAAATTGATGGAAGAAAAAACATCAATTTACAAGGAAAAAGACAGATCAACTAATTTCATAACAGAGAGAACAGAGAGGCAAACAGAGAGAGCGGAGAAAGAGGAGGAAGACGAACCAAGTATAGGAGATGAAATTCGCGAGGAGGAAGAAGAACAAAGCACAGCAGATGGAGTTCGCGATGAATAGGAAAAGAGAACGGAGAAGGCGCAAATTCGTTGGAGAGCAAAGAGAGAACGCAAATTAGCTGTAGCTTTTTAACCCACTTAATTATCCTTAGCTTTTGGTGAGTATTATTTAGCAGGAGTGAGCCGGACTAAATGAGTGGCCCGGGATATTTAATCGGCTGGCTATTTAATCCAAAACTGCCCCAAACAAAGTCTCCCGCACTATTATTCCTATCCGGATTTTACTCCGGCGTACCGGACGAGGTGAGTACACGTTTACCTAAAAAAAAAAAAAAAAAACTAATGAAAAAGACTTAAAAATTTTGAGTTTTAATGATAAGGACAAAATAAAGGGTAAAGTAAATAGTGACAGGATTGACTTTTTAGTGTAAAAATGTGGTTTTTCGTTAAAGTGAACAGTACCGAGAGCTTTTCGTTAAAGTTCCAAAAAAAAAAGGTGAGTACACTCTTTGGAATTCCTTGACTAAAATCAAGATTCTAAAAATTGTTTGGCACTAGTTGGACGATGAGTAGGAGCATAGCGTCTAGGCAAGGTCTAAGCGGATTTATATAAATTTATTATATATCTTGTAAATAAGTGTCTATTTACACCTAAAAAAATATACTTGTATAAATAATAAAAGAATGATAAAATGCAAAAATAAAAGTAGAAGAATACACAAATTATATCATTAGTGTTGTAGGCCTATTTGATTGAGCGATCTAGGGTTAGAGAGGGAGAGGGAGGCCGGCCACTTTAGAGAGAAGAAGAGAGATGTGTAATTGTGAGGTGTGATTTATTCACCCCATTGTGCCTCTATTTATAGTGGTAGAAAGGACAAACCCTTTCCGATAAGGATTACAATACTTAATGAGTAATCTACTTCTAATAGGAATATAAGATACATTCCTAATCTACTAGGATTTACACAATCACATTCCTATATAAATAGGACTGCAACACTCCCCCTTGAGTGTGTAAATACTCAAAGCACCATCGCATCAGATCTTCAGCAGATAAGGTTGAATAGTTGATGAAGTCATCGGCACAACGGGTATTCGCGAGTCTCAAATTTATGTTGAAGTATGCATTTGAAAAAACTCACAAAAACCTCGCTATGGTAAAACCCATGATAGGCAAAACCCATAGACTAAGGAGAAAAGTAAGAAAGTATGCATGATGTCTAAAACATTCGTCGAACTGGACGAAGGTAGTGAACTCAACGGAGTATGATCTTCCCAGGATGGGTGCCTCGTTAAAATCTAGTTAGGTAGCAAAAACCCAGTGGGAAAAATGCTCCTAATCGTAGGGAAAAAGAGTACATTAAGATCATGTGAGTATACTTCTAGATACTCCCCCTGAGTTAGACATAACTTCTAAATAAGAGAACTACAAGCGATTTAACTCAAATAATTTACGCATACCGATTCCTCGGACAAGCTTCTGGAAGGTTGACTTCGGCAGTGACGTCGTGTAGAGGTCGACAAGGTTGTCTGGGATCGGCTTGCATGACTTCAATCTCCTGATGCTTTGCTGATGTAGATGTAGTCGCAATATGTCTTGGCGTTGGCTTCGTTGATGTATCACAGCTTGGTCGGGTGGATACATGCGGCATGGTCTTCATGGATCGTTGTCGGGACTCAACGATGGATGAAAACACAGCAAGTACTACGAACATGCTCAACAAGAACTCCTAACCATGTCTCACTTGTGGCGTAGTGAAGTGAGGTGAGTCTTGGAACGATTCGAAGATTTCGCAACTAAGGTCATATCATGGGCCTCCAAGATATTGCGATATCCCTAACGGTAAAGACATAACCATTTGGGGATTTTGCCTTGTGCGGGTTTGATAAGTAACCAGCGTCAGCATAACAACAAGGCAAGCATCATTTCGAGGATCAGGGGGGTCGGATCCACTAAGATGCGTTGGGATTTGCCCTCGTAATACCTTCAGGGTATGTCTTTAATACCAATTCAGTGGTTGCGTGTAGGCGCGGTGCTGCATCTTTACCAAGATCAACAGCGAAGGAGATGTCCTGTCTAAATACAATGAGCTAAGTACAACGAAGCGCAAAGTTGAACTTAGATATGGAATTTCAGATTCCATAACCTCTTCAAGGGTCTCATTTGCATATAACGTATGGACGATCAAAGGTATACTCAAAGGTAACACATTTGAAGTGTAGTTTGACTGGCAGACCAAGGTACCGTCAGAACAACGCTTTGAACTTCAGGTCAATGCATAAACGAGTTTTCCTAAGATCCTTCATCTCAAATTCCATCTTCGGGTGCGAGGCAGTTTTCTCAAGCTCTTCCAGAGTCTTAGTGAGATTCGTGTTAACGACATAAACTGTAACTCTAGCAATTTGGAATAAGACTTCATAGTTTAACACGCAAGGGCATAATTCATATCCCTGACTGATCAAACAATCACTTCGACGGGTATACCACATCCGTCAGATTTAAGTGAACGCCTCAAAACAAGTTAAGAGGGTGTTCCGTGGTTTTGGAACTTTTTTGAACCAGTCCATGTAATTCGTCGGGAACTTACATGTAAATCTCCGTATCTATATCCCCATGGAGAAAACACTAACCACATTTCATAATGCTGCTATCAATCACAGGACGTTTGAGAGAAACCTTGCGCCGTAAGGCGTGCATCATATCGCACTATTTCATTCATCTCATAACGCTTCCTTTCCCACTTGTAACACAATAGGGTTACCTTGGGCAGTGTAGGAACGACAGGTCCAATACACACTTTGGTAAGGAATTTGACCTAGATTGTAATCTCAGTTGTCCAATCAGTTCTACGTTGTCACTTAATCAACGGAACACGGTTCAATATCGTCGCTTTTCATTTATGTCGGTAGCTACCATATAAGTGAAAACATCATCGATGATAATCTCATTTCAATTCCATTTTTCTCATCCAAACTAGTATACTGGACCAAGAACTTCATGTCTCGGGAGTAATCCGGATTAATCTCATGAGATGGAAATGATTTGAGACAGCGATCGAGTTTAGATTCATAGTTGTGTCGTGTCTTCCTCTTCTGGGGAAGTGAATCCTACGAACCGATTGATCTGTCGTGCTCCAGGCCAAGACAGATTGATTGGCTATCCGCCGTTGTACCGGACCGTCCAACAGGGGCGTCCAAACCGTCCAACAGGGGCGGCACACCCTTCAGGGATGTTGACTCGACGTCCGTTAAGTACGTCTATCCTTGCAGGCATGTTTGCAGCTGGTATATGATCTCGTCACTTTAGCTAGATCAGAGGAATGCGTCTGGAGCAACATTCTGAAATCTAGAATTCATCGCACTTGCTTATCACACTTGTGCGGTATGGGGATCGAGATGAGACATAGTGGGCAACGTCCACGCAACTTCGCGCCGTTCTACAGGAACGTTGACGTTCTTATCTCCCCCTAACGGTGGGAAGATTGTCTCATTAAAGTGACAACCCGCAAATAAGCGGTAAATAGATCGCATGCAAGGGCTCAAAGAGAGCTAGTTTGAAGGAGAATCATGATCGACAAAAGATACACATCCTTCTTTGAGGACCCATGGTGGTACGTTGCGGCGGCGCAACTGGGCACATGGAATGCTCACCCAAATGCGTAAATACGAAAATCGTCAGGTTCGTACCCAGTAACCAACTGTAACGTCATATAGGTTGGGTGGCAATGGGCCTCAAGGCGGACCAACATAACTGCGTACAAGATTGCATAGCCCTAGGCAGAAAAACCGAAAACTTGGTACTTTTACCAAAATTCGGGTGATCATTTAAATTTGCGCTTTATGATCACTAGGCGAGGCTATTTGGGGTGAACATGGGAATTCAATGTTCAATTAGAAACCCAAAACAACATGCAATACTTTATCGAAAACTGTCGATATAAACTCTCCGGCATTATCCAGTCTCCAGGACCTTAAGGGATAAGTAGGGTGGTGAACCCATAATCGGCCAAGAGGTTTAGCAGTAATGTGTGTGGACAAACATGTGACCAGTTTGTCGATTCATCAATCAAAACCATAAGTCTTTATATGGTCCGCATTTTGATTGGATTAGTCCACATATATTCCCTTGAATCCACTTATGGAAAATAGGTGATTTCGTATCTTTGCGAGGAATGATATAGAAAATCAATTTCCTTAATGAGCAGGCTTGACAAAGTGTGCTTGTAGGCACAAGATCCTTACTTCGGGTAAGGAGATGCGTCGTAGCGTCATTGTTCGACCTAAGAGTCCCAAAAAGGTCATGTCAAAGCAAGTAAACTGCTCAATCACCCAGCTCTAGGCCGGCCACATGTGGCATGTTCCCAGTTGGGAGACAACCCATTGGCCCCAAATCAAAGCTTCAGGCTCATTTTTGGAGGTGGTGCAAAGATATGTCACTCTATTTTCTTCTGTGGTTTCATTTATGATCATTGTCATCTCGAATATCCTTAAAAACTCAACGTCAGGGAGAATTCAAGGTCCCTTAAATGGTGATGCAGTACCATTCATACAACGAGGAGCGTGCCAATGCTCTTAATCAGGTTGGATAGACCTGAAGTCGTTGTTAGAGATGTGATTTAGGTGTAAAGTTAGTGTGCGTAGTACGCATTCGTCCAGACAACTAACTTTCCCACATTCCTACCTAATCACGTGTTTAATTGAATCGGTCACTTGTACTAAGAAACATGATTCAATTAACTCATATTCGAGGACAATATCAATAAGATTATCCATAAGTAAAACATACACCAAACTTGAATCCAAGAACATGGAAAAATGTTCACAAAGTAAATAGTTTACTAAGGGGATTCAGCCAATAAGGCCATCCATGTCAAAATTATGCTCTTCCAACGGAGTTTGGTGGAGCAAAATTAATCTCACATATTGACTACGAGAATGGTACGCCTTAACAACATTGGTAGGGGCACGAACAGGTGCATAACCAATGATCTATTCCATCGAGACGAAAGTAGATTCTGCAGGGTTAAGGTTCGGGAATACTATCCCTTATTCTTGAAGTTTTAGGTCTTAGGTGCCAAGGCTCACGCTTCGGGTATGATGCCACACCTTGGCAGGCCCTGATTCTACCATATGTTGTAAAAACAAACTCAAAATTGGATTGTGAGAAGGTATGCCATTCGGTGTATCTCTGCCGAAGCAGTGCATCACCATTTGGTAGTCTTTGACCTAACTGGGTCGAGCCATTTGGTAGACTCCAGCCGAACTGAGTCTATACCATTCGGTAGACTACAGCCGAACTGGGTCTATACCTTTCTCTCACGTTTGTGGTAGTAATCAGATCCGAGAATTGGGTAGACTTCCACTTTCTACACTGCTGCTTCAAGAGCAAGTTAGAAACAAGGAATGACGAGAAAAGTATTCTCTAGTCAAAATTCAATCGGATTTATAAACTTCAGAATTGTACTCATTCATGGACGTAATCATGGTATGCTTCGGGCAATATCTTTCATGATTAAACAGTCCGTAGAAGCGAGCCAAAGAACCATGGAATCCTCCATCAGAGGTATTTCCATTTGTAATGCTTCGGGCATAAGTCTTCGAATGAAGATCATGGCGGAGGCTTATTCAGCTCTTCCATGCCATTGTTGGCTTCAATGGTTGCTCAACTTCTTGATAGTCAAGTGGAGATTCACGTCTTGTACCCCACATAAAGTGGTTTCTATTAGAAACGTCCAAATCAGGAAAATCAAACTTGTGACGGTTCGACAATCCACTGAATTTGGAGGGAACAAGATTGTGATTGGTGCTATGGGAAGGAATCATCCATAAGCATCAAAGTTAGAACATTCGAGTTCTAAGACATGGTTTCATGAAAAACGTCGGGTTTTCATGGGTGTATTGTTTTATGAAAAACTTCGGGTTTCAAAGGCACTAAATTCGAAACTACAGGTTCGATTTAGTTTATGAACGTTTAGTTCATAAAAGAGAGGTTCCTGCAAGAACACAGAATGCAATATACAACTAAGTGTAGTGGATTTTGAGGTTCTTCGGGAACTCAAGTGTGAGTGCTTCGGGACTACGAAAGTGAGTCAACGGTTCAAAGAAGAGAAATAAATTATTGAATCGTTAATGTCCAAAAAGTGATCTTCAGGTCAATAATTTTGGATTCATTATCAGATTAATGGACTGCAGGTCACTTTTAATTAATTCAATAAATCGGGACCATTCGGGGTCGATTGTAGAAGCAAAAATAATATTAAAATAATATTATTGGGTCGAAAATATAGCCCCAAAATAATTTGGGCTTGGTGTCGTGGGGCACGGTTTGGGTGTCTTAAGCATAAGACAAGGCCCAAAATCCTTGGATGGTGGCTGCAGGCCACGGGTATTGAAGGAAACCCCTAGCCGAAGCTGGGTTTCATATATTGGACCAAAGGGGTGGGCACGGGACAAGGCCCAACGAAGGCTGGCCTTTGGGTTTGTGCAGGAGAGCCCAGCCGCAAGGCTGGCGCCATGCAGGGACACGGGCCGATGAGCATGTCCAGATGCAGGCCGTGACATAGAAGGCCCAGCAAGCTAGACTTGCGGGATGTGGACCAGGGACTAGTAGGGCTGCAGGCCCGTGCTCAACCAAACAAGGCCAAAAGCCTGTGGTGTCCTAGCAGCAAAGCTGCTGTCGAGATCCAGAGGGCAGGTTGCCCAGTTTGTGCCGCAAGGGTAGTGTCTAATTGCCCAAAATTTTCGAAATTGTTAGGGTTCCACAAACCCTAATATGCTTCTAATTTATTTCGATTCTTTGACTCACAAATTCCACATAGCAAAATATAATTGCGTAATGCATGAAACAAATATATATATTGACAAATATATGAAAATATACAATATATATATCGGAAGGTAAATATAAATGTAGGGGTTCATGCATCATGGGGAATGTTTTCATGCTTCAAGGTCGTTTCAAATATCTTACTTTATTTTAAGCGTACCTGATTGGCAGAAAACTTATAAAAGCCTTTGAATTTGTAGAAGATCCTTCTCAGAAAGCCGAAAGCGCGTCTCCAATGCGTTGTATCACGTTCAACAAAGAAAAATTAAATTTGAATTAATAGCATGTAGATTAATTCAAAATAATAATAAATTAATCTCAAAACAGAATAATTAAAACGTAATACTCCCCTAATTGAAGAATGAACTCTCTTGTTAGCGTAGCGTCAAGAGCGTGCTGATAACGTGTTGTAGGCCTATTTGATTGAGCGATCTAGGGTTAGAGAGGGAGAGGGAGGCCGGCCACTTTAGAGAGAAGAAGAGAGATGTGTAATTGTGAGGTGTGATTTATTCACCCCATTGTGCCTCTATTTATAGTGGTAGAAAGGACAAACCCTTTCCCATAAGGATTACAATACTTAATGAGTAATCTACTTCTAATAGGAATATAAGATACATTCCTAATCTACTAGGATTTACACAATCACATTCCTATACTAAATAGGACTGCAACAATTAGTACTTTGATGAATTTAATGGAATAAGATACAAGTTTAAATGATACAACTCTGTAGTACTTTAGGAAATTTTTTCAAATATATGTTTAAAAATCATTTAATCTTTGAAAACAAAGTATTTGACAAAAAAAAGGTTTAGTATTTAATCAACAATTTAAAATAATTACATAAAAAAAGTGGAGGGGGAAACCAAGATGCATAGAAGGGACGGAGGTGGGGCACCATTGTGCCAGCTTTACGCATGTACCTTCATTTTTTTTAGTTGTACCCTCTTTTATATATGTATTCAGGCAATTAGGAAGTGAGACCGGTCATGTGGGCGAGCACCAAAGAAAGAGAAACTTAATTTTCTCTCTTTTTCTTCTTCCTTTCGTCTTTCTTGCTATAATTCAAAACCCATAATAGACTGTGCAGCTATGCTCTGCATTCCTCCTTCCTCATTTTGAAAACAGAAAAATGCAGTGAAATGCCAAGACCGCCTAGGCCATCCAGTTGCCTGCCTAGGCCACCCAAGCGCCGTCCGTACCGCCTCGACGCCCGCCTAATCCCTTCCCCGATTTTCCTCCCGACTATAGGTTAATCGCAGCAGCTGACCACCGCTATCTACAATTAAGTTTTATTTTGGTGAAAGTGAGACTTTATTAAACAACCAACACAAACTTACAAGCAAACCAAAGGCCCAAGTACACTTATAAACAAACAATAAAGAGGGGCCTAAGACTAAAGACAAACAAAATGAGAGCCCAACAAACAGTACGGCAAAAAAAGAATGCACAGCAGCCGAGAAGCTTCCACTGCCATCTCCACCATCAGTTTTATAGTCAATCCAAACAATTCCCTATCCAGCGCCGAGTATTGCCTCACCATACGCCACCTCCAACCCCGACATGTTACTTGAGCACAACCATAAACAAGGGATAGTCGGCAACAAAGCGAGAGAAGCTAACAACCAGTATGAAGCTTGTGGAAACCCACGAGCGACATTGTTGGAACGAGTAGACAACAAATAGAAAGTGGTGGTGGTGTTGGAAACACTTGAGTGTAAACACCTAAACTCTACACATGATCTCAACAGAAAACATGGTTGCATATCAAACCAAAAAAAAGTTAGGTATACTCTTAGGGGTAGAGGAATTGGACAGACTGGAGTTATAATTTGAGAGAAGCAATAGTAGAGGCAAGGAAAAAAAAAGAAAAGGGAGAAAAGAGGAAACGATAGTCGACCTCAGCTGAAGTTAGGGCTGACGCCACACGAAAATCTTAGGTTTAAAAGTCTCACACAAATAGTGAGAAAGATTCTCAGCTTGGAGAGAAAATCTCCCACCTTGAAGAGAAATAAAAAATCTAGAAACATATCTATAATTAAGTTTGACTGGCAAAATTGTATCTTTGGATGTCCAAATTATGCCTAACAAAATTGACTTTGGGTGTGTTACTTATTATCTATATTGATTCTACATTATTTCATTCAATTAAATGTTTTAAAATAGCATAGGGGTGTTTTCATATAGGTAATTAATGAAATAATGTAGAATAAATATAGATAATAAGTAATAAATCCAAAGTCAATGTTATTAGGCGTAAATTGGACATCCAAAGATACAAATTTTGCCAAGTCATGGATATTGCTTAGTTGGATCCTAGTCATTGAGTTTTTGTTAGGAAAATTTACCATGATGAGTTTTAGTTAAAGAAAATTGAATTCCAAGGAGTGTACTCATATTTTCAATTAGGGGTGTTTTCATGAGTGTTAGGGGTGTTTTCATAACTAAAAATTGTACTTCCATTTTTTCATATACATCTTATGATTTGCTAAATTGTATATAAAAAATAAAAGTACAATTTTTTATTTATAAATGAAAAAGAATATCGTATTTGTAGCAAAATCATAACTGAAAATTTGTCTACAAAATATTTTGCAAAGTTATGATTTTGGGTCTTGCTAATCCCTAGGCCCATGGACTTTGAAGTAAAAACCTTTGTTGGGTCTGGGCTTAGCACCACAACCTGGCTTTATTTTGTTTTATTTTTGGCATTATTCTTTAAATAAAAATGTAGAAACTTCATGAACGAAATCGCGTCCAGGTTCAATGAACCGTGGCACTCTTCAACCGTTTCCCTTATCCCATCTTAAAAGAGGGATTTTTCAACCGACACGTGATGTGATATATCACTATATAAATAATAAAATGTGTGTTTTAAAAAATTAATAATTTAAAAAATAATTTTTTTTAATATTTGTATAAAAACACACGATATACAATATCACAATTAAAAATTTCTTCATCTTTTAACACTTTTCCTGTGCTTTCCACGCCAACACATTACAGATTCATTCAAATTTCTCTCATGGCTTTCTTAGCTCCGTCTCCTTCCACCCAATCTTTGCTTCGTGCCTCGCTATCTTCCCACGAGCCCAAAGGTACTCCCTTTTTAAATTTTTTTTTCCATTTTTTGTTGAATTATTTATTTATATTTATTATTGTTTGCAATGCTTGCGGTTCTTTATAATGGGCTGTGTGAGCTAACTCTGATCTCATCGACTTCACTTGTTGGTTGTGAAATTTGAGTTGAATTGGTGCTCATGATCATGCAATGAGAAATGTGAATACCCAAATGATAAATTTGTTTAATTATTTATTTAAATTTTGATTCTTTGGGATTGAATTCTTAGAAATTAAGGTTAATTTTATCTGGGTTTGTGTAGTTTTCTTCTCTGCTCTGTAATTTTTTTAATTGAATTTGAATGGGATTTAATGCATTTTTTAAATTTGCTATTTCATACCCGTCAGCTCAATGGGCATCTTCTGTGAATTCGTCGGATCAATTTTCGTGTGCATCGACGGCTGTGGCCTCTTTCCAGAGACCATCATTGGCAAAAACCCTTTCCGCAGAATCGAAAAGGAGCAAATCAGTTGTTCCGCTTGCTGCAAAAGTGGCATCTCCAGGTATGCATGTGTGAACTTGTAACTGTTGTATCATTGTGAGAAGCTTGAAATTAATCTTTTCGTTTTCTCCTCGAGCGAGGACGTGAAGGAATTGCTGTGTAAATTGATTGTCGGAATTATTGTAGATGTTGACAACAATGTGGTAGGAGAAGATTACGATAAACTGGCAAAAGAGTTGGAAAACGCTTCCCCACTTCAAATCATGAAGAAGGCTCTTGACAAATTTGGGAATGACGTTGCCATTGCTTTCAGGTAAATCCACCTTAGTACTAATTTCTTGTTTCTGGTAAATGAATTAAATTACTAAAAACTGAAGCGCGCTCAGTGTGGGGCTCGAACCCACCAACTGAACTAGATGGGCTTGTTATCTGTAATACTATTTGACAGAGTGTTTTATGGAACCCTTTCCATCTTACTTTCGAGGTTTTCAAAACGAAAGGGAATTAAACTTTTCTCTAAGTAAATCAGGACAAGATGCTAAGAAAATATTTCAATGCATACTTAACAATAAGCGGTAACTATTTCTAGAGGTTTACCTGAGTTTATTTCATTTAGGATGACAAAAATTAAGTTTAGTTAATGTTCATTTGTGCAGCGGAGCTGAGGACGTCGCCTTGATTGAGTATGCCAAACTGACAGGTCGGCCCTTCAGGGTATTCAGCCTGGATACTGGGAGGCTTAACCCAGAGACGTACCAGTTTTTTGACACAATTGAGAAGCACTATGGCATTCACATCGAATACATGTTTCCTGATGCTGTTGAAGTTCAAGCACTGGTGCGAGGCAAAGGACTGTTCTCATTCTATGAAGACGGCCACCAGGAGTGCTGCAGGGTAAGGAAGGTTAGGCCTTTAAGGCGAGCCCTTAAGGGTCTTCGTGCCTGGATCACTGGGCAGAGAAAAGACCAGTCTCCTAACACAAGAGCTGAAATTCCGGTTGTCCAGGTGGACCCATCGTTTGAAGGAATTGATGGCGGAATTGGCAGCTTGGTGAAATGGAATCCTGTTGCCAATGTGGAAGGCCATGACATATGGAACTTCCTCCAAGTCATGAATGTACCTGTCAATCCTTTGCACTCGCAAGGATACATTTCAATCGGGTGTGAGCCATGCACAAGGCCGGTGCTGCCAGGGCAGCATGAAAGGGATGGAAGATGGTGGTGGGAGGATGCTAAGGCAAAGGAATGTGGCCTCCATAACGGAAATATCAAAGAAAAAGAGGTGCTGCACCTCAATGGCAATGGGAATTGGATCTCAACGACAAATGGGAGTGCCAATGTCTCAGACATCTTTAACAGCAAGAACTTGGTTTTCTTGAGCAGGACTGGGATAGAGAACTTGGCTAGACTGGAAAACCGAAGTGAACCTTGGCTTGTTGTGCTTTATGCACCATGGTGCCGTTTCTGCCAGGTGAATACTATTCACATTTTATGAACATGGTTACCTTGTAAAGCTGAAAATGTGTTGAGTTTGATTGGTCTAACTTGCTCTGTATCTCGATTGTTTGCAGGCAATGGAAGGATCATATCTTGAATTAGCAGAGAATCTGGCAGGAACAGGGGTGAGGGTGGGTAAGTTCAGAGCTGATGGGGAACAGAAGGAATATGCACAGCAAGAACTGAAGTTGGGGAGCTTCCCAACAATACTCTTCTTCCCCAAGCACTCGTCAAAGCCCGTCAAGTATCCATCAGAGAAGAGGGATGTAGCATCGTTGTTGGCCTTTGTGAATGCTCTCCGGTGAGAACTCGATGCACCTGATAACTGTTACGGGAAAGCACCGGCACAAGAAACTGTTCTTGTTAGTCTTAGACAAATTTAGGCAGTACTTATCTGAATATCAATGGAAGTGTTTGTGGTGTACTTAGGCAGAGTAGGCATGCAATGTAAATATGGTGGTAAGATTCGTTTCGTCGATCTCTGCTGCATGTTTTGCTGAATAAAAAGAGGGGCCTCATCTTTTGCAAAACCTTCCTTTTGGAGCTGACTAGTGGATTCCATCTTCTACCTATTCCCCCAAAGTTGCTGTCGATGAACTTATCAAAAGCCTTATAGTATAAACCTAAGGAAAGAAGTAAATTTTAATATGCAGTATTCCGCCGATTTAGTTGCTAAGTTATTACGTTGAGTGAAATTAAGTTACTAAACTATATTTTTTAGAAAATTAAATCCTTAAAATTTATTAAAAACTGCTTATTTCATCTTTGTTATAATATTAGAAGCTATTCTATTTTGTTTATTTAAGTCGCGTGAATTGCACGTGACATGTTTTAAAGGATAATGCAATTATTTTCTTGGCCATAAGCTTTTATCGTTGCATATAGGTTAGCATATCTATTTGTCAATTTATTCTTTAAAGTTGACTTCATACACTATTTATTGAAGAAAAATAATTAGTAAACTCGTTAAAAACTTTCGAACTATTCTCCTAAATGTATCACATACAAGTCAGGTTACTTATGGTAGAGGTGAAGTTGACAATTAAAGGGGGAAATTAGGAACATAATTTTTGGTCGAATTTTCGGGACCAAACCGACACATTACTCTTTAAATGTGAAAGCCTCTTGGGTCTTGGCAGATCAAGAGGGAGTGTTTCAAATGAAATCACAATTAAAGGAATCCGCTATATTAAATTATGACTTTTTCTTTTTTCTTTTTTTTTTAATTTTTTTTTTAAAGTGGGAGGTCTGTGAAGTAGGTCATAAGAAAAAGTTAATGATTTTGATGAAATGGAAACTTCTCTGTTTCATTTCTCTTTACCTAGTTCATATGTTTGTTTTGTGTGTTCCGCTCTCGGGATACCACCTAAATAACTACAATCAAATAGCAACTGATGCAAACATACACGTTTCAAGCTAAACTCAAATTGTTTTTAGCAATGATCCCCTTACCTACATAGTCATTCTTGTAGATTCGGGCGCTGGGTCGACCAAAGCGAGAGGAAGCACCAATCATTGTGGATCCACTTCATTCTTTTTGTAATGACGATTCATTCTACGATTCTCTTAACGAGAAAAATCCAATGGTTGCTGAGTCAATTGAGTTTTTGTTTTGTTTTTTGTACTACAAATTATTTTTATTGATCCAAGTCATAAAGGAATCACTAGTGGTGATTCACGAGAAAAAGTATATTCAACACGTGCACGTTGTCCGCATTTTCTATCTAAAAGCCTAACATATAGACACTAACCTCTTATCACGCGCCCATGGGTATGGTCTATTTGAAAGCCCAGCATATAGACACTAGCTAGTCTCTTGCCACACATTCACGAGTGTGGTAATTAGCTCTTTATTATTGTTTTTTTGTCTTAATTTTACTTATTTTAGATATTATTATTTTTATTAATATTTTGAAAATAATAAATTTTCCTAACCACCCTACATGGTTTTTTCTGTAAATTTATTTTTCGAAATCTTAATGGAAGAAGGACAATTGAGTATTATGAAAACTTCACATTTTTTACCTTCTCCTTTTGTATATATATAGATAACTGGTAGTCCGGTCATAGCAAACAAAGGAGCACTCAAACAAACGAAGGAGCACGCATAGCACACCCAATTAGAATGCAAGTTGGATTGGAATTTTTGATTCTGCCACTAAAGTTTTTGTTTGAGAATTTTTAGATAGAAGTAATTTTCGCATACTCTTTTAGTTTCTCACACAATTCTCTTTACTTATGGCCATCAAATTAAACAAATCAAACAAAATCAATGATCAAGATTTAATACGAGTGTGTAAGAGGCTAGAATAGGTGTGTGAAATTACTCTCTTTTCTAAAATATTAAGTAAAAATTAAAATACATAGAAATTTCGAAAATTCTAAATTTCCGAAAACTAAAGAATCACACAACAACTAGTGTGGGTCTGCATGCTTGCATTGCGTATGAAGATGAAATCCTCTTCATTTTTATTCCAAATTTTTGGGTAGCTATCCCAAAGTTGATAAGCTTTGAATTATTTGGTCTTGATGTGGCATGCCATTGTATTTTCTCAAAGATTGGTCGACAGAGACAATTAAATATAAAAATAAAATAGCAGCAACCTTCCAGCTAGCATGCACCATTAAACGCACCGAGATATATGTGTGTGTATGTATGTATGTATGTATAAAATGAGGACGTACGAGCGACAACAAATGGTATAATCACCCAAAATCTTGTTTTGCAGCACCGTTGTTGGCCTTGTTTTTTCCTTTTTTTTTTAAAGAAAAGAAAATCTTGTTTTGTTAAGTATCCAGATGGCAGTGCATAGCTAATTAATAACCCCCAGGATCCTCGCCGGATCTATTCTCTAGGGATCCCGCAATCTTGTCCGTTCATTTTATATCGTGTAGTCAGTTTTCATTAGGTATTATTTATATTTGAATTTTAAATTTTAAAATTTAAATGATTTCTGACCACACAATATACAATGAATGAATATGATTTGGGATCCTAAGATCCTTAGGGAATGGATCCGGTGAAGATCATGGTTCAATCGATAATATATCAATCATTAAATGAGATCGAACCACGTATAAGCCTCACCGAAGCGCAACGTAGGTAGATTAGAAGATCAAGTGTCACAAATCAGTTCCATCATCATTTACATTTGGGAACCAGGATCCTCGCCGAATCCATTCCCTAGGGATCCTACAATCATGTCCGTTCATCGTATATCGTGCGGTCAGAAATCATTTAAAATTTAAAATTTAAAATTTAAAATTCAAATATAAATAGTATCTAACGAAAACTCACCGTACGATATAAAATGAACGGATAGGATTGC
Source organism: Crataegus laevigata (assembly GCA_963580275.1). Taxonomy (NCBI): domain Eukaryota; kingdom Viridiplantae; phylum Streptophyta; class Magnoliopsida; order Rosales; family Rosaceae; genus Crataegus; species Crataegus laevigata. Next base: position 10,187,786 of record OY756946.1, read on the forward strand.
AGGATTCCTAGGGAGTGGATTCGGCGAGGATCCTGGGGGTACATTTAGGATGGATATTGCAGAGGACGCATGGATTATGGTCCCACTTGTCACGTGACTTGTACAAATAATAATACACAGTTTTAATTATAAGATGAGTAATGCTATTCATACCATGTTTTTATATTACATTTCTATACCACCTTATGCGGCATCTGATGTGGAAAGCCACATCAATTGAAAAATTTGCAAAACTCAAGGAAATGAAGGAGAAATAATTAACTAGTTTTTCTTAATTATTAGTTTATTAAATAATGAATTAAATTTAAAAATCTGATTAATTCAAATGATGTGGCTGTCCACATCAAATGCCACCTAAGGTGGTATGAAAATGTGGTACAAAAACATGGTATGAATAGCATTACTCTTATAAGATATAAACTTGCATAAAACGTTGTTTTCGCTAGTGGATTCTCTTTAATGAGGGGGCTTGTTGCTGTTGTGCTTAATTTATTTGAGTAATTACTCTCTTTTACAAAATCATAAGGGATTTTAATTACAGTGCTTTCAATGGAAGCACTTTTGTTACAAGTGTGTTGAAACTTTTATTAAAAATGGAAAAAAAGCACTTGAAAATACTTTTGGGTAAATTACATAGTAGCCCCTCAGGTTTGAGGTCTATTACAACCCCATACAACATCTTTAAAACATTTCACTTTCATACCTCAAGCACTATTTTATTTCAATATAATATATCTGTTACATTTTCCATCCATTGATCCGTTAAGCGCTGATGTGGCTGCCAAATGTGTGTCACGTGGTAATAATAATAATTTTTTAATCTCCCTAAGGTAATTTCTCCTAAACCCTTGATTTTTTTGTTTATTAATTTTCAATTTTGGGTTTATTGGGTTCGAGATTTGGTGAGTTGTTGGGGTTCGGGATTGGGTGGGTTGTTTTGGGGTCGGGATTGGGGGTGGGTTGTGGCAGGTTGGAGATTGTGGGTAATAGGTGGTGGAGAAGGGTGGTCGTGGGTTGAAGGTGGCGGAGAAGGGTGGGTGTTAGTTGAAGAGAGGAGGAAGAGGGGGCGATAAGGTTTATGGGTTTGGAGGGTTGCGGGGAGAAGAGAGGAGGAAGATGGGGGATAAGGTTTCAACTTTTTTTTAAAGAAGATTTAGGTTTTTTTTGCTACATGGCACACATTTGGCAACCACGTGGCATAAATGTGGTAGCCACGTTAGCGCTTAACGGATCAATGGATGAAAAATGTAATGGATATATTATATTGAAATAAATAGTACTTGAGGTATGAAAGTGAACTATTTTAAAGATGTTGTATGTGGTTGTAATAGATCTCAAACCTGAGGGTCTACTATGTAATTTACCCAATACTTTTTGAAGTGGCGTTTCTTTGAAAAAGTAGCACAACTTAATTACTTTGTAACTTATAAACACTTGTAACTTTTTCTTTCAAATGTTGTGAGAAGTATTTTTGAACATCTAAAAGACTTCTAAAAGAAATTCCAAACATACAAATGTAACACTACAGAAAACTACTCAACATGGACAATTCTTATATTAAATAGGGTTAACTCTTCAATATTTCGAACTATTAGATAGTCCGACTTTATATTCATTAGATTAGCAAGTAAGAAAAATAATATTTCCTCAATTCAATCTTGATCGTTCATTTCTTTACTACTAAATAGTTTGGACTATTGAAGAATAATTGTTCTATATTGTTGGCCCTAAACCCTAAATATATATCTTGGATAAATATAGGTTTGCAACCCTATGAAATTTAACAATGTTGGGGTAAAAAAAAAGGTTCCTAAATTCAAGGAAAGTGGAGATGATGGTGGCAATTAAAATCCACAGTGAAGATTAACCAAGAAAATATACACCATTCATTTTTTTAAACAAATAAAAATGAATTAAATCAGAAAAATTTAAAAACCATATTGCTAGAACGTGTGAAGAGTTGCCCATTTCCTCCAAAGTGCAAAAGGGAGTTGGTGAAAAACTACCCTCTTTCTCACCCCACTCTTCATGTCACCCTAAGTCTATAAAACGGAAGATTGACTGCAAAAGCAAGAAAAGAAAATCGAGAAAAGGAGGAAAAGGAGAAGGGAGCAAAAGCAAATAGGAAGCAATTGTCAGGAAGAATAGACAAATGACGAGCAAGAGAATTGAAAGAGTCCAGAAGGTAATATTCTTCACTTAAAGTTATTTAATTTTTTCTTTAGAACTTGGCAGGTGGTCATTTTATATTTCTCTTCCCCAAAATCCTTCCCAGCAACTCCTTCTTCCTCGTCAAACTTCAAAGGACTCTAGTTCCTTTCTTTTCTCAGCAAAAAAAAATAAAAAATAAAAATGGAGCAAGACCGAATGAAGGCTTCCTCGCTTCTCCCATCACAACACCATCATTTGCGATTTCAAACCAAAGTATAAAGTCGTAGGCCTCTGTATGTTTGCAACTGAAGGAAAGTTGAAACCTCCACACTTCCCCTAGTCGCTGCGTCACCGGTCACAAGGTGTTGTAGCAACCTCCTCACTCCCATGGGTCACAAGCAGCGGAATATAGCCCCCGAAGACCGATGCCCAACAAGTTTGATCATGCCGAGAAGAAAAAGGCGCAGTCTGTGCCGCTCCTTATCACTGCAATTAGTCCCATGAATTTCTTCGGGGTGGTCTAAACCACCTCGTGAAGTTCCAATCAAATCTAAGTGCTTCGTGCCGTTGCCGTTAATCCAAAGATTTTTTTCAGGGTGGTCTAAACCACCTTGTGAAGTTCTAATCAAATCTAAGTGATTTGTGCCACCTGCCGCTGTAGCATTCCTGTTAGAAGGTTCTGTCCACCGTAACAAGGCCATTGAAGACCCAGTCCCTATAGAAAGGCTACCAGGAAAAAAATCGTTGAGTCGTCGTCCGAGTAGCCCAGTAGTGCAAGCATTGTCCCGTAACAAGCAACTAGGAACAACCTCAAGATTCTGTGCTCCAAGTCTTAAAAATGGTTCTCTACAAGCAATTAGGCAATGGTGTAGAAATAGTGTTTCCATCGTTTCCTTACTCCCACAAAAAACACGAGTATGAAGAAAGCAAAAGTTGAAAGCAGTGGAGATGCAACAGTCTCTTGTAGAGTGACAACGCAACTGGCAAACAGAAATGACAACAACATTCCTCTATTGTTGCAGCGAAGAGTGGTATGCTCCTTCCTTGGTGACAAGTCCTGGAGAAAGCCCAGCCAACAAATTGCAAGTTCTTTACTAGTAGAAGAGAAAGTCATCCTACCTTTTTTGTTTTGAGTACACATTTGGGGAAAGAAACCACGACTCTAATGGCTGCAGAAAATGAGAGGATGGCGACCTCTCTAGCCATCATTGTTCATATATTTTCTTCTCGTACAAATATGGTACGTGAAAAATGATAAAGAAGAACAAAGCAATCTCCACTATGATTTCAAGGACCGAAGTTGCTGGGTTGTTGTATGCCTTTTGCAAAGATCTCATTAAATTTGGGATAACAAAAGAACAAAGAAAGCTACAGTTATAGGCTGGAAAATAGAGAAAGAAAAGAAGAAAGAAGCTTGTTGCAAAGCAAAATCTCTCTAAATCACGTGGGAATGTTGCTCACATGGAGAAGAAAAAAGGTTGTTGACGATAAGAGGCAGGGGAAGCCAAGTCCTATTTGAAATTGGAAGGTCTAGTTCACAAAAAAAGAGAAAATAAACCTTGCCGATAGATTGGAAAAACGCTTGGGACAAATGGGTCTAAAGTCCCATTTTAAATGGCATTGAAAAGGGACTTCTTTGAACAGAACCCGTGTGGGATAAATCCCGTGAAGGATTAAGAGGAAATACTTTCTTTATTCCAAGCATGATTCTCGACAAATTTGTCAGAAGAAAGAAGCTACAAAGGAGGAGGAAAAATAGAATACTTCTCATGTGGGCTTTATGAATATAGCCTCCGTCAAGTTAAAAATTATTCATGAAGCTAGAAATGCGGAGACAAAAGAGAGTACCAAGCCAAAGTCAAATGCCAAAACTAAATATTAGTGGGTTTATTACAAATATACCCATTAATTTCATTTGACAAATGGCACAAAGCCGCTCAAATGGCACGAAGGCACATCAAATTTCAAATAGCATAAAGTCGTATCAAATACTCAATGGCACGAAGCCGCATGTTAAGCTCCAATGGCCCAAAGTCCTCGTTTGCAAGAGCCTAAACTGCACAAGGCATCAAATGCTCTAATGGCTCAAAGTCCTCACCTGCACGAGCTAAAACTGCACAAGGCATCAAAAGCTCTAATGGCCCAAAGTCTCGCCTGCAAGAGCCTAAACTGCACAAGGCATCAAATGCTCCAATGGCTCAAAGTCCTCGCTTGCACGAGCTAAAACTGCACAAAACATCAAATGCTCCAATGGCTGAAAGTCCTCGCTCGCACGAGCTAAAAACAAGGCATCAAATGCTCCCCGCCTACACGAGTTGAAACTGTATAAGGCATCAAACCTTAACAAATTCATGAACTACGAGTAACTTGATCCCTCAAGAGGGTATGTGGGCAATCTAGGGTTCGACCTAGCTGCAGTCGCAAAATCAAACAAACACCTAAATCCTCAAGTTACGATTTATTCATAGTGGAATCAAATGGTTTTTCCTTTTTAACGAAGGATTGTAATTAATAGACGCATAGTCTAGAATATGTCGAACTCAAATTAATAAAACCCTTTTCGAAAAATGAACGATGGTGAAATCGTGTCGAGTGAATTATTTATTTACATATTGTGTACATTTTTTTCTCAACAAACAATGTTCTTGCTTTATCAATACCAAACTAGTAGGATGGCTTCGACAATGTAGCACACCTTTTTTTTTGAAAAGATGCATCTCCCTTTAGACGTTTTGGAAAAACATGCACAGCAAGCAATATGTTAAATGCCTTTTGCTAGGGCAATAATGTAATAGAAAATCCAGGATACGCGCTATGAAAATATTTGGAAAATGATTTAGTGTAAATTTTTTTTTGAACAAACGATATTATCTACACTAAGGGAGAGAGATGTGCTAAGCCTTACAATGTGCTAGCAATAATGTGGTTCAAATTTTTCTTTGGTGAGAATCAAATTTAATACCTCTCACTTAAAAATGAAGAAGAATATCACTAAACTGTAGTATTAAATGACAAATTTTGTATAATTAAGAATATACAAATTTAAAAGGGAAAGAAAGAAAAAAGGGTCGATAAGATATATGTTTTTCCAGGTTCGTTTCAACCAAATGTAAAAGCAAACTACATTTATAGCTTTCATCCCGAATAGGGAATATGGGATGGATGCCATTCCATTTGACGAGTAGCTAGAGGTTGCTTCAATGAGACTTTAAAATCCCACCTAACTTCATTGGCAAACGCAACTTATGATGGAGATGTATTATTCTATACGAGGACGTTATATTAACGATAAATCTGTTCTATGTAAATTGTTAGGGTGCATTTGTTGCACCGGACTGTCTCGGACTGGACTAGCTTCAGGGACTAAGCTGTACTGGCTTAGACTAGACTAAGCTGGATTAACTTAGTGAAGCGTTTGGTGCAGTGTCGGACTAACAAGCAGGATAATTAACAAATTATAATATTATATTATTTAATCCATAATTATTAATATTTTATTTTTATCCTATTTTTTAATCCCTTTAATCCTTCCTTACCGCCTCATTCTCTCCCTCATTTTCTCCATCTTTTTCTCCCTTGTCCGTTCCAATCTTTTCTTCAATTTGGTATTTTATATGAAAATTGGTTGTGAAAAGCATCTAGTCCAATGGCTTTCGAATGTGAGTGGTCGAAGAGCAAGGCGAGGAGGAGAAAGGAGGATAAAGGGAACAGTTTTAGCTAGTCCCATGGTTTTTTAGGGGTTTCACTAAGACCAGCTAGTCCCTGATTTAGTCTAGGCTAGTGAGACTTAGTCTCATTAAACCTAGTCTCTGTCAGGAACAAACATGGGACTGGACTAACCCTTAATCCAGTCCAATCCAGTACCCTTTAGTGAGGGCAAACAAACGCCCCCTTATATTACTATGAAAATTTGGTATCTTAGTGGAGCCAAGGTAACCAGTCAATGAAAACTGATTAGATATGGGGTTCTATTTTATATACATCTTAGTGAAGCCAAGATGTAAATGGGTAAATTAATTTTTGAATAAAATATCTTATAAATCCGAAGTCAAAATGTGGTTAGAAGCATTTTAGACATCTAAAAAGACAAATTAGATGTTGTTAAACTTAATTAATGAATTTGTTGAACAAACGAGTTATCTACATTAACTGTGGTAGATGAGTGGGAACTTAATTAATGAATTTGCTTAATTGGAGCTAGTTATTGGGTTTTTTTTTATTATTATAGAGAAATATTAGCATATGCCTACACTCTATGTGTGTGAATATCTTTTTGTTTTAAAATAGGAAGGAAAGAGGGAGAGAGGACGTGGGGCCAACAGGATATTTTTCAGATTCTTTTGGTAAGAATCATAGAGATTTGTAAATCGTATTTGTTCATCGTATATTGTGCAGTCAGTTTTTGCCAAGTATTGTTTGTATTTAATTTTAAATAAAAATATTTTAAATAATTTCTGATCATACGATGTATAATGAATGAATATGATGTATGGATCATCAGGACCTCACAACGAGAATCCGGTGAAGATCCGGATTCAACGTGTGGGGGGGGGGGGGGAGTGGGGACTAGGAAGAGAGGTTTTTGCTTTTTATTTTATATTTTTTTAATATTAGATATATGTTAAAATCACCTATAAGTGTGACTTCAATAAAAAAATAGTAAAATTTGATTTTGCCCATCATGTTTTTTTTGTTGTGATAGAAGACTAAGTAATCTTTTTATCATCTCTTGATCACCTGTAGATGAGGCTTCAATAAAAAATAAAATAAAAATTTGGTTTTGTTGCCCATCATTTTTTTGTTGTGAAAGAAAACTAAATAGTCTTTTCACTATCTTTTGGTTGACTAAGAGAGTTTTTAAATAAAGAAAATTAAATTACACAAAGTAAATTCTTATTTAAGTTATATATAACTTAAATATGAATTTACTTTGTGTAATTTAATTTTCTTTATTTAAAAACTCTATATATATATATATATATATATATAGAAATAGGATCCTATCCGAATCCTATTTGTGAGGATTTCAGAGATCACTTCATTGTATCCGTTCATCTGTTATCCTACAGCCATAAATCATTTTAAAACTTTTTACTTAAAATTAAATACAAAAAGTACCTAACGAAAACTAATAATACGATATACAATAAACGAACACGATAAAGTGATCTTCGAAATATTTCCAAAGAGATGAGGAGAGAATCATCATCCATATATTTAGGGCTCGTTTGGTTGTGCTTTTGAAAGAGCCAAAAGCGCTTCCTAATGAGTAAAAGCGCTTCAGTTTTAAAAAATGGTCGTTTGGCAAACATTTTAAAAGTGCTTGTAGCAAGAAGTAGAAGCACTAAGAAGCATTTTATAAGAAGCACCTAAGAGGTGCTTCCTCCTAAAAGTGCTGCACAAAGAAAACAAGGGAAGCACTTTGCTCCCTTTAATGAATTTTTTTCAATTCCAAAATTATCCCTATTTTTTAATTTGCAAAGTCTAAAATGCCATTCCACTTTATAAAATCATCAAAACTACCATCATCAATTTTTTCTAGGGTTGCACATTGAAAACCCAAAAGGTTTTTTATTTTCTGATTATTTTGAGGGCTAGAGCAGTCGATTTGGTCTCCATCTCTTCCTCTCCATCTTCCCAAATCTCTCTACATCTTCCTAACCTGAAATTTTTGTGGAGGTATGTATGTTATTTCTTATCTTAAACGAGAAAGAATTGCTAATCTTCTTATATCTAGTTAATACTTATTTCACATTTAATTGTCATGCAGCTATAATGTGTTCTTTTTTTTTTTAAGAAACAAACATATATTCTCAATAAGTATGTATCATTTTGTTAATGATCATTATTTCTTTAATTGAATTTTCATCAACACTTTAATCAACTTGTATGCTAATTATATACAAAAAATATTCATGAAAAAATTATTGAGAATTATTAAGGAAAAACGCTTTTTTTATTTGATAACCAAACACTCTATTTAATATAAAAAAACGTTTCTATACAATACAAAAAACACTTAATCGTTGCATGCCAAACAACAAACTGCTTCCTCATAAAAGTGCTACGCAAAAGTGCTACAAACAAAAAGCGCTAGTGAGTAAAAGCGCTTTCTAGAATAGCACGTCCAAACGAGCCCTTAGACTTTAATTTCATAAATGTACACCTCATTTACTGATGCTCTTTATGTATAAACCAAACTCCTCACCTCCTTACACGTCATATATTTTCTAGTGTAATGTGGTGGGGGAGGGCAGTGTAAGTGTGAGAGCAGCAGTTACAACCATGGCTTCCAGACTTTTCCTTCTCACGAGTGTTATCATCTCCTTTCTCTTCTCTCCCTCCAACCTTCTGGGATTCACCGTCACGGAGGCGCGTGTGGTTCCGGCCATGTATGTTTTCGGAGACTCGTTGGTAGATGTGGGCAACAACAATTACCTCCAGTTTTCTTTTGCCAAAGCAAACTTTCCTCACAATGGCCTCGACTTTCCGACCAAACAGCCAACCGGCAGATTTTGTAACGGCAAGAATCCTGCAGATCTTCTCGGTAAGTTGTAATCTTAATTTGTTACGGCTTGTTACTAGGAAAATATCAGTTTTCATTTCCTTGCTAAATTGCAAGTTTTTGGTTATAGTTGTTAAACATTTAGCATGCAACTTCATCAGACAGTCAATTTATATCTAGACTATTTGGATTAACAGTTCAGATTCACAGTCTAACAACATAGTATTCTAAATTGCTTCACAAATCACAACAGAATTTATATGTAGTGATGTACCTTGTTGTGTGTGTCCGGGATTTCTTCGTGTGTAGGCAATGCTGCTACTTTTTCAAGGAAAGAAATTGTAGAAAGTACTTGAATTTGAGACTTCCTAATCCAGTCTTTCCAGTGCCATAAAAATCACGAGATATCTAGTAAACTTTGGAGTATCCTATATATGTTTTAATCGTTAGATCATATATTTTTTATGCGACAGTTTCTGGGTTCCTGGCTGAGCAGACTTTCAAGCTGGTTGCTGAACAATGAAATGGCATCCGAAAGCTCAAAAGGCCCTTCAAAATAGCAGTTAGATAATAAATGCTCTTCTCACATTCTTAGCTGCAGAAGCAATTAGTAGTTGGTTGATAAGGTGCAGAAGTTAGTATATTTTTGCCACACCTTCACTTTTAATATAGTAGGTGGTTTCTTACCAGGAACAAGTAATCTCTTTTTAATGTAATATAGGTGCATATATAGTGTTATTAATCTACGTTTTATAATTTGGTTAATGGCATGTTTGTAGATATTGTATTGATAAATAAAACAGGTCTATTTTTCTTTTTGTTTCTAATGCATTATTTTAAAACATGTCTAGTTTCAACCTAGCACTCAAGAATTTTCAACCTAGCACAATTGCAGTTTGAAACATGTCTAGTTTTCTTTTTGTTTCTAATGCATTATTTTTGTAATATGTGTATTAAGAACACATTACTATGATAACATTATTTAATTTTAAAATGTTGGCAGCTGAGAAAGTGGGCTTACCTACCATACCACCATATCTTTCTATCGCATCTAAACTGAACAAGAGCTATAACCTCTTCCTAAATGGCGTTAACTTTGCTTCCGGAGCTGCTAAAATCTTCAAAGACACGGATCAACAACATGTAAGTCAAACCACAGCTATATATATATATATATATATAGACACACACACACACAAAATTGTTGATAATATTAATCAGTTTAATTATTTTTCTTTGTCTGATCAGCCCCAGTCAATATCATTGGGAGAACAAGTAGACTATTATTTGTCAGTGAAGGCCGGCCTTGGGCAACAGATAGGAACCTTCAAAGCACAAAACCATCTATCAAAATCTCTCTTCACCATCATCATTGGAAGCAATGACATCTACACCTACTTTGACTCCTCCACCAGAAATAGGAGCACACCTCAGCAGTATGTTAACTCCATGGTTCTCACACTTAAACAACAACTGAAGGTAATTAACACAATAATTCCTTCAATATCAACGCCTAATATTATCACATTTATCTTAATTTAATTGTCTTTTTGCAGCGTTTATACTATTATGGCGCTCGTAAATTTGTCTTCGTTGGAATTGCGCTTATCGGGTGCACCCCGTCAGAAAGAAATAAGCGATCCGATCACGAATGCAAATCTGACGTTAATCAGTTGTCAGCTAAGTACAATAAAGTTCTTATATCAATGTTGAAGAACTTGAAATCGGAGCTCAAGGGCATAAACTACTCCTACTTCGATGGTTACAGCGTCATGCACAACTTCATTCAGAATCCAACAGCTTACGGTAATTGAAATTCCATAAAATATTTTCTTTCTTGTGAACGTTATATCAAATTCAATTGATTGGATAACGTTTTCTTGCCAGACCAGTTGATGTATTGTCAAATAAGAATCCGCATCAAAATTAACAGTTCGAAAAGAAAAATATCTTACTGTCTTAATCAGTAATTATATTAATTTATTCAGGATTTGCTGAGGTTAAAGCTGCTTGCTGTGGTCTTGGGAAGCTTAATGCGGATGCTCCATGCCTGCCATTCGCAACGTACTGCAGCAACAGAAGCAACCATCTCTTCTGGGACAGAACTCATCCGACAGAGGCAGCACATCGCATCTTTGTGGATTATATTCTTTCTGGTCCTTTACAATACACCTTCCCAATCAACGTGAAAGAGCTAGTTTCCATTTAATTAATTAATCCGGTTAACATGTATGCATCGCACTTAAGTAACTCCTCATCACCAGTCGTAACTTCTAATACAAGTATGTGATTATATCTCTAGGGCACTAAGATGCATGCACGCGTGCAAGTATACTACCGAGGACATGGAAGAATAGTTTTATCTTTCAATTATGTTATTGGTAACAAGTTTAAGGTGTGTTTGATATTCTATTAAAAAACTTTGATTGTCAAGTACATCTCTTAAGTATAATTTTGGTTTTAAATCTCAAAATTTTGAAAAGTTGTTTGGTTAAATTTGTGAAAATAATTTTTCTTTGGAGTCTGAACCTGATACAACGTTTTAAAAGATGCTAGCGTTAGTCTGGCGGCGGGGCTGGAGCCTAGCGTCTAGGCGGACGAGGCGTATTTAAGTAAATTTAATATATTTTGTGTAAATAAGTGTCTGCTTATACTTCAAATATATATAATTTCATCATAAACTACAAAATAGAATGATGTATATATTATGAAGTATTAGAACATAATTAAAACATAAGGAACAAGCATATAATGTGTGTTCATTTAAGTATTCAACAAGTCTCAAACAATTTATTGAGAAAAATAAAATGTAAAATGAAAGTTATCTTTTTTTTTTATCTAAGTCACAATCTAGGCTGGTTTGTGAAGTCTAGGCTGGCCCCTAGTAGATCTAGGTGTCATTTCTTAATTTTCAAATGCCTAACCATTAATCGAGACAATGGCTAGTTGCCTAGCTGCCTAGGTGGGAATTTTAGACCATTGACCTGATAATAATGAGAAGAGAGGCAGAAATTGGACAAGAGAGAGAGAGAGAGAGAGAGAGAAAGAGAGAGAGCAAAGAAAAGAAAAAGATGGCGAGGAGAGAACTTAGAAATGCCAATGGTGGAGGACCCAGGGAAATACTTGGGTTTACCAACATTATGGGGGTGAAGAAGGAGAACTTACAATTTATCAAGCACTGGATTTTGACGAAGATTGCGGGTTGGAAGTGGCGTTTTCTTTCTTAAGCGTGGAAGGAAGTTCTCATTAAAGTTGTGGTCCAGGCTATTCCTATGTACCCGATGTGCATTTTTCGTTTGCCTGTGAGCTTATGCAAGGAGATTGATGTGGCTGTGGCGAGGTTTTGGTGGGCGGGAGCAGAAAAGGATCGAGGGATTCATTGGGTAAATTGGAATGAGTTGAGTCGCTCGAAGATGGAGGGTGGCTTGGGCTTTCGCAACCTAAGTGATTTTAACATTGCCCTTCTTGCGAAACAATGTTGGTGCTTGATCCATGATCCAGACTCTTTGTGGGCTCGGGTTTTGAAAGCGCGATATTTTCTGAATGTGTCTTTTTTGGAGGCTAAGAATGGTGGAAGGGCCTTTTGGGCGTGGGCTAGTTTATTAGAGGTGAGGGATCTCATTCTATATGATGCTAGGTGGCAAGTCATGTGTGGGATGGAGGTTCGGTTTTGGGAGGATATTTGGGTCCCAGGCATCCTAAGAGGGCACCCCACCCCTCTTGATCATTCCGTTATAAATAGGGAGAGCAAAGTTGCGGAGTTCCTTGATCCAATATCTAGGGAGTGGAATTTGGACCTCATCTCCAACTTTCTCTCGGTATCGAACCGGGACATTATTCTTCGGATGTATGTGGCGCCGCTTATGAGTCCTAACAAGCTAATTTGGCCTCATGAGCGAAATGGATCTTTCTCAGTTAAGTCAGGATACTGGAGGATTCGCAGTCGTAATTCCCGTTTAAATCTTGATCGCCCTTTAACCTCTCGCAGTGTTGATCCCCGAGTTTGGGCTTGGATTTGAAGCTACAAGGCTCCCCCTAAGATGAAATTTTTTCTCTTGAGGGCGCTTCGGGATGCTTGTGCTTCAAAGTCAAATTTGTTTCGACGTAGGAGTGCCACATCTCCCTTTTGCCCAGTTTGCAATGATTGTGAGGAAACCATGGATCATCTTCTGCTTCTATGCCCATGGGTTTCTAGAATTTGGACTGGGGGCCCGCTGAGAGTGCATATTAACCGAAGTTCAATCACTACCTTGGCCGAATGGGTATTTGGGGTGATAAATCAAAACCTGGGTTGTAAGGAGGATCATGATCGATTAATGACGTACTTGGAATTTTCTTGTTGGTTTATTTGGAGAACTCTTTATGAGGCTATTTTCAACAGAGTAAATCCTTCTCATTTTAGAACAAATCGGGCCATCACTATTGCTTTAGAGTCTTTTTTTCATGTAGCTTCCTCCCTGCCTTTGTCGGGTTCTGCCTGAATCAACTTGCCTAGAGCTTCAAACCTGCCCATTCCTTGGTCCCCGCCCCTTTTTAATTATGTTAAGGTGAATGTTGACGCTTGCTGGAACCGTGAATCTTAATGCGGGAAGATTAGGATGGTGGTTCGGGACTGTTTCTCGGGATGCAGGGCGGTGAAGAGTATCTGGATGCATTCATCCTCCGCTGGGATGGCTGAAGCCCTAATTGTTCTGGAAGGGTGCTTTTTGGCCAGAGTTTGCAGGAACATGAGGTGGTAATTGAGTCGGAAGCACAAGGGGTTATTCGGTCCCTTAATTCCCTTTCTTTGAGTTGTGATTGGGATCTACTCCCAATTCTTAGACGTATCTTGGAGGTTGGGAGGAGTTTTCAATCATGCTCCTGGTCGTGGACTCCACGATCAGCAAATATGGCGGTGGATTTTGTCGCGAGAAATTTTACACCAGAGATGTGCGGCTTCGGCTGGGTTGTTCAAGCTCCATCTTCGTTAGTGGGCATCTTGAACAAAGACAGTCTTCCTTGTCCTCCTAGGTAAGTAGGTTTTTGTTACTTTGATAGATGGGACGACACTTGTACCGGTTGTGGTGGCGTCTCTCTTGATCCTATTTATCTTTGGCTGTGTTTCTTTGTTCTGCTGAGTTAGTTTTTCTAAAAAACTCATTTTACTTGTAGTCACCAATGACATGATGACAAACAATGGTTTTCAAATTGAAAATTAACTTCATGATGAGCAACATTATTAGCCATTTTATGACTAAGTTCTTTTTTATTTTCACTTTGTTTTCTGACTGCAAACTTGAAGTTCTATAATAAGAGTTTTTGTTGCTTCTGCGTAACTCAACTCACCTCCCGTTAAATTCTCTTTGTGAGAATCCAGAGGATCAATCAATCGTGTCCGTTCATTGTACATTGTACGGTTAAAAATCATTTTTATTTTTTTATAAAATTGAATACAAATAGTACTTAACGAAAACTGAGCACACGATGTACGATGAACAAGCACAATTGATTGATCTCTGGATTCCCACAGAGAGAATCCTCGTCCTACATACAATATCTGTAAATATATCCGTTGTGAACTTCAGTCATACGTAACCTTATAAATAGTTTGTTTTCATTTGATGTCCCTAGTAATATATTGTGGCAAGGTCTATTTGCAAAATATCTTACTAAGCATAGCTAGAAAAATATTAACCTACATAATGGTCGGTGCTTGTGTTTTTTCACCACAAATACTTGTGCAAATTTTATAGGAAAATTCATTATCAAGGCATGTCCCAAGATTACTGTGGCTTAGACAAACAATAAAAAGAAGACCATTGGATTGGATTTTTGGATTTTGTTGTTTTTTGCACAGTAAATAATGTATTTTAATATGAAACTATATAAAATGTCTTGTAGATTAAAGAGTTATACGAATATATAAAAATAAACAAAAGAAATTGAGTAATCAGAACTACCACATAATGAATGAAAATATAGTCTTTATTGTGTCACTGATTTTCTTTTTTCAAATAAAATATCAAGTTTGAATATCTTTGATTGTATTTGTGAGAATGTGAAGGACACAGTTCTGAATCGGCGAGTGACCAAATTTTGCAAGGGTTTATAAGTAATTGGACTACTTTTTATATTGCCGACTAGTTGCAACCTCAACTTTGTATAGTAATAGGGGTGTTTTTATCACAAAAAGGAATTACGAAGATTATGTTGTAAATACAAGGCTTATTTACACCGTCTCCTAAAACTCAACTTATTCTCATTTTGCCCCAGAAACCCAAAAAGCCACTCAATCCCTTGAATGTCGAATGTCAACTTTCTGTCTAACTTGATTATCCCATTCTATTGACTTAGTAAAAAAATATGTCAAAATTTTTTAACATGGCAAGGTGGGGGACCAATAATTCGCAGATTTGTAGCCATGTCACTGCCACATGTACAATGTTAATTCAACTTGACACTCAAAGAGTTAAGTGAGACATTTTAAATTTCAAAGAGCAAAAAAGATTAAATTGAGTATCGGAAGACGGAGTAAATAAGCATAAATACAATTAAAAGGCCAATTTCTAGCCCAAAAACAAAAACCACAACTAGAATAGCGAGTGTGGGTTCCGTACACGATACTAGAATCTAGATATATTAACACCAAGAGGCCCAACCCAACAAGCAAAGCTTTGGATTATGAACATCTAGAGAAAAAGAATGGATTCACCTGTTCACATGATCTGCCTCATTTTTTTTCGGCGGTCGTTGGGGTTGACTAGAGGATCCTGTCCGGAACTCCACGTGCTCCATGCCAGGGTCGATCTTGGGATGATTGACGAGATGTATTCATGTGCAACACCGAAATCTTTCTCGTATCAACCTACCCTATTTTAACAAGAGTTTTTATTACAAATAATTCTTGAGATTGATCAAACTTATCATTTTTGTCCCTCACTTTCAAAATCAATCAATGTTGTCTTTGACATTCATTATCTCACATCAATTTTGTCATTCCATTAAGATTCCGTCAATTATTCAGTTAGTTTGTATGTGAGACCTATTAATCCAATGAAACGGTGACCGTGAATTTAGTGGTCAATGTCCACCCTATCCAAGTCATCTTGTTGTGGAGTCCAAATTATTGGATCGACGTGTCGACAGGACTATAGTCCAATGTATACATATGTTTTTTTTTTTTTTTAACTCTAGAGGGGTTTGAATTCGGACACTTACTATTCCAACTGGTAATCAACCAGTGTCATCCTCACATTTACAATAATTGTTTTGTGAATAAATAGCATCTGCAAGATGATGGCAGATGATGGCTCGTCTTACAATTATGCACTTTGTTTAGTCAGTTTAAAAGTTGGATTAGGTGAATAATTAATTTAATCAATGCAGGAGAAGAAAATAAATAATGGCAACCACATTCCCAACCGAACAACGAGTGTGATATTGAGGCATTGGCCGCTACATCGATCGATTACATATTTCTCAATTTACTTATTTTGTGAAGGACTTATATAGAATACGTTCAACATTGTCGTAACGTTCTCGTGCTATAATGCAATGTTATAGAAAATTTTCTTTTTACGTGACTTATTAGATCAATATGTTATTTAATCATGTGGCGGTGAAATCTGTCTAAAGAAAAAATGTTTAACATTTTATGTTAGTGATGGTTTTATTTGAGGAAGATGATTTTCACACTTTTTTTAGCTTCTCACATATGCATCTTAATTTTTTGTCATTAGAGAAACATCAAACGAAAAGAATAGATATGTTTGTATAAGAGATTAAAATATCTGTTACCATCTCATGCTTAAAAATATACACCAGAAAATGGCAAACCATTCCGAACTGAATTAAGAGTGGTATTGACACACCAAATATCGACCATCCCCATCCACTGATCCACTGCCAAATTGCCAGTCCATCTAGTCGAGGAGAGCAACATTTTGTATTTTATAATTCAGGCACACCATAACACTATCAGTTGTAAAATACCACAAACATGCAAGATTGCAACATATGAGAAATCTGTAAACAATTGTTTTGGGTCATCAAATAAAATTGAAATGCACAAAAATACAAACAAGTGTTCAAATATAAAAGAATAGAGAAAGAAGAAGATAATGGAAAGTTTGATGGTGCGTGGAGTGTGGAGTGTGGGACTCGGGGCGGTGCATCCACGCAGCAACCAGTAGATTAGACTCCTGCAGCAGACAAGGATAGAGATATGTGTTATGAACTGTACGAAGGATGTCTCTTTCTTCTTCTCTATATCCTTTTTCCTTTTTCTTTTTTTCATTTTCTATGATGTTTTTTCCTTCCTTTTTTGCTTATTTGAAATGGGAAAGAGAAAAATGTAATTTTAGCAACAAAAAACCATATACAAAAGATGTGATTAATGTTAATTCTAAGATGATAAATTATAATAGAGAATAATCTAGTAGAATTTGTTTCTCGTGAATGGTGAATTCGTAACCAATTTATTCCTCACACCCTTGAAAATATATAGTTGTTTAAAAAAAATTTATAAACGAGAATAATTTGATGGAATTAGATGTTTATTCTTTCAAAAAAAAAAAAAACTCAATATTTATGCAATGATTAACTAAGAAAGGTAGGTAAAATAGCAAAATCAACGAACAAATCAACGGAGAAATTGGTAGTTAACCAAAAGAACAATCAAGGAAAGATGAGCATGATCAATGGTGATAGACGATCATGATTAATGAAACTGGTAACGAGATGTTCTAACAATTAAAACAAGAAAAAAAAGGATTGGTTATTCAAAAGACATTACTTGTATTAATAAAAGTAAATTCCAATGACAAAAGTTTGATCTTTTGGGAAGAGACAAGCAAGAGTTGAAGAACAAACTATAAAATAATTATATGTAATGACAATATTAGTGTCAGGATAACAGGTCTCGAATCTTTCGATGAGTGCTACTGATCGAGCCCACACGGCAAAAATGTCTCCTTCATACGTAACTCATCAACTCATCTCCCCTATAAGAGGACACCGATTCGTTCATTTCCATCAAAACTATCACACAAAAACATCGCATACCAAACTTTGAGGGAGCTTTTACACACAGTCTGTCCATAAACATGGCTAAATGTCACACTAATGATTTGCCTAGGGCTTTCTTCGTCATCGTCTTCTCTCTAGTCACTTTTGGTTACTTCATTACTCTCTCAGAAGCTCAGATGGTTCCGGCCATATATGTGTTTGGAGACTCGTTGGTCGACGTTGGTAACAACGATTACCTAAAAATCTCTGTTGTCAAGGCAAATTTTCCTCATAATGGGGTTGATTATCCTGACAAAGTAGCAACTGGGAGGTTTGGCAATGGAAAAAACTCTGCAGATTTTCTTGGTAGGTTTAATATTATTTCAGTTTATAAATCATGACTAGTGATACAATGAATGTTGAGAGAACAAGAGGCACTTACGGTATGTAGTATACAATCTTGTTATCTTTTGTTTGGCAGCTGAGAAAGTAGGGTTACCATCATCGCCACCATATCTGTCACTTGTTTCCAAGTCCAACAAGCAAAAAGCATCCTTCGTCAACGGAGTTAGCTTCGCCTCCGGAGGAGCTGGAATCTTCAATGGCACAGATGAACAATATGTAAGTGAAATGTTTTCAGCACTCTTTCAAAAGAAAAAGAACTCTTTCTTTAGCACTTGTGGTAATTCCGTTCCACTAAAAATGCTTTGGACCCCAATTCCATTTTTTTATATTAGCTGGGTGGGATCCATTTAACTCTACTTGTGAAAGTTAGTGAAAAGCTTTTAGAAGAAAAGTTGGGTGTTATTCTATACCAACATGTTATGTGGTTCAAAGTGAAGTTCGCAAAATCAGGAGAAATTTTTATGTAGCAAGAATATTGTGACGTTGTATTATTATTTATGTTATAATTTGAATAAAATAGTAATATTATATGGTAGTGTGTACTATAATTTTACTTTTAAAAAAGAAACTATGCCAAGAGGAGAAATTTAATATGTTTATCACTAAATTTTTTGAATATAACGCTTTATGATGTGACGACGTGTGAGGGACAAATAGAACAGCTTTGTCCAACTACTAATGCCTGACCTGTATATATTGCTCTTGTTGTCACAGCGTCAGTCGATACCTTTGTCATACCAAGTAAACTACTACTCAGAAGTGCATCAAAACATTGGGCTACAATTAGGATCCAAGGGCGCCAATGACCATCTTTCAAAATCTCTGTTTTTAATTCTGATTGGAAGCAATGACATATTCGACTACATTAAAAAACCCAAACTCCAAAATGAATACACACCGCAGCAGTATGCGGATTTGATGGTGTCGAATCTAAAGGAACAATTACAGGTAACAAGCACACATTACCTTAGCTCCGTGTTTGGATGGTGAAAATTCCGTTGCACTTCAATGCTCAACGTGTTTCTTGCTTTGTTTGTTGTTCGGCAGAGAATACATGCTCTAGGCGCGCAAAAATTTGTAGTCGTCGGGACTGGGCCGGTTGGATGCTGTCCGTCGCAAAGGAATTCAAGTACAGGAGAGTGCAATGATGGTGCAAACTCATTGTCTGTCATGTACAATGAAGCCCTTAAGTCCATGTTGCAGCAATTGAAACCGGCGTTGGGCATAAGCTACACCCTCTTTGACACTTACACTGTCTTGATTAACATCGTTCAAAACCCCGCTTCTTACGGTACTCATATGTTCATTTTCTTTATAAGCGCAAACAATCTATGGCCAATCCGTCTAGCATGTGTTCTCAAACCGTCAATTTGAACATATGCAGTTCATGATAAGCTAGATATTTTCCCGTGTTTGTAAGAACTCAAGGAAGAATTTGAAGTTAACTGAGAAACCAAAAATTTCTTATTCGATTTCAGGATTTACAGAGGTTAAAGCTGCATGCTGTGGGATTGGGAAGCGTAACGCCGGGGGTCCTTGCACACCAATTTCATCTTTGTGCTCCAACAGGAGGGACCATGTCTTCTGGGATTTTTACCATCCTACACAGGCAACTCATGGCATCATAACGGATAAACTTTTCGATGGCCCTTCAGAATACTCATCCCCAATGACTGTGAAGGAGTTAATTGCTCTATAAAAACTCGGGCCACAAACGAAAGACCCATCTCCTCGATATAATAGTCACCGTGTAACTAGCATGTCTAATAGCGTATAGATTGGCCTTCTTAGGAGGTTATACTTAGGCTAAATTCGTGTGCATTAAAGAGTGAATCAATGATATTCTGTTTGTACCATCACAAAAGAAGCAAAGCACCATGACAGATTTTGAAAAGCAAAGGAAACGATTATATTCCAGCATCATCCGCTTCACATAATATCCAAATCGATCAATTTGAGTTATTTACATAGGAGAAAATGTGATAAAAGAAGTATATGGGCCAATGATTCAACCTTTCTCTTGAATGGAGATGGGAAATAATACGTTGTCATCCATCGAACAGTAGAGAATGCTTCAGTCTGCATAAATTGCCAGCCACATACATTTGTTAATCTTCCTGCACTCGTTTCTTGGGAAAATTTTCTGCAAAGCAAAGCATCAAGTTTCTTGAAAGAAACAAAATGGATAAAGAAACAACTTTCGGGTTTAAATAATGTATTTCGGATTCATGTTCTTATCAGAAAAAACTTACGTTGAGTTTGTGAAGATCAAATGCCAGCATCTTGTCCACTACAATCTGCATTTAAATGAAGAAGAAAGAAAAAATGAAGTAAAATGTTATTCCGGCGTATTATGGAATTGCCGCATTCCATCTCATGGCTTCGTAGAGGCAGTGCTACTCTATAATATGTCATGTTTCATTTCCGAACCACATTTATATTCAGTTTTGGGATTAAAACCTGGTAAGTGTTGCTAATCCATAGCTGATACATTCTCACTGCACAACAATGCAAACTTTGGGGGGTCATCATATGAAACCAAGAAGTTTATGGTTCCACCAAGCAGACCAACACCATCTGAAACAATATTGAGAACATTACACAACACTGCAACTACTAAACTTGGACCAAGAATCATTACTTATTTGTGAGGGAGTGGAAAACTAACCTTCTGAAGGAGTACCTTTACCAAATTCATCCACGAGGCACAAAGACCTTTTCCCGCTGTTCCTCTTGCAGTAACAAGTACTCTGCCTTTTAAAAATACTCTTAGCACTACGAATGATGCCTAAATTACTAATCACACACAATATAATTACAATTTAGCACACGGAAGCCTATTTGAGTCATCCCAACTTGATGCAAATCAATCGTAAGTGTTGACTTTTCGGCACTCATAAGCTTGCTCCCAATTGTGCAGAATATTCTTAAAGAGAAACAGAAACTACGATTGTTATTCATATATCAAATATCATACAAGCACAACACTTAACGTGAGAAAGAAGCCGTCCGCACCTTAGAAATTACAGTTCTCCAAATTCGCTTGGTTTGCTTATTGGGTATTTAATTTTGATACAGACCAACAATAATCAGCCCAAAGTTTTGAAGTAATTTCGACGTGGCATGTTTGTAGGTAAGATCACTCTCGTTCACACAGAAGAGAGGATTTTGCAGTCTTGTTTTACAGAGAAAAGCACCCGTCCGATGACAAAATCGTAGATACAGGGGCATCAAAGCTCAAGTATCCAAGTGGGAAACTCATTTTCCTACAAAATCACATCAACCACTTGGCCCTAATCTAAAAACTTACTTTGGAAGAAAGGAGCAATTTCTATAAAAAGACAATGGAGGCATTAAAAAAAAGAGAAAAATTAACGAAAAGTTCTAATTTTTTTTAGTTTTAATGAAAGGTCTAAGTGAATAGTAGCAGGAAAGGTAAAATATCATTTTTCATTAAAAGTGAACAGCATTGAGAATGTTTCGTTGAAACTCTCTAAAAAAAGATCACTCAACTAATCTTACAAAAAGACTTCTAAAAGCTCTGCAACCTACTTTTTACTTATTCCCTTTGTAGTTCAAATATTCCTTTGTATTTATAGCTCTACTACTTCCCTTTATAGATCGATTTTCTTGTATTAAATTCCCTTCTCAGAATAGTCCCTATACTTGCAACTAGCCTGACATGCATCTAAACTTGCTCGAATAGGTTTAAACTTTATCCGATTGATTGGATTTATCATTTACTTTCAAGTTTTCATCCTTTCATGTTATTTAATGTCCTTTTAGTTAACATTTCATAATTATTCGCAAGCACTTTTCTTTAAGTTTTCACTTACACTTTACCTGGCTTCCTGTCTTTACTTTCTTACAAGGATTGTAAATTGGGGACCTCGCTGGAGTAAGGGCCTTAGACGGCCTGCCTACTCCGACTACCCTCAAGGCTGACCCTGAATTAGGTACTAGAGATGACAAACCTAGCTCCGATACTTTAAATTATTGTTGCATAGTGTTATTAATGTACTTTTTATAATTTGGTTGATGACATGTTTGTAGATAGGGTATTGTATTGATAAATAACACGTCTAGTTTTCTTTTGGGTAAATTAGGGTGCGTTTGGTACGCGAGACGGGACGAGGCGTTCCGTCCCGCGTTTGGTACGCCTAAAACGAGTGGAACGAGTCGTTCCACGGGACAAGTTTTGGATGATTTTTGGTTCCACCTCCCCCCATGGAACGGGGTTGTTCCACGTCTGTGGGACAGAAATTTTTAACATTTTAGGACAACAATGCCCCTTGTCTTTTTCAAAATTTACAACATCCGTCCCGTCCAGTTCCGTCCCGTCCCGTCTCGTCCCGTCTGCGTACCAAACGCACCCTTACACCATACCCCCTTAAGTTTAAGGTCTATTACAACCACATACAACATCTTTAAAACATTTCACTTTCATACCTCAAGTACTATTTTATTTCAAATTCATACCTCCGTTACATTTTTCATTCATTGAACCGTTAAGTGCTGAGGTGTTTGCCAAATGTAAAAAATAATTTTGTGATTTAAAAAAAAAAACCTGAATTTTTACAACAAAAAAAAGATGAAGAAGGAAGCCCCAACGACTAGAAGAAGACGAAAGAAGAAGAAGGGAAGAAGAAGAAGAAGAAGAAGAAGAAGAAGAAGAAGAAGAAGGGAAGAGGAAGAAAAAATTCCCCCCCCCCCCCAGCGAAGAAGAAAAAAAAGAACAAGAAAGAAGCCTCAGCGACCAGAAGAAGAAGAAGAAGAAAAAATCCCCCCCCCCCCAGCGAAGAAGAAAGAAAGAAAGAAAAAAAGAAGATAGAAGCCCAGCAACCAGAAGAAGGGAAGAGGAAGAAGAAGAAGAAGAAGGAAGAAAAAAATCCCCCCTCCCCAGCAAAGAAGAAAGAAAAACAAGAAGAAGCCCATCGACAAGAAGAAGAAGAAAGGAAAAAAAAAGAAGCCGACCAGAAGAAGAAGAAGAAGAGGGAGGAAGATAAGAAAGAAAAAAAAAACCAACCCACCCCCCACCCCCACTCCCCCCGCCCACAACCCTCCTCCCGTGAGGAAGAAAAAATTCTCCCCCCCAGTGACCAGAAGAAGAAGAAGAAAAAAAATCCCCCCCCCCCAAGCGAAGAAGAAAGAAAGAAAGAAAGAAAAAAAGATAGAAGCCCAGTGACCAGAAGAAGGGAAGAAGAAGAAGAAGAAGGAGGAGGAAGGAAAAATCCCCCCACCCCCAGCGAAGAAGAAAGAAAAAAAGAAGAAGCCCATCGACAAGAAGAAGAAGAAGAAGAAGAAGAAGAAGAAGAAGAAGAAGAAGAAGAAGAAAGGAAAAAAAAAAAGAAAAAAAAAAGAAGCTGACCAGAAGAAGAAGAAGAGGGAGGAAGACAAGAAAGAAAAAAAAACCAACCCACCCCCCCCCCCCCCACCCCCATTCCCCCCGCCCACAACCCTCCTCCCATCCCCCTCTTGGAGACCCAGCTCCCGAGTTTTTTTTTTTGTTGTAAAAATTCAGGTTTTTTTAAATTAAAAAAATTTAAATTTTTTTTTTGCCACATGGCACACATTTGGCAGCCACGTCAGCACTTAACGGTTCAATGGATGAAAAATGTAACAGAGGTATGAAATTGAAATAAAATAGTACTTGAGGTATGAAAGTGAAATGTTTTAAAGATATTGTATGAGGTTGTAATAGACCTCAAACCTAAGGGGGTATGGTGTAATTTACCCTTTTCTTTTTGTTTCTAATGCATTATTTTGAAACATGTCTAGTTTCAACCTAGCACTCAAGAATTTTCAACCTAGCACAATCGCAGTTTGAACCATGTCTAGTCTTCTTTTTGTTTCTAATGCATTATTTTTGTATTATGTGTATTAAGAACACATTATTATGATAAAATTATTTAATTTTAAAACGTTGGCAGCTGAGAAAATGGGCTTACCTACCATACCACCATATCTTTCTATGGCATCTAAATTGAACAAGAGCTATAACCTCTTCCTAAATGGTGTTAACTTTGCTTCTGGAGCTGCTAAAATCTTCAAAGACACGGATCAACAGTATGTAAGTCAAAACACAGCTATATATATATATAGACACACACACACACAATTGTTGATAATATTGATCAGTTTAATTATTTTTCTTTGTCTGATCAGCCCCAGTCAATATCTTTGGGAGAACAAGTAGACTATTATTTGTCGGTGAAGGCCGGCCTTGGGCAACATTTAGGAACCTTCAAAGCACAAAACCATCTGTCAAAATCTCTCTTCACCATTATCATTGGAAGCAATGACATCTACACCTACTTGGAATCCTCCACCCGCAATAGGAGCACACCTCAGCAGTATGTTAACTCCATGGTTCTTGATAGGTATTTTTACCACCTGCAAAAGTAGGGATAAAAACACTTAGAAATACTTGCAAGAGAACAAGGTAGTTGTAGTATAAACGGCTCAAGTAAGGTCGTTTTCCACAGGGATTGAATGAATAATTTATGTAAATACCAAATCTTAATTAATTATTTGAAAACAAAAATTGGAAAAAGTTGATTTCGAATTTAAAAATAATAAAAACGAATTTTAAATAAAAACAATTTAAGAGATTAGCAAAGCAAAGAAGAAATAAAGAAAGCGTTTTGAAAACCAAGTTGTAAAAACCTAGGGTTCTGCCATCACCATAACAATCTTATAGAGTTTTACCAATTACTTATGAATTACACATGCAACTTTGAAGGTTAGGTTTTCCTAATTTATATTCTACTTGGAACCTCCAACATAGAACGTATATCTAACATGCAACCCGTCCGGACGTTCGGATCAAATCTGAACATGAGAGACTCATTATGCTTTATGAAAATCCTTTGAAAAACCATGCAACCCTTAAGACGTGGTGTTCATCTTAAGTGAAATTACAACTATCAATCACAAGAAGCCAACGTCAATTTCAGGGAACCTTCCGACCAAAATTGCATCAAATTACTTTTCTAAAAACCCTAATGGTAGCTAAGCATTAAGATAATTAGACAGTTTAAAACGGTGATTAATAATTCAAAGCATGCACGCATAATATCATAAATAATTGAATAAAAATTACATATTCATGCTAAGGCTTAAGGTTTCGCCCTAGCAAACAAAAATTAGTTACGAAGAACCATCAACAAAGTATTAAAAATAAGGATAGAAAACACCTTAAAATAGAAAATCTCCAAGAACCCTAACAAAGTTATCTGTCTCCAAAAGTTGAATAATAATCAGCTCGTCTAAAACTTGGCAAGGCAAAAGCCTTATAAACCCTAACTAAAAATCTCACGCCAAACCCTAGTGTTTGGTCTTCTTCTCTACTTAGGAAACTAATAATAATAATAAAATAAATAAGAAAATAAAGTCCTAATTAAACTAGGATATCTGCACAGAAACTGTTCAGCCACGTTTTAATCTCATGTCTCCTCCAAATCCGGCCCAAGATAGCTTGTTTTAAAGATCAGGACGTTCTGAACATATCTCCAGAAGGCCACAAACCCATCCGAGGTCATCTTGGGCTCCAAAAACGCAATTCAAGCCCAAAACGTCAATTTTCCTGCACTGCGCATTACTCCTTTATTTTATTTCCAGAAAATCATCACCTGGTATAAAATTCTGATATTTTGCTACGATCAAGCTAAGTAACTCACGAACGTCCTCCAACTGGAATTACTCCAAAATTCATCCATTTGACCATGTTTTGCTCCAGAGAAAGTCGAAAGTCCTATATTAGAAATACAATTCAAAGTATCAAAATTCTTTTAAAATATTAACCAAAATATACTAAAAATAGGGTTAAATATATAATATAAAATACACTCATCAGTTCTCACACTTAAACAACAAGTGAAGGTAATTAACACAATAATTCCCTCAATATCAAAGCCTAATATTATCACATTTATCTTAATTTAATTGTCCCTTTGCAGCGTTTATACGATTGTGGCGCTCGTAAATTTGACTTCGTTGGAATTGCGCATATCGGGTGCACCCCGTCAAAAAGAAATGAGTGATCCGATCAAGAATGCAGAGCTGACGTTAATCAGTTGCCAGCTAAGTACAATAAAGTTCCTATATCAATGTTGAAGAACTTAAAATCGGAGCTCAAGGGCATAAAATACTCCTACTTTGATGGTTACAGGGTCATGCACAACTTCATTTAGAATCCAACAGCTTACGGTAATTGAAATTCCATAAAATATTTCCCTTCTTGTGCACGTTATATCAAATTCAATTGATTGGATAACGTTTTCTTGCCAGACCAGTTGATGTATTGTCAAATAAGAATCCGCATCAAAATTAACAGTTCGAAAAGAAGCAACCATCTTACTGTCTTAATCAGTAATTATATTAATTTATTCTGGATTTGCTGAGGTTAAAGCTGCTTGCTGTGGTCTTGGGAAGCTTAATGCGGATGCTCCATGCCTGCCATTCGCAGCGTACTGTAGCAACAGAAGCAACCATCTCTTCTGGGACAGAACTCATCCCACAGAGGCAGCTCATCGCATCTTTGTGAATTATATTCTTTCTGATCCTTACACCTTCCCAATCAAGATGAAAAAGCTAGTTTCCATTTAATTTATTAATCTGGTTGACATGTATGCATCGCACTTAAGTAATTCCTCATGACCAGTCGTAACTTCTAATACAAGTACGGGATTATATCTATACGGTACTAAGATGCATGCACACGTGCAAGTATACTACCGATGACATGGAAGAATAGTTTTATCTTTCAATTATGTTTTTTTTCTTTTCTGAAGATAGAGATGAATTAAAGGCGAATAGAAATGTTTACATCCTCAGCTAGAATAGTAAACAAAAAATCTAGGCTAATATGGTCCCAGCTAAAATCACGTCCCTCTTTAAAAACAAACTTAGCCATCGAGTGTGCAGCACAGTTGCTCTCCCTAGGCACAAATGCAAACGTAACCGACGTTAGCCTTCGTACTAGAATCTCAATGTCGCCAAGAATGCATTCAAAGCTAAAATCCTGAGCAATTTCCTTCTTTAGCATTTAGATGATTACCTTGGCGTCAAATTCAATGATAACGTGATCAAATCCTTTGCCGATGCAAGTCTCCAGTGCTCCACGAATCGTGTAAGCTTCAGCAACAGCTGCAGTGTGACAGAAACCATTGCCCGTTCCTTCTGCGGCTTGGAGCAGTCCCGTAAAATCACGAGCCACCCATCCCACTCCCGCGCGCATAGTTTTGTTACACCAGGCCGCATCCATATTAACCTTAATGAAGCCAAACTTAAGTTTTTCCCATTGGGTAATCAAGAGATCAGTACCCTTAGCAGTCTTTATCCTCTTTGGGACATCGTCTTCCACGTCACAGGACAAGGCTTATCTAAACTCAAAGATGTTCTCCCTCCACGCCGCTAAAACCTCCAAAGGTTGGCGGATCAACCCCTTAAAAACCGCATCATTTCTGTTCTTCCAGAGACGCCAAAAGCCAAAAGCAAATTCCTGAATGATTTCGTCCGCCTTGTCCCTGTTCTTGGTTTGGTTGCAAAACTTCTCCCAGGATTCAAAGAAATTAGCCATAGCCAGTTCATAAGAGTTCAAATGAAGCGGGGAGCAAAACCAAAATAAGTGTCTAAATTCGCAGCGGAAAAAAAAGAAGATGATTTTCCATTTCATCCATCATTTTGCAAATCCCACAAACATTGTCGACCCTCAAGTGGCGCTGATGTAGGTTATGTCTCATCGCCAAGGCATTATTACAACATTTCCAAATGAAGACTTTAATTTTGCTGGGAACCTGCATGTCCCAAATCTTATTCCAAGCGTGGTTTTGTTTCTTCAAGTCACTGGGAGCACCCTGTCATCTCCTTCCCAAAGCACTATTCTCCATAAGGTTCACCGCCACCCCAGAACTAGATTTAATAGAGTACTCTCCATTCACAGTGTGGTGCCAAACTAGTTTATCACCACAACCAACTTTACTTATAGGCATGCATAAAATTGACAGTACATCTTCATTATTAAAGCCATTCGAAATATTGTCACCCAACCAAGACCTAGTAGTCGGGTCAATTAAGTCACTAACCATAGTTCTTTCTAAGCAATCATTGGCCTAACTTTGAAGGTGGATGGTTTGGGAAACCACGGGTCCTCCCTAATGTTGATTTAGTCACCGTCTCCCACCTTCCACCTTAGGCCTTGCTGCAAGACCATTCGGGCCTCGAAAATGCCCTTCCAGCCCCAAGATGTTTTCTTCCCTCTACCAGCTTCCTTAAACGTTTTCCCTGGAAAGTATTTGTCTCTCAGAACGGTAGATAGGATAGACAACATATTTGGATCAAACGCCACCCAATCTTAGATAGGAAAGCAAGGTTAAAGCACTGAATGTCCTTAAACCTCAGTTCACCAGCCATTTTCTTTTTCATTAGCCGGTCTCAAGAAGTCCAATGAACTCCCTTCTGCTACTCATTGCTACTCCACCAATAGTTTCGAATCACTTTCTCAACATCCCTGTACACCTCAATAGGGAGATTGAAATAACTCATGGCATAATTTGGCAAGGCCATGGCCACTGCCTTAATAAGGATTTCCTTCCTAGCTTGGGATAAAAACTGTTCAACCTATCCGCTATTCTAGCTTTGATTTTGTCCCGAATCTCAGCAAAGGCTGTTTTTTTAGAGTGACCAAAATTAGCCTGCAGTCCTAGATACCTCTCAAATCCTTCTTTGCATTGGATACCCAAAGTTCTTTCAATTTTCTTCTTGTTTCGTTTTAGGGTCTTTGAACCAAAGAAGATAGAGCTTTTAGACAAATTGATAACATGCCCGAAACCCCGTGCATAAATCTCTAACACATCCCCAATTGCTTTAGCCTTATCCACCGTGGCATTCCCAAAGAGCACAGAATCGTCTGCAAAGAATAGATGTGTTATTGGCCTCCCATTTGGTAATACCTTAAAACCATGGAAGGCACCACGCTCTAGACCTTTTCGAATCAACATAGAGAAGCCTTTGGTACATAGGAGAAACAAAATTGGAGATAAATGATCTCCTTGTCTCAGCCCCCTCTGTGGCAGTACATAACCAGTCATGTGTCCATTAACAAGAATACTAAACGAGATAATTGAGATGCATTCCTTGATCCTACTACAGAAGAAGGAGGCAAAACCCAATTTTTGCATCATGATACATAGAAAGTTCCATTCCACCCGATCATAAGCCTTAGCCATATCTAGCTTTATGGCCATCCCAGCCTGATCTTCCTTTTTTTGGTGAAGAAGGGAGTGCAAAATTTCATGCACCACGAAGATGTTATCCTGAATTTGCTTACCAATGATGAATGCAGAGTGGTTATCACCAATCACATTCGGCATCACATTTTTGAGCCTATTGGGTGACACCTTTGCGAGGATCTTGTAGATGACATTACAGAGAGCGATGTGCCTGTATTGCATCATGTTCTTAAGGCATTTCACCTTAGGAATAAACGCCAAGTTAGTGTGGTTTAGCTTCCATAAAAGCCTGCTAGAGTGCCAAAAAGCTTGGACAATCTTCACTACATCGCCCTCCACAGTATCGCAGTGGTCTTGGTAAAAGCACCCAGAAAACTCATCAGGGCCTGGGACTCTCGTTGGAGGAATTTGGAACACTGCCTCGACAATTTCACTCTCAGTCATCGGTGTTGTCAAGGTGAGATTATCGTGAGCGATGACATGAGCCTCCATGCAACTCTCAATCTCTCCAATCTAACTAGGCCTGCAAGACTGGAATAACTCAGAGAAATAAGAGATAGCAGTGTCGCAGATCCCACTTTCACTTTCCTGCCACACCCCATTAGGATCTTCAATCCCTCAAATTTGATTGAACCTTCTCCGTTTCATAGTTTGCGCATGAAATATTTTGTATTTTTGTCGCCTTCTCTCAACCATTGGATCCTGGATTTTTCTTTCCAGTAGGCCTCTTTCTACTTGTGAGGAACCTAAGTTCCATTTCCTTTTGCTTTATCTCCTCGTTGCCAAATCCATTGGAGGTGTAGGCCTCTCTAATCTCTTCTTTCAACTGCTAAATCATTTTCTTAGAGTTCCTACCTTTCCCTCTGTACCAAGTCTTTAAGCTCCCGCTGAGTTTTTTTATTTTTTGACAAAAACGGAAGACATGCGAGCTTGCAAGTTTGTCGCGCTAGTCCACATTTTCCAAGTCTCGACATTCCTTCTGCTTACTCCATCGGGCATCATAAGAAAATTTTCTTCCTTTCCAAGCTTGTGTGTCATATCCCGGCCAGGGGCGGACCACTTCCCGGGCCCGCTCCACCACCGTAGCACGATATTGTCCGTTTTGGGCCCCAACCACGCCCTCACGGTTTTGTTTCTGGGAACTCACAAGCAACTTCCCAGGAGGTCACCCATCCTGAGAGTGCTCTAGCCCCTTTCTCGCTTAACTTCGGAGTTCCTACGGAACTCGAAGCCAGTGAGCTCCCAAAAAGCCTCGTGCTAGGTAAGAATGAGAATATACATTTAAGGATCACTCCCCTGGGCGATGTGGGATGTCACAATCCACCCCTCTTAGGGGCCCGACGTCCTCGTCGGCACACTTCCGGCCCCTCTTAGGGGCCTGACGTCCTCGTCGGCACACTTCCGGCCAGGGGTAGGCTCTGATACCAATTGTCACATCCCGGCCCGGGGCGGACCACTTCCCAGGCCCGCTCCACCACCGTAGCACGATATTGTCCGCTTTGGGCCTCAACCACGCCCTCACGGTTTTGTTTCTGGGAACTCACAAGCAACTTCCCAGGAGGTCACCCATCCTGAGAGTGCTCTAGCCCCCTTCTCGCTTAACTTCGGAGTTCCTACGGAACTCGAAGCCAGTGAGCTCCCAAAAGGCCTCGTGCTAGGTAAGGATGGGAATATACATTTAAGGATCACTTTCCTGGGCGATGTGGGATGTCACATCGTGCCTTCTTACTGGAAAGAAGAAGCAGGAAATGGTCAGATCTTTACAAATCCACGTGCTTAATATTAATATCGGAATAAAGGTTATGCCAGCCCAGGGTTGCAACCCATAGTCAAGATGCTCCTGAATTGGCTTCACTCCTGTTGTTTCTCCAAGTGAATGGGTAACACTCGTATCTCAGGTCAATGAGCTCATTCTGAGCAAAGAATTCCCTGAAATCTCGCATATTGGAGGCCAATCTGAGATTTCCTCCCTCTTTTTCTTCATTGCACAACATGTCATTAAAGTCCCCAATGAGAAGGCATTTGTCCCTTTCTTGATCAATTCGTTTACTCAAGTTTAGCCATTGTTCTTTTCTTTTTCTTTCATCAGTACTAGCGTAAATATTGAACAGACGCCATTGGCAATTAAGCATCTCATCCCAAATTTTGATTTCAATCATGAATTCTTCGGGCTATAACAATATTACCTGAGATTCATTTTTCCAGAACACACACAGTCCGCCGCCAATGCCTATCGGTTCCACCGCGAACATATGAGCCATTCCTAGTCTCATTTTCAGATAAATATAGCTCATGTTTTTATTCTTTGTCTCTAACAAGATCACTATGTCAAGGGTGTGAAGCCAGTTCCACTCCAGCAAATTGTCAACTGTTAGGTCACCCCCGATACCCTGATAGTTCCAAGTGATTATCTTCATGGTGCCTTGGGAGATCACTTAAGGCTGGTCTCCTCTGCCTCTGAAAATAAGCTTTTCCTTGGTTTGGTACTTTTGGGCCTCCATGCAAAGTTCTGGCACAGAGTACTCCACCTCTTGGTATGATCATTTTTTAACTTTTGTGATCATTCATCACTGCCTCAATGATAGGTGCTAGTTCAAAATGATCATTTTCCATGCCTTTAGCTTCCACATCGTTAACCTCTATTGTCGTCGTCCCAACAGAAGCCTCTCATTTGACATGCAACTCTCTAACTAGGCTATCAACAATAAAAAGCTTACAATTTAAACCAAATCCCTGGCCAGTTTTTGAAGAGGCACCTGGCACATTCACCCAACCTTCCCGCTCTGGAATCTCGTGAAGGAAAATATGCTCAGCTCCTTTAGCAACCACTCCTCCTGGCCCAATTAACCCCACATCGTAAGCAATTTCTCTGGCCAATCTCGCAGCCTCTTCTTCCTCCTTTTGGGTTGGAATTCTTTCTGCAAGCTTTGAAACTCCAACGCCTTTCTTACTCGTGGACCATCACAGTTTGCTCTGGGAAATGACGGTATTAGTTTCTTCATCATCCATCTTGGCTAAGCGTTCACTTCCACTTTGAGATCGGCCACCCTCGAACTGTGTATGACTTCCCATGCTAGAGGCCATTGAAGAGCGGCCCAATAGTCTACCTCCATCATGTTCTTCGCTCCGTACCACATTCCAGCACTCCGAGCTTTTCTTTTCACCAGCCGACCCCAAAAAGGCCTTACTTCGAGCACCAGAGCCCAAAGGATTGTCTCGCAAGTCCGTCACTGCATCCAAGCCTTTGAAAGCATGGCCTTTTTCCATCTCCTCAGAACTCTTGTCATTTAGCCTTCCATCCTCCTGGGTTTCTTTACAGACTCTAGTCGCATGTCCCAACATTCCACAAATGAGGCAGTATTTTGGTAAAGTTTCAAATTTGAAATCAACCCAAAATCTACCATCGTTGGGAAAGGTCACGAAAGTTCCTCGCATGAGGGGTTCACGAACATTAAATCTGATTTTAACTCGAATAAATCTGCTGATACAATCTCGACTTCCCGACTTGTCCACCATACGCACATTGCCCAGTAGACCTCCAATCAATTTCGCAACCGCCTGTGTCATGTTAAGTATCAGAATGTTGTGGATTTGGACCCAGAATACCTCGAGAGACAGAGGCGCCTATCTGTTCAATCCTTTCTCTGTTTGATCCGCCACCATTACCAAATCATTTTTGAAGGACCACGGCTGATGAGACTCCACCACTCTTAGTAAATCAAGCTGACCTGCAAAACGTGCCAGGAATCTCTGCTACCCAATATCCCTGATGGAGACCCTCTGGCGTCCTCGCCAGAGAGACATAAAGCAATCTATGAAAACTTCCCCATTCACTTCCTTGAAAGTTAGAACTTCAGTGATCAAGGTGTATTGAAGCCCTAATAGTGCACCTTCTACATTTTTTCTTGCGATACTGATTCCCCTACGCTCTTTCTCAAACACCCTAAGCTTGGATCCGAACCTCGATCCCAGATCCTCTAGTTCTCCTCTGTCATTATCCCATGCCATGGCAGCAAGATACTCAGTCACTTCCAAAGACCCTACACACCTAAAAAAATTGACTCAAGCACGCACTTACCACAAGATCAGAATGATCTACTAACAGATCTACACAAACCTGATACAGAACCCACAGATCCCTAAAATCTCAGTAGAAACAGACTTCCCAACACTCGGCACACCAACCCAAAATTGACCAAACGCCATTCCACACGGCCAAGCCGTCTGCAGAAAGCACACTCCGAGAGTAAGATCTCGAGTCGGCCCTTAGAGGGACACAAGTGGTAGATCGGAGTCAACGAATCTCAAATCTCAAAAGACCGATGAAGCACCACACTCTCCTCATAAGTACATCTCTTAAGAGTTAAGAATAATTTTGGTTTTAAATATTAAAATTTTAAAACTTGTTTGGTTAAATTTGTGAAAATAATTTTTCTTTGCTTGAATTCAAACTAGTGTGGCACGAACTCCATGGCATCAGAGATGAAACCGATTTACACCCATTCTTCTATGGCATTAGATATCAAACTAGCCGTGTCATTGGAGCTTTCAACCTGTGTCAAAATCGAGGCGACATCGACCAATGAGATGATGGGATTGATCAGAGGAACAGTGTTGTAGAGTATGAGCCTAATAATGAGAAGAGAGGTAGAAATTGGACGAGAGCGAGAGAGCAAAGAAAAGAAAATGACAGCGAGGAGAGAAAGATAAGACAATAAGAGATGAGAATATGGAGAAATGAGAGCTTTGATTTGAGATGTAGTGATAAATTTATTTTTTAAGTTATTAACTTTTTAACACATATTTCATCATTTGTGTAGTAACACATGATGTACTATCCCGTGTATCGGTCGCACTAAAAAATCTTTCTTTTGATTGGGTTAAAAAAAAAAATCATATTTTACTAGCAGTCGCTAATGACATGATGACAAACAATGATTTTCAAATTGAAAATTAACTTCATGATGAGCAACATTATTAGCCATTTTATGACTAAGTTCTTTTTCCTTTTCACTTTGTTTTTTTATTGCAGACTTGAAGTTTTTCTTTTTATAAACGGGAAGAACAAAGGACTAAGAAGCCAAACAAACAAGGAAAGCCTACAACGAGGCAAGCCAACACAAATCATAATAACAAAGAAGGACAACAGAGGGAGTTACAAGGAGGACAACATAGCCACACTATACTATCGCCACTTCTACTGCGCCGAACCCTTCACGGAGGACAGGGAAGACCATCACTTTGAAATACAAAGAACAGCGAAGATGAAGGTCTTTTGACCCAGGGATGATCGCACATCTCCGCACACCGCCATGACGCCAACAAATTTGCCGCCATATTGGCTGATCTTGGGATCCAAGACCAGCGACAGTCATGAAAATACTATTCTAACCTTTTAGCAGTAACCAAAGAAGGGTAAGCTTCCCACCTGCCATTCTCAATTGAACCCAAAAGAGATCTAATGGAATCATAGGAGTCAGATTCAACAATAACCTTAGCAAGCCCCCTGCCCAGACCAAACTCACAACCTTTCAAGATAGCCAGAGCTTTAGTAGCACCTATAGATGGAGCTTGGATGGCATGCCTAATCGCACCCACAAATGAACCCTCGTTATCCCGAATAACAATTCCAACATAACCAGATCTTGATAGAGCTGGCCAACTAGCATTTATATTAATTTTGAAGTATGGCACAGAAAAAGAGCGCCAGCGAGACGACTAAGAAGCTTCGAGCCTAGGTACCGAGGGCTTCAGATTGCTACAAACAACATCAAAAAAGCACCAATCGAATTAGTGATAACACATAAGACCTGGGAGAGTTAGTGGTTAGTGATCATACAAAACAAGAACACCTTGCTTTCCAAATATGCCAACATGTAAACGCAACATATGAGAGAAAATACAACCGATCTCCACACGAACCAACAATTAAAGTAGATAATGACACCAGCCACTCCACCCAATTTGAGACTTCATACATGTTAATGTGAAGATTAAGAATCCCACCAAACCATATGGCATCCACCCATGGGCATTGTAAGAATAAATGCTCAATGGACTCCACTTGGCTATGACAGATTGGACAACTCAGATTTGGAGCGAAATGCCACTGATACAAAGCCTTCATTGTAGACAAAGTGCCATGAAGGGACCTCCATAAAAAAAGTTGAATCTTAGCCCGGGATTTTCACCTTCCAAATTAATTTCCACAATCGGTTTGGGATTACACTGGAAGAAGCAAAATGTGGCCGAGGTATGGGGGGACAATCGGGATTGCAGCTAGTGATAACAAGTTTTGACAGAGTAAGTACCATTCTTTGTAACCAGCTAGATAAATTGGTCCTCACACTTACCATCACCAATAGGCATATCATGAATAACATTAATCTCTTCCATTGAGACAAACGGCTGAAGGGAAGTAAGATCCCATGATCTAGATGAACCACTAATAAGAGAGTTGACCTGGGTATTCATGGTAACATGCACCGCCCCTCCTAAAATAGGATGACCTGCATCAAGGGATGGGAGTCATCAATCAACCCACAACCGCACATTTCTGCCATCCATGATTAGCCAATGCATCCCCTTCAACAAAATATCTCGCCCCACTGATAAGCTGGTCTAAGTCCAAGACGCCCAAATACCCCTCTTAGCATCGAGGAAAGAACAATGCCGGAAATACCTTGCTTTAAGAACCGAAGCCCAAAGTGAATTCGGGTCGAATAAAAATAGCTAGCATTGCTTGACAAGAAGAGCATGATTGAAAAATTTAAAGTTCCTAAAACTCAAACCGCCATCACCTTTCAGAAGTCCCAAAACTTGCTTAGAAACCCAATGAATTTTCCTACCATCAGAGCTCTGTACCCACCAGAATTTAGTAATTATGGAATCCAGCTCATTACAAAAAGCATCCGGAAACTTAAAAAGACTCATTGGGTACTGTGGAATAGCTTAAGCTACAACCTTCATCAACACCTCTCTACCAACTTGAGAGAAAGTGCACTGCTTCCACCCTTGAAGTTTTGTAATAAGAGTTTATATTGCTTCTGAGTAACTCAACACACCTCTCATATATATATATATATATATATATATATATATATATATATATATATATATATATATATATATATATATATATATATATATAAGGAAAATGATCCTCTTCAGATTCTCTTTGTGGGAATTTGGAGAATCAATTAATCGTGTATGTTCATTGTATATTGTTCGATTAGAAATCATTTTGAATTTTTCTATAAAATTGAATATAAGTAGTACTTAACGAAAAATGACTACACGATATACGAAATAGACACAATTAATTGATCTTCGGATCCCCACAAAGATGATCATGAGAGAATTCTTGTCCTATATACAATATCTGTAAATATATGCATTGTGAACTTCATCATACGTAACCTTATAAATAGTTTGTTTTCATTGATGTCCCTGGTAATATATTGTGACAATGTCTATTTGCAAAATATCATACTAAGCATAGCTAGAAAAATATTAACCTACATAATGGTTGGTGCTTGTGTTTATTTACCACAAATACTTGGGCAAATTTTATAGGAAAATTCATTATCAAGGCATGTCCCAGGATTGCTATGGCTTAGACAAATAATAAAAAGGAGACCATTGGATTGGATTTTTGGATTTTGTTGTTTTTTGCACAGTAAATAATGTATTTTAATATGAAACTATATAAAATGACTTGTAGATTAAAGAGTTATATGAAAATAAACGGAAGAAATTGAGTAATCAAGTTGAACAACCACATAATGAATGAAAATATAGCCTTTGTTGTGTCACTAATTTTCTTTTTTCAAATAAAATATCAAGTTTGAATCTCTTGATTGTATTTGTGAGAATGTGAAGGACACAGTTTTGAATCGGTGGTTGCCCAAATTTTGCAAGGACTTAAAAGTAATTGAACTACTCTTTATATTGTTGACTAGTAGCAACCTCAACTTTGTATAGTAATAGAGGTGTTTTTATCACAAAAATGAATTATGAAGATTATGTAGTAAATACAAGGCTTATTTACACAGTCTCCCGAAACTCAACTTATTCTCATTTTGCCTCCCGAAACTCCAAAAGTCATGCTCAATCCCTTGAATGTCAACTTTCTGTCTCATTTGATTATACTATTATTTGACTCAATAAAAAAAAAAAAATCTTTCGACATGGCAAGGTGGGGACCAGTAATTCGCAGATTTGCAGCCATGTCATTGCCACATGTACAATGTTAATTCAAACTGACACTCAAGGGGTTAAGGGAGACATTTTGAATTTCAAAGAACAAAATAAGATTAAATTGAGAATCAGAAAACATTGGTGTAAATAAGTAAATACAATTAGAAGGCCATTTTCTGGCCCAAAAACAAAAATCACAACTAAAATAACAAGTGTGGGTTTCATACACGACATTAGAATCTAGATATATTAACACCAAGAGGCCCAACCAACAATTATGAACATATAGAGAAAAAGAATGGATTCACCTATTTACATGATTTGCCTCATCTTTTTTGGGAGGTCGTTGGGGTTGACTAGAGGATCCTGTCTTGAACTCCACGTGCTCCATGCCAGGGCCGATCTTGGGATGATAAACGAGATGTATTCATGTGCAGCACCGAAAACTTTCTCGTATTAGCCTATCCTATTTTAACAAGGTTTTTTTTTTAATCACAAATAATCTTTAAAATTAATCAAACTCATTATTTTGATTCTTTACTTTTAAAATCAATCAATGTCGTTCATAACATTCATTATCCCACATTAATATGGTCATTTTGTTAATATTCCTTCAACTATTCAGTTAGTTTGTATGTGGGACCCACAAATCCAAAGAAATGGTGACCCGTGGATTTACACAAAATAAGGGTTTTTATCGCAAATGGTCCCTGACATTGATCCAACTCCTCATTTTGGTCCCTAAGTTTCAAAAATCGATAAATTTGGTCATTGACTTTCACTATGCACATCAATTTAGTCATTCCGTTAGAATTTCATCCATATTTTTCATTTGTGTGCTGATGTGGTCCTATTAATCCAATCATATGGCTCCAAGTGGATTAAGTATAAGAAACTATTATTTTTAAGGGTGACCCAACGAACTAAATTCCGTTCTGGCATTTTTCTCACATATCACAACCCCAATATGAAAAAAAATTCAATCTAAATTCGATAAAATCAAATCCAAATTGAATTCAAATTTGATA
The DNA here is from genome assembly GCA_963580275.1 of Crataegus laevigata. Taxonomy (NCBI): domain Eukaryota; kingdom Viridiplantae; phylum Streptophyta; class Magnoliopsida; order Rosales; family Rosaceae; genus Crataegus; species Crataegus laevigata. Next base: position 10,226,290 of record OY756946.1, read on the forward strand.
GGATTATAACCAACTAGACCTGATGAAAATGACGATGACTTTTTTTTCTTTTAGTTTTGACTTTTAGTTTTAAATATTTTTTTTAAAAGTTTCTTGTAGTTAATTCATGTGGCACCATATGCTTGGATTAGTAGAATAAAAATATCAACGAAACTTTAACAGAAGGATTAAATTGACGTGTGGTATTCAAAGTCAGGGACCATTTGCAATAAAAACCCTTATTTTGTGTAATCCACGTGTCATCATTTCATTGAATTTGTGGCTCCCACATACAAACTAATAAAATAGTTAAAGGAATCTTAATGAAGGGACCAAATTGGTGTGCATTAGTAAATGTTACGGACGACATTGATTGATTTTAAAAGTGAAAGACCAAAATAATGAGTTTGATCAATCTCATGGACCATTTGTAATAAAAATCCTTTGAATAATTTTGAAATAAATAAAATGTGGATTGACAAAGTAAGTGATGGACCGGATCCCACGGAGATTAAGTTTTTTTAATCAAGCCATTGTGTCAGTCAAACCCTCCTTACTAATGTAGTGAGAATGCAAGACTAACACTTTGTTCCTTCTCTCTCTCCTCTAGTGTGAGTGCCTTTCGTTTTCGACTCTCTGCTTCGCCTCCGGCCCTAGCTATGCTATGGTAGGGTCAGTGGCAATTCTTGGTTTTCCTTCTATTTGCATTTTCCCTTTGTGCTTACTGTTTTTGGCCGAAAGCTTTGCCTAGTTTTTGTTCCCGTGCCAACCTACCCTTCAAGCTCTCTTTGTTTTGCCACTTTTTGTGCCTATAATTTCACCATCTTGACCCCCGAATCCAAATCACCCGTTTCTTCCATCTCATTCGATCATTCTCTCTCTACCATTTTCAATAATAGGCTCTGTTATATTTCCACAAATCCTCACTTCGATTCAGCCTCCTTTTACCGCGATTTGTCGCGTTTCTACGGGAGGGTGTGTAGAGCTTCGGTTCGGGTGTTCGCACCACCACCCTTGTTGGCTCTTCTCGGTGTTTGCCCTTATTGGCGTTGTCGCTCGTGGGATCTTTATTCCTGCGTGCTTTCTCTGTTCCTTGGCGTCGGTCGTTTCGGTAGTATGTGGAAGATGGTGTGGCCTTTTTCTTCCTTAAGTGCAGGATTCAGGATGGTGAGATGGCTGGCGCTGGTGCTAGGCATTGGCTTCAGTTTTTGTTTGTAATGTTTTTTTTTATATTTTATTTTATAATATGTTTACCCTTTAGAAAACTAGATTTTAGTCCTTAAAATACATTACTTTTAGATAAATACCGTAAGTACAATTAAAAACTAATTTTAGTCCTTTGACTCATGTCAAAATCAACATTTATATTCCACGTCATAATTAATTTCTTTTATGTAGTTTTACTATGTTTTGTCTTCCTATATTACCCCTAAATATTGCTATTAAATGGTTCACAATTGAATGATATATTTTTTTAAATTCAAAATGAGCATCTGGAAGATGCAACATCAAAAAAATTAGAGATTAGGCTTCTTAGAAACAAAAAAAATTAGGCTTTTGCAATTGAAAACGAGATTAGGCAAACCATCCATGTATTGGCTGATTTCTTCACACACACTTCTAATTACGATTTTCCTCTTTTTCTCATTATTTGCAGTAGGTCTCGCTCTATTTTCTTTAGGTTGGTTTTGAATGGTATATGGCTTGTGTATCTATGTCGATTCCAACGATTTGCAATGAAGAGAATGGGTTTAGTAACTTTTTTGTGGCATTGTGCTTGTGATATTTCTTATTTTATTAGTTTTTATTGTTATTTTGTGTTGGTTGATTATATTATCGGGTTTTGATCATTTTGTCAGTGTATGAATTGTTGAGTTTGGAGTTGGGTTTGATCTATAGCATCTATACTCGATTAGGTACGATAAGTTAGACACATTTGGTTAGGTACTATAATTTAGATGCATTTGATTAGGTACTATAATGTAGATGCATTCGGTTAGGTACTATGATTTAGGTGCGTTCAACTAAGTACTATGATTTAGGTGAGATCAACTAGGTACTATGATGAACGGCTATAATGGCTGACCTTAATAAATTAGCAATTACGACCCAAGAAGTAATAAGTACTTGGGCATGGACTTGGAAACTTCCTATTTGCCAATAGAAATGTTGGCCTACCTCCACACTGGATATATCGTACAACCCTTTTATTAGGTGTTTTCAACTATGTACTATAACTTAGGTGTGTTTAGCTAGGTACTAATATTTAGGTACATACACTTTTTTGGTGTATTATTAGGGATGGGCAACGGTTATAGCGGGCGGGTAACCGCGGTTATTTACCCATAACCGTTTATGCTCATACCCGCATAACCGTTTACTCGTTGGGTAATTGCCTAAACGGTTATACCCATAACCATAACCATTTATAAACAGTTAACCATACCCATAACCGCATACCCATTTAACCGTAACCGTTTAATACCCGTTTACCCATTTACCCTTTTTAACCCATTTATCCTTTTTTTTTATACCATTTTCCCTTTTTCACCCGTCCACATGTTTTTTAACAACTTGAAAATTAAAAAAAAAAATTGTCATAATTTTTTTTTTCAATTAAACACCGTTATAGATAATTCATCATACATTTTCGTATTTTAATTTTTTAAAGTCCTTATACCATTTCAATAATTGAAATAATAGTTTACGGACTATATTTCTAACTGTTACTAATACCCATAACTGTAAGTTTATAACCACCATAACTGTAAGACTATGAAAGCACCACCATAACTGTAAGTTTAGACAATATCACCTCGGAAGTCGAAAGGGTTAAATTGAAAGAGCAAATTTAAACTCTTTGAAGTCTATAGATTTTGAAATGTTATGGTTATAATTGTAAGTTTTAAATTTACAATTTAACACCGTTATAGGTTTGTGTTAATTTTACATATATAAAATAAATGGGTAAATGGTTACCCGTTTATAACTGCGGTTAATACCTATAACCGCCCATTTAAATTTCGCGGGTAAACAGTTATACCCATAACCGTTTATTTATCTAAACGGTTACCCATAACTGTAACCGTTTAATTTAAATGGGCGGGTAACCGTGGTTACCCATAACCAATGGGTATTTGCCCATCCCTATGTATTATACATGTGACAGATTGCTTAAGGGGAGGGATTTCAATTTTTCTAAAAAAATGGAGACACGCTCCCCATTGTTGGATTTAATTTTAATGAAATTGTGTGGCCTATGTTTTAATCTCAACTACACAATTTCATTAAAGGCAATCTAACGGTGGGGAGCGTGTTCTCATTTTTTTGAAAAAATGGGGATCCCTCCACTTAAGCAATATGATACATGTGATACCTTAACTTTTCTCATCTTGTAACTTAGGCACGATGATATGAAAAATCTTTCAGGCACCATAATCATGGAAGAAATCACGCATAAATTAATCAAAGTCAAAATTGGTTCCTAATAATTTGGAACATACTTAGAAGGCTGAATAATTAATTACAGGGGCACAATGGGAACAAAAAGAGACATTAAAGAGTTTTAAAATAACAAAATATGAGTTATAATAATCATGATGACATGGAGAACTAAGATCAAATATCTAATCCTACATTAAATTTTAATGAAAAATTAATCTAATACAAGGATTAAAATTCATTTACCCCTTTACCCTTTCACCAAAAAAAAAAACCCTCCTTTCTATACATAGTTTGTAATTTAGTGAAAATATGTGGATTGACAAACAACATAGTTAATAAGCTAATTATGTCATTCATTTGTGTGCGGGGCGTGCCAACTCGTCTGCTGAATTCAGCCGGAAAGTAAAATATGTCGATGTGGCGTTGGGCGCGCTGCTGACTTCTTGATCTTGCGACTGTGGCCAAAGAAGGAACATGTCTTAACCTTCGGGTTCTAGAGCCTAAAGACAAGGCTACTAGTTCTGCGAAGTTCAATATCAAATTCGGCTTTCAATGTGCCGAATGTAGTAACCTAGTAACATCACACTTCGCCAAGAAGGCTAATGAGATGACTTCTACCAACAAGGACTCGAAAATCCTTGTTGACCAAGACTTGGACAAATAACCAGTCAGTCTCGAAGCAGTACTGTTTATCCAAACTGAAGATGTGTTGGCGGACAAATAAAAATAAAAATCTCAAAGTGGTTGAGAGATTTTCTACAAGGTAATTTGTGTGTTGATTTGAAAGGACCTTAAATGCATGTGACTATATTTATAGCATCCGTACTTTTGGTAGGCACAGCCTAATAATTTGGTAGAAACCAACTTAAACTCAAACTCGTAGAATAACTGATCCGTGGCATAAGCTAAAGCCTATCTTCAGATGGCTGACTTTTCAAAGATAATAAAAGCCTATCTAGGCTTATCCCATCATGAACAAAAGCCTAGCCTACCTAGGCTTCTAGTCTCATCATAATTCCATCACCCATCCATACATACATCCTGGCCCTCATTTAATGAATTTCAAATTCATTTTAAATTCATTTCCAACTACTTGTTAGTCTGTCCTCACCACCACACACCACACACCAAGAGATTTTTCCTTGTGATTGTCAGGTACACCACGTGTTTTTATATAAATAGTAGTTTGTGTGTGTTAAAAGGTTAATAGCTTAAAAATTAAAATTGTCCACCATTTGTATAAAAACACGTGGTATACCATTCGTATTTACATCATAATTAAAAATTTCTGCCAAACACCCCAAATCAATTTGAACTGTACTGCTTACTTGAGGATATAATCCGCATCCTATCTATCCTGTTTAAGAATACGCCAATATAATTCATATTAAAAAATAATTATTCTGATAAAAATCATAATATTATTCTTTAACAATAACAAAATTATCTTCACTTTTCCATCCAACGGTTGAGAGGTATGCTCACTCAACGGCTTGATTGCACGGGCAGTTCAAACAGTTATTGATAGCTTTATTTGAGGAAGATGATTTTCACACTTTTTTAGCTTCTCACATATGCATCTTAATTTTTTGTTATTAGAGAAACATCAAACGAAAAGAATAGATATGTTTGTATAAGAGATTAAAATATCCGTTACCATCTCATGCTTAAAAATATACACCGGCAAATGGTAAACCATTCCGAACTGAATTAAGAGTGTTATATTGACACATTGAACACACCAAATATCGACATCCATTGACCCAGTGCCAAATTGCCTGTCCATCTAGTGGAGGAGAGCAATATTTTGTATTTTATAATTCGGGCACACCATAACTCTATCAATTATAAAATACCACAAACATGCAAGATTGCAACATATGAGATATCTGTAAACAATTGTTTTGGGCCATCAAATAAAATTGAAATGCACAAAAATACAAACAAGTGTTCAAATATGGAAGAATAGAGAAAGAAGAAGATAATGGAAAGTTTGATGGTTCGTGGGGTGTGGAGTAAGGGACTTGGGACGGTGCATCCACGCAGCAACAAGTAGATTAGACTCCGGCAGCAGACAAGGATAGAGATATGTGTTATGAACTGTGAAGGATGTATCTTTCTTTTTCTCTATATCTTTTTTCCTTCTTTTTGTTTTCTTCATATTCTATCATGTTTTACCTTCCTTTTTTCGCTTCTTTGAAATGGGAAAGAGAAGAATGTAATTTTAGCAACAAAAAACCATATACGAAAGATGTGATTAATGTTAATTCTAAGATGATAAATTATAATAGAGAATATGTTAGAAATTGGGTAAAAGACATTTTACTACTCTGATGTTTTGTGGTTTTCAACATTTAGTACATCAATTTTTTTTCATCCCAGAGTCATACCTAAAGTGTAAATTTTGGGACAGTCTCATACATCCGTTAGTCAAACTGTTAGTTCTCCCGTTAAGTGATGACGTGGCGCCCTGATTGAGTGCCACGTGTCATTAAAAATATTTTAAAATTAGTATTTAAATAAAAAATTATTTAAAAAATATTTTAAATTTTTTTTCTTCTTCTCCCCTAATAAGAAGAAGGAAGAAGAAGAAGAAAAGAAAAAAGAAAAAAAAATTCGAAATCTGGGCAACAGAAGAAGAAGACGAAGGAACAGGGAAGAAGAAGAGGGAAGAAGAAAAAGGAAGAAGAAGAAAAGAAAAAAAAAAGAAGGAAAAACCGAAATCTGGGCAGCAGAAGAAGAAGAGGAAGGAAGAGGGAAGAAGAAGAGGAAGGAAGAAAAAGGAAGAAGAAGGAAGAAGAAGAAGAAGAAAAAAAAAAAAAAAGGAAAACCAAAATCTGGGCAGCAGAAGAAGAAGAGGAAGGAAGAGGGAAGAAGAAGAGGGAAGAAGAAAAAGGAAGAAGGAAGAAGAAAAGAAAAAAAAAGAAAAAAAAAGGAAAAACCGAAATCTGGGCAGCAGAAGAAGAAGAGGAAGGAAGAGGGAAGAAGAAGAGGAAGGAAGAAAAAGGAAGAAGAAGGAAGAAGAAGAAGAAGAAGAAAAGAAAAAAAAAAAAAAAGGAAAAACCGAAATCTGGGCAGCAGAAGAAGAAGAAGAAGAAGAAAAATGAAGAAGAAGGAAGAAGAAAAAGAAGAAGAAAAGAAAAAAAAAAAAAAGAAATCTGGGCAGCAGAAGACGAAGGGAAAGGAAGAGGGAAGAAGAAAAAGGAAGAAGAAGGAGGAAGAGGGGAGAAGAAGAATTTTTTATTTATTTTTTATTATTATTTAAATATTTTTTTATTTAAATAATAATTTTTAAAATATTTTTTAATGACACGTGGCACTCAATCAGAGTGACGCGTCATCACTTAACGGGAGAACTAACAGTTTGACTAACGGATGTATGAAACTGTCCCAAAATTTACACTTTAGGTATGACTCTGAGATGAAAAAAAATTGATGTACTAAATGTTGAAAACCACTAAACATCAGGGTAGAAAATTGTCTTTTACCCTTAGAAATTTAATAATTTAAATATTAGCATTATTAATATTTAAATATTAAATATTTAAGTGAATGAAAATTAAAGCAGTCACGGGATGGGATGGGTTTTGACCTACAACATTTCCCAAGAGGTTATGTATGTTTTGGAAAAACAGACGCAGCTTTGAAAACAAATGCACCTTGGAACAAAGGTTACATCTTTGCCTTTTGGAAAAGCAGACGCATTGTGTTTTGGTAGTAGACACAATTTCGAACAAAGGTTGCATCCTTTGTCTTTTGGAAGCAGACGCAACCTTTGAAAATAGGGCATGTCAAAGCCTATAAATAGACTACCAAGTCAAGTATTTTAGATATAGTTTTGCATCCAGAAATCAATTAGAAATTAAAGTAGTTTAGTATCTGATAAAGAGAGAGTTTTAAACACTTTTGGTTTGCTATTCTTTGTGGATTGGAGTGCTACTTCTGCAAAGATAAAGATCATTGTATCCTGGGAGACATTTGCCAATGCAAGCCTTGAGGCACCAGTGAGGGCAATCTTGTCTTAAGGCTATAGAATCAAATTCTAGCCTCGATCTCTTAAGGTTCTTCTATTCCTCGTTCTTCTTGTATTTGTAGAGATTTTATTGTGTATTATTTAATAGTTTATAATAAAATATATAGCAGTTAATTCAAAGTTTTTTTTTTCATCAAAATAATCTAGTAGAATTCATTTCTCGTGGATGATGAATTCATAACCAATTTATTCCTCACACCCTTGAAAATATATAGTTGTTTAAAAAAAATTATAAACGAGAATAATTTGGTGGAATTAGATGTTTATTCTTTCAGAAGAAAAAAAAGATACTCAATATTTATGCAACGATTATGTAACTAAGAAAGGCAGGTAAAATAGTAAAATCAACGAATAAATCAACTGAGAACTTTGTAGTTAACTAAAAGAACAATCAAGGAATGATGAGCATGGTCAATGGTGATAGACGATCATGATTAATGAACATGATAATGAAACTGGTAACGAGATGTTCTAACAATTAAAACAAGAAAAAAAGGATTAGTTATTCAAAAGACATTACTTGTATTAATAAAAGTAAATTCCAATGACAATAGTTTGATCTTATGGGAAGAGACAAGCAGAAGAAGGGAAGAGGAAGAAGAAGAAGAAGAAGAAGGGAAGAGGAAGAAGAAGAAGAAGAAGAAGGAGGAAGAAAAAAAATCCCCCCTCCCCAGCAAAGAAGAAAGAAAAAAAGAAGAAGCCCATCGACAAGAAGAAGAAGAAGAAGAAGAAGAAGAAGAAGAAGAAGAAGAAGAAAGGAAAAAAAAGAAAAAAAAAGAAGCCGACCAGAAGAAGAAGAAGAGGGAGGAAGATAAGAAAGAAAAAAAAAACCAACCCACCCCCCACCCCCCACCCCCACTCCCCCAGCCCACAACCCTCCTCCTGTGAGGAAGAAAAAATTCTCCCCCCCCCCCCCCAGTGACCAGAAGAAGAAGAAGAAAAAAAAATCCCCCCCCCCCCAAGTGAAGAAGAAAGAAAGAAAGAAAGAAAGAAAGAAAAAAAGATAGAAGCCCAGTGACCAGAAGAAGGGAAGAAGAAGAAGAAGAAGGAGGAGGAAGGAAAAATCCCCCCACCCCCAGTGAAGAAGAAAGAAAAAAAGAAGAAGCCCATCGACAAGAAGAAGAAGAAGAAGAAGAAGAAGAAGAAGAGGGAGGAAGACAAGAAAGAAAAAAAAACCAACCCCCCACCCCCATTCCCCCCGCCCACAACCTTCCTCCCATCCCCCTCTTGGACCCAGCTCCCGAGTTTTTTTTTTTTTGTTGTTGTAAAAATTCAGGTTTTTTTAAATAAAAAAAATTAAAAATTTTTTTTTTTTTGCCACATGGCACACATTTGGCAGCCACGTCAGCACTTAACGGTTCAATGGATGAAAAATGTAACAGAGGTATGAAATTGAAATAAAATAGTACTTGAGGTATGAAAGTGAAATGTTTTAAAAATATTGTATGAGGTTGTAATAGACCTCAAACCTGAGGGAGTATGGTGTAATTTACCCTTTTCTTTTTGTTTCTAATGCATTATTTTGAAACATGTCTAGTTTCAACCTAGCACTCAAGAATTTTCAACCTAGCACAATCGCAGTTTGAACCATGTCTAGTTTTCTTTTTGTTTCTAATGCATTATTTTTGTATTATGTGTATTAAGAACACATTATTATGATAAAATTATTTAATTTTAAAACGTTGGCAGCTGAGAAAATGGGCTTACCTATCATACCACCATATCTTTCTATGGCATCTAAATTGAACAAGAGCTATAACCTCTTCCTAAATGGTGTTAACTTTGCTTCTGGAGCTGCAAAAATCTTCAAAGACACGGATCAACAGTATGTAAGTCAAAACACAGCTATATATATATATATAGACACACACACACACAATTGTTGATAATATTAATCAGTTTAATTATTTTTCTTTGTCTGATCAGCCCCAGTCAATATCTTTGGGAGAACAAGAGTAGACTATTATTTGTCGGTGAAGGCCGGCCTTGGGCAACATTTAGGAACCTTCAAAGCACAAAACCATCTGTCAAAATCTCTCTTCACCATTATCATTGGAAGCAATGACATCTACACCTACTTGGAATCCTCCACCCGCAATAGGAGCACACCTCAGCAGTATGTTAACTCCATGGTTCTCACACTTAAACAACAAGTGAAGGTAATTAACACAATAATTCCCTAAATATCAAAGCCTAATATTATCACATTTATCTTAATTTAATTGTCTCTTTGCAGCGTTTATACGATTGTGGCGCTCGTAAATTTGACTTCGTTGGAATTGCGCATATCGGGTGCACCCCGTCAAAAAGAAATGAGTGATCCGATCAAGAATGCAGAGCTGACGTTAATCAGTTGCCAGCTAAGTACAATAAAGTTCCTATATCAATGTTGAAGAACTTAAAATCGGAGCTCAAGGGCATAAAATACTCCTACTTTGATGGTTACAGGGTCATGCACAACTTCATTTAGAATCCAACAGCTTACGGTAATTGAAATTCCATAAAATATTTCCCTTCTTGTGCACGTTATATCAAATTCAATTGATTGGATAACGTTTTCTTGCCAGACCAGTTGATGTATTGTCAAATAAGAATCCGCATCAAAATTAACAGTTCGAAAAGAAGCAACCATCTTACTGTCTTAATCAGTAATTATATTAATTTATTCTGGATTTGCTGAGGTTAAAGCTGCTTGCTGTGGTCTTGGGAAGCTTAATGCGGATGCTCCATGCCTGCCATTCGCAGCGTACTGTAGCAACAGAAGCAACCATCTCTTCTGGGACAGAACTCATCCCACAGAGGCAGCTCATCGCATCTTTGTGAATTATATTCTTTCTGATCCTTACACCTTCCCAATCAAGATGAAAAAGCTAGTTTCCATTTAATTTATTAATCTGGTTGACATGTATGCATCGCACTTAAGTAATTCCTCATGACCAGTCGTAACTTCTAATACAAGTACGGGATTATATCTATACGGTACTAAGATGCATGCACACGTGCAAGTATACTACCGATGACATGGAAGAATAGTTTTATCTTTCAATTATGTTTTTTTTCTTTTCTGAAGATAGAGATGAATTAAAGGCGAATAGAAATGTTTACATCCTCAGCTAGAATAGTAAACAAAAAATCCGGGCTAATATGGTCCCAGCTAAAATCACGTCCCTCTTTAAAAACAAACTTAGCCATCGAGTGTGCAGCACAGTTGCTCTCCCTAGGCACAAATGCAAACGTAACCGACGTTAGCCTTCGTACTATAATCTCAATGTCGCCAAGAATGCATTCAAAGCTAAAATCCTGAGCAATTTCCTTCTTTAGCATCTAGATGATTACCTTGGCGTCAAATTCAATGATAACGTGATCAAATCCTTTGCCGAATCAAGTCTCCAGTGCTCCACGAATCGTGTAAGCTTCAGCAACAGCTGCAGTGTGACAGAAACCGTTGCCCGTTCCTTCTGCGGCTTGGAGCAGTCCCGTAAAATCACGAGCCACCCATCCCACTCCCGCGTGCATAGTTTTGTTACACCAGGCCGCATCCATATTAACCTTAATGAAGCCAAACTTAAGTTTTTGCCATTGGGTAATCAAGAGATCAGTACCCTTAGCAATCTTTATCCTCTTTGGGACATCGTCTTCCACGTCACGGGACAAGGCTTATCTAAACTCAAAGATGCTCTCCCTCCACGCCGCTAAAACCTCCAAAGGTTGGCGGATCAACCCCTTAAAAACCGCATCATTTCTGTTCTTCCAAAGACGCCAAAGGCCAAAAGCAAATTCCTGAATGATTTCATCCGCCTTGTCCCTGTTCTTGGTTTGGTTGCAAAACTTCTCCCAGGATTCAAAGAAATTAGCCATAGCTAGTTCATAAGAGTTCAAATGAAGCGGGGAGCAAAACCAAAATAAGTGTCTAAATTCGCAGCGGAAAAAAAAAGATGATTTTCCATTTCATCCATCATTTTGCAAATCCCACAAACATTGTCGACCCTCAAGTGGCGCTGATGTAGGTTATGTCTCATCGCCAAGGCATTATTACAGCATTTCCAAATGAAGACTTTAATTTTGCTGGGAACCTGCATGTCCCAAATCTTATTCCAAGCGTGGTTTTGCTTCTTCAAGTCACTGGGAGCACCCTGTCATCTCCTTCCCAAAGCACCATTCTCCATAAGGTTCACCGCCACCCCAGAACTAGATTTAATATAGTACTCTCCTCACAGTGTGGTGCCAAACTAGTTTATCACCACAACCAGCTTTACTTATAGGCATGCATAAAATTGACAGTACATCTTCATTATTAAAGCCATTCGAAATATTGTCACCCAACCAAGACCTAGTAGTCGAGTCAATTAAGTCACTAACCATAGTTCTTTCTAAGCAATCCATTGGCCTAACTTTGAAGGTGGATGGTTTGGGAAACCACGGGTCCTCCTTAATGTTGATTTAGTCACCGTCTCCCACCCTCCACCTTAGGCCTTGCTGCAAGACCATTCGGGCCTCGAAAATGCCCTTCCAGCCCCAAGATGTTTTCTTCCCTCTACCAGCTTCCTTAAACGTTTTCCCTGGAAAGTATTTGTCTCTCAGAACCGTAGATAGGAGAGACAACATATTTGGATCAAACGCCACCCAATCTTAGATAGGAAAGCAAGGTTAAAGCACTGAATGTCCTTAAACCTCAGTTCACCAGCCATTTTCTTTTTCATTAGCCGGTCTCAAGAAGTCCAATGAACTCCCTTCTGCTGCTCATTGCTACTCCACCAATAGTTTCGAATCACTTTCTCAACATCCATGTACACCTCAATAGGGAGATTGAAATAACTCATGGCATAATTTGGCAAGGCCATGGCCACTGCCTTAATAAGGATTTCCTTCCTAGCTTGGGAAAAAAACTGTTCAACCCATCCGCTATTATAGCTTTGATTTTGTCCCGAATCTCAGCAAAGGCTGTTTTTTTAGAGTGACCAAAATTAGCCTGCAGTCCTAGATACCTCTCAAATCCTTCTTTGCATTGGATACCCAAAGTTCTTTCAATTTTCTTCTTGTTTCGTTTTAGGGTCTTTGAACCAAAGAAGATAGAGCTTTTAGACAAATTGATAACATGCCCGAAACCCCGTGCATAAATCTCTAACACATCCCCAATTGCTTTAGCCTTATCCACCGTGGCATTCCCAAAGAGGACAGAATCGTCTGCAAAGAATAGATGTGTTATTGGCCTCCCATTTGGTAATACCTTAAAACCATGGAAGGCACCACGCTCTAGACCTTTTCGAATCAACATAGAGAAGCCTTTGGTACATAGGAGAAACAAAATTGGAGATAAATGATCTCCTTGTCTCAACCCCCTCTGTGGCAGTACATAACCAGTCATGTGTCCATTAACAAGAATACTAAACGAGATAATTGAGATGCATTCCTTGATCCTACTACAGAAGAAGGAGGCAAAACCCAATTTTTGCATTATGATACATAGAAAGTTCCATTCCACCCGATCATAAGCCTTAGCCATATCTAGCTTAATGGCCCAGCCTGATCTTCCTTTTTTTGGTGAAGAAGGGAGTGCAAAATTTCATGCACCACGAAGATGTTATCTTGAATTTGCTTACCAATGATGAATGCAGAGTGGTTATCACCAATCACATTCGGCATCACATTTTTGAGCCTATTGGATGACACCTTTGCGAGGATCTTGTAGATGACATTACAGAGAGCGATGTGCCTGTATTGCATCATGTTCTTAGGGCATTTCACCTTAGGAATAAACGCCAAGTTAGTGTGGTTTAGCTTCCATAAAAGCCTGCTAGAGTGCCAAAAAACTTGGACAATCTTCACTACATCGCCCTCCACAGTATCGCAGTGGTCTTGGTAAAAGCACCCAGATAACTCATCAGGGCCTGGGATTCTCGTTGGAGGAATTTGGAACACTGCCTCGACAATTTCACACTCAGTCATCGGTGTTGTCAATGTGAGATTATCGTGAGCGATGACATGAGCCTCCATGCAACTCTCAATCTCTCCAATCTGACTAGGCCTGTAAGACTGGAATAACTCAGAGAAATAAGAGATAGCAGTGTCGCAGATCCCACTTTCACTTTCCTGCCACACCCCATTAGGATCTTCAATCCCTCAAATTTGATTGAACCTTCTCCGTTTCATAGTTTGCGCATGAAATATTTTGTATTTTTGTCGCCTTCTCTCAACCATTGGATCCTGGATTTTTCTTTCCAGTAGGCCTCTTTCTACTTGTGAGGAACCTAAGTTCCATTTCCTTTTGCTTTATCTCCTCGTTGCCAAATCCATTGGAGGTGTAGGCCTCTCTAATCTCTTCTTTCAACTGCTAAATCATTTTCTTAGAGTTCCTACCTTTCCCCCTGTACCAAGTCTTTAAGCTCCCGCTGAGTTTTTTTATTTTTTGACAAAAACGGAAGACATGCGAGCCTGCAAGTTTGTCGCGCTAGTCCACATTTTCCAAGTCTCGACATTCCTTCTGCTTACTCCATCGGGCATCATAAGAAAATTTTCTTCCTTTCCAAGCTCGTGTGTCACATCCCGGCCCGGGGCGGACCACTTCCCGGGCTCGCTCCACCACCGTAGCACGATATTGTATGCTTTGGGCCCCAACCACGCCCTCACGGTTTTGTTTCAGGGAACTCACAAGCAACTTCCCAGGAGGTCACCCATCCTGAGAGTGCTCTAGCCCCCTTCTCGCTTAACTTCGGAGTTCCTACGGAACTCGAAGCCAGTGAGCTCCCAAAAGGCCTTGTGCTAGGTAAGGATGGGAATATACATTTAAGGATCACTCCCCTGGGCGATGTAGGATGTCACAATCCACCCCCCTTAGGGGCCCGACGTCCTCGTCGGCACACTTCCGGCCAGGGGTAGGCTCTGATACCAATTGTCACATCCCGGCCCGGGCGCAGCTACCTCCCGGGCCCGCTCCACCACCGTAGCACGATATTGTCCGCTTTGGGCCCCGACCACGCCCTCACGGTTTTGTTTCTGGGAACTCACGAGCAACTTCCCAGGAGGTCACCCATCCTGGGAGTGCTCCAGCCTCTTTCTCGCTTAACTTCAGAGTTCCAACGGAACTCGAAGCCAGTGAGCTCCCAAAAGGCCTCGTGCTAGGTAAGGATGGGAATATACATTTAAGGATCACTCCCCTGGGCGACGTGGGATGTCACATCGTGCCTTCTTACTGGAAAGAAGAAGCAGGAAATGGTCAGATCTTTACAAATCCACGTGCTTAATATTAATATCGGAATAAAGGTTATGCCAGCCCAGGGTTGCAACCCATAGTCAAGATGCTCCTAAATTGGCTTCGCTCCTGTTGTTTCTCCAAGTGGATGGGTAACATTCGTATCTCAGGTCAATGAGCTCATTCTGAGCAAAGAATTCCCTGAAATCTCGCATATTGGATGCCAATCTGAGATTTCTTCCCCCTTTTTCTTCATTGCACAGCATGTCATTAAAGTCCCCAATGAGAAGGCATTTGTCCCTTTCTTGATCAATTCGTTTACTCAAGTTTAGCCATTGTTCTTTTCTTTTTCTTTCATCAGTACTAGCGTAAATAGTGAACAGACGCCATTGGCAATTAAGCATCTCATCCCAAATTTTGATTTCAATCATGAATTCTTCAGGCTATAACAATATTACCTGAGATTCATTTCTCCAGAACACACACAGTCTCATATGAGCCATTCCTAGTCTCATTTTCAGATAAATATAGCTCATGTTTTTATTCTTTGTCTCTAACAAGATCACTATGTCAAGGGTGTGAAACCAGTTCTATTCCAGCAAATTGTCAACTGTTAGGTCACCCCCGATACCCTTATAGTTCCAAGTGATTATCTTCATGGTGCCTTGGAAGATCACTTAAGGCTGGTCTCCTCTGCCTCTGAAAATAAGATTTTCCTTGGTTTGGCACTTTTGGGCCTCCATGCAAAGTTCCGGCACAGAGTACTCCACCTCTTGGTATGATCATTTTTTAACTTTTGTGATCATTCATCACTACCTCGATGATAGGTGCTAGTTCAAAATGATCATTTTCCATGCCTTTAGCTTCCACATCGTTAGCCTCTATTGTCGTCGTCCCAACAGAAGCCTCTCATTTGACATGCAACTCTCTAACTAGGCTATCAATAATAAAAAGCTCACAATTTAAACCAAATCCCTGGCCAGTTTTTGAAGAGGCACTTGGCACATTCACCCAACCTTCCTGCTCTGGAATCTCGTGAAGGAAAATATGCTCAGCTCCTTTAGCAACCACTCCTCCTGGCCCAATTAACCCCGCATCGTAAGCAATTTCTCTGGCCAATCTCCCAGCCTCTTCTTCCTCATTTTGGGTTGGAATTCTTTCTGCAAGCTTTGAAACTCCAACGCCTTTCTTACTCGTGGACCATCACAGTTTGCTCAGGGAAATGACAGTATCAGTTTCTTCATCATCCATCTTGGCTAAGCGTTCACTTCCACTTTGAGATCGGCCACCCTCGGACTGTGTATGACTTCCCATGCTAGAGGCCATTGAGGAGCGGCCCAATAGTCTACCTCCATCATGTTCTTCGCTCCGTACCACATTCCAGCACTCCGAGCTTTTCTTTTCACCAGCCGACCCCAAAAAGGCCTTACTTCGAGCACCAGAGCCCAAAGGATTGTCTCGCAAGTCCGTCACTGCATCCAAGCCTTTGAAAGCATGGCCTTTTTCCATCTCCTCAGAACTCTTGTCATTTAGCCTTCCATCCTCCTGGGTTTCTTTACAGACTCTAGTCGCATGTCCCAACATTCCACAAATGAGGCAGTATTTTGGTAAAGTTTCAAATTTGAAATCAACCCAAAATCTACCATCGTTGGGAAAGGTCACGAAAGTTCCTCGCATGAGGGGTTCACGAACATTAAATCTGATTTTAACTCGAATAAATCTGCTGATACAATCTCGACTTCCCGACTTGTCCACCATACGCACATTGCCCAGTAGACCTCCAATCAATTTCGCAACCGCCTGTGTCATGTTAAGTATCAGAATGTTGTGGATTTGGACCCAGAATACCTCGAGAGACAGAGGCGCCTATCTGTTCAATCCTTTCTCTGTTTGATCCGCCACCATTACCAAATCATTTTTGAAGGACCACGGCTGATGAGACTCCACCACTCTTAGTAAATCAAGCTGACCTGCAAAACGTGCCAGGAATCTCTGCTACCCAATATCCCTGATGGAGACCCCCTGGCGTCCTCGCCAGAGAGACATAAAGCAATCTATGAAAACTTCCCCATTCACTTCCTTGAAAGTTAGAACTTCAGTGATCAAGGTGTATTGAAGCCCTAATAGTGCACCTTCTACATTTTTTCTTGCGATACTGATTCCCCCACGCTCTTTCTCAAACACCCTAAGCTTGGATCCGAACCTCGATCCCAGATCCTCTAGTTCTCCTCTGTCATTATCCCATGCCATGGCAGCAAGATACTCAGTCCCTTCCAAAGACCCTACGCACCTAAAAAAATTGACTCAAGCACGCACTTACCACAAGATCAGAATGATCTACTAACAGATCTACACAAACCCGATACAGAACCCACAGATCCCTAAAATCTCAGTAGAAACAGACTTCCCAACACCCGGCACACCAACCCAAAATTGACCAAACGCCATTCCACACGGCCAAGCCGTCTGCAGAAAGCACACTCCGAGAGTAAGATCTCGAGTCGGCCCTTAGAGGGACACAAGTGGTAGATCGGAGTCAATGAATCTCAAATCTCAAAAGACCGATAAAGCACCACACTCTCCTCATAAGTACATCTCTTAAGAGTTAAGAATAATTTTGGTTTTAAATATCAAAATTTTAAAACTTGTTTGGTTAAATTTGTGAAAATAATTTTTCTTTGCTTGAATTCAAACTAGTGTGGCACGAACTCCATGGCATCAGAGATGAAACCGGTTTAGACCCATTCTTCTATGACATTGGATATCAAACTAGCCGTGTCAGTGGAGCTTTCAACCTGTGTCAAAATCGAGGCGACGTGGACCAATGAGATGATGGGATTGATCAGAGGAACAGTGTTGTAGAGTCTGAGCCTAATAATGAGAAGAGAAGTAGAAATTGGACGAAAGCGAGAGAGCAAAGAAAAGAAAATGACAGCGAGGAGAGAAAGATAAGACAATTAGAGATGAGAATATGGAGAAATGAGAGCTTTGATTTGAGAAGTAGTGATAAATTTATTTTTTAAGTTATTAACTTTTTAACACATATTTCATCATTTGTGTAGTAACACATGATGTACTATCCCGTGTATCGGTCGCACTAAAAAATCTTTCTTTTGATTGGGTTAAAATCTAAAAAAAATCATATTTTACTAGCAGTCGCTAATGACATGATGACAAACAATGATTTTCAAATTGAAAATTAACTTCATGATGAGCAACATTATTAGCCATTTTATGACTAAGTTCTTTTTCCTTTTCACTTTGTTTTTTGATTGCAGACTTGAAGTTTTTCTTTTTATAAACGGGAAGAACAAAGGACTAAGAAGCCAAACAAACAAGGAAAGCCTACAACGAGGCAAGCTAACACAAATCATAATAACAAAGAAGGACAACAGAGGGAGTTACAAGGAGGACAACATAGCCACACTATACTATCGCCGCTTCTACTGCGCCGAACCCTTCACGGAGGACAAGGAAGACCATCACTTTGAAATACAAAGAACAGCGAATATGAAGGTCTTTTGACCTAGGGATGATCGCACATCTCCGCACACCGCCATGACGCCAACAAATCTGCCGCCATATTGGCTGATCTTGGGATCCAAGACCAGCGACAGTCATGAAAAGACTATTCTAACCTTTTAGCAGTAACCAAAGAAGGGTAAACTTCCCACCTGCCATTCTCAATTGAACCCAAAAGAGATCTAATGGAATCATAGGAGTCAGATTCAACAATAACCTTAGCAAGCCCCCTGCCCAGACCAAACTCACAACCTTTCAAGATAGCCAGAGCTTCAGCATCACCTATAGATGGAGCTTGGATGGCATGCCTAATCGCACCCACAAATGAACCCTCATTATCCCGAATAACAATTCCAACATAACCAGATCTTGATAGAGCTGGCCAACTAGCATTTATATTAATTTTGAAGTATGGCACAGAAAAAGAGCGCCAGCGAGACGACTGAGAAGCTTCGAGCCTAGGTACCGAGGGCTTCAGATTGCTACAAACAACATCAAAAAAGCACCAATCGAATTAGTGATAACACATAAGACCTGGGAGAGTGAGTGGTTAGTGATCATACAAAACAAGAACACCTTGCTTTCCAAATATGCCAACATGTAAACGCAACATATGAGAGAAAATACAACCGATCTCCACACGAACCAACAATTAAAGTAGATAATGACACCAGCCACTCCACCCAATTTGAGACTTCATACATGTTAATGTGAAGATTAAGAATCCTACCAAACCATATGGCCTCCACCCATGGGCATTGTAAGAATAAATGCTCAATGGACTCCACTTGGCTATGACAGATTGGACAACTCAGATTTGGAGCGAAATGCTACTGATACAAAGCCTTCATTGTAGACAAAGTGCCATGAAGGGACCTCCATAAAAAAAGTTGAATCTTAGCCCGGGATTTTCACCTTCCAAATTAATTTCCACAATCGGTTTGGGATTACACTGGAAGAAGCAAAATGTGGCCGAGGTATGGGGGGACAATCGGGATTGTAGCTAGTGATAACAAGTTTTGACAGAGTAAGTACCATTCTTTGTAACCGGCTAGATAAATTGGTCCTCACACTTACCATCACCAATAGGCATATCATGAATAACATTAATCTCTTCCATTGAGACAAACGGCTGAAGGGAAGTAAGATCCCATGATCTAGATGAACCACTAATAAGAGAGTTGACCCGGGTATTCATGGTAACCTGCACCGCCCCTCCTAAAATAGGATGACCTGCATCAAGGGATGAGAGTCATCAATCAACCCACAACCGCACATTTCTGCCATCCATGATTAGCCAATGCATCCCCTTCAACAAAATATCCCGCCCCACTAATAAGTTGGTCTAAGTCCAAGACGCCCAAATACCCCTCTTAGCATCGAGGAAAGAACAATGCCAGAAATACCTTGCTTTAAGAACCGAAGCCCAAAGTGAATTCGGGTCGAATAAAAATAGCTAGCATTGCTTGGCAAGAAGAGCATGATTGAAAAATTTAAAGTTCCTAAAACTCAAACCGCCATCACCTTTCAGAAGTCCCAAAACTTGCTTAGAAACCCAATGAATTTTCCTAACATCAGAGCTCTGTACCCACCAGAATTTAGTAATTATGGAATCCAGCTCATTACAAAAAGCATCCGGAAACTTAAAAAGACTCATTGGGTACTGTGGAATAGCTTAAGCTACAACCTTCATCAACACCTCTCTACCAACTTGAGAGAAAGTGAACTGCTTCCACCCTTGAAGTTTTGTAATAAGAGTTTATATTGCTTCTGAGTAACTCAACACACCTCTCATATATATATATATATATATATATATATATATATATATATATATATATATAAGGAAAATGATCCTCTTCAGATTCTCTTTGTGGGAATTTGGAGAATCAATTAATCGTGTATGTTCATTGTATATTGTTCGATTAGAAATCATTTTGAATTTTTCTATAAAATTGAATATAAGTAGTACTTAACGAAAACTGACTACACGATATACGAAATGGACACAATTAATTGATCTTCGGATCCCCACAAAGATGATCATGAGAGAATTCTTGTCCTATATACAATATCTGTAAATATATGCGTTGTGAACTTCATCATACGTAACCTTATAAATAGTTTGTTTTCATTGATGTCCCTGGTAATATATTGTGACAATGTCTATTTGCAAAATATCATACTAAGCATAGCTAGAAAAATATTAACCTACATAATGGTTGGTGCTTGTGTTTATTTACCACAAATACTTGGGCAAATTTTATAGGAAAATTCATTATCAAGGCATGTCCCAGGATTACTATGGCTTAGACAAATAATAAAAAGGAGACCATTGGATTGGATTTTTGAATTTTGTTGTTTTTTGCTCAGTAAATAATGTATTTTAATATGAAACTATATAAAATGACTTGTAGATTAAAGAGTTATATGAAAATAAACGGAAGAAATTGAGTAATCAAGTTGAACAACCACATAATGAATGAAAATATAGCCTTTGTTGTGTCACTAATTTTCTTTTTTCAAATAAAATATCAAGTTTGAATCTCTTGATTGTATTTGTGAGAATGTGAAGGACACAGTTTTGAATCAGTGGTTGCCCAAATTTTGCAAGGACTTAAAAGTAATTGAACTACTCTTTATATTGCTGATTAGTAGTAACCTCAACTTTGTATAGTAATAGAGGTGTTTTTATCACAAAAATGAATTATGAAGATTATGTAGTAAATACAAGGCTTATTTACACAGTCTCCCGAAACTCAACTTATTCTCATTTTGCCTCCCGAAACTCCAAAAGTCATGCTCAATCCCTGGAATGTCAACTTTCTGTCTCATTTGATTATACTATTATTTGACTCAATAAAAAAAAAAAAATCTTTCGACATGGCAAGGTGGGGACCAGTAATTCGCAGATTTGCAGCCACGTCATTGCCACATGTACAATGTTAATTCAAACTGACACTCAAGGGGTTAAGGGAGACATTTTGAATTTCAAAGAACAAAATAAGATTAAATTGAGAATCAGAAAACATTGGTGTAAATAAGTAAATACAATTAGAAGGCCATTTTCTGGCCCAAAAACAAAAATCACAACTAAAATAACAAGTGTGGGTTTCATACACGACATTAGAATCTAGATATATTAACACCAAGAGGCCCAACCAACAATTATGAACATATAGAGAAAAAGAATGGATTCACCTATTTACATGATTTGCCTCATCTTTTTTGGGAGGTCGTTGGGGTTGACTAGAGGATCCTGTCTTGAACTCCACGTGCTCCATGCCAGGGCCGATCTTGGGATGATAAACGAGATGTATTCATGTGCAGCACCGAAAACTTTCTCGTATTAGCCTATCCTATTTTAACAAGGTTTTTTTTTTAATCACAAATAATCTTTAAAATTAATCAAACTCATTATTTTGATTCTTTACTTTTAAAATCAATCAATGTCGTTCATAACATTCATTATCCCACATTAATATGGTCATTTTGTTAATATTCCTTCAACTATTCAGTTAGTTTGTATGTGGGACCCACAAATCCAAAGAAATGGTGACCCGTGGATTTACACAAAATAAGGGTTTTTATCGCAAATGGTCCCTGACATTGATCCAACTCCTCATTTTGGTCCCTAAGTTTCAAAAATCGATAAATTTGGTCATTGACTTTCACTATGCACATCAATTTAGTCATTCCGTTAGAATTTCATCCATATTTTTCATTTGTGTGCTGATGTGGTCCTATTAATCCAATCATATGGCTCCAAGTGGATTAAGTATAAGAAACTATTATTTTTAAGGGTGACCCAACGAACTAAATTCCGTTCTGGCATTTTTCTCACATATCACAACCCCAATATGAAAAAAAATTCAATCTAAATTCGATAAAATCAAATCCAAATTGAATTCAAATTTGATAGGATTATAACCAACTAGACCTGATGAAAATGACGATGACTTTTTTTTCTTTTAGTTTTGACTTTTAGTTTTAAATATTTTTTTTAAAAGTTTCTTGTAGTTAATTCATGTGGCACCATATGCTTGGATTAGTAGAATAAAAATATCAACGAAACTTTAACAGAAGGATTAAATTGACGTGTGGTATTCAAAGTCAGGGACCATTTGCAATAAAAACCCTTATTTTGTGTAATCCACGTGTCATCATTTCATTGAATTTGTGGCTCCCACATACAAACTAATAAAATAGTTAAAGGAATCTTAATGAAGGGACCAAATTGGTGTGCATTAGTAAATGTTACGGACGACATTGATTGATTTTAAAAGTGAAAGACCAAAATAATGAGTTTGATCAATCTCATGGACCATTTGTAATAAAAATCCTTTGAATAATTTTGAAATAAATAAAATGTGGATTGACAAAGTAAGTGATGGACCGGATCCCACGGAGATTAAGTTTTTTTAATCAAGCCATTGTGTCAGTCAAACCCTCCTTACTAATGTAGTGAGAATGCAAGACTAACACTTTGTTCCTTCTCTCTCTCCTCTAGTGTGAGTGCCTTTCGTTTTCGACTCTCTGCTTCGCCTCCGGCCCTAGCTATGCTATGGTAGGGTCAGTGGCAATTCTTGGTTTTCCTTCTATTTGCATTTTCCCTTTGTGCTTACTGTTTTTGGCCGAAAGCTTTGCCTAGTTTTTGTTCCCGTGCCAACCTACCCTTCAAGCTCTCTTTGTTTTGCCACTTTTTGTGCCTATAATTTCACCATCTTGACCCCCGAATCCAAATCACCCGTTTCTTCCATCTCATTCGATCATTCTCTCTCTACCATTTTCAATAATAGGCTCTGTTATATTTCCACAAATCCTCACTTCGATTCAGCCTCCTTTTACCGCGATTTGTCGCGTTTCTACGGGAGGGTGTGTAGAGCTTCGGTTCGGGTGTTTGCACCACCACCCTTGTTGGCTCTTCTCGGTGTTTGCCCTTATTGGCGTTGTCGCTCGTGGGATCTTTATTCCTGCGTGCTTTCTCTGTTCCTTGGCGTCGGTCGTTTCGGTAGTATGTGGAAGATGGTGTGGCCTTTTTCTTCCTTAAGTGCAGGATTCAGGATGGTGAGATGGCTGGCGCTGGTGCTAGGCATTGGCTTCAGTTTTTGTTTGTAATGTTTTTTTTTATATTTTATTTTATAATATGTTTACCCTTTAGAAAACTAGATTATAGTCCTTAAAATACATTACTTTTAGATAAATACCGTAAGTACAATTTAAAACTAATTTTAGTCCTTTGACTCATGTCAAAATCAACATTTATATTCCACGTCATAATTAATTTCTTTTATGTAGTTTTACTATGTTTTGTCTTCCTATATTACCCCTAAATATTGCTATTAAATGGTTCACAATTGAATGATATATTTTTTTTAAATTCAAAATGAGCAGGAAGATGCAACATCAAAAAAATTAGAGATTAGGCTTCTTAGAAACAAAAAAAATTAGGCTTTTGCAATTGAAAACGAGATTAGGCAAACCATCCATGTATTGGCTGATTTCTTCACACACACTTCTAATTACGATTTTCCTCTTTTTCTCATTATTTGCAGTAGGTCTCGCTCTATTTTCTTTAGGTTGGTTTTGAATGGTATATGGCTTGTGTATCTATGTCGATTCCAACGATTTGCAATGAAGAGAATGGGTTTAGTAACTTTTTTGTGGCATTGTGCTTGTGATATTTCTTATTTTATTAGTTTTTATTGTTATTTTGTGTTGGTTGATTATATTATCGGGTTTTGATCATTTTGTCAGTGTATGAATTGTTGAGTTTGGAGTTGGGTTTGATCTATAGCATCTATACTCGATTAGGTACGATAAGTTAGACACATTTGGTTAGGTACTATAATTTAGATGCATTTGATTAGGTACTATAATGTAGATGCATTCGGTTAGGTACTATGATTTAGGTGCGTTCAACTAAGTACTATGATTTAGGTGAGATCAACTAGGTACTATGATGAACGGCTATAATGGCTGACCTTAATAAATTAGCAATTACGACCCAAGAAGTAATAAGTACTTGGGCATGGACTTGGAAACTTCCTATTTGCCAATAGAAATGTTGGCCTACCTCCACACTGGATATATCGTACAACCCTTTTATTAGGTGTTTTCAACTATGTACTATAACTTAGGTGTGTTTAGCTAGGTACTAATATTTAGGTACATACACTTTTTTGGTGTATTATTAGGGATGGGCAACGGTTATAGCGGGCGGGTAACCGCGGTTATTTACCCATAACCGTTTATGCTCATACCCGCATAACCGTTTACCCGTTGGGTAATTGCCTAAACGGTTATACCCATAACCATAACCATTTATAAACAGTTAACCATACCCATAACCGCATACCCATTTAACCGTAACCGTTTAATACCCGTTTACCCATTTACCCTTTTTAACCCGTTTATCCTTTTTTTTTTATACCATTTTCCCTTTTTCACCCGTCTACATGTTTTTTAACAACTTGAAAATTTAAAAAAAAATTGTCATAATTTTTTTTTTCAATTAAACACCGTTATAGATAATTCATCATACATTTTCGTATTTTAATTTTTTAAAGTCCTTATACCATTTCAATAATTGAAATAATAGTTTACGGACTATATTTCTAACTGTTACTAATACCCATAACTGTAAGTTTATAACCACCATAACTGTAAGACTATGAAAGCACCACCATAACTGTAAGTTTAGACAATATCACCTCGGAAGTCGAAAGGGATAAATTGAAAGAGCAAATTTAAACTCTTTGAAGTCTATAGATTTTGAAATGTTATGGTTATAATTGTAAGTTTTAAATTTACAATTTAACACCGTTATAGGTTTGTGTTAATTTTACATATATAAAATAAATAGGTAAATGGTTACCCGTTTATAACTGCGGTTAATACCTATAACCGCCCATTTAAATTTCGCGGGTAAACAGTTATACCCATAACCGTTTATTTATCTAAACGGTTACCCATAACCGTAACCGTTTAATTTAAATGGGCGGGTAACCGTGGTTACCCATAACCAATGGGTATTTGCCCATCCCTATGTATTATACATGTGACAGATTGCTTAAGGGGAGGGATTTCAATTTTTCTAAAAAAATGGAGACACGCTCCCCATTGTTGGATTTAATTTTAATGAAATTGTGTGGTTGAGATTGTGTGGCCTATGTTTTAATCTCAACTACACAATTTCATTAAAGCCAATCTAACGGTGGGGAGCGTGTTCTCATTTTTTTGAAAAAATGGGGATCCCTCCACTTAAGCAATATGATACATGTGATACCTTAACTTTTCTCATCTTGTAACTTAGGCACGATGATATGAAAAATCTTTCAGGCACCATAATCATGGAAGAAATCACGCATAAATTAATCAAAGTCAAAATTGGTTCCTAATAATTTGGAACATACTTAGAAGGCTGAATAATTAATTACAGGGGCACAATGGGAACAAAAAGAGACATTAAAGAGTTTTAAAATAACAAAATATGAGTTATAATAATCATGATGACATGGAGAACTAAGATCAAATATCTAATCCTACATCAAATTTTAATGAAAAATTAATCTAATACAAGGATTAAAATTCATTTACCCCTTTACCCTTTCACCAAAAAAAAAAACCCTCCTTTCTATACATAGTTTGTAATTTAGTGAAAATATGTGGATTGACAAACAACATAGTTAATAAGCTAATTATGTCATTCATTTGTGTGCGGGGCGTGCCAACTCGTCTGCTAAATTCAGCCGGAAAGTAAAATATGTCGATGTGGCGTTGGGCGCGCTGCTGACTTCTTGATCTTGCGACTGTGGCCAAAGAAGGAACATGTCTTAACCTTCGGGTTCTAGAGCCTAAAGACAAGGCTACTAGTTCTGCGAAGTTCAATATCAAATTCGGCTTTCAATGTGCCGAATGTAGTAACCTAGTAACATCACACTTCGCCAAGAAGGCTAATGAGATGACTTCTACCAACAAGGACTCGAAAATCCTTGTTGACCAAGACTTGGACAAATAACCAGTCAGTCTCGAAGCAGTACTGTTTATCCAAACTGAAGATGTGTTGGCGGACAAATAAAAATAAAAATCTCAAAGTGGTTGAGAGATTTTCTGCAAGGTAATTTGTGTGGTGATTTGAAAGGACCTTAAATGCATGTGACTATATTTATAGCATCCGTACTTTTGGTAGGCACAGCCTAATAATTTGGTAGAAACCAACTTAAACTCAAACTGGTAGAATAACTGATCCGTGGCATAAGCTAAAGCCTATCTTCAGATGGCTGACTTTTCAAAGATAATAAAAGCCTATCTAGGCTTATCCCATCATGAACAAAAGCCTAGCCTACCTAGGCTTCTAGTCTCATCATA
Source organism: Crataegus laevigata (assembly GCA_963580275.1). Lineage (NCBI taxonomy): Eukaryota > Viridiplantae > Streptophyta > Magnoliopsida > Rosales > Rosaceae > Crataegus > Crataegus laevigata. The sequence continues at coordinate 10,252,827 of OY756946.1, forward strand.
ATTCCATCACCCATCCATACATACATCCTGGCCCTCATTTAATGAATTTCAAATTCATTTTAAATTCATTTCCAACTACTTGTTAGTCTGTCCTCACCATGGTATTAAATATCGAAATTATCGGCGAAATATCGCCGATAATTTCGGTTTTTTCACACACCGATATTTTATTTGCTATCCAACTTGTTTTCGTCAAAATATCGCGATATTATCGATAATATCGCGATATTGTGGAAATGACGCCGGAGAAGAACGCCGGAGTTCCTGCGTTCGCCGACTGCCAGAGAAAACACGGAAGTAGCTTGCAAACCACAAAACAAACGAAATCGCAGAATCCAAAAACCCCAAATCAGAACTGAAAACCAAGAAATTGAAACCCCAAATCGCAGAATCCAAAAACCCCAAATCGCAGAATCCAACCATTTCATCGGTGCATGGAGACTTGTCGATCTCATATGGGGAAAATGGAGAAGGGAGAGAGTGGAAAATGGAGAAGGGAGAGTGGAGAAGAGAGATCGTCGAGCTTGGAGCTCGTGCAGCCCATCGGGAGGAAAAAGAGGGCAACTTTATCAGTCCCCGGTGGAAAAAAGGTTTTCTTTGCGCGAATGATGAAGATGTCATGTTGGGAATCTGTGGGTTTGTGAAGAAGACCACTGGAGAAGGGAGGGAGAGAAGAGAGGGGTGAGAAAATGAGAGAGTTCGGTTAAAAAAAAAAAGAAAATGAGAGAGCAGAGAGTGTGGAGCCGTCTGTGGCTCTCATAAAAATAAAAATAAAAATAGATGGAAAGGACATGGAGCCGTGTGTGGCTCCGGGTTTCATGCAAAAAGGTTGAAGAAAAGACTCCAACCCCAATAAGACTCCAACCCCAAGTTACATTATTTTATTTTATTTTGTTTTCTTTAGTTTTTTTATTCTGTTTTGTTTTTTTTATTACTTCATTATGTTAGTTTCTTTTATTTTTTTTCATGCTTTTAAATAGTTTAATTTATCTGTAATTCTTTTTCATACCTTGAGGACAATGTGTGATTTAAGTTTGGGGTGAGAAATAAGAAATTGTAGAGTTTTAATTTTTGTGTCAAGTTAAAATTTTCGTTTTTAAGTTAATATCCATAGGTTATTTTAAAAGTTAGAACAAATGGACATGAAGATAGTCAAAATTTTGAACCTCATAGGAACTCTATGTGGTACTAAAGTGTAAAATATTGTACTAATTCATTATATATAAATGATTTATGGTGTGTTTAGACTTCTTTCATTAATTACTACATATTTTCTACACTCACAATGTTTGTCAGATCGCTATATAATCAACTTGATAATGTTAAATTTTTTGTGATAAACTAATAGATAATTGACTAAATAAACATCCTGCAAAGTTTCAATAAAAATTTTCAAGTTTTTCTTACAATTTCCGTGGTTTCCATGTAATTTTTATCGATATCGATATTTTATCGATATTTCCGTCGATATTTCCGTGTTTTCGGACTACCGATATTACCGATATTTAAATCCTTGGTCCTCACCACCACACACCACACACCAAGAGATTTTTCCTTGTGATTGTCAGGTACACCACGTGTTTTTATATAAATAGTAGTTTGTGTGTGTTAAAAGGTTAATAGCTTAAAAATTAAAATTGTCCACCATTTGTATAAAAACACGTGGTATACCATTCGTATTTACATCATAATTAAAAATTTCTGCCAAACACCCCAAATCAATTTGAACTGTACTGCTTACTTGAGGATATAATCCGCATCCTATCTATCCCGTTTAAGAATACGCCAATATAATTCATATTAAAAAATAATTATTCTGATAAAAATCATAATATTATTCTTTAACAATAACAAAATTATCTTCACTTTTCCATCCAACGGTTGGGAGGTATGCTCACTCAACGGCTTGATTGCACGGGCAGTTCAAACAATTATTGATAGCTTTATTTAAGGAAAATGATTTTCACACTTTTTTAGCTTCTCACAGATGCATCTTAATTTTTTTGTTATTAGAGAAACATCAAACGAAAAGAATAGATATGTTTGTATAAGAGATTAAAATATCCGTTACCATCTCATGCTTAAAAATATACACCGGCAAATGGTAAACCATTCCGAACTGAATTAAGAGTGTTATATTGACACATTGACCACACCAAATATCGACATCCATTGACCCAGTGCCAAATTGCCTGTCCATCTAGTGGAGGAGAGCAATATTTTGTATTTTATAATTCGGGCACACCATAACTCTATCAATTATAAAATACCACAAACATGCAAGATTGCAACATATGAGATATCTGTAAACAATTGTTTTGGGCCATCAAATAAAATTGAAATGCACAAAAATACAAACAAGTGTTCAAATATGGAAGAATAGAGAAAGAAGAAGATAATGGAAAGTTTGATGGTTCGTGGGGTGTGGAGTAAGGGACTTGGGACGGTGCATCCACGCAGCAACCAGTAGATTAGACTCCGGCAGCAGACAAGGATAGAGATATGTGTTATGAACTGTGAAGGATGTATCTTTCTTTTTCTCTATATCTTTTTTCCTTCTTTTTGTTTTCTTCATATTCTATCATGTTTTACCTTCCTTTTTTCGCTTCTTTGAAATGGGAAAGAGAAGAATGTAATTTTAGCAACAAAAAACCATATACGAAAGATGTGATTAATGTTAATTCTAAGATGATAAATTATAATAGAGAATATGTTAGAAATTGGGTAAAAGACATTTTACTACTCTGATGTTTGGTGGTTTTCAACATTTAGTACATCAATTTTTTTTCATCCCAGAGTCATACCTAAAGTGTAAATTTTGGGACAGTCTCATACATCCGTTAGTTCTCCCGTTAAGTGATGACGTGGCGCCCTGATTGAGTGCCACGTGTCATTAAAAATATTTTAAAATTAGTATTTAAATAAAAAATTATTTAAAAAATATTTTAAATTTTTTTTCTTCTTCTCCCCTAATAAGAAGAAGGAAGAAGAAGAAGAAAAGAAAAAAGAAAAAAAAATTCGAAATCTGGGCAACAGAAGAAGAAGACGAAGGAAGAGGGAAGAAGAAGAGGGAAGAAGAAAAAGGAAGAAGAAGAAAAGAAAAAGAAAAAAAAAAGGAAAAACCGAAATCTGGGCAGCAGAAGAAGAAGAGGAAGGAAGAGGGAAGAAGAAGAGGAAGGAAGAAAAAGGAAGAAGAAGGAAGAAGAAGAAGAAGAAAAAAAAAAAAAAAGGAAAACCGAAATCTGGGCAGCAGAAGAAGAAGAGAAAGGAAGAGGGAAGAAGAAGAGGGAAGAAGAAAAAGGAAGAAGGAAGAAGAAAAGAAAAAAAAAGGAAAAACCGAAATCTGGGCAGCAGAAGAAGAAGAGGAAGGAAGAGGGAAGAAGAAGAGGAAGGAAGAAAAAGGAAGAAGAAGGAAGAAGAAGAAGAAGAAAAGAAAAAAAAAGAAAAAGGAAAAACCTAAATCTGGGCAGCAGAAGAAGAAGAAGAAGAAGAAAAATGAAGAAGAAGGAAGAAGAAAAATAAGAAGAAAAGAAAAAAAAAAAAAAGAAATCTGGGCAGCAGAAGACGAAGGGAAAGGAAGAGGGATGAAGAAAAAGGAAGAAGAAGGAGGAAGAGGGGAGAAGAAGAATTTTTTATTTATTTTTTATTATTATTTAAATATTTTTTTATTTAAATAATAATTTTTTAAATATTTTTTAATGACACGTGGCACTCAATCAGAGTGACACGTCATCACTTAACGGGAGAACTAACAGTTTGACTAACGGATGTATGAAACTGTCCCAAAATTTACACTTTAGGTATGACTCTGAGATGAAAAAAAATTGATGTACTAAATGTTGAAAACCACTAAACATCAGGGTAGAAAATTGTCTTTTACCCTTAGAAATTTAATAATTTAAATATTAGCATTATTAATATTTAAATATTAAATATTTAAGTGAATGAAAATTAAAGCAGTCACGGGATGGGATGGGTTTTGACCTACAACATTTCCCAAGAGGTTATGTATGTTTTGGAAAAACAGACGCAACTTTGGAAACAAATGCACCTTGGAACAAAGGTTACATCTTTGCCTTTTGGAAAAGCAGACGCATTGTGTTTTGGTAGTAGACACAATTTCGAACAAAGGTTGCATCCTTTGTCTTTTGGAAGCAGACGCAACCCTTGAAAATAGGGCATGTCAAAGCCTATAAATAGACTACCAAGTCAAGTATTTTAGATATAGTTTTGCATCCAGAAATCAATTAGAAATTAAAGTAGTTTAGTATCTGATAAAGAGAGAGTTTTAAACACTTTTGGTTTGCTATTCTTTGTGGATTGGAGTGCTACTTCCGCAAAGATAAAGATCATTGTATCCTGGGAGACATTTGCCAATGCAAGCCTTGAGGCACCAGTGAGGGCAATCTTGTCTTAAGGCTATAGAATCAAATTCTAGCCTCGATCTCTTAAGGTTCTTCTATTCCTCGTTCTTCTTGTATTTGTAGAGATTTTATTGTGTATTATTTAATAGTTTATAATAAAATATATAGCAGTTAATTCAAAGTTTTTTTTTTCATCAAAATAATCTAGTAGAATTCATTTCTCGTGGATGATGAATTCATAACCAATTTATTCCTCACACCCTTGAAAATATATAGTTGTTTAAAAAAAATTATAAACGAGAATAATTTGGTGGAATTAGATGTTTATTCTTTCAGAAGAAAAAAAAGATACTCAATATTTATGCAACGATTATGTAACTAAGAAAGGCAGGTAAAATAGTAAAATCAACGAATAAATCAACTGAGAACTTTGTAGTTAACTAAAAGAACAATCAAGGAATGATGAGCATGGTCAATGGTGATAGACGATCATGATTAATGAACATGATAATGAAACTGGTAACGAGATGTTCTAACAATTAAAACAAGAAAAAAAGGATTAGTTATTCAAAAGACATTACTTGTATTAATAAAAGTAAATTCCAATGACAATAGTTTGATCTTATGGGAAGAGACAAGCAAGAATTGAAGAACAAACTATAAAATAATTATATGTAATGACAATATTAATGTGAGGATTAGAGGTTTCGATGAGTGCTACTGAGCCCACACAGCAAAAATGTCTCCTTCATACCGTAAATCATCAACTTATCTCCCCTATAAGAGGACACCGATTTGTTCATTTCCCTCAAAACTATCACACAAAAACATCGCATACCAAATTTTGAGGGTATGTAATGACAATATTAATGTGAGGATAAGAGGTTTCGATGAGTGCTACTGAGCCCACACAGCAAAAATGTCTCCTTCATACGTAAATCATCAACTTATCTCCCCTATAAGAGGACACCGATTTGTTCATTTCCCTCAAAACTATCACACAAAAACATCGCATACCAAATTTTGAGGGTATGTAATGACAATATTAATGTGAGGATAAGAGGTTTCGATGAGTGCTACTGAGCCCACACAGCAAAAATGTCTCCTTCATACGTAAATCATCAACTTATCTCCCCTATAAGAGGACAAAACTATCACACAAAAACATCGCATACCAAATTTTGAGGGTATGTAATGACAATATTAATGTGAGGATAAGAGGTTTTGATGAGTGCTACTGAGCCCACACAGCAAAAATGTCTCCTTCATACGTAAATCATCAACTTATCTCCCCTATAAGAGGACACCGATTTGTTCATTTCCCTCAAAACTATCACACAAAAACATCGCATACCAAATTTTGAGGGAGCTTTTACACACAGTTTGTCCATAACCATGGCTAAATGTCACACTAATGTTTTGCCTAGGGCTTTCTTCGTCATCGTCTTCTCTCTCGTCACTTTTGGTTTCTTCATCACTCTGTCAGAAGCTCAGATGGTTCCGGCCATATATGTGTTCGGAGACTCGTTGGTCGACGTTGGTAACAACAATTACCTAATAATCTCTATTGTCAAGGCAAATTTTCCTCATAATGGGGTTGATTATCCTGACAAAGTAGCAACTGGGAGGTTTGGCAATGGAAAAAACTCTGCAGATTTTCTTGGTAGGTTTAATATTATTTCAGTTTATAAATCATGACTAGTGACATTATGAATGTTGAGAGAACGAGAGGCCCTTACGGTATGTAGTATACAATCTTGTTATCTTTTGTTTGGCAGCTGAGAAAGTAGGGTTACCAACATCGCCACCATATCTGTCACTTGTTTCCAAGCCCAACAAGCAAAAAGCATCCTTCGTCAACGGAGTTAGCTTTGCCTCCGGAGGAGCTGGAATCTTCAACAGCTCAGATGAACAATATGTAAGTGAAATGTTTTCAGCACTCTTTCAAAAGACAAATAACTCTTTCTTTAGCACTTGTAGTAATTCCGTTCCACTAAAAACTACTTGTGAAAGTTAGTGAAAAGCTTTTAGAAGAAAAGTTGGTGGTTCAAAGTGAAGTCCGCAAAATCAGGAAATTTTTTTATGTAGCTGAAATATTGTGACGTGATGCTATTATTTATGTTATAATTTAATCGAATAATAATATTATACGGTAGTGTGTAAGATAATTTTATTTTTAAACAAGAAGTTATGCCAAGAAGATCTAAACAGAAGAAATTTAATATGTTTATCACTAAAAATATATCTTATTTGAATATAACGCTTTATGATGTGACTTGACGTGTGAAGGCTTTGTCCAATGACTAATGCGGCGCCTGACCTATATTTATTGCTCTTGTTGTTACAGCGTCAATCGATACCTTTGTCATACCAAGTAAACTACTACTCAGAAGTGCATCAAAACGTTGTGCTACAATTAGGATCCAAGGGCGCCAATGACCATCTTTCAAAATCTCTGTTTTTAATTGTGATTGGAAGCAATGACATATTCGACTACATTAGAAAACCCGAACTCCAAAATGAATACACTCCGCAACAGTACGCGGATTTGATGGTGTTGAATCTAAAGGAACAATTACAGGTAACGAGCACACGTTATCTTAGACCAACTCCAACAATAACCTAAAATTTAAAATTTTCTTTTTTTTCCTCCAAAACTCACTCTAACCCGTGACCTAAAACCAACTTAAAACCTAAAAGGAAGGCAAATACCGGCCACAATTTAGCCCACAAATTGAAGTGGGACTTATGGATGAGAGTGAAAAGTGGGCTGTGAAGCCCACACCCCTAAACCCAATCTCCCCAACGCGCCTCACGCGCCACACTCTTTCCAATTGAAGGCCCACCGACGTGGGTTGTCCCCCTATGCTATTAGCTTCGTTGTAGCCCAAAGGCTACTTCTGTTCATCCAATGGCCAGTTTAATTGGACCGTTGGTTAATCCACATTTAAATATTTTATTTATTTATTTATATATGTATTGAATCCAACAGCTTAAATCGAATATAATCAAATCTAATAGTAAAAAAAAGATCTAACAGTCCAAATTTAAATCCAATGGCTATAATAGTTTATGTGGTTTATTAAATGTTGTTTGTATTAAGTTTATGTGGTTTATCATGATTTTTATGTATTTATTTAGTGCTTTTTCAAAATTTATCGGAATTTAAATATTTTTTTGGTTAAAATGTTCATAAAATTAATTTAGAGTAGTCTACATAATATTAATTTAAAAAATAGCCTAAATTCATTTTTTAATAATCTGGGACTAAAATTTTAGAGCAGAATGATTGGAGCAGAAAAGCTATTTTTGGGCTAAAACCTAAATTTTTTAGGCTCAATATTTTTAGGTTTTAGGTCACTATTGGAGATGGTATTAGCTCCGTGCTTGCATGGTGAAACTTCTGTTGCACTTCAATGCTCAACGTGTTTCTTGCTTTGTTTGTTGTTCGGCAGAGAATACATGCTCTAGGCGCGCAAAAATTTGTAGTCGTTGGGACTGTCCCGGTTGGATGCTGTCCGTCGCAAAGGAATTCAAGTACAGGAGAGTGCAATGATGGTGCAAACTCATTGTCTGTCATGTACAATGAAGCCCTTAAGTCCATGTTGCAGCAATTGAAACCGGCGTTGGGCATAAGCTACACCCTCTTTGACACTTACACTGTCTTGACTAACATCGTTCAAAACCCCGCTTCTTACGGTACTCATATGTTCATTTTCTTCTTTATAAGCGCAAACAATCTATGGCCAATCCGTCTAGCATGTGTTGTCAAACCGTCAATTTGAACATATGCAGTTCATGATAAGCTAGATATTTTCCTGTGTGTGTAAGAAGTAAAGGAAGAATTTGAAGTTAACTGACAAACCAAAAATTTCTCATTCGACTTCAGGATTTACAGAGGTTAAAGCTGCATGCTGTGGGATTGGGACGCGTAACGCCGAGGGTCCTTGCACACCAATTTCATCTTTGTGCTCCAACAGGAGGGACCATGTCTTCTGGGATTTTTACCATCCTACACAGGCAACTCATGGCATCATAGTGGATAAACTTTTCGATGGCCCTTCAGAATACTCATCCCCAATGCCTGTGAAGGAGTTAATTGCTCTATAAAAACTCGGCCCACAAACGAAAGACCCATCTTCTCGATATAATATTCACCGTGTAACTAGCATGTCTAATAACGTATAGATTGGCCTTCTTGGAAGGTTATACTTAGGCTAAATTCGTGTGCATTAAAGAGTGAATCAATGAAATTCTGTTTGTACCATCACAAAAGAAGCAAAGCACCATGACAGATTTTGAAAAGCAAAGGAAACGATTATATTCCAGCATCATCCGCTTCACATAATATCCAAATCGATCAATTTGAGTTATATACATAGGAGAAAATGTGATAAAAGAAGTATATGGCCCAATGAGTCAACCTTTCTCTTGAATGGAGATGGGAAATAATACGTTGTCATCCATCGAACAGTAGAGAATGCTTCAGTCTGCATAAATTGCCAGCCACATACATTTGTTAATCTTCCTGCACTCGTTTCTTGGGAAAGTTTTCTGCAAAGCAAAGCATCAAGTTTCTTGAAAGAAACAAAATGGATAAAGAAACAACTTTCGGGTTTAAATAATGTATTTCGGATTCATGTTCTTATCAGAAAAAACTTACGTCGAGTTTGTGAAGATCAAATGCCAGCATCTTGTCCACTACAATCTGCATTTAAATGAAGAAGAAAGAAAAAATGAAGTAAAATGTTATTTCCGGGGTATTATATGGAATTGCCGCACTCTATAATATGTCATGTTTCATTTCCGAACCACATTTATATTCAGTTTTGGGATTAAAACCTGGTAAGTATTGCTGATACATTCTCACTGCACAACAATGCAAACTTTGGGGGGTCATCATATGAAACCAAGTAGTTTATGGTTCCACCAAGCAGACTAACACCATCTGAAACAATATTGAGAACATTACACAACACTGCAACTGCTAAACTTGGACCAAGAATCATTACTTGTTTGCGAGGGAGTGGAAAACTAACCTTCTGAAGGAGTACCTTTACCAAATTCATCCACGAGGCACAAAGACCTTTTCCCGTTGTTCCTCTTGCAGTAACAAGTACTCTGCCTTTTTAAAATACTCTTAGCACTACGAATGATGCCTAAATTACTAATCACACACAATATAATTACAATTTAGCACACGGAAGCCTATTTGAGTCATCCCAACTTGATGCAAATCAATCGTAAGTGTTGACTTTTCGGCACTCGTAAGCTTGCTCCCAATTGTGCAGAATATTCTTAAAGAGAAACAGAAACTACGATTGTTATTCATATGTCAAATATCATACAAGCACAACACCTAAGATGAGAAAGGTACCGTCCGCACCTTAGAAATACCGATTCTCCAAATTCGCTTGGTTTGCTTATTGGGTATTTAATTTTGACACAGATCAACAATAATCAGCCCAAAGGTTTAAAGTACTTTTGACGTGGCATGTTTGGGTCATAAGGTCACTCGCGTTCACACAGAAGTGAGGATTTTGCAGTTTTGCAGAGAAAAGCACTTGTTCGATGACAAAATCGTAGATACAAGGGCATCAAACCTAAAGTATCCAAGTGGGAAACTCATCTTTTGACAAAATCACATCAACCACTTGGACCTGAACCAAGAACTTACTATGGAAGAAAGGAACAATTTCTATAAAAAGACAGCGGAGGCATTAAAAAAAGAGCACTCAACTAATCTTACAAAAAGACTTCTAAAAACTGTGCAACGTACTTTTTACTTATTCCTTTTGTAGTTCAAACATTCTTTTGTATTTATAACTCTGCTACTTTCCTTTGTAGATCGATTTTCCTATATTAAATTTCCTTCTCAAAATAGTCCCTATACTTGCAGCAATTGGCCTGATATACATATCTGAACTTGCCCGAATAGGTTTAAACTTTATCCGATTGCTTGAATTTATCATTTACTTTCAAGTTTTTATCCTTTCATGTTATTTAATGTCCTGAATTAGGTACTAGAGATGACATATATAGCTCCAATACTTTAAATTGTTGTGTATTTCCACTAGAAGAATGTGTTAATTTACTCAAGTATTATCATACGGTTTGATGCATAAACCCTCTTCAATTTGAATAATTTTATACGTATGATCTTTATATAGGATTTGTTGATGTACGAAACCGAGTGGACTTTGGGTCAATGTAAGATATGGAGTGAGGATCTTCGCGAGAGCTTTCCAGTCAAGAGTAGCTAGATGATGCAACATGCAAGGAAGGTAGAATAAGTATCAAAGGTCACCGGTGTGGTACCAGACTAAGAGCCTTTGTTGCTTAAGCTAGCAAAGTATAATTAAGGCGCCACATGGGTGAGTTTAGAGATAATAAGTGTTTAAGTTGTAATGATGATTAAACTTTTGAAAAGAGTAGAGGTAAACCTTTTCCAGAGGCAAGGTTGGAGGAGATTTCTTAAATTGGCCAATGTGGGATAGAATGCACTTAATATGGTGCCCCCACTTGTCATATCGTGATTGGCCTCCAAGTTAGAGCCAAGTTAGAGGAAATATCCCATTGATTTGGGAATAGCTAATGGGTAATTTCCATGTGTTGTGGCTCTCACTTGTTGTGACGTTGTTTCATGTGATTCGACATGGGTGCCGAAGCATAGACTCTTTGGTGGGTTCAAGGTGCTTTGTAGTTGGCCGGTACTTAGTAGTTTCCAGGTCAATATAATATGGTAAAAATAGTATTAAAAATGGGTTGTTTTGATTATAAAATTTATATGTTGAAGATACATTATTCTTAAAGAGTGGAATATGTGCATTCCCTTATAAGAAAATGCAAGTTTTATTCTTACTAATATTAGTTTGAAGTATGGATGGGTTCACAGTGACGCTCTAGAGGTCGGAGAAACAGTTGGTGAAGTTCTTAGGGACCTTTCCAATGTTTGACACGAGATTCTTTTGATCCCACTAACTGTTCGCTGAAATACATGTTTGGCATGTGTCGATCTCGGCATGATGTGTTGGCTTTATTCGGTGGGGGTCTTGACAAAACACACTAGGATCACTTGACAACACTCCTCATATGTAAGTATGCAAGCAACATAGCTTGGCAGAGAATGACATGCACATCATGTGCTCGATGAAATGCCCTCGTGATTAAAATTTTGATACCGTCATTGGTTTGAAGTACTTATTGTTTTCTATTAGTGTATAATAAGAGCAAACTTGATATAAGTTCAATTTTGGGAGTTATTATTGGATTTAGTCCACTTTGTTGGATTAGGTCTACTTGTTGATTATCCATATCAGCTTATTTTTATTCTCTTTTTATATGATTAGTATTTACTTAATTTTAGGATTAAATATAAGAAATAAATTGTTTATCCTTCTTCCTACTCCTAATTCGTATCTCTTTTTTTCCCTACCCCCATATATATATTACTTTTTATTTTATTTTTCGTAAACCTCGACGGCACGAGGAATTTTTTTATGAATAATGAAAAAAGAAGTTAAACCTAGTCACACTACAAGAAAAATGAGCTTTGGGTACAAAACAAAGGGCACAATTGAGAAGTTTGTGTCAGTTTGACCACCAAAAAAGCTTAAACAGTTCCCATTCCATAGAGGGCACCATCTATTGTGCCCAATGTTAAAAAAAGCAGACACAAAATAGTAATGGGCACAGAAACCGTGCCGAGTGGGGTCAGATGACAACTTTTTTTTACTGAAAATGGGCACCAAAAATATTTTGTGTCTATAAAAATTATTTGTTAGAAGCACCATATGTTCTCTCTCATTTGTCTTTACCTCCTCTAGCACACCAATAATTAAAATTTATAAAATTGTGGTAAATAATGGTATGGAGTTGTTTATTACTGTGTAATATTTTAGCCTCAAAATAAGTTAGCAATAATGTTGTTCTAATTTGTTTTTCGCAAGAGCCGAACCTTAGATCTCTCATTTATAAGTAAAGAAGAATATCACTATACCGTAGTACTAAGTGGCGTGTTTTAGATTTACAATGAATCATTTCCAGCTGCAATAAATGTTTGTTAGATTCGTATATTTTTTAACAGCTTTTTAGATTGTTATTTTCCTTTATACTTGTGATATGGTTTTTGGTTTTATAGTAACTGTTAATTTCTTCATGCAGTGACACATAACCAACAATTGTGCCCTTAGGGTCCGTGCAAAAGTTAGTGGACGAATGAGTTAATAATTATAAATTTCTTTTTTATGACAAAATGTTAGAAATTGTGTCTATTAAATATTAATAAATAATGAATCAACCTACTTCCCTTTCGGTCTTCAGATAGACAATATATTTTAATAATTATAAAATCATTTTTATGACACTGATGTTAGAAATTGTGTCCAGTAAATATTAATAAAGAATATGTTGGCACAATTATGGATTTATGCCTGTATTCTAATATAAAACTTCCACACTCCTTTACTAATTTGTCTATGGAAAATAGAAGGTTGCTTCATACACTTGTGTTTCTTTAAATTTGATCAAGTTCTACATCATTGAGAGGCAACGTTGCGGAGTTAGAATTGGAGATGTTTGTTAGATTCTTATCTTTTCAACTACTTTTTAGATTGTTATCTTCTTGCAGGTTTGTTTTGGATACTTGATGATATGTTTTTGGCTTTATCGTAAGTGTTTATTTTTTTACTGTATTAAAAGTCCTTCATGCAGTGACACAAAACCAACAATTGTGCCCTTAGGGTCATCATCGAAAAGTTAGTGGGTCTTCAGACAAATGAGTTAATAATTATAAATTCCTTTTTATGGCACAAATGTTAGAAATTGTGTCCAATAAATATTAATAAATAATAAATCAGTCTGTAGCAAAAGAATATGTTGGCACAATTATGGATTTGTGCATGTATTCTAGTATAAAATGTCCACACTCCTTCACTAAGTTGTCTATGGAAAATCAAAGGTTGCTTCATATATACACTTGCGTTTCTTTTGAATTTGATCAAGTTGTACATCATTGAGAATGGGGGATAGGCGACGTCGCAGAGTTAGAATTGGAACTGAATCTCCAACATCACATTCGTTTGTTGCTTCGAACATTACAACAACAAATTCCCCAACGAATCAGCCAGCTCAACATCCACGAAAACCTGTTAATGTCAGGCGCATACCTCGTTCTATTGATTATCAGTACATTCTCACTATTGTTGTTGATGGTCTTCTTGGCTACGCATTACCATCCAGTAATGGATGCGTATGTACACCTCAAGGACGTGTGTTGCCACCATAGGCATAACCGAGTAGGACAGAACAACACCCTATCAATTTGGTTTTTGCAGAAACAACAACTGAAGAGTCTACTAGTTCTGTCGTTATTGTTGAAGAACCACACACTTATCAAGCACAAAGTCGTCCTACAGGCCTGTCTCTCCCACATATGAACTCACGAAATATGCAGATTGTTACTGTTGAGATTTTAAGCAGTGACGACAAGGACAAATGATCTATTTTCTATTATGTTATATTTCACTAGTGTGTGAAAATATAATTATCTTATGCTATGCTGGATTCCACTTTGGTCCTTTTATCAACTTATGTCGTATTCCAATATAATAATGTTTTCTTCCTAATTAGCCCTTGTAGATTTACTCCTAGCATTATATATTTTTTGGGTTATAATTATGTTTCCCGTTTGGTTCATACATCAGAATTAAGTGAATTCACAGCGTGGCAACGCAAACCTTATGACACATTACCAGTAAACTAAAAGAAAAAAGAAACAAAAATAAAAAAGGAAAAAAATGCTTGCTTTCATACTTCCGAATCCCCAACGCACATTACCGGTAAACTAAAAGAAAAAAGAAACGAAAAACGAAAATAAAAAAGGAAAAAAAATGTTTGCCTTCATACTTCCCCAACGCAAGCCTTCATACTTCTGCTTCACCAAATCGCACACCTGGGCAGAGGAATCCTAACTAGAAACACTAATTATCTTTATCCAAATCTTTTTTTTTTCTCCAAATCGCACATCTGGTGTGCCTTTCGTTAGGTAATTTCTGAACGGCCGGTGCTTGAATCGTACTCAACTCCTCGTTTTCCTCCAAATCATACATCTGGTGTGGCTCTCTTTAGGTTATTTCTGAACGGCCGGTGCTTGATCGTACTCAAGTCCTCGTTTTCCTCCAATTTGCACATCTGGTGTGGCTTTCTTCATGTATTTGATTTTTATATATGTTTTTTTTTGTGTTCTTATTTGGTGGCTCACTTGGATAATGGAAAACCATGCGAGACAGATTGAACCGTTTGCTGGTACTCAATTATTTTTTGTGTTCTTAATTGTTTCTATGATTTGCTAGTACTTAATTGTTTGGTGGAATTTTCTGTGTGGTCAGATATATAATAGGAATAAAACAAGTAATCGAAAAACATGGGAGAAAGATTGAACTGTTTTGTTTCTACGATTTGGCTGGTACTCAATTTGTTTGGTGAAATTTTATTTATGGTCTAGAGGAAGCATGGTCAACTGATGGATAGTCTAGTTTTGGTCCAAGTCATAACTTAGTAGGGGCAAAGAAAATAGAGTAACTTCGTAAAGCAAACAATTATCAGTTGGGGGTAAAAATCAATTGAAAAAATAGGGTCCCAATATATGCGTCCAAGAGAGTCCCGGGTTCACTATCTAGTGAGAACGAAAAAGAGAATGAAATCCTTCAAAACAAAGAGGGACCATTCAAAACATTGTGGACCATGAAACATTGGAAAGTGAAACTAAGCATCATTCTAAGCCAACAAAATCAAAGAAGGGTGAGCTTCTTAAACGACATAAATTCAAGTGTTGACTTTTCTTCTCAGCAGCTTGTAGCTTGGCTTCTAGTCACTGGCCAAGGTCTTCCTCTTTAGATGAAGATCGGGATGGACTCCTCGGTTTCACCCGTGCCTTGCTTGACAACTTTTCATAGTGTTCCTGTACCCAAACCCATTAATGAAATTCGAAAAGTCAGATTTAAACTATAAACTAGATACAAACTATAAATTATAAACTATAAGCTAGATACAAAAATGTCAGGCAGAAATTTTGGGTGCAGGTAGAGACGTAGAATAACCATTTTATTAGTATTTATTTAGAGATTTTAAGACAAAAAAAAAGATACACAGACTTAAGAAATGATATAACAAAATTTTACACCACAAAAAATATCGCTTAACAAGAAAATACAATTACCGAATTCTAGAAAACGCTCAAATGCGCTTGGTGAAATTGGATGAATTGTGGCAAGCAGCTAAATGTGAGGTAGAAAAATGCGTGTTGAAAAGGAATGTCAAAAGCTTGGTTCGAAAGTGGAATCACGCTTTCAGCAGGTAGAGGCAAATAGAATGCTTATGCTCAAAGCTTATAGACAAAGAAGGGCTACTATGAAGGAGAGGATATCTTAGACCTTATTGTGGAAGATGGCTTGGGAGAAAAAGTACAAGGAACGAGTACGTGCTTCAATTAGCCAAAAACGTGCATCTAGTATAAAAAAAAAAGATTGGCGTTTTTGGAAGCAATGCAGGTAGTTAATTTACAAACAAAAAAAAAAAATTATACATATGCAATTAATCTATAATATAAATAGAGTATTATAAAAAAAAATTAAAAAACCCTATGGTACAAGTAGATAAACATAATTAATCTTTGATAAAACTTCAAAATTGGACTACAACTAATAATGGCTTATAAAATTGGATTTATATTAAGTTTCCCTTCTCAAAATTGAACTTCTCCCTCTATTTTATGGTGCAAGTTTAGATTTCCCACCACCAAATTCAAAAATTTGGGTTTCCACCACTGTAATATACAATTGTGCCCACTACCTCTTATAATAATAATAATAATAAAATAGTTGTTATAATAATACTTGTGCCCACTAACTCTTATAATAATAATTAAAATTCTACTCTATATCTGTTTCAGTCCCTTATATCTCTCTCAATCCGTCTCACCCTCACTCTCCAAAAAAGCAAACGCCGCTCATCCTTTCTCTTCCGTCCAGTTCGAACCCACTCCTTCGTGGAGTCCGTCAACTTCAACGCCGCTTATCTGTCCAGTTCAAAGGCATTCCTCCGGCGACACACACAGAGACACATGGGGCCCACATGTAAGGTTTCTTAAATTCAAGTTTTCAATGGGTTTTTGTTCTTTAGGGTTTAGGGTCAAATTGGATGTTCATTGTCGAATATGGTTTATGGTTTGAAGATAGTGGGTTTGGGTTAGGAATCTAGTATGGGTGCAGGTCTTTGGGATTGCAAGGGTTTCAACTTGGGTGTGCTCCGATTTTGCAGGACCTGGGGGTCGTTGGGAGTGTGGGTGGGTAACGGTTCATAGGTTTAGGGTGGGTAGGGGCAACGGCTGCAACTTTTTTGCTTGGTATGAAATTAACAAATAGAACTAGGGTTGATTATGTTTATGTTTATGAAATTGACAAATAGGATTGATTATTTAGTTTGAGTTTTCTCCTGTCGTTGATGTTACGAATAAATTAGAATTTTGCTCTTATAAAATGTCAGAAGATGATTCCTACAACGTTTTTGCTTGGTAACGTAAAAAAGAGTCAACAGAAGGCGTTGGAATATTATGATGGTGACCGTGATAAGTAGAAGGCCATGGAATATTACTTGTAATGACTAAGACATTGAAAAATCATAAATACCAATTAGATTCATCACTCCCTTCAAGTCATGAGTGTTTATTAATAAAACAGAAGTGCAAATTTATTAATTAATCCCATAAAAGGGCCAAGATAATACATAATTTAGAGGCGCATACAAACCATAGAAGATCTACATCTGCATTATTTTTCTTTATGGTGTTCTTTATTTGTTGTGAACTAGCGGAGATGTGCAACTAATGCCAAGAATAAAAAAATGTTAAAGACAAGTCACACAACTGGGACAACAACTTTTGCTCAAATATGGAATGATTATGTGAGTGGATTCTTTTAGTATTATAATTTGATGTTGCCATGAATGCTTGTTTTCATTCTAGTTATAAGTACATGGTTAAAACTTGACTTAGTTTCTGAGATTTGTTAAAACTTGACTTAGTTTATGTGATTTGTTCCTCATTTTGTATCATAGGTTAGTTTAGGGATGGTAATAGGATCTTTCTTAATTTTGTATCATAGGTTAGTTTCTGTGATTTGTTTTCATTCCTGCCACGAATATTTGTTTTCATTACTATTATAATTGTCCTCAAAACCAACTTGGTTGTCCTTAGCCAATGTCAAATCAGTAATCTGCAAAAAAAAAAGAACCAATTTTTCTTTCTTAGTGATATCTCCAACAGTAACCCTGAAATGCATGCGCGCAAGTATAAAACGTTAAAAACAACATTTCTTGAAGGATTTTTTAAGACAACTGACCATTCCATCCATCTTTGAGGTCAACCGACCATTCTATCCATCTTTGAGATTAACTGACAACCACATTGTTGTTGAAACTGTTTTGTCAAAATACTCTCTCATGGTCATCATTAGCACTCTTGTCAAAAAGAAGACGTCGAGCAAGCTTTTTCCTGCCAGAAATTAAACATGTATAGGTAGAGGAAAATATATGTGTCGTATTCCATTTGCCAAATGATGTTTGTGTTTATATATAGTGCACTATAGTTTCAGTCATTGTAACTGTGATTGTTTAATGATTGTGGTTGTTTTCAGGATCTTTTTTTATGTCTTAGGCTGAAGAACACGATGGAAGTGAACCTGATCGTGTAACTTTTTTCAGAATGGCACACATATGAGAAAACGGAAAAGATGAAAAGAGAGCAAGAAGAAAGCATACAAAGGCTTAGGGTCAAACAAGAGGAGAATTTGAGGTTATCAAAGGTGCAAATGGCTGAGCAATTGAAAGCCATGTTGGCACATGTAGGCATCAACATTGGTTCATTTGGAGTGGGTGCGCTACAAAGTACTTCAACTCAGCAGCAAAGGTGTGGAAGCTCACACACTCAGATTTCAATGCTTTTCGAAGGTGGAAATGACAAGAATGTGCAATGTGGACCTCCGGTTTCTAGTGTTATGATGCATGAGGATTGCCAAAGTGAGAATACTGTTTAGTTGTCATCAAGGTCTCAAATGCCGATATTATCGGCGATATTTCACCGATAATATCGGTTTTTTTAGTTAACGATATTTTAATGCTTATCTAATGAGTTTTCGTCAAAATATCGTGATATTGTGGATATGTGTGAATCGGAGAAGAACGCCGGAGCTTCTACAGCTCCGACCGATTATAAAAGTGCACCCTAGACTCCTATCTAGGTATCAAAATGAAATAGAAGATGAGATAAGGGTTTTTTTTTAACATCCGTTTGCCGTGAAACGGTCGGAGGTGTTCAGAAAGTTCGTCGACACCCACGGCCTCGCCGGAGATGGGTGTGCCTATTCCCGAGCCGATTTCGTCCCAAAAACCTTGCAAAAACACGATTTTGAACTTAAATTTCACATATAAGCTTCAATCTAGAACAGAAAGAGGTAAACCCGAAGCTTACCTAACCGGAGAAATTCAAGAAACTCGTCGGAGTTCCTGCGTTCGCCGAGTTGCAGAGACGAGAATGAGAGGGAGAAAGACGAGGTTGCTGATGACGATGGGTGTCTTCCTGAAGCAGGTGTGATGGTGTGCGTGTGTGTATGTGGGTCTCAGTGCACTGCAGAAAGAAATGAGAGAGATGAAAGTTTCGAGAGAGAGACAACGCCGACGAGGCGGAAGACGCGGACGAGGAGGAAGGCGAAGGAAGAGCAAAAGGCTGTGGGAGAAGGATTGAGAGACTGAGGTCTCTGTGCGTGTGTGTGGGAGAAGGGAGAAGAGAGATCGAGAGATCTGTGTGTGTGTGGGGGGGGAGAATGAAGAAGGGATAGAAGAGAGAAGGATCGAGAGAGAGAGAGAGAGAGAGAGACTGAGGTTGAAGTCTGCGTGTGATGTCTGTGTGCGTGTGTTGTGTGCATGTGTGATCTTTGTGTGTGTGTGTAGTGGCATGTGTGTGTGTGTGTGGTTGGGTCACCTGACAACTTTTACTATCACTTTTTGACAATTTCAAACCATGGAAAAAAATAATAGTGGTTTCATTCAAAACCGTGTGCGACTGTGATATTCTTTCACATTCAAAATCGTGTGCCACTGTGATATTCTTCACATTCTCAGAGGTAGAGTATCAGAGTCATTCAGAGCCTTTTCGTTTCTTCTTCTTCCCTTACCCTTTTCAGAGCCATTCCAGATCCATTCCAGAGCTTCAACACAAAGGATTTCATATTTAAGGTAAGTTTACAAACTTATATTTATATTATTGTAATTTATACAACAACAACAAAAATTGTGTGGACTCGTATGTTAATTTTTTTAAGTAATTAAGTAATGTTAACAATTACATGTTAATTTTTAAAGTAATTAAGTAATGTTGTATAATTATTCCCTAGGATAATTTTAATATGTTTAATGTTATTTATTATTTTATTAATATTAGGTTTTATTATCAAATTGGATTATTATTCATTAATATTAGATTTTTTTTATTATCAAATTGGATTATTATTCATTAAATTGGATTATTATTCACTAAATTGGATTATTATCAAATTGGATTATTATTCATTAAATTGGATTATTATCAAATTGGATTATTCATTAAATTGGATTATATTCAAATTGGATTATTTTATTCATCACTATGTTTAATATTAGGATTATTTTTTTATCAAATTGGATTATTATTCATTAATATTAGGTTTTATTATTCCGTATTATTTTTATAATTACTTAAATTTTTACAATCATTTTCTTTACTTCGTATTTAATTCTTTTGTAGAATAACTTTATTATTTAGGTTATCTTATATAACTGTCATCACTACTATATTTTTTGGTAAAAAAAATTGTCTAATTTTCATGAAAAATAAATATAGGTACGTTTAAGATGTCCAATGGAGTTACTAAACGTGATCCAGCTTGGGAACATGGAGACCCAATAGACAGAAACAAACATGGCACAATTTACAAATATTGTGGTCGGGTAATGAAGAGTGGCGGAGTGACACGACTTAAGTACCATCTTAGTGGATTAGATCCAGCAAAAAATGTCCAACGATGCGATAATGTCCCCCCAGAAGTGCAGGCATTCATCAGCACATTATTAAAAAAATAAAAAACAGCAAAAGGAAAAGATAACACATGGAATGGAAAATATTCGAGTTGGGCTACGAGGAGAAGTCATTGGCCAAGCGGTTGACAGTGATGATGATGACGATAAGGACGAATGTGATGATGACATGGGACTTGAAGAACGACGCAATTTGAAAGAAGCATTACATGCCTCCAAACAGTCAGCATGGGAAAGAAAACACGTTCATAAAATTCCTAATAGAGCACAAGGTTCCGGGACAAGTGGTGGTCCACAAATGAGACGGGGAGCAAGTGTTAGAGAATCACAACCAACACCACTAATAGCCCGAAGTTTATATAAGTCATCCAAAGCACGTCAAAAGAGTGTTTGGAGTTATTTCACTGGAGATAATGTGAAGGAGGGAATGGGGGGTCTAATTAGCAAGTTCTTTATCTATGAAAATGTCCTTGCTGAGAAGGCATCATCACATCATTTCAAAAATATGGTATTGGGATGTTAACAGGCCGGTGTTGGAGTACAACCTCCCACTCCCTATGAGGTAAGAAACAAATATTTGGATATGGAGTATAAAGACATTGGCGAGTATGTTAACAAGTTGAGGTCAAAGTGGGAATAAACTTCATGGTATCCTCTAAGGGAAAGACAATTTTTTTGAAGTCTGTTGATGCTTCAGACCATATAAAGAACTACAAGTATATTTACAAATTATTAAGGGATGTAATCATGGAGGTAAGAGAGTATAATGTTGTCCAAGTCGTGACCGACAACGGTTCTGCATTTGTCAAAGCTGGAAAAAAGTTAATGAAGCATCATAATGTGTTTTGGACATCATATGCAGCACATTGGATTGATCTCATGTTTGAGGCAATGGGGAAGAGGGAGAATATTGCTACTATCTTAAAAAGAGCTAGAACGACCACAAATTATATTTACAATCACGCTTGGTTGTTGGCAAAGATGTGTGAATTTTGCAATGGAGAAATTATTCGTCTAGCTACCACTCGATTCGCCACCAACTATATTGCATTAGACAACCTACTTAAGAAGAAAGTAGGGTTGAAGCAACTATTCACTAGTGACGATTGGGGCAATATAAATTTGAGCCGCTCAAATGCAAGTCGTATGGTGGAAAGTATAGTGCTTGATCATGCTTTTTGGACTCAATCAGAACATGTGTGCCAAGTGTTTGAACCTCTTTACAAAGTTTTACGGATCGTTGACACAGAAGTGTATCCTATTATGGGGGCAATATATGAGTTGATGTGTGTAGTGAAGGATGACTTGGACAGAAAACATGGTGCAAGGTGGGTCATAAAGATAATTGATGACCGATGGTATAAAATATTATACCACGATTTGCATGCAGCAGGTATAAATTATGTCATAATTTGCAATTCATTTCTTTAGTTGCATAAGTATTATTTCTCTTATTAGAGTATGTGTTTCTTTGAACATCATATTATTTGAATCCTCGATACCAATACAGACCCGGTGTTGGAGATGATGGTACCCTTATACGTGTTGTACATAATGTATACTCTAAATTAGACCCTGCATCACCAGCAGTTTGCCAATTTGGAATTGAGGTACACAATTACTTAAATTATAATAATTACTTTGTTGGATTAAACTAACACGATTTATTGAATTCAGCTAACATGGTTTAAAGATGCAAGAAGAACTTTTGGAGAATCAACATCAGTTGCTGCTTGAACAAAAATGTATCTTAGTGAGTGTAAACATATTTCACTATCAGTTTATAATAGAATTTGTTGGAGTTATTAGGCTTATCAACATTGTTTTTCATTGTAGCTGAATGGTGGATCATGTATGGGACTAATGCACCAACTATGAGAAAGTTAGCAATCAAAGTATTATCACAAACAGCTTCCTTATCTGCTTGTGAAAGAAATTGGAGCACATTTGCACTCATACACATAAAGCAAAGAAATAGGTTGGCTCATAGTAGGTTGGAAAAATTAGTTTATTGCTACTACAACATGAAGCTTCAAATTCGAGATAAGGAAGCAGAAATAGATCATGTCGACCGTGGTGATCTACTAGATGTGTTTGATATTGTTGCTGAAGATGATGATACATAGGGTAACCAACTTTATCAATGGATTAGACATCTTCATTTAGATGATGATGAAGGCAACCCAAGAGTTGCTGAAGAAGCACGTAATGAAGGGATAAATGTAAAAAGAGTATTAGAGGAGGAGGTGGGATCTAGCAGCGCTGACTCTTTCGAAGAACTTTTGCGCTCAAGACCAAGAAACACTGGAATTCCACCTTATTCCAATCCTACACAACCACAAGATCCTGCTGATACTAATGATAGCTCTAGTACAAGATCAGGAGACTCACCTACCACCGGAGGTGGGAATGATGAAGGATATAGTGGAGCTGGAGGTAGTGGTGGATATGGAAACTATGTTGGACCACCTCCCAGATTTATGAGCCCCTTCACTAGTGAGGCAAACTTGACGCATGCAACACAGGATGAGGACTGTGGCAGTAAGCAGGCAAGACCAGGAATTGGTGCCATAGGGAAGGATTATACTCGTAGAGAAAGAGGCAAGGGGACTTTGTCACGTCAAGAAGATGACTCGTTATCTATAACTTCGGACTCTGTTGGAGTGGGAAGTGGTAACTATGATTATACACATAACTAACCATTTCCCTACCCTTCATATCCCATTCCTATTGGGATGGAATCGAGCGACTCATGGAAAGAATCTGAGACTCAATCTTCAAATGATTTTGCTTATGGACAACGTCAACCAAGCTCGGATCCATATGGGTGACATGTTAACAATTACATGCAAAACTATTTTGGGGATTTATCATTTGATGACTACTCTTCACAATACACTTACTCTACACATAGAGATGATGAAGATAGTCAAAATTTTGAACCTCATAGGAACTCTATGTGGTATTAAGTCACTCATGTATCTTACCATGCAATGTATAAAATGTAAAATATTGTACTAATTCATTATATATAAATGATTATGGTGTGTTTAAACTTCTTTCATTAATTACTACATATTTTCTACACTCACAATGTTTGCCAACTCGCTATATAATCAACTTAAATCAGTTAAATCCATCATGCAATGCATTTCCTTCCAATTTTTTGTGATAAACTAATAGATAATTGACTAAATAAATATCCTGCAAAGTTTCAATAAAATTTTCCAACTTTTTCTTACAATTTCCATGGTTTCCATATTATTTTTATCGATATCGATAATATCCCGATATTTCCATCGATATTTCCGTGTTTCTGGACTACCGATATTTCCGATATCATCAATATTTTATACCTTGGTTGTCATCAAGCAGCCCTTGTAGATGTGCATTTTGTTTATATATTGCTGGTTTAACCGTTAGTACGTTTGAATTGGGGATACAAGCTTGGATGTGTTATATTTTGTTGTATATAGAGAATCCCGGGTATGTCCAACATATGATAACATGTATTTTTTGGTTTAACATTTGGATGGGTTGTATTGTTAGGTTGCATGAATCGGTCTTAGCCAAGAACATGGGTTATGTAATATATTAACTTCACTATTTTAGTGCTAATGTTAATGAAGCTAATGTTTATTTATGTTTAGCTTGTAATGGATGATTGGTAAGTTCCTAAAATTTGGTGGAAATCAGCTCCTGTGAGCAATCCTGATGATTTCTATATTTAAATAAAAATATCCAATTGTGCCACACTTTTACAATTATGCTGGAGCTTAATTTTATTTATTAAAATATAATAGAGTGGCACAATTTTAAAGTTGTGTTAGAACTTAATTGTATTGATTAAAATATAATAGACTGGCATAATTTTAAAGTTGTGGTGCCTTTGCTTTAACATCTACACAACAATCTAAACCTTTAAAATAGCAATTGTGCCCATCTTACACCATACATTCAATAGTCTTTATTAGAGTTGAGACACAAAAAGGGTTGTATTTGTGCTTAGCCTTTGGGCATAAAACATCATACTGTGTGCTATTAGCAATGGTAACGCCTATAAAGGGCACAGATGGAAACATAGTTGCTACTTTGTTGCCATTGACCTATGAGCACATATGTTGGTGCCCTTTGGCATTAAAGGGCACATATAATTTATTGTGTGCAGTGCCCAATTTTGTTGTAGTGTCATGGGGGACATAAACCTCACCCCTCATAAAATAGAGATAATAAAAACAATAGACGAAAGAGAAGAGGGAACATAAATCTGACCCTTCTAGAAATGAAAACAAGAAATATACAAAGAAAATAGGGGGGAACATGAAACCTAACCCCTTTAAAACCAAACCTAAAAGTCTAAACCTACAAAACAAGTTGAGCAACACCACAAAGTTAGGGAAAAATAAGAAAATCAGATAAATCTAGATGCCAATAATTTGAGAAGTGGTATCCAGGCAGTCCAACATAGTCCGAAAACAATGCAGCACGAGCTGTTGGTGGAGGAGAAACATGTCAAGTTAAAGTTGGAGAAAACAAGCCCATGTTAGCAAAATTGTTCGCAACAAAATTTTCTTCCCGATATATGTGAGATGCGTAGAAAGTCATTTTCTGAATGCGATCCAAACAAATAGACTGTTGCGTACACAGAGGCCAAGGAGGATCAAAATCAGACGATTGAAGAGCAGAAATAATACTAGAACTGTCACTTTCCAACCAAAGACAATGCTAACCCAGCTGATAAGCAAACTCTAGACCAATAATAATTGCAGATAATTCTGCCAAAAGAAAAAGTTGCGATGACCAATCCATTGGCAGATACCACCAAGAAAATGACCATGAAAATTCCTAAAAATTCCTCCACAAGCAGCAAGACTGGGATTTCCTTTAGATAAACTATATGTATTAAGTTAAATCCAAGGAAACCAAGGAGGAGACCAAAGGACAAGAAGAATAGTAGGCGCCTTGCGATAGATAGGTCGAATCCCCAGCGAAGAGATGATTTGAGTGTCAAATCCCTGAGAGTAACTAGGAATAAACTTTCCACCATACAATCACAGAATTGATAGACATGCAGAGACGATGAAAATAGATTGGTCGGCCTAAAAATAAACCTATTTCAAGCCTTCCAAATATCCACAATAGTAGAAAAACCCGCAAAAATCCAAAGATTGTGCAAGTGTTGGGAAAAGGGTTTACGCATATTGATATCCAAAAAAATCCAAAGAATCTTAAAGAGGCAAAGAGGTACCAAATTGGCATGCAAACCACCTCTAAAGCTGCCTAGATATCTGACAACCGAAGAAAAGATGAGCAATAGATTCTTTAGAATTACGACATAAACAACAAATGAATGCCAAAGAAATACCACGTCATTGAAACTCACTCTTGGTATGATGTTTATTATGAAAAAAGCCGCCAAGCCAAAATAGATAGTCATGTCACCAAATAACCTTAGCCTAAGCACAATCACTATGTTTCCTTCGAATAAGCTGATAACCAGAAGAAAAGGAAAACTCCCCAGTAGGCGAGGGCTCTCAAATCAATTTGTCATCCTCGACATTTAAGGGTAAAAGGTAGATGTAAAATTTGTTGCACTACAGAAGGGAATAAATTTATAAAATAATCTAGCAAAGACCAACTTTGTGCTTCAATAACATTTGAAACCCAGAGGAAAAACCTTAGGTGAAATGAACGAAGATAAATAAGGGCTAATAATAGGTTCATCCAACCATTCGTCGAACCAAAAGGAAACTGGCCTCCCATCACCAATAATCTAACTGTAAACACGAAAATTTCCTGAAGGAACAAGACACGTGTACAAAATATATTTGTTATTTGATGAATTTTGGGGTTACAATCTCTATTTGTTCCTCTGATTCTATCTTCGTAAGGTATGGATTTGTTGATGGGCTGTTGATCCAAAGGGGCGTTGGGCTTGATCCTTGGATGAACAGTGATGTGGATTTGTTTGTGTTGATCCGAAGGGGCTGTTTGGCGCTTTGATTCTTGGGATGAACAGTGATGATCTTCAGATGTTTGATGATGAATGTAGAATGATGAACGATGAACGATGGGTGAGTTTCAAGGGGGCTTTGATCTTGATTCTTGAAGGATGAATGTATTGATTCCAAGGGCCGTCGGGGCTTGATCTTGGAGGGTGGATGAATGTTGTTTCAAGGGCCGTCGGGGTTTGATCTTGAAGAAGGTGGATGAATGATGAACGAAGAACGATGAACGATGGATGAACTATGGATGAACTTATGGATGAACTTCAAGGGGCTTTTGGGCTTGGTTCTTGAAGAAACGGATGAACGGATGAACGATGAATGGTGGATGGATCTTCAAGGGCTTCTGGACTTGATCTTGAAGAACAATTGTGCTAATCCAAGGGGCCGTTGGGGCTTGATCTTAGGATGGATGATCGTTTCTTCAAGGGCCGTTGGGGCTTGATCTCGAAGAACGATGAACGATGAACGAAGAACGAAGAACGAAGAACGAACTTCAGAAAATTCTCTTCCAATTTGGGAGTAGAGAAATGTATTTGTGAATTGGTGAAATGAAATGAATGAAATTGGCTTCTATTTATAGAATTTTCCAAGGCCTAATTTTGAATATAATATCCCAGATGAAATAAGCCGTCTCTGCCAGGTGTTGACACGTGTCTTGTTTGACAGCTTTTCTAACTCTTTTCGAATTTTCGTCGAATCACACAATATGTGTACAATTTATGTAATACACGAGTGTTAAAATTTTGACCATTGGTCAACATTTATTTACTAAAATTTCATTGTCTACAAATGCCCCCACTTCAAAGCGTGTCGTATACATGTGCTTGTCACGTGTAGAAGATGCGTCTTTGAAGTCCCTTAATGTAGACGTTTGATCCAAGGGCCGTCGAGGCTTGATCTTGGATCGGGTTTTGTGATTTTTCCACAGCTTTAATCTTGAACTGGTTTTGATTCAAGGGCGATGAACACCTGATCTTGAATCGGGCTTTTGATTTCTCCAAGGGCCGTTGAGGCTTGATCTTGAAGGTTGATTCAAGGGTGTTGGACACTTGATCTTGAATCGGGTCTTGATTTCTCCAAGGGCCGTTTGATCTTGAAGGTTGATTCAGCACGTTGTCTCCACATGTTTCAAGTAATCGGATCTTCATGCAGGTCTGGCATCTTCTTTTGCAGTATTTTTTTTTTTTAATGCAAAAATTCCCATGAAAGCAATTGGAGATGCCGCTCCAAAACATTCAATGTGGAGATTAGCTATGCTGCAAAAATTCCCATGAAAGCAATTGGAGATGCCGCTCCAAAACATTCAATGTGGAGATTAGCTATGCTGCAAAAATTCCCATGAAAGCATCAGAACATCACTTCTCAGCGACTCATCATGTTTTCCAGCTTCCAACATTAGTTGAAGATGACTGCTCGAGAGTAATGCTAGGTAAGCAATCAGGGAAGGGTTCCAGCACGTTGTCTCCACATGCTTCAAGTACTCCGGTCTGAGCTTACCCATTTATCTTCAGCTAGATTTTCTAATCTTGAATTGGACTTGTGTTTTCTTCAAGGGGTTGTCGCGGCTTGGTCTTAAAGGTTGATTCAGCACGTTGTCTCCACATGCTTCAAGTAGTCCGGTCTCCACGCAGGTGTGGCATCTTCTTGAACTCTTGGATCAACCCAGACTCATCTGCTTTTCGAAGCAACTCAGACTCCTCATGCTTCGTCTGTGAGGTACTTTTGCTTTTGAAGAAGCACCTCAACACAGGTTTATTTTTGAAGTGGGCTGGGAGGGGTCTGAGATGAGTACTCGAGAGCAAGACTAGGTAAGCAATCAAGATCTCACTTTCTCCATGTTCTTCAGATGAAAGTGAGGAGAAAGCATGATTTGAGATACTTTTGCTTTTAACCTTTTTGATATGAAATACTTTTGCTTTGGATGATTTGTTTTCTGGGGTGTTCCAAGGGATGAAGAACACTGAGTGACTTGAAAGGTTTCTTTGGGAAGACATTATCGGAGATGAAGAGAGGTTGAGAGTTTGAGAGGGTGTGAAGGTGTGCCTTTGATGTGGAAGGCGAAGGTCAAACTTATAGAAATTTGGCTTCACAACCGGAACTATTCCTTCACTATTTGTCGGCAGCCGGTGGTGGATGAACAGTGCCCGTTATGCGCTTTCTGACAACGCGTCCGTAATTTCCGCGAAGCTGACTGCGCATGCGACGAGTGACGACAAACTGGAATGATGATCTTTTGAAAACCGGGGTTCAAATCCGGGTGCGGCTCGTGGTTTTCGCAACGCTCCAAGCTGCATGCGACGCATGTGACGAGTGATGACAAACTGGAAAAGCTGATGCCACGTGATTTCTGAGTCAAGCCCAGCTTTTAATAGAGGAACGGCTCTTTTGAGACAGGACTCCGGCCTTCGAGAAAAGAGCGTCACTCTTTGATTTGCGAGAGGAGCGCTTCTTCGATCTCTGAGGAGCGCTTCTTCATTTTCTTCTTTTTATAGAGGCGCGAATTTTTTGTTTCACCTCATACTTGAACTCCCTCCTGTAATCACTTCCTTCTTGCACTTCTGCAATTTTACTCTTTCCGATGTCTTCTTCCTCAACACTTTCTAAAAAATGTCTTGCCCTTCTGACCGTCGCCTAAACTTGAACGTCGGAGAAGATGATGACTTGTCTTCTCCAGATAACCTTTGGCGTCCGTCCTTCATATCCCCCAATGGTCCTCTTACAGTCGGGGACACAATGATGAGGAATGAAATAACCGCTACGGTGGTTGCTCGAAATCTCCTCACTCCAAGGGACAATAGGATGCTTTCCAGGCGGTCAGATGAGCTGGCTGTTCAGGAATCTCTTGCTCTCAGTGTCCAGTGTGCAGGCACAGTTTCAAACATGGGCCAGCGCCTTCTTGCCCGGTCTCGTCAGGTGGAGTCGCTGATGGCTGAGGTGGCTAGTCTCCGGCAAGAAGTCAGAAGTCTTAGGCACGAGAACAAGGAGTTGCACCTGCTTGCAACTAGTTACTCGACCAGCATGAAGAGGAAGCTGGACCAGCTGCAGGAGTCGGACGGTCGGATCCAGAGTGACCATGAAAGGTTCATGGCGTTACTCCCGAGGTTTATGTTGCCTTCGTCCTCTGGAGTTGCACCAAGCGTTCCGGCTCCGGAGATTCCAACTCTGGCTCTTCGTCTTCCCGGAGCTCCGTCGACTTCTGAGGCACCACCTGATCGTCCTTGAATATTTCCTGCTTGTAATTTTGATTTGACTTTTTTTTTTTTGTGGCATGTAGAGTGCCAATTTGTGTAATTTTCCAGAGAAATAAATAAAAAATGGACTTTTATCGCTTTTCTCTTTTCTCTCTTTTTTGCTACACATATACATAAATATGTATATACGTCATATGCATACACATGCATTTTCAAAACTTTTTTTTTTTTTTTTTTTTTTCGGACATATGGGCTTCCCTCCACATAATATTCCAGCCCACCATTTTGGGCTTTTTTTTTTTTTTTTTTTTTTTGGACATGTGGGCCTTCACCCTCCACATAATTTTCTAGCCCACTAATTTGGGCTTGCCGACACTTTGCTTTTTTTTTTTTTTTTTTTTTTGGACATCATCATTTCACAAGCTTTCATCATTTTTTTTTATTTTTTAATATAATAATAATAATAATAATTATATATATATGTATATATATATTTTTTTTTCTTTATGGTTTTTTTCTCTGGTGCAATCCGCACCATTTCAAACCCCCCCCCCTTTTTTTTTATTTTTTATACATATATTAATATACTTTTTTATGGTGAGTGCTCCACTAAAAAAAAATTTATATATTTATATTTTTTATATATATTTTTTTTCAACTTTCGGTAGATGCACACCCAAAACGTTTTATATATGTATATTTTTTATTTTTATTTTTTATTTCTTTATATATATATATTTTTTAATGATGCACTTACTTTTTTTATATATTTTTTTATTTTTTAGTGCTGCACTATATATATTTTATTTTTTATTTTTTTATTTTTTTTTATTTTCTTGTTACCCTACTATCAATATTTTATTCTTTTATAAATCCTATATATATGTGTGTGTGTGCTGAAGACGAAGACAAGCAAGCATTTACAGATGTGGAGTGTTTGACCATTTGAGGGGTAAAACACACACTGTAACTTTTTGTTTTTGTCTCTTTTTTTTTTTTTTTTTTTTTTTGGGCCTGGGCCTTTGGCTCATATTTGGGCAGGTTTTTTTTTTTTTTTTTTATTTTTTTTTTATTTTATTTTATAGCCGCATACATATATGCATGTATAACATAATGTGCGTACCCCCCACTGATGGACTTCTTTGTTGTGATGTCAGGGATTACGTAAACAATTTTGTAGAGGCATAACATGATGTCGGGATACCCATGAAGCTTTTGGAAGTGGAGTGAACGACGGTGTTCTTTGTGCTCTTTGCTGCCAAGTGCTTGCGCGAGAGACTGCGCCGGAGTTCCGCCGTGTAGTGCCTTTTGATTACAGTATTCCCTCGGTTGGTGCGCTGCCGTGTGGTGCTGTACAAGAGGCTGCACAGGGGCTTCGTTGTGTATTGTCTTTTGGTCGCAATTTTCCCTCGGTGGTGGCGTTGCCGTGCGGTGCGAGAAACTGCTTGCGTGGTCGCTACGAGTTTACGTAGTGTGACTACGTGGCATTTTAGTTTCTTTGCTACCGTAACGTGCCTTTGAAGGACCGTCTTGGAGCTGCCCTTGTTACCGTGCTTGCTGTCCCTGCTGCATTGTCCATTGCCCTGCCGAAGTCTTGTGGCTGACTTTTTGTTGCGGTCATGGTGTTTTTCAGGTGTTTTAAGGGCGGTACCCTTACTGTTCTTGCAAAGGAAGGCGATTCCCAAGATAGCGGAACGACGTTGAAGCTTTATCCGCCACTGACTGGTCCTAAGGCGCTTGTCCTTCCCGCCAAAGACAACTCCATGCATATTAAGTCATGGTCTTCTGAAGCAGCTTGGGAGGTGGTGGACTCCATTCGATCTAATGCAAAGAAGAGGGTGTGTCCATCCAGGATTCTTATTTTGAACTCTTCGCACCATGTTTATGACAACCCTCCGGTTGTGTTTGATCTTCTTGGCGATCGTATCCGCAGCGGAGCCGTGTCTTGGAGTGGTACCCTGTCGACCACTGGAGGAGCTGCCTTTGTTGATTTTTATTGGGAATGGCTTGAAGATGTCTTGAGCCGTTCTAAGGATGTGCTTACCAAGACGGGCCTTTACCATGCTGTATACGCATCTTTGTTCAGTTATGATCGCCAACCCTCTCTCATTCGTGAATTCTTCGAGCATTGGTGTTCAGCAACCAACACACTTCACACAGCTCGAGGGGAGATGTCTCTCTCTCTTCGAGATCTTCACAAGATAGGGGGCTTGCCAATCCAGGGAAAGTTTTACGACGAAGTTGTCCCTAGCGTGGAGGAGTTTTCTTGTCGTAACAGTCGAGGATTGCCTGCGAGTTGTCGCTATTTATTTTGGGCATATCACAAGCTTTCCCAAGATGCTTCGGGCAAGTCAGGCGTGAAGATATCTTCATGGATTCGGTTTTGGTATTGGGATGCCATGAAGTATAAGAGGCCTTCGAAGAAAAGTGGTCGCAATAAGACGACCAGGCCTAAGGGAGACTCGGATCCATCAGGCTTTATTGGTCCAGTTGGGCGCCGTACTCCCACTGAGTTGAGGACGTTCGAAAACCTTGGCGTGTCATCAGAGCACTTGGAGGAATCTTACTTAGCCGCTTTTTTAGCCTGTTGGCTTTGTAAATTTGTTTTCCCTAAAGATGACGTCAACTTCGTCCGTCCCGGAGTTTTCAAAGTTGCTAGCAAGATGGCTGCAGGCGAACCTTTTAGTCTTGCTATCTCGGTCTTAGCCAATATTTACAACGGTTTGAGTGTTGTTTCTAACTTGGCAAGCACTGAAGACCGTGCTGCGGTACTTCCCTACCACTATGTGTATGGCTGGTTGGGCGAATACTTTAACACTCATTTTTCTTCATCGACTTCAGTGAAATTGGGGCCCTTAATGACGAAGTATTCCGGTGTGTTTTCTGCGAAGGGTCTTGATGATTCGCAGGCGCGAGCGCTGTTTGAAAGTTGCGAAGGCTCGAGGATGGATCGTTTGGCAAGAGTCGGCTTGACGCGGCAAGTCATTATGGATGATTCGGATCTTCGCTCCTCAGACTTGTCTTATTTTATAAGCCTTCGCTCGGCGTATGTTTCTTTGCGGCAAGAAGACCGATGCATTATTCAACCGTATAATCCCCACCGTTTTAGTAGGCAATTTGGTTTTGTCCAAACTGTTCCGGGTAGGCTGAAGGAAAGAGACCAATCGAAATCTTTGCAAAATATGTATATGCATTGGGAGTCTTGTACCCGTGCATGCACAAATGCTTCTATCACCCTGCCAGTTAAAGACGAGTTCAAGAATAATCCTGTGACTCGTGCTTACGTAAATTGGTGGTTGAAGGCACACCATGAGAATTTAGGGATGGCAAGTGACACTAATTCTTCCCATTCTCACCATAAGGTATCAAAAGAGGGTTGCTCTTCAGTTCCTCCGCAGCTGGTAGCTTTTGATTGTGCGAGTGTGACTCCCTTGCAAGATAGCCCTGTGGTCCTAGCCCGCCCACGCTCACGCTTGCTTTCTTCTCATTTGGATGCTTCTGAAGAGGCGGGTGACGAAGTCGGTTCGCATGAGGATGGACTTGCTTCGCGGCTGCGTCAGCAGGCTTTAAAGAAGCGACCACTTGAGGTTTCTCGGGTTGATAGCGACGTTAACTTTCGTCATAAGAAGAAAGATGCGTTTAGGCTTTCTCAAACCGATGGCCGTATGTTATTTGAGAGAGATGTATGTATTTTTTTTTTTTTTCATGATTTCTTCTCTTTATTTTAGTTTTTGTTTCTAACATTTTTTTGTTTGTCCTTCTTAGGTTGGGCCTTCTGTGCCGGTCGGAGGCAGTTTACCCGCCGATGAGGGGATCAGGGATCTTCCTGGTACAGAGCTTACTCAAAATCCGTTGAGCCTCCCAAGCTTGCCGCGTGTTGGTGAATGCGTACAAGAGTCTGATATGCGTCCGGTACCTTTGCCAGCTAATTCTGAGATTTCTTTGAAGGGGCCAAACCTTAGCGGTACTGAGCAGCTTATTCATCGTATTAGTCTCCGTGCGGCCATGGACATCAAGGGCCATATTGACAGTAGGATCTCAAAGTGCCCGCTGGAAGACCTTGTGTTGCTCCGTGAGGATTTGTCAAATTTTGTTTCTGTAATTGACAACCTCAACGTTGATTCTTCGACCTTGAAGGCCAAAATTGCCGAACTTATGGCCGCCTCGACTGAGTATTCTTCCTTGCGTGCGACCTCTTTGGAGAAATTGGATCCGGATGTTAGGGCTCAGCAACTTGTGACAATAGATTCCTCGCTAGCTCGAGTCCAATCTTCTCAGCAAGCTGTTTTGGGAGTTTATCAGACTGTAGAAACTTCTTTAGCTTCCGTCCGAACGCGTCTTGATGCATTAGTGCGAGAGCGAGAGCGGTTGGAGGCCGAATCGTCTCATCTAGAAAGAGTGCTTGCGGAGCACCAAGAAGAGATTTCTCATCTAGAGCAAGAGAAGGGCATGGCTATGGAATCGCCTATTTTGTCTCCTACTGAGGTCGAGTCTTTGAAGAATTTGGAGGATTTACTTGAGGATCGCCTTCGTAGTTTTAGAAGCATAACTTTTGAGTAGTATCTTTCCTTTTCCCCTTTTTTTTTTGTAACAAGGCTTTATAGCCAACATCTTCCTTTAAAGCATTTTTTTTTTGTTCTTGAATTTGCCTCCCTTTTTTTTTCAAAGTGTTTGTGTTTTTGTTGATGATGTGACTGTACTTGAAGTTTTGAAGTTTCAAGTTGCCTATGTACCCTCGGTTTAAGGAGGGATCAAGTCATCACGTAGTTCAAATGAATGATGGATTTTTGATGATGATTTTGCCGTACACAGTTTATGCTCTTGCGGGCTAGGAGCGTGGTATCTTCTCATGCGTAGTACCGCTTCAAAAACTTGCCGTTTATGGGGCCAATCCTCAAGCCATCTTCTTCCACGATCATGTAAGCACCGTTTGTGTAGACTTCTTGTACTATGTAAGGCCCATCCCACTTTGAGGTGAATTTGCTCTTCGTCTTGTGCGTCATGATGATAGGCCTACGTAATGCAAGGACGAGGTCTCCTTCTTGAAATGACCTCGGGCGAACTTTCTTGTTGAAGGCCTTGGACAACCGTGCTTGATAACATTCCAAGTGCTGCTGAGCTTCGAGCCTCTTATCGTCTAGTGCTTCCAACTCTTGAAGACGTAACTTTGCGTTCTCTTCGTTGGTCAGTCCTTCTTGTATAGCCATTCTCAGTGAGGGAATTTGGCTTTCCAGCGGCAAAACTGCCTCTACGCCATACACGAGCGAATATGGTGTAGCCTGAGTAGGCGTACGGTGTGTCGTCCTGTATGCCCAAAGTGCTTCGCTCATCCTTTCGTGCCAGTCTTTCTTGCT
The DNA here is from genome assembly GCA_963580275.1 of Crataegus laevigata. Classification (NCBI taxonomy): domain Eukaryota; kingdom Viridiplantae; phylum Streptophyta; class Magnoliopsida; order Rosales; family Rosaceae; genus Crataegus; species Crataegus laevigata. The sequence continues at coordinate 10,287,869 of OY756946.1, forward strand.
CCTACCAACGATCTTTCTCAAAAGGTTGCATAGAGTTTTGTTGAATGCTTCCGCGAGACCATTAGCTGGGGCGTGATACATGGAAGACTTATGCTGTTTGAATTTGTATTTCTCACAGAGTTCGTCCATGAGTCGGTTGGAGAATTGCTTTCCATTGTCCGTAATGATGTAGCGAGGCACACCATATCGGTGGATGATATGCTCCTTGATAAAACGGACGACAGTTTCTTTCTTGACTTCCCTCAGGGGTATGGCTTCAGCCCACTTGGAGAAGTAATCTGTTGCAGCTAGGATGTAAGCTTCTCCTGCAGATGACTTTGGTGCGATCGGTCCCACGACGTCCAACCCCCATGCGTCGAACGGCCATGAAGCAACTGTAGGGTGCAATGGTTCAGGCGGTTGATGTATGAAGTTGGCATGGAACTGGCAGGCTTGGCACCTTTTGGCGTATTCCATGCAATCTCTCACCATGCTTGGCCAATAGTAACCCATTCTTTTGAGCTGGAAATGTAGCTTTGGCCCCGACTGATGTGCTCCACATATACCTGAATGTGCTTCCTCCATGGCTTGACTGGCTTCTTCTTCACCTAAGCATCTCAAAAGTACTCCTTCAAAAGAGCGTCGGTAAAGTGTTCCTTTGTAGTAGAGGAAGCGATGTGCTCGTCGACGTATCTCAGAGCGGTGTCTAGTATCGTCTGGAAGTCTTCCTTGCTCCAAGTAGTCGATTAACGGCTGTCTCCATTCTTGGGTGTTGACTAGGAGTACTGAGATGACGTTTGTGTCATTTAGCAGTATCTCAGCGGCAAGTGGAATCACCCATCTTTGGCAAACTGGCACATTTGCGACTTCTCCTTTTCCTAGCGTCATGCTAGAGGCTAGGTTGGCGAGAGCATCTGCTATTTGATTTTCTTTTCTTGGCACATGTTCTAGTGTCACCATCTCGAACTTTTGCAGCAGCTGAGTTGCCAGTCGGAAGTAGGGGACCAGATCATCTTTCCTCACCTCATACTCGGTCAGGAGTTGATTGATTATGAGCTTCGAGTCGCCATATACCTCAAGGGCGAGCTAGCCGTGTTGCCTTGTTTCTTAGGTTCCGACAACCTTTCAAAAACGGATTTTTGGGATGTTGGCGTGTTAAGCCTCTTGAAGACGGAGGTTCGGCTTTGACCACCAATGCGATGCAATGCCGATATTCTGGGTCTTGGGTGATTTATCCTATTGACGACCGGTATCCGAGGGGCAGTTTTAGGCTCTTCAACGCTTACGCTGATGTGCTGAGTGCTAGCATTTTTCGCCTTGCTCGAAATCTTCACAGGTGCACTTGGCGTGAAGCCGATTCCTGCTTTGCCGTTGTCAACTCCGTAACCATGCTTTCTCAGCCTCTTTTGAGTCTCGGTGAGGTCACGTTCTTTGTTGACAGTATCTGAAACCTTATTTCCAGGTTTTGAAGAGGGAACGAAGTCGTACCCAGCCTTTGACATAAGTTTGTAGGCGTTTGGATCAAAGCCCTCTTCGGTCCTCTTGGTTGGGAGAAAGCTTGATTCTACTCCCTTTGGCAGAGCTTTTATGAAACCTTGTGGTGGTCCTGCAATCTTGGTCCCGCCTAGCTGTGTTAGAGGTAGAATTGCATTCGCCTTGAGTAGTTCCACATCATCCTTGCACTGTTGCATGTCGGTTTTGCTTGTCCCGGTTTCGAATGGTGTTTGACCCTTCTTTCTTCTCGACATTGGGATGTATCGGAAGACGGGCGTATTTGATTCTTTTGAAGGCGTCTCACCCCTTTTTGCTGTCACGAGTTCGTCGTTGCTTGAAGATGGTGTGGCTTCCCCTCCTTGCTTTCTGGGAACGGATTGCCATTCTTGTTTTTTAGGCGTTGCTTTGCCTGTGGACTTTACCTCTCTCGGGAGAGCTTCGGGTATCATGTCCTCCTCCATGTAGAACTTGGCGTCTGCAAAGTGTGATTCGGCCTCGGTAAATGGCTTTGTATCGCCTCGAATCACCTTTACTCCTTCCCGGTAGAATTTTAAACATTGGTGAAGGGTAGACGGCACTACTCCATTCTCATGGATCCAAGGCCTTCCTAAGAGCAAGCCATATGAAGTTCTTGCATCGATCACATGAAATATTGTGCTTGATTTGAGTTCACCGATGGTCATCTCCACTCGGATCATGCATATCGCTTTTTGTCCTCCTTGGTTGAAACCTTGGATTAGTAGACGGCTTAGAGACAGTTCGTCCATTTTGATGCCAATTGTGGCCATTGTAGACTTTGGCATGATGTTTATGGCCGATCCGCCATCTACAAGCATGCGTTTGACTTTGCTTTCCCTTATGTATCCCGAGATGAAGAGAGGACGGTTGTGAGGTTTTGATCCCAGCAATAAATCTTCGTCAGTGAAGCTGATTGAGTCTTGGGCGGCACAGCATGCTGTATATTCATGTGACTGAAGTTTTGAGCATTCGTCTTCGTTTCCTTGTACCCCATGGTCATCGGGATTTGCTAAGGCCACCATCAGTGCTTTCCGCATCTCTTCGGGTAATCGTAATGCCTCCTCGATGCTCACGTGAGTCGGCAGACCTTCTTTGGTCATGAAGGTCTTTACTTCTTCAGTGGTGATAACTTCCCCTCTTGATGGTTCTTTTACCTCTATTACGTGACACGTAGTGACAGTGTACCATTGGAAGAAGTCTTTTGGGAAGTACTCATGCAAGGAGACGGGAATGCGTGGCTCTTGTTCCATAGGCTCCCCAGCGTATGTTGGCTTAGCAGCTCTAACGCTTCTTTTGGGTTTCCTATTGTTGCGACGGCGGTGTCTTCTCCCATATTCTACCTTTGGCTTTGTGGCCTGTGGCTTGGGTTTCTTTGATTTTCTGCGGGTCACTTAGGTCCATTCTTCACTATCCTCAATCGGTGCATCTTGGTTGTTTGCCCCCAATGGTAGTGCAGAAGGGGCTGCGTGACGATGGTCGTGCATTACTTGAAGAGGCACAGGATCAAAGGACCCAAACACGATCGTCGTAGTGTGTGTTGCGGCTGTGTCTTCCAAGTCGAGTTCAATTCGTCCTTGTTGCGCCAACTTCATGATGAGCTCTTTGAGGATAAAGCATTTGCCGACGGGATGGCTTACGATGCGATGGTACTTGCAGTATTTGGGATCATCAACGCGATTCATCTCTTCTGGGCGCTTGCATTCAGGAAGCTCAATTACTTTCTTCTCTAACAGGTCGTCTAGCATCGGGGCCATGTCAGAGTCTGGGAATGGGTATGTTTTCTGCTCCAATTCCTTTAAGGTGTTTTTGTACCTTTCTTGGGTACGGGAGGGCTCACCTCTTTTTATCTCCTTTGCTTTGGTTTTAGAGGAGATTTTGACGGGTGCCGTTGAAGTTTTAGTGGGGATAGCGTCAACGACAAAAGCTTCCTTAGCGGGCTTCTTTCCATGATTGTCCGCCTTCGGAGTAAACACCTTATCCCTCTTGAAGTCGGTGATCGGCTCCTTTTTTCCATGATGAGCGATGCTTAGCTCCATGTCGTGGGAACGCGTTGCCAGCTCCTCAAATGTTCTTGGTTTTATGCCTTGGAGGATGTAATGTAACCCCCAGTGCATGCCTTGAACACACATCTCAATGGCGGAGGTTTCGGAAAGTCGATCTTTGCAATCCAGACTTAACGTACGCCATCTGTTGATGTAGTCGACAACCGGTTCGTTTTTCCATTGTTTAGTACTTGTTAGCTCTAGCATGTTGACTGTACGGCGGGTGCTGTAGAAGCGGTTGAGGAATTCACGCTCCAGTTGCTCCCAGCTGTTAATGGATTCGGGCTCAAGATCGGTGTACCAATCGAAGGCGTTACTTTTCAGTGAGCGCACAAACTGTTTGGCAAGGTAGTCCCCTTCAGTTCCAGCATTGTTGCAGGTTTCAATGAAGTGGGCGACATGTTGCTTTGGGTTTCCCTTTCCATCGAATTGCATGAATTTCGGCGGCTGATACCCTCTTGGCATCTTCAAAGTGTCAATCTTCCTGGAGTAGGGCTTTGAATATGACATGGAGGCATGTGAACTCCCTTCATACTGCGCTTTGATGGTGTTAGCGATCATTTGTTGCAGCTGTTGGATAGACAGGGATCCCACGGGTGCTATTGCCTGGTCTGGTTTATCCTCGAATTCTTGTGTCGGAGGTTCCTCCTCATCACCGCCTCCTTCTTTTCTGTCGTTCTCTTTTTCCAATCGATTGACAAGCGCGGCGATTTGTAAGTCATTTTCCTCCACCGTCTGTGTGAGTTTTGCAATTGCCTCATTCATTTGAGCCAGCTGCTCCTCGATTGAAGTTGCTCCGGTGGTCATGACTTGCATGGCCGTGCTGCTGCTCGAGTCGGCGTCAGAGAGCAGGGACTCGGAGTACTTCCCCAGGCTTTTCTCCCTTGGCGCCTTCAGTGAGGCTAGGGTGATCACAGGCTCGTGCCTTGGGTGTCCTTGTTTCTCCAGCAAAGTTGATGCGGGGGTGGAAGATGCGGCCAAGAAAGCTCTTGCCTTGCTTCGAGTTACAACCTCTGAAATGCTCCTACCTGCAGCGAGGACGGTCTTGTTCTTCACATTGGGTACGGGAACGGTTTGAGCCCTCCTTGATGCCATCTGTGCTTTTCTTTTCGGATTTGAAGATAGAGATGAGAGGTAGAGAAAGTCCCACTGGGCGTGCCAAATTTGTAAACACGAAAATTTCCTGAAGGAACAAGAACACGTGTACAAAATATATTTGTTATTTGATGAATTTTGGGGTTACAATCTCTATTTGTTCCTCTGATTCTATCTTCGTAAGGTATGGATTTGTTGATGGGCTGTTGATCCAAAGGGGCGTTGGGCTTGATCCTTGGATGAACAGTGATGTGGATTTGTTTGTGTTGATCCGAAGGGGCTGTTTGGCGCTTTGATTCTTGGGATGAACAGTGATGATCTTCAGATGTTTGATGATGAATGTAGAATGATGAACGATGAACGATGGGTGAGTTTCAAGGGGGCTTTGATCTTGATTCTTGAAGGATGAATGTATTGATTCCAAGGGCCGTCGGGGCTTGATCTTGGAGGGTGGATGAATGTTGTTTCAAGGGCCGTCGGGGTTTGATCTTGAAGAAGGTGGATGAATGATGAACGAAGAACGATGAACGATGGATGAACTATGGATGAACTTATGGATGAACTTCAAGGGGCTTTTGGGCTTGGTTCTTGAAGAAACGGATGAACGGATGAACGATGAATGGTGGATGGATCTTCAAGGGCTTCTGGACTTGATCTTGAAGAACAATTGTGCTAATCCAAGGGGCCGTTGGGGCTTGATCTTAGGATGGATGATCGTTTCTTCAAGGGCCGTTGGGGCTTGATCTCGAAGAACGATGAACGATGAATGAAGAACGAAGAACGAAGAACGAACTTCAGAAAATTCTCTTCCAATTTGGGAGTAGAGAAATGTATTTGTGAATTGGTGAAATGAAATGAATGAAATTGGCTTCTATTTATAGAATTTTCCAAGGCCTAATTTTGAATATAATATCCCAGATGAAATAAGCCGTCTCTGCCAGGTGTTGACACGTGTCTTGTTTGACAGCTTTTCTAACTCTTTTCGAATTTTCGTCGAATCACACAATATGTATACAATTTATGTAATACACGAGTGTTAAAATTTTGACCATTGGTCAACATTTATTTACTAAAATTTCATTGTCTACACTAACAACGATTTTTATTCAGAATAGGCAAAGCGCGCTTCAGACCATGCCACACTAAAGACCGTAAATATATATTTTGGTTTTTGTAATTCGAAAGAGGAAAACGTTGAAGAGCGAAAGAACCCCACAGAGAAGAGGATTGTAAAGCATCCTATTCAAAACTAAGCAAAGCCGTTAGGTTCAAAGAAACTAAATCACGAAGACCAAGCCCACCTTCATGTTTAGGTCCACACACCATATTCTAATCAACAGTTACCAACTTTTGGGAAGAAAAATCCCACCAAATAAAATTCCTTGCACAAGCAGAAAGATGTTTTAAAAGGCAAGATAACAATTGATAAATTGAGAAACTATGGAGGAACAAGCTTTGATAAACAGGCTGCACTAATTGAAATTGTTCAGCCATTAAGAGAAGTTTACCTTTCCAACCTAAGAGGCGAGCTTGAGCCTTGTCTACCAAAGCTTGAATACTAGTACGGATTTATAAATATATGAAATATGAAATTTTTCTTAACTATTTTGTGGATGGGCAAAATAAGTTTTATTTATTTTCGTATTATCACAAATTAAGTGTATTTTATCAATTTATATAGTGTAGGTATTATATACGATGACATATATATTTTCTTTTAACCATCCATGAAAATTTGTTCAAAAAAAAAAAACTATCCATGAAAATGATTAAATTTTCACATTTATTTAAATTAAAATTTTGAGTATAAATGCAGAAATCAAGAAATTTAATTAAAGTTGAAAAATAAAAACCTGGAACAGATTCAATAAACAGTTCAATTTTTTTTGTACTTTATCAAAGTATTCCTTTTTAATAATAATGGCATTCTTTATTTTATAATTCAGGTGCACATATCTCTAACAATTATAAAAGTGGAAACCAAAAACATGCAAGATTGCAACATATGAGAAATCTGTAAACAATTGTTTTGGGTCGTTAAATAATACTGCAAATGCACAAAAATACAAACAAGTGTTCAAATATTGAAGAACAGAGAAAGAAGAAAAGGCAAAGTTTGATGGTGCGTGGAGTGTGGGACTCGGGACGGTGCATCCACGTTGCAATCAGCAGATTAGACTCCGGCAGCAGACAAGGATAGAGATATGTGCACCAGAAGTACGGAACCCCCCTTCAACAAAGGATGTCTCTTTCTTCTTCTCTATATCCTTTTTTGTGTTCATATCCTAAGATGTTTTTTACTTCCTTTTTTGCTTCTTTGAAACAGGAAAGAGAAAAACGTAACATTAGCAACAACAAAATCAAATTATTTATTCAAAATATGTGATTAATGTTAATCCAAGGATGCTAAATTATAATTGAGAATAATTCGGTGGAATTCATATCTTGTAAATGACAAATTCGTAAACTAATTTATTTTCTATTCTTTGTAAATACATAGTTGTTTCCAAAAAAATTAGAATCAAGAATAATTTGGTGGAATAAAATGTTGATTCATCGCGAAAAACTCAATATTTATGCAAGAATTATGTAACCAAGAAAAGTAAACTAACAAAATCAATGAATATATCAACGGAGAAATTAGTAGTTAACCAAAAGAATAATCAAGCAACGATATTGAGCATGATCAACGGTGACAGACAAAAGATGGTTGGAGCATATGATCAATGCAATTATGATTAATTGAAAGGAAAACTAATGAAAATGGCTTGAAAACTTTGAGTTTTAATGATAAGGACAAAATAAAAGGTAAAGTGAATAGTACCATGATTGACTTTTTAGTGTAAAAATGTGGTTTTTCGTTAAAGTGAACAGTACCGGCTGTTTTTCGTTAAAGTTCCCTTAATTGAATTGGCAACGGTATACTCTAACAATTAAAACAAGAAAAAAGAATTAGTTATTCGAAAGAAAAAAAAAAGTTAGGTTTAATAAAACACTCCCGGTACTGTTTACTTTTAACGAAAAACCGCTTTTTTACTTTTAACTGTCACTATTCACTATACTTTTAAAAGTGATTTTTCATTAAAAGAGAAGTTTTCAAGCCATTTTGGTTAGTTTTCTTAAAAAAAAAACCCTTCGGTATAACCAAAAGCAAAATACTATGACAAAAGATTGATATTTTGGTAAGAGACAAACAAGAGTTGAGGAACAAATTATAGAATAATTATAGTAATGACAAAATTAGTGTCAGGATGAGAGGTTTCAGATGAATGCTACTGCTCGAGCCCACACGGCAAAAATGTCTCCTTTTCATACGTACACTCTATCACTTATCTCCCTCTATAAGAGAACATCCACTTGTTCATTTCCCTCAAAACTATCACACAAAAACATCAAGTTTTGAGGCATCTTTCTAGACACGGGTTGTCCATAAACATGGCTAAATGTTACACTAATGTTTTGCCTAAGGCTTTCTTCGTCGTCGTCTTCTCTCTCTTCACTTCTGGTTTTCTCGTCACTTTCTCTGAGGCTCAAATGGTTCCAGCCATATACGTGTTTGGAGACTCGTTAGTCGACGTTGGTAACAACAATTACCTAACAATCTCTGTTGTCAAGGCAGATTTTCCTCATAATGGGGTTGATTATCCTGGCAAAGTAGCAACTGGGAGGTGGGGTAATGGAAAAAATTCTGCAGATTTTCTTGGTAGGTTTAATATTATTTCAGTTTATAAATCATGACTAGTGACATTATGCATGTTGAGAGAACGAGAGGCACTTACGGTATGTAGTATACAATCTTGTTATCTTTTGTATGGCAGCTGAGAAAGTAGGGTTACCAACATCGCCACCATATCTGTCACTTGTTTCCAAGTCCAACAAGCAAAAAGCATCATTCGTCAACGGAGTTAGCTTCGCCTCTGGAGGAGCTGGAATCTTCAACGGCTCAGATGAACAATATGTAAGCGAAATGTTTTCAGCACCCTTTCAAAAGAAAATTAACACTGTCTTTTTAGCACAGGTAATATATTCCGTTCCACTAAAAATGCTTTAGAACCCAAATCTTTTATTTTATATTACGTGGGTGGGATCCATGTAACCCTACTAATCAAGGTTAGTGAAAACCTTAAGAAAACTCGGGTGTTATTCTATACCATTTTCTTATGTAGTTCAAAGTGAAGTCCGCAAAATGTTGGCCACCCATCCTAATTTCAAAATCAGGAGAAATTTTTGTGTAGCGGAAATACTATCACGTAATGTTATTCTTTCACGTTTTATAATAATTTGAATGAAATAGTAATACTATGCAGTAGTGTGTACTATATAATCTTACTTCTAAACAAGAAATTATGTTAAGAAAACCTAAATAGGAGAAATCTAATATGTTACTGGGGATATATCTCAGTATCATGTGACTGGACGTGGGAAGGACAAATAGACTAGCTTTGTCCAACTATTAATGCCTGACCTGTATTGCTCTTTGTTGTCACAGCGTCAGGCCATACCTTTGTCATACCAAGTAAATTACTACTCAGAAGTGCGTCAAAACATTGGCCTACAACTAGGCTCCAAGGGCGCCAAAGACCATCTTTCAAAATCTCTGTTTCTCATTGTGATTGGAAGCAATGACATCTTCGGCTACTTTAGAAATTCCCAACTCCAAAATGAATACACGCCACAGCAGTACGCCGATTTGATGGTGTCGAATCTAAAGGAACAATTACAGGTATCAAGCACGCATTATCTTAGCTCCATGTTTGCATAGTGAAACCTCAGCTGCACTTCAATGCTCAACGTGCTTCTTTCTTTGTTATTTGGCAGAGAATGCATGGTCTAGGCGCACAAAAATTTGTAGTTATAGGGACTGGGCCGGTTGGCTGCTGTCCGGCGCAAAGGAATTCAAGTACAGGAGAGTGCAATGATGTTGAAAACTCGATGTCCGTCATGTACAATGAAGCCCTTAAGTTCATGTTGCAGCAATTGAAACCGGCATTGGGCATAAGCTACACCCTTTTCGACACTTATACTGTCTTGACTCACATCGTTCAAAACGCAGCTTCTTACGGTACTCATATGTTCTTTTCCTTCTTTACAAGCGGAAACAATCTACGGTCAATCTGTCAAGCATGTGTTGTCAAACCGTCAATTTGAACATATGCAGATCATGATAAGCTAGATATTTTCCTGCGTTTGTAAGAACTAAATGAACAATTTGAAGTTAACTGACAAACCAAAAATTTCGTACACGATTTCAGGATTTACAGAGGTTAGAGCTGCATGCTGTGGGATTGGGAAGCTTAACGCCGAGTTTCCTTGCACGCCAGTTTCGTCTTTGTGCTCCAACAGGAGGAACCATGTATTCTGGGATTTTTACCATCCTACACAGGCAACTCATGGCATCATAACGGATAAACTTTTCGATGGCCCTTCAAAATACTCATCCCCAATGACTGTGAAGGAGTTAATTGCTCAATAAAAACTCGGGCCACAAACGAAAGACACCATCTTCTCGATATAATAGTCACCGTGTAACTAGCATGTCTAATAGTGTATAAATTGGCCTTCTTAGGAGGTTATACTTGGGATAATTAAGTTCATGTGCATTAAAGAGTGAATCAATGAAATTTTGTATGTAACATCAGTTGAATATTAGAGTGCGTAACGAACAAGATTACAAAACTAATAGAAATATTATTAAACAACTGAGAATGCCGAAACGGCTACAAAACCCTAAAGCCTACATTGTGACTAACATATTTTCTAAAGAATAACAAAGCACCCTATTTATAAAAAAACTAACCCTAATCTCTAAAAGGTAAAAACCAAAACCCTAATGCTAATGGGCTAAGCCCAGAAAACCAAACATTCAAATAAACTAAAATACTAATATTTTCCAACACCCCCTCCCCCCCCCCCCCCCGCGTCAAACTCATGGCAGTATACGACATGGGTTTGCAAACAAGCAGATGCGGACTGGCAGGCATGCAAACTTGACTTGACTTGACTTGATTCAATTCTTGACTTGACTTGATTCTTGATTGCAAACTGATTCTTAATTCTTGACTTGACTTGACTTGATTCTTGATTCTTGTTCAAACTGGCTAATGTTGAGAGTATGAAAAGAACCCGTCTCTAATCGGACGAGATTTTCATATCTCAATTTTACCAACAAACGAACAACGCCAACAACTTAACTTAACTTATTTCCTTTGGCTGTGTGGACGTAAAACAAACAGCCAAAAAAAATTGGAAAATCTTTCTTATTTTCTTTTCCTTTTTCTTTTCTCTTGCCTTTCTTCATACCTATAGCAGAAGGTGGTGTGGTGTGGCTAATGGTGCGACCTTTGGTTCTGATGCAGATTCCACACACACAGGCAATGAGACAGATGGGTCTCCATGTTTTTTTTTTTTTTCAAACTACCCACAAATAAACAGTCTAAACCAATCCAGGCAGAAACAAGATCCCAAAAGCAAACCAGAAAACGAAACTGGACATAAAACATAGGCAAACTAATACGAACAAACATAAGCAGATTAGATCCGAAAGAATCAAACCTACTCTAATACCAAGTTGAATATCAGAGTGCGTAACGAACAAGATTACAAAACTAATAGAAGTATTATTAAACAACTGAGAATACCGAAACGGCTACAAAACCCTAACGCCTACATTGTGACTAACATATTTTCTAAAGAATAACAAAGCACCATATTTATAAAAAAAAACTAACCCTAATCTCTAAAAGGTTAAAACCAAAACCCTAATGCTAATGGACTAAGCCCAGAAAACCAAACATTCAAATAAACCAAAATACTAATATTTTCCAACACCGTCACAAAAGAAGCAAAGCATCTTGACAGATTTTGAAAAGCAAAGGAAACGATTGTATTCCAGCATCATCCGCTTCACATGATAAAAGAAGTATCCGGCCAATGATTCAACCTTACTCTTGAATGGAGATTGAAAATACGTTCTCATCCATCGAACAGCAGAGAATGCTTGAGTCTGCATAATTGCCAGCCAGATACATCTGTTAATCTTTCTGCATTCATTCTTGGGAAAATTTTCTGCAAAGCGACGCACAAGGTTTCTTGAAGGAGAAAATGGATAAAGAAACAACTTTTGAGTTTAAATACTGTATTTCTGATGAAAACATAATACGGACATCACTGAGAACTATATATACCATTAAAGCCATTAACTACGTTCCACTAGTCAGAACGTCTAATCAGAACAAACTCACATTAATTTCAGATCGTACCTGCAGAAGAACTCATTATGAGTGAGTTCGAACTGTTGATCTTCGGTTCTCTATGTTCCTCACATTTCTTGCTCATAATATAACGAGCTTATATGAACACGTTTTTTAATAAAAAAAATTGAGGTTTCACGGTAAAACCAATTAGCAATATGAGAGTAGCCTAACTTATTTATAAGTCCATGTAAAATCCATCATCCCATCAATGTGAGATTCATTTTCAACACGTCCCCTCACGTGTGGCAAATTTTCAAGTCTAACACATGTACATCACAACAGGGTGACGTGGAGCCCGTATGACTATTTGGCTTCACACGTGAGACAACCTGCTCTGATACCATAAAGAAAGTTGAGATTTCACCATAAAACTAATTGGCAATATGAGGAGTAACCGAACTTACTTATAAGCTCATGCAAGATCTCTCCTCCCATCAATGTGAGACTCATTCTCAACAATTTTCACGAGAAGAGAGGCCAAAAGACGTTCATTAATTATGTTGGTAACCGTTACTCTTATCATGAGTTAGTTACAACAATTTCCTAAGAGCATCTCCAAAAGAGATGTCAAAGATAAATGTCAAATGTTAATTTGATGGCTGGCGTGGCAATTTTAGATTTTCTCTTTTTCCAACCGATATGTTTTTAGGTTATAAATGATATTTATATGACCCATTTTAAAAAGAAATCAATTAAAATAATTAGTGCATTAATAGGACTCACATAATAAAATAATTAAAATTATTTGACATCGCATTTTCTCATATGTCAATCTACATAGGATTGACATATCGGTTGGAGTTTGCTCCTACCTTCAAATTTGATTACACGGCATTCCCCTCAGGATTTGACATCTTCTTTGGAGATGGTCTAAGAGTATCTCCAAATGAGATGTCAAAATATAAATGTCAAATGTTAATTTGATGGCTAATGTGGCAATGTCAGATTTTTTCTTTTTTCCAACCAATATTTTTTTTTGTTATAAATGATATTTGTACGACACATTTAAAAAAAATCAATTAAAATAATTTTTCAAGATTTATAATTAGTGCATTAATGGGACCTACACAATAAAATAATTAAAATTTATTTGACATCACTTTTTCTCATATGTCGAATTTGACATTTAAAAACTCATATCGGTTGGAACTTACTCGTACCTTCAAATTTGATTATATGACATTCTACTTAAGATTTGACATCTCATTTGAAGATGGTCTAGAAGGTTGTAATCACCTCTTAGTCCAAAATGAATTCACCAATTTCTTAAGAAGTTTTAATCACCTCTTAAACCTAAATGAATTCAAAACATGTCTCTATAAGATAATGCTAGGGAGACCAACTTTTAAAAATAAATTTGTAAACCAAATGATGTATCACCAATAAGAAATAAACAGGTTAATTAACATTTAAGTAATAATCCAATCATCAACATCTACATAATTTGATTTACAAAATTCAGTTTAGAAATTTAGTTTTCCTAACATTATCTGTCTCTATAACATTTTATTATAATTAAATGTATTTAGTCCAAAACTAATATTTGTCCAACTTATATATCAAGACATACATACATATATATATATATATATATATGTATATATATATATATATATATCAAATATAGTTTGCACTCACTCACATTTAGAGAGTAAAACTCTTACATTCTCCCACATGAGTGTGATCAAGCTATTCATATATGTTATATAAAATAAAGGTAATCCCTTATTGATATTAGAATAGTATGACTTCCGCAACTAATTATAATGAGTCACTAGGCACTTGATGCAAGCTACATGCATTTGTATTCTAAAATCACAAACCAATCTCATCAATTATAAAGTTATAAACTAGAGAACCTAAAAAGGAAGTTTGTCAGTACATTACAGCTCCCACATATCTTTGATCCCGTGAAGTTAAATAACATACTTCATATTATTACTTTGCAAAGATTAATATAATTGGGGAAACGACTCATAAAAAACTTCACTTTTTTGTTTACAAGAGAATAATGTGAGATTGAATCAAAACAACATAATATTTATAACATGGATTTGAATCAAATGAAACCAAAGTACCTTACTCCCACATTCAAAACAGATCGAATGACGGCTGTAGTCCAGTTCTCGGAACTGCCTATTAAAGCCTGTGACGTGCAAGACTTATGTCCACGGATGAGCCACCATATCAAAAGTGCCAATGTGTTCAATCTGAATAACATCATCTCTAACATTTTCTTGAACTTTGAGATACTTGATGTCCATAAGCCTCGAAGCATCCGATCTTCTATTGTTTTTGGTAAATAACACAGCCCACGTATTATCACAATAAATCTTCAATTGCCTTTCCTTTCAACACTTCCAACAACTTTTATATGCATAATCAAGTTCTTCATCCAGACACCTTGCCTCATGGTTTCGAAACACCCTATGTATTTAGATTCCATTGTAGAACAGCCATTATGCTTTGCTTTTTGCTTCTCCATGGAGCAAGTATAATAACATATCCACTTGTCGACATTCTATCATAAACGCAGCCTCCTAGTTCAACATATGAATAACAAATCAACTCCAAACTACCTAGATGTTGGTATACCAACACATAGGACTGAGTTTTCTTCAGGTATCTCAACACTCTTTTGCCAGCATTCCAATGTTGAATACCAGGATTTGCTTGAGACCTTCTCAGAACACTTAATACAAATGCCAAGTCAAGCGTTGTCCACACTTGTGCATACATTACACCCCCTACCAAGGAAGTATATGGCTTGTTTTTCATAGCTTCAACTTCAAAATCAGTCATTAAAGATTGGTTTAATGAGAGCTTATCACCTTTAGCTATAGAAAAATCACTACCACTACTGCGGCTTGTGGGATCAAGATTTTTCAATGCCAAGAGTAAGGCAGATCAGGATATGCGTACCTTAGAAGTCTAGTCATGAACTCAACAATCTTTGCTACGGTTAGAAGTATTTTTTCCACAGGGCTTTTGCTAGCTGAATAGGTTTTAACAGGGCACCTATTTTGAGATGGTGATATCCTTGTGCGTGTTTTACTTGTGTCCTGTATGCGTTTAGTTTTGAATTAAATGAAACTTCTCACTTTTCTCCTTAGACTGGGTTTTTATACCATTTAGGGTTATACCATAGTGAGGTTTTACAAGTTTTACTACCCATGCATTCTTTTGTATGTTTTGAGACTTGCATTCGCTTAATGTGCCAGTGGCCTCATTAATTGTACTTACTTCATCATTGAAGACCTAATTCGCCATCTTTACTTAAGTGTTTGCACATTGAATGAGGAGTTTTGCAATCCCAACTTCATTATAAATGTAACTGTATAAATCCTTATTTAGATTCTACAATATCTTTTAAATAGTTTTATGATTGTAATGTATTACTTGAAAGACAACCGTTCCCTCTTCTTTGTTACTATAAATAAAGGCACAATGAGGTGAAAAATCACATCACATAATCGACCAAAGTCTCTTTTTTCTCTCTACTTGCCGCCAATCTATGCCTACAACAAACACAAGTTTATATTTTAAAAATTGAGGATGCAGGAGAACAAAAAAGAAAATTTCTCCAATGACATTTTGGTAATCAAACATATTTTGATTTCGATTCTTAACAAAATGTAAACAATGTTAATGGGAACCTACTTTACTTCCCGACGGTTAGCAAACTGTTTGATGAGATTGTTAGATTTCGGTTCCTGCTTATCCCAATTATTATTTACTCCGATTGATCGTTTTCCGATTTCTTCCCATTTGCGATTCGCAGTCGGTAAACAGGCCCAAGAGTTTTAAAACCCACAAGATTTGCATTGGGTATTGACAGCGGGATCCGTTCAATGGCCCAAATAAGCAAAAAGTGGGAGTATATTTAAACAAATGTGAAAGCCCACCAGCCGAAACCCATAATTTTGATGGGTAGACTCGTCATTTCCTTCGTGCTAGGGTTTCATCCTCGGAGCCTATAAATGACATTCCAATAAACGTTAGCCCATCAAACAATTCGCCTCTGTTTATCCGTCTTCGTCTATTCTTAGGCTCTACTGTTTATCTCTCGGTTAACTTTTCTAGGGTTTTGTTTTTCTTTCGTCTTAGATCTTTGTCTATTTGTTTTTTTCGAAAAGTTTTGTTTGATTTTTCGTGCGAGAAGTGCTTTCCGTAGAAGTAGAAGCCAATTTGCAGAGCAAGGGCGTCTAATATAAAAATGGCGCAAATTGCATTGAAGGTTGGCGATAATAACAAGCGATTCTCCGTGCCTGTCAAATTTTTGGTTTTGATTCTGGCCTCGAACAAGTCGCAACATCCATTCGCCCAAACCCACTTTCTTCTTCTTTTTTATTTATTTTTACTTTAATTCTTTTAATCACCTTTGTTTCATGGTTTGTGGAAATCTCCGGTTTTTTATTCCATTGTTAGTTTATCATATTTTTCGTCATCCAAAATTTTGAAATGGCGGAATGATCCCTACTGGGTTTTAGAAGAAACAAATTTTATTAAAGTTTTTTATATTATTTTTTATTGGATATTTTTTTGTAGTAAAACAAAAAAAAATTAATAAAAATGGGGTGATGATAAAGACAAAATAAAAGGTAAAGTAAATAGTATTATTATTGATTTTTTTAGTGTAAAAATGTAATTTTTATTTTTTTTTGTTAAAAGTTCTTCCTAAAGTAAAACCTAATGGACTTGGATCTTCTCTTCTTGAGCCTAAGGATAGCATCTTCATGAAAATTCAACGGTTATAAACAGGAGGTCTATTTAAAGTTATAATAATTATAGCCGTTGAATTTTTATTTAACGGTCTTAGATCCTTGATCAGGAGGATCATTTCCAGGTTCAAACCTAATAACGGAACTTTTGCCAAGTCAACCATCTTTACAGGCTCCGAAGCTTTCACAGCGGAGCCTCCGGACCAACCAATTTAATCGTGACCTTTAGATGAATATCCTTCGGTTAATTTTTCAAATTCACTTTTTAATCCGACGGCTCTCTCTTCTCTCTATTTCTCACATAAAAAAAATTCCGGAACTTTCTCAAGTGTTCTCTCTCTTTTCTTGCGGGCTGCCCTCAAGCCTTCCGGTGTCGATCTTAGCGTGACAGCCCAAGCGACGATTTTCGAACCGGACTATTTTCTCCTCTTTCTCCTGGGTTTAATGGGTTTCACGTCAAAGATGGGATCTGACAAATTTCTTCTTTCTTCCTGCGATTTCTTGCGGCTGTTCAGAAATTTTAATTTCTGGGTTGTAAGAGTGTTTGGAAAATGCCTAAAAAAAATCACACATTAACATTTATACTCTTGGTCGATGGGATTTATTTGTTGGGTGAAGAAAATAAGTCAGTGTTTTGGGATGGAGGACGGGAGTTAAGATCGGGTTTGGGGGTGTTTAATTTGTTGGATTGATTGAATCCAATTTTTGAGTGAGTGAGAAATGGTGAAGAGATGAAGGAGACGATTGAGAGAGAAAAAAAGAAGACAGTAAAATACGAGAGAGGGAGGCGTTTAAAGAATTCAAATTAATCACGACCTTTTATTTTTTATTGGACGCTCCTGCTTGAAGAATTCTTAGGAAAGGGATCCGAAGAGGATTCAATCAGCATCTTTACGAAGGTCTCTTCACTTTTCAATGTTTGTACGAACATTCAGTGCAATCTCAAGCACAAACAAACATGCTTTAGAACATCACAACCAACACAAATGGAATTAACTTGGGTTGGAATTAACTTGGTTTTGCACAGGCATGACAATTCAAACTGTTAAATTCGATAACAGTGAATAACAATCTAAATGGATTGGATTTGAGTTTGAAAATTCGGATGTATTTTGGGTATGAGAAAAAACTGTAAATATTATTCGGTTATGGTTTTGAATATAGTTATAAGGGTCTCCAATTCATATATGTACTCAAATTCGAATCGAATAATATATAATATAATTATATATAATATTAAAGTATTATATAATACATGTGTGTGTATATGTATATTCATTATTCACCAAATTTTACCTTGAAAATACAAAAATTACAGTGTGAGTTGCATTTTGTGGCAAAGTCAAAATTTTTGATATGAATTAAAATCTATGAGAATTCAACAATAGTTATAGTTGATATCAAAGATCAACCAACATTATCAATGTTTAGCTTTAATTTTTATGCTTCACAAAATCCATTAATTAAATCATTTTATACATCAAATATTTAATGACGAAATTAATATATTTACTAAATTATCATGCGTCAATTGGACGAATATATTTTTTGTGTTGACGAAGATGGATATAACTGTTAACCAATGGGGAATCTGTTATCCAGTGGATATGGTTATGGATAATACCCGATGGTTAATTTGCGGTTATGGATATAGTTAATTTTTGTGGTTATGGAGATGGATATATCATTTCCGTTCCCAAACCAATCCATTGTTGTGACATCCCGTCCCGAACTTTTATATGGACGATGTGAAATGACGAAAATACCCTTACCTACGCGTGAACGGGTACGTTTGGACACGATATTGGGTTTTTGGGGTGTCCTAAATCCTTAAACCCAAGTTGGGACACCTGTCCCTATACATGCACGCACACACGTGCACCCAAACCAAACCTGATTCTTCTTTCTTATCTCTTTCTCTCTTTCAAACTCTCTCACTTTCTCTCTCTCGATTCTCAACTACGGACACACACACACAACTTGATCTCGACATCAACCAAGACTTAAGGTAAGTCTTTTTGAACTCGTGGGACCTTGATGAATTCATTGATACTAGTTTTAGGTTGTGAAACCCTCGAAAACCATGTTAAACCGAGCTTTTTCATAAGGGTACTGTTCATCATCTCTTTCGTGGCTTCGTTTTAGGTAAAAAGGAGATCACCACAAGTCTTAGAATTGCCCCACGAACCTCGGAGTACCTAGTTTGCAAAGTTTGGACGTCGGGATCACTGGTTTCAAGGTTGGCCGAAATTGGAAGGTTTCTCCGAGGAATTTCCAGCCATTTTTCAAGGTATTTGAGCTTATAAACATGTTCTACATTGAATTTAGAGCATGTAGGAAGAAAAACGAGTGGAAAAAGGATGAAAAATGAAGGAGATAGGCTAGTTTGAAGTTATGGCCGGAATCGGTCGCCGGCGCCGGCGACGGTCACCAGAAAAAACCAGTCCGGCCGGCGACCTGAGGTAGGGGGTGACGGAATATTCCGTCAAAGTTGACGGAATATTCCAACGCCGTTAACTAACGCCGTTAACTGACGCCGTTAGGAGTTAACGGAATATTCCTCGGCGCGTGCACAGCACGTGACAGCGCGTGGGGGCGCGTCTGTCCGTGCAATTCCAGGCGCGTGGGGGCGCGTGAGTAGTCCTAAAATTATTCTAAAAATATCACGACGCTCGTGACGTCGTGTAGGTCGCGTTGGTATATTCAAATGCCAAAATTGACCTTCGTATGAAAAGTTATTTACGTAGGTCGTTTATGTGCTGTTAATGACGGTTTTGCGATTAATTCACGTATAGGTGAGACGTATCCGGCGGACGAGCGCAGTCACTCTAGGCTCGGGGGATACGACCCGTCGACATACCAGTGAGTGGGCTTTTGTTTTCAGTATATATATATATGACGTTTTTCCCAGAAACGTAAATTGATTGATTTACGAATTGATTGGATGTGATAATTGAATTGCCATGTCGTATGCCAATTATGTTTCATGCCTGTGATTATGATTGCATTCATTATGCACTGATGTCGAGGACGGCCAGGTAAGTAATGTGGTAGTGTTTGAAATGATGATAGATTGTGATTAGTTAATCACCTGCACCTCGGGTGTTGTGCTCCGCCAGAGTAGGGCCTAGCCTTCACGTGATCGTTCACCTCACGCACCGTACGCTCAACTTGGATCCAAGATAGGTGCCTAGCCTGTCGTACAGACCACAATAGGTGGTTCCGACTCGTTGGTGACCTGCGATTCGTCGCACAGCCTTCACGTGATCGTAGCACAGAGCGTAATATTATACACCTAGCCTGTCGTACAGACCACAATAGGTGGTTTCGACTCGTGTGCAGGATGATGATGATAGTGATAATGATGATTGATATGATTGAGTATGTTTGATCAGCTATAGATTCAGCCGTACAGGTCATTAGAGGTGACTCCGGCTGATAGGGCACTAGGGACACCCTAGTTTTATATTACTTGCCTGATGATGATAATGATTTCTGTGTTGGTATATCGACATGGTTTATTGTTACGTTTTGATAACGAGATTTGATGTTAAGACGAGTTTTCGTATATAAGGTTATATACGTACTATTTTCTGGGAAAATTATACTGATTTACAGCGAGGGGTTATTTATGGACTTTATGATATGATTTTGGAAAACTTTGTTTTTGCCCACTCACCTTTTATGTTTTGCGCCCCTCCAGGTTCTAGATAGCTTGAATTCCGAGTTGGGCACATCGAGGATCCTTCGGCCTTTCTGACAGATTCGACATATGTAGGCACCGAAGGTGTAGATAACTCTTTTACTTATGCTTGACTGCACTCGACCTAGTACGCTCTGAATATGTATAAGTATTGAATTACTTCTAGCACACATCCTTATTTAGGTTGTTAGATTTCGTTTTTAATAAATTCGTACTTCGTCATCGATCTTCGCTTCCGCACAGCGCACATGGCTACGTCGCACTCACGTGACGGCCAGCATGCCCCACTTTCGGGTCGGGGTGTGTCAATTGCCATCCCTAGTTTCGCAATAGTTGAAGAAGAATTTCTCCTAAATTCACTTTGTTGTTGATTTATGGAATTTTAAGTTTATAATCGGAATTGTTAATATTGTAAATCACTCTATAAAATCATTTTTATAAAAACTAATGAAATCTAAGATCAGTCAGTCATCAAATCATACAAAAATAAACGACTTTAGTTTTCTACATTTAATTAAATAAACGACTTTAATTTTAATTAATTTTTTGACAAAGATATCTTTATATAGAGATGTATAATATAAATGATTCAACTATAAAAATTAAATTTTGTAAATTAAACACAAAATAAAAAAAATAAAAAAAAGAACAGCGTACACGACTGAAGGATGGAAAATAGGACAGTTTTCACCATGCCTTTTTTGGTTGGACCAGCCCAACCGTTGACTTCCGTCTGAATTCCGTCTTCCCGGGAGAGCAAGAAGCCAAGACCAAGTCTCTTCCTTCTCTTCTTGTTACGGTCCTCTCAACACAAATTCATCGTATTTAAATGAATTAATCAAAGCGCACAAGAAACACTGACCAGGCCGACCGCTAATAAACTTCCGTAAAATATCCGTAATTATTACTCTCCCTTTTATTTTCTCCTCAAATTTGCATCCCATTAAATTAAAAAAAACAACAAATATAAAATGATACTGTAATCTCCACATTTAATTTTACCTTTCACATGTTATTTTAATTTTTAATCGTTGAATTAAATAAATTCATTGAAAATTAATAAACAAAAAATAACAATAATGTATGAAAGATAAAAGCGTGCGAATAACATTATTCATATAAAATCTTAAAAAAAAATAATAAATTATAAAAAAAACAAAAATATAAAAACCATGCGTGTTTAAGAAAGTCTCTGTATTCAAATTACAATTTCTTCCCCACATCTCCCTCGACAGCTACAAATATGGAATCCTCCTCTGGCCCGGTAGTACTAGTACGCACAGACTGAGACCCTAAAGTGCGCAGTGCGCACCCCCGGCGCAGGATATGGAGTCGCCCTCCTTTGTATCCAAAGCGAGGACCGCCTTCCATTCTGCGGCGGCTAAAGCGGAGCGAGTTCTCTCTGACTTAAAGCCCGATCGAGGTCTATTTTAGTTTTAATCTCATTCGCTAAATCGTATTTTCGTCCGTTCGTTTACTATTTTTTACTGCCCCCAGACTTCCATTTGACTTTTCCCCGATGCTATTTTTGTTTGGTTTTTCGGGATTTGATTTCTTAATTTCGGATTATAAATGTTGTTTAGTTTTTTGATAATTTGGTGTTGAATCCGTGAAGATTCTGACAAGCAATCGCCGAGGAATTCGATCGATCACGCCGAATATGAATCGCCGAGGGAGGATGGCGAGTCAAAGGTCAGTTTGTTGTTATTTTTTTTATCGAATTTCAAATTGGCTTTGATTTAATTGTTTTGTGTTTTTATTTTTTTGGATTGGAAATGTAGGATCAGTCGGTTTATGTTTTGTAGGATTTTGCTTTTCGGTGTTTGGTTTAGGGACTAGAACAACTTTTTGATCATTTTCTGTTTGGTTGCTGAGAAAAAAAGAAACTACATTGTGAAATCCGGCTTACTTGAGTAGAGTTTTTGATAATTTATGATTTGATATGGTTGTTTGATTTCTATTGCTCGGAAATGAAATAATACAGGGCTCGCATGAATCGAAGCAGCTTAGGTGGAGACCACCAAACATAGGGACAAAGCAAGATTGGCAGGATAGATTCAGGCACATTGGGATAGGGAAGAAAGGAGGTGAAGATACCGAGAAGGCTGAGAATTCTTCAATGGCGGTTCCTTTTTATGATGAAAATTTGTACCTGCTGAACATGAAAAACGATATGGAAGCAAAGGTAGGTTTGCTTCTTTTTATCTTTTATTTCTGTGTGTAACACGTTATGATGGTTTGTCTTCTAGGTTTTCTGTTTTATG
This sequence comes from Crataegus laevigata, assembly GCA_963580275.1. Lineage (NCBI taxonomy): Eukaryota > Viridiplantae > Streptophyta > Magnoliopsida > Rosales > Rosaceae > Crataegus > Crataegus laevigata. Next base: position 10,310,438 of record OY756946.1, read on the forward strand.
TTTAGATCATCAATACATAATCACATCACATTCACAAATGAAAAGGATATTTATACGACCTTTCCCCTAGGGCCCCGCAGACTGGTTTTGTTCTTATTAGGAAACTCAACTTAATTTTTAATCAGGTGTTTGTTCCTGTACATATTAAGAAAATTTAGTGATACACGCTTAGTAACCGATAACGATGGAAAAACACTCACATTGTGCCAAGCTGATAGATAACAAGAACAAAACCTTATTATTATCCAATTTGTGTGATCCCTAACCTGGAAAGTTTGCGATTGATAATTTTACTTACTGATTTATTTGTCCTTTGTTTCTATTAGTTGTTTTCGCTTTGATGATAAGTTGGGATTTGATATTTGCAAGGGGGCAGAGATGATCCCATCAGTTGAAAGCTTAGTCTCAGACAACATTGTGATTCCTCCGTTGTCTGTTATGAGACAATTGGCTACAGCTGTTGAGTAAGTATTTACATTTTTGAGATTCATTCCTTTAACAGGTCTTCTTTCTCTGAAACTTATCCTATAAACTTGTGAATCTTTACAACTTTTGGAGTTCACTTGTGTTGGAAATTTGTTCAATTGCAGTCTTTCAACGTTATGAATATGTTTATATGTTAAACGGATACCAGTAGTCTTGCATTTGTATAATCAGAAGTGAATGTGTTTTCCTGTAATCGGAAAGTCTCTTTCAGTAATACATGTGCCCTTAGTTATTAAACGGTTCTATATTTCAATGTGAGTTTTCAGTTTGTACATGATATCCTAACTTTCTGCCCTTATATTTTGGAAATTTAATCCAGGGCTGGAAAGAAGTCTAAGTCATTGAAAGATTTTTTGGCATCATCAGGAAGTTCCTCACCTGTCAGGGAGAGAGCGGGTCTGAGTCTCTCTGCAGTGAAGTCATTAGTGCTTCGTGAAAAGGATGAAAAGCCATCTGATTTTTGTAACAACGAGAAGGTCCTAGCATTGATCCGCGCTTTGTTTGATGCAGGTAGATTCATACGTTAGGTGACCTCATGACAGTTACTTCCTGTTAGGCTCTTTTTATTCCAGTTTTGTTTTTCATTATCGTGTTATGATCTTTCACTTCCGTTGTAATATTTGCAAGATATTCGCAGAGGGGAATTTTCTAAGACGGAAGATTGATTCTGGTTCAGAGGCAATTACCACAGCATCTTTGCCAAGAGATATTCATGGTGCTCCTCCTGAAAGCCTTGTTGTTAAGTTAGCTGAAGTCATTGGGAACTTCAGAACCCTCAAGAAAATGACTCTGTTTTGGTGCAGAGTAGTTGTTGAAGTAAGTTCTGTATACCATAAAGATGAGTTCTTTGAGCTTTTCCAGTGACTTGCAATGAAAAGGAAAAAAAAAAAAAAAAAAGAGAGAAATATGAGCTGACACTTCTGGCTTCCCGTATTGCAACCATAACACACAATCATTTTTCTGGAAGTACACTTCTCTTTGAATAAGGTCTAGGCAGTATTTTGTGATCTTGAGTATAAACTTATTATCTTAAACTGAAAAAGAAGAAATTGGGTTCAGTTTCAGCCTAGGGTACAATATTATCCTGGCTTATCACATTTTAGTGCAATTTTATCCTGCTGAGTAGAATTCTAGCCAGAAAGTTTTCCATCTTAAATTTTATGACTTTTTTATTCTTTTATATACTTCCTCCAGTGAAAATGAATACATATTATGTTTTTTTTATCATTGATGTTTTGTTGATTTGAATTTCCTTCACATGCAGCTGAAAAGAATTTGGTCTGAGGAACAACATGTGCCTAGCATTCCCTTCGATGAGATTCCAGATCTGAATTGCTGTCTTTTGTATCAGCGGCTGCAAGTTATCAACTGTTGTGTTTCCAGGAAAAGGCGTCGTGATATCGCCACTGAAACGTTAGACTTTGTAATAAGGGAAGCTAGTCCAAATGCAGAAGATTCTGCTCTTTCCAAAGACAATCCTGCATGCCCTATTTTGTATGCTAAGTTAAGCACTGGGGAACTTGTCCTCCGACTAGGTGCTGATAGCCCATCTGGCAACCTGACAATGTTGGAAACTGGTGAACCTGTGTACTCCCCTGTGACCCAGGTATGTTTTAATAGCTTGTCTTTCAAGGAAAACTGTTTTAACTTGCCCATTATTTGAGATGTATCATGCATGCACATTATTATATGTAGGAAGTACCCTTGCTTACTGAAGACCTTATCAAAGAAAATGAGGAGTTTGTGCTTCGGACAGGAAGGTCTGTATTTGAGTTAATTCTTAGTCATTTTTTGTTTTCAAGTAACATTTGGCACTTTGCTTAAAGGTAGTCTTTTTTTTTTCCTAGTTCTCTGTACATATACATATACATCATAATAAACTTGCATACTTTTATCCTTATTAATCTAGGAATATTTTTTGACAATTTGCCTTATCTTTATGGTCAGCGTTGGTGCTGGATGTTCTCAACTCCTCTCTGACATGCAGGCTTTCAAGGTTTACGCTAATGAAATCTTATCTTATAGATTCATTGAATGGTGTGTGTTGACTGTTCAAGTTAACTAAGTCTGACATTTACCATATGCAGGCTGCGAATCCTGGTTGTATTTTGGAAGACTTTGTGAGATGGCACTCCCCTCCTGACTGGACAGAGACTGAGCCAATTGATGAGGCTACAGACTCATTTGATGGTAGTGACGAATTGTCCACGAGAGGCTATCTCAGTAGCCGAATGCAAAAAGAAGGTGCCACCTTTTCCTGTTATTCCATTTCTGTATTTTTTATGTCACATAACAGCTTTGAATATCCAAGTTAACAGTAACAAGATGTCGAATGCATAAAACAGACTGCAAATCACTTTGCTTATAATAATACTTTGGTTTGGTGCATGTTGTGAGTCAGATATTTTACAATTGCAACACTTACTCTATATATGTTATGTATATACCGGCGAAATTGCTTAGAAGGTAATCAGTCTTATCAAATTATTGCCTAGAATAAGGATGTTTAGCCATTTTATGTGATTATTATTTTTTAAGTTTTAACCCTTAGAATGCATACGTGCATCTAGAAGTTGCAAGTACCACCATATCATTTACGTTTCATTTGAAATTTCATATGGCTATGCTTTGATGTTAGGCAATTTGTGGCGTGAGTTTTGGGATACATCCAAACCAGTTCCAGCAGTTAAACAAGCACCCCTCTTTGATGAGGATTTAGCAGTGTAAGTTGGAAGAACTAATGCTCATTTTGTCACATCTGTTTTTGGTTTTAGTACTACTGTCTAACATTAATAGCATTGTGCATTAATCCTGTAGGGAAGGTATCCTGGATGGTTTTGAGGACATATCACCTTCCGAGCTTTTTCAGCAGCTGTTTGTTTCTTTGGTAAGTTCAACTTTTTATGTTATTATATTTGCTTGTTTTTAACATGGTTTAATACATTGCCGCTGTTTCTATACTGTTCTAATGATTGCCCGTTCTGCAACATCCAGCTTGGTTTAGGATTTGTAATTGCTGAGGCTAAACTATCCGCGAGCAGTGACTTTTCGAAGCTGTTTTATGAGTGCAAGGAATATGTTGTTTCCACTTGTCAAAGCAGCACCTGGACTGAGAAGGTTGATGAGCTTTGCCAGGTAAGATGGATCCGTATTGCTAAACCAATGGTTGGTTGTAATAATTTTATGTCAACTGAACTAGTGTCTAGAATAATAAAGCCTTCACAGGCAATTTAAAGAATACATGGACAAACTTTTGTGATTATGGTACTCATGGATGCCCAATCAGAGATATATGTCGAAGGTGTCGTCCACTCGTAGAACAAATGCTTTAAAAAACCGAAAAAGGATTATTTCAACGGTAAACTTTGTTCACGAAATATTTTCAGATAAAATTTGTTGGTAATTTTTTGGGGGCCAAGGTTATCATAAGAGAAGATGGGTTCATCTACAATTAGATTGTTTAACTATTCTCCATCCTTCTAACCTATGCCTAGGTAGCTATCACCTCTTTATAAATAACTTTTAATTATTATTTTCCTCTTTCGGGGTTTAGGGTGGGGGGATTTGGGCAACAAGGATATAAATTTATTTGCATACCCAAATTTGAGCTTGATATTCTCTTGGTCAATGCTTGGTACAGGTATATGAAACAGTGGAGACTATGTTGGTCAATCCAGAGGAAGCACTGAGAGCAATGAAGCAGCCCGAAGAATCGACGACCCCTTTGGGGGAACCAAAGGGGCGGTTTAGGAGACTTACACTCAACTTTGGTGGTAAGGACAGACAGTTGAGAAAATCAGGTTCAAGGGACCAGAAAAACTCGAAGAGCCCCGGTAGCCAACCGTTTTCGAGTTTCTTCGACAACAAGTCATCTTTATTTTCAAAAAAGCCTCCTAAGCCTGAAAATACATCCCCTGCTGAAAAATCTTCGAATACAGTTGAAAGTGATTGGACGATTGTTTAGTTTTTTTTTTTTTTTCTCTTTCCAGTTCTCTTTTTTGATTAAAAACAGGCTTGATTTTGCTGGTAATTGTAAATTGTTTTGAGCAAATATAGACCCAAAACAGCATGAGACAAGTTAAACAGTGTAGGTTCCAGATAATATATTTATGATCATTTATTTAATACATTTGGATAACCAAACGATTTTTTATTTATGAAATTAAGCGGTCCCGATTATAAAAAATTTACAATGAAAATACGTTAAATACAAGTGAAGACCGAGGATGAAATGCAAGTATTATTCATCATAAAATTATATAACAACATATTAGCACATTAGAAATTATATTTGTTATTTGTACCCTCCCAACTTTAACCCAAAACGAACTTCTACAGTGAATAAAAAACAACTACAATAAAAGAAAATCTCGACATTTTCTGAAGCCACTTTGCTTCCGCTGTGGCTTGTGCTGGTCTTCACCTTTTGAATAGGTCGCCATCGTCTTCATCTTCTTCACCCACATTATCGAACCCGAAAAATTTCGAGACGAGAACCGGCACAACGAAGTTGGAAAACAAGTAAGCCGAAAGAAGCACCCCGCTGCAACACAGAACCAAAAAAAAAAAACAGAAGATAAAACATGAATTTCGTAGTTGGAAAAATGAAATTTTATCTTGGAAGGTGAGAAAACAGGTACCCAGTTTGAAGGAGGACAGAAATGTCCCCACCGGATTTGGCAGAGGGACCGACACCAAGAAAAGTAACAGCGTTTTGCATGGCCTTGGCTCGTAACGAGAGCAAGTGCTGCTGCCCACGTGGTGCAGGCGCAGCAGCAAGTTTAGTGGAGTGTGTACCCAGCAGCTGCTGTCTATGGTTTAGCTGGGTGTGCAGAGGAAGCGGTGCTGGGTGAAACAGGATGCCCCTCATCGTGAAATCCCCAACTACTTAGCAGAAAAGGTAGTTTTATTATCTTTGCAACTTTGTTGTACTTCAACAGGCCAATTGGGGAGATTTTGTTTTGGATAATGTTTTTTGGCTGGGAAAAATAAAAGGGAATTGAATTGATTGTCTTCACCTGCATTTCGAGGAGAGGCGTTCTGGGCTATAGATCCCAGTGGGAAGGCCTATCATATAATTTAGCCCAAACTTCTGGCCCAATTGTACACAGCAAATTATTACTTTTACCAAAATAAAAAATATATATATATTGTTAACGGCGCTCCAAAATTTGTATATTTAGACTTCATTTATTTCAAGTTTTTCAATTTCAAAGTTTATTTTTCTCTGTGAAAAATTACACTCAAATGCATTTTCAATTGTTTCATATTTGGAAAATGAAAAATTGGTTTAGAAAATGTAGCCAAACTACACGCATTAAGTCTAATATTGATAAATAAATAAAAAATATTTATTTTTGAGGCCTTCATGTAGGTCAAAACTTACTCGACAAGTATTTAGTTACCATAGGACTGTTACTGTTATGATTGCCATTCGCCGGGAGACCACCAATGACAGCACTAAAATAAAAGCAATATCTAGTTCAATTCGAATAATTACATGCCTTTTGAAGGGACCAAACCAGCCACAAGCACGGAATACCTGAGTTTTGTCAAGTTAACTATAGTAGTGTGCACTCAAATTCAAATTTCGCCTCCTTAATTTAGATGAATATAGTGTAATCATCCCATTATTTGTCAAAACAAAGTTGTGCGCAGGAGATGGAGGTTGGTTTGAAAGCAATTTCGGAATTCGACACATCAAACTGTGGGCGAGTGCAAGCGTGGGACACTCTTAAAGACACATCAAACTGTGGGCAAGTGCAAGCGTGGGACACTCTTAACCACTTTGGGTGCGTTTGTTGCGCCGGACTGTCTCGGACTGGACTAGCTGCAGGGACTAAGCTGGACTGGCTTAGACTAGACTAAGCTGGACTAACTTAGTGAAGCGTTTGGTGCAGTTTCGGACTAAGACGCAGGATAATAAAAACAATACTGTTCACCAGATTTGTGTTTGCTTAGACTAGGACTAATTTTTGCCATTGTGTAATAGAATAATGCTACAAATATACGGCTGATGTTGAAAAAAAAAAGTTTTTCTTAATCCGAGCCCGAGTCAACAAATATACGGCTGATGTTGAAAAAAAAAAAAGGTTTTTCTTAATTCGAGCCCGAGCCAACAAATATACGGCTGATGTTGAAAAAAAAAAGGGTTTTCTTAATCCGAGCCCGAGCCAACAATCCGAGCCCGAGCCAACAAATATACGGCTGATGTTGAAAAAAAAAAAAAGGTTTTCTTAATCCGAGCCCGAGCCAACAAATATACGGCTGATGTTGAAAAAAAAAAAGATTTTCTTAATCCAAGCCCGAGCCAACAAATATACGGCTGATGTTGAAAAAAAAAAAGGGTTTTCTTAATCCGAGTCCGAGCCAACAAATATACGGCTGATAATACGTGAATGTAATGTTTCCTCTTCATTCTATTTTGTTAACCTAGATAACAGATAATCTCATTTCTTTTCATTAGTCATCTTGTCAAACTCTCAGTTCCAAATTCGAAACCTGAATAGATCGTTTTATCTGACTCTTACCGAAAGACCTTCCTTATTTTGTGCATTTTAGGTTGAACATAAATCTGAGTGCCCTGAAAGTGGACTCAACTACTTTTAGTTCCATATTTTCATAAAGCACATACTTTCCCAATTTGGGGCTCCAACAAATGATTATAGTTATTCAATTCCACTAATCATTTCCCAATGATTCCATATTAACGAAAGCCAAACTCATAAGCATTTGAATCATGTTATCAAGTAGCCATACAATTCCACCAATTAACATGTAACACATAATATGAAGCCAAGTAATATGCATATATAAGGGTTCCTTGAGAATATTCGCTACGTAGATTCCAAGCTTAGCATGCTCCTACAATTCAGCATCTCATCCAAATGTTGGCGTCTCTAGTTGTTGCCACATGATATTTTAAAACATCATTCACAAACTTTCATCCATGATATTTTACAAAATGCTAGTTAACCATAGTACAACATTCCGAAGTACATATCCATAATTTACAAAATCCTAGTTAACATTAGCCAAAATACTTCATAGTGCAAAGCTAAGTTAGAATCCATAACCTAAGATTGTACGATTAATAAAATACATCCATGTGAAAAAGCACCACATAATATACTCATCCGCTTGCTCCGATCCATATCTATCCAATAAGATCAATAAAAGCTTCCTCCGATCCATATCTATCCAAACCAAAAAAAAAAAAAAGGAAAGGGTATAAAAAAGATTATATTCTAAACTCAAAATAAATTAACAAAATATTACTAATCTGTTGGTGAATATGTAAGAGTTTCTTAATTTAAGAACATAATTAAAGCTCAAGATTAGCAACAGATTAGTAACATGAAAAATGAAAACCCCACAGATTTATGCTAACATAACAGAGTTGAAATATGAAAACCCCAAATTCTAAACTGTTCAAGTGCACAGGTCTATCAAAACCACACAGATTTACCACACAGAAAACCCCAAATTCGTCAAACCCAAACCCAAACCAATAGATTGAAGTGCACTGGTCTATGCCAAGAAAATTTGTCAAGATCAGCAGTTTAATAACATAAACAGATCAATAACATAACACTCCTAATTCGTGATTTGTTTGTTGTCAAGATCAGCAGATTGTAACACACATTTCACGTGCTGCATCTATATATTTCAATTTTATATATTGATTCTTTGTTCATCGGGTTCAAGTACCTTGCCTTATCTCTGCTCTTTTTCTATTAAGAAAACGATTTCTGTACATAAGTTTCATGGGTGAAATCATCCAGTTACTATCTTACTATCTTGATATCCAATTACTATCTTCGATATCTCTGGTTACAAGGCTAAAAGAAAGTGTTCATTCTGTTTTACTTCTGTTACTATCTTGTGACCACAAACCTTTCAAACCTATAGAACTTACCAATGTTAATAATTAATATAACTGAATTTCGGATATTAGAAGCAAACATGAAAAACCCCATCAACATAACCATACATACATCAAGCAAACGTTGCAGCGCAATTTGGAAAAACTACGAACACAACGAATACTAATCTCAAAAGATCCTAAGCAATAACAAACCCATAAGCACCTGCATGCTCTTATGCACGCTTTCATAACTAAGCTTTAACAGTCATCATTTAACTAGGACATAAAATACGCCGTTGTAACCTATTTGTTGTCAACATTATATTAAGGTTAACAACTAATCATCCGTCAAATATTGTTTTCGACCAATCAACTTCATTTGAACCTTCAAAATTCTATAGAATGACTTGTCCCCATTAGTTATAAAAGTTACCTAATTCAAATTCATAATTGGAAACATAGTTATTGGCTAATTGTTATCCAACCATCACAGCACTTGGAACACCGGTAACCAAAATTAATCAAAGGTTTAGTTCTAGAAAGGAAATGTGCATCGTCTCAAGATTACAATTAAAGCATGCCATGTTTCGAAGTCACAATACGCTGTCAATTGAATGCATCACTTAACAAACTAAAACAAGCAAGTCACCAGAAATTAGACAACAAAAGGCATATTGTTAAAGATCATAGCATCGACATAGTATCCCACAACATATAGTTTTCCAACATGTAACCGTGCAAGTAAACTAACATTCAAGCCTAAAACCAAGAAATGAAGACCCCAAATTCGTCAAACCCAAACCCAAACCAACAGATTGAAGTGCACTGCTCTATGGCAAATTCGCTCAGAAATCGACCAAAAAAATCAAAAGAAATCGACCCAAAAAATCCACCAGAAAAAATTCGACCAAAAAAGTCAAACCCAAACCTCAATTATATCACAATCTGCAAAAGAACATAAACAGAAAAATCAAAGCTTTGAAGTTTACCACAGGGCGCTGAGGGAGGTGAGGACGACGGCACTGAGGGAAGGAGGTCAAGATGACGGGGCTGAGGGAGCAGGGTCAGGACGACGGCGTCGCAGAGATGACGCTGAAGACGACGGCCACGCAGAGATGAAGTTGAAGACGCTGAGGACGGCGACGTCACAGAGATGACGCTGAGATCCTCGGGACGACGCAGCTACCTCGGGACGACGACGCAGAGATCCTCGACGCAGGGACGAGGGCGAGCGACGCTGGGTAATAACGGTTTTCTGAAGGCCTTAAGGAGTCCGGCCGAAATTGGGGATCTAGGGTAAGAACGGTTTGTGAGGAAGATAATCCTAGCGAGTCCCACCTAAGCCCATTAAACCTAATCCCTTTCCAAACCAAACAAAGGACTACAATCTAATCTAGTCCAGTCCTTGCTAATCCCGTCAAACAAACACGCCCTTTAAGTATAAGCCCGTTATACTTTTTAGAGCGTTGTAGTTAAAAAAAAAAAAAAAAACAGGAATATTCGGAAGAAATCACAAGAACGCCCAAATATAAAGAGGGCAGTGATTCATAAACAAAATAAAATCCAAAGGCATAATTGCCCAAGGAAAAAGCAGAATCCTTCGAACAAAATTGTATTTCTTTGTTACAGAAGACGTTTACAACCCAGAAGGCCAAAAGACTAACAATAACAAATATCCCTTGGCCGCCTAACAACTCTAACTAGATCCTCACTGAAAAGACACAAAACACCAAAGCTAGCAGTACAATCTGTGACTTAATTTATAGATTAATCTGCTAGCAGTACAATCTACGATAATCAACATACCGAGCTATCAAAATCTTTGAAACTTGGTCTACTTTAGCAAGTTTCTTCTTTGCGCAGGAAGCTTTGTGACGAACCGACAACCAACCAAACAAGCAGAAGAGCATTGCAACCATGTCTTTTACAGATCAAATAACGAAATAAGCAGTAGCTCTCACTGGACTGCTTTTTGCCTAGCACCAGTATCTTCATGCTCCACCTGATAAAATAAGTAATAGATTCAGATTGGGGGAAAGAGTTGTGCACATCCCAACAGACATGGATATAGGGGACATAGAAAGTTATTTCTAGTCATTTTCCCATTATAACCAAAAAAAGGGGGTACTATTTGTACTAAAGGCACTGCTCTACCGACCATTTACTGAGATACCTAAGTTTTAACATACGGAAGAATCGAAATCCAACCCGTGATCATTTAGTCTATCCCCATAATAGGAAATATAGCTTTGTGTGAGTCTTAGGTGACAGCACTACTAGTTTTACTTCGAGTGATGTATCAATAATTTCAACTCCAGATAAGCGACACAACTGTACTGAAAGTCTGAAAGCAACAACAGAGTTCCAGTAAGTTTGCACCTCTTCAAAATAATGGCCCAAAAGTTATTATAAATATAATTGCCATTTTCTGATCTCATACTTAGTGATATGATTAAAGTTACATTACAGCATAACTAACAATGTAGTGAGACTGGATGAATTTACAATGTAACTAGAATTACCTCAACAAGCACCCTCGGCTTTTTCTTCGATTTGACAGCAGGTTCATCTTTCTCAAACTTTTTAGAAGAAAAGGCAGATTCCTTTCGCCCTCTCTTGCGAGCAACTACTGCCTCTTCATCGCTTCCAACTGCAAAGCAAGATCCTTTATTGAGTCCATTTGCTAGACACGAACACTAATGCAAACTTTTCCCATAGTTTTATTATTTTTTTCACCAGTTAGAACAATGCCTGGTGAACCTTTTTTCTTTTGACTCACGAATGAGTACAATATAGAGTATGAATACCAGACTTATGAAATTTTAGTACTGACCATACATGCTTCCATTTCATATTCTGTTAAAATAATAGAATATGATTGTACTGTACCATTATCGTCATCTGCATGGGAACTGTCCATTGCAAGACCAGCAAAATCTTCTATATCATCTTCCTCTTCAAGTTCATCATAGCCTTCAACATATTCTATCTCAGGTTCCTGCTTATTTCCAAGCACAAAAGCATTTACATTATGATAAATCTACTTTCAAATTGACCTCAAATTATATATTTTGGGTTTCAGTACTAATAACTGAAACACTAGACCATGCAAAAAGAGGGCAATGATCAGATTGTACGAGAATACCTCCTCCTCCTCTTCTTCTTCTTCCCTTTCAGTCTCTACCTCTGCCCCATCAAGAACTTTTTGGTATTGTTTAAAGGGATAGTTGTATATATCTCCATAAACATTTTTGTTAAGGCGTTCTAATAGTTCTTTCTCAATGCTCTGCAAAAGAATAGCAAATCATTATGAGAACTAGGGAACATAACTAATAGCTCGGGTGTATTTATAGTGTGTGGCGGCAGCATAAGTTATAACCTGGTCTAATAGTGCAGCTTTTTCAGCCTTTTCCTCTCTTCTAGCCTCTCTCTTTATCTGTTTCCTTGGTGTTGTCATTATTTTCTCCCTGATAAAAACACGATAAACTGCCATGATACAACAGCTCAACATAGCTTCCTTAAGATCAACATTTTGGAAGGTAATGAAACCAGGAAACTTTTTTAAAGAACAATAATTATTAGATGAGTGAACATTCATTGCATGGACAAAAAGCGTTACAAATTCAGAAGATACCAACCTTGTTTTTAAAGCAAGCTTCCTCATGCGTATCCGCATCTGAGTCATTTTAGTTAGCCGTTGCTTTGTTTTGTGCACGAGAAACTTAGGCCAATACATCTGCCAATTGAGAAAGGTCAATGTGATTAACGACTTTGTGAAAGCTAATAACATATACAAGTGAAGTAATAAACAGTTAAAAGAGGGTCCAAAGGTTTTCAAATACCAGATGCTTGTCAATAATTTCAAGTGCTTTCTCATAATTCCGCGGCAACTTAACTCTTTCCCATAATTTGTTCGGCATATGAGCTCTCTCTATAGTTTTCATATAAAGATAGAAGACTCCTGCAGGAAACAAACACAGCAAACACAAGTAATTCATACATTGCTGCCGGCGTAGGAGTTGATATCAACATAACCAGAAATTTGGAAAATCCGATAAAACGATCAGAAATCAAAATCCCAATCACTGAAATAATCAAATATGGACTGGCATATCGATCAAGTAAGTAATTCCTTTAAAATATATATATATATATATAAAGGCAAAAAGTACCGTCATGGTCGCGAATGGTGGCGTAACGACTATTAGCGAGAGGGCAGGAGCTCCGGTTACAAATCCCGGTAACGTTATAGGGGTTTCTACAGAAAATCCCAGTTTCAATTCTGCCAAAAGAAACCAAATAATTAAGAAATACTCAAAAAAAACAAAAACGCAGGCAAAAATGTTCAAAATTTAAGGGGGGGAAAGGAAGAAAAAGGCATATACTTGGACATGTAGCTGCAGTGCTTGTGGCGGATAACCTGCCATATAACCTCGTCGTGCTGCATCTTCAATCGATTTCGGTCGTTGCAGAGGAGGAGGTCAGGGGTTACGGAAGGAAGGGTAACAGGGGGGAGCTCAGCTGGTTAGGGTTTTAGATCCCAGTGGACCCAGAGATAAATTGATTGGATTGGATGGGGATGAATGGGGAAATGGGGTTTAGTATTTGGGCTGTTGGGCTTGGGGAATTTGGGAAACATTTGGGTTTTGAATTGGGCTCTGCATAGTGGTGGCTCTTGGGCGAATTTCTTGAAGAGTATTCTCAGCCAATTTCGATGATCTGTCAAATATTCATAAAGTTAAATTGGTTCGTTTGTTTGATTCTACGAATGACTTATTTGGAAGTGCTTTTAAAATAACTAAAATATTTTTAGTAAAATGATCGTGGGTTCCAAAAGTAATTGAAGTGCATTTGAAAAAAAAAAAAAAAAACATTAGTTATGTGCTTGTTGCACGAAAAATTTTAAGTGCTCAAGAATAATTCTAGAGATGAAAATTCAACTGGTTAAACCCAATAACCGTGAATAGCTGCATAAATGGCACAGATTCAGGGATAAAATTTGAATATTTTTCAAATATGGAAAAAACTGTTAATTTATTTGGTAGTGTTTTGGATTTGGTTATAAGGTTTCCAATATGTATCTGTCCTCAAATCCACCTCAAATAATATATATATATATATATATATATATATATATATATATATGAATATACGTACGTTCACAAGTATTGAAATTATTTAATAATTTATTTCATCTTTCTCGTGGTTGTGGTAATTAAATTTTGTTTTCTTTGGTCACGACGAAATTGTATCTACAAAACAAATAAAGATCATTGATCAAGGCCAAACCCTCATGGAGATTTTTTTGGGGTGTGTTCTGGGGTTTTTTTTTTTTGTTGGGGGGGGGGAGCAGCTCCACTCCTAGTCCTCTGCATCGACCCTGCGAGTAATTATGCCACTCCTTGTAGCAGCTCCACTCTTAGTCCTCTGCATCGACCCTGCGAGTAATTATGCCACTCCTTGCAGCATCTCTACTCTTAGTCCCCTGCACAGAGGCTCAAATTAAAACAGAGGTATGTCAACCTACTGACTGGGAATTAAAAGTATCTAATTCAATGAAACTCTTACTTTTAACACATTAATGATTCAGAGTTGTCTTCTTTTCCTTTGCCAGTGTAGGTTGTGTGAAGATCTCCACTGTCACCCTTATTCTCCGCATCAATGGAAGTTATTACAAACACAAGGTCGGCAAATAATTTGGGAAACAAAAAGAAAAAACTGCAGCTCTGCTTACCAATGGGAGGTACAGCCTTCTCGAAATACAATTGAATATGAAAGTTAACACATTAAATCAAATAAATTCTACCAACCAACCGAGATGATCTTGACATTCCACGGTTTCACAATCTTTGCTGACTCCACATTATCATCTTCGAATCACGTGAAAACCCCCATAACTGCATCATAAGACAACATACACAAACAACACAATCCATATCAGCTAGAATCAGTGTTTTAAAGAACTCGCCTCGGGGTGCGCCTAGGGCGCCCTTGAGGTTGGGCGCCATGACAAATGCCTCAGTTTTGCTGGAGAAAGGCTTCGCCGGAGCCGCCTAGGCACCGCCTCATCCGCCTAGTGGGTTTTTATTTTTTTTTATTTTTTTTATTTTTTTTTTATTATTACTCCCAAACCCAAATTTTGGGCAGGATTTTATATAATTGATGTGTGTGTTGTCTACGTGCATTGTTATATGTGTGATCATTATGCTTTTCATCCTCTATTTTATACATATATTTATAATATATGTGTGTGCTCAGGTGATTATTGATTAATAATCTTTCTCTTTTTAATATAATATATGTGTATGCTCAGTGTATATATTAAAAAATTTAGGTCCCGTGAGGCTTCGCCTCACGCCTTACGCCTAGGCCGGGCTTCCCCTCGGACACCTCGCCCACGCCTCAGCTTTTAATACATTGGCTAGAATGCGCTTTCAAAAACATAAAAAAAAAAAATCACAAAGCTACAGTCTCAATGATCAAGATAACAACTTCTCAGTGCAAATAAAACCTTTGCCCTCTTCATCTGCTTCACCTTCACATCAGTGGGTATATAAACCCCATCTTCCAAATACTCCTCCACGCTGTAAATCATAATCAGCGTCTGAAACGCACTGGGCCCCAAAAAGAGAAATCAAACACTTGTTTATATGTTGATGACATAATCATCACATGCAATGCCAGATGCTATCAGTCGAGTGCTTTTTTGGTATCCAAATCATACCAAGCATATGGAGATTAATGTCCATGTTGTGAGAGAAAGAGTGTCTAAAAGACATCCTTGTGTTCAATATTTGTTTCTTCAAACGAACAGTTTGCAGATATATTAACAAAGGGTTTATGTGCTCCTCTACTTCAAACACAATGGAGAAGGCTCAGGCTCGACTTCTCTACTCCTGAGCTTGAGGGGGATGTTAAGAGTACAGATCGATGGTCATTAAAGTGCCAAGTATCATTAGATTGGAGGATCAGTTGGTAAGTAAATGAGAGTTTGGTTGTAGCCTTAGCCTGTTATATCAATGTAACAATAAACCTTCGAGACTCTGACTAAAAGTATTCACTATTTTAAAGGCATTTCGAAGCCAATCCTTTCTAACAAATGACGTCTCATTGTGTTGTATCCGTTCACTAACGTCGTCTTCTTTTTCTCTGCTCTGCAGAACACAACCACTACCAGGACCTCCTGTCAAACTGTGCATTCAATGCTCAGCTACCATTTACCATAATTCAACTAAACTTATTTACCCAAACAGAATTCAACTCAACTCGCTGTTTGGTTAGTTTCAGTCGGTAGAGCTCATATCGCTGTTCGTCAAATGAGCCAACGCAACCACCACGTTGCTTCATTAATCAAACCCAACAGCGAATTTACTTTCTCAATTATCAAGCCTATCGACCTACTTGCTAGTTGCTACATATTTCCAAAGCTTTTTTTTTTATATAATTTTTTTTATATCGAATTAAACTCTTTCGTATAATTATAATCAAAGCCAACCTGGCCAAATGAGAAAATAGGAAACAGCATTACTGCTTGAATACTGTGTGACATATTTATTTCTTAACATATTCCCTCGTATAGGATATAATAAAAAATAAAAAAATGATTTTACTATAAAACCAATTGATAATATGGATAATAGTTCAACTTACTTATCAGCTCGTACACGGTTCTTTCTTTCAATGTGTGATTTATTCTCAACATATACAACCATTTCTCTATTTCTTATCATACGTATATTTGTACAACAGGTTACTGTAAAACTTTCTACATAAAAAAGACTACGCTAAAAAAACTTCCTGTTAATGCACCTCCATCTCCATCTTTGGTTTTTCAAGCATTACTTGGACTCGAAAATCACAATTTTTAAGGACGTCCGAGAATGCATGCATGCATAAAGCCTAATTTAGCAAACATTTGTAGGCGAATTAATTGGATTGAGATGTTTACCCACTAATTTATCAGTCTACAGTTCTCTATTTTCTGACATGTAAACCGAAGGTAAGATATGAACTATGTGAACACTACTATTGTTTGGTAGTATTATTCCTACATTTATTTTTATTTTTTATACATTCGCTTTATTGTTGAAAGCATGGTTAACATTAACTTCTTGTGACCCCTTGATCTTTAATCCATATAGATCTGCAAGAGCGGCAGGACAACCTTCATTCAGTGCACTTTTTCTTTAAAATAAAAAATAAAAAATAAAAAAACTCGTGCATACTTTAAGATAATAAAATAATTTTCAGCGTGTAGAATGACAATGTTCTAACGTATTATACAATGTAAATAAAATAAGAGCAATGCTAGATAGACTAGCTTTTTAGACTAAATTTACAAATTATTTGATGTATCACTAATAGAAAATAAGTATTTTAATTATCAAGTAACTAATAATCCAATTATATAAACAACCACGTCAGATGATTTACAAAATGTAGTTTAAATAAATCGTCTCCCTAGCATTACTCCAAAAATATATATTCTATCCACCCAAAACATATTCTTGGCTAAGTCGTCATATTAGAGCATCGTCAATGAAAGAACTCAAATTTTATTCTTGACATCTCAACCCTGTATGATCACATAGTACACATAAAAATTTCTCTCAAGATCGAGTAGGGCATGTATATTGAATCCAGTAGAGGCAGTGGGGTTTTCTTTTTCAAAGATGTACAGTTGGGGCTTGCATGCATTAACTGTCCCGACACGATTTTGTAGATGAGAAGATGGTCCAAAATTTAAGACCAAACCCTACTACTATCTCCACTCTGGCCATCGTATATCTATATATAATCTTCTCCCTCAATCCCCCGCTTCACAACTAAAAGTCACTTAATTAGCTACTATATCCGAACTATGGCTAATTATAAGATGACTTCTTCTTCTAAGCTTCTTTTTCTTATGCTTATCAGTGCTTTTGTTTTCTCTACTGGTGCAAGGAAGCTCGGCAGTGAAAAGGGTTCCTTTGAGGGTCAGAAAAACTTGTTTCACCGTGGTGGTGGTGGACTAGGCGGTGGAGGTGGTGGTGGTCTTGGAGGTGGAGGAGGTTTAGGAGGCGGCGGAGGTGCTGGTGCTGGTGGTGGTTTCGGTGGTGGTGCTGGAGCTGGAGCTGGTGGCGGACTTGGAGGAGGTGGTGGACTTGGTGGCGGTGGTGGTGGAGGATTTGGCGGAGGTGGCGGTGGAGGAGTAGGTGGTGGATCAGGTTTTGGTGGGGGAGCTGGTGGCGGGTTTGGAGCCGGTGGCGGTCTTGGGGGTGGAGCTGGAGGAGGTGGTGGCGGAGGATTTGGTGGTGGTGGTGGAGGAGGACTTGGGGGAGGAGCTGGCGGAGGTTTTGGTGGAGGAGCTGGTGCTGGTGGTGGGCTTGGAGGTGGATTGCCTTGAAGACATACATGCGCATGAATAATCTATAATTCATTTCTCCACGCACTTCCATGTCAAATTATATATCTATCTTGAATTAGTAATTGATCATACTATTGAGCTCTCTCTAGCTCTATGAGTATGTTAATGAGAGTCTTCTTGTTTTGTGTCAACTGTAATGTGTACCATCAAGTATTTTAATCGTGATGACTTGGTTCATGTTCGAACCCTAATTTGTTGAAGACACAAAGCTGATCTTCGTATGATTGTTAATTACCCAATTATGCTAATGTATCCATGCATGTGTTGCAGTGTCATTACAAGAAACTTTTATCTGCTCATGATCTAGTCGAAGCTAAGCTCTTTCTCTTAAGAAAGTCCAACAATATCTTTGAATGTTGTAAACAAAAAAGCAGTATCTTTGTAGACTTATTATGAGTTATAACTTCTTATTGTTCGATAATAGATTGAGAAAAATTAACGTGGTTTATGTATAATGGAGCTATCCGTTAGAAATTTGTCTACTTTGAAAGATTTGTCTCGTGGTATAATATGGTGGGCGATCGATATGTCTCATTTTTATAGTTTGTGTGAAAATCTGTATTTAGTCATATTAGTCATTCCTTGAATTTTTTTTATTAAATAAGAATAAAATGATAAAAATACCTTCAATTTTTTTTTTTCAAATCATTTTGGACCATTGTTTGTAAAATTGAAGGTATTTTGGTCTTTATATGACATAATTTTTCACTGAATGATCAAAATAATTGATGGTGGACAAACTTTGGGACCACTTCTATTGATAACCAAAGTGAGTAGTTATACAAATTTCATATATCATTTTAACTAAAAAGCCCTATATATTATAACATGTAAAATACCGCTTAAATATCTAATACTTAAAAAAATATCTTGAACCAAAACCGAACCAACCTAAACCACGGACCCCAATAGTATACTAAAAGAGCAAGACGTGTAGCTTACACATATTGGTGCCGCATTCTTTCTGCGTGTGAATGGAGAGAATTTTCAGTTAAAATTTAAAAAATTTCACCATTTACATAAAAATACGTGATGTCTCCTCACAACTAAAAAGTTTTCGTGCGAATGAAAATGACATTTATAAAGGTATCGAAAAACCCTACGTTCTGAAATCTTCACTCCCATTTGTATAAACTTCACTTAAACCCTCAACCCTCAACCCTCAACCCTCAACCTCAGAGAGAGAGAGAGACTGATCGAAACGGTGACGATGCTTGGCGTTCTAAGGCGAAGAGTCGTTTCTGGAGGCTCCTCTGCTTCGGTAAACAACCCAATGCTACATAGTATTTCTTGTATATTTTTTTAAATGAATTTGAAATATATATTTCGTAGATTATTCTGAAAGCTTTATTTCTGGTGTTTGTCTCAGATTTTGGGGCACTCACTGCTCTCAATCCGACCTGTTGCAAAATCGGAGGTTCTTTCTCTACTACTTCGGATTTCCACCTTCTTTTCTATAAAAAAATTCAAATATATATTGTGTTCTTCTGTGATGTTACACAATGTGCATGCTTATGTTTACTATAAATTGAATTTGGTTTTGCTAGCTTCTATCAACGTCGAATTCGGAAGTGTGGGTTTACTTTTAATGTGTGTTATATGTGGTATGTTTATTGCATTTTTTGCTTTCCATGCACGTGGGCACAGATTTTACTTCAACCCAGAGGAGGATTAGACCGTGTTCGAAGCCTGTCTCACCTCATTTTTGCACGTAAGTTTTTCTGAAAGATGGATTACTTTCATATATGGTTTTGTTTTATAGCTCAATCAATGTGTCGGTGTGATTGATGCTGCGATACATGTTTTCTTATTGCAGGTTCCCCGCTTTGTAGCAGGCCAACAAGGTTAGTGACTGCATTTTGTTGTTTCTGTCTCTTCTGTTTAACTGGATAATTACTAGCTAGTGTCTTGAGAATTGACGGTAATGTTATCCTATTGTACACTGTGCTCTGCATTCACAAGAGAGATTTGTTCTGCATTCTAGTCGGATTGTGTATACTACTTATATAGACAATGTAATTTTGTATTCGTATGCGTATATGATTGATAATGTACGAAGCTAGTAAGAGCTCTTAGGGTGAAAACCTCTCTTTCTCACTCTGCATCTGTTTGAAGTTTATGGTGCATTTGTTCTCAATCCTGGTTTTCTGATGCTTCGCTTGACTGAGTGACAACGTGACCGTTTGGTTGCGAACAGGTTTGGGGCATCTCTATATTCATCTGCAGTCTCTTTTTGTCACCTTGGTCCTGAATTGTAAACCGAGATGTCAAATTCACTTCATTAACATGAAACAAATTTAGTGAACTAAGATAAAGTTATTTTTCCCCTTTGTATTTGAGTTTATTATGAATTCGTGTTTCCTTTGCTCTAGTTCAATTTCTTTGTTCTAAAAAGAAAAAGAAGGAAATCGTCATGGCTTGACTGTTTCTCAGGAATGTTGGTGGCTATATTCTGCCAGAGCCTATCGTGCAAATGTGGAGCAGGCCCTTTTCTTCAGAGATTGGTCGGTTATCTACTTTTCTTCTGCCAATTTAACTCACTCGAATTTATAATTGTCTGCATGCTGTTTATTGTTCAAGGATACATGCTTGCTTTATGTTTAAGGTAGTAGGCTATAATACTTGTCATTGTCATTTAGTTTTCCTTTTACTACTTTTTTATAATGAACAATTTAGGTTCATTATAACAGACACCGTTGTGAATCTAAATTGGCAACACTACAGTTGTATTGCATATGTTCTGTTCTCTGTTAATTTTATGCATCTAATATGCAGTGACTTAAATAAGGAGAAATGTCAATGGTCAATCTAGTATGGAGAACAGTCGTTAATATATTGTCCTGTTCATATGTTCACTTAGAAACAGGAAAAAGAATCACTTCAAATATTTAATCTCTCTCAAACATGTTCACGCACAGACTGACATTCACAAACAATTAGAGCTTTGACGAGCTTGGGAGTGAGAAAGAATCTGGGTCCTCTTACAAGTTCAACCCTATGAGTGCTCTCCGAAACTGGATTAATAAGGGGCAATGCCTGTAGGAGGAAAATAACTAAATGCAGGTGGATTAAACAAGAAAAGAAAATGTAGTACCAGTTTTTCACCGATTCACTAGGAGAACTTAGGAGTGGTTTCATTTTTAAGTTTCATAATGTGAAAGTAGGTACGAACGAACATCCTGGAGTAAGTTATTTAAAAATGGTACTCTTCAAACTTTGCACAATTTATGACACTTTGAAAAGGATTAGGATTGACAATTTACACCGGTGCCTTTATAGTAAAAAGGAGCCTTTGATATATGCATTGAGTGCTCAGAGTATTTTAGTTCCTGTGAGAAAATTAATGTCTTTGGTATCTCGTCTCTCTCTTTCGCTCTGGTGAGGTTTAACTTCTGGCTTCCATGTGATGCAGGGGATATGGTTGATGCTGTCGTCCCTTTTATGGGTGAATCTATCACTGATGGCACTTTGGCAAAATTCTTGAAGAGTATGCTCAGCCACTTCTTATATTCTGTCAAATATACATAATGCTGAATGTTCTTGGGCCTGATTCTATGACTGATTATACCCTTTTTGGAGGCAGAGCCTGGTGATAGGGTTGCAGTTGACGAACCAATTGCTCAAGTTGAAACAGATAAGGTTCTATAATAAAGTCCTATGTGAATGTTAATATAGTTTTCCACGGTTGCAAAAGGGATTGGTAACCCCTGATTGACAGGAACCATGAGTAGGATTTTAATTCTGTGATTATTTTTCATCAGGTGACGATTGATGTTGCTAGTCCTGAATCCGGTGTGATCCAAAAGGTATAGATTTAGTCCCATTAACTTTGGTGCTCTTTCATTTGAGTGCATTGGTTGCTGATGTTTTAGTTCACCCTGTGTGTTTACTTTAATTGTTGGCAGTTTGTGGCCAATGAAGGGGATACTGTCGAACAAGGCACCCAGATTGCTGTTATCTCAAAGTCCGGTGAAGGTGTAGACCATGTCAGTCCATCTCAGAAGACATCGGAGAAAGCTCTTGCTCAACCATCTCCCCATGTTGAAAAGATTGTCAAGAAGAAAAAACCTAAAGTTGAAACTACACCTGTTACTGAAAAGTGTAAAACTCCCTCTTCACCACCTCCTAAACCCTCTGCCAGAGAACCTCAGCATTTCTCTAAGGAAAGGGAAAGACGAGTAGGTCTTCTATGGTTTCTTATATTATGTTCATTTTTAGCATATTTTAAAATATAAAATGAAAATCCTCTGCAAGATTTTATAAGGCTATTTTGATGTTCTGCTTGTAATCATTTAAAACCGCATGATTGAAGATTCCAATGACAAGGCTTCGGAGGCGGGTTAGTATAAGATTGAAGGACTCACAGAACATGTTCGCAATGCTGACGACATTCAATGAAGTTGATATGTGAGTTCAAAAAAATTATTCTTCAGCATTCATCATGTTTTTTTTCTTCCAGCTCTTGGATTAATTCACCAACTTTTGGCATGCCCCATCTTGAATAAATTGACTGTAGTTTTCTTTCGATGCTATTGTGGTAGGACCAATTTGATGAAGCTTCGTTCTGAGTACAAGGATGCATTTGTTGAGAAGCATGGAGTCAAGTTGGGGCTTATGTCTGGATTTATCAAAGTACGCCATACATAATACGTGTAGAATTGCTAATATGAAAGACAGAATAATATGTTGCGTGCGTATCTGTATTCTGTACTCATATCTGTATTTGTTTTCTATTAACAGGCTGCCGTCAGTGGTCTCCAAAACCAGCCTACTATTAATGCAGTCATTGATGGGGACGATATCATATACAGAGATTACATAGATATAAGTATAGCCGTTGGCACTCCAAAGGTTTGGCCATTATTCTTTTGATTTATATACCTTCCATCTTGACAATTTGCAAACATGGATGTCAAAATAGCAACTTTTATGTGAAACTAAAAATTTTACCCCTCTTTGATTTCGGCATTTGCATTTGTAACTTCGGTCGGTTTAACAGTCTTCTAAATCCGTAAGATCCCATCCAGAAATCTATTTTTTAGATTTTTAGGAGTGAAAATGTGGTATTCCTTCTTCAAACTATGTCACATAAGTTCAGGGTTTGTGACGGCAATCTTGTCGTTTCATCTGTTTGACCGTATCCGCAATGCTGATAAAATAAGAACGCATTTTAATTGCTTCTTTTTAAGTTTTTCAATTTATTTTCTTGCAGGGCCTTGTTGTGCCTGTTATCCGCAATGCTGATAAAATGAATTTTGCTGAGATAGAGAAGGAGATCAACACCCTCGCAAAGAAAGCAAACGATGGATCTATATCGATCGACGAGATGGCTGGAGGTACATTTACAATATCCAATGGTGGAGTTTATGGAAGCCTTCTGAGTACCCCCATCATCAATCCCCCTCAGGTTTGGTGCTTCTCTGACACGATTAACTTGGACTTTTATTATCTTGTTTGAACAAATGGAACTTCTTGTTCTGGGTAGACACCAGCGTTGGAAACGTAATCTCACACAAGCGATATTTTTGGCAGTCGGCAATCTTGGGTATGCACTCAATAGTTAACCGTCCAATGGTTGTCGGAGGCAACATTGTCCCGCGGCCAATGATGTACCTTGCTCTTACCTATGACCATAGGCTCATTGATGGAAGAGAGGCAGTTTACTTCTTACGTCGTATTAAAGATGTTGTGGAGGACCCTCGGAGGCTTCTCCTCGACGTATGAAGCCCCCCCTCAGCAGTGGTACGTGATTTGGTTCCATTTTTGGTAGGATTTTGATCTGTTAACTGAGATCCTAGGTGAGTTCTTCAATTTGAGGTTTGTCAGTTTACGTTTTCTAAATCTAGTAGTTGATGAGTTCTTCAATATCCTTACCAATTCTTAGATTCTGTTTCGGTTGATGATTCGAATGGTTTATTTTGATGATCTCCCTAACACTCTCATTGTTATTTGTTTTTGCTTTGCAAAGTCCGATTAAGGAGATTGGCCCGTTCAGAAACGTCTTTACCTAAATGGATTCCTATTCTTTCTTTTTTTTTCTTTTTTTTCAAATGGGGATTAGTTGTGAGACCCATCATACATTAAACTTAAGCGATTCGAAATGTCAATTTTTCTAAGTCTTTATTTATAGATCCTCCTTGCAAAATGAGTAGTCGAACCCAGGACGATGCTTATCCTTTCCAATCCAATGTGATCCAAATTCTATCATATATTCATGGTCATGAAACATGAACTTGTGAACCTCAACTTGTGATCCAGTCGGATCATAGATTGATATTCTCGTATTTCTTGAGCTGCATTTAGGAAAACCAAAACCACTCTGCAGACCACAATTCCCAAAAATCATCCCATTTTTCGGTTCCCAGGCAGCTCCTGGTGAACGAAGTGAATCAAACATCCACTAAAACTGATTTAGAACCAGCCCGAAGTTCGAAATCGCCAAAAAATAAAATGGTAACAATTTCGGATTCGAATTTGGTGCAAGAGTTGTCTGCAATAATTGAGATTGTCTCTGACAGAGCAGAAATGCACAAGAACATTTGCCCCCATAGCTACAACTGGAATGCCTTGCTTTTGAACTCCGTGAACGGAATGACAGCCACCGCCGTGATCATAACCGGACTCGCATCTGTGGCAGGATTCGGAGCATCCATTCTGCCCCTCGCGCTCTCTGCCAGCCTCCTCTACATTTCCCTCACCAGGATTCTGTTGGTGACGAACAAAATCCAACCTTCCGAGCTGGCGGAAGAACAGAGAAACGCATGGAGCCAGCCGTGTGGTGGCCGGAGGAGCAAGAGGCTAAACATGAAATGGTAGGCGAGAGGAAAAGACGGTGCGGAAACGAGGGAACATTTCGAAAGGGAGAGTAGACAAATTAAGAGTGTTTCTCCTTTTTTTCATAAAACACAAGACAAAGCCTTAACGACTGCGTTCGGGTTCACTTTGCTTCAACCACGCAGAGTGAGTGAGTCTGAGAGGTTGAAGAAGACGATGAGTGGGATGCGAGTTACCAAATGTGGGGCAGCAAATGGGCAGACGAAGTAACATGTCACATCATACACTGTAAAAATACAGGAATGCAAAAATCTCACAATATAAGTTCTGCCTAAATCCACAAAACTCAAGGGTTCCCCGTTTAAACAACTCAAAAATTCGTTGGAGTCTTGATGCCCGTAACGTGAAGGTACATGCTCGTGTCAAAAAGCTAAAAAGTTTCAGCTTAACAGATTGACAAACCTGACATCTCTCAAAACCTTTTTCTTTTGGCGAAAAAGAAAATCAGTCACCTACATATTTCAAAGCGTTAGAAGCAATGATGCGTTCAGATTCTGACTTCTATGTGTTCGTTTAACAAGTGCTCCTTCACTGACTGAATAGGCACCTGCAAGGATTATAATCAGAGTATTACTAATGATGACCAGCACCTATATGCTAACAAGTAAAATAAAAGGTTCAAAAGCTGTACCTCCTTCCGATGGAAAATACCAGCAGCTAGGGCAGCCGATGCATTTGTTTTCCTGAACACCTCTGAGAAGTGTTCAGCAGAACCAGCACCGCTACTAGCAATCACAGGAATGCTCACAGCATCTGAGATCAGCTTTATTAAATCTATATCAAATCCTTTCTTTTGACCTGAGAGCATCGAAGACTCAACATAAGCATGAAAATCCAACAAAAACAACAAACTAGTTTGAGAATGAAGTAAAAAAAAAAAAAAAAAAAAAATGTAAATGACATCCATGCCTTCCAGAACAAAATAGATAGTTTCAAACATTTGGGTAGTTTAAGAAACTAAAACTTACAGGGGGAAGATAACATTCATTGTACATAATACCTTTATGTATCCACTTTATAAAGATTATTCTAGAAAAATAAATTAACGTAACAGAAAAAGAGTTTCGAGTAAAGCAATAGTAATCTTTACCATCACAATCAATGCAGTTTAGCAGTATTTCTCCAGCTCCAAGCTCCTCTACTGCTTTTGCAAGCTCATACGCCCCAATTGGTCGGCCTTCTCGGCCACCGCTAACCTGAAGAACAAACAACAGATATTTTCAAGATATAATCCGGAAATCTTGTAAAAGCGGAACCAACCAAGGCAAGGATCTCTAATTGTTGCATCTGACAACCAAGTTCATACTCTTGTCCTGCCAATTATATATTTTAACATACAATTGAAGCACAGAAATGTCTTACAGCATACCATAACACAAGTTAAATTGGAAAAATGAAACAATTCAATGATGCACAAACAGATATAGCCGTGTGTGTGGTAAGAATAAGATGACGAAGGTTACTCTAAGTTCCTTTCTCCCTCGTGAAGAACTTAAATTCTACCCGTGACTATCTTAAATCAACAATATATACTCCTAATCATGTCTTTAGAGCCAAAAATTGATGCCACACTATGATACTTTAAAGGCGACAAGAAGGTTCAGGGCATTCTTGTTACTATTATTTTCTAGGGACAAATTAAATGAAGCAATTCCACGTAATATGCATGCTTCCGAAATATATCATGTTTTAACTTTGAACAGTAGTACAGAGGTAAAGAAAGCAATGGAAAAGAATACTTACTGTGCACTGGTACCATGCAAATTCTTCTCCATTTGGACCTGAAATTAACAATAAGTAATTTTCTTTCTTATAACTTTCCTAGAAAATTTGAACACATGATTTTACAAACATGAAGATCAATGGCATATCCAAGCTGGAGAAACGAGGAAAGAAAGATTTGAAGTTATGCCCCATTACCTGGGTTTTCTACCCTTATGGTCTTGAACTCTACATCTTTTGGATTCTTAACGTACACTCTGAGAGGATCAATGCTCACAACCACAGCCTGCATCATATTTTTCATATAAACTCAATAAAAGAAACAAAGATCCATGCTTTCTGCAAATACTAAGACATAATACCAGACATAATTAAAACCGTCTGGGTGACCATGACTAATTAGTCATTCAAACTACAGAAATTCCTACACCCTCAATAAATTCAGAACACGTAAAAGCAGAAAGAACAGAATGAGAAGAGCTTCCTCATCAACTCTAGTTTCCTACTTTATGGTCCTACAAGAACTATAATTAATTCTTGGAGGGTCAAAAGAAATGCTCCAGAAACGGATGCTGGGACAATTTCGGCAAAGGAAAATAACAAAATGTGTAGATTAACTCAAAGAATGTTAAGCATGGATGCATCATCTACTGGACAACAAATTACCTGATTTCCATAAACTCGAGATATCTGCTCTAAGCTACTTTTTCCACTTTTTACCTGAAAATTCAGTTGAAAAACCATTAGAGAGGCATACACAGTGTGATGTGTATATTGTACCAGTCTGAATTTGAAACAACGAAAGTTATTGCATACTCCAGTTCTTAAATATTCTTCTGCAGCATAAACTGCATCGCTTCCAATAGAAATCTTATCAGCCCCACATCTGAAATATTCGGAAGCAACTTCCAAACTAGAATAGTGCCTGAAAAATAAAAAAGTGAACCTATAATCCATGTCCATACTGATACATTTAATTGGCATATACAATTTGAGTTGAAGCTATAGGATTTGAGTTTCTCCAGTAAAAAAACATATGCAGTAAAGTTGAAACATGCAAGAAAAGACAATTATTGGTCCATCAAAATTCTACACCGAAGATTATACCTGCCATTTGCATCAGTAAAATCTCTGATGCCACCTCCAACTGTTAATGGTACAAAAACATTTTCTGATGTGTATCTCAATACCTACAAAGCATGAAAGCAACAAGAATTAGGAAATTAATTAACATGTAACAATCCAGCTTTAAAATCGGAGAACTCTGAATTGTGTCAAAACTGAAAGATTCAAGTCAAACATTAACTGATTCTCTATCACAAACCTGTAACATGGGCAAGTCGCCCAGAGGGAAGTCTCGAAAACCAGTAATATTCAGAAAGCTGACCTGAAAAATTCAAAATTAAGACTTCAGCAGATTACTAGAGCTCTTAGATGATACACAAGCAGTGAAATTTGTTCAAACTTAAGGAGGCATACCTCATCAGCGCCATCTTTGTAATACTGTCGAGCAAGCTCCACAGGCTTACCAAGTTCTCTCACCTATTAAATTTTCTGATTAGTAGGCATAAAAACAATTTTCATGACATAAAGAAAATAATTTGAATCATATAAAAAATATGAAAAGATATCAAGTACGATCTTGAATAGTCATGATAGAACAAGAACCCCAATGAATAGAAAAAGTAACCCTTTTCTTTTTAACTACTAACAATATTCCGTCAAAACAAAATATGCTTTCTTCAGGTGGTGCTGCTGATACTTTTTAAAGCAGGCCGCATACTCAAAGTGAAAAAAAAGGGTATCAACCATGAAACCAAAAGTGCTTGAAACAAGCAAATAATCTACAGTAAGATCCATAAGTGGGGCTTATTGAACTACATCTTATATATTTTGGATGTGATAAAATATTATTCACTGATGGCTAATGATTTATAATATCGTATGTAAGCATGACAAGCATCCAGAAATAAGGTTTAAAAATCACCAAAATCATATAAGGAAAGAGTCAAGAAATGTTGCAATACCTCATTCTCTTTTGTGTGCTCTCTTACATCATATTGGTCGCCTTTGGTTACAACAAGATCTCCCCTGTCATTCGTCCTCACATCAAGACAAGCAATCACCTAAGTAATAGAATTTAGGGACAACCTTCACAGTCAGCATATGACAGACAATGAGATAAGTCATAATCCGAATCCGACCTATGATATTGTAAGTTTTTTTTTTAAGAAGTAACAATTTTTTATTGCAAAGAAACAATAAAAATACAAAAGCGGACAAGAAGTCCGCAAAGGCACAAACAAAACAAGATAAAAAGCACCATCAGCCAGACATTTAGAACTATGATATTGTAAGTTGGACTACAATCTTGTAGGCCAGATTAAAATAAGTCAACAGGAATTACCCTCTTAGCAAGTTTCAAAGCCTTCCCTTCAGTGGGCTTCTGTCTTCACAAGAACATCTCAGATTGTTAGATGGTTAAACACAGTCAACATATGGGAAGCATATTTCTCATAAGTACAAAGGTTACCTTTTCCAGGTTTGTCTTTGGATACAAAAATCTTCTCAATATCGTAAGACCAACATCTAAACATTCACATTCAGGCAAAATTGATATCAATAATAGGCCTTCATATAATGAAAATACATCTAAATCACTTTTCATGCTTGGATAAAGTGAACTGGAACAAAAGTCTATAAAATAGATCTCAGAATGCCAAAATTACACAGCAAAGGTCAGAACGATCCACTGCCTAGCCCTTAAACAAAAACTTTACCTCTTCATTCTAGGAAAGAACTCAATGGTCTACCTTAAACAAAAACTTACCTCTTCATTCTAGGAAAGAACTCAATGGTCTAAAGTCATGTGAGATAAAATCTGCTCCCCTTTTACTAAAAGAAACAAGGCATGGAACATTCCTACAATCCCTGTACACTTTGGACTACCATTAAAATCTACTAACAGACAGGAAAGAGAAATGATATCTTGCCTCCACTCTTTTCTGGGTGGAATTGAACTGCATGCACATTTCCCCTTCTAACAGATGCAATAAAATTGTCTCCGTAGTTGCAAGTAGACGAAACCCAGTCTTTGTTTTCATCTGACTGAAAATTGATATAAAACTATGTCAACCCCAGTAAACATACAAATCAATGTATTCTTAGTGGAAGTATGCAGCAGATACATGAACTTTAAATTATTTTCTGTGAAATAGGAGAATAAGACATACAGGCATGGCTCTGTAAGAATGAACAAAATAGACATGATGGCTTCCAACATCATCCAAAATTAATGAGTCTTTTTCAATCTGCAAAGCATTCCATCCAATGTGTGGAACTCTGAAACCATTTGATGAATCAAAACGGCCAACCACTCCGGGTATCAAGCCAAGACCTTTCACTGAGACACGTATAATATCAGTTAAACTATTACTAAATTAAATAGATAAAAAATAAATAAAATCTATAATAATGTTACGTACATTCAAATTAACATTAATTTGTTTCTAGTACTATCTCCTTAAACCAAGCTGTCTAACTCAATTGTCACTAACAGTAACAACCTGAGGCTTTCATTATCAGGATAGCTTCATGAATGGATTGCTGTGTCCTTAGTATTTGCTATGTATGCCAGCGTGGAAAGGAAACTCCTATAATATGGGAAGAGTGATTTCTCTATACTAGGGGTTTTAGGTACCATTATATAACTAAATTTATTAACTGGACATTACAATATATAACACAAGAATACAATACATTGATGTCAAATGCAGTTGTACAACTTAAAGCAATTGCAAATCCATTTCTACTACATTTTTTAAAGTTATTCCGAATCCTTTTCAATACGTGATTTAGTGTTCTAATACATTGTATCTAGCTTATTTACAAATTCAATGCCTTTTAAACCATTCCATCCAAATAACTATAAGTGAATTGTAGATGATGAGTTACAAATTGGAAAAACAAAGTTGGTGGAAAAGGAGGCATGAAGCACTGACCTGGTCCATTCTCTTCACTGGATTCAAAAAGGAGCTGAAGTCCAAGACAAATGCCTAGAAATGGTCGATCCTTCT
Source organism: Crataegus laevigata (assembly GCA_963580275.1). Classification (NCBI taxonomy): domain Eukaryota; kingdom Viridiplantae; phylum Streptophyta; class Magnoliopsida; order Rosales; family Rosaceae; genus Crataegus; species Crataegus laevigata. Next base: position 10,340,829 of record OY756946.1, read on the forward strand.
CAATATATGAACAGATTGCTTCCGCCATCCTGAAAAACAAAGGGCTGAAATTTTCCGACAATCTAAAAGCTAATAAACTATAAATGACATGAGAAATATTATGTGATTAGTTAGCAAACAAGAAGATTCAGAGCCATTATTTTGAAATTTGTTATTCAAACTAACTACCAATCATTGTCAAGATGCTTCTTTGATCATGAGTAACTTAACCACATTCCACATTCTCCGTATATGCACTTTATCCGTTCTTTGCCACTAATCCATTTAAAGGGACTCAACAAGCAATTGATCCTTATAGAATCCAACATAAAATAAAAGAAACACATACCCGTTCTTATTCAGCACATCCATGGCGGCAGCGAAAGCCCCCACGCCAGGAAATACTAGGCGTTCGGCATTCAGAATGTCTTCCGGCGTTTGGACCTACATTTCGAACTTCTGTTAAAATACAACTCATCTATTTACTATCATTTACACCAACCGAATTTTGACATCTTTCTTTTCTATTCCAAATTTCTAACAAAATCTATAACATACAACACTACAAAGAAATTGGTTACAAGGGCATAACTTTGATAGATACTTGACCAAAAAGAAAAGAAAAATTACATCTTTGACGTCGAAGCCTAGGTGGCGAATGGCATTCCTCACACTGCGAACATTGCCAGCGCCGTAGTCGAGTAGAGTCACCACTGATTCATTATTCAAACAAACAAAATTATTATTAAAATAAAAAAAAAATAAAAAAAAAACTCAAATTTAACAGAGAGAGAGCGAGGGAGAGGAGAGTACCGGAATCTGTGGCGGAGGAGGCACGGACGGAGAAGCTTCTGGGACGTCTGAAATTGAGGTGGGTTTTGGGAAGAAACAGAAGGGAGGAAGCGGAGGATGAGCGAAACGGTAGGGTTTTGGAGGAAGATGCGAATGGCGGCGCCTCCATTGCAGGCTCTGAAGAGAGACAGTCTTCCCCGGCTCAGACTCGGACTCTGATGAAGGGCCAAGCTAGAGTTGGAAAAGTCTACTTACCTAATGCCATTTGCTTTTCGCTCGTTGTTTGTGGCATGTGTCTCTCAAACCACTGCAGCGCACCGTTTCGAAGAACTTACTATTATTATTAAAAAAAATGAGAGTTTTGACGTCTATTACAACTCTATACAATATCTTTAAAACATTTTACTTTCATACATCCAGTATCATTTTATTTCAAAATAATACCTCCGTTAGATTTTCCATTCATTAGTCTGTTAAATGCTGACGTGGCTGCCACATTTGTGCTAATGTGACTGCCACGTGGCAAAAAAAATAATTTTTTTATACATTAACAATATTATAATATTAACCCTATTTAAAAAAAAAAACCCCTAGAATATGCAGGGCACCTCCCTCCCCCATCCTCCTCTCTTTTCCCCATCTTCATCTTATTCCCCCGATATGTGACCCCCCACTTTAGTTCGTCTTTCCCCTCCTCCTCCCTCTCTCTTCTCTCCCATCTTCATTTGCAACCCCAAAAAAAAAAAAAAAAAAACAAACTCCGATCTCAGTTTGGGCGCGGGGAAAGTGGAGGGGAGGGTGAGGTGCAGGCGTGGGGAAAGCAAAGGGAAGGATGCGGTGCAGGGTGAAGTCGTTGCGCGGGGGTGGGGGGGGGAAGGGTCTAGTCGCGCAGCGGGGGGGGAGGGGGTTGCGACTGTCTTCTCCTTCTGTTTCTTCTTCTTCTGCTTCTTTTCTTTCTTCTTATTCTTCTTCCTTCTTCATTCTTCTTCTTCGGATTTTGGGTTTTTCTTTTTTTTTTAATTTTTTTTAAAATAGGGTTAATATTATCATATTATTAATGTATAAAAAAAATTGCCACGTGGCAGCCACATTAGCACAAATGTGGCAACCACGTCAGCACAAATGTGGTAGCCACGTCATCATTTAACAGACTAATGGATGGAAAATCTAAATGAGGTGTTATTTTGAAATAAAATGATACTGGATCTGGATGTATGAAAGTGAAATGTTTTAAAGATGTTGTATGGAATTGTAATAGACTTCAAACCTGAGGGGATATGGTGTAATTTACCCTTAAAAAATTATTAAAATTATATACTAATAGAATCCTGATTGTCAACTTCAAATCAAAAAAATTATATTATACCTTTTTGTACATAACTGATAGACCATATTAGAAAAGAAAAAAGAAAAAAAGGTGGGCATTAAAATAATTTTACACAAACAAGTTTTTTTCTTTTTTTTTTTTAACCTCATAGTCATATCACTCTACTAATACTCTAAGCTTTTACTAGACTAGACTAGGTGTTAGTATAGCCTTGTATTTGTTACACTTCGAGATTAGTTTTAATGAGACTTGCCTCGACTAAACGCTTCGCTAGAGGGTCTTAGTGAGACTCCGAAAATTGAGTGGACTACTAAGATCAACTTCTTCGCTTCGCCCCTTCCATCTACTTCTTCCTTGCTTCCCACAACCATTTTCAAACCTAGATCGACAACGGACCTACATCGCTTTACTAGGCAACTTTTGGATTCAATTGTCACCACCAAAACAACAAATCCCACAAGTCCATTTATTAAATCCCCTCCGATTCGATCTCTCCTACGATTTGTTGTCGGTATTTTGGTCTTTCCCTAAAAACTTTGCGCCCTGTTCCCATAGAAGAATCAGCCATTAGTGCGCTTGCACGTGGGCCCTAGACGCTAATTTCTTTTTGAAGACGCACACCCCCTCGTACATGTTTTCCACACACTTGGCGTAAAAAAAAAATCCATCATGGCTATCGATTCGAGCCTAAGGGAGAAGTCGGGTGGGATTTTTACCACCTGCAAAAGTAGGAATAAAAATACTTGCAAGAGTATAAGGTTGTCTTAGTATAGCAGCTCAAGTAAGGTCATTTTCCACCTGAATTGAATGAATAATTTGTAATGATAATAATCCTTAGCTAATTATTTAGAACAAAGTTTTGAAAAGGTTGATTTTGAAATTTAAAATAATAAAAACGAATTTAAATAAAAATAATTAAATAATTGACAAAGTAAAGAAAACAAAAGAAAAAGGTTTTGGAAAACAATTTAAACAATATGGTTCTGCCGTCAACATTAAGAATCATACGCAATTTTACCAATTACTTATGAATTTCTACATACATGCTTTGAATGTTAGGTTTTCCTAATGTATATTTTCCTCGTAATGTTCAAGCCAAAACGTATATCCAACAAGCAACCCGTCTGTGATGTTCAGATTAAATATAAACATGCAAGACTCATTAAGCTTTGTGAAAACCCTTTGAAAAACCATGCAACCCTTAAGAGCGTGATGTTCACCTTAAGTGTACTTACAATTACTAATCACAAGAAACCCTCTTCAATTTCAGGGTGATGTTCCAACAGAAATTGCATCAAATTATTTGTCTAAAAATCCTAATTGTCGCCAATCACTAAGAAAATTAGATAGTTTAATCGTAGTGATTAATAATTCAAACAAGCATGCATCCATTCATAAGTAAATTAATAAAATCACATATTCATGCTAAGGCTTGTGGCTTCGCCCTACCAAAAGAACTAGTTACGAACAATCATAATAAAAACTAAAGAAAATATATTAACTAGAAAAAAAGAATGAAAACACCTTGCAGGTAAAAAGTTTGAAGTTCTCCAAAATAATGCCTCATTTCTCTCAATGTTGCGTCCTCTAACCTTAATGGCTAATTAAAACCCTCATAGAAAAGGTTTTCTAAAAACTAGAAAATAAAATAATAAAAGGATAACTAGGAATTACATTCCTATTCTGACTAGAAAATTTGCCCAGCACAGAAATAGCCACATTTTTGGACCTTTAGGGCTCCAAAATAGGCCTAAAACGACTCAAATTAAAGATTAGAACCTTCTTCTTCTTTCCAAGAAGAGCCCAAGTCCAATATCTATCATCTTCTAGCCCAAAAGTCGCAAATAAGCTCTGTAGCCCAATCTGCCAGTATTGTGCGCTAGGCATAAATTAATTCGCTACGATCAGATGCTTTGGGACAGGATTATGAAATTTTGACACAACCTTCTTGACAGATTCATAAACCCACTCCAATTAGAATCACTAGAAAGTTCCACCGTTTGATTACTTTATGCTCAAAACAAGTTTGTGTGTCCTACATTAAAAACATATAACAAAACATCAAAATCTCACCACAATAATAATCAAAATATACCAAGAATAGGGAATAATATCAACTCATCATCCCAGTGAATTGGTATGGGTTAGAAGGGGGAAGGGAGGGGGTGAAATGGATTTGATCGCCTATAGCCTAGGGGATTGGATTAGGCTGAAGTTGCTCTAAATTTGGCATAACAATTTCAGAGCTATAAGGACAAACAATAAAAATAGGGTAAATTACACCATACCCCCTCAGGTTTGAGGTATATTACAACCCCATACAACATGTTTAAAACATTTCACTTTCATACATCAAGTACTATTTTATTTCAATTTCATACCTCCGTTACATTTTCCATCCATTGAACCATTAAGTGCTGACGTGGCTGCCAAATGTGTGCCACGTGGCAAAAAAAATAATTTTTTTAATTTTTTTTAAAATCTTGAATTTTTTTTTCTTTCTTTCTTCTTCTTCTGGGCGCTGGGTTTCTTTTTTTTTTCTTTCTTCTTCTTCTTCTAGGCGCTGGGCTTCTGTTTTTTTTTTTGTAAAAATTCATGTTTTAAAAAAATATTTTTTTTGCCATGTGGCACACATTTGGCAGTCACGTCAGCACTTAACGGTTCAATGGATGGAAAATGTAACGGAGGTATAAAATTGAAATAAAATAGTACTTGATGTATGAAAGTGAAATGTTTTAAACATGTTGTATGGGGTTGTAATAGACCTCAAACCTGATAGGGTATGGTGTAATTTACCCATAAAAATAAGATGACATCACCAAAATTTGAAAGTTTTCCTTCTTTACTATAAGCAAGTTTAACACTATGCTATATTAATGAAAGGAAGAAATTAATGAATTGAGACGCAATAGTTTGAAAAGAAATACCTTATCTATCAGAGCAATCCATGAGTTTATCACTTTTACGTGAAATCCCATTTATTCTCTATGACTTGAAAGAATCTTTTGAAAATACACGCAATTCCTGAACAATAAGATATATGATATCCCTAAGAGACATAGATACCAAGTGTGTCCTTGGGGACATGATGAAATAATTATATCCCTGTCTCATGTAATCATGGAAAGTATAATTCCTTGATTCAACTATAAGTTTGAAGAATCATATCACAGAGGACACCTACAAAACGAACCCGCTTCAATTGGAATCACTAAAAAAATTCTACAGTTTCATTACTTTATGCTTAAAACAAGTTTGCGTGTCCTACATTAAAAACATATAGCAAAGCATCAAAATCTCACCAAAATAATAACCAAAATACACCAAGAATAGGGAATAATATATAGTATAAAATCAACTCATTATCAGGCTCTGTTGGAGCCTAGTGAATTGGTATGGGTTGGAGGGGGATGAGAAATGGATTTGATCGCCTATAGCCTAGGGGATTGGATTGGGCTAAAGTTGCTCTAAATTTGGCATAACAATTTTAGGGCTATAAGGACAAACAATAAAAATAAGATGACATCACCAAAATTTGAAAATTTTCCTTCTTTACTATAAGCAAGATTAACACTACTATATTAATGAAAGGGAGAAATTAATGAATTGAGACGCAATAATTTGAAAAGAAATACCTTATCTATCAGAACAATCCATGAATTTATCACTTTTATGTGAAACCCTATCTATTCTCTATGACTTGAAAGAATCTTTTGAAAAACATGCAATCCTTGAACAACAAGATATCAGATATCCCTAAGAGACATAGATACCAAGTGTGTCCTTGAGGACATGATGAAATAATTATATCCCTGCCTCATGTAATCATGGAAAGTATAATTCCTTGATTCAACTATAAGTTTGAAGAATCATATCACAGAGGACACCTACAAAACGAACCCACTTCATTTGGAATCACTAAAAAATTCCACCGTTTCATTACTTTATGCTTAAAACAAGTTTGCGTGTTCTACATTAAAAACATATGGCAAAGCATCAAAATCTCACCAAAATAATAACCAAAATACACCAAGAATAGGGAATAATATATAGTATAAAATCAACTCATTATCGGGCTCTGTTGGAGCCTAGTGAATTGTATGGGTTGGAGGAGGATGAGAAATGGATTTGATCGCCTTGGATTGGGCTGAAGTTGCTCCAAATTTGGCATAACAATTTTAGAGCTATAAGGACAAACAATAAAAATAAGATGACATCACCAAAATTTGAAAATTTTCCTTCTTTACTATAAGCAAGATTAACACTACTATATTAATGAAAGGGAGAAATTAATGAATTGAGATGCAATAATTTCAAAAGAAATACCTTATCTATCAGAACAATCCATGAATTTATCACTTTTATGTGAAACCCTATCTATTCTCTATGACTTGAAAGAATCTTTTGAAAAAACATGCAATTCCTGAACAACAAGATATCAAATATCCCTAAGAGACATAGATACCAAGTGTGTCCTTGGGGACATGATGAAATAATTATATCCCTGCCTCATGTAATCATGGAAAGTATAATTCCTTGATTCAACTATAAGTTTGAAGAATCATATCACAGAGGACACCTACAAAACGAACCCGCTTCAATTGGAATCACTAAAAAATTCCACCGTTTCATTACTTTATGCTTAAAACAAGTTTGCGTGTTCTACATTAAAAACATATAGCAAAGCATCAAAATCTCACCAAAATAATAATCAAAATACACCAAGAATAGGGAATAATATATAGTATAAAATCAACTCATTATCGGGCTCTGTTGGAGCCTAGTGAATTGGTATGGGTTGGAGGAGGATGAGAAATGGATTTGATCGCATTGGATTGGGCTGAAGTTGCTCCAAATTTGGCATAACAATTTTAGAGCTATAAGGACAAACAATAAAAATAAGATGACATCACCAAAATTTGAAAGTTTTCCTTCTTTACTATAAGCAAGATTAACACTACTATATTAATGAAAGGGAGAAATTAATGAATTGAGACGCAATAATTTCAAAAGAAATACCTTATCTATTAGAACAATCCATGAATTTATCACTTTTATGTGAAACCCTATCTATTCTCTGTGACTTGAAAGAATCTTTTGAAAAAACATGCAATTCCTGAACAACAAGATATCAGATATCCCTAAGAGACATAGATACAAAGTGTGTCCTTGGGGACATGATGAAATAATTCTATCCCTGCCTCATGTAATCATGGAACGTATAATTCCTTGATTCAACTATAAGTTTGAAGAATCATATCACAGAGGACACCTACAAAACGAATCGTAAACAATAATTACACCATTGTTTTTTCCACATCATTCAAATAAAGCCACTTTCATGTTAGCAAAATTGTTGAAAAATAAAACTTTGTTGCTAATTAACCAAAAGCAATGATTCAAATTATGTTTACACTTGTGTTGGCTGAAATGGCATTGATTCTGAGCCTTTTGTTCAGAACCCCTCTGAGGAAGTTGGTGATCATGATGTTAGATCGATCGAAGCAAGGACGGGGGCCATTGGTGGCGAAGAGCGTGGGAGGAACCATTCTCGTCTTCTTTAGCTCCACCATATATAGTGTATTCAGTGTTCAAAAACGTTTATCAGAGGCAGGCTATGTCAATCCGACAGATGAGGTTCTTATGGTACAAAGTCTCCTGGAAGCATCTCTCATAGGTGAGCTACATCATCCATTATAGTAACCCTTTTCCTTAAAATTTACTTGGTAAAAAACTATATATGTAACCTTGTCAGGGTAAAGTTGGAGTTTTTAATTTTGATGATTGCATGTATCTAATTTTGACCGATGAATGAAAATTATTTTCTGTTGGCAATCCTGTAACCAATCTCAAAGTCTTATAAAACAAAACTCTTCGAAGCAGGAAAACGCTTAGTCGGAAGTGAAAGAAGCTGAGGGTTTTTTTTTTTTTTTTTTTTTTGGTCAAACGATAGATTTTGCTATATTAGATGTTAGATTAGCCACTGACGGGGTTTGAACCCAAGACGTCCTGCAACGGCTCGACTCTTTTTTCCACCACTATGGTAAAGGGCAATCATGCACCATAAAATCAATAGGTGAAGTCATCCAACTCTTTATAAAACTTGAGAGGTTTTTGAACTTTCCGATGTGGGACATTTCTTCACACACTCACAAGAAGTACCATATTGCTTTCTGTCCCAATTGAAAAATACATTGATTGTCTTATTTATAAGTTGTGTTAGGGTTTTACAGCAAGGTAACGAATACAACTTGATCGATGCCAAGCTTTTGTTCATAATTTTTATGTTTTCATATAGCTAGTTGTAATTATGCCATTTTTTTCTAATTAACCTGGAATGTGTCATTACACAGGGTTTTCCCTATTCCTGGCAATGATTATAGATAGACTACACTACTATATCAAAGAGCTCCATCTGCTACGAGAACGCATCGAAGAACTGAAGAATCTGAAAAAGGATTATGAGCACAGGAAATCTACTGCTCCTGCAGAAGTGAAGAAGGCAACACAAACGATCGATTACGCAGCTAAAAGCTGAATTCCGAAGAAGAAAAACCATATAAGCAAGCAGAAGCTCCCAATAATGCATCAATTAACATAATTAGTTCACGTTAGTATGTCGTAGAATTGCTAAAACCACAGTTTCTCATTAAACCCTTAAGAATAATTCAAATCAACATAGGTTGATCATTGAAATAATGCATATAGCTTGCAAAATTTTAGATTGCTTCATAGTATAAATGAATTCCTGTGGTCTCCTGTAAATATCATACAAACCTACAAATTGTAATTTTCTTTTATTGATAGTGCACAATGTGATAAATTGGAAGCATGTGTGTGTTGGGTTAGAAATTTAATATATGGGAGTTGGTTATTTTTTTTTTGTATACAAATGATATTCGACTTTCAATAACTTAAACTGTGGAGAGAGAGATTTGAACTCATTTGTATAAGGGTGAGCGAAACACATCCATTCTAGCCAATATCGTTCATATTGGTAGAGTTGGTTGTCTTATTGTCTGCTTAGAAACCCTGCCCTAATTGCTGAAGTCCAAAACACAAACCTTAATTACAAAGTGTTGTGAGAAGTCAAGTAAGTTTCAAAACTACAACAAATATGGCCAGTGCACATAAAAAGTTCCCTATGAGGTCAAAAGGCACCAACATATGTGCCCATAGAGCAATAGTAACAATGCAGCAACTAAACTATATATGTGCCCTCCATAGGTGTGCCCTTTGATTAGAGGGCACGATATGGCCATCAGTGCTCAAAGAGACAAATAAGGGTTTTTTGTGCCCTATTCTGACACCTGTGTTCGATGACATTTTATTTAATTACGCTCTATTAGTTAAATTTATAAAAAAAATTAACAAAATAACGAAATGAAAATACCCTACAACCTGAATCAAACAATTGAAAACACCAGATTGGAATAGGAAAATATTGCTCATAATTTCTCTTCTTGACAGATCAGTCATGTGGAGCCAAAAATAAACAAAAGGCGACACGTGAATTTTTGGGTGAAGATGACAAATTTACCCTCGAGGCATATCGAGTTTCCTACACGTGAGCAGTGGAGAATCATCCATCAACCAAATCAAGAGTACCTAAAAAAGGTAACAATTCAAAAATCATCTCATCAAATCCCTTCTACAAGGTAACTCCCAAAACCTATTTCATTCCATATATTTTCTACCTCATTTTTCCTTTTTTTAGCTAATCAATTAGCTAATTATTTTAAGGGTAAATTACATAATACCCCCTCAAGTTTGAGGTCTATTTCAACTCCATACAACATCTTTAAAACATTTCACTTTCATACCTCACGTACTATTTTATTTCAAAATAATACATTTGTTACATTTTCCATCCATTAATCCGTTAAGCACTGACGTGACTGCCACATTTGTGCCACGTGTCTGCCAAATGTGTGCCATGTGGCAAAAAAAAAATTTTAAAAAATGAATTTTCTGGAAAAAGAAAAAATTAATTATAATTAAAAATAAAATAAAAAACAAAGACCAATCTCATCTCCCAATAACCCCACCCCCCTTTCATGATCGTGATGGCAACAAAGGGAAAATGTCCAAGTACCTTTAGTGAATCGGTGGTTTGTCAATGCATACAGGGAATGTGCACCCAATTGAACCAGCGAAACCCATATCTCCTCCCTCCGGCGAACAGAACCCGCGACCCAGCTTACCCACAACCCCACCCCTTTTATCTCTTCTCTCATCTGCAACCCCACCCACCCTTATCTACTCTCTGCAACTCGCACTCACCTTTCTCTCCCATCCAAACCCTGCTCGTCTGCAAGTCGGTCAGCTCCAACAACGAGGTATATATTTAATTTTTTCCTTTAAATTTTGAATTTTTTTGGTGCTTGGTTGGTGGTGGAGTTAGGTTTGCTAATGGTGGGTGGGATTGCAAATGAGAGAAATGAGGAAGGGGGTGGGGGTGAAGAGGAAAAACGGATCGGGGAAGGTGGCGGTGGGGTGGGGTTTGCTGGGTTTTTTCATGGGAGGAGAGGTGAAGAGAGTGGAGGAGAGGGGGTGGTAAGGTTTATGGGTTTGTTTGTAGGGGTGGAGGGTTGCGGGAGGTGGCATAATTATTTTAGATTCAGGTGGTTTTTTTTTTAATTATTTTTTTTTTTTTTTGCCAAGTGGTGTGCCATGTTGACAGTCACGTCAGCACTTAACGGATTAATAGATGAAAAATGTAACGGATGTATTATATTGAAATAAAATAGTACGTGAGGTATGAAAGTGAAATGTTTTAAAGATGTTGTATGGGGTTGTAATAGACCTCAAACCTGAGGGAGTCTTATGTAATTTACCCTTATTTTAATCATTCCATAACTCCCCAAATAATTTCTTTCAAAATATGTTAATTAGTCCATTAATAGATTTATTGCCTAATTAACCTATTAATGACTAATTAACCACAATTTACACCCAAAAAATACCTAAATGGCCGGTCCCTATTCTCCTAATAGGGCCGACCATATCCCTATAAATAGCTCTCCATTCTCTCCCAAAAGGAACGGCCAACTCTTGCTAAAATTCTCTAGAATTCACAAACACTTTTTCTCTCTAAATTCTAACTTTGGCATCGGAGGTTCTTCGACCAAAGCCTCCCCCATTCATCGTGGGCGTGTGAGGCTCTTGGCCTTGACCTAAGGTGTTAATTGTTTTGTAGGTGCAATTTTGTTCAAGAAAAAAGTGGCGGAAATTTGCATCCACAAGTCACATGCTAAAACTTAACCAAGAAATCAACATTATAAATTAAAGAAAAAAACAAGGCAATGATTTCAAATGTATATTCATCCTTTCAGGCAGTCATCCTTCTAGTAAAGGTGCCTGTGCTCCATGCGCCATCCACGGCAGTACCACGCGCAGCAAGAGTACAACCTGTAGCCATGCCAGGGGTTTTAGAGTTCGTTTTGGTCCAAAACACAACCATTTTCAACAATCCAAAAGCCAAAACAAGGCTATGAAGGTAAGGATTCGAAATATAACTTCCTCAAGGCCATTGGGTGGCTGATGATAGCCTAAACTCAACCTGAAACTCACAACCCTCGTCGAGAATCTGGGGGATTAGTCTCCTGAGTTGAAACTGCATCTAACCTTAACCAAATCAGGCATGCATTGCACGAAAACATCTCTAAACAACTTAAAGAACCTAACTAAGGTGTTTTTGAGACTCACCTATCCTGGATTTGACATAAAATCTCACCAGGAAGTCAAGCCGCAACGGAGCTTGTTAATTTGTCGCGTCAGTTTCTATTTCCATAAAGCAAAAGGTAATAGGGAGTCCACGGTGAGGAAATGAAGGTGAGGTTGGTGGTTGCCTTGTTGTAGATCGACAGCTCCGCCGTCGTTATTGCTTCTGTGCTTCTCTATGTCAAGGAAAAAGCCGAGAGGAAAAGAGAGACTGTGAGAGAGCTAGAGTGGTAGTGTGGTGTTTAGGTGGTGGCAAGGTTCGCCAGAGTGGCCAGTGAGGTGGAGATGGATGCTACGGTTTTCTGTGCAGTGAGCACAAAGATGGTAAGGGAGATGACAAAGAAAAAGGTGAATAAGTGAAAAGAGTTAGTGAGAGAGAGGTTTGCGTGAAACAGAGAGATGGAAAGGTGATGGAGTGAAGAAATGAGTGAATGCACGGGGAAGGTGAAGACCCATGTGGGTGGGTCCCACGGGGCACAAAAACCCATTAGAAAATTAGTAAAATAATAGATTAATTAGATTTCCTCACCTAATAATTCAAGTTGATTGCAACTAGATATTTTCACAAATTGTGAATAGGAAAAAAGTAAATGTAAAAGACGCAAAAACATATATATTTTTATTTAAATATATTAAATTAGAGGGCACAAAAGCCTTTATTGTGTGTTTGTCAATTAATAAAAAAAAATCCATCTCTTACATGTAAGCTGGATACTAAGTTTTGTGTTCAAAATTTAGTAAGCGCAAATTCCAGACACAAACAAATGTGCTTTTTTGTTAGAGGGTACATTTTAGAAATTTTGGTGTTCAATGGAATTTAAAACACACAAATATGTATTTGTGCTCAATGAAAATGAGAAGGGCACAAATCAATTGTGTTATTATCCCATTTTTCTTGTAGTGCAATCTGACTTTTTATTTCCCTTTTCAAATCCTAACAAGAACATAATTAAGTTAGGGAGTAGAATGGGCTCATGAGATCTCATATATAGGCTATAACTTTGGTAGGTGTAAAGAATGAAGATGCAAAACCTCTAAATAAGACTAATTTTATGTCTACAATTTGATGAGATATGCTAATTTCATTATCCGTATAAGAGACTTCTATCGAGTTATTCAGTATAATTGAATCCTAATCATCAAACGAGCCACATACTTACATATAAGTACGAGTGAATACCAATATTAGGTCAAATAACAAAATATCTTCTCTTTCGATGGGGTGTTCAAATAGATGGTGCCGACCTGAAAGCATTGCCTTTGAGTAGATATTTGACACTTCACAGTTACGTATGGATGATCGCATAGTTTTTTTGTTTGTCAAAAGCCCTTCTCTAGGCCTTTCGAGTTTTTGAGTTGACCTTTCAATACCCCGAAGAGAAAACGAAGGGAAAAAGTGAATAGCCAACGTGTTTGACTCTTCGAGAAGTCGATTTTCATCATGGGATTGGATGGATCGGTTAACAATTTGACGTTTTAAAATTAGTTGACTTTGTTTAAAGTCTCTTTTCTTTTGTACTCTATGCCTAGTTGTGGTGCCACGGACCACATTCGCTTCACTTGTTCCACTAGATGCTAATTGCCAAAGGTTAGGTAGTACCTACTTAACAAGACGAATGAATGGTATGTTCAGTGGCATGATAATAATATCTAATTTGCTAAATACAAACAGAGAGAGAGAGAGAGAGAGAGAGAGAGAGAGAGAGAGAGAGAGAGAGAGAGAGAGAGAGAGAGTTTGTGGATGTACTATTTATTTGCCAAATAAACGAGCACCTCCCCAAAAGAAACTAAACTTTGAATTTGAATATTATTAGCCTACATAGCAATGATAGAGACTTAGGTAGTGGGAACAAACGTGTTGACTCCTCTCAATGGCCTAACAAAAGTCTCTCTTGTTCACACAGGAAGTTTCATCAACCTCTCAATAAATTAAATTTGACTTCTGTGTCTATTCCAAATATGAGACTTGAATAATCTCCTCTAGCATGCGAGAGCGAGTTTTACAACGTTAATGTATTCGTACTATGAAAGTCCTCTGTTTAACAGCCCGTTCGAAGCCGGCCGCTGTTGCAGTGGCAAAAAGGAAGAAATGGAACATCACATATGTTGGTATATTGTTGTCATGAGCAAAATATTTGAAAAAAATATATATGCAAAACAATTTATTTCACTAATTTAATTGAATTAAGCACATACGTGGGTAATGACAAGAAAACAAAAAGGCTGGCCTAGCTTGCAAAACTTAGGTGTATAATAAAATAATGCAATCTTCCTGAGATTAATGATTGGGATAAATTAAAAAATTAAAATTAAAAAACAAGCTGGCCTTGTTTTCTCTTCTGGCTAACCCGAGACAGCTCATATTGGTTTGTGTATAGAGACGGCATAAGAGGCCCATGCAGATCCATATTATGTGTATACTTAACTAACCTTGGGATTATATATAATTAGAGTGGAATTACTCAGTAATCACAGTTTAGTACCCTAACTACGGTCCCTAAGTAGAGGGAGCTTAAATTAAATAGTCTTTACATTGAATGGTTTTATTGCTAATCGCATCGAAGTCTTTCGTATAATACCACACTTAGTAGTAGTTAAGTTATAAACAATATCAATGCTGATTAGTGATAGATCGCTCAATCACCTCTGCAACTATGACAATTCGAGTTTGAGACCTCTTCTAGTATTGGGCAACAGTATCACTAAACGAGTAGCTAGTCAGTGATTGATTTGTCAATGTCGTAGGCTTGTAGCCCTTAAAACTACTAAAACAAAAACAAAATAGACGCAAATGATAACAATGGGAGTGAATAAAATCAAAATTCTGATGATCTGATTCGATTTCAAGATTGTTTGATACAAAAGAATCTTCTGTCACACTATTACTAATCATAAATTCAAAATCTAAATCCTCATCACAGTTTATACTCTCAATCTCTTCAGGAACAATTGAAGCCACAGTTGAAGAATTTGCAGCAAACACTTCTTCATCTGAGACGACATTGTTGTTTGAAACCACGAAGTTTTCGATTTCTTCATCACTGTTGCTTCGAACAGTGCACCAATTTTGATCAAATTCCCAGTTGGGTACTTTCGAAAATGTCGAAAATCCAATCAGTTTCTTGATCCTTTCTGTTGGGGAATTCAAACAAACACCTTCAACAGATAGCAATTCCATTGGACCTTCAGATGCTTCAAAAGAATCCCAAAGGCCTTGATCCAGCACACTGATTGGAGACCCCATTACTCGCTCTGTATTAAACTTAGCCCCCAAATGCTGTTCAAGAAATGGATGCTCAAGGAGCTGCCTAGCTGTCCACCTCTCTCTTGGATCTTTCATCAAACACTGGCTTAAGAAATCCTTACCCTTGCTCGAAAGACAGCTTGGAATCTCCGGCAGCTCACCGGAGAATCCAATCCGGTAGAGAGCTGAAACCGGATCATTGAACTCCGGCCAAGGCCCGCCACCAGTTGCCATTTCAATAATCGTGCACCCTAGAGCCCATATGTCAGCCTCGAACCCCTGCTCTTCGCCGCGGGCAACCTCCGGCGCCATAAACACTGGCGTACCCGAAATAGTAGTACTTGCCTCGGCAGAGTCTTCGTCCTCCGCAACTTCTTGTACCAATTTAGCGCAACCCAAATCGGCAATTTTGGCGCTCTCTTCGGTCACCAAAATGTTTTGGCTCTTGATGTCACAATGTACCAATTTATTGACATGCAAGTACTCCAATCCCTGCACAATCTGATGCGTGTACAATTGGATCACGACCTCCTCTAGCCGCCCTCCCCGCCGCCTAATCACGTCGAAAAGCGTGCCGCCGGGTACATACTCCATGCAGAGATTGTACATAGGCTTCTTGTTTTCAATGCTAACATTAGAGCCCAAGTACTTGACTACGTGGGGGGAACTTAGCTTGGACAAAAAACATTGCTCCTTCTGCAAAAGAGCCGAGCTGGAGAGCTCGACTGACTTTACCGCGAATCGTTCGCCATCGGAGCTGGTGGCGAGGGAGACTGTGGCGGTCGAGCCGCGGCCAACGGTCGGTCCTCGGGTCCAGTGCTCCATGGCAGAAGAGATTGGTAGGGTTTTTTAAATGCTTGCCTAAATGGCTAAGTGCACATTTTTATACGTGACATTGGCCCTTGGGGGATCCAAAAAGTAAAATCCAGCTAATAAACTGTTAAAGATTTTTGTCATGGATCCACGTGGCAAAAGGAGAGGGGGGTGAGTTTTAACAGGGCCGTCTTGGAGCACAGTTACTTAGGGTTGTAATAAAGCCACCCACATGGCGACACATGAAGCCACATACCAAGATTGCGGGATTAAGAGGAGATTATGGAGGGAGAAGAGAATATGCTTTTGCTTTTGCTTATTGCGTTTGGACAAGTCAGACGTCTTTTTTTTTGCGGCGCCAAAAAGCACTTCTCAAGTATCTAGATGCGTTGTCTCTCTCTTTCAACGCGGTTTTTGAATATTTTTGAATGAGTTCTCACTCCTGCCTCCGGAATCTAAGTAAAATGGATTAATGAGATAACGTTGTTTAGGTTTGTGATTAAGTTAATCGAATCTACAAGTTTTGTCCCGTTGTCCATGCACGTGAAGAATTTTCAATTGGTGTCGAGTTTACCACCAAATTCATATCAATTAGTTGACTTATATTTATTTACGTGCATGACTGATGCTAAAGTTAAATAGATTAAAAGTGTTCAATTACAATAACAGTGAGAAATATGTAAGTTGACGACCTCATGAGAAAGTGTATTCTTAAATGGTGGCTTGTTCTTAATTTTTGTTATTAAAGTTCAACGCTAACAGATTTCCTTTTGGAGGTTTTGGAGACTTGAGAGTGAAACCAGCACCATACTTCACAGTGTGAATTCATAGTCTAGGTGCATTAATATGAATCCTCAACTGAATTATAAATTTTTAATCTAAACAACTCGTAGCTCAAGTAGCATTTGCTTATGCATTTGAAATCTCGTATTTCATTATAAGAAATGTCAACAACCTTTTAGTTTTACCTTCTCAACTCATATTCTCATTTTGCAATATTTCTTAATTATTAAAACTGTTTACTTTCTCGATCACTTCTTAAAAATTATTTATGCAAAAAATATCCAAAAAATCAGAAATTGTTTAACCGTTGGGCTAATCAAATTTCAACGTTGGATGATTCTATCCTCCTCCTAATTATTCTTGGTGCAACAAAGTGGCATAAATGGTATCACATCGCGAAGAACGGAAATCAAAGAATTGATCCATTTTGTCGGTGCATAGACAAGACTGAGGGGCAAAGCATTGAAACCTTATCTCCTTTACAGCTATGGCAGACAGACTGAGAGACAGAGAGAAAGAGAGAGAGACCCACATTACCAAACTATGTCTTCCCAAATTTACCTGTCTTCTTTTTCCCTTTTTTCTGTACCAGTCAGCTTGTGGAGAAAGGGACCAACCGCCAAATCCATATTGGATATATCTGGCTTTTTTGCTCCATTTGAATCTTGACTACACCTCGATTTTAGACAAAATTAATGTACATGCTTTAAGCTGCATTCACAGTACATCGATAACTTATATTACTGAATTTAATGGTTGCATGTGCATTGAAAAATCAATGAAATTTAATGGGTACATTCCTATTCTTTGGAAATTCACATTTAATATGTGCATTCACATGCCACTTAGTATTACGGTCTAGTGGTATTCCTCTTCGCTTGCAAGTGAGAGATCTTAAGTTCGATTCTCGCGAGGCTAAGCCACCCCCTCAATTTAAATATAGATAATATCGTTTGTCAAAAAATACATGCACCTTCACATAACAAAAAAAATTCTCATAAGCTTTGGATTACAGCAATGACATATATTATTGAATTTAACGACTGAATGTGCGCTGAAAAATTTAAATAACAAGTGCATCCAAACTTCTAAACTCTAATGTATACTGAACGCTGATGTATAGTAGAAAGAGGCCTCATTCTTTTAAATCAATCCAAGTTAAAGTTGCTTTTATATGATCAACTATATAATAAGAGAGTGCATCTTTCTCACATATTTGCGTGGTCTGGAAGCAACCAAATATTCACTACTTTAGCAATGACGTTCGCTAGATAGCTGTATGAACAAAGGTTACCATGTGATGATGTCACATTTACAACTACAAATGAAATGAATGCGAGGCTTTGGCCTTGCTGTATTGCCTTCATACTCCTCGAAACTCAGACATCCCATGTGAAATTATGCTCCCATTCAATCTCCATTCGAATTTTAGTCACATTCGCAACCCATAGATTATAATGAACTATTCCCATTTTTTAGCAAGAAATGTGAATTTCTTGATAAGCTCACACCGTGATGTAATTCAATAATTAATAATAAACATAGTGTGTCTGGAACCTGTATAAGAGATAAAACGATCCAAATTGCAGCTAGAAGTGCTATTGTCCCCTTAATTAAACTACATTACAAAATGGACTCCACAAGCGATCTTATCTCTTAGAGCACTTCCACCTCTAGAGAGTCCCTAGGCAATAGGCAGTTCAATCCCTCAAGTGAACAGTAACTGCCTCAAGTGAACAATAACTACCTTTAGTGAACAGTAACTGGCCAAGTGTGTCTAGACCCCTAATACCAACTCTAACTCTTGGAGTAAAACTCAAATTTTAGGTTGTAAACTTACCCCAACTTGCTCTAACCCTTGAGGCAAATATGAGTTAAAACTCAAAACTCATTTATGAAACAAATTTAGCCCATAATTCTCTCTTGGGTTAGTAGAGCTGGCCCACCATATATGCATATTTTTTTAGTTTTATATTTATAAATTCATTAAATCCAACAGTTAAGATCTAATTTGATCAAATTCCAAGGTAAAAAAAAATTAATCTAACGGTCCAAATTTAAATCCAACAGCTAAAGTAATTAAAAAAAATATTTTATGTGTTTCATATTCTTTTGTAGTTTTCCACGAGTTTCATTGTGTCAGTTTAGTGATTTTTCAATAGTTAGCGAAATCTAAATACTTTTAGGTTAAAATGTTCATAAAATTAAGGGAGTTTTAATGAAAATGGCCTAGCACTATTCATTCTTAATCAAAATGACATTTTGTGTATGAAAAGTCCTTAATAGGTCAAGTCCTTTTCTTTATTTACTCTTATGCATTTAAAAGCGGTCCACAATGATGTTGACATTTCTGTCTGAAAATACATTATTTTACATGATGCTATTCAACTTATTTCATGCTTCCATCATGTTGTCAATGTTATGCAGCTCTTCCTCTGTCAAATTGTTCTAGTACTATTCAACGCCTTCTACTAGCTCTGCATCTCTTTCTCTATCTTCTTTCACCTTGTAATACATATTTGTTGTTTCTTAAATTTGAGGCTTCCAGTATGGCTGATGATGGGCTTTTGACTTGCTGTAAATATACATTTCTTCTTCTACTACTACTAATATCATATCATACCTAAAATCTTCAAACTCATCTAAGGCTAATATTTGGATCCCTTGAAATTTTAGAATATTTTTGTATGAAAGATTCCACCTGCGTGAGGAGATAGGGGATAGTCTAAAGGACTTTTCATTAATTATGACTATATTCCTAACTATCTCCTTATGCATATGTGCATACCAATCTGGAGGACTACTGATAAAACTTATGCAAATTTCTTTCCAGGAAATGATTCTAATTGGGAAATACAGTTTTTAAAAAAAATTCAAGATAGCCAAACTCTAATAATAAGGCTGGGGTAACTTCTACTATATTATGCTTTTTCTGATGTTCATAACTAAAATGCCATGGTCTAAAATCTCTCATGTTAATCTTGGCCACAACTATGCTAACTTCTGGTTTACAAATACAACTCTTTGTCTTATCATAAAGACATGGTGGATACATTTTTGTAATAATATCCATCTCTGGTTTTGGATCAAAGATGGATTGATACAAAGCACATTGTAATTGTAATTGTAATTCTTTCATGGACTGTGATGCTCTGCTTAGGATATCATTTTGCATATCTAGTGGCATTAGTCTTAATTTTACTTTTGAAATTTCTTCTAACAAGATCTCATCTATCATTAAGTCTAAAGATATATTCCTAAGAAAACTTTCATCTTTTTCTTATTTTTCTTTGTCACTCAAATGCTGATGCTGCTCCATTTCAATGTCTTCTTCTAAGAGCTCAATTTTAATATCTTCTATGGGCTCATTAGCCTCTTGTTCTATGGGTTCAATAACCTCTTTTTCTTTATTCTTATGTTGCTTAGTTTCCAAACTTATTTTCAATTCTCTTTTTAGGGTGTCACTTACCTTTTGCTGCATTCTAAGAGTTTTGAGTTCTTGGTTCATTTTGGCAAACTTACTAAGTAATGAATCATGGTCTCTGGAAATGACTTAAAGGTTGTGCTCAAGAGAATAAATATGGTGTTGGCTTTGATGGAAATTAAAATGAAAGCTATCAAACTTTTGTTCTAAAGCTCTAATTAGTTTTTCATGACCTAACCTCATACTTGGTTGTTTGATTTGAATGTTCCAAAAATTATCTAAGAGAACCTGTTGCTTATCAAAAAGTTTTTGTACCCTTGTCCTATACCTCAGAGTTGGATTTCTGATTCCTTCAATAATATTACCATTAAAGTTGAAAGTGGGTACTGGTGATGATGTTGGTTTGCTTATGCTATTTTGGAATCCATTGAATGGTGGAGGTCCGTGATGCATCATTATGCTATTGAAAGGTGCTCTTCTGCCTTATGGTCTTGTGCTATTTGAGGATGATGGTCCACGATATTCCATTCCTGCTCAACAAATTAATCATGATAAAATATCAGCTAATGTATTGTCATTACTCTTTATATGTTCAAAAATAGGTTTAAAACTATTTTCTATAATTGAATCAACAAAATTAACCCATCTTCAGACTGCTGTTTATTAGCATGTATCTTATTATAATGAGAAACTATATTTTGACAATCTGTTCTAATCGTAAATACTTCATTATGTAAGAATAAAGAGAATGCTTCAAGTGAATTAATTATTCCTAAAATTTCTAAATCTGTTGATGGTAACCTTGACTGTACATCACTAAATTTTTCTAATGAATATCTACAAACTCGTTTGTCAGACTTTGGTGACTCCTTATGCTTTTTCTAGTACAATATACCTGCTTATCCTAATGATGATGCATCTATTTCAACTATTTTATAACTATCATCTAATGATAATGTTAATGGCTTAAGATGAGTAATTTCTTTCTTTATATTTTGAACTAATTTAATATCTTCACTAATAAAATATTTTTATCCTATTCTGCTAGTTTTACTATGTAATATTGCTATTTTTCTTCCTAAATCGGGGATAAAATTTCTTTCATAATTTAACAATCCTAAAAATGCTTGTAACTGTTTTTTGTCTTCTAACTTATCTGGAAATTCTAAGACTTTTTTAGCTATATGATATTGTAATTGTATTGTACCCGACTTGATATACATTCCTAAAAATTAGGGATGGGCAACGGTTATGGCGGGCGGATAACCGCGGTTATTTACCCATAACCGTTTATGCTCATACCCGCATAACCGTTTACCCGTTGGGTAATTGCCTAAACGGTTATACACATACCCATAACCGTTTATAAACGGTTAACCATACCCATAACCGCATACCCACTTAACCGTAACCGTTTAATACCCGTTTACCCATTTACTCTTTTTAACCCGTTTATATTTTTTTTTACCATTACTTCTTTTTCACCCGTCTACATGTTTTTTAACAACCTGAAAATTTAAAAAAAAATTATCATAATTTTCTTTTTAACATGAATTGTTAGGAGAAGGATTACACTTATTGACCATGAAACATGAATCATGTTTTTTAACAATCAAAAGATGCAGCATTCAAATTGAAGAGATGTGAATGTTGGGTTAATAACCCAACTTCCCATCCCCTGTCCCCATATATATATATATATCCCCTGTCCGCATATATATATATATATAATTTTTTATTTAAAAATATTCAACATTACATATGAAATAAATGGGTAAACGGTTACCCGTTTATAACCGCGATTAATACCCATAACCACCCATTTAAATTTCACGGGTAAATGGTTATACCCATAACCGTTTATTTATCTAAACGGTTACCCATAATCGTAACCGTGAAATTTAAATGGGCGGGTAATCGCAGTTACCCATAACCGCGGGTATTTTGCCCATCCCTACTAAAAATTCTATATCTTGCTCTTCTAATTCTATTTTATTTTTGCTAATCACAATTCCATTTTTAATAAATTCTTGTAAAACTATCTCTAAGTGCTTCATATGTTCATTTCTATTTTTACTATGTACTAAAAATATCATCTACATAAACACTACAAAATTTATCATATTTCTTAAAAATTTAGTCCATCTTTCTTTGAAAGCTTGATGGAGCATTTTTAAGTCCAAATGGCATAAATGCCACTCAAAATGTCCTTTTGGACAAGTAAAAGTTGTCCACTCAATTGATTCTTCTACTAATCGTATTTTCCAAAATCCTGATTTACAATCAAATTTACTAAAATATTTACTTTCTTGAATTTTATTTATATGCTCATCCTTATTTGATAACTTATAATTATCTTCATACGTATTATCATTTAATCTCTTGTAATTATAAACTATTCTAGCCTTTCCTCTCTTTACCTCTAAATGTTTTCTTACAACAAATGCTGTTAATCTATGTCTAGACTTAGAGTGTCTAATTACTTTTAAACTTAACAACTCTTTTATTTACTGCTCAAACTCTTATTTATCTAATAAACTACAAGGCATATCAGCTGTTTTAATGTTTAAATCTGGATTAATTATATCTAATTTTGCTAATATTTTATTTTTACTCCAATGTAACTGTGGGTCTTCTCCTATAATTCTAGTCTGTTTTGCTAATTGTAATAATTCTTCTAAACTTTTTGGTCTATCTAACTGTAATATTTCTATATGGGTTCCTTCTTCTAAAATTGGATATTCATGTTAAAATATTTCTTCATCAAATTCTTCTATATTATTATGCTCATCACATGCTCATTATTTTCTTTTGAGTTTTCTAAATAATGACTATCTTGGCCACTAGACTCTTTTATACTTATGTTTTTGTATGCTTCTACAGTATTACTTTGGTCAGTTATTGTAATACCTCTTTTGAAAAACGTTGTAAACTTTTCAAATAAAAGTTTAAACCTAAAATGAATGGGTATGTTACTTGACACACCCCGACCTAAAGTAGGGCATGATGGCCGTCACGCGAGCGTGACGTAACCATGTGCACATGGAGGAAGCAAAAATTAATAAAGAGAAATACGAACAAATTAAAACCAAGCAACTACCAGCCCTAACTAAGGTAATGTGCTAGTGCGAGATTAAGTGTGAAATACACAACCAGAGCATAAGCAACCTAAGTGCAGTCCAACAGGGCATGCACTAATTATACAACACCCAAAGGTGATCATACATTTGTGAAATTTGTCAGAACCTCTGGATATCCTCGCAAACCACCAACGATAGCTTCTACCTAAAGCCTGGAGGGGCACAAAACAGAAAGTGTGAGTGGGCAAAAACAAAGCTTGTCAAAATCATTTCATTTCTCAAAAGTTCTAACCCCTCGCCGTAAAACTTGTATAATTTCCTAGAAAATAAAGTATATACTCATATATCTCAAAACCATGCTCAGCAATAGATAATCAGGAATATGCCATGCCAAAGTATCTCAGTGAACAAATATGAATACCAGATATCAAATCAACCATTGGCTGAATCTATAGCTCATAACCAATCTCATTCATATCAAATATTCCTGCACACAAGTCGGAACCACCTATAGTGGTCTGTACGACAGGACTGGGTGTAAGATAAATATGCTCAAGTGCTATGATCACGTGAAGACTGCGAATAATCGCAGGTCACCTACGAGTCGGAACCACCTATAGTGGTCTGTACGACAAGCTTGTGCATCTAACTTGGATCCAAGGTGAGCATATGGTGCGGGAAGTGAACGTCACATGAAGGACTGTGCCCTAACTCTGGGCGGAAGCACTAACGCTGGGGGTGCAAGTTTATGAGCTCTCAATTCATCACATCATAACTCGCATAACTAAGCAATCTCATAACTTTAATTTATAAACTTACTTGGCACTTACTTGTGCGTCTACAACACCAATCATAAATATATACAACTACTAATGCATAAATAAAATTGGCAGATGCTTTGCATGGCGTTTCAAAACGTATAATCGTTCAATTTCATTTTCTGGGAAAAATAGCAAGTATATAGGTATCTACGGAAAACCAAAAGCCCACTCACTGATAAGTCGAAGGATCCTAGCCCCCAAGCCTCGATTGATGGCACTCGTCCTCAGGATAGGTCTCACCTATAGGCGAAATAACTAAATGAACGTTATTTAAAGCACATAACCAAAACTAGCTAATAACTTCTCATACATAGTTCAATTTTGGTATTTGAATATACCACCGTGACCTACTCATCCTCAGGAACATCCCCATATTTTTTTTAAAATTCCGATGTCTCACGCGCCGGCCAAGACACGGTCAGACGCACTTCCACGTGTTTGGCACGCCTAACGGAAATTGTGACGCCGTTAGGGAATATTCCGTAAAAAACTAGAATATTCCGTTAAAACTAACCTAACGCCATTAGTTTCCGTTAGAAATATTCCGTTAACTTGATGGAATATTCCGTCGTCTTCTACCTTCGAACGCCGGTGATCGTCGCCGTCGCCGAAAACTGGAAAAATATTCAAATCGATAAATCTCTTTCAATTCTTCACCAAAATCAATGAAACTTGTGCCCAATTAAAGCTTACAACTATTAGAACAAAACCTTACCAGTTTTAGGACCTAAAACTCACGGGATCTCGCCAGAGAACCCACGATATTTTGGCAAACTCTACAACACCTCAAAACTCGACTTTCCGACGTCCAATTTCTTCCAAAATACTTCTCCGAGCTTCTTAAGAGCGTCCTTAAGCTTCCTATGGCTTCAAAATTCACTGAAACGTCCACAATTACGATCACATGAACAGTGCCTCAAATCGAGTTCTTTGGTTCTCACGATACTGATGTCCAAACTTAACCAAAACTGACTTAAAGTGCTAGAAAAAACTAAAGCTTACCTTTTTGAGCCTTAAAACGCCCTAAAATCTTCACGATCACGTTGGAGTTACTGTGCTCCAAAATCGGGGTTTCATATAATCCGAGTTCTCGACGTTCACACTTCTAACAAGTGGTATGGATGCACTCAGGAGCTTGCAAGGAACATGAATATGGCGTCCAAAACCTCGATCCGTTTTTGAGTTGGATGCTTGAAGCTTGTCCGTATGGTTTGTACGAAAAAAAGGATGAAAAATCGAGAGGGAGGAGAGAAAGTGCACAAGATGGAGAAAGAGAGTGTGTGTGTGGTCTAGGATTGGTCAACAAACCAAAACACATAAAAATCTAATCCTAATTGGTTCCAATAATTAAGGAACACATAAATTGGGCCACTCCAAATTTAGACACACACATATCATTTAACGTCCAAGGGCATTTTCGTCTTTTCACGCCATCGAGAAAATATTTCGGGACGGGCTGTCACATTCCTACTGGTGAAATAAATGTTAATGGTAAATTAAATTGTTGTTTTTCTACTTTAATAGACTCATTATTAATGCAATGTGTTAAATAAACTGGTCTTTCAACAAACTGTGTTGTTCTCACTAGTTTTGCTAATTTTTGTCTATATTTTTCTGGTACTAATTCCTCTCTTATGACACTCTTTGTGCTTCCTGTATTTATCATAGCTATTGTTTGTATTTTGTATTCTTTTGCTATTTCTATTTCACAATTTATGGTTATTAAAAAACTAATTTTTGCCTTTTCTATATTATAAACAATATTTCCAAATATTTCAGCATTTTCTTCTGATTCTGCTAAATTAATTTCTAATAACCTATTACTATAGCACTTTTCACACAATATTGAATATGTATTATAATATTTATTTGCAACTAATTTACTACACTTCTGACATTTTTCTGGCCAACCTAAATTTATATATTTGTACTCTTCATCACGCTGTTCTTCTATGAATTCACACATATATTCTTCCAAATCACTATTTGAATTATTTGAATCTTCTGAGTTTGAATCTATCATATTTAAAATTTCTATACTATAAATATTTTCATTATCACTTAAATCATCTAAACTGTAAATTGATTGTATATCTTCATCCTCTTCTAACTTAATCAACTCCATCAAATATACTTTATCTCTCGGCTGCTTTCCTAATTTTGGATATTTAGGTCTAATATGTCTAGCTTCTTCACATGAATAACATTTACAACTACTCTTATCTTTTGGTGCTTTATACTTTCTAATCCAAGGTCTACCACTTCTTTTCCTAAATTGTTTTGGAATACATTTCTCTTCCTATATGTTCTTGAAGGTCTTATGCTGAAGTTCTTAGGCTGTTTGTGAGGTTTATATGACACTTATTTCTTTTTGTATATTTTCTTATGCTTATTTTTGTTATGACAACCATATTGCTGTAGTAAATCTATATTTTTACAGCTTATATAAAATTGTTTCCAAATTTGTCTCTTAGTTTTTATTTGACTACACTCTTGTCTAAGTATATCATGTACATGTTGAATTCTGGGTCCTATTGCAATATCATTTTTCTTTGGATGCTTTTGCCATTCATTCCAATTTTTTTTCTCTTATTGGTCCTTTTATTTTTGTCATATAAGTATCTAATAAATTAATATCACTAATTCTACCTATTCTTCCTAAATATTTAAATAAATATGTTGTATATTCAGCTATATATTGGAAATCACAAATTTGTAATTGTTCTAGATTTCTAATTGCTCTTCTCTGTTCTTGTTCACTTCCGCCATCTAACCTATTATGATCTAAAAATTCTTGTTTAATCAAAGTAACAAAACCATCAATATTAAAATGTGTTTTAGCTACCTAATGTTGTTCTAGATTTTAAACTTTCCATGACTGGAAATAATAAAAAACTAAACCACCTAAAGTATGCTCAAAGTAATCTAACATATTTTGTGGACTACTAAAATCTAACATTAATGCTGCATGTACGCAACTTTTTTCTCATCTTTCAATTGTTCTTTCCCAATCATGTGGATCTACATTATCTAAGTTTAATACATTATCGGCTATATTAATTTGTTCTAACCCTCTCAAATATGAATTTTTTTTTTTGTTTTATCATGGTTTCTTCTATGTGGTCTACTCGTGCTCCTTCATTATAGTGTTCATTTGTTGGTCTCAAATATTGTTAATCAGTTCTACTTGCGTGCAGGGCCGGTCCAGAGATTTTTGAAGCCCGGGGCGACGCCAAAAAAAGTGTCCTAACTTCATATAAGAATATTATTTATTTTCACACGTAAGACATTGATAAAATTATAATTAGAAAAGCACTTCAAACTCAATAATTTAGAAACACAAAAAGACTAATTTATTTTGGAAGAAAACCAAAAAACTCCGGGCTTACAAGTAGATAGATGATGAGTTTTGTTTTCCATTTGAACTTTGAAGGTGTTTTTGTATAAATCATGAGGTGTTTTTTCTTATTTACTAACCTTGTCAATATGGGACTCAAAAAATAATGATGTTTTCGAGTCTTTAATTGATATGTATTAGTAATAAATGAGCATTAAATTAAATATTTTGATAACACATCATATAATTTACAAATTTGCTCTAAAAGTTTGGTCTACGTATTACTCATTGTTGAAGATTAGACTTGAATTGAAACGAATATTTAAAAATAACAACCCACATAGCTACTAGCTAGTAACTAAAAATAAATTAGCAACCAAACAAAAATTTGTGAAAATTGAAAAAAAATAAACATGCACATAGTGTTTCGAACTTAGGATCTCTTATTAATTTTAAACAACAAAAAGCATTGTTTCTAATTAAACTTCCTGATCCTTTAACCAAATTTTATAAATTTATACTCTTATGAAAAGAAATTTGTAAAAATTAGAAACTAAATAAGCACATGTGGTGTTTTGAACCCAAGACCTCCTCATTATTTTCAAATGACCAAACCACCACTTCTAGTTAAATATTTATGTCATTGAACCAAATTGTATAAATTTAAACTCTTATGAAAATATATAAATATATCATCCTAATAATTTTGGTGCCCCTAATTTTTTTGGGCCCTAGACAGTCGCCTTGCCTGCACTGGGCCTGGGCTGGCCCTGCCTGCACTGGGCCTGGGCCGGCCCTGCCTGCGTGTCCTAGATTTTCTACTTCTAATGTACCACTTTCTTCTGCTAGATTACATTCTTCTTTCAATTCTAATAAATTATTATATTCTTTTGATCCTAAAATATGTTCTACTTCTATTTCTAAAATTAAAATTTTCATCTCTTCGTCTAAAATTCTATGTAGTCCTAAATCATATGTCTTATATTTTTCTAAGCATTGTTCTTCATCTAAATGATCAATATCTTCTATAAGCTTATCTACAATATGATCAAATTTTTGCTCAACTAAATTAGTATCTAAATTATCAAAAGCCATATGAATACTCTCATTTTCGATCTCACTCTAATCCTCTTCTATTTTTTCTAGTTGCTTATAATTACTAAACCTAATTGTTGTGTTTCCCGTACTAGTTTCATATATTTGTACTTTATCTAGTTGTTTATTTCTTGTTACTTGTAAATTATGTAATATCCACTGAATTCCTTCTAAAAAAATATTATCTACAGGCTTTGCTTCTATTATATTTACATGTTTACTACCAAATGTTTGATCTAAATTTTGAAATTCTAAATTAAACTTATGATTATATTTATCAGACATTTTACCAATATACATTAATCTAATACACAAATTTTTATAATCTCCTTTCATATTATAATTTTTTGTTCTTTTGCTTACTTTAATATATTTACTAAATTCATTAATTGTCATAACATAATTTGGAATACATCTTATGACCACTAAGTTTGAACTTAAGTCTACTTCAATTGTTGCTATTGTCGCTTGCTGGTGATTATCCCATCTATCGTCAGATATGTATACTAATGCTTTTGTGCCTACTTGTGCTCTAGTTAATCCTGCTATTCCAATTAATATTGTTCCTATGTGAATTTGATTGAAATGTGATTTTCTCAAATGCATAACTGCTTCCTTACTAATTAAATTATGTGTAACTTATTTATCAATACAACTAACTTCATGTTGACTGATACTACTTACAATTTTACTTCTATTTTCAAATAAGCTTAATTGGTACAAATTATATTTATTTTTCTGTGTTCTCTCAAAACCTCTTCTAATAAATTCTTGTGCTTCTTCTTCATTTGGATAAATATCTTCAACTCTAACTACTTCTTTTCCTTTTTTCCTAAAGAGTTCCATTTTCTGTTATCAAAAGGATTTATCTTAGGTCGTCTAATATTATTATTTGCACTTAAAGTTAAATTTTCTAATTTATCTAGCAAGGATGGTGTAAATGATGAAGATGCGTTATGTAAAACTTGATTTATTTATATTATTTGTTCTTCAACTTAATCTAATTTCTCAGCCAAACTTAAAACTAATTGAATATAATTAAATTATTTTGCCTAATGAGAATATTACAACTAGCTACTTGTGTTGAATAATCTGTTAAACCTATTGGTTCTTTGTCTAACTTACTAATTTCTTTCAAAGCTTGGATAAATTTTCTGCTAGTTATAGAATCAATCATTAAACTAGTAATCTATCTATTTTATTATGTAATTTATCTACTTGTTCACTCAACTCCTTTTGCACTAATTGAAATTTTTGAACTTCTAATTTTAACTGCTCAACTATTTCTAATGATTTAACTTCTCCTTGCTTAGGCTTACTATCTATGAGGTCAATAAGCTTTTTTATCTGACACACTCCGACCCAGGATGTCCACTAGGACTCTGAATTGAGCTGTGCTAGCCGACACCTGGAAGGTGACGAAGCCATAAAGTATGATGATGTGGAAAATTATGAATAAATTTAAACCTAAGAGTGCCTAAACAACTATAGTGCGCTGGTGAGCGGGGATGAACCCACTTCACACGTGACGGTAGAACATAAGTAAGTACAGTACAGTGGATTGAGAATCATACCATCGAAAGAAATCTCCAACACTAAGATTTGCCACGAATCCTCGTCGAAAGAAACCTTGGCTAATAAAACCTGGAGGGTGAAAACAAAACAAGGTGAGTGGCCCTGGAAATAAATTTTTTAATAGAAACCTTCTAAAACGTTATAACCCCTCGATGCAACACCTGTATAATTTCTGTCACATCCCGGCCCCGGGTCCACCACATCTTGGGCCCGACCTCTGTCGTAGCACGATATTGTCTACTTCGGGCCCCGACCACGCCTTCACGGTTTTGTTTCTGGGAACTCACGTGAGAACTTTCCAGTGGGTCACCCATCATGGGAGTGCTCTCGCGCGCTACTCGCTTAACTTTGGAGTTTCGATGAACTCCGAAGCTAGTGAACTCCCAAAAAGCCCCGTGCTAATTGAAGGTGGGAATATACATATAAGGTTTACAGGATCCTCACCCATGGGCGATGTGGAATCTTACAATCCACCGCCCTTAGGGGCCTGATGTCCTCATCGGCACACCATGGCAAGGGTTTGGCTATGATACTAAATTGTCACATCCCGGCCTGGGGTCCACCACATCCCGGGCCCGACCTCCGCCGTAGCACGATATTGTCTGCTTTGGGCCCCGACCACGCCCTCATGGTTTTGTTTCTGGGAACTCACACGAGAACTTCCCAGTGGGTCTCCCATCATGGGAGTGCTCTCGCGCACTACTCGCTTAACTTTGGAGTTCCGATGAACTTCGAAGTTAGTGAGCTCCCAAAAGGCCTCGTACTAATTGGAGGTGGGAATGTACATATAAGACTTACAAGATCCTCACCCCTGGGCGATGTAGGATTTTACACAGGTTTTGATGGGCCCGAGTCGGGATGTGACAATTTCTAGAAAATCATATCACGTATCAATGTGAAATCAAAATATATCAACAATAAATTCCATAACTATACCACGATACAGCATCTCATCAGCAATATAAATAATCGTATGCTCAATAATCTATATTAGCACGCAAGTCGGAGTCACCTAATGTGACTTGTACAACTGCACCTGTATTGATTAGCACGCAAGTCGGAGTCACCTAATGTGACTTGTACAACTGCACCCATATCTCATTAATCAATATTAGCACATAAGTCGGAGTCATCCATAGTGATCTGTATGACTTATCCATATCTCATCAATTAATGCTAGCACATAAGCCGGAGTCACCTATAGTGACCTGTACGACTTATCCATATCTCATCCATCAATGCTAGCACATAAGCCGGAGTCACCTAATGTGACCTGTACGGCTGAACCTATAGCTCATCCAATATCCAATATCCCTGCACACAAGTCGGAACCACCTTTAGTGGTCTGTACGATAGGCTGGGTGTAAATAAATATGCTCAAGTGCTAAGATCACGTGAAGGCTGTGCGAAGTATCGGAAGTCACCTACTAATCGGAACCACCTAATGTGGTTTGTACGACAGGCTGGAACCAAATTTGGATCCAAGGTGAGCGTGTGGTGCGGGAGGTGAACGATCACGTGAAGGCTAAGACCTATCCTTTGGCAGAGCATTAACACTGGGGTGCAGGATAATGAGCTATAAATGCATTTATTGTAACATATACGACTCATGGGCAACCTGTACGACTGTGTCGGAGTTGCTTATTATTGCAACCTGTACGACTGTGTCAGAGTTGCTTATTATTGCAACCTGTACGACAAGGTCAGAGTTTCCCAAAACATACATGTAGTCATACCATAACTCCATCATTTCAACTAATACCATAAACTCACTTGAACTCACCTGGTTGTCCTGCGTTCGCCTTTGCACTTCAAAGCATTTACAATATTTATGTGCAAATAATATACATATGGATATACCATGATGTAATCTAATACTTAACCATGTCATAGCATTTTCAATTATATACATATATATGGCATAAAATGCATAAGCTGTAATGTCCTACTCCCGAACTATTTATTTTCGAGAATAATTATCAGTGACAAGCCCAATTAGACACTAGTTTAATTAACTATCATTACTTACGTTTCCTTACTTCAATTTTTTGATTCTTCACACGTTGATTTATGACCAACATTGAACCACTAAATAATAAGGTTAAATCTCACATTTTCCACCAATCTCCTTCACATTGCTCAATTCCCCAAACAAGGCTATTGTCTCAATTATTTAGTCTCATTTACTGTATGGTTGCATCTAACGTCTCGTTAGATTGCCTACATACCCTAAACAAGGATCAAGCCATTCGTAGTTCACACTAGTACTTCAAAGCATTCACAGTAATTATATGTAGGTAATATGCATAAATCAATTTAAAAACGTTTGTGGAATTATCAATCACACACACACACACACACACACACACACATATATATACGATAGAAAGGAAAAGACCCACTCACCTGAGGTTTGCACTACGATTCCCTAGCACGCATATTGAGACATCACGAACCAATGTCGCCTAGAACAATTATCAAATCACATCTCAAAGTTCTTACCGATAGAATACATAATTTACACAAACATATCCCTACGTAATTCACTCTGGAAGATCTAAATCCCGGATTTCCTATTCGTTACTTCCAAAGATTCACATTATGTTCCTAGAACCACGTCCTAATGTTTCATTATGATCCAACGATCGGATCTTCGCCAATTGCCAAAACCAAGTGGCGGTCAACAATTTATTTTATGAACTTACAAATCCAATTCGGGAAGATTAGTACGTCAGACTCCTGATCCGTAAGTTTATATGGTCCTCAAATATTACATACTATAATGTATTAAAATTTGGTGACGATCCAACGGTCAGATCATCAATTCACATAATATTCAAGTAGCGGTCTTTATTAAAATTATGTTCAAACGAGGAGATTTCATCAATCGATCTTTACCAATGGAATTGGGGTGTCAAAATTAGCTTAGAAAAGTCAAGGGTGACTCGGCTCACGATCCGCCGCGCACAGCGGTCAACTGTCCCAATTCGCCGAAAAATTCAATTATCTCCAAAAATTCTCAAATTTCACAGAAATGAAGACCTCAATGAGAGGAACAACTTTCATACCTGCCACGAAGTCCAAAAGTGGACGAAAGATGGTCAATTTTGCCCACGAAGCTGGCGGGTGCCTAAAGCTTCCCGGTGTCGATTCATCGGCTATGGTGGTCCAACGGGGTCAAGGTTGGTTGGGTTTCACTCCTGGATGATGGGCTATAAAGCCCAAGTGGTGGCATCGGCCATCGCTTTGCCGATTTGCCGGAAAAATAAAAAAAAGGTGGGCGAAACACCATGAGAACCGTCCACTTTCGTGGCCTCAAACTGCCACATACAGAGGTTAATCAAGGTGGTTCTTAGGTGAATTTTGTGGAGGGGAATGAGAGCTTCAAGATGGCAGTGGTGGGGTCGAAAAATTCTACCTTAGTTGGCTAGAATCGGCCTTGGAAGTTGGTGGTTGTGGTGGTGGCGTGCACGGGAAAGCTGGGAGCTTTCTCCCTCCCTTTTTTTTTAATTTTTTAATTTTTTAATTTTTATAATTTCGGATTGGGCTACTGCCCTTTTTCTAACTTTTATCTAATTTGTCCTCATTAACCAATTAACTAACTTTAAATAACCAACTTCAAAAGTTCACAACTATATCGTTATAAACCGAACTCACAAACGGCTTTTGCCTATGTGTTCTATCAACGAGTACTACTTAAATACGCCAAAAGAATAAGTCATACATAAGTCATACATTTCTCTAGATGATGGTCAACAACAATCAAAATCCTTGTCTCTAGGCATTTTCGTCAATTCCCTTGATTAAAATAAATAAAAACGAAATTTTAGAGACAGGTTGCCACATTATCTCTCTTTTAGGAAACCTTTGAATATTTTTCTTATTATCTTCTAACTGGGATGTAATATAATCTAAATTTTGTCTAATTGTTTTATGATTTTTTTTTAAATGCTCTAACAACTAGTTTACAAATTATTATGCTTATTATTTTCTAATTTTATATTTTCTGCTTGACTAATAATAAGATCTACAATATTATTGGCTTGTGGATTTTCTTCACTATGCAAAATATGATTATGCTTTCTCAATGGAAAATAACAAACTAAACTATTTTGGTCTAAGGTTATTTTTCCTTTTTGTGGTTCACTAATTTCTAAATTAATATAATCTATTATAAACTCCAGTCTACCTTTCTCTAAAGTTACGGCTAACTGGTTTTTTAGAAACTCTCTTTCTTCTATTAGGGTCTCTAAAGTTTGATCTGTTGCTCCTTTTGCTTCTAAAACTTTATGCTGCACTTCTGTGTTATTATATTTACTAATAAATGAAGGATGCTCAAGATAACCAAGATAAAACTTTTGCTTTTTCAAAGTCTTGCTAATTCTTTTGGATATATATGCTAATCTTCTCTTTATACTAGTTATAGTTGGGTGTCTAGGACAATAAATACCTGGTAGTTGTGGTTGACAAGATCTACAGGGACAATAATATCTGTTATTCATACAAAATAAACAAGTGTGATATCAGTTGCGTTAATGACTTCTGTCCTCAAGGTACTTTACTATTATAATTATACTATTAAAATGCTAAACTTGGCTCTAATACCAAATTCGCACAGCAAGCCCGGTTAAATAGTCGGATGGCCATCATAACAACTAGACACAAAACCTTGCACATGGAACTCGACATGTTTTAGCATGACGGCCACTCACAATGCAGGTATAATGCCTTAAAAGGCTGAACTTAGAGGTACGAAGAACTTAAAGGTACCCTGGTTAATGTCCAGTTATTTGTATGGAAAACATTCAACTATAATAAAGTGCTCGAACAAAGTATGATCATCAGTTTAGCAGGTTAATAATATAACTACAATAGTGTTTCCCTGTTTTGGACTAGAAGTCTAATTAAACAAACACACTAAAGAAAGAAAAGAAAACTTACTGAAGACTTGGAGATTACTTGAATCTATATACTTGAACTTTTATTGATATATAAAACGTTTACAAAGAGAATTGTTTACAAGGAAGTGTTTACAAAGGATGCTAGGAAGGCTACGGATGCTTTGGTGTAAAAAGTATGGTGTGTCAATATCTGGTGTTGAAGGGTACGTTGAGAGTGTTTCTGGTTGAGGTGTATTTTCAATGAATAGAACTCCTCTTATATATAGACTGAATGAGGATACAACGGTATTAAAATTCTTTACAAATAAATGGTGTGGACATCTCCTTGGTACTTGTCATTTGTCATTTTGCCTTTACTGTTGCTGAAACTGTCAGCACTGTTTCTGAAACGTGATCTGACTTATTTGTCTTCTTTTTGCTTTGCATTTGAACTTGCTTGTCTTCTTTTGCTTTGCCTTGATAAATGCATGTGAGCTTATTGCATGATTGTCTCCTAGAGCCTATTTTTTTGCTTTTGTTTTGAACATGCATGTGATCTCTTTCTGAAATGTTTTCTTCCTTGTCTTCTTTCCCATGCCCAATTTGGGTATTATAAAAAAAATGTCCAGGTGGTTAAAAGGAAACATTTTTTGGTGTTTTGGTTAGTTTTCCCTAAAATAAAATTATGATAGTCTACATAATTTTTTTTTAAAGTTACTTTAAGAAAAAAATTATCCTAAATTTATTATTTAATAATATCGGGCTAAAAAAATAACCTAAAATGGCTGGAGGAGAAAAAATGTTTCTAAGTTAAAACCTAAATTTTCTGGGTTAAAAATTTTAAGTTTTAGCCCAAAAGTTGGAGATGGTTTAATCTGAATAGCCCAGGCTATTTGTATTAAATTATTATAATTATTATAATTATTATTTATAAAATTAATAAAAGATAATTTTATTTTTAATTTCGGATAATAATATAAGATTGGTTGAAAATATGATAATTTTATTTTTAATTTCGAATAATAATATAAGATTGGTTGAAAATATTTGAAAATATTGAGATGCGGGGTAAGACGGAAGAACATGGTTAGGTATTTATAGACAAAAAAATTATTTATATATTTTGTATTTTTAATTCATTTTTATAATTTTTTAAAAATAATTTTTGTCTTTTTAATTAATTTTTTACAATTTTTTTTAATTGTGACGGATCTCAATCTTGCATCACATGGCCTAAAGGTTGGGTGGCCCAGTGTCCAATTGGTTGGTTGGAGGGGGGAGAGGATTTAAAATATAAGAAAAACTAACAAAAAAAATGTTTGGAAACTTTAATTTTTAACGATAAGGACTAAATAAAAAGTAAAGTGAATAATACCATAATTAACTTTTTGGCCAAATGACAAAAAACTATCTCAACTATTGGTGTCACGACACTTTCATACCTCATCTTTAAAACGTGACAATGTCATACCGCATCTTACGAATTTGTGACAATGTCATACCTCCGTCAATTAAAATTTTTTAAGAGAGAGATTTAATATAAAAATAATTTTTTTTTAATTTTTAATTTTTAAAAATATATTTAATTATTTTTTAATCCAGCTGTATTAGTGAGTGGTCACCATATCTTGCCACGTCAGCACTTAACAGAAAAACTAACAGAAAAATTGACGGAGGTATGACATTGTCATAAATTCGTAAGATGCGGTATGACATTGTCACGTTTTAAAGATGAGGTATGAAAGTGTCGTGACACCAATAGTTGAGGTAGTTTTTTGTAATTTACCCTAACTTTTTAGTATAAAAATATGATTTTTTGTTAAAATAAATAGTACTGAGAGATTTTATTTAAAATTCCCTTTAATCTACTACCCCCTAAGACCATTTCCAATGGTTGGGCTAAAAGCCAAATATTTAAGCCCAAAAATTTTAGGACTTGTTTGGTATCCTATTTGAAATTTTTTATAATTTCTCAAAACATTTCTTAAAAATTTTTCTTGAAAACAATTTTCTTTAAGACTCAAAAACTTGTTTGGTATGCGATTTAAAAATTTTAAATCTTACAACTTAAACTGGACAAAAATATCCAAAAAGAAGGGGTCGAGAGAGAAAGAGGAGAGAGGAGGAATGAAAGTAAGAGATGATTGGAGGAAAGAGAAAGTAAGAGATGATTGGAGGAGATAGATTGATAGAGAGGAAGACGAGTGAGAAAAAGAACCGAGAGAATGATGAGAGCGGATTAAAGGAGAGACTAAAAAGGTTATAAAAAAAAAAGAGAGAGAATGGGGAGAGAGAAAGAAGAAAAGAGAGAGATAGATTTGCAGTGAGAGAGGGGGGAGGAGGAAGAGAAAAGAAATGAGTGAGCTTAAGTTTAAAAACTCACTTTTTGTGTTTTTAGACAATAGACTATATTTTAAGTTAGTATTGAGTTCAGTTTTTGAAAATAGTCATACCAAACAAATTTTTAAGGCCTAAAACTTGAAAATTGTTTTTGAGTTTAAAAAGTTGGATTAAAGTAGAGTACCAAACATGCTCTTAGCTTTTAGCCCAAAAACAGTTTTTCTATTCCAATCGTTTCAAACCTAAAATTTTAGTCCGTGATTATTAAAGAATAAACTTAGACTATTTTTTTCTTAAATTAAATTTAAAAAAATAAATATATATGTAGATTATCGTAAATTAATTTTATAAACATTTTAATAAAAAAAAATTAAATTCCGATAAGTATTTTCACTCGGTTTGATGGAGTCCACACTGATTTTTGGACTAAATTCTAAAAAGAATCTGACCTTCGTTTAGCATTTAACATTTAGCCCGAATTTTTCCCTTGCATTAGAGTGAGTTTGGAAAAAAATTTTGAAGGATAATTTAACTTTTAGCCCACCATTGGAGATGGTCTCAAGGGGGATTTGAAAGGGGTGGAAGAGCTATTATGAGAAAAAAATAGGATCATCTCAGTCGTCAAGGCTTAAAGTGGTTTTCCACTCTCTGCCCTAATCAATCCCAATCCATGAACTTGACGCTTTCATAAAGGCTAGTAGACGCATACCTTAGTAAATATAATTATACACAACCGTCGATCAAATGTATAGCATTCGTAAACACCGTCGGAAACCATCCATTTCCTCAGTTTTAAGTTCAGCGTCGAAAATACATCGGATAAAGGCCCGACGCTGAAATATTTACATGCAGGTTATGATCCAGAGATTACTACCAGTACCAGATTGGATGTTGTGAAACTCGGCAACGTTAAAGTAGGAATAAGAGACGAGCACAAACTGAACATGAGAAACTAATATTTATCTATGCAGCTTCTGCAAACCCAATTCTCTCATTGCCATAGTCAAACACGGTATGGTAGCGACCCATGAATACATCACCCAAGATCCTGTTGCAAAAACAAAACATTAGTGAGGGCTTTTGAGTTGCTCTCTAGCCAACAAGACAAAAGGATCACCAATTAACCCACAAACTTCACAAATCTGACTGGAGAAACAAAAGGATCTACAACCACAATGACCTTCAAGCACCGATGAAAACAAAAAAAGATGATCGTAAAATCTAAATAGAATATAGATTGTACCAGAGAGGTCCACGGGGAGGTGGGACATCCAAAGCAGTAAATCCACTAATGCATTGTGCTGCATCTCCCTCACCAACTTTGAGCACGTACTGGTTTCCATCAAAAAAGAAAAGAAGAAAAGAAATATATTAGTAATGCTCAACTAAGCCACTGTTGACGCTTTGCATGTAAAGACAGGCTAATGGCTGGAAGAGATAACACAAGATATGCCATCAAACAAAAACCAAAACTGTCAACTAAACATTATACGGCACCTGTTCAGGGGTGAGATCAAATGTTCTTCCACCGATAGTGAAGGAAACACTGGGCATGGATGACAAACCGGCACAATCAACTGCAGATTCTCCCATTGGGCTAGGCAACCGATCACAGAGCTGCAGTTACAAACCAGATCACAAGCAAGCCAAAAAACAGCAACCTACAGGAACATATCAGATGAAAGGGTAACTTCACCTGATTCACATAGTCAAGAATTCGCTCCTGTGTCTGATTCTGCTTGAGCTGGTTTTGCATCCAAACAACAGTCATCTCACAAGCAGAACACGTTGCATCAGATAAGTCACCAGATACCTTGTTAGTGTTCTCCACAACACTCTTGATTCCGCTACTGACCAGTCACATTTGCAAAACATATATAAATAGAGTGCATTGAAAATACAATAAATAAACATATAGAAAATATGATTGCAGAAGCATATACATGTATAATAATTAATAGGTTAGCCATGTTATTGTAGTTCAAAGCAAACATATTTCTACCATGTGCCTCAGAAAGCAAATTGAGTCTAACCTAACACCATGAGTCCCATCAAATGAGCACAAACCAATCTGAGAGCAGATTTTCGCTGGTTGATCCTGCCAAAACAAAAGTTGTAAATACAGTTACATAGAAATCAACAAGTAGTAGGCTTAAAAATCTCTTAGAATTCGCAAAACCAAGTGGTTGATCTACTTTACATAACCATGGGAGCATGAAAATTGTACCTTTGCTAAAATTCTCTCAATTATGGTTTCTCCATATTCTGCAACCACAGTCTTGCATTCTTGACTTACAATGCCAGAGGCTCCAATGGCATGATTGAGTTCAGTAATAATAGTCTGTAAATGAAAACAAGGAACAAAAAATAAAAAATCAAACAAACAATAAACACATAAACATGCACATCCACATGCAAATACGTTGAACTCAAAGTTATAACCAAATGTTAATGAAAATAATTCATTTTCCTTGTCTAAAGAATAATCAATCAATAGGAAAGCAATAACTGCTGAAGTACCAGCTCAAAAGCCAAGGACCCCCGTACGTTTCCACAACAAAATAGAATAATTAGAAAATAAAATTTGCATTGATTGATGAGAAAACCACAATTGACAATATCGTTAGAAAAAGAAGAAAGAAGAGGAATGCATCTCCATATTATGATGCACAAAAGAATAACAGTAGAAAAAAGGGAACTTTAATGAAAAGCTCCTGGTACTGTTCACTTTAACAAAAAACCACATTTTTACACAAAAAATCAATACTGGTACTATTCACTTTACCCTTTATTTTGTCCTTATCGTTAAAACACAAAGTTTTCAAGCCCTTTTCATTAGTTTTCCTTAGAAAAAATGAATAGAATTTCTCTTATAGGAGATGCATCAAGGCCACCCTTGATAAATTCTGAACTAAAAAAAACACATAAGAACACACAAATTACACACCGTTGGGCCAACCAACAAAGAAGTTCCAGAATCAGCAATAGCCGAACAGCCACTAGCACAAAATCCTGCCGCAGTTATGATTACATCAGACTAGAAGTCAATAAAATCATACTAAACAAAATATCATGTGTAACTAAGAAAGAAGAAAGCAAACATAAAATATCTTTCACTTACCAGTAGTTTGACCATCAATCATAACATCACCCATGTCAAACTGCCAACAAGAGCAATAAAGTGGATAATATCAGAACTTTTTCACGAACTTGATATTTATCACACAATGAACAATGAGACACCAACCTGCCAATAGCCTTTCTGTGTAACAGGAACATATGTGTGCTCTCCCTCGTAGTGATTGGGATCCACTCCACCAAAAACAATTTCACCGCCTTCTTCTTCGTCAGCATTACGATTAAACCAGAATGAGAAAACTGGTTCCTTCAGAAGACCCTGATTGACCATGTTATACCTGCAGAAATCCTAAAGTTAGAATTCTTGGAAAATGAAACCTGAAATTCCTGTGCCATCAACTTTCCTTCGAGGTCAAAGACACACGACCTTCAGAACAAAACAAAGCAGAACTCAGAATAACAGCATAGGAGACACAACATACCACACAGGTACAGCATTTCCAACTGAAATCTCTTGAAATCCAAGTCCAAGTATGCCATCAAATTTGGCTACCACGAATGTGACGCCGGGTTCCTTGGTTGCCTCGATAAATTCCTGAAACAAACTGCCTGTGTTAGTAAGGGAAAACCACAAAGTTGAATATGTATGACTAATGCTAAACTAACCTGATCTTTAACCACAAGATCACCAACTGTTACATGATCTTCACTGAAGAACCCAGAAATAGCTCCAGTTCCATACTGGATGGCTGCAGGCTTACCTGCATAATGGAAGACAACAGAATGACCTCTCTGTTAATCAATGGGAATATTCCACCAATGGGTACATGACGCATGGACTAACAACAACTAAATAAAAATAACAATCATGCTGAAGAAACAAACCATTTTTGTTGTAGGTGCTGGAACTGCTTGACTTGTATTTTGGATGTAAATAGCATGCAATCTGCACTCATACTCAAAATAATTACATTGCCTCCTATCTAGCAGCACAAAGAGAGGATATTATACTATAAATACCATACAAAATATATAGAAACTAAAGCAACGAAACTCACCGAGAAATAACACTTGGACGAAGGCACCCACAAATTTGCACTACCAGTATCAAATATCACTGTGAACTTCTGAGGGGGAGTGCCAATACCAATCTCACCAAAGTATTGAGCATCCATGTAATTCTTGAGAGATACAATATCAATGTCCTGTGAATCAGCCAAGTTTCCACCCAGACGATACTTTTGGAGCGCAGCTCTCAGAGACTCTCCTTCCTTGGAATCAATATGGGCAGCAACCCTGTTATTTTGATCCAACTTCCTCTTTTTGAGCCCAATCCGGAGCAACCCATCGTTGGACTCGCAAAAAACCAACGGAAACAAGAGGAAGCACAGAAAGAGCGTCGCCGTTACAGACTTGAGTTTGATTTCCATGTTTAACTGCATGCAGAAGAGGGACCCATTCTTAATTGACCCCCAAAAAAAACTCATCAATCACCAAAATCACATTCATTCTAAACCCTTAAACTAGTGTGTAATCACAATAATACTCCACCAGAGTCACAGTCGAGTTTCCTTACACACAATACACCGGAAATCGCAATCACATGTACACACAAACATAAACTCCATCTTCTAGTAGATATAAGATTGGATACAACAATCAATCAAAAAAGGGAACAAAAACGATTCGCGGACAGAGACAGGTCATCAGTGTGTAACACTGCATTCTTTTACTCAATTTTTCCTTTGGTCACCGTTTCCTTTCCATGGAAATTCATAAAATTCAGATAAAATGAGGCAAATTCATAGTTCATAGGTCAAATTTCAAAATATTCAGGTCAGCTCAACTAAATAAACCCCAATTTCATAATCAACCATATAAAATAAAACACATAAACAATGATGACCGATCAATTATGCACGAACTCAAAGCTTACCAGAACAAATTATAACGCAAACAGAGAGAAGAACATTTCTCTAAAACAAAATTCCCAAAAAACAAAAATCAAAGATACCCGTTGATCACTGCTTTGATACAAAATTTAGGGTTCCGAATCGAAATCCCCAAAAGAAATTGAAAGCGATAAAATGACTCACAGTAAGTTGCAGGAAGACGATGAGAAAGGAATGCGCCTTTCCCCAACCAACTGCCGCTGGACTAGATATTTATGGAGGAGGAGGAGTTCCTTTTTTCTCATACATTTACGTTGTCTTTGATGGTCACGGTTAAACCACATTAATATTTTATATTAATTTTTTTTATAAAAATAAAGGGATAAAAATATGTGACTTAACCGAACCACACAATCAAGAAAAGTGGTTTAACCGTGACTACACAATCAGGAAAAGAGAAAAGTGTACGGGAAAAAAAGGAGGATCCTCTTATATTTATACTTCGGTTTGGTTTCCATAGCCGAAACTTTTAATCTCAGACGTACACGTCTACTTGATGTTGATCATCACGTTCTTTGCGTATGAAAATGAACGATGAGATGCGCTCCTATGCGGTGAAGACTACAGAGTCTGATGATTAACTTTCAATTTCACTCTTTCATTAAGAGCAATTTCACTCTTAAAGACTTTGTGCCAGTACCCAGTCAATTTATCTACTCAGTGAACAATGATAGACCCCAGTGAACAGTGATAGACCAAATGCATCTCTACCCCTAAAACCAAATAGCTTAGTCAATTTTATTAAAATATTTTTAATTTTTAACAAATGCATCTTTGCTCCCCTCCCTTGTCTCTACCTCAGAATCTCCACCACCGCTCCCCTCCAATGTGCAGAAGAAAGAAACCCATTAACAAGATGATCGTAATGTGTTCGACGAAATTACACAAAGAAACCCACTAACACAGTAGATGGATAACTAGTACCTTTATCTGTTGCTCTCTTTGCGTACAATGATATGGGAAGAACACAGTGGAAGGAATCTCTCTCTCTCTGAGCTTTAAGCACAGGAAGGGATCACCTCACACAAAGCATAACCATGCCCATTTTTTCCCAAAATACCATTTTCTCATAAATCTTCATCGACCGACGTCGGAGAGGGCATCAAAGACCCCTAAACCCTTATTTCCGCCGCCCTTTTGCTCTGAATCATACAAATTGGCCTTCTTCAAAACCTCCTTGACCCAACCTGGTGTGGAAAAAAAAGGTGGTTGATGTCACGCTGGTGTGAGATAAGCCAGTCCCAAGATCTGTCAATTATGGGCTGGTCTAGAGACCAGCTAAGCTGGGTACCAACCAATCTGCTAGGCTGGAGTGGATGGGAAATTTGGAAAAGCAGCCAAATTTTTAATCATGAACAGAATTTTAGCCAACTATTATAATATTTAATAATTTTAACCAAAATTTGGTATAAAAATACTTAAACACCCTTGTTGACTGAAAATTGCTAAAGCTATTTTCTGCAACTTCTTTTCTTTCGTCCCAACCGGCATCAAACCGAAATCGTCTGATTGATTCCACGATCATATGGCTATCTTTTTAATGCCAGATCTTCCAACGATCATCAAGGTTAGTGAAGCT
The DNA here is from genome assembly GCA_963580275.1 of Crataegus laevigata. Taxonomy (NCBI): domain Eukaryota; kingdom Viridiplantae; phylum Streptophyta; class Magnoliopsida; order Rosales; family Rosaceae; genus Crataegus; species Crataegus laevigata. The sequence goes on from OY756946.1 coordinate 10,384,651, forward strand.
TTGAAGCTCCGAAACCTTCAAATTGGACCAACTCAATCTCAAATTCTTCATCGCCTGATGGAGTCCTAATTTCTCAACATACCCATTCCTCAAAACGGAGAACTGAAAATTGTAATACCTGACTATATTGTCAAGAGAATCAAAGAGTTCAAATTCGATTTCTTAAACTTGTCTGCAATTGCTTGCCATTGAAGCCATTTCTTCTTCACTACGCTTCCTTGAATTCACAATTCCCAAATTTGTCGCGGTAGAGAAGAGTTAATCGCAAACACTGAAAGCGAAGAACGGAAAAGGATGGTAAGGTGGAAGAAGATGAGGCATAGCTTCACATTCTTCTTCTTCTCCCCTTGAAATTCATGGCCGCTTCTCAGCACCACTGCGTTTTTGGAACTCTTTCTTTCTCATTCATTCATCCTTTGTTTCCCAAGAAAATTTTTCAAAAAATTATATGAAATCTTGCGGCTTTGATTTTGATTCGAGAATGATTGCAATGAGTTTCAATTGAGTCTGAATGCCAAGTCTTAAGGGTTTTGCAGAAATTGGATTGAAATTTTATACTGGTAATTTTCTATCAACAACAAGGATGTTTAAGTATTTTCAGGTCAAATTTTGGTTAGAATTACGAGAAATTATAATTATTGGCTAAAATTTTATTCATAGACAAAATTTTGGCCATTTTTCCAAATTTCCCGGAGTGCATTGGCTGAGTCTCAACCTGTTTTTTCCACTAGGTGTCGGCCTCTTTTGACTCCGATGGAAGTGCTCTAAGAATCCAAATGCCATCAATCTAATTTTCATTTTTCATGGCAGTTATCCACTTTAAACATATTTTGACAATTTATTGCATTTTGATCACACTTTTTGAAAATTTGCTCTTTTATCAATTTTAGCTGTGAAAAGTCAATATTGTCCTTTGTGAATCAAAAAGGAAAATAAACACAGCAACACCCAATGATACTTCTTCTTTTTGAAGTTGATCCATCACTCAAACAACAAAAACACAACTAAGGTACTTATATGGCGTTGTTGCATTTTTAGTAGTTTTTATCAGTGAAGGACAGTTTTCATTTTTCTCAGCCAAAATTAATCCAACAATTTTTATAAAGTCTAATCAAAAGTGCAGCAAATTGTTAAATATGTCTAATATAGTTATTTGCTCTTTTTTTCTTTTCTTTTTCTGTTTGGGTCCAAATGGCACAAACCCATCTCAACTTCAATAATTCTGTCGATCCACAACTGAATGCTGTGTCTCAAGCCCAGCACATTGGCCCACTCCCAAGTACTGAGCTAATCATGGAGAGAGTTCCTACAATTAGAGAGTTTTGTGAGGGTTATAGGTGTTGTAAGTAAGAGATTTTATGTTTGATTCTCGTTAAAGGTGAATTTGCACTATATTATTGCTAGTCCATTGTGAAGCTTAGCCTACCCTCATCATGTTTAGAGTAGATAATATCATTTATTCAAAAACAAAATGGACGATTGAAACAATAAAGTCAATGTACAATACAAGGGGGTTGAAATTGATCCGCTACAATACAGAGCGACTCCAACAACTTAAACGAATACTTGTAAATTAGGTTTAATTAAGCTTAGATTACTAGCTCTTCAAAGAGAATTGACTTTCCACCTATCTAGTTTCTTTTAAACTCTTAAAATTATCCATGCAGAATTTGCAGGGTCTTTCCAAAAGATTATATCGTGTATCCCTATATACTTTCTCACTCATTGTAGCTTTTTGTTGTATTTGTATTATTTCAACAAGCGTTACTAACATTATTAGAAAAATACATAGAAGACTTAATGGAGTTTATTTTTTGCTTAGAAACTTTAGCAAAAGAGTTGAGAATATTTAAAACATTTCTTGCAGTTTTGGCAGTGGCTTTAGCAAAAATCAAACAATTATTTGTAGACATTAGGTTAGCAATTCTATAACCAAAAGGTGATAGAAAGAATTCCTACTTGATTCTTAATGGTGTTTGCTATCTCGTTAGTCGTCTATTTGTACTTTCATTTGTACCATGTCTCTAATAGAGGTTGGATCTACCAATATATATGGATTTCATTTCTATTACATACATGATATAAATAGATGATAAGAATATCATTTTTGATAAGTGACTCTATGTATAAAATGAAGATGAAAGGAGATAAGGGATCTCCATGTCTAATACCTTTACCAACATATCAATTACTATATATTAGCTAGCCTTTTGATTAATTAGGAGGGAAAAAGAACAGAAGATATACACTCAATGACTAGATCATCCAATAATTAATTATCAAACCCAAACCTTTCTTAATAGCTCTCTTTCTTAATCAATAATTGTTAAGCCATTTGATTATTCGTATTTCATTTCATTTATGTCAATGAATGTTGTATATTTTGCATATTTTAGGGGTGTAGTCAATTTAGGATTTGATAGGATTTTAATAGATTTTAAAATCCAGGTGTAGTCAATTAAGTTTTAGAAGATGATTTTAAAAGACTTTGAAATCATGGTGTAGTTAATTAACTTAAGATTTAAGAAGATTTTGAAGAATACATTCAAATACAGCAATAGTCAATTAGGACTTTAAAAAGTCCATTCAAATACGTAGGTATTCAAAATGTCATAAATTTTGAGGAATTTCTTTAAGTAAAGGATTTTGTAGGATTTGAAAGTGAATTTTATGCATCAAAAAGTTACAAAGAATCTCATCTCCCTTCCTAGAATTTTATGCATCAAAAAGTTTGTCCTTTGATTTCAAAAACTGTCTGTGAACAATATGAGGTTTTTTGTTGCCTAAAAAGTATGAAGGTTTTGTTGTTGATTTTGCTGGGTTTGTCTATGGTGTTGTGCTTCTGATATTGAATGTGCTTCTATTGGTAATTTTCCATTTCTCTTTATCTGTCTAGTTGTATCGGTTCATCCTTGTCGGGTTTTCAAAATCAAGATTTGTATGTGAATGAGAAAGGTAACTTAGAGGCATTTCTTTGTGTGAATGCTCTATATAATTGCCCAAAAAATATTTGATAAAAATAGCATAAGAGGGAGGGGACAAGCTGTGGATGAAAAATGGTTGTTGTGATAGTTTGATTAGATTTATGACCTAGGCACAGCTATCACCATTTGATCTATTTGACGGTCAAGATTATGCACTGCATAAGTTCATCAAAATCCATAGAAATCTGTTATATGAATCTTCACAAATCTTCCAAAATCCATATGGATTTTGTAGATATCTACATAATCCTATGAAATTCATCACTTAAAAGAGCCTATTAAAATCATCTGAAATTCAAATTGACTACACCCCCTTAGTGTTTGAAAATATTTTCATTTCATTTCACTAATAATCTTACATTCTGAGTATATATATACAAGCTGTGAATAACAACAAACTCATAACAACTAACAATTTTCCTTAACCTCTAAGTATTATCTTTTGATAATACATTTACAATATTGTCCTTAATATCCCCCCTCAAACGAAACGGAGGGACGCGAAGTTGCAGTTTGTCCCGGAGAAACAAGAATCTGGCTGCAGACAAAGATTTGGTACATATATCAGCCACCTGGGCTTGAGAGCAGATGTAGTGAAGAGAGAGTTTCTTGGCAACCACCTGTTCACGAATGTAATGATAATCGATCTCGACATGCTTTGTCCGAGCGTGAAAAACTGGATTCTTGGCAAGAGATATAGCAGAAACATTGTCACACCAAAGTTGAGGAGAACAAGGAAGACAATAGCCAATATCAGCAAGTAATTGACAAATCCAAGCTATCTCAGAGGCTGTGTTAGCAAGAGAACGATACTCGGCCTCGGTAGAAGAACGAGCAACAGTGGGTTGCTTTTTAGCACTCCAACTAATAATAGAATTACCCAGAAAAATACAATAGCCTCCAGTGGAACGCCGATCCAACTCACAACCAGCCCAGTCAGCATCGGAGAAGGCCGTGAGAGATGGAACAGAGGAGCATTTGGAGAACCAGAGACCGTGAGTAATAGTGCCCTTAAGATATCGGAGGATTCGTTTGACAGCTTGGAAATGAGAGACTTTGGGAGTGTGCATGAACTGGCAGACAAGATTAACAGCAAAACTCAGATCCGGCCTTGTCCATGTCAGATATTGGAGAGCACCCACCAAAGAACGATACTCAGAAGCATTTGCAAGAGGAGAAGAGGAATGATCAAGCTTGGAAGTGCTCAGTGGTGTGTTGCAAGGCTTGGCACCAACCATATTTGCTTTAGTAAGCAAATCCAGAATATATTTAGTCTGGGATAGAAAGATACCACTAGAAGATCGTTTGACCTCGAGACCAAGAAAATAGTGTAAAGGGCCAAGATCCTTAATAGGAAACAAAGTACTGAGTTGGGATATCACAGTTTGACAATCAACAGAGGAAGGACCAGTGACTAAGATATCATCCACATACACAAGAACAAAGACCAACGAGGTGCCCTTTTTAACAAACAGAGAGTGGTCACTGGGAGAACCAACAAAGCCAAGAGAAGTAAGAGCAGCATGGAGCTTGTCATACCAGGCGCGGGGAGCCTGTTTCAGGCCATACAAGGATTTGTGAAGGTGACACACATGATGAGGATGAATAGAATCTTCAAATCCTGGTGGTTGTTGCATAAACACAGATTCAGAGAGATTGCCATGCAAGAATGCATTGCTAACATCTAGTTGGTTCAAGAACCAATCAAACTGAGCAGCCATGGTGAGTAAGATGCGGATTGTAACAGGTTTAGCCACAGGGCTAAACGTCTCGGTGTAATCAAGACCTTCCTGTTGATGGAAGCCCTTGGCAACCAATCGGGCCTTGTAGCGATCAATAGATCCATCGGGTTTGCGTTTGATACGAAAAACCCATTTACAGCCTACCACATTCTGAGAGGAATGATGAGGAACAAGGGACCAGGTTTGAGTATGAAGAAGAGCAGTCAATTCCTCCTGCATGGCTTGGCGCCAATGGGGATGTTTGGAGGCTTGGAGATAAGTGGTAGGGATATAATCCAAAGACAAGTGAGAGGGAAGAGGATGTTTGGTGGCAGTAAGAGCCTTGGGCTTGGAAATGCCGGACTTAGAACGGGTTTGCATAGGGTGATTGTTGGGTGGAGGGGGTGGTGGTGGGGGTGTAGGGGCTGGAGAGGAAGGAGAAGAGGAGATGGCTGCAGAACAAGAAGATGGTGGGGAGGGAGGAGGAAGGGATGAAAAAGTTAAAGTGGAAGGAATAGGAGAAGCTGTACTCGGAGGTGGAATAGGAGAAGGTGAAGAGGAAGGAGAAAATGTAGAAAATGGAAAAGTGCTTTCATCGAAGAGAACATGCCGAGAGATGTAGAGTCTACCTGTGACTGGATCAAGGCATTTGTACCCCTTATGATTGAGACTGTAACCCAAGAAGACACAAGACTTGCTCTTAGCATCCAACTTAGAGGAGGTATAGGGCTTCAACCACGGAAAACAGAGGCATCCAAAGACTCGCAGAGTGCTATAACAAGGCACTTTCTTAAAGAGAGACTCCCAAGGCGAGGGCCGAGATAGAGTAGGTAACCGATTAATGAGATAAATGGCAGCTTCAAAGACATCGACCCAATATAGGTGAGGAACCTTAGAAGCAGCAAAGAGAGTCCGAGCAGTTTCCACAATATGCCTGTGTTTGCGTTCTGCACACCCATTTTGTTCGGGGGTGTGAGGACAAGATAATTGATGCTGGATGCCATGCTGTGCCAAGAATGTAGAAAACATAGTACTCAAGAATTCACCACCAGAGTCAGATCTCAAGGTAATAATTTTGGTACACAGAACATTTTCAACCACAGATTTGTATTTCATGAAGACTGAGAGTACATCAGATTTGTATTTCAGAGGATAGAGCCAACAGTATCGAGTGAAGTCATCCACAAATATGACATAGTACCTGAAACCATCCTGAGAAGCAATAGGTGAGGGTCCCCAGACATCTGTATGAATGAGTTCTAATGGTTTCGTGGTAGTACAAGCAGTGGATACAAATGGCAATCTAGAACACTTGCCTAAAGCACAAGCTGAGCAAATAGAAGTGGTTGAATTATGTAATACAGAAATACAAGAAAGAGAAGCTAGCTTATTGAGAATCTTGACGGAAGGATGGCCCAGCCGTCCATGCCACAGAGTCCTGGAAGCTTTAGTAGTAGCAGTAAGAGCAGTATGCTTGTCACCAGTAAGAGAAGAGTGATAAAACGGATAGAAACCATGCTGAACTGGACCTTTAAAACGCATCCTCCCCGAAGAAAGATCCTTCACAGTAAAGTGAGAGGGATAAAGATGCATAGAACATTGATTGTCAATAAGAAATTGATTGGCAGATAGAAGATTATGCTTCAGATCAGGCACAAATAAGACATTGTTAAGTGCAAAAGTACTCTGTGAAGTTGAAATAGAAGAAGAGCCAGAGTGAGTGATTGGCAAACCTTTGCCATCACCAATATACACTTGAGCAGAACCAGTGTAAGCTTCAGGATGCTGGAGAGTGGCATAGTCATTAGTCATGTGAGAAGTCGCTCCAGAGTCTATAATCCACGGAGATGAAGAAGTGGAGGTGTTAGCAACCAATGCAGATTGAGAGGACTTGCCACTGTAGTGAGGATCCATGCGATGAGGACAGGCACAGGCTTCATGATCAAACTGACGACAAATTTGACAAGAAATTTTCCTGGGGGAGGAAAAGTTAGGCCGAGCGCCACGATATGAACGCTGATGAGTGCCGCGATTGAAGGTGTTGAATCTTTGATTGTTGTTTTGCCTGAAATTGCCACGATTATTATGATTGGTCCGAGGATAGTTGCGATCCACGCCACGACTCTGATTTTGAGCAACATAGCCTTGAGAGAGAGAAGAACCAGGCAGAGGAAGAATTCCAGTAGAAGTGTTGTAAGCCTGAAACGAAGACACCGGTGTACTGTGCTTGCGATTGTTCAATTGGATCTCTTTGCTAAGGAGCAAACCATGGAGCTCATCAATAGTAGTGGAACCGAGACGAAACTGAATGGCATCCACAAAGGAGTCAAAATCAGGAGGTAAACCATGGAGAATGACAGAAATCAGTTCCGAATCATCAACTGGAGCACCAGCGCTGGCAAGAGCATCAGCAATCTCCTCAGTGCGTTGAAGATATTGAGCAGCAGTGAGATCTCCTTTGGTGAGACTACGAAGACGAGATCTGAGTTCGTGGATGTGAGAATGAGAGGCAGCAGCAAGACGAGACTCCAATTTTGCCCAGAGTTCGCGAGCCGAGGAAACCCCAACAGTGTAGGGAATTAGGGATTCCGAGAGGGTTGAATTGATCCAGATGAGAATGTTTTGATCATTCTCAAACCAAGCAACATACGCCGGATTAAGATTGCGAGCGCCGGAGGAATCAACAAGAAATTGAGGCGGCGCCGACGAAGAACCGTCAATCAAACTGGTGAGATTGTATCGACGAAAAATTGGAGCAAAAAGAGCACTCCATGTGAGGTAATTGGTAGTGGTAAGCTTAATCGGCACCATAGATCCAATGTTCTGTATGGTAATTGAGGCAAAAGATGAAGAATTAGGGTTGGAAGATTCAGGCGATGGAAGAATCGGAGAATCCGAAGCTGAAGAAGAATTAGGGTTTGAAGATTCAGCGGGAGCCATGACCAGAGAGACAAAGAGAAGAAGGAGATGAAGATGAAAGAGCAAGAAGAATCTCAAGATCAAAGATGAAGATCAAGATCGAAGATGAAGATCAAGATCGAAGATGAAGATCAGAAAGCAAGGAGCAGAGTAGCAGAGAAGCGGGAGAAATTGGGGATCGAGAAAAGAGGTCGGTGGACTAGGGCGAGTGATACCATGTTTGAAAATATTTTCATTTCATTTCACTAATAATCTTACATTCTGAGTATATATATACAAGCTGTGAATAACAACAAACTCATAACAACTAACAATTTTCCTTAACCTCTAAGTATTATCTTTTGATAATACATTTACAATATTGTCCTTAATACTTAGATGATCAATAATTTTAAATTTGGATATATTAAGCAAGTATGACCCTTAAATGAGGATCTATGAGCAAGTCCACACCAACAAGTCCCATTTGCAATTGGATGATTTAATCCCCTACCACATCAAAAATTGCTCCAGTCCACCCAAATCTTTCTTGCTATCACTACAGGAAAAGTGAGTATTAGAGGCATTATATTAGATGCAAAAATAAAAATTTGCCTCTAATAGTTTTCATTAGGGGCGAAAACATTAAATTGTCTCTATTAATTTAACAGGGACAAACAATAATTCGCCTCTATTAATTTACTTTTAGGGGCGGAAAAAACTGGCTTTACTTTATTTAGGTATTAGATGCAAATAAATTAGCCCCTAATTCAACTAATAATTATTTAAGTGTAATTATTTTTTTTATTAGGGGCGGATGTTTATACTTATTTATTTAAAACTTTTTTTTTATTTAAGGCGGATTTGTTTAATTACAAATTAATGTTTACAAAACATAAAAATAAAGGATATTATTATTTACTAGGAAAAAAATAATGATTATCTAAACCCTAATTCCAATACAAATCCACTTCCCTCATTTTTCTCTTTTCCCTTCTTCAACTATCGCACAACTCATCAGTTTTTTGTTTTTCCTTCATTTTTCTTCCCCTCTCTTTCTCTTGTGCAGATCTCAATCCATCTCTTTTTTTCATTCTTAGTAATCTTTTGTTGTCTATTTCTCCTTCGCTACTCCGAGAGGACCGAAAGGAAGGTTTGTCACAAAGAAGGTAATACTCGTTTTATTTGGTTTTGACCAATTTTTTTTCCATCTTGAATTGTTTTGTAGGTACACTTGAAGGGATTTTGAATAATTTAGAGTGGAAGAGAATTTTATGAATAGCTATAACATTTGATTGATAGTGAGAAAGAGATTCTCAAGAACTTTCAATTTTAGAGGTAATTGCCTTGTATAAATCCTCGTTTATTGATTTTCTTATGCGTTTAATTGATTGAAATTCAGATTTGATTTTTCCTGTTTGTTTGTACAAATTACTGTACTTTTAATTTGGCGTTGTTGTTTATTACGTTTTCTTTTTTGTTTTTATATAGACTCATGTGCTGCTGTAACATAAGAAGATGGACTTAGAGATTTGGTCTACAAAGCTTGAGATTGAAAGAAAGGAAAAGATTGAAGGAAGAAAATGTTTTTTCTTGTAATTTTTTATTAATATTATTCTATTGTTCTGAGATCTGGAAAGATGAAAGATGAAAGATGAAGAAGAATCATGTTGGGTTTGAATATTTTGAATGATTTTAAAGCAATAACTGACGTTTGAGTAGATTAATGCATTTATTATCTTGTAGATTTATTTGTTTGATTTTTTTTATATAATTAAAAAGTATTTGGGGCGGATGTGTCAGCATGTAATTATGTGTATTAAAAAAATCTACCAACGTGGTAACAAAAACAATAGGGGCGGATATTTGATATTTTTTTTGCATCTAATAACAATAGCAACGGTCTTTTTAGGGGCGAATCTATTTTCCGCCACTCCTTGTTAGTATGGGTGATTTTTCTATATATTTTCCCCTATTGGTGGTTTGTAGAGGCAAATATTTCTGCCTGTATTAATTCGATTTCTTGTAGTGTATTCGGTGGGCCCAACTCCCTCATACTCAACAATCAGGAAATTCTCACCCACATCTGCGCTTAAGGCGGTATGACATCACATGACCAAAAAAATTGCAAGCGAGAGTGTAGCAGCAGGAGACAGATATAGATGAAGTGGTGGAACAGACAGAGAGAGAGAGAGAGAGAAAGAAAGAGAGAGAGAGAGAGAGGAAAAGATGAAGAGAGACAAAGTGATGGAATCAGACGGCCGAAAGCTGCGGTGTACTAGAATCTGCGTGGTGATCTTGCGTACCAGAACTCATTCACGGTAGAGAATTCACAGATGGGAGGGGAAGATGGTTCCAAAAAAAAAAAACAAAGATGGACGGACATGCGAAGGAATCGAGGGAGAGAATAAGGGAGAGTGGGATGGTTGCAGAAAAAATGATATATTTATGGAAAAATAATTTTAATTTCTCATTATGCTTTTAAAAAATAACTTTTGAATGTAAATTGTTTGGCCAATTTATTTATGGGTTGAAGATGTCTTCGGGCGATTACTATTTACTAAGACAATAATTACCAATTACTCATATCTTGGGCAATTATCGCCCTAAAGGGATGGAATTGCTCTAAAATATAAATGATTCCCATCTTAAAATACATTGTTGTTTAGGCTTAAAAACGATGTCAATGTTGCAGTCCTATTAGATTAGGAATGTGATTGTGTAAATCTTAGTGTATCTAGGGATATCTTTAAATATTTCCTTTAGTAGTTAATATCCTAATAGAGTTGTAATCCTATTAGGATAAGGATTTAACCTTCCCTACTACTATAAATAAAGGCATAATGCGGTGATACGACACATACCTCATAATTACTTCTCTCTCTTGTCGATGGTCCTCTCCCTCTCTAGTCCTAAATACAGTTCAGTAAGCTAGGCCTACAACACATTATCAGCACGCTCTTACCAGAAGCTAAGGAACTGAAGGATCGTGGAGGAAGCTTTCTTTTACAACATCAAAGGCTTTCAATTATTTTCTGCCAATCAAGTTCTTTTAAAATAAATTAAGATATTTGAAACGATCTTGAAGCATGAAAACATTCCCCATGATGCATGAACCCCTTATATTTATATTTTCCTTTCAATTATATATATATATATATATAGCATATGCGTTCCTATATTTTGTCAATATATATTTGTTCATGCAATACACAATTATGCTATGTGGAATTTGTGAGTCAAAGCATCTAAAATTAATTTAGAAGCAATTAGGATATTTAGCCCTTGAATTAGAAAAAAAAGTTTGAATTTTTCGCGGTTAAGCCGCGGCTCCATTTCGTACGTTGAGCCATGCTGACTGACCTGTAGCCACACCACAGCTATGACGATGTTGTTTTGACGCTATAGACCTCTTGTAGTAGCTCCATGGGCTTGCTGGCACTGCATTGTAACCAAGTCTCGACTTGGGTTAGTTTATGCACAGGCCCGAAGCCCTGGATCCACTCTAGCAAGCCAACAAGCCTTCGCTAGGCTCTGTTCTTGTCTCAGCCCATCAAGCCAACAACTTTTTGCTTTATGGGCTTTTACCTGCACGCAACTCAGTTCGCTACCACCAAAGCTAGCTCATATGGCTAGGCTTGCCTAGAACCGGCCCACAATGAAGCCAGCTTTCCCTAGGCTTCACGCACACCCATCCTAGGCCAGCTCCATGCTGGGCCTGTGCACCCGTGCCTTTTGTGGCCCACAAACCAACAGCTTCACTGATGTGCCTGTCCCAGGCACACAGCACATGGCCTGCAACCATGATTGGGCTGCTTCCCAGCCAACCCGTGGCCCAAAATATATTTTGGGGACTTACCCCACACACGGCACCCAAGTCCACTGAGATTGGGCTATAATTTTAAGCCGAATGTTATTATTATTTTTACTTCTACAATCAAACTTGAATGATTACAATCTATTGAATTAATTAAAGTGACCAGCAATCCATTAATCTGATAATTAATCCAAAATTATTGACCTAAAGTTCATTTTTTGGCAATTAACAATTCAATCATTTCTTTGAACCGTTGACTATCTTTCATAGTCTTGGTGCACTCACATTTGGGTTCTTGAAGAAATCCATAAATTCACTACACTTTATTGTATATTGTCTTCTGTGTTCTTGCAGGTACCCTTATATAGGAACCGAATGTTCATAACTAAATCGAACCAGTAGTTTCAAATTTAGTGCATTTGAAACCTGCAGTTTTCATTCAAAACTTACCACATGAAACCCCTAGTTTTCATGCTTAAATTAAACCAATACATGTGTATAGAACCTGCATGTTCTACGATATATGTCTATGACTTTCCATACGAATAACCACGTTTTGTTGTACCCTCTGTTTTAAGGACATGTCGAACTTGAACAAGCTTGATTTTGCAGCTCTGAAAGTCTTTGGAAGAAACTACCTAAAGTAGGTTCAATATGTGAAGCTCCATCTTACTACAAAGAGTTTAAGAGTTACTATTAAGGAACCTACCGACGATGAAGCTCAGAAAGCTACTACTATGATCTTCATCTGCAGACACACCCATAATGCACTGCAGACCGAGTACCTCGCAGAAAAGGATTCACGTACCTTTTGACTCGCTCTGGCCGATTGCTTCGATCACCAGAAAGACATTTACTTGCCTAAAGCAAGACACGACTAGCAACATTTACAATTCTAAAACTTTAAGTTTGTGAATGAATACAACTCTGAAGTTTGTAGAATCCGATCACTGCTTAAGTTCTATAAAGAGGACTTAACCAAACATGATTTCTTGGAGAAGACCTATTCGACCTTCAATGCCATCAATATTATCCTGCAGAAACAATATCGGGCATAGAAGTTCACCAAATTTTTGAATTTAATATCTGTTTTACTTCTTGTTGAAAAACAGAGCAGCTTTTGATGAAGAATCATCAAGCTCGACCCACTGGCTCGAATGCTCCGCCCGAAGCGTATGCGACTAATTTTAGCAGCCACAACCGACAAAAACCTTATCGTGATCTTGGAAATGGGCGGCAAGCCCCACCACTGGCCAAAGGCCAACAAAATAGAGGCCCACCTAAGGGAGGAGATTTGACCTAGAAGCGTAAACCCTTTGCCGCTAAGGCTCCCAACTTCAAGAACAAGGGAAAAACTACCGTTTAATCGACTTCCATTGAACGGGACATGTGTTATCGCTATAGATCAAAGGATCATTGGTCACTCGTATGCCAAGCTACTCCTGAGGTTATTGCCAAGTATCATTCCTGTCGTAAGACTAACTTTGTGAATGTAGAACAACCTAAAGATACTACTACAACTCTAGAGGTTTCAGATTTTCAGGAGGCATTTGCTCCCATGGAAGAATAAAGTTTTAATTTTCTAAGACATGTTAGGGCATTTTTACACCCCTAGTGGCCGAATCCCTCCCCTAAATTTTAGATTTATGGTTTAATTTTTGGACAAATTTTCTAAGTCTTTGGAATTATTTGTTTAGATTGGTTTGTTTTAAATTAATAATTATTTTTATGGATATTATTTCTTGAATTGATTAATTGAATGAATAGAATTATATTTATGCATGTGACCAATTTAGTTAATTTATTTCTAGGTATGACAAGTGGGGAAGTTAGCTGTGTAGTTGATAATGCCACCATGCACACCATGCACACCATATTGCATGAGAAACATTATTTTACTAACTTCGTACCTAAATATGCACCTTTAACAACCCTCTCAGCCCATTTAATCTGATAGAAGGATACAGAAAAGCACGTATTATGTTGTCCAATGGTACTAAATTAACCATTAAAGAGGCACTTTATTCTCCATTTTTCGGTAGAACGTTGTTGAGTTTTAGAGATATTTGAGATAATCAATATCGTGTTCAAACCACTGAAGAAAATGGTTCTGAATTTCTTTGTATCACTTCTTACGAATATGGCTAGAAGTGTATTCACGATAAGTTGGAACGTCTCCCGAGTAGGTTGTACATAACAACCATTCGATCCGTGGAGTCTCATCACGTGGCCGACCCTATGGTTGGGTTACAGAGCACTCTCTTGCTTTGGCATGATCGGATAAGACGCTCCAGACGAGATATGATGCGCCGTATCCTTAAAGTATCACATGGGCATCACTTAAAATCTTATCCCGGCCATCTGCTTTGCAAAGCATGCTCATTGGGGAAGTTGGACATTCAACCCTCACTTACAAAGATTATTCACAACCCTCTAAGTTTTCTCAGATGATTCAAAGGGATATTTGTGGACCTATCCAACCAACATGCGAACCATTTAGATACTTCATAGTCTTGGTTGATGCATCGATACGATGGTCATATGTTTGCGTATTATCCACACACAATGTTGCATTTGCCAAACTCTTAGCACAAACTATTAAGCTTAGGGCTCACCACCTTGATTATCTAGTCAAGTCGATTCGACTGGATAATGCTGGAGAGTTTACGTAACAAACTTTTGACGATTATTGCATATCTGTTGGGATTGAAGTTGAACATTATGTACCCCATGTTCACACCCAAAACAGCCCGGCAAAAGGTTTCATAAAGCGCATTCAAACGATAGCTTGGACTTTGGTTATGCAAACCAACTTGTCGGTATCTGCCTAGGGCCATGCAATATTGCACGCAGCTATGTTGGTCTGCCTGAGGCCCACCTTTACCCAACCTCATTCACCGTTATAGTTGGTTACTGGATACGAGCCTGACATCTTGCATTAACATGTGTTTGGGTGGGCAGTTTATGTGCCAATACCAAAATGGGTCTTCAAAGAAAAATAGGAATCTATGTCGGTTATGATTTGCCATCAATTATTCACTACTTAAAGCCCTTGACAAGAGATTTCTTTACCGTACGTTTTGCGGATTGTCACTTTGACGAGACAATCTTCCCTTCGTTAGGGGGAGATAAGATCACTAACATTCATGTAGAACGCCGCGAGTTGTCGTGGATTACTCCCACTATGTCTCATTTAGATCCATGCACCCTTAAGTCTAAAACTGAAGTGCGATGTATTATAGATCTTTAGAGCATTGCTCAAAGTATGCCAAATAGTTTTATTGATCTCGCAAAGGTGACGATATCACATATACCCGCTGCAAACGCACCTGCAAGGATGGACATACTCAACGTATGCCGTATCACCACCTTGGAAGGCCGGACCGTGACGCGGCAGCTACACTTTCCACACGGACCGGTACACTGGCGGCTAACTAATCATCTGCTCCTACCATGAAGCATGGCAGACCATCTGGTTCAAATGATTCACAACCCTGGAAGAGGAAAACGACATAAACTAGTAACCCTAGTCTGAATTTGACCATTGCTTACTCATATGTTCCAACACATAAGGTTATCCTAAATTATATTGATGTCTTACATGAGACATACCGGCCTCTCGAGAATTGTGAGATTTCGGTTCATTACGCAGTATTGGATGAGGTTTGGAATCGGAATAAGATGATTGTCGATGATGCATTCGCATATACAGTTGCTTCTGACATCATGCTTAACGATAACATTAAACCACCTTCCGTTGATGCTTTATTGTACTTAGCTCAATGCACTAAACCCAACATCTCCTTTGTTGTTAATCTTTTGGCTAGATACAGCAACATGTCTACACGTAGACACTGAAATGGTGTTAAAGACATTTTCCGCTACCTCAAGGGTACGGCGGATTTGAGCTTGTTCTATACCTATAAATCCTCTAGAGTCGCTGCCTTATCGGTTCTTGGGTTGATTCCCGCCTCGTTGGTTACATATATGCTGGTTATCTGTATGACCCACATAAGGCTTGTTCTCAAAAGAGCCATGTCTTTACCGTTAGAGACGCCGCTATATCTTGGAGGTTTACCAAGCAAACACTAGTTTCGACTTCTTTGAATCATGCTGAGATTCTCACCCTGCATGAAGCATCACGTGAGTGATTTTGGTTGAAAGCAGTCATGGAACATATTTGAAGCTAGTGGTCTTACTTCCGTCATCGACCTTCTTATGACGATCTTTGAATACAATGCAGCATGTATCGAGCAGTTAAAAAAAGGATACTTTAAGGGAGACACACCAAGCACATAGCGCCGAAGTTCTTTTATTCTCACCATCAACAATTGCATTAGAACATTGAAGTTAAGCAAATCCATTCCCTAGACAACCTGGCCAATCTCTTCACAAGTCATTGCCCAAGTCTACTTTTTCAGAAGCTCGTCCAATGAATCGATATGCGTAAATTATCTGAGTTGAATTGCTTGTAGTTCTCTTATTTGGAAGTTATGTCTAACTCAGGAGAAGTATTAAGAAGTATACTCATTTGATCTTAATGTACTATGTTTCCTACGATTAGGAGCATTTTTTCCACTGGATTTTTGCTACCTAATGAGGTTTTAATGAGGCACCCATCCTGAGATGATCATACTCTGTTGAGTTCACTACTTTCATCCTGTTTGACGTTTGTTCTAGACATTATGCATACTTCTCACTTCTCTTTAGTCTATGGGTTTTTACCAACCTTAGGTTTTACCATAGCGAAGTTTTGTGAGTTTTACTACCCATGCATACTTTCTTTTAAATTTGACACTCGCATTCACCTATTGTGCCGACGACTTCATTAACTGTTCTACCTCATTTGTTGAAGTTCTGATGCGATGTTTTGTTTGAGTATTTACGCACTCAAGGGGGAGTGTTGCTATCCTGTTAGATTATGAATGTGATTGTATAAATCTTAATATATCTAGGGATATCTTTGAATATTCCCTTTAGTAGTTAATATCCTATTAAAGTTGTAATCTTATTAGGATAAGGATTTAACCTTCCCTACTATTATAAATACAGGCATAATAGGGTGATACAATATACACCTCAGAATTACATCTCTCTCTTCTCTCTCTCTCTTGCCGCCGACAGTAAACTAGGTCTACAACCATCCATGACTTTTTAAGTTATAGAAAATAAATTCATCCTTGTTGTAGAAAGTCTACATAATCCCACACGTTTCTAAATCGCGCTAAATTAAAAATAAATTAAAAGAGAAATCAATGAGATTTTTTATTTTTACTCAAGTTAAATATTGAAGAATTGACTACATATCTATATTTATTATTAACAACGAAAATGACTTATTCTGTATTGTCGTCACTATTGTTTCTTGTAGCAACATTGTTGTAGGTGTTATTGTTTGAATGACCATTGACAACAATAGAGGTGATGGCTGCTACCAGAGCCGCTGTGAAATTAGGGTCCGCTGTGAGGGCCGTTGTTGCTGCGCTGACTTTGTCAGCCAATGAGTGTGTACTATCCAATCCCTGAAGGCTATCGAGAACCGAGAATTTGGATTGGTTGCAAGGGGCTTGACCTAGAATTTGTGGCACAGACATAAGATTGTTGTGAGGAAAATTTGGAGGGAGCTGGTTTGGTTGGCCAAGTGGCATCTCTGAGGAAGCGGGAGTGCGAGTGAGGTCCAAGGTGACAGTAGGAAATGGGGCTGAGGCCGAAAGTATTGCCAAGCTTGGTGGGAAGTTAGGCAATCCAGTTCTTGCTAGGAAGCTGTTTGAGCTTATTGGGCCATCAGCACTAGGCATTGAACCTGATAGTAGCATTGATGCTGCTGCTGATGTAGTAGATGCCATGGCCATTGCAGCAGGAGGGAGTGGATGGTTGTGGTGGCCTTCGTATGTTGTTATAAGTATTGTTCGATCTTCCGGACATCTCTGTACCTGTTTGTTAGGAACCCAATTCAGTCCATTTTGTTAGAAGAGCTGACTTCTCGTGTCAAATTAATAATTTGACTTGTTATGTTATCAAATTGTTAATCTATTAAGAGTAAAAAAATGTGTACCTGTTTGCGAACCGGGCAACCAGTTCTCATGGTGCAACGATAATAAGCTCGAGGGCATGGGTTTCCTTTAGCCATTTTCTGGCCATACTTTCTCCATTGGCATCCATCAGATATCTGCAAGGTCAAATTTAAAATTATGACTGCTAGGCTGTGTATTTGACTTTCTTCAAATAGCTAAGATAATCAAGAATAAGTAGAGCTCGAAAGAAAAAGATTATGAAGTTTTCAAACGTGCCATACACTTCTGTTGGTCTTGTTAGTTACTCTATCTTTGAATTATATTCCAACAGATCCTATTTTCTGCATGTTTTAGGGAATCAAGGTCCTTCTGAAATGATAAAAAATGAACATGCTCGGATGCTCCTATACAGGTATATGATTTGTCCACGGATCTCATTAAGAAAAAGCATTTCAACGAGAGTGGATCATGGTGGGAGGCTAATGTTGTCATATAGATACTTACGTTTTAGAATATTATAAATTTCAGATCATATTAGTCAAGCAGATGTCAAGGTTGCTAGTGTCATACCATGGAAGCTTCAGATCGTGCTCGAACTGAAACACGAGTTTTTTTAATCATGGATATGGCTTCAGATGAGGGTTGATCCACTTCCCTGGGGCTCATCAACTTGGGAACCTTCTTAGGAATCCACCCTTGAAGTTCTTGGTCAGGGCTATCTTCCCCCCCATCAGTACGACTTCTTCCACTATTATCCCTGTGAACATGACTAGTACTCTTGCAGCACTCCATTGACTCGATGATGTCGTTTCGAGGGGGCGACCCAGAACAATCTTGGGATCTGCAGCCGTCATGAGAACACTGTGAAAGCTCATCCTTCTCAGCCCCTTCCATGTCCATAAATTGTCTTGGGACAAGATTATTAATCCCGTTCATCATCTGCTTCTCTTCTAGTACCACTGATCCATTTATGTTCATCTAACCAAACCCATGAACGTGATGATATAAATAAAACTAGTTAAAGACATAATTAATCAATATATATCATGTGTGGTTCAATATTATACACACACACACACACATATATGTACCTTGTGTTGTTCTGCAGTTTGATAATCAGTCTTTTGATTTTTCTGGCGTTGCATCAGTGTCACAAAGTGCACCTGTAACGCCTGGTAATTAGTGTTTAACTGATGAATCGCACCTCTCAACCGTTGGTTTTCTACGTTCATACGGCCTAATTCAGCTCGAAGAACTGCCAGCTGCAGCCAAAATATTATAAACTTTCACTTAAATATCAATTCAAATTAAGATTTTAGTTTATTATTTCAAAACACTTGCGGAAAAAGAATATCAGAGAATATCGTATCGATTTTTCAAAGCTAAGAAGCAAAAACACTGACTACATATTCCATGTACATGTACCTGATTTGTTCTATGCTTGTTTTCCATAGTATGGGAAGACGAAGTTCCATCGTCCATGGATGATTTTTCGCTACTGGTGTTTGTTGTAAGAAGATTCAATCCAATCTAATATTATAAATATTAGTGAAAAAAACAACAAACCCAATAGCACTAAAATTCAGATAGTGTAAGAAGAAAAAAAATCAAAGTATAGAAGCAGTCAATAAAAGGTAACCAGCTAGATAGTAGGTTTCATACATTTACGTTGGGTAGTTGCTTTTCTTGACCAACCCCGTGACGATCGCATTCTTCTTTAACTTCAGCCGTGTGATCTCTATCTTCATTCAAACGGCCCTTATCAGCAAAGAAGTCCAATTCATCGACCACTCGTTTCCCATGATCGTGATCATTGGCCGTCTCAGAAGAAAGTATGAATCTGCAGTTGTGAATAGAATGATCACTAGCTGAAGATTCCATGGCGGATATTGTATTTGCGTAACGTTTGATTAATTATAGGTTTGGTCTGCTGGGAGTGATGATGTTGGTGATGAAGACGATGACCGTAGTAGGAAGAACAACAACAGCGAGCTGTGGACGGGCATGTAGCCGTCCTCTTTTGTTCATATAAATATTTGAAGGGTTTGGAAAGAGGAATAATTAAGCACAAGAGAGAGAGGGAGTAGTGAAGTTTGAAGTCATAGGAGATGCAACAGACTCGGCTTTAAAAGAGTTCGGACTAAGACCATGAGAAAATGCGTGAGATCTTATACAAGAACATCGAGAAATAGTGTGGTAGACAATAAAGGAGTGAGGTCAGGTGCTGCGTCAAGGCACCACGTGGCTTTACATTGTCAGGAGAGAGAGAGAGGGAGAGAGGGAGAGAGAGAGAGAGAGAGGGAGGGGGGGGGGGGGTGTTTAGAGGGTTAAAGAAAGGATTAGATGCAAATTTTCCTTTCGTCTGCTAGAATCATCTCATCAAAATATTATATATACGTAAACCAAAAAAAGAAAAAATAAATTGAGAGGATTAAAAGCAGCATGCGTGTACCAGCTGACAACAGAAGAGTTTATATATGCCTTCACCTTTTGTTGTAAAACAAGTATATATGCTCAATTGATTTATGAAAAATAAAAAAATTGGTTTCATATTAATTAGTAAATCATTTTTAATTTTCAAATGTCGTTCATCAAAATACCAAGAAACAATATCATATTTTATCCAGCGATTGCAAGTTAAAAGGAATTGTAACATGGGATCGTAAGATAATTACTGAATCATTCACATGTAACTTTGATTTGACCTTAACTACAACTCAACAAAACTTTTCTAGCACAAAATTAATGATAATTAGTAGCACTAATACCTACTGAAATTACTACAAGTAATAATGGTAAAACTCATAGAAATTTTCCAAGGAAAGAATCAAAAAAGGTTGTTGAAATATTGATAATTTTCTTGAAGGAGAAAGACTAAATTTACAAATTAAATGACGTGTCACTAATAAAAAAGCAAGTATATTAATTAATACTTAAATAATAATTTAAATTTTGATGTCATTTAGTTTATATTTCATCCACAAGTTTTTAGTCTCCCTTTAAATATAAGTATTGTTTGTCAAAGAAGTGAGTTTGATTGATTCCCATGTATGCAATGCATTGTTCCTATTGGTCCGGCGCAATTCATGTGAAGAGAAGGAGAGGGGAGGTAGTCAACGATATTGACGGCCAAGCTTCCCTTGCGAACTATACTGGGTCCCACAAATGTTCTGTTAGACTGCCCACGTTTTGGATCAAATATTGTATAAATTTTTCAATATAGAAGTTGCGGTACATTAAGTAAATGTAAGTGTTTTTTTTTTTCTTTCAATTATTCAACTACTTGTATTATGAAATGTAGTATATCGAATCATTTTCTGTCTCCAAAGACAGAAGAGGAGGTGTCTTAGTAGTTTTGGTGTTCCAATATTCAAATATTTGATATGTATAGTCACTCGACAATGTGGTAGAACCTAAAAATAGGATACAAATGGGAGTTGAGACAATGAAGTATGTATATAAATAGGTAACGGACTGATCAAAAGAAAAAAAAATGTAAAACGAATGAGATTTTTTGGTGTGTTACTGGTACTTGACATGGTATTATAAATTTATTCAAATTATAACATTAGGCCTTAAGTCTTAAGTAATAAACCTTAAACACGCTTAACAATGCTTAAGTCCTGCTTAGTAAACCTTAAACATAATACACGTGTTAATGTGTGTTATAAGGCAAACCATGTAGTTTACCGGCGCACACTTGTTCATACCAAGTTACCAACTAACTCAAAGTGAGATAAATGGGGGTTTTTATACGACCCTCTGGAAACTAGGGTTTATATATACACGAAGACACTAGTGATAATGGAAGAGAGGGGACTCAAATATATGACCTCAATGTAATATAAACGTTATTAACAACTTAAACTACAAGCTTAATATTTGAAAACTTGCATTTTTCTAATATTATTTTTAGGGTAAATTACTTTTTACTACCTCAACTTTAGATCACATAACAAAACTCACACCTCATCTTTTGAACATTGCAATGTCATACGTCAATTCCCAAATTCGTTACAATGTCAGACCTTCATCTTCTTGTTTGTCAATTTATCTATTAACTGCGGATATGGCAGGCATGGATCAACTCCATCACCCAACTAGAACAGCGTCCCGATCTTCCAAATCTCAACTCGGTCTCCGACATCAAGATGCTCATCTGTAGTTGTGCCGTTTCCAAGCGATTCAACTCACCCGTCCCCATCGACTGCGTCATTTCCTTATATTTGAAAAGCGTTCGAGATGAACATGTACTACAAGAACATGTTCGACGAGCAGATGGATGCAGATGAGCGGAGTACTCGCTAGGATGAAGATAGAGGGGGCTGCATTGGTGTGGATTTGGAGTGGGTCGGGTTGGTATGGGGTGGGGGAGAGTCCAGTGGTACTGGGGATCATGTTCATGAGGTTGCAAGGATGAGGATGATAGTGGTAGAGAGTGTTTTTCTTTTCTTTTGTATTTTAATTTTATTAGTAATAGAATAATTTCAAATTTTGATTAATTTTAACACCTCACAAAATGTTGAATGTACCCTATATTAAAATTTAATATTAAATGACTTATTTCCTCTACTATGCAATGACAATTTTGACGCTATTAGGTTTTAAAAAAATAAAAATCTTCTCAACTATCAAAACCCTCCCATCCTCCATTGTTGAACAAAACCCTAACCAATGAAACTACAGACATGTTGATTGAGAAAAATTATTTTTGACGAATGAAACATGAAATCGATGTTTTGGAAGCTTCACATGAGGTAAGGCTTCATATTTTTCATTGTTTTAGTGATTTCAATAACATTGATAATTATTTAATTTTGCGTTAGCTCCATTATTTAAACTTCTATATTCACATTCATCTTTTAAGGTTCATATTAATCTTGGATACCCAGTAACATGACTCATATTAGTGCTAGAATCATATACTACTTTTACAAATTGAGGATAGCCATTCTCCACATGAACTCCTACTGTCAATCTTTTGCTGTTTGATTGACGTACGTTTCTCATCGTGATCATTAGCAGAAAGAGGGTCTTTATTTATTTTGTTCAAGACTAAGTCTAAAGACTTGTAAATAAATCTGAGACCGATTCAATTTTGATTTGAAATTTTTCAGCAAACTAAACGTTCAAATAGTTAGATTCAACCCTTGAAAATTAAAAATGAGTGTTATAAGATTTGAAAAATGTGGGGTGTATGTACAAAATATAAGATGTATATTGAGAATGTAGGGTATTATGGGAAAGTATGTGGGGTATAGTAAGATAATTTTTAAGTGAAAAAGCAAATGTGGAGTGTATTAAGTATGTGGGGTTTATTCAACAATTTGTGGGGTGTTAATATAATTAGCCTAGAATAATTTCAATTTTTGATTAATTTTAATTTTTTTTGTGGTGGGGCTAAAGGTCTGACTCGTCATCGTTTAATGAGGGACTTACTAGACTAATGGAAGTATGATTTTGGGAGTAAATTGTTACTTTATGTATGAAAGTGAGATGTAGAAAACTAAAGGTTGCAAAATTTGAATTTCACGATCTTATGGTGTGAATTTAAACTTCGTCGGTAACTAATCTAACAAAATCCATCGTTTGACAAAAAAATAAATTGAGAATTACCTTTTTTTTAATTTTATTTTAAAAATGTATAACGCATTATGCTCTAGTTAAGGAGTTTTTTTTCTTCCTAATATAATAAATTAAGAGTGCACAATCAAATTTTTGGGGATAATATTTGGGTACTCACCTTTTTATTTTGTCCAATGATAAACTAATTGTAACATCCTACATCACCCAGGGGTGAGGATCCTGTACGCCTTATATGTATATTCTCATCTCTACCATAGCATGAGGCCTTTTGGGAGCTCAACTCTGAAGTTAAGCGAGTTCGCGAGAGAGCAATCCTAGGATGGGTGACCCACTGGGAAGTTCTCTTATGAGTTCCCAGAAACAAAACCGTGAGGGCATGCTAGGGGCCCAAAGCGGACAATATCGTGTTACGGTGGAGTCGAGTCAGGGTTGTGGTGGGGGCCTGGGTTGGGATGTGACACTAACACATGTTTTATTGTTTAAAAAAATAATGAATATGATAGGGAGACTAAATTTTATATGACCTGGTTGTTAAAGATTGGATTATTACTTAAGTGTTAATAAACGTGCTTAAATCTTATTGGCGACACATCATTTTATTTTCAAGTTTGGTTTAAAAACTTGGTTTACCTAGCTTTACTGTTAATTTTTTTGGGCTTTAAAAAACAAGAAATGATTGACATTTTTTATTGAGCCAAATCAGAAAGTGAATACACAGAATACTCATATAATATAGTTTCTGGAGTATTATTAATAACAATATTCTCTTTTTTTTTAATCAAATATGAAGAAGAAAATTACGGAAAATAAGGGGATTCGAAGATACAATCAAAACACAATTAACTATTTAGGAAAGAGAATCAAGGTCATAAATACAAAGCTTTCATATTTTTTGTATTAGAGAAAATTATGTCAAGTAAATTGCTATGTCAGATCAATCATTAAAAAAGAGATTCTCTTAATTATAGTATAAACTATAAAATGACATGTTGGTTGTGGCTTAGTCCAAATTTCCTAAATTGGCCTTTAGTATTTACTTAATAGGATATATATCAATTTAGCAACAATATATTCTATGAAATAATTTTCCAAAAGAGAAAAAAGTCATGAAGCATTATACGACTCAATGATCCAAAAGTGTCTTCAGTAGGTAATATGTTGGATGAAGAAAAATGATGAATATCGATCCTAGTTAACTTTGTCACATCCTCTTCTTATTGACCAAGTATAACAACGTGCATGGCATCATCTAAATGAAGTCAAAACCATTGAAAGACGCAATTAAATTGGTATATATCTTATCTCTACATAGTCACGGTCGTCTATTTTTTCTACATCTTGCCTCGTCCCCATAAATTTGTTATGAACGTTCAAATATCACGGAAAAGTAAAAATTAAAGTCATCCTGCGAAAGTTGGAGATCACACCTTCTTTCATGTTGTCTCTGACTTTCTCTGAATCTGGAAGGAATATGAGACCATGCAAACAAAGCAGCAAGACTTAGACATGAATTTTATTATAAATATACTCTGTAAATTATGAACTCTACGTTTACTAATTTTACCCTTCCATTCCTCACCACTTCACTTGGACAGACTCTCAAGAACTTTATATACTGTATTATTTACTAGTACTACACCCTAAAATATTAAATAATTAATTATTTATATTACAACACATAAAATAATAATAACATGTAGAATCATAGCTACAAACCCAATTGTAAAGTTATTATTTTTTCCTCTCGATAATCAATAAAATGACATATTGTATTGCGAGGTATCATCACTTCACCTTCACGCATCTAAACTTAAGACGTGGATCTCTCTATCTGCATGGCTTTGGCACCTCTGTGACGATAGCTAGTTTTAGGCACCGTTTTAATGGGTCCGTCAAACGTGGCTTTGTCCCTTTAAAGGAAAGACAAGTGAAGATGAATTTATTTTTCAATTATCCATGTATACATGAAGACGAAGGTGCGAATTCATACATGTACTACTTGCATGTAGGCTTGAAGTACTTGACTCTCGCACTATACTTCAAGTCAATCTAGAGTTCAATGGGATGAACCCGTACATGCCTAATTAAGAATCTAAGGGATTGGTTGGCAAAGCTTGTTCAAAAAGTCTTAAACGGTGGCTTTGAGTTAGACATATATTGGACAATACTTACATCTACCACATTGGTGCATTTTCCTGTCCACTTAACTGTGATTCACGTATTTCTACCGTTTGTCATAATAAAATAATTCATTTTCTTATGCATTTTTTTTTATAAATTGTATTTAGAAAAAAACAATTGAATTGGAGATTGTTTAGTGTCTTTATATATCAAATAGACGCGCAGTTCATTATAAGAATGATATGTTACTAAAACCATAGTTAAGAACGATTAAAGAATCTACAAAATTTAGAGTTTAGTGTTTAATTATAAAGAGTTACAATTTTTCCCAATTTTTGTATTTTTATTTGCTTTATGTAGTATGATATTGGTTTTGGAACTTGATTAAAAAAAGTTGTCTGTTCTCTTAGAAATAGAGTTACTATTCTCTGTTTAGTTGTTTAACTACAAAAAAAAAAAAAAAAAAAAAAGGATTATGTATCTTTATTAATTTTCTGGTTCGGGGGATTTTTCTCGAAGGTATAGTCTTTGGGAAACCGGAGTTTTCTAATCCCTAGCTGGTACACAAGATCCTGTGTTTCAATTGTTCTAAGCATTTGCGGTGCTCTAACTAAAATTATAAAATTTATCCATGCTAAATGTGTAATAATCAATTTAACCCTACTTTTTATATCTCAAGGTCTTTTAAAAAAAAACTTATTTGGAAGTGATTTTAAAATAACTGAAAGTGTTTTTACAGAAAATATTTTTAGGTTCCAAACCAAGATTAACTTGTTTCTTACTACGGATTGGTTCAAAAAATATTTCACAAAAAACGATTTCAGTTATTTTAGAAGCACTTCCGGACAAACCCTTAATTAGTACTTACCACAACTTTGAAAAGTCACTAAAAGTGTTTATTATTTTCATAACACAAACTCCCTACCACAAACGTCTAGTTCCAATAAAAAAACTAAACGCCAATGGCATAGTTTTTTAGAAAAGGGTTGAAACTTGACGAATCTATGAATTATTTATGTTGAGCAGTTTTAATTGAGATGACCTACTTGAATCTTGCTTCCCAAGTGAAAAGAAAAATTAAAATAGATATAATAGCATGAGGCCGTGCCGACATAAGATTCAATAGTAACAAAAAATTGGAAATGGGGGTTCAATGTTTGGTCGAATATTAAAGAAGAACTTCATAGGGTTTGAAAAACATGGAGGGAGGACGGTGGAATTTAATAAGATGGCATGGAGAGAACCGAAAACCAATGAAGCAAAAGACTAAATGTTAGATGGGGAATAAGATCGAGGAAAAGCAAAGGCTATTTGGACCAAGCTCTGGTGGCCAAATTAGAAGACATAGCGTGGCTGTGTGGGTTGGAATTGGATCACCAGATTAATTAAGTAGAGGTACAATTCTGTCAAAAGAAATGTAACACACAATGAAGGATATATTGGACTATACCAACTCGATCACTTGGCTTTAATTTCATGTTTTTTTCCTCTTCTTATTGCAATGAGAAAAACTCCCCTCACTATAGCTTGTCCGATACTTCCGTTTTCATGTTCAACCACCCGTACGAGTTCGATGGTTTCGTACAAAAAACAGTACAAAAAGTGTTGAGTATTATTCTCATTCCTCGCATATCATGCATTTATAATAAGGGGTGTGATATCTACACACATCTTTTTACTTTTCTCACACCTTTTTAGATTTCAGCAATCGGATCAGATGAATTGAAGAAGATCTAACGAACAAAAAGTAATAGAAGTGTGTGAGAAGTAAAAAGGGTGTGTGGAAAGCACACCCCTATACTAATACAGGAAGAATGAAAAAGTAAATAATCGCTGAATAGGATCCACGTCAATATTAGTCATGTCATTCCTGATTTCAACTTTCCAGCCGCCCGTTAAATTCTTAGCTAGGCTCTTAGCGGTTGCGACATTATTTTCAAGGCAGCTACTGTACTCTTTGATAAATATAAGAGGGCTATAATTTCTACCAAAACCTATATATATTTATATATATATATATTTTGTTGCACTTCAAACTTTTTGTCCTTGACCAACTAATCAGTCAAATACCACGCCTATATATAACTGTGGCTACAGATTTAGTAACTAGGATTGTCAAAGGCTCAGTCCTTGTTAGGACATTATATTTTAATAACGCTAAGATTCCCAAATAATTTGGAAAACGGTTCTGTCAATATTTACTAGCTATATATAATCCTCAAGTATCAAGAGCAAGGTATTAACTATCGATTTTAAATGAAGTACTATCAAGACACGAAAAATACAGAATATGAAGGGAAATATCAGTTAAATATTGATATAGAGAATTTTTTATTATTATAAATTATACTAAAATACATCCGGAAAATGTCGCAACTGATATTAATTTCTGATAAAAAAAATGATGAATATGTAGATCAGGGAGATTTTGAGAATAATATCGAAATTTTAATTAGACACGAACCATGGAAACCAGTAAGTTACTTGGAACCCTAACCCTAGTTACTTGAAAAAGAATGGAAGCTTAAAAAGACATAATGCATTGTACTAAAAAAAAAAAAGTTTTAACGAAATACTCCCGGTACTGTTTACTTTTAACGAAAAGCCACATTTTCACCTTTCCTTGATACTATTCACTACACCTTTATTTGTAATTTTTCATTAAAACTAAAGTTTTTTTTTCGACTTTTCGTTAGTTTTCCTATAAAAAAAAAAAAGCTAAACCCTAATTAGTGTGAAAACCTTGCATTAAATATTTCCAAATTGTTTATTTGATGCCTCATTATCACCCTAAGGTATGGTTTGGGGTTGACGTGATTTTAAAAAAAGCTGGTATAAAAAAAAGTTGGGAGAGTTTTTGGTGTTTGGTAAACACCCTAGTCCAACTTTATTTCAAATTTTCAGATGAAAAAAAGCTACAATGTGGAAGCTGCAAAAAGTGGCTTATTGTGAAAAACATGAAGCTACAGTAATTTTGTTAAAGAAATTTTCAATTTGCCAATATTGCCCTCCTTTCTCCTTTCTCATTTCTCCTAATGCCTCACACTTTCAGACTCTTCTCTCTCGCAAAACACTCTTTCCGCACGCCCTCTTCTCTCTGTTGCCTGCCGCCGCACCTCTTCATCTTCCTCATTTTCCTCTCTCTTCATTAGTCTCAGAGCCAAAGACCGAGCAACCAGGTACTCAATTTGCTTGAATATATTTGCTGTAATTAATTAATTTAATTTAGTTAGGTTAGGGTTTGGTTGCACTCTCAATTTGCTTCTATTTTGTAGTTTAATTTTAATTTAGGGTTTGGTTCTAGCAACTAACATTGTGACGACCCGTCCCGATTATATTGACTTATTAATTATGAAATGACGGAATTACCCTTGGGGATTATTTACGTGTGCATGTGTGTGGTGTGAGGACCAATAGAAGGTGGACCTCAATTATTGGAAGCTTAATGATGTTTGTGTGTTTGACAAATTAGGACCACACACCACACATTTCACCCTCACCCTCACCGACACTTTCTCACTCTCACAGTCACTCTCTCTCATCTCATGATCTCTCTCTCTCTCTCTCTCTCTCTCTCTCTCTCTCTCTCTCTCTCTCTCTCGCCTTATGTATGGGTATACACCAAAACCATATCAAACTTAGTAGATTAAAGAAACAAATTATATATTCGTGCTCGTGAGGTCCATACGAACTCAACCATACCAATTTCAGGTAAGAATTCATTCGATTTCACGTCCAAAACTCAAGGTCCGAGTTTGTGTACTATTCATCAACTTTTTATACATTGCGTTTTAGGGCAATCTAAGATCACAGCGAGCTTTGTGAGGTCCCAATGAGACTCAGAGTAGTTCGTTGGAGGTGTTTGGACGTTGGGATCACGTACATCGGAGTTGGCCAGTTTTGGAGTTCATCCCCGAGGAAATCTAAGACCTTTTTCAAGGTTTTTGAAGGTATATTCATGTTCTACACTTAATTTGGAGCACATAGGAAGAAAAATGGGTCAAAAAGGATGAAAAATGAGCAAGATAGGACACTTTGAAAATTTTCCCAGTTTTCCGGCGAAACCAGTCGCCGAAGAAGATGACCGGAGGAGGAATATTCCGTCAAAACTGACGGAATATTCTGACGCCGTTAACTGACGTCGTTATTGACACCGTTAACTTTAACGGAATATTCCAGGAATATGCCTGACAGCGTTAACTGACGCCGTTAGTGTGCCAAGCGCGTGGCCGGCGCGTGTGGCCGTGCCTTCGCCGACGCGTGGGGCAGTGAAAAATTATTTTAAAAATATGGGGATGTTCGTGACGACGAGTAGGTCACGTTGGTATATCCAAATACCAAAATTGAGCTATGTATGAGAAGTTATTTCCGTAGTTACGTATATGTACTTAAATGACGTATTTTTAGTAATTTCTCATATAGGTGAAACGTATTCTGAGGACGACTGTAGCCAGGCTCGACGCGGGGGTTACGATCCAGCGACTTACCAGTGAGTGGGCAGTATTATTTTCCGTATAACCTATATTATATAATGATTTTCCCAGAATCACATTTTATATGGAAAGTACGTTTTTAACGATATGCATATGAATTGATTTTGATGCATGAGTATTCATATACATTTCATGCATATGTTGGTGCCGAGGACGCCAGGTGAGTACCAGGTAGGTACATGCATAGTTGAGAATGAACAGTTGATATATATGAGATACGATGAGATACGATATGATATATTAGCTCATAAACCTGTACATACTGTTAGTGCTCACGCCCAGAGATAGGGGCACAGTCTTTCATGTGTCGTTCACCTCCCGCACCGCATGCTCACCTTGGATCCAAGTTAGGTGCACAGTCTTGTCGTATAGACCACTTTTGAGTGGGTACGACATGTAGGTGACCCGCATTCATTCGCACAGTCTTCACGTGATTGTAGCACTAGAGCATTTATTATTGATACAGTGATGATGATGATGATATGATGAGATATTAATGTATGTGCAGAGTACATATGATTATGAGATTGAGATGTTATGAGCTATATTTACAGCCGAGGGCTGAGATAACATATAGTAGCGATATGATTATTGAAATGCATAGCATGGCATTACTTATGAGATTCAGATGGCATTGAAATGCATTGCACGGCATACATTGAGATACTTTGATAACGTTTTATGCTGAGAAAGATTGAGATATATATGTATGTATTATTTTCTAGGAACTATACAGGTTTTACGGAGAGGGGCTAGACTTTTGAGAAAAGATTGATTTTGAAAAGAACTGTTTTCGCTGACCCACTCCCTTTTGTTTTTCGCCCCTCCAGGTTCTAGATAGCTTGAATTCCGAGTTTGGCACTTCGAGGATCTTCCGGCTTTCTGACAGATTTGACATATGTAGGGCACCAATGGTGTAATTAAACTTTTTTATTCATGCTTGACTGCACTGACCTAGTACGCTCTGAATATGTATAAGTATTATAATATCTCTAGCACACATTCATATTTAGGTTGCTAGATTTCGACTTTAATTATTTCGTACTACGTTATCGATCCTTGCTTCCGCACAGCGCACTTGGCTACGTCACACTCACGTGACGGCCAGCATGCCCTACTTTCGGGTACGGGTGTGTCAAACATGGATGATGAACCAATTTTTTGGGGGTTTTTTGAAACAGGGTTTATTTGGCAACCAACGAACGAGTGAAGGTGAACACAGGCTCGATCTCATTGATTAGGTAAATATAACTCTCTTTTTGTCCCTCCATCTCTCTCTCTCTCTCTCTCTCTCTCTCTCTCTCTCTCTCTTTTCCATCGTTGAAGCAATTTCAGTTTTGGTGTTTGAATTAATGTTCTAATTTTTAGTTTTGGGGTTTTAATTAATTCTCTAAATTTCAGTTTTGGGGTTTGGGGTTTGAATTAAGGTTCTAATTATTATCATGAGATCCATGAAGCAATTTCAGTTCTTAGGGTTTGATTGGCAACGATGGTGTTGCTCTAAATATATGTCTGGATTATATATTTAGGATTATGTTGCTCTAAATCTAAGTAGTTTAATTGTTTGGATTATCTTTTCCTGAATTGGTTAAGTGATGATGTTGCTCTAAATATATGTTTGGACATATCAGCCTGACAGAAGAGAAAGGAACCCAATAAAGCTATTGCTTCGTCATTCCAACTTCCAAGACACTTCCTTCTCCACCCACCATTTAGCTCATATACAGCACAAACATCCGAACTGCTATATCTCAGTCTCAATCTCAATCTGTTGCTGTCTCTCTACTCTGCTCTGGTGAACTGTAAGAACCCAAATCTCCTCCTCTTTTTCTGCCTTTTTTTATTTTTATTTTTTGTTTATGTACTTTGTTTGTTTGTTTCTTAAACACACTACCTGTTTCTTGTAATGTGGGTTTGTTTTTTCACATGGGTTCAATTCGTGCTATTTGTTTGCTGGGACAATGTGGGTGAAACCAAGTTAAGAACATGAAAAATGATCAAGTTTAAGCTTTTGAAGTGTGGTTCAAATTGGTGTTCTTATATTTGTAGAGTTTAGGGTTTGAGTTATGAAACAGTAATGCTTTTGTTTTGAGCACAAATGTTATGGTAACTAATGTTGATCATCCAATATCGTGGAAATGATCTTCTGCTGATGGGGTTATGTGTTAAATTTGATGTTCTTTTTGCTTTTTATTTTCTGTACTTGGAGTTGTCGTTGTGTAAAATGTGTTCAGACACGTTGACTGGGATACAAGTGTAATGCCTACTGAAACTAGAGTGTCTAGGTTGTGTGTCGTGTTTAATCTCGCTAAAATGACTAGGAATGCTAATAAATTGAATATGGATCAGTAGAAGAATTATGGTAGAATAGTACTTCAGTAGGCAGGTTCGTAAGGGATTGGATAGCAGGTTTTGGTGCTAATCCATTAATAGAATTCAAATGCGGCGACTGCATTGTTGATGAATCCTTGGATCATTTTCTTAGAAAGCGTGCACGCCAAGGAAAAGAAATCACCTTCTGAGCCTCGGCTGTTCATTCTGCCTGAATCGCAGCTTGTTTTTTCTCTCATGTCTGAAATTGTTTCCAGCATTACACATGCATTATGAGCCTATGAGCATGCATAAGCCCTTGTGTTCTACGGAATTGGTTTTGTACAATGTGTTATGTTCTGTAAAATTGGATTTGATTGCTTATCTAGAAAGTGCTTTTATTATAATCAAATTAAAATTTTTATGTCAAAAATTTAAGTGCTTCTTAAAGAAGCGTCTTGCAATTGCATTTCTAGAAAGCACTTCTAGCACAAAGCACTTTGAAGTTGTTTTCCCAAAAGCAAATCCCAATCAAGTCTTGGCTGACAAACCTGTGCTTTTATGAAGGCTGGGCGAGAATTGTCCGGAATGATGTAACCAGGCATTATGCACGGCTCTAAGATTAGAATCGGTTTCATTGCTGTTGGCAGACACCAAAATGCACAGTTCGTCCATAATTTTCACAACCGAGACGACAAAAGCATGGCAAATGATAAGAGATGTAGGGTAGGGAACAATTGAAAAAAGATACTTGGCTTCTCAAAGGTATTGTTCAAATACCATTTATTCATCCATGTCAGATTCTTCAATAGAACAGCCTCAATTTGCTTAGATTGCAGACTTATGCTTTGGGTGAATCTAAAATTCCTTGTTGGTTATTGAGTTGGTTACTTCTTGCAAGAATTTGGAATTTGGAACATTATGCTCCATGTGATTTCAATCACAGGTTTATTTGATTAGTGGCATTATGGCCAAGCATGAGGTGGCTCTATGTGTACTGTGTATGCTCATTTCTGCTTTCATGTACATAATGCTTTGATTAGTTATTTATTGGTTATATTACAATATTATTTGTTCTCGTTTTAATATATATATATATATATATATATGTATATATACAAATCACTAGTTGGTATTGATGACAAAGAAGGGGCATCTTCATCAAATCCTGCAGCTACATGGAATGCCCACAATATATCTATATTTTGTGATGTATGCATCAAGGAGGTTGAGGCCGGACATCGTTCGGGCACTCACTTTGACAAAGATGGATATGCAAATATTAGAGCTAACTTCAAGGCAGAGATGGCATGATTATGAAAAAAAGCAACTGAAAAATAAGTGGGATGCACTTAAAAATAAGTGGAAGTTGTGGAAAAAGCTAGTTGGTAAAGAAATTGGCCTAGGGTGGAATTCGAGCAAGGGTACCATTGATGCCTCTGAGGAGTGGTGGAATAATAAATTTCAGGTTTGTGTATTTATCTTTTAATATGTATTATGATATCATGCAATATGTATTAACCATATTCTTTCTTTACTTGTAGATAAACAAAGAATATGGAAGATTGCGAAAAAGGGCATTAGTCCTGAGATGGAGGACAAGTTAGATAGGATGTTCTCGAACACAATTGCTACCGGTGAACATGCCTGGGCACCTTCATCTGAAGTACTACCACCAGAGACGAGAGGAATTTATAGGACAAATTGATTTAGATGATGAAGAAGAAAGTGAGACTATGCATGATCTAAGGCAAGCTACTAGGAAGGAAAAAAAAGAGCAGCTAAGTAAGGAGAATTGCAAAAGAAGGTTGATAAGAAAGGAAAAAAAATGGAGGTGTTGCAAAACTTTGTGGTCAAATTGACTGCTTGGTGAAGCTTATGAAACTAGGAGTTCTGCACACAAATTGATGAGGCCGCTGCATATAGGCTGTAGTATTGCAGAAATGATAGCGTCTGTTGCACAATTGCCTAGTTGTGAGCCACCTAGCGAGTTATGGTTGCTTGCTACATGTTTATTTTGTAGTGCAAAGAAGAGAGAGGTGTTTGCCACTATGAAAGATCTTGAAGTCCAGCTAACTTGGTTGAAATATATGTTCAACAAACAACAATAAGGAGCTAAAACTATGAATTAGGACTATGTGTGGTTTGTACTTTGAATTAAGATTATGTGTTGAATGTTGCTTGTATTTTGTGTTTATTGAATGTTGGATTATGATTTCTTATTAAACATTGGATTATGACTTGTGAAATGTTGAATTATGTGTTAGGTTATAGGTGTATATTCAATATGAACACCTATGATGATGATGATGATATTGAGGATTTGGAGGATGGTCTAATTATATGCGCTATATCGAGAGCTGTTGAAACATATTATTTAAAATATGTCCACAAAACTCCCTATATGAATTCTTTCCAAACAGGTAATATTTGGTTGATGGAAGCACTACAAGGAAATGACGTGCGATGCTATAGAATATTTAGGATGAGCAAAGATGTCTTTTATAGATTATCCAATGACTTGCAAACTAATTATGGATTGAAAGGTTCAAGGAGAATGAGTGCAACTGAAATATTAGGAATGTTCTTGCATATGTTGGGACATGGTGTGAAAAATAGATTAGCACAAGAGAGATTTCAACTGTTAGTAGATATTTTGGTGCTATGTTGGATATCGTATGTAAGATGGCAATAAATATTATCAAACTGATGGATTCAGAGTTTTGTGGCATTAACCAAGAAATAAGGAGAGATACAAGATACATGCCTCATTTTAAGGTAAAGTTTGACTCGTCTTCTAACTTATTTGCAAACTATAAGTGTAGGTTGACGGTTTTCTTCTATGTTATTATTTTTAGGATTATATTGGTGCCATAGATGAAGTACATATTGAAGCTTCAATACCACCTCCGGATCAAGTTCCATACATTGGTAGGAAATGAATACCGACTCAAAATGTTATGGCTGCATGTAATTTTGACATGCAATTCACATTTGCTTATGTCGGATGGGAAGACACTGCACATGATACAAGGGTTTTTCTATCCATGCTACATAATCCAAATTTAAACTTTTCTAAGCCTCCAAATGGTAATCTTCATACTTATTATAACATTTTACATACTTGCTTTGTATAATTATTACAATACAAAACAAAATTTTCAATTGTCAAGAAAATATTACTTGGTAGATACGGGGTACCCACAAATGAGAGGTTATTTGGGACCATATAAAGGTGAAAGATATCATCTCTTGGACTTTCATAGGGGTGCCGAACTAACGGGTCATAAAGAGGTATTCAACCACATGCATTCTTGTCACGTCCCAGACTTGGCTCCGCCGTAGCATGATATTGTCCGCTTTAAGCCACACCCTCACGATTTTGTTTATGGAAACTCACACGAGAACATCCCAGTGGGTCACCCATCCTAAGAATGTTCTCGCCCGAACTCACTTAACTTCGGAGTTTTGATGAAATCCGAAGCCAGTAAAAGGCCTCGTGCTAAGGCTTTGCGATGGGATGTTGTTGCCAACAATGACCCATTTAGGCACCTTTTGCATGATATTCATCTGCAGCCATTTCCCCACTGGAAGTTCAAATATGGTCCAAGAGAATCGAACAAAGTGGCTCATCAATTGGCAATAATGGGTATAGTTTTAGCTAACCCAGGCGTTTTGCTTGAAGATCCTCCAAATGTAATTTCTAATCTACTATTTGGGGATAGCTATATCAGTTAACTAATTGGTGCTGAACGCTTTTTGCCCCTTCGTCCGGGTTGAAATCCCCGGTAAGATTTTTATCGAGACCCATTATTAGCACCTTACTCTCTTGTTATGTACCTATTCCTTTGTTATCAATAATATCGTACTTTCACAAACCAAAACAAAAAATCATATGGCATGACTAATTGAATTTTAGTGATTTTAACACTAATCTTTTAACCTATTGTATCTCTACATAAGTGCATATAAAAAGTAAAATCTAAAGTTGACTAAGATTCGACAGAATGACAAAATGACATGAAGCAAAACGCCCATTCTTATAACTATTTATGTAAGATGTAAAGTTAATTGGGTTGTCGAGGCAATGTGCTCCCTTATGCCCCCAAGTTTGAATCTTTTTTTTTCTTTCTATAATATAGCTCCAAAAACAAAATGTTAAGAATGTCATTACTTTGGGGAGCTATTTAGGGAGCCTCTCAATTTGGACGAAATTGGAGTTTTGGTCTCTTAGTTAAAACTATCAGAGATTTGGTATCTGGATTTTGAAAGATGCAGAGCATTGTTTCTTGAGGCTCATGAAAATGTAGAGATTGCTCCAATTTACTATATAATTTTTTCTCCACCTGTTTAAGCTAGATTCCTAAGCCCGAGCAAGTTTATTAATATACAACTATGAAAAGAGAACATGAAGCAATGAACTCTGTAGTTGGAACTTTGGTATTAAATTAGCTATTCTTACAACGAAAGAAAAACTACAATGGTGCCCTTTCCACAAGGTTGCCATCAACATATCATGGATTTTAGTTCTAAGATCATTGGAAACCTCTGTTGGTTAATAAGTCTGAGAGGGAGCTCTTCCGTTTTCATGCAATTTCAAAATATCAACAGAAGCTTCCCTACTAGCATGATCACCTTCACAAGCTCTTGATTGACCTAACATTGTATAGATCTCCCATTCTTCTAATTTTGCTCTTTTTTTTAGAAGTGGGTTTCCTATGCTTTACAGATCTAATAAAGTGCTCATGCTCATTTTCAGAAGAGTTGCGGTGGCACCTGTGCCGACGCTCATAATGCTAGTGCTCATCATCAAAAGAGTCATTATGCTTATCCCAACGTCGCGAATTCTGATGCTCATCATCAGAGTGATCGCGCTTGTGCCTTTTTAAGGCTGATGTTCATCATCACAGTTATTGCTCTTATGCCTACACCATGAGTGCCGATGCTTCTCGTCATCAGAGTTGTCATACTTATGAAGGGCCCGAGAGTCTCTATTCGTAGAAGAGGAACGTTTTTTATGCTTATGTCTGTCCCTACCGTGTTATGAAGAATGATGAGACTGATGCTTTTTTCTTGCCGTGCCTGTGAACCTTTTTATCTTTTTCCGCCTTCTCTTGTTGCAAATCATTGTCAACTTCTTCTCCTTCATACCTTTTAGAACAGTAGCTCATCTTTAAATGCTACTCCTTACATTCGTCAGCAAAAAATTTCTTTTGTAACTTCTTAACCTTATTTGAAATATCAGCTTGTAATGTAACTAAAATGCCTTCTCATTCTTTAACTGAATGATTTACAATATCTTTACATGATGAGGAAACCCATGACTCTCATGGTTCAGCTGATACGCGGCACAATGATTCACTTTTCAATGAAACAGATCCATTTTTTATTATAGTTGCAAACTTTTTTGCTCATTTCAATCTCTCTGCCTTCAAATTTTGCTCTCTGGTCAAGGATCATAACCAACTTAGAAGCTCACAAAAAGATCAAGAACAATTCAGTACAAAATAGAGAGAGAGTGAGAGAGAGAGAGAGAGAGAGAGAGAGATAGAGAGAAAAAGATTTTTGTAAAGAACTGCTGATTCTCATTAACCTTTCTTCGAACAGTACACTTAGCTATTTATAGTAACTACAACTAACAACTGCTAAGCTTACTCTGTAAGCTACCTCTTGTACTAATAAGATTTGTCACCACAAACAATTGCCACTTGGAATTCTTGTTAACTATAGCTATTACCCCTCTAAGCTTCCAAGGTTAAGATTGATACGAGAGTGGAAAACCAGATTAGTACTGAGTGCCAAGGCTGAAATGTTATCACAATTAAGAACATGAATAGAAGGAAGATAAACAAGAAGATCTCGTAGCATATTTTGAATCCACCAAACATTAGCAGCACAGTGAGCAAGAGCTTTATATTCAGCTTCAGTAGAACTCTGAGAAATAGAGGACTGCTTCTTGGATTGCCAAGAAATAGGGTTGGAACCCAAATAAACTACATAACCTATAATGGACCTGTGTGTGTTGATGTCGGTAGCCTAATTTGAATCATAATAGGTAGATAAGCTAACATCAGAAGTAGCTTTATATGTTAACCCACAGTGCAGAGTCCCTTGAAGATATCGCAAAATTCTCTTAACTAGGTGCATATGAAGATCAATGGAATTCTGCATATATTGACAAACAATGCTCGCCGAATGTGCTATATCAAGTTGCGTAAAAGTGAGGTACTACAAAGCACCCACTATAATACGACAAAAAGTTGTGTCCGAGAGAGAAATGCCTTTTGAAGCAAGCAATTGAGTATGTGGATTTGATGGTGTCGGTGAAGGTTTACAAGATTCCATCCCAGCCTTCTTAAGAAGCTCCCTAGTGTACTTTGATTGATGAACAAACAAATCACCATTTTGTTTGTATTGAATTTGTAGCCCTAAGAAATAAGTCAAAGGACCCATATCTTTCAATTAAAAAAATCTGTGTGAGGCTGTCAATGACTTGTTGAACTTGAGTATCATCAAAACCGGTCAATATAATGTCATCGACGTATAACAAAAGAATGACCACATGCATACCATCATGCTTGACAAACAAGCTAGTATCAGATTGTGATGAAACAAACCCCAAGGATGGTAGAACTCCTGTGAATTTGGAATGCCAAGCTCGAGGAGCTTGCTTGAGCCCATACAAAGACTTAACAAGTCTGCAAACATAAAAAGGATTCTCAAAACTAACAAACCCCTTAGGCTGCTACATATAGACCTCACCTTGTAAATCACCATGAAGAAAGGCATTTTTAATGTCTAGTTGTCTAAGTTTCCATTTATGTTTTGTAGCTAAGGCTAGAATAAGCCTTACTGTGGAATGCTGTACAACTGGACTGAACGTTTCAGAATAGTCAATGCCATGTTCCTGTGTAAAACCTTGAGCCACCAATCTTGCTTTATAGCAAGCAATACTACTATTAGAATTCTTCTTGATTTTGTAAACCCATTTACATCCGAAAAGAGATCGATTAACAAGAGGTGGAACCAAAATCGAAGTCCCTTGAGATTGTAAAGCATCATACTCTTCCTGCATGGCATGCTGCCAATGACTATTAGAAGAGGCAATCTTGAAGTTCTTAGGTTCATCAATATTAGTAACTTGTGCTAGAAGTGAATAACCAACAAAAGAACAAGATTTTGAGCCCAGCTGCAATGACTTTAATTCTGGAAAAGAAGCCAAATATGCGGAATAATCTTGCCTAGATATGGCATCAGTTTTCAATCTTGTTTGAATCAAAGAGGTATTAGAAGACACATTGGTGGGAAGAATATGTGATGAAGAAATAAGAAGTAATATCTGATGTTGTGCAAAATGATGGACATGTAACAAAGATGATTGATCCAGAGAAGGAAGAGTAGCACTACCATGAGTTGTTGAAGAAGATGTTTCAGATTCTGGAATAACAGTACTAACAATTAGAGTTAAAGAATTATAAACTGATTATGATGAACCAACTGGCATTCTTGTGTCATTATGTGATACCGGTACTGTATTTGTCTAATGTACTTGAGAAACAGAAATTGGAAGAGTAACCACGATAGGGGAAGACATTAGAGAGTGAGAAACCCCTGAAGACAACTGAGATGGAGTACACTGCATCATTGTGGCTAGAAAAATGGTCTCATTATGCATAACATGTCTAGAAATCAGTAATTTGTTGAGTCTGAATATAATAGCAAATACAACCCTTATATCCAACTAAATAGCCAAGAAAAATGCATAAATTGGACCTTGGCTAAAGCTTATTGTTGTTATAAGGTCTAAGATAAGGAAAAATAGCAGTCCCAAAAACTCTTAAATGTTGCAGCTGAGGTGGCTTGTGATACAAAGCAAAAAAAAATAGAGAATCCACATATAAAGACTTAGTAGGTAACCGATTAATCAAATACATAGCATGGGCACAAGCATGAAACCAAAAGGACTGAGACAACCCTGCTACAGTAAGCAAAGTGATTGCTATTTCCACAATATGCAGATGCCTTCGTTCAACAAACCTATTCTATTGTGGGGTATAAGGACAAGAAATTTGATGTACCAGGCCTTTGGAAACCAACAAATTCTTAAACTGTCGACTAAGATATTCACCACCCCCCATCGGATTGAATACACTTAATAACAACACCAAATTCAACAGTTACAAAATTATAAAACTGCACAAATACTTGAAAAACATCTAATTTATTGCATAGAGGAAAAATCCAAATGAATATGGTACAATCATCCACAAAGGTTACATAGTATTTATACCCTTCAATGGATTTGATTAGAGAAGGTCCCATATGTCAGAATGTATTTTCTCAAAAGGTAATAAACACCTAACAGACTTAGTAGGAAATGAAACCTAGACATTTTTCCCTAAATACAATAAGAACACATTTTATGTACATCATCAATTACATGAAAAATCTGAGACTTATTCAAAACAGAAGACAAGACTTCATTGGTAGGATGGCCCAACCTCTGAAGCCATAGTGAAGACTTGATATATTACCCAAGATATGTTGAAACTGTACTGATTTGTACTGAAGAATTCATAGGTCTTGCAACTGGAATCTGAAACAACTCATGTGGCTTACTCTTGCCTCTGTAAAGGATCTCATTTGTTACCTTGTCCTGCACATAAAACCACACATCATCACATATAAACCAACACTTATTATCCTTACATAATTGTTTGACAGACAACAAATCCTAAACATTAGTCAATTTCAATGTATGTGAGTGTAGTAAAGTAGAACCAATGTGCTTTATAGGCAAACCTTAACCATTGCCTATTTTAATCCTTTTAGAACCTTCAAAATGAGTAGCTTGTGCAAGATTATGAACATCAGAGGTCATGTGATGCGAAGCCCTGGTGTCAACCACCCAAACATTATTAGGAGAATAAGAATTCACATGCTGAGCTTGCATAGCATGATGAGATACACTAGGCTGAGAAGAACCAGGAAATGAAGTAGACGATGATAGATAAGGAAACTCTTGATGAACTTGTAGTGAAGGATGAAGAGGTGCTCCCTAATAAGCAAAATTCCCGCGATGATAACAATCCAGAGCAATGTGTCCACGTTTTCCACATATTTGACATTCCTGCAAATGAACCTGATTTTAACTTGGATTCCTGTGATAACAATTGAGAGCTGTATGATCTATTCTCTGACATATCTGACATTTAGGTTGCATATTGAACCTAGCGTTTATGTTACCAGACCAAGACTGCCATCCTCCTTGTCGGTTATTAGAATTCAAATTTTTTCCTTTGTTGTAACCACCACTTTGCTGTCCTCCAAAGTTATATTGTTGAGTATTAGAAGGCCTAGGACCAGAATGAAAAATAGAAGAGGCATTACCAATGTAACCAAAACCATATCCATAAGAAGATGATTGCTGAGATGGATCTGGTGGAGGTAATGGAGACTGAGATGAAAACTAAAGAGGCAGTGAAGAAGGATGAAAAGAACCAGGGGAAATTGTGCCAACAGTAGCTGAAGACAACCCATCATTAGGATGAGATTGGGATGAAGAACCTAAACTCGCTCCAAATGTAGAAGAAGAACCTTGCATATAAAGAACTGCCAGAGAGTGAGAAATAGTGTGTTCCATACTGTCAATATCCTTTTCGGTGTTAAGAAGTTGAGCACGAAATTCTTTTAGAGAAATAGATGTCACCCTTGCAAGAATAACTGTTCTAATTATTACATAATCTCTTGGTAAACCAGCCAAGGCTACATTGATCAAATCATTATCAGATATTCCTTCTTCAGCATCAATGAGTTGATCTCTAATACATTTAAGTCAAGAAAGAAACTTGTCAAGAGAATTAGTTCCTTTTTGTAAAGTTTGAAACTCAGTTTTCAACATATTAATCCTCGATTTAGACACAGTAGCATATCGGTCCTCAAGAATTGTTTAAGCATCATGAGCAGTTTTACAACCAAGTACATGATCAATAGCATCATCTGTCAAAGTAGCAATCAAAAGACTAAGTAGTGCCAAATCAGTTTGTTCCCATTCTTGAAAAGCCACCATAATTTCTTGTGTATATATCAGTATGGATAAATTTGGGAGGACAAACTGAAGTTCCATCAAAATGGTCAAAGAACTTATAACCCCTGAGTACTGACCTGAATTGATATGCCCATTTGGAGTAATTTGTATCTCCTAGCCTAACTGTTAACATCCCTAAATTTCCTTCAATCTTGATGTGAGAATTAGTCATACTGAGTTATCAAGAACAAGCACTGATCTTTAGCAATCAACACGAAAACAATATATTTGGGCAATTGGCCTTCACAAATATATCAAGAACACTAAACAAATTTCACCACAAATCTTGGCATCGGCTTTCACTAATATGGTATCGACCTTCACTTATATGGCATCAACCTTTACTTATATTCTCAACAATCATTCACTGCTATGGCATCGGCCTTTACTTATAGCATCGGTCTTAGCAACAACAAGTACACAGAAACCCTAAATAACTGAAAAATGCAGATCCGAAATCACTGACAGAAACAATTTTGAAGAAAAGAAGAAACTCTTCAAAAAACAAATGCCAGAACTACCCAAACATCAACAGAAATAGAACATATGCCAAATTTCCACTAGAAAACAATGAATTCACAAGAAATTAACAGCTCAAGGACAAAGATCAAGATCCAAGAAACCTTACAACTCGCAGCAAAATCAAGCACCCGTCAATCAAAAACTTTACAATCCAAAGGTGAATTGCAAACTCTGGATACTATCATAACCAACTTAGAAGCTCACATAAAGATCAAGAACAATTCAGTACAAAATATAGAGAGAAATAGAGAGAAAGAGAGAGAGAGAGAGAGAGAGAGAGAGAGAGAGAGAGAGAGAGAGAGGGATTTCTGTAAAGAACTGCTAATTCTCATAACAGTACACTTAGCTATTTATAGTAACTACAACTAATAATCGCTAAGCTTACTCTGTAAGCTACCTCTTATACTAATAACATATGTCACCATATACAATTGCCACCTGACATTCTTGTTAACTATAACTATTAAAGGATACTTCTGAGGAGTCTGCCTCATTTGCAGCTGCAAGGGCAGCCGTCTCAGCAATAGCCTTCGCAACAGAGACCGAAACGTGAGGCTCTCCAGGACAATTTGCCTTTTGGATAGAAGTGTGAAGTTGAGATGTACATAGACTCCTTGAGCTCAAATCTTGCCCACCCTTATTGCTAGGAGTTTGACCTATACCACTCAATGATTTTGGGAACATCTCTAAACCTGGATTCTTAGTGCCTCTTGTGGCTGAACTATTTATACAAAAACTGCATTTACAACTGCATCCAGGCTAACTCCAGACCGAGCTTGGTTATCTTTAGGAAGTGGATCATTACCATCTTAAATTTTTCTTTCCTATTATAATCAAATGGTAAATCATGATCAACAGATTCTGAGGAGACATTATCACCTTCCTTAGCAATTTTATTGTC
Organism: Crataegus laevigata; assembly: GCA_963580275.1. Lineage (NCBI taxonomy): Eukaryota > Viridiplantae > Streptophyta > Magnoliopsida > Rosales > Rosaceae > Crataegus > Crataegus laevigata. Next base: position 10,428,105 of record OY756946.1, read on the forward strand.
CACTATATGCCCCACTGACTCATGCTTCTTAGAAACCAAGCCCTTGCTAGATAACTTGGACTGCACAGGAAGGACATACATAAATATTAGTAATGTGAAAGACTGGAGTATCATTCAACTAAAGACCAAAAACAAAAGGCTCAAAATTTCACAACGTAGATTCAACCTTTATATACAAAATAAAAAATTTGACTTCAAACATTTTCACAAGCAACTGGAAGATTTGTATGTAAGAATATCCTAAGATCTAACAGCATGGTATTAGGATTACAAAAGTATGATACATCATCTTTATCTGGTATATGCATACTGCATGGTATTTGACAGCATGCATGCATATGAACGTAGAACACTTACCTGTCGCTATTGGATCTTCTCCTTCAGACGTGAAGTAGTCTTCTACTTCCAGTACCTCTTTTAAGAACTTAACTAGCGGAATAGGATGGTAGTTTTTCGAGAGTCAAGTCGGTATGGAAGCAGGGACTGCTTCTTGCTTATATACTTAGGGTTTCAATCACTTCCTACCTATTAACGGAAAGGATATTCACCCCATTATTTTCTCATCAATCAGAGTCCCATCATGACTCATTTACCTTATATTCTCTTAATGAAAGGCTCTAAATGGATTGCAAATAATTAGGACTCCAATGTATATTTATCTCTTTAAGGTTCCAAAATCACAAAAAGATCTCATTAACTTGATCATCAAGTTAACAATCCCTTAAAGTTTTCCGGAATAATTCATTGCCATTCACACAAGGTTTTACATTGTATTCATTGATGAGAGATGAGGAACCTTGTATGGGTTTATAAGAGGTTTGACTACTCTGCATATTGTTAATTGATTTTATGGTCCTCAACTTTCTTCATTATGCGTAGAGCTTTGATAAGAGTTACTTTATAACTGACAGATTATCTTGCATCACCTAATTTTATACTTATACTACAAGGAACCAGGGCGCAATTTTGGATACCTGTGCAAGTAAGTTTTAACCACATCACCATCATTTTCAAATTCATATGAAAAACTCAAGCAAATTGCATATGGCTTGGACTTAGAAATCCACCCTTTTGGTTTATGAATTTTTTTTAGATATGGGTGTGTTGAATTGTGGTTATGATTTCAAAGAGTTGATTGCAGAATCATTCAATCTATCCAAACGAGCCCAATAGAGCAACCTGAACTATTTGTATAGGAATAAATAAAAATATATGGTTAATTGATGTGCAATAACACGATCACACTAAAATAGATATTACCTCTGCAGTCTCAAGATAAAGATTTAACTGCCTAATCTGACTTGAAATAAAAGGTATAGTGACTTCATATTTTAGATCACTTCGAAGCTAAAAAGTTCACCACCAGGAGGGGCTGGTTTCAGAAAGTTGTGAAATTGAGAGTATGTTTTCTTTCAAAAGGAACAAAAACGCTGAAGTGAGGTACTAACTTGATAAAGTAGATACTGAATAAACGCCTATAAAATCAAATGAAAAACCCTTACATCATATGATTTTCCCTACTAAAAGCCATACCATCCTCTACATACCACTATTTGTAAGTCTCAATTCATAGATGATTCTTGCAAAAATTCAATTTAATCCGAAATCATTTGCCTATTTAATTATTACAATAAATTTTCAATGTTTCTTAGTGAACAAATTATTCGTCAATTTTTTTGAACTCAATTAGATGCCTCAAATATTTCCAATTTGGCTAATATTTTGTAAGGATGATCTATGAGGTGCAACTTGAAAAATAGAAGGTTCAGATCGTTAAAATTCAATGCAGTGTGGAGCCCTACAACTAATGCCTATTTTTAAAAAATGAAAATCTCTTCTCTAAAAAGCCTCCTATATATATATATATATATATATATATATATATATATATATATATATATATATATATATAGACCCATCCAAGTGTCTTATCTTTCCACCACATTATAATCTCACTCACCTCAAAAAGATGAAAAAAATTAAAACGTTATTTTCCCACTCACTATTGTTCCTAAAATAACCTTTAATATATATATATATATATATATATGTATATATGCTATAATAAATCCCTTCCTCCTCTGCTTGCATTTGCCAAAGTCTGAATCGAAATGATTAAACACCTTAAAAAAAACGAGTGTTAAATTTGAGAGAGAGAGAGAACATGAACAAAAATGAAATGGTAGTGTTATAGATGGAGGAAGAGAGAAGTGACAGAGAGGTAGAGAGAAGTTCAGGGAGAGCAAATAATGGGGAGGGAAGAAAAGGACCACGAGAGTGATTAGAGACGAGCGGATTCTCTCACTCCTCTTTTTTTCGGTTTCAATTTTTTTCGAATGTGAAGAGAATGAAAATTTGAGAAAATGCATAAGGCTTTGTCGTCGGATTGAAAGGAAGTTGCATTGGGTTTAGATTTGTTTTTTGCAAGCAGAGAAGTGGGTTTAAATTTTTGAATAAATACTTTTTTTTTTTTTGTAAGATTGGCTATGTGCTTGTAAAGAGGGACCTTATTCACAAGGCACCGGCTTTGCAAATAGCAAGAGACACCGCCAGTATATCATTTTGCTCCGAGCTTGTGTCTGCACCAACCTCATTCGTTAACAGTTCCATCGAATTGTTGTACCATATAATTGTCAATTTTGATCTGCATTGTTGGGTCCTTTGCAATCAAAGTTGGTCCAATGATTAACTTCACATTCTTCACGTTGAGGACGTCTTTTTCAAGATAATCCGATCTGACATCTCTCAACTCAACTTAGGGATTGGTGAGGAGAGAAAGAGCTTTTTTTTTTCTTTTTTGTATTCATTGTTGATGTCATTTTATAAGACTATCTCCAACTCTTGGGCTAAAAGCCAAATTTTTTAGCCCGAAAAATTTAGCTTTTAGCCCAGAAACAGTTTTTCTGCTCCTAGCCCAGAAACAGTTTTTCTGCTCCAACCATTTCTAGCCTAAAATTTTAGCCCGGAATTATTAAAGAATAAACTTAGGCTATTTTTTTTCTTAAATTAAATTTAAAAGAAAAATAAATATGTAGACTATCGTAAATTAATTTTATGAACATTTTAATAAAAAAAATTTAAATTTCGATAAATATTTTCATTCAGTTTGGTGGAACCCACACCGATTTCTGGGCTAAATTCTGGGGGGAATCTGGCCTTGGTTTTGTCACATCCCGGCCCGGGCGACGCCACCTCCCGGGCCTGCTCCACCACCGTAGCACGATATTGTCCGCTTTGGGCCCCGACCACGCCCTCACGGTTTTGTTTCTGGGAACTCACGAGCAACTTCCCAGGAGGTCACCCATCCTGGGATTGCTCTAGCCCCCTTCTCGCTTAACTTCGGAGTTCCTACGGAACCCGAAGCCAGTGAGCTCCCAAAAGGCCTCGTGCTAGGTAGGGATGGGAATATACATTTAAGGATCACTCCCCTGGGCGATGTGGGATGTCACAATCCACCCCCCTTAGGGGCCCGACGTCCTCGTCGGCACACACGCGGCCAGGGTTTGGCTCTGATACCAATTGTCACATCCCGGCCCGGGCGACGCCACCTCCCGGGCCTGCTCCACCACCGTAGCACGATATTGTCCGCTTTGGGCCCCGACCACGCCCTCACGGTTTTGTTTCTGGGAACTCACGAGCAACTTCCCAGGAGGTCACCCATCCTGGGATTGCTCTAGCCCCCTTCTCGCTTAACTTCGGAGTTCCTACGGAACCCGAAGCCAGTGAGCTCCCAAAAGGCCTCGTGCTAGGTAGGGATGGGAATATACATTTAAGGATCACTCCCCTGGGCGATGTGGGATGTCACAGGTTTAGCATTTAGCATTTAGCCTGAATTTTCCCCTTGGGTTGGAGTGAGTTTGGGGGGGAAATTTTGGGGGGTAATTTGGCTTTTAGCCCAGGATTGGAGATGGTCTAAGAGGATAAAATTTATACTAATTTTTTTTATTGAAAAGTAGGTGAATTAATAAGACAGTGGGGGTGAGTTTATTACTATTCTAAGAATTTGTTTGGATGTGTTTTTAAAATGATTGAAGGTACTTTAGGCGAAATTTTTTTTAGAACCAATCTTTAGTAAAAATGCAAGTAAATTTTGAAAAAACACTTAAAGTGCTTCTTGCAAAAACACTTTAAGTGCTTTTGGAACCAAAAATATTTTTTCTAAAAGCACTTTCAATCATTTTAATTTTGTTATTTATATAATGTTGTAATACACACACACAAATATGGTTGAAATATGTTATATGTGGTTTCACTTAAGAGCACTTCTAGTGTAGGAAGGCCATTTGGGTAATATGCAACTCAATCCCCTTAAATGAACAGTAATTGCGTGCAATGAACAATAACTGCCCAAGTGCATCTTTACCTCTAAACTGAATAGCCAAGACAATTCATATTAAAATATTAATACTTTATTTTATAATTTCGGATAATAATAAAAGTATGGTTAAAAATATTTAAAAATATTGAAATGTAATGTAAAATGAAAATAAGCAACGGTGAATTTGCTCTAATCCAAAACATTGAATCCCTTCTTAGTTACAATTCACTTTCACATAACAAAACCAAACTTAGGGGGGTGTAGTCAATTTAAATTTCATAGGATTTTAATGGATTTTTTTAAGTGACGGATTTTAGAAGATTTTAATAGACTATATAACCCTATATGAATTTGGCAGATTTACATAGATTTTCATTACGATTTTTGTGGATTTGTATGGACTTCTTCTATGAATTTCAAAGAATTTTGAAAAAAAATAAAAATCACATGCAGAACCGTTGAATCATTTTTGATGAAATCATGCGGCTGGGACTAAACAACTCCATTGCGTGTTGTTTGACCTTCCTTTATTCCATCTAGCATACCGATCACAAGCTGCAAGCATATTCACCATGATAGTTTAGTTCCCCTTCAATCCCATGCCCACCATTTTCCCAAACTTCAATACACACTCTGGCTTCCCACCCTTCCAATACCCACCATGCATTACATTCCAAGAAATCATATTTCTCTCAGGCATTTCATAAAACAACCTACGTGCAACCTTCAAATCACCAAATCCAAACATTTATGTGAAATTATCTAAACCTACAACTTAACTTAGAAATATGAAATTACATAAGTTTATGTGAAATCATCCAAAGCTCCCATCTTTTCTATTAACTGAACTGAACGTTTAAAACCCTAAAAAATTAAGAATTGTGTGAAATCAGAATTGGGCATTAATTAAAATGGAAAACTAACGAAAAGTCCCTGAATAGTGACAGTTTTAATGAAAAGTCCTTTTTGAAGGTATAATGAATAGTGACAGTTAAAGGTAAAAAAGTGGTTTTTCGTTAAAAGTAAACAGTGCCAGGGGTGTTTTATTAAAGCTCCCTAATTAAAATCCTAAAACCCATCAACATTGATTCCTAAACATCAGAACCATGGTTGCATCATCGCCCACTCTGCCTCTCATTTTCCTCTCCATTTACAATCTCAACCTCTCTCACTAGAACTCTGATCTTCTTTTTCTGCTCCCTATCCGCCCTCTTCCTCCTTCAAATCCAGCTTCTGCAATTCATCAAGTTCTCAATCCCCCTCCTCCACCTTCTCTTTCAAATCCATTTACAGTGGCTAAAATGTAGCACCCCTTTTTTTTTTTTCCCACTACAGCAGCCACAATTATAGTATGAAAAACAGACCAAGCATCAAACCATGGTAGATATATCCTCAAATCTGCGGAGGAAGGACAAAAAGAAGTGAAAGAAAAAGTGGAGAAGAATTCATGGTAGGACTATTCATCTTCTTTGCTCGTGAAAAGAAATCATAGGGGGGAGAGTTGGATTGTTGATGACATTTTGTATTTATACTTCCCACCCTCAAATTCTTCAATCATTTACAAAAATCCTAACAAATCTTTGGCATTCCCACTACATCTAGATTTGTATAGACTTTTTAAAATTTTAGAAGCGTAGTCAATTTGAATTTTAGAGAATTTTAATAGATTTTTTTTTAAGTGATAGATTTTAAAGGATTTTATAATTTTATATGGATTTTTATTATAGATTTCTATATATTTGTATGAACTTTTTTCATAGAATTCTTCGGATTTTACTCTTATAATATATAAAATGAATTTCTTTCCTAGTACACAATATGAAAGAAACATAAAAACTTAGCAAAGAGAACCTTGGTGTAGAAATTGTAATTTCTAATGTAAGAGAATTTTTGTTGGGAGTTTCTCACCAAATATTAATATGCTAGAAATTGCATTTCAAAGGAGAGACTTGATTGGAGTAAAGCTCCAACCTTTAATCACCATTCAAAAGCTTCACAGTGCAACCTTACCCCTGAAACCAATTACACCACTAACAATCTATAATAACTTTAGCAGACCTAACACTTTAAAGCAGAGCAGACTCGTTCAGGTGTAATTTTAATTCAGTCACATATAAGCAAACCAAAAAGACCCACAATCCAGTCACATAATATCATTAATTAAATTAAACACATCATTCATTAAACATAATCCAACATAATCCAATTAACAAAAAGTATGAATAAGCCAATTAAACATAATCCGAAATAAAACGAAAAAAAAAAAAACTAATGCTTCTTGAGTCAAATCACATATCATTTCAAAGTATAGCGTATCCAATTTGACCGCTCTTCCGGTGACATTTTCAGAAATGCATCCTTTTTTGTTTTAGTATCGAGCAAAGCGACCGTTTGATAGCGAATAGGTTCATCCAAATTTAGGGTTTCCTCGATGACATCCTATATAGAATTTTGTCTCTATCTATCCTAGTCCCTTTTCTCCAATAAACTATGGACTCCTCGGAAGTCGGTGGCAATTGAACCGAGAGTAAGTGTAATATTTTCCATAATTCTAGCTTGATTAGTGGTCTCAGATGATCTAGTATTCCCTTGGTATTCAGTTTGGTTTCGTTTCCTACGGTGGTGATTGGTGGGGGAGTCTCTGGAGCTAGTGGCCTGAGTGGGTAATAATGGGGATGATTGATTGAATGATGAAATTTGGTGTGATGCTTGGTTTTGATTTAGTACAAAGCCCCCATTTTCCTCATCGTAAAACAAGTTCTCTATTCCAACTTGTTCATCTTCCTCTATTCCACCTTGTCTATCTTCCACTACAAAATTTCTTGCATCAGTTTCCTCACCCAATCCCATTGAGTGTTTTCCAATAGCAATTTCATCTTCAAGTACGATTTGCAAATCTTCAAAGTCATCACATGATTTTTTACGAATGCTTTTTTGGTTTTGGTGGGCCTACAAAATAAACAAGAAAATCACAATTGTTCAATAAACTATAAGTATACTCTCAAGTTACATATAATATTTTAAATAAAAGCCAATAAGCTTACCCTAAAGCATTCTTCCCAAACTTCGTCATCAACAACAAATCTCTTTGAGTTTGCATCCCACCCAAAGCTAGAGTTGCTTCCCATAAGGCCATCTCCAACCGAATGATCCAGAGGGCCAGAGGGCCGAAAATAGCCCAAAAACAGTCTCCAACCAAGGGCTAAGCCAGAGGGCTCTGGAATCTGGGAGGGCCCCACGGGATCGGAGAAGGCTGGAGGGCTGGCTATTTTTTTTTTATAATTTTCTTACTGGTGTCGGTTGTAACCGACAACATTAATAAAGATTTTATTAATACTGTCGGTTATAACCGACAGTAATAAGGATTCAAGGCAAATTTTTTTTTTTGAATTACTATTAGTGTCGGTTGTAACCGACACTAATAGTTTGAATTTTTTTTTAATTCAACGGCTAGTTGCTGTATTCATTTTTTTATATGAATTTATTTTTTTCCTTTTTTATCCTTTTCATATGAATCAAATTATGTTTCATATTTTTTTTAAATTTCATTTTCTTTTCCTATAACTTCTATTTCACAAAATTTGTTTCATATTTTTTTTAAATTCCATTTTTTTCCTATAACTTATATTTCACAAAATTTGATTAATATTTTTTTTCATATAACTTCTATTTTACAAAATTTGTTTCATATTTTTTTTAATATAACTTTTATTTCACAAAATTTGAATTTATTTGAATTTAAGTTGTAATTTTTAAATAATAAATTATGTTTGGCCCTATGGCCCTTTGGCCCTCGGTTGGAGACGGTTTTTTGTGACAGGGCTAAAACGAGCCCTCTGGCCCTCTGGCCCTCGGTTGGAGACGGAGGCAAATATGGTCCTGCACTGTTCATTAAAATATTAATATCTTGAAGAATCTTGGAGGGCCAGAGAGCTAAAACGAGCCCTCTGGCCAGCCATCGGTTGGAGATGGCCTAAGCTGACTACATTTTCCATATTATTTCTTAAAATATTTCATTCGACTTGTGTAATGCTTATAAGTTTTATTACACTTTAGTCTTTCATTAAGTGCCGGAAGTATTCTTGTTGTTTCAATATCTTTGGTTAGCAAGCCATTAGCATCATGCCATCCTCGCAATATAGCTTCAACGAGCAATTGTAACAACGCTTTGCTCTCTTCCAAAGTCCAAGCGCTATAATCACTCTTGGCCTACACTTTTCCAATTTCTTGTTGTTCGTCTCCCATTTCTAATTACTAGTATGATGGAAGCAGTAGCAGTAACAAAATCAATTCAAGACATACTAACAAAAACCATTCGAATCATAATATGCAATGTGTTAATATAGCAACCAAGTACCTTAATTAACCAAACAATGATAATGGAGAACTGAACACAGATTAAGAACCAAACCCAAATATACTTCCAATAAAAAAGAACAATTCTTGAATTCTCACAGATCACATATATTTAAGAAATAATAAAAACCCATCAAATTTATCCAATCGCCTTTCAATTATTTGGAGTAAAATATCCAAAGTTCCTCTCGGCTGGTTAAAAAAGCATGCATATTAGCTAATATATTGCATGTACATTAGGTTTTCTCTTTTCATTACATCAAATGAATAGTTTTTCAGCTATCAAATAGAAAAACAATACAATTGAAAAATAATCAACACAAAAAGCACGAATTCGGAGAAGCTAGGGATATGTGGTATCATACGTATAGATGTGTGTGTGTGTGTGTGAAGGAAGCAAGGGAGTAATTGATAAGTACAAATGTAGCAGTAACCTGTGAAACAAATAAACCATACAAGAATTATACAAGTTGGGAAGAGAAAAGCAATACCTTGAGGGGATAGAAGAAGACATGTGAGAGGAAGACTGTTCCACTTCTGTGATGAACGTGAAAAGAAATTACATGGGGTAGGTTAGATTATTGATGGCACTTTGTATTTATACCACTCACTCTCGAATCCCTCAAAATCTCTCAGCCATTAAAATCCTAGTAAATTTTTGAAATTTTCACTATGCCTAGATTTGAATGTATTCTTTAAACTCTTAATCAACTACCCCTTGATTTGATTGTATTCTTCAAAATCTTCTTAAATCCTAATTTGACTAAACTATGATTTCAGAATCTTTTAAAGTCTTCTTTTTAAACTCTAATTGACTATACCTAGATTTTAAAGTCTATTAATGTGAAATTCCGTTCTAACTACGTATTTCTTTATTAAATTTCGTATTTTCGGGTTACATTTTTTTGTTTATTTTAATCATGTTAATTTATGGATTTAAAACGTTTAGTTACGGGGTTTAAATTTTCATAATTAATCTTTTAAAATTTATAAACCTTTTGAGGTTGAAATTAATGTTTTCAATAGAGCTCAATCTCACAAGCGTATAGGTGCAAACTGTTCGTGAAATAGAGTTATAACGAAGGAGATATTAACGTTTAAAGTTAGGGACATTTTTATAATTTTGGCCTTTAATTCTGGAAGGCTCCAGGAAATCTGGAGCAGAGACCATTATGATGGAGCCAAGTGTGTGGCTGGGATCAAAAGGGAAGAAGAGAAATGAGATATGGTGGTGGGTGGATTGCCCAATTAGAGGAGATATCAGGGAGAGAAATGAAGGAAGTGAGAAGCATCAAGCCCGCACCCATTTTGCACCTTGACACGGTTTGCCAAAGTGTTTTCCCGATGTCATTCACTGCGTTTCACAGTAAATCACCACTTGGAATCAACTCATTAGCCTTCCATTTCCACCCAAAACCCAGTTAGTTTAACCCCACCACACCCCCCCCCACCCGGCGATTTGAGGAGAACGGAACCCCTGGGTTCCCAAGAGGCTAAGAACAAACACCACCAAACCACTTCTCTAGAGGCTAAGACCAAACCCTAAAACAACCTTGGAGGCGGCGAAGCACCGGGGAAGTCAAATCGAAGGCCATCATTTTTAAAGTTTCCGACAGGTTCGAGAGAAATTGGAGCTTTTCCCGGTCAAATTAGCCTTAGTCACAAGTATAAAATTTGCTCCACTAATCGAGATCTTCATTCTGGTGAAATTTGGTAATTTTTGGAGTTCGGTGGATTTTCCGGCGTGTAACATCCACATCGACCATAGGAGAGGTGGTGATGTGCCTTATATGTACATGCCTACCTCCATATAACACAAGGCTTTTTGGGAGCTCACTGGTTTCGGATTCCATTAGAACTCCGAAGTTAAGCGAGTTTGGGTGAGAGAAATCCCAAGATGGGTGACCCACTGGGAAGTTCTCGTGTGAGTTCCCAGAAACAAAATCGTGCGGGTCGCCCGGCCTAAAACGGATAATATCGTGCTACGGTGGAGCCAGTCTTAGATGTGACAGAATGGTATCAGAGCTACTCTGCCGTTCGGTGAGAGTGTGCCGATGAGGACGTTGGGCCCCTTAAGAGGGGTGAATTGTGACATTCTACATCGACCAACGGAAAATGGGTGATGTGCCTTATATGTACATGCCCACCTCTATATAGCACGAGGCCTTTTGGGAGCTCACTGGCTTCGGAGTTCGAGCGAGAGCAATCCCAAGATGGGTGACCTACTAGGAAGTTCTCGTGTGAGTTGGCTGGGGCCCAAAGCGGACAATATCGTGCTATGGCAGAGCCGAGTCTGGGACATGACACGACGAGTCAGGGCACCCGGTTGCCGCTTGGGCCGATACCATACTTGACCTTTCTAGGCTGATTTTGATGCCCCGATTCATATTTGACATCCAATTGACAAAATTTTGTCATTTTAGTATATTCTCGTTAAGGTCCACCACTTGAATATTCTAGCTAGCGACGATCCGACCATTGGATCATCATGAAATTTTAGTATGTTGTTCTAAAAGCTTAATGTGGACATTAGAAAGTTACAGATAAGGAATCCAAGGCATGAATCGGTTTACAAAGGGTTGTGGACATTATTGTTAACCTTTGATTGACTGTTGACTTTTGGTCAACACGTTCCGAATCCACCTAGAACGTCATTGGGGATATGTTCTATGTAAAATTATGTGTTTTATCACTAGGGTTTTTAGATGAGATTTGGTATTTGTTCTAGGTGATGATCGTATGTGGACGCTTTGATATTTGTGTGAGGAAGTCGTAGAGCGGACTCTAGGTGAGTGACTTTAATATATGTGATATTGGTGATTACCCTGATTTCTTATATTAGTGTCTTATATGATTACTTGGCTTTATAAATTTGTTTTCTATGGAATTGTTATTATTATTATTTTTATATGCAACCATAGATTTATTTTTAATAAATATGATTTGACGTGCATGTTTGAAATGTGGTTTGATTTGCATGATTGGTATGATGTGATGAAATGTGAGGGCTAGTAGTGGACCGTTAACCTGTTGTCATGAGGTTTGTTGCTTCAAAGCTTGTTTTATATCTCATTTCATTATTTCATTTCTCGTTTGGACGAGCCGTTCTAAATTTAGTACTCGTGCCTTGTTTCGTTTCGTTAAGCCCTTTTAAATTGAGTATTTGACTCTTGTCTTGTTTCTTTGAGCATTGTTATGTTTCTTGGACTTCCGCTCGGTTTCATTGAGTGGTCCAGAATTGGGTTCTGCTGGGGTTCCTTTGAGTGGTCTGGTTCCTTGCTCTTTCTAAATTCCGTTGAGTGGTCGGGAATCCCTCGTGTTCCGCGATTCCGTTGAGTGGTTCGATATCCATTGAACTATGTGATTCTATTGAGTGGTCTGGAATCATATCCACTCGAATTCCGTTGAGAGGTTCAAAATCCCTTCTACTCCACGATTCCGTGAATGGTCCGGAATCGTATCCTGGTTTGGATTTTGTTGAGCGGTCTAGAATCCCACTTTGTGTTTTGGTTTTGTTGAGTGGTCCATAACTCGATATTGTTGGATTTTGTTGAGTGGTCTGAAATCACATTCTTTGACTTGTACACCTTGGATTTGGTTTATTTGAGAAACATCAAAGATGTAGGCTTTGGCTGAACTGTGTCGCTCTAACACTGCATTTTGGTGTATAGTATGTGTTATTAATTGACATTTTGTGGAATGGTGTTGGAAAACATGTGATGTATGTGAATGAAAGAAATGACAAATCTTGGTTAGCATATGGTTGTTATGTAGTGTGTTATTTTATGATTTCTGCTAGGAAATGCATTGAGAAAAGTTCAAAGTTTAATAAATGGTGAACTAGGAATAACTTGATTCCTATTTATAGTACGTAGGTAGTCTAACAATGAGGTTAATGCAACCAAGGTATTAAATATCGATGATATCGGAAATATCGGTAGTCCAAAAACACGGAAATTTCGATGGAAATATCGGGATATTATCGATATCGATAAAAATTGAATAAAAACCACGGAAATTGTAAGAAAAACTTGGAAATTTTTATTGTAACTTTGCAAGATGTTTATTTAGTCAATTATCTATCAATTTATCACAAAAAATTGGAAGGAAATGCATTGCATGATGGATTTAACTGATTTAAGTTGATTATATAGCGAGCTGGCAAACATTGTGAGTGTAGAAAATATGTCAATATTTTAGCATATTTTCACAAAAACATAAGTGATATGGTGGTCAAGGTGTTGAAGGAGTAAAATAGGAGGGGTTCGAATCCCCTTGGTGTTTTTTAAAATATAGAAATTTAAAAAACACGGAAATTTCGATGGAAATATCGATGACATCAGAAATATCGGTAGTCCAAAAACACGGATATTTCGATGGAAATATCGGGATATTATGGATATTTTATACCTTGAATGCAACCATGAAGTATACAAAAAATTACTATGCACCTCGAATACTGAGTTGTGCTTTGCCATATCCCGAAGGCGGGATATGTAATATACGGATATTTGATGACGTCACGTATCGATCATGGAAGTATGTTGGGATCGGGGCGTGACAATTAAAATCCTATTAAATTCTAATTTGACTACACTCCTAATTGGCTACCCATGAGTTTGGATGTATTCTCCAAATCCCCTCAAATCCAAATTTGACTACACTATAATTTTAAAATCTTTTAAAATCATTTTTCAAACTAACTCACTACACTCTAATTTTAAAATCCATTAAAATACTATCAAATCCTAACTTTACTACCCTTACTCTCTTATCGATACCTGCCTCGCGGCGCTCACCCCTCACGCCTTACGACATTCACGCTGCCCGCACCCTCACTACCTCGGCACATCAGCAGCCTCCCTCAGCCCCTCAGCCGCCGTCAGGCCCTCATCCTCCCTCTCCCTCCTCCGCGTCACCTCATAGGCTCACAGTCACAGGCTCACAGCATCTCCTTCTCTCATTCTCCTCGGTATTTACTCTATCTTTCCTCATATTCGACTTCCTTTTTTTTTTTTCTTCACAAATTTGTCTGAATGTAGGATAGGGTTTTAAATTTTTGGTTTTTATTTCCAGATAGGAATTTTTATTTTTCTTATTTAGGTGTTTTCATAACTTTGGGATTTTTCTTTCTTGCTGTTTGTTAAATATTGACTGGCTGCCCTGCTCATGTGAGATTAATGTGTTTCTTCCTTATGATATAGGTATTGTCAGATTAGGGATTTTCATTTTTTTTTTCTTTTCCATTAATTAATTGAACAGAGGTTCCAAGAGAATTCCCAGACTTGCAGTGTCCTACAAAGACTTTATGTTGAGCCTTTGTAATTCTTGTGAATTCCCAGACTTGCATGGTTCTTCAACCTTACTATACTAGCCAAGGACATTTGAATTGTGTTTCTTTTTTTGTTTGTGCCAAGGACATTTCCATATGCTTGTGTTAATTTATAGAGATTTATTTGTTTTGTAATTATTTCTGTGGTGCAAAGGGGATGCATATAAGAAGATCCTGTTTTCATTTGATTTTATGGAGTGAATTGAGTGATTGCAATAGCTAGCTGATAGGTCCAAATGCTGGGTGTATAACCTGTGGTAACATGACATGCTTTATATGGTGGACTGCCTATAATACGTTTTCTTTAGTAGGCAAATAAATTCACCCATCTAATCCTTTTTCTGTGTTGCATTTGACTTATAACAACAGATTTTTTTAGAAAATTAATTAGATTGTCAGCTTTATAGTAGATGATTGAATACCATTTTGATTTGGTATTCAAATGGTTTAGTATTTGAAACGCACCGAACCGCGTTGTGCCCACCCCTAATGGACCATACATAAGTATGCCTCCCACTTATTTCTTAGTCTTCTTCTTCTTCTTCTTTTTTTTTTTTTTTTTAATTTTTTAATTTTTTTTGAGAAATACTATGAGGTTTATGTTGTATGTAAATGTTCAGAGTAGATCTGTGCTGAATTGTGCTGGAGGAGGAACCTGCAGGACATGTATGGTGGAGGTGATGATTTTACTATTTCTTCAATTTTCCTTTTGTTTTTTTTATAGCATGTGACATATTTGGAATTTTAAACATATATAAGCCTTACTAAGAAGTGAGCATTTTATTTCTTGTTATTATTAATTAACACAGGATTTTAATTTCAATATCTGAATTTTCCTCTATTTTGCTGCTAGATTGTTCAAGGAAAAGAGCTATTAACCCCTCGCACGGACAAAGAGAAGGAACACCTTAAAAAGGTATCATCTATGTACGAAAACTGTTTCTAGTTAAGTGGATCAATTAAATTTTATGGAGACCAAATGAATAACAACTGAGTCGTCGCAATGCAAATGCTTATTCCACAAGTCACAAACCTCCGCCTCCTTTTCTTTTCCCCTTTCCCTCGTCTCTCCTCCCTCTCTCCTCTCACCCTTAAACCCTATAAACCCCGTTCCCCCTTCACCGCCCTTGCCTCCTCCTACAGAAAACGACACCGTCCCCTCCCCAACAACCAACCTCCCAACCTCCACGCCAGGAACAAAAGCACTCTCAGAGATAGTGGAGGAGGCAGAGACAAAGCAATGGAGGAGGCCATGGAGGCTAAGAAGGCTGACACTGCTGGGTTCAATAAGCGAAGAGCTGAGGGCAACGATAAGAGTGATAGGCCAAAGAAGAACCTTCAGCGGAAAGTGCGCTCCCTTAATCCCATCAATACCCTATCTTATTTGCAGGTAATTTTGATTTAATCAGGTTTTAGATTTATGGGTTTTGTTTAATTGTTGAATAAATTCATAGCATTATTGGTTTGAATTTGTTGACTTGATTTCTGGGTTTTCTTCAATTGTTTGCTTGAGTAGACTGTGCAATTCATAGTATTGGTTATTCGGTTGTGTTCATTTCTTTGATTTTGTTGCTCTTTTGGAATAGTTGTGCTTGTTGAATAGGACTTATCGGATGTCTGCCGATTTTTATACTGAATAAAGAGTTCCTGAAAACAAAAAAGTTTGTATGTGTCTTGATTCTAGAAAGAAGTGTTCGGTCCTATAATTCTTTTTTTTCCTTTTCATTTTCTAGCTAGTCTTTTTCTTATTTATGGTCTTATAATTTGCCCATGCAAATTCATTGCAGATACTAGGGACTGGAATGGATACTCATGATACATCTCCATCAGTGTTGCTATTCTTTGACAAGCAGAGATTTATATTTAATGCTGGAGAGGTAAGTGTCAGGTGATAGTTGCATTAGGAACTTAATTATATACCCTTACATCTGGTTAGTTTGTAATTTTAAATAAGGCGATGATTCTGTCCTTATCTCTATGAAATAGTAAATACAAATCAATGATAAACCCTTTGTGGAGTAAAGTAGTGTCTCTTACTATATAACTCTCACTGCAGGGCTTGCAAAGGTTCTGCACAGAGCATAAGATTAAGTTGTCAAAGGTATACGATGTCTGAAATCTTTACCCATTTTCTGCTGTTGGAACTTGGAATAAATGTATAAAGTGCTCTTGATCTTCATTCATGAGGTTCCTTCCTATTGTTGAGATGCCTTATTGATGTTCTTGATGCTTCTTCAGATTGATCACATTTTTCTCTCTCGCGTCTGCTCAGAGACTGCAGGTGGACTTCCAGGTTTGTTTCTTGAAAGATCAACTATTATGTTGCACTTGCAATTAAAGATTGTTTATTTTGTTTTCTGTTATCAACAGTAACATGTTTAGTAAGTCTGTGATGAAGCTTTTAAGCATTATTATTGTGCTTTCAGTATCTGCGCTGGTTATTCAAAAGAGGTTGTTCTTGCCGATCCTTAATTGCTCAATTTTTACTTGACCTCACAGGTTTGCTGTTAACTTTGGCTGGCATGGGTGAAGAAGGAATGTCTGTGAGTATCAGATTGACTTCCTATCCATTTTCTTCTTTTCTGTACTCCACCTTAGATCTTATTTCATTTAGATCCAACCTTCCAAATATGAGTTTAAATCATATTTTGTATTGTTTTGAAGGTCAATGTATGGGGTCCGTCAGATCTCAAGTATTTGGTGGATGCCATGAGGTGTTTCATCCCGAATGCTGCCATGGTTCACACTCGGAGCTTTGGGCCGACTCTCGGTTCTGTGGGGGGTTTTATGGATGATCAAACTAAGTTTAAAGAGCCGATTGTTCTTGTTGATGATGAGGTTGTCAAAATATCAGCCATTCTTCTACTCCCAAATTTCTCAAAAGGGACTCGGCTCCCATATGAAGTAACCAGTACACACAATCCGACAGAAAAGGTTCTTGATGATAGGATTGATCACGCTTCACAACCCTTTAGACTAAATGGCAACGGTAAACCTAATGCAAAGCCTGGTGACATGTCTGTCGTTTACATCTGTGAATTACCTGAGATTAAAGGGAAATTTGACCCTGAAAAAGCTAAGGCTTTGGGTCTTAAACCAGGGTCAAAATATCGGGAACTACAACTTGGAAATTCAGTACACTCAGATTTTCAAAATATCACGGTTGGTTCTCAAAACTATGAAATAGAGATATATATAGGAGCTCTGGGCAATGATGTACTTCATCAAAAACTTTAATGTGTATTTAAAATTAGTTTATTTACCTTATTTGTTTAGGTTCATCCAAGTGATGTAATGGAACCCTCCATTCCTGGTCCAATTGTATTACTTGTAGACTGCCCAACAGAATCTCATTTGGAGGAGCTGGTATCCATAAAATGTCTCAGTCGCTATTATGTGGATTTCTCGGGCCCGCCTGAGAATGCTAAGGGCGTGACCTGTGTCATTCATTTGGGTCCTGCATCTCTAATAAGCAGTCCGAACTACCAGAGCTGGATGAAGAAATTTGGTTTAGCCCAACATATCATGGCTGGGAATGAAAGGTAAGTAGCTTTTCCTATGTAGAAGGTTAATTAAGAGCTTCTTGTTGTTTGTTAGTGAAAACCACTCTTTGCTTCTCTGTCTGTTTCCAGGAAGAATGTGGAGATTCCAATCCTAAGAGCGAGTGCAAGAATTGCAGCTCGACTTAACTATCTCTGTCCACAGTTCTTTCCAGCTCCAGGTTTTTGGTCTCTTCAGAACCTTGATTGTTTGGCACCAGAATCCACCGCTTCAAGTGAGGTTTGTTGTAATATCATTTCTTTTGTATATATTAGGTTTATTAGAATGTCTTGGAAGTTTTCCAGGACCACGATCATATGTTTATACTTTTAGGCATTAATAGTTATGGTTTTTAAAATTTGGGGCTGATGCTGTTCACAATTTGATCTTGTTCTACCAGGGTTCTGTTTCAAAGTCTTGTGAAAGCATTTCCGCTGAAAACCTCCTCAAGGTATAAATGGTTGATTTACTTGGATGCATCTAGTAAGTTGGCTTTTGTGGCTGAAATCCTACATGCCTACTTTCTTTCGTAATCGATACAATGCTTTCCTTCTTTAACACAACTTTATTGCATAAATTTCCATCAGAATAGAATTTTTCTTAAGTCCTTGATTCAGTGTTATTCTTTTTATTTATTATTTTTTAAAGTTTCTAATATAAATGTGAGAAGCTTATATGATTAACCTGATAAATACTATAGTAACTTATGTAAAATGTTCTTGAAGTTTTAGAAGGATTATGATTGGCTGCTTGTACCACCAACAGTCCAGAGAGCAATTTGGCTACCTGGGGATAGTGATTTGCTCCTGATAGTTTAACAGTGCTTTTGTTTTAATTGCATCCTATCTCCTTTTATTTTTCTTTCCCTTTCCCAAGCTAGCTAATAAAGGTATCCAGCAATGAAGGGTTATGTTTCTGCTACATGTCTGAACGTGTGTTCTCACTAGCTTGACTTTTTTTTTTTTTTTGGGTAGCATTGCAAGTTCTGCAATCACTTTACTGATGTACAAACGTTAATAATGGTGATTTTCATGTGTGTTGAACAGTTCACTTTGCGTCCATTTGCTCGTCTGGGATTAGATAGGTCTGTTATTCCAAGTCAAGTGGCTTCCTCAAACATCATTGATGAGTTAATTTCAGAGATTCCGGAGGTTGTAGATGCTGCCCATTGTGTTAGTCGGTTCTGGCACCAGTCTACAGAAACAAACAGAGAGATAAGTTTAACTAAAGATGAAGAAGTTTTGGTTGAAGAGCCATGGTATAATGAGAATATGCTTCCTAGTTGTTTGGAAAATATAAGGAGAGATGACTTGGAGATAGTTCTTTTAGGGACTGGATCATCTCAGCCATCTAAATATCGCAATGTCACTTCTATCCATATCAATCTTTTCTCCAAAGGAGGTTTACTTTTAGATTGCGGTGAAGGAACCCTGGGACAGCTGAAAAGAAGGTAACACCATTTGAAATTTTTGAAATACATTTACTAGTACTGAAATCCATTGCCCACTTTAACATATTACATTTTATGTACATCAACAACAGATATGGTGTAGAGGGTGCTGATAATGCTGTGAGAGGTCTTAGCTGTATATGGATTTCTCATATTCATGCTGATCACCATACCGGGTTGGCAAGAATACTTACTCTACGACGTGATTTGTTGAAGGGGGTGCCTCACGAGCCATTACTTGTTGTTGGACCGAGAAAGCTTAAGTTCTTTTTGGATGCATACCAAAGACTTGAAGATCTAGATATGCAGTTCCTTGATTGTAAGCACACCACAGAAGCGTCTTTACTTGCTTTTGAGGGTGTTACTGAACCGAATAGGGATTACTCTTCTCCAGCAAGTCCAACCCATTTTGAGGACATAAGCATTAAAAATACAGATAGGCAATTAGCGGAGAGAATTGATTCCACTCTATTTGCTAAAGGATCCCGTATGCAGAGCTTTTGGAAGAGGCCGGGTAGTCCTATTGACAACAGTGTAGTTCCAATTGTAAAGAGCTTGCAAAAAGTGCTCAATGAAACTGGTTTGGAAGCCTTGATTAGTTTTCCTGTCATCCACTGTCCGCAGGCATTTGGCGTTGTCTTGCAAGCTTCAGAGAGATTGAATAGTGTTGGAAAAGTGATTCCAGGTTGGAAGGTTGTATACTCAGGTGACACTAGGCCCTGTCCGGAACTTATAGACGCATCTTGTGGTGCAACAGTTCTAATTCATGAGGCAAGTTATGACGTATTGTGTTTTATTTTGTCTTAGTAATAAAATTGTGCAATTTAGCAAAAAAATGTGGAACTGAATACGAGGAGGATTGCAGTTGATCAATTTCACTTCTGACTCTTGCAGGCAACTTTTGAGGATGGCATGGTGGACGAGGCTGTAGCAAGAAACCATAGCACAACAAAGGAAGCCATAGAAGTTGGGAACTCTGCTGGAGTTTATCGTATCATCCTCACTCACTTCAGCCAGCGATATCCTAAAATCCCAGTACTTGATGACACACACATGCATAAGACATGCATTGGATTTGACATGATGAGCATTAACATTGCTGATTTGCCTGTGGCCCCAAAGGTACTTCCATACTTGAAACTGCTTTTTAGAGACGAGATGATTGTTGACGAGGAAGATGAGTTGATGGAGGCTGCAAGTGTGGCTTCTTGATAAGAAAGTACGTCGTTTTCTCTTGTAATTTCCTTATTCTTTCAATACTTAATGTGTTATGAATTCAGAAGCAAAGGTGGTTGGGCATATTTAGGATTTTCACCTCTTTAGTTAGTGGACTTAACCCTAAATCCTACACTACAAGATACCGGCGAAAAATGAACCAGCACCAGCAGCTACACATACACAGCTGGGCCACTGATTGATAGCATGGTCCCCATTAGGCTATACTTAGTAGTTAAAGTTAGCAGTTTATTTTTATGCCTCCCTAACAGTTTAATTAGTAGATCAGATTAGTAGAATATTGCAGTATCGTCTTTTACTTGCAGTTAAGTTTCTCCTTGCCCCCAATCTAGTACTACAGTATAGTGATATTTTTTTGGCATTCAAAATGTTCAACGGCAGTGCTCATATCCTTCTAAAACTAATTAACTTTCATTTTTCTTCTCTGACTAGAAACATGGAAGAGGTCTTGGTATATCTCGTGCGGCAGTGCTCCTATTTGCACCTAATTTTTTCGCTCAACACAGTTCCTAAATTTTTTTTCGATAATTAGACGATATTGCACGGATTTTTGAAAAATTATATGGCTATTTTTTTTTTATGAAGTTTTAGTAGTATTATGAGCAACTGGGCTTTTATTTCATGAGGTGATAGGTTTGGTTTAGAAAGTGGAACTTAGCTTTGAATTTACGGTTCACAACATACGTACGTGCTTTAACTTCAATATGACACAATTAATCAACTTTGGTTTGTGTTTAATCATATGGCACGACTAATTTAATTTCAATGGTTTTCACACTAATCCTTTAACCTATTGCATTTCTAATGTAAGTGCAGGAAAAAAAACGAAATAAAATCTACAGTGATCAAGTTAAAGTTTTCTTACGAAGCAAGACACCAATCGTTGTAAATGTTTTTTCTTTTTTATAAGATGTAAAGTTAACGGGTTGTGAGGTAGCATGTCTCCTTGTGCCCCCAAGTTCGATTAAGGTAGAATATAGATCCGAAAACAAAATGTTAAGAAAGTTCATTAGGCGTTTTTAGATTAAAAAACAAAGTTTGTGAGACCTTTTATTATTATTAATTTTCTAATTATTTTAGGCCTAACAAGACCTTTTACAAACTTGATCAAACCTTCGTCTAGTAAAGGGCTTAATTGCATTAATAGTTTTCGTGGTGATAGGGTAGTTAGAAAATAGCTTTCGAGATTATAAAAAAAAAAAAAAAAAAGATTAGGATTTAATCCCTTAAGGTAAAGTATGTTAGGATTTAGATCCAAAAGTAAAAATTTAATCAGCTCTTTGTTAATTGTTAGTATATGAGGTTCACTGTGAGACAAAAGATAAAAAGTTAGCTTCATATGGAAACCCCACGTGCTAACAATTAAAGAAGAGTTCCATTTTAATCTAATATATATGGCTCAAATGTTAATAATTAACTAAGAGTTCCATTTGGACATAAATCCTAAAAGATTTCACCACATAGGCTTAAATCTTAATTTTTTTATTGTTTTTTCAACCACAAGAGCTATCTTTTTAACTGTTCTATCACAGAGCTAATAATCCAATTAGGCCCTAATAAAATGGCTTCAACCCTTGTTTCCTTTTGTTATCAACACTCCAAAATAGTACTAGGGTAACTTTTACCAAGCTGCTTGAATTGTTTGAACTGCATTTCTATCAATGAACAGCCAAGATATTTACAACACATACGGAATTCGAAAATCAAACTGCAACTGACCAGACGAGCAACCACATTCGTAATCGAAGATAAATGCTTTTGGCTTGTGCCTGTTGGCTTCTGTTACAATTGTACAGGCTTTTGGCTGCAAGTTTGTACATGTACAAGGAGAGGAAAAACGCAAAATCACGTGGATAACCTGAAGAATTCCAGTAAATCTTTCCCATGCCAAACGATGATGCAACGAACTGAAGACGTTAATATTTTATCATAAAGCAACAGATGAATCTGGCAAGCGATCCATAAATTTCATTGTCGATTGCAGATATATGTTGTTTGTGCTCATACACGACTTCCCGGTCTCTATCAGATTCGAGCAAATTGATGATATTTCCTGACTTAGCTGCCAAACAGAGCAGACAAAAGCAATTACGATAATATGTGGAGAAAATATTGTATATGATGTTAGGTCCAAGAAACAAAATATGCAGACATCAAAGTTGGTTCCGTGATCAAGGACGGGGAAGTCATTTTATAAACATTGCTTAAGCGCTTAAGCAGCATCGCGTTAGCCAGGCTCTTTCCCGGCATCATCATGGGAAGTGCACGATGCATTCCACAAAGATGGTCTCCAAGAAGACATGGAGCTTTTGAGCAATTGCTTTTAGCAGCTGGTTACCTTAACAAGTTTGAGGCTATGAGCAGTAATACTCAGATCATACTCGGAGTGGAAATGACAACATCAACTCCACTGGCGAGTGCCATTTCATTGCACACGTATTCATACAATTATGAGGCGTTTAATGTACCTCGTCACCTGGATAACTGTATTATCAAGGAGATCATATTATGGTAGAGCGTTCGATACAGTCAGTTCAGCAGTTGGCATAGGAACTTACAATCAAAGATGATGCAATGCAGTTGCAAGCTTCAAGCGCCATGCTTCCGCGAGCAGCCTGAGTTTTAATCAATCACATCCGTATATCAGCATCACCAAAATGGAAGGGGAAAAGGAAAGCCCACATTGAAAGTTATTGTTACCTTGGAAGGTTCTTGTTGAATAGCATCAACCAGGTTCTGAAGAACAAACTCGGAAAATGACACAAGCTCATGCAAATATGATGAATCACCAAAGAACAATACGTCATTTCCTAGAAGCTGATGACATTTTTTCGTCCAGAAAAATAAAAACGGAATATTAGCAGACGCACAAGAACAATATAAAAAGCACCGGTGCACAAGATAGTGTACGCAGACGCACCATTCCCTTCATCCCTCCCTTCCCCCCACCCACATTTATTCAAGACATATCTGCCCATTTCTGAAGATTTTATGTATGAAATTTCAGAACTTCGACAATTGAAAACTTTTGAGAACAACAAATTTCTACAAAGAACCGAACTGTATACCTTTCCACTATCTGCATGATAAGGGAGATTTTGTTGAGAAAGTGCTGCTAGCAGAGAAATAATTGCACAAAAAACTTTCACCCTCATTCTTGGTGTCATCCTATAAAAATATCTTACAACATCAAAACGAGAAGTACACAAAAATCTATGTATTACAAAAAATAAATTGATGCAAGGTTCTCAATACTAAGGTTGTCATTGAAGACTCACCATGACTGAGAGTTAAGTAGCGACACCAAGTTCTTCGGAAAATATGTAACTCCATCTTCAGGATTGCCTTCTCTTGGAAAAGACAAGTCAAACAAAATATACGGTTTCTTAATATAATTTGACTGGGGAGGGGATAACTCGGGAAACTCAAAAAAGCAAATGGACAATGTTCAGAAAGTGGCCAAGTAAAATAAAAACACAGATGCAATAGGTTTACCGATCTACAAACTACAACAAGATGGGAAGGAACCAAAAAGAAAAAGAAAAGAGTGTAACAACCTGGAACCATAACCAAGAAGCTGAATAACTTTTGAACTGAGGAGAGTACTGCATCAGCATCAATTGGTAGTCTGGAGCCTACACAAGAAAACAAGAAATCTTTGTTCATTTGTGTTTTTATTTGCTACGGAATAAGTTTCCTTTGCTATGTACATGTTACATAAAACAAAATCTATAGATACTACTATGAGCAGCTCAAATTTTAGAACGAAATTAGCTACAGTACATACACACAATGAGACTTTCAATAATGGAATACCACATGCCATGTGGGCCGTCAATTGTGAAAGTCAATGCCATCAATGGCATTGGAGGGCATCGCACATCCATGTCACGCCAATAATACAACTAGTATATGTATGTATAATGTAGGTACAATAGAATGATCATGCACATGATGGCTGTAGAATAGAATGATAAACTAGTATAGTTGGATGAGAGAAGGTTGGGTATGTAGGAACCAAAATGGTGCGATGCTCTGTTACCAAACCATACTTCCATTTTGGAGAAAACGGGTAAATTGAAAGTTTGTATTGACAATGAATAACGAAAGTTTAATATAGTTATAAATTGTTTTTTATTTTCTAGCATATCACTCTAGACCCTTGATTACTTGAAATCATGACTGAATGCGTGGTTGATGGAGAAGCTAACTGGTAGCAACCCTTTAAAAGTTTATCAAAAGCATGGTAAGAAGGTGTAAGGCTGAAGCCCCAATTTAAAATATGCTGGATGATGTTGGGGCATACTTGGAGTCTTGCATAATTGGTTTGCACACATCCAATCGATACTAGCTACTGTTATATGTGCCTTATTGCAGAGCCAAGAGTCGCTTAATGTCTAGGGTTCATATAAGTCCCTACTCAAACTCTATATAAGGCTCGCGAACCTTTCTTTTTAATTGATGAATACAACAACAACAAAGCCTTTTTTTCACTAAGTGGAGTCGGCTGTATGAATCCTAGAATGCCATTCCGCAATTCAAAAAGAAGTTTCTATGGTCCCTTGCTCATTTAATTGATGAATATCACATAAATTTTGTTCCTATATCAAGTCCCATTTATAAGAGAAAAGTAAAGAAAAGAAACGAAAATTTCATTATTATGAAAGAAAATCAAATCAAATTTCACTCATAATAAATAAAAAAACATCTAGGATGATGGCATGATGCTAATACTTAGTCATATGATGATTTCACTCTGAAAAAGAGACATGAACTAACCATCCATTACGTCTAAACTTTGCAAAGAGTTGATTGCGGAATCAATCAATCCATCTGAATGAGAAACTAAGCCACCCAGTAGAGCGACCTGAACTATTTATACAGGAATGAGTAAAAATATATGATTAACTGATGTGCAACACGATCACACTAAAACAGAACATTACCTCTGCAGTCTCAAGATAAAGATTTAACTGCCTAATCTGGCTTGAAATAGAAGGTAAAGTGACTTCAGAAAATGCTATGCAGGATTTGACAAAACTGAGATGTTTCGCATCTTTCAAAGCCTTAATTGCTAAACAATTACTGGAGTGAATGAGAGTTTCCTGAAAGTGAATTAAAGTGTTAAGTATGCAAGGAATATATAGTTATAAATGGAAGTACATATATTTGCTACTATGGGAATTCTCTTCTGGAAAACAATCCAGGTTGTTTTAAAGAGAGAGTCCAATCATTGCATCTTTTAAGCAAAACTTATCATTAGAAAGTTCAATGCAATTGCATAGAACAAATTATAAGTATGATTAAAAGAAATTGGAGTCATCGAGGTTTAACCTTAAGCCCGCGCATGCTACCGAAAGTTCCACGACATTCAACTAAGAATGCCAACTGACTATCAAACTCTGCTCCATAATCAACCTGACAATGAAGAGCAGCAATAAAGGTCAGACAGCCCGAAGGATTGCCAGTTTATCACCATAAAAGAGTCCCAACATTCTAATATGTAGGTAAATATTAATTTTACCAGAGATACAAACTGAGAAATCAAACGTGCTGGTTGGTTATCATCTTTTAGATTCACAAAATTTTCGTCGTGATCCAGAGCCTGAGAAATTTCAAGAAGAAACTGTATGGTTCTTGGATCACGTATACAACCCTTCCTGCCAAATGAATAGGCAAATGTTAAATTACTCCAAGGAAATCAAAAGAGCAATTCACACACCATTGATATATTAGTAAGAAGAAGAGAGGAATCACAAGACAGACACTGTAAGGAACCTAGGAAGATCGTAGCATTCATATTTTAGATCACGACGCTTTGGGTTTCTTAACCAGTACTCCGAGACACATATCCAGCCTCCACGTTTCCAAATTCATCAAAACATTTCTACATAAATATTATGAAATAGTGTGAAGGCAGCTGAAAACGTTCACCATCAGGAGGGCCATACTCTAATTTGACTAGTTTCAAAAAGTTCTGAAATTGAGAGTATATTTGTCTTTCAAAAGGAACAATAACACTAAAGTGAGGTACTAACTTGATAAAGTAGATACTGAATATAGATTAACTAAAAGGGCACCTTATCCCAATATCAAGGATATGGATATTGACAATGCTTCGCGAATTTCCATACATCAGATCCAAGATCTTGAGAAAATGATTCTACAAAATAACAAACACAGGTAACTGCCCATAGTAGTGAAATAAGATGTTATGGTTTAAAACAATGCAACTGTAAAAATAAAACCAAGTGATCATTATGTTAAAACTAACACTGCAGTACAAACAGGAAAAAAAAGAGCTTGTTGCACAAGTACAAGGAGAAGCATACCATGGAAAGTATGTCTTCTATGTCCTTGCAATATGAAAGAAGCTTCACCAAAATGGACTGCAAGGTTGCCAGTTCATCATCAACAATCCCTTTAGTGCATGCTCGTTTTGAAATGCCTTCTAAAATGGAGCTTAGATGGTCATCCTGGCAAAAAATCAAAAAAGTCAGAGGAAGAAAACTGAACCGGCATGAAGATACTAATGTGTATATACACAAGTTCGCATGCATCACTGAACATGAAGTTAATAAACAGCAGGTATTATAGTTACAAGAAATATCTTATAAAATAACATTAAAGAGAAGTCCCACAAAAACAGAGTGGAGACATTTCAATTTAACTCAGCTAAGGTACGCCATCTTTCCCATTAAATGGCAACACAGTATAACTATATGTGGGGTGACTCCTCGATACTGTTTAACCATAAGTCTCTAAGTAGCAAGCAGCATTTGTCTTATCTAATACGCTTTAATACATACAGATAAAACAGAAACTCTTCATCACATGCTCTTCATAGTCAACAAGGAGAAAGTCCGTTACTATTCAAGTGAGGTACAAACTACATTACATTTGGCATTATTGTTTAAATTGTGCAAGGCATTGCACGGGTACTTGGACAATATGATATAACAAAGTGTTAGTTTCAGTTTTACTTCACCTGCACAAGTCCTAAAGTGATGCACGTTAGTACATTTTAAGTTGATATACATTGTTCGTCCACTTCCTTGCAATTTAAGCTTTTAGGACAATCTCCAGCTAGGTATCGGATCTCAACTGTCCAAGGCCTTTACTCAAATCTTGATGTCTCTTCTTGTATATTCATGTTTAACATGGAAAGCTTGCATGTTGGGCACGCCCACACATAGGTATGGATCTTAATGGGTTTTAAACCTAACATTTTCGTAAGCTTACTTCCTAAAAGTTTAAACATTTAGGATAAGTGATTCTCCAACACAGGAAAGTCCATATCAACTTCAATGGAAACAATCAACAAAAATAATACAGCAACAAAATCATTTACCAAGCATGTCACTTGTTTTGTCAGTTGTAATCACCAAAACAAGTGATTCACTAAAATGACACAGCTTTATGAAACTTAAGGTTGAAAGAATGTTATTTATAAGAGTTGCTAATTGGTTTTATGGGGAGTTTCCATTATTTTTTGTTAGAGGTTTTGATGAAAATCAGTCAACTGGAATGATGTCACAAACAACAGGAACTTTC
This sequence comes from Crataegus laevigata, assembly GCA_963580275.1. Lineage (NCBI taxonomy): Eukaryota > Viridiplantae > Streptophyta > Magnoliopsida > Rosales > Rosaceae > Crataegus > Crataegus laevigata. The sequence goes on from OY756946.1 coordinate 10,455,891, forward strand.
TTTTCATTTAATAAATATGCAAACATGCTAAGACGCACCATATGATTTTGTAGAACAATATCTACAAAAGCATCCACAACCTTCAAGTAGTCATCAAGTCCATCATATTCAATAATAACCTGATTTATAAAAAAAGCATAAATTAGGTTTAAATGAGAAATCTCAATAGGATTCTTAGAAATGAAGCACTTTGAAATGAAAAATAAAAGATAAGGGAAAAAGAAGTAAACACCAATGAAATGTTAAAGTTAAGCAGCTAAACAGATCTCTCTAAATACCTGAAGTACTTTGTCAACTACAGCATTGACAGTGTCCATTTGAGATTTTTCACAGAGCCTAAATCCAAGTAACCTGTAATTCAAGCACTTTCCCAACCAAAAACCAAACCAAGAGAAGAGATTTAAGAGTTGTGCACTGAAGACTTTCTCATCGATAAATTTGAAACTAACATTGAGGTTAACCCACCACATCCTAAGGAGGGAGTCACATCACTGAATGAGGCTGATAAAAAATTTCATTTTCTATACATAACAAAGTTTATGACTTGACCACTTTCTCATGAACAATACCTGATCAAGGGAATCATCCCTGCTGCACTCAATAAGATGAAGGATCTCCACTGCCCTTGAGCTAACTACTTCAGATGGAAGTTGCTTGAGTAGATGATGAAGAACAATCGAGACACATGGGAACCTTCCAAGCAACTCCTTTTTATTCAACCCCACTCCAAGCTCAACGAGTACATCACCTACTTGTTTCTTTCAAGTTTTCAACGGATTAAAAGTATTGTTACATCATCATAGTATAAAGTCTACCAATTCATGTCACAACAGCTATTCATAATGTGATAGATTCAACTACCTATTCATCTCTAACCAGCTATTCATGTTTTGAAAGATTCAACGGCATTCTCTACGACTATTAGTAATGAAATGAAGGATTTGGAGTGCCCACAATGAATAGGTGACTCCAAACAAAATCCAACATAGTTCAAATGGTATGATATCTATGTTCTGCTTTATAATTACTTTAAAAAATTCATGACAACATATCAAATGCTCGTTAAATAAAACAGCAATATGCTCTATCAATACATAAGGTTGCTTCCTATATTTTCACAACTAGATATATCCAGGGCAATGGAATTTAAAATGTAGGGATACACAGTGCCAAAGACAATTATGATTGCTACAAGAAATTACAATAAATACCTCAGACGCATTCCTAAATATGCATTTCATGATATACTCAATGGATGGTTCCATCAGACTAACAACCAATCTTCTGTTTTCAGCTCCATGGGAGGTTTCCTGTGCTGACATGACCCTCATCGACACAATTTTCAAGTCATTCACACAGGTGAGCAGACATCCTGTAACATAGTCGTCAAACATGAGACTGTAAAATATTTATATATAATGCTATTACTAGCATTCTTAACCACTATAGCTACAAGCTCAATCCAATAAGGATAAATGATTTGAGAAACAGCTAACACCTAGATATATTTTTATTTTAAAAGGAAGTACATCAAACTCAAAATTGACACAGTTTACATTCCACCATAATCTCTGCACTTTACTATAAATTGGATTTTCACTTCAAGACATGTCATCCTACTTGCAATTTCATTATAGTGATGATTGGAATAAATAAGAATAAGCATATAAAAGGCCACATGTCTTGTGAGATGAGCATGTATTCTGGCGATTATATATTATCAAATTTGAATCAAATCCATCATTTACAATTAGTACAGAAAATGTATACCTGTATCATGTGAAGGCAACTTCCTCATGCAATGAGCCATATACAGACGGCAATAGGCAGATGCCAATGGATCTGCTAACCCTCTTGACATCATTACCAAGCGACGGAGACTGTTGAGAGGTTGGTCAACTAAGAAACGCCAACAAGGCAACAATGCCAGCTCCAAATAACTGAAATTCAATATCGAATTAACAGCCAGAGAATATGCCATATTTGAAGAAAGGGGATGGGAAAGGGGGAAGAAGTAATAGAAAATTATTGCATGTAGAAAGCACATGTATGAAGAACATATAATGCACTGTTTAAAGTTCATCTCTTGTTTTTATTTTCAAGGTCTAAGGCTTTAAGCTGTAAATATTGGTCAAAACTTTTCTTTCTCATCTTGTGTCTTCTCCAGAAGAAAGTCTGGTCCTCCTTTTGCCTTCCTCTATTTCTTTAATACATCATCAATTATTTTATTAAAATAATGAAAGATTACATCATCATTAGACAAAAAGTAAGGCTACTTAGTGCTGCATCAGCTTTTTAGGTGGGAGTGACATGGAAGAAGAAGGAGAAGAAGATGATGATGATGAATGAACAAAGGATCATAAACATAATGAGCAAGAACTTACATGCGTGGAAGAAGTTCTCGGACTGCAGCAATTTTGCAGAACCAGTTGTTGCAAGTTTCTTTGGCATCAAAGCAGATGTCACTTGCTGAAAAGTTCTCTGCCATAAATCCATTCAAATTTCAGAAAGAAAAAAAAAAGACTGATACATTAAAAATGACACCACCATTCCAAACTTATTGAAGTTAATTAAATTAAAATCACTACATAATGAAGAATCGCAGATATATTTGCAAGTTCTCAACGGCATTAGTAATAAATTGTTTCCTTCTCAGGCTTCCCTAAAGTTACAAGTATCTAACAACTGACAACCAGCTAGCTCTGCTTTTTGCAAAATGACCAAGGAAGTTAAGTTTCACTTTCAACCATGTCAACATGCATAAACTGATCCTTACGGACCATATATCAAGTATGTGATACATAGACATATTCTACAAATAACTTCAATAGTATTGCTTAGTAAAAAAAAAAAAAAAAACAAATGATGCCAAGGGAGAAATTTCAGTGATACCTGGTAAGGAGAAGATTCTGGTACCATCTTCAGTAAATTCAGCTTTCAACTTGATTCGCTCCCATACCATATCCCCAAGAATATCCAAAATATCCGTAGCAATAGCAAAGAGTGTAGGATAACATTGTAAAACAGATGTATCCATCAAAAGCCTAGCAACCTGTCAACAGAAATTGTTTTAATATTTAATCGCATCCACACAAACCAGCATTACATAAACTCCCAAACCTATTTCTCCCACTGAGATGAAGTTGCAGCAACTAGTAATATGATCTATGGAGCAATCAAACTAATTTTGTTTTTTAGGGAGAAAAAAGACAACCCAGATTCTTACTTAAATCTTTTCTTCTACCACAAATTCTTCAGGCTATCAGCACATAGGATATCAGGCTACCAAAAATAAAAGGAAATGTTCTCGCTATTAGCACATATAGCTAACTATTTAAAAGCTCAGCTGCTTAATGTTTTCTTCTATTACAAATTCTCTCCAGGTAAGATTAATTGGGTAAACTGAATTATCAATTAAAATTTACTTTTATTGATAATTTCAGGGATGTAACACGATCATCGGCATGCCATGCATGAGTTAATTCAGCTTTAAGCTCATGCAACCGAGAAACATATTCCTGGCCCGTGATGACCTTGCCCCCCTCTTCTGCAAATTTTTCTGGATCTTCCAGTTCCTCCAAATGCATACTTGTCGAAGATTTCTCATGTGCTGTAAATTCATATCAGTAAAACAAATCAAAGTGATTATCATAGCTGCTCTAGTTGAGCAACTAAAATACTTGTGAAAAGAATATTTGTTCCAAAAAATTATAGGAACAAAGCAAAGGAGGCTGACATACTTTTACTGCCTTTCACTATCATGTCGGACATCTGTAAGTAATAAGAAAAAGGAAAATAAAAAGTTAGAAGATAGGTTACAGCTTTCAGTGAGAAACTAAAGGAAGTAAAATGCTGGATGAGAATAGAAGGTAGGGAAAACCAAAATTTCCTTTTGAAAACCTAAGAAAGGAAAACGCTTATAGAAACCGATATATGATAAGAACATTCTGAATACTCATATCATACTTCATGGTTTCAAAAACTAGCCAACAGTAATTGGAGTAACATTCATCCAGGAAACGCAAAATTCAACCTCTATTTCAATATAGAAAAAATACAGAATATGAAAGTGAGGTCAGAACACAAGCTCCACCCGCTAAGATGCTTAACGGTTGTGTTTTGAAAAATAGCTAGCAACAATTGAAAAAGAATTCTTCTAGGAACCCAAACATCGAACTCTATGTCATTACAAAATACACAGAAACGAAACTGATGTCACAAATGGGCTCCACCATCTACGATATGACCAAACATGCTCGCTAGCTTGACAATTACTTAAGACGACATGAAGCCTCAGAAGATTGCATACTTTTGAATATAAAACAGCATGTGGAACTAATAAAATCAAGAAGCGTGAAATGCTTACTGAATAAGTCAAAACTGTTTTGGAGACTGGAAATCTCTGCATCAGGGATCTCTTAAAAAAGGCCCATTCTTTAGATGGATTTTGAATAGAAGCTTCATCAGAGAGTCCTGCAGTAGAACTGGTTTCAATTTCCACCAAATCCTCTCTAGAAGCTTCGGCATTGTTATCCGATCTTCTGAGGGGGTCAAAGTACTCCTCATTCCCATCATCCACGACCTCAACCTATATTAAGATGCTGAACTTTGTAAATTCCAAAATTATCATGATCAAAACACCAAACAGCCAATACATACACCATTAGCATTCGAGTTTCTTAATCTGATGCTATTTGTTTCCTTTATAATCCCACATGTTTTCGTCACAAGGTACCAAACGAACACGCGAACTACAACAAAGCGAAGAGATGACTATGGCAATTGACAAAGTAGGAAAACAGTGGTATGAAAAATCCCATATTAATCTCTAACACTTCACCAGAACCACCCCGCCCCCCCCCCCCCCCCCCCAAAAAAAAATTATTCTCAGTAACCAAATCCTTTCCTAGCCACCAAATTTTTGTCCTTCCATTCGGCATTCGTCAAATATTCCAATACAATTACTGTATTTAACTTAAAATTTTGCTCCATTTATTGTAATTATAGGCTTCTAACCACATTAGTACTCTGATTTACTATAATTCAACATGGAATTATAGCATATGATAGCTCAAATTTAGCACACCGGATTAGTATCCTGATCAAGAAATATTGGTGATTTGAATGTCCTACTCTATCCTTGCAACCAAACAGATGCGCAGAGTCAAGGGCAATTAAATTACGAAAAATCGAGAGTGTGATTTGGACCTGGAGCTGAGATGGAGAAGATGGAGCGGAGAAAGGGTGGCTGTCCGCGAGTACGCGAGGAAGCGCGTGGGCTTCTTTTTCGGCGATGTAGTTGCGAGGTCTGAACTCCATGCTCAAGCATCGACAGCACAGTAGCCCGCTTCCTTTTCTTTGGAGGAAGATGGTATCTTGCGACGGCCGTTTGGCCGTTTTTTCCCAGAAGTCGTTTTCTCGGGAAAAAGGCCTAATGGGCATAAAAACTGCCGAACCGAAAAAAAAATCCTAAAAAATCGCGTTGATAAAAAATGTCAAAACCGAAGCAAAAACCGAATAGAACTGTTTCAAACGGTTTTGGTTTTGGTTCGAAAATATTAAGAACCAAACCAAACCACTTTTAATAAAAAATATTATTTTTATATAAATAAAACATTTTTTCAAGAAGACCATGTGCATAAGCTCAATATTTTTCTTCACTTCTCTCCCCTCCTTTGTTATTTTATCACTTTTCTCTCCCTACATTATTTTTCTTCATTATTTTCTAGTATATTATGCATTATGTACACTTAGTTTTAGTTTAAGATCTACACTTTGGTTTTAATATGTATCTTTCTATCTTTTGATTTATATTTATATGCACATTTTTTATCTTCTGGTCACAAATCTTGTAAATCTAGTAGTGGAAACTCAAATTTGCTTGAATTTGTGGTTGAAATACATGTTTGGTATTAGAAGTAGAAAATTAGAAAATATATATAATTTTGGTTAGAACTGTAAATCGACATGAACTGAACCGAAACCGTCATGAACCGAACCGTATAGTTTTTGTAATAAATTTAAGCGGAACCGTACCGAGCCGAACCGTTGAAATTTTCCTTTTCCGGTTCTGTTTTAAAGGTGGAACCGGACCGTGACCACCCATAGCCATAACAACAGTAGAACGTCATGTCGTTTAGTTCCTCCATCGTAGGAGTTGGTTATGTGAAATAGTAAGATTTTTTTTTATAAAAAAGAAAAATGTAATGAAAAGGGCCTTGTAATTTTTCTTAGTATAAAATATTTAACAATTTTTTTTAAAACATTACTTTAGTCTAAAGAAGGGATTTCAATTACACTATTCAAATGAACAGTGTTTAGACCCGAATTGCACTCTATTTACTGCCATTGAGTCTCTCTGCCACTACTTTTGATGCTGAGTTCGTTCATTTTGGGTTGTGTTTGCTGGGCTTACCTTAATTGATAATGAGGCTGGTGGCCATTTGAGTGTTCAAATGACGAAAATATTCATTTAGGGTTAAGATCACAGTCTAAAATATCGAAATTATCGGCGAAATATCGCCGATAATTTCGTTTTTTTTCACCCAACGATATTTTTTTTGTTATCCAAATGATTTTCGTTAAAATATCGCGATAATATCGAAAATATGGCACTATTTCCGAAAATATTGCGACATTTTGAATATTATCGCGATATTTCCGATAGATGTAAGAAGTGTCGGGCCTCTGGTCCTTTTTATAGCTATACACAAGCTTTGAGGTTGGTGACTTGGGCGATGTGGGACTAGAAGGATTTGACGAGGCCGGACGGAGAGGCAGTTTCCGGCTAAACCACAACAAGTTAGGCCTTGTGTGAGGTACCATTCTCTTCGTCTCTTTGAGAACTACAATTTTCCTTTTTGTTTCACCCAATTTTGTTGAGTATTGAAGAAGTTATACTCGTTTGAATCTAACCCAGTTTCTGGCGATAAACCGTGGTCGTTTGGCCATATTTCAGGTCATTTTCCGGTCAACTCCGGCCACTACTCGGTCCTTAATTGGTATTAACCTCTTCTCCACATTCCTAACTATATTTTAGCTTTTGAATCACTAAATTTGGTTAAGAAACGAAGAAGTTACAAAGCTTTGGAAATTGCCCAAACCTTCGGCCCCAAACCCAGTTTTCCGACGAGCACCGCCCCTTTCGAGGCGTTTTCCGGCCAAACCACAGCGTTATGGCTGGCGTGCAGGGTATCAATCTCTTCATCTCGTTGAGTACTACAACTTGCATGTTTGGATCACTTAATTTGGTTGAGTAACGAAGAAGTTATGGACGTTCAAAGTTAGGGTTTTCCGACAAGTACGGCCCCTTTCGAGGGGTTTTCCGGCCAAACCACGGCGATTTGGCCGGCGTGCAGGGTATCAATCTCTTCATCTCTTCGAGTACTACAACTTTCATGTTTGAATCACTTAATTTGGTTGAGTAACGAAGAAGTTATGGATGTTCAAAGTTAGGGTTTTCCGACGAGCACCGCCCCTTTCGAGGCGTTTTCCGGCCAACCCGCGGCGATTTGGCCTGCGTGCAGGGTATCAATCTCTTCATCTCGTCGAGTACTACAACTTTCATGTTTGGATCACTTAATTTGGTTGAGTAACGAAGAAGTTATGGACGTTCAAAGTTAGGGTAGAATTCTGGCCGAACTCCGGCCTTCTCTTCCTTGGGTCCGGCGACACATCAACCTTAGGCCTTTTGGGCCATTCCTGCCAAGCCCAAAACCTGGGCAGCCCCAACTGACGGGATTTTAAATCGCACAAATTTAACCCTCTTTTTGACAGATGTAGTATAGATGTAAGTAGAGTATCGTTCTAGGCCGGGGATTAGGAGGGCTTGCTAAAACCTCTAAAATAAATTAAAAACGTAAAAACAAAGTTTAAAACACTAAACTAAAATAAAAACACTTAACTAAAATAACTCAAAATAAAACTACCAAATAAACTAAAACAACTCAAAAGACTCAAAACAACTCAAGACTCAAGAAAACACAAACTAAGCTAAAAACTCGAAACACACTAAAAAATGACTCAAAATAATGAAAACAATTTAAAATAAAAACTAAGAAATTAATTAGACAGAAATTAAATTAAAAGATAAAAAATAATTAACTAAATAATAATATTTTAGTAATGGGGGGATTGATTTTGGTTTTGACGAAATAAATTAAACTTAAATAAATTACAAATTGACAAAAACATAAACTTAAAAATGAACGGATAGGCGACGGATTGGCTAGAAGGTTTTTCTCCACACATGACACATAAGCAACCTAAATTGATTTTCAGTTGTTCTTTCAATAAATTGTAAATTTCAATACTCCAGATTAACCGTGAACAGCACTTTTTTAATCTTCAAGTTTTCCTTATGTTATTAAATTGGATGAACAGCATACAACAATTTAACACATTCTCTAAAAGTCCCCTACGTGAAAAGCACAATAGAGATACAATCAAAGATCATTAAACTTTGTGAAAACTATAAATACTGACGAGGCATTCGTAACTATGAAAAGCATGATACTCCTGCCAAGAATTTACTTAACGCGATTGTGGATAACAACCTTCACTACTCATAAATATAAGTTCATAACGATTAGGTGAAATTCACTTATATTCTAGCATCAAATTCATGCATGTAAATTAAGTATGCATTCTTAATCAACATACACAAATAAGTTATCAATCAAGCAGTTAAGCAAATTAAATCACAACTCAGAATTCACAACTGAATGTAATCAATTCAAATTACAAATATATCCATGGTTTCGAATTAACCTCTAGCCAATATAAATTAATTACACATTATTATAAATTAAAAACAGAAATTAAAAACATAAGTTGGAGAAGATAAACCAAATTGGGGATTTTCTGTGCTTGTGTTTTCAATTGCACCGTGTCTAGACTAGTCTTGCTCTCGGTGCTTGCTGGTTTCTCGCCGCTGTTCCTTTTACAGGCTGCCACCGAGGCCTCCTTGTAATGCTGCCAAAGCAGCTCTCTCGGATTCTTCTCCCTCTGATTATCCCCCAAGCTTCTTAAGCTGCAAGGGCAGCTTTGACTTCTTTCCTTGTTTCTCCGCGCCACCTGACTTTGGCAGCTTTGCTGCCTTCACGTTTTTTTTTTATTTTTTTTCTTCTCTGGCTGCGCAAAGCCACCCCAAGGCGCTGGCGCTGCTTGGCCTTTTAGTTTGCATCGAGGCAGTCTTGCGCTGCTCTCCCTCAAACTGCCAAGAGGCAGCTTTTTATTTTCCCCTCAAGGTTTTCTGTCCTCCATTTTAGTCTCGGTGCTCCCCTTTTATTTCTTCAGCGCTATCCCCTTTCAGTTCTCCCCATCGGATTCTCTTTCTCTCCAAGCTGGCAGCTGCCTTAAGGGCAGCTCTAATTCTTTTCAAATCTGCCCGAGGCCCTCCACTAGAAACCTCTCCATTATGCTGCCTTTCATGATTGTGTTTCCACCGTTTCCTATCATCACATTATATTATATATATTAATATAAATATATAAATATATAAATATATAAGTATTATTTTCTAAATGATAAATTCTATTAAAACACAAAAATAATGTAAACAACTCAAAATATAACGAACTAACTAAGAAAAGACGAGTGAATTTGATATAAAAAAATATATAAATATGATCCGATCACCAACCCATTTCTTTTTCCTTTTATGTTTTTATTTAAATTGTTTAAAATGCTTTGGGCCATTTTAATTTGGGGCCTTTGGCCCGTTCCCTTTTTAAAACACCAAGGAGATTCGAACCCCTCCCATTTTACTCCTTCAACACCTTGACCACCATATCACTTATGTTCTTGTGAAAATATGCTAAAATATTTACATATTTTCTACACTCACAATATTTGCCAGCTCGCTATATAATCAACTTAAATCAATTAAATCCATCATGCAATGCATTTCCTTTCAATTTTTTGTGATAAACTAATAAATAATTGACTAAATAAACATCCTGCAAAGTTTCAATAAAAATTTCCAACTTTTTCTTACAATTTCCGTGGTTTCCATTGGATTTTTATCGATATCGATATTATCCCGATATTTCCGTCGATATTTCCGTGTTTCCGGACTACCGATATTTCCGATATCATCGATATTTTATACCTTGGTTAGGATCACGTGGCTAGAATTAAAGGGTTGCAAGGTACTTTTGTCATCTTAATTTTGGGATTGGGATTGATGGTGAGGGTAGATAGAGAAGGACAGTGGCCATGCCGCTCGCAAAGGAAGAGAGTGATAGAGAGAGATTTCGTGTGGATCTTTAATTCGAGAGTGGGAGGGGTGACAGTGAGAGAAATAGAGAGAGATAGAGATTTTGTGCATATATTCGATTCGGGAGTGGGAGTGGGAGTGACAGTGAGAGAAATCGTTGGGATTGCAGGGAGAGAAAGAGAGGGGGAGGGTGGGGGTGGCAAACAATGGCAAGTTAGGTTTGCGTATGCGGGATTTGCTGTCCTTCGTCCATCCAACGTTTGCATGTCCTCATTCACAAGGTAAGTACCATTTTTATACTTGATTTTCTACTATTTAGTATGGTTTTAACTCTCTTTGCCATTTTTGTATTCGTGCATGTCTTGAAGTAGGGGTGGGTTCGGTTCCGTTCGGTTCGATTTTTTGCCAAAACCGGAAACCAAACCGAAATCACTGTTCGGGTCGGTTCGGTTCAATTTTCTGTCGGTTTGTGTTCGGTTCAGTTTGTATTCGGTTCGGTTTTTCTCGGTTCGGTTTCGGCTCGGTTCGGTTTTAGAATACCTATAAATATTATACTTGTACAATTATAGCAGCACAAAGCCTCCTGTCAAGTTGGCTTGCGACTGCTATTCCCAACCTGGAGGGAAGGGGTTCGAAACCATGCAGAGGGTTTTGTTGATTTCTCATAAAAATTGGAAAAAATTTCCAAAATCCGGGAGGCACGAGGAGGGTTCGAACCCATACGCAACTTGGCAACAACATTTGTTTTGTTATGATTGTATGACTAAACTATTTATAAACATTGAAAAAAATAATTAAATATATATATCGGTTCGGTTCGGTTTCCGAACCTCAAAAACCGAAACCGAACTGGGCAGATTCGGTTCGGTCATGCTACCGTTCCCTGTATCGCTATAAGGTATGCGTGTTGATTTGTACATATTCTTATTTATTTTATTTTGTAATATTTAGCAAAATCGAACATTTGATCACCTTCTTTTGATTTTGGGTTTGGTGATATAAATTTATTTGGTTTTGGTTGATTTGAAATTGGTGATTGGATAATATGTTGGAATGTGAATTTTCATGCGTTTTGTAATTCTGAGTCTGTGTTTGGATGCTTTAATATGTTGGATTACCTTAGATACTGGCCTTCCGTGACTCCCTTGATGTATGCATGATGTAACTAATTTACTTTAGAATAGATAATTTTTTTGGTCTTCTTACTTTTGTTGGAATGTTGTTACTGTAATCTGTTAATTTTGGATACTTTTTGTCATGAGTTCTGTAGAATTAGGCTCCAGTTGTATTCTCTCTGGTTTTCTAATTAGGATTATTTCTTGCCAATTCCTTTGAGATTTGTGCATGTGTGTTTGTTAATGCTCTTTTTCTTCATTTTAATAGGAAATGGAATTGCTCTCTTCCTCTTCTTGGCAACCACATATGCCATCTTTCCTCAAATTCTTTCATTTGGGGTCTCTATAGGTGATGCCTTTTTTCCTAAAATATCATGTTGTTAAATGAATTATGATATTTTGATTCTCTGCACATTCTGCATAGTGCAAAAAGAAAAATCTCTCTCTCTCTCTCTCTCTCTCTCTCTCTCTCTCGCTTTTTGTGGCTAAAGATCATGTCTTTTGTGTCATAAATTTATTTTTGTTACATGGGGATTTGTATATCTTTTGGATAATCAAAAAGCTTGAATCTTTACTAGGTTTCTCTAAATTTCTTTGAATTCTGCTTTGTAATTTTGGTTTAGAAATGTGTAGAATTACATTTAAGAGGATCATAAGGAAGAGAAGCAAAGATCAGTTCTCAGGCATTCCCTACGTGAGATGACTATGCTTAACTGCCTACTCTCCACTTGGTATGCTGCTTTGCTTCTCACTCATTAAACTGCTCTATCTCGCTCCCTTTCCCCTCTTTGTTGTGTATTGCCTAATTAGTTATTTACATTTGTTTATTTATCTCTGTAAAGTTTTCATGCTTGGATTTTAAACATATAAATTAGAAACCTTTGTAATGTTGATGGTAGTATAACATTCAACAAATATATATTCAACATTAGGTGGCTCTGGAAAAATCATATAGACTAAGATTTGGTAATATATGGAGGTGAGACGAGCTATTTCATTCCGAACTAAGACCTAAGAATCTTTGCAATTCTTATCCTTTAAATTTTATATTTTTCTTTAAAATATTTATTAATTTTTTGATGATGCAGATAGATGAACATGTTCAAAGGGAAATCATGAACCATAGATCACTGAAGCATCTGAATATCATTTGATTCAAAGAGGTCAATGTTCATAAACTATTTTAATTTTGTATTTTTTTAAAATATTTTTTTGGGTGATGCAGATGGATGAACATGTTTAAAGGGAAATCATGAACCACAAATCACTGAAGAATCTGAATATCATTCAATTCAAAGAGGTCGGTGATCATAAACTATTTTCGCTTTGTATTTTAAGAGGATGAATTTGGCAAGTTTTGTTTGAATTTTGTATGAGTATCTGCTAGGGTTGGGTGGATGATGACAAAACATGCTAAATTTGGCCTTTGGCGTGCTTAAACTGGTACATGGGATGCCTTACCTACCAGGGCAATCCACCACTTGAAGAATTGTTGTTAAAATAACACTGCTAAAAATATGAGCTTTACTTCCTACACTTTGTTTTTACTGTGAAGTGGAAGTAGTCTTTAGAGTGGCTTATTTGTGATAATTGATAAAGAGGATAATAAACCATAGCGGATTGTTTTTGTTAAAATAACACTTCCATGTGCTTATTTCTCTTTCTTAGACGGAATTAGCCATATGTCAAATAAACCATAGTGGATAATTTCACTTCATTATAAATAACACTTCCATATGCTTATTTCACTTCATTATTTTTTGCATTCCAATTGGTCTTTGTTTCGTTCTTAGGCAGCTATCAACATAGATAAAGTAAAATTCTGTTCTTGGCTCTCTTTTTCTTTACTGTAGCATTTGTTTACCTGTTAATGTAAATTTGGGTTATGTTGGATTTTTCAATTTGGTTATTCAATATATTTTTTTGGTGACAAATTGTGTTAAATTGGAGGATTAAATTTATATAAAACAGGACATAGTATGCCATAATACATTTATGTAAATGTAATTGTGTTGGAATCCCACATTGGTGAGTGAAAAGAAAATAATGGGTTTAAATATAATTACCCCACTCTAACTAATATCGAGGCCTTTTGTGGTAAAACTGCACACTTGATGGATTGGGCATGTGATAAAGTTAGGGCAGTATCAATGTCGTTAGAATGGGGCCCTATGGGCCCGCCAATCCAAAAATCCAACAAATTTAAGAGGAATGTATGCATTAGTATGCCATTAGTGTGACATGGAATGGCATCATATACTATTTAGCTAGATTGTTCTGGGTTCAAGTTTATCCAGTGACTGACTATCACTTTCTTATTACTAATCTCCTTAGATTTTGATCAAAATCAATAATTTTTCCAAGAAGGCTGAGAAAATTATTATGTGTCACATGTTGATAGCCTTATAAATAGTAAAATGCTGCTTAAATATTCATCACATTAAGGTTTTCATGGTTATTTGAGAATATCATATTTAGATCACTAGAATTCTTTATATGGGATTGATTGGGCCCTATTTTAAAAGATAGGTCAATCTCCAATTTTATGCCTTTAAGTGGATCACCCTCCTCTTAACACAGAAGTTCAATTTCGTTGATAGCCTTCACACTTAGGATACACTTTCAAGTGATCTGAGGGTCCTCAGGTAGTATTATATCTTTTTGGACTATATAGACTGAAGAGTCTGTTTTCAAGGCATGAAATATAAAAAAATTGGCTTTTGTTGAAAACATTGGCAGTTGAAAACATTTGCAATGTTGACAAGGTTGGCATATTATTGAATGCCCACATAAGGTTTTCAATGCCCATGAAAATGGGAATGGACTTTGGAAACAAAAGGGAGTATTTTTCAAAGCCTGTAATGTAAATTTTCAATGTAAATTTAATGTATGAGTATCGAAGCTACTCTATAAATAGAGCGCTTCGTATGCTTTTAAGAGAGACAAGAAAACGCACAGAGAGAAAAGAGAAAGTTCATAGAAGAGGAAGAAAGAAAACAGAGGAAGAGGAGAGGAGATAATAGAGAGAGTTATTTTGTACTCCTATTATTCTAAATTATAATGAAAGCATCACTGCTGCTCCGAGGACGTACTCTAGTCACACTGACTGTAGAGGAACCTCGTAAACTTTGTGTCTTGTTTATTTATTCCACTGCACACACCGTCAATTTTACAACAGCCTTTGTTTTTTGCCTCCTGAATTATGCGAGCGATTGATTACATTACTTTGTATAGTACATGGTATTTTTAAGCCGAGAAGGATTAAATTATTAGTGTATACAAATTTTCTTATAAGAAAACTTCTACATGTTTTCTCACTCTTCTTAGTTCATGATTGAATTTTATACTCCTTTCATTCATTAATTTATGAATTAGGTTGTTTTTCTTTTGTGATTTCAGTAGTTAGGTATTTAGTGACTGCACAATTTCATGGTTTTTTACTACTTCAGAAGTAATTAATAGAGTTGGATGTGATTCTACAAAAGTTGGTAATCGTTGTGTCCTTAGAGCATGCAAGTTTGCATATATCCATTTTGTTTTGATTCGGGCACCTTTTACCAAGCTGTATAGGACATAAAAAAATGATTTGATTGCGTTATTATGTATTTCTATTTTTATTTTTATGGCAGTATCATTTTCTCAACAAAATAGAAATCACTTAAATAAATAAACGTGACACACCCGTACCCGAAAGTAGGGCGTGTTGGCCGTCACGTGAGTATGACGTAGCCAAGTGCACAGTGCGGAAGCAAGGATCGATAACGAAGTACGAACTAATTAAAATCGAATTATAGCAACCTAGATATGATAGTGTGCTAGAGATATTACAATACTTATACATAACCAAAGCGTATTAGGTCGAGTGCAGTCAAGCATGAATTAAATAAGTTTAAATACACCAACGGTGCCCTACATATAGCAGGTCTGTCAGGAATGCCGGAAGATCCTCGTAGCTAACTCAGGTACTCAAGCTATCTAGAACCTGGAGGGGCGAAAAACAAAATTGAGTGGGTCAGCAAAACAAATCTTTTCAAAATCATTCTTTTCTCAAACATAGCCCCTCTCCGTAAAACCTGTATAGTTCATAGAAAATAATACGTACATATATATCACAACCTTTCTCAACATAAAACATTTTCAATGTATCTCAAATATATGCCGTGCAATGCATTTCAATGCCAGTCTGAATCTCATAAGTAATGCCATGCTATGCATTTCAATAATCATATCGCTACTGGATGTCAACTCAGCCTTCGGCTATAAATATAGCTCATAACATCTCTATCTCATCATCATATATACACTGCACATACATCAATATCATCATCATATCATCATCATCATCACTGTATCAATAATAAATGCTCTAGTGCTACAATCACGTGAAGACTCTGCGAATGAACGCGGGTCACCTACATGTCGTACCCACTCAAAAGTGGTCTATACGACAAGACTGTGTACCTAACTTGGATCCAAGGCGAGCATGCGGTGCGGGAGGTGAACGACACGTGAAAGACTGTGCCCCTATCTCTGGGCGTGAGCACTAACAATATGTGCAGGTTAATGAGCTAACATATCACATCATATCTCATCGTATCTCAACTGTATCAACTGTTCTTTCTCAACTATGCATGTACCCACCAGGTACTTACCTGGTGTCCTCGGCACCAACATATGCATGAAATGTATATATGAATACTCATGCATCAAAATCAAGTTATATGCATATCGTTAAAAACGTACTTTTCATTTAAGATATGATTCTGGGAAAATCATTATATATATATATATAGGTTATACGAAAAAATAGCTGCCCACTCACTAGTAAGTCGCTGGGTCGTAGGCCCCACGTCTAGCCTGGCTACGGTCGTCCTCGGAATACGTCTCACCTATATGAGAAATTACTAAAAATACGTTATTTAAGTACATATACGTAACTACGGAAATAACTTCTCATACATAGCTCAATTTTGGTATTTGGATATACCAACGTGACCTACTCGTCGTCACGAACATCCCCATATTTTTAAAATAATTTTTCTTGGCCCCACGCGCCGGCGAAGGTACGGACCCACGCGCGGTCACGCGCCGTGCACACTGACGGCGTCAGGTATATTCCTGGAATATTCCGCTATCTTTAACGGCGTCAGTTAACGCCGTTAGAATATTCCGTCATCTTCTCCGGCGACTGGTTTTGCCGGAATTTCTTGGAAATTTTCTAACTTTCATATCTTACTCATTTTTCATCCTTTTTGACCCATTTTTCTTCCTATGTGCTCCAAATTAAGAGTAGAACATAAATATACCTTCAAAAACCTTGAAAAAGGCCTTAAATCTCGTCGGGGACAAACTCCAAAACTGTCCAAACTCCGACCACGTGATCCCGACGTCCAAACACTTCCAACGAACCACTCGGAGCCTCCTTGGGACCTCACAAAGCTCGCTGTGAGCTTGGATTGTCCTAAAACATCACCAATAAAAAGTTGATGAATAGTGCTCAACTCGGAGCTCGTGATTCCGACGTGAAAACGAACGAAACCTTACCTGAAAATGGTACCACCGTGATCGTGAAGTCTCCAGGAGTCGAATGGTGGTGTCAAACACTTCGATCCGTTGAGTTTTGAAGGATTTGTGGTGTGTCCGTACCAATGGTGAGAGAGAGTGTGTTTTCGTGAGTTAGAGAGAGAAAGAGTCTGTGAGAGTGTCAATAATGGAAAGAGAGAGAGAGTGACGAGATAGTGAAGGTGTGAGGGTTGTGTGGTCCTAAATTATCAAACACAATAATATCTCAAACTTCCAATAATTGAGGGCCACCATCCATTGGTCCTCACACAACACACATGCACACGTACATACCCCAAAGGGGTAATTTATCATTTCGTTACTAATTAATGAATATAATCGGGACGGGTTGTCACAATTTACCCACCTTATAAAATTTCGTCCCAAAATTTCATACAACACATACATACTAATATCCATAAAACAACCTCGGATACATCTCTCTCATCCTGTCCTCGGTCTCTCAGGTAGCTTCTTCTGCTGAATGATTCCTCCACAAAACTTTCACCAAACGCACTGTCTTGTTTCTGAGCAACTTATCTTTCCAATCAAGTATCGTCATCGGCTTCTCATCATAAGTCAAATCTGGGTTAATCTCCAAAGGTTGCAGAGGAATCACGTGCGACGGGTCTGAAACGTAATGTCGAAGCATCGAAACATGAAACACGTTATGTACTCTGGACAACTCTGACGGCAACTCAAGCCTGTAAGCTACTTCACCGACTCGCTCGATGATCCGATAAGGTCCAATGTACCTAGGACTCAATTTACCTTTCTTTCCGAATCGAACCACACACTTCTAAGGCGATAACTTAAGAAATACCCAATCATCAACATTATACACTCGGTCAGTGGCATGTCTGTCTGCTAAACTCTTTTGGCGATCTTGGGCGGTTTTCAGATTAACCTTAATAACCTGAACATTCTGAGTAGTCTCCTCTACTATCTCAGGGCCTACTAGAACTCTTTCGCCAACCTCTGACCAACACAAGGGTGTACGACAAGGTTTCCCATATAGTTCCTCGAACGGTGCCATCCCAATACTAGAATGAAAACTGTTATTATAGGCGAACTTCATCAAATCCAAACGTTGATGCCATGAGTCGGCAAACTGTAAAACTGAAGATCTCAGCATATCCTCCAATGTCTGTATAGTCCTCTCCGACTGACCGTCTTTCTGATGGTGATATGCCGTGCTGTACAGTAGTCTCGTACCCAAAGCTTCCTGAAAAGCAATCCAGAACTTAGAAGTGAATCGAGGATCGCGATCAGAGACAATACTAACTGGAACGCCTTGATACTTCACAATCTTCGCGATGAATAGCTCAGCCAACCGATTCAACGAAAACTTTTCCCTGACAAGAATGAAATGTGTTGACTTGGTGAGTCGATCAACAATCACCCAAATTCCATCATATCCGTTCAGAGTACGAGGGAGCTTGTACACAAAATTCATAGTAATGTCCTCCCATTTCCACTGCGGAACGGGAAGTGGTTGCATCAACCCAAATGACTTCTTCCTTTCGGCTTTGACTTGTTGACATATGATGCAACTACTTACATACTCAGCGGTTTCTTTCTTCATACCCGGCCAATAATAGAACGGTCGAATGGTATGATACATCTTCGTGCCTCCGGGATGCATTGCATAAGCTGAAATATGCGCTTCGTCTAAGATATCCTTCTTTAACTCTGCATTATTCGGCACGTACATCCTGTTTCCCTGCATAAGCATACCGTCTGATTCTCTGATTCGAAAGTCTTTCTTTTTCCCATCATTCCTCAGTTGAATAAGTTCCTGAATCTCATCATCGTTCATCTGGATCTTAAGTATTCTGTCGATTAGGATTGGCCTCACTTGGAAACTAGCAAGCAAGGCTTCCTCTCGATTGTCCACTATCGAATTCTCTACTTCCAACTGTACTCCAGTCGATCTCAACTCGGCAAGAAGAGGAACTCGGCTCGCATGAAAAGCGTTAATTCTGCCCTGAGACTTCCTTCTAAGAGCGTTAGCTACCACGTTTGCACGACCAGGATGATACTCAATCGTGCAATCGTAGTCGTTCAGTAACTCAATCCATCGACGCTGGCGAAGATTCAAATCCTTCTGAGTAAAAAGGTACTGGAGACTCTTATGGTCTGAGAAGATCCTGCATTTCTCACCATAGAGGTAATGCCTCCAAATCTTTAAAGCAAAGATAATGGCAGCCAATTCCAAGTCATGTGTAGGGTAATTCTTCTCATGAGGTTTTAACTGGCGTGAAGCGTAAGCAATCACCCTTCCATGCTGCATCAAAACGCATCCTAAGCCATTCAACGACGCATCATTGTAAATCTCGAAATTACCATCATTGTCAGGAAGCGTCAAGACAGGAGCATGAGTGAGACAATACTTCAATTGTTGGAAACTCTGCTCACAATCATCATCCCACTCGAACTTAACGTCCTTCCTGGTCAACTTCGTCAATGGTAGCGCCATGATCGAAAAGTCTTTAATGAACCGTCGATAGTAACCTGCCAAACCAAGGAAGCTCCGAACCTCGGTGACGGTTCGTGGTTGTTCCCAATTCTCTACAACCGCAATCTTCTGATGGTCAACCTGAATACCCTAAGCTGAAACGACATGACCCAAAAATGCTACTTCGTCCAACCAAAACTGGCACTTACTGAACTTGGCATACAATCGATGCTCTCTCAATTTCCTCAACACCAATGAAAGATGTCGAGCATGGTCAGCCCTTGACTTAGAATACACCAAGATATCGTCGATGAAGACAATACTGAACCTATCCAAATACTGATGGAACACCTTGTTCATCAATCCCATGAAAGCAGCTGGTGCATTAGTCAAACCAAATGGCATAACCAGAAACTCATAGTGCCCATAACGAGTCCTAAAGGCAGTTTTAGGAAATCGTCACTCCTGATTTTCAACTGATAGTAGCCTGACCTCAAGTCAATTTTCGAGAACACACAGGCACCTCGAAGTTGATCGAAAAGATCATCGATACGCGGCAACGGATAACGGTTTTTAATCGTCGCCCGATTCAACTGCCTGTAATCGATACATAATCTCAAGGTACCATCATTCTTCTGAACAAATAGGACTAGGGCTCCCCAAGGTGAAGTACTGGGCTGAATGAACCCCTTCTCAAGTAATACCTGCAACTGAATCTTCAACTCTCGCAACTCGGCAAGTGCCATTCGATATGGAGTCAACGAGATATGATTAGTACCTGGCAACAAGTCAATGGTAAACTCCATGTCGCGATCTGGCGGCAATCCCGGTAAATCATCAGGGAATACGTCAGCGAATTGTCTAATTACTCGAACATCCTCCAAGCTAGTAGGAGCATCATCATGAAGTACTACATGAGCTAAGTATCCCTGGCAACCTTTCTTCAACAACTTCTTGGCTCTCACAGCCGAAATAACACCATGTCTAACTCTGTTACGCTCACCAATAAAGGTTATCTCAGGTAATCCAGGACGATGAAAGGTCACTGATTTCCCGTAACAATCAATCTTGGCACGATTTTAGTGCAACCAATCTGTGCCCAGAATGACGTCAAAGTCAACGATATCTAGCGGAGTGAGGTTAGCATGCATAACCACGTTCTCCACTATTACAGGACATTCTGGATATACATAATCCACATAACATTTCTCCCCTCTAGGCATAGCAAACTCCAACTCGTACCCAAGGGGTGAAGATTAAGGTTGGGTCAGTTGAGCAAATGTATGAGAAATCACAGAGTGTGTGGCACCACAATCAATCAATACTCTAGCATAATGACCAAGAATATTCAACGTACCCATAATAAGATCCGGGTTGTTCTGAGTGTCTCGTAACGATAGATTATGGATGCGGCCCTGCGACTGCTGTCGTTTTCCTCGACCTCGATTTGCGTGCATCCCTTGCCCCTGACTAGACTGCCCGGCCTGTCGCGAAGACCCGACACCACTGACGGCAGCATCCACCGGCTGCAAACTGCTGCTGAGGCAGGTATCCACCTGAATATGGTTGCGGATGAGGCATATATCCTTCGGAATACTGCTGCTGGGGAGGCATATATCCTTCGAAATACTGTCCATATCCGCTCTGGTGGTAGAGATCTATAGGGTACTGAGGCTGGTACTGGTCTGATGAGTACAAAATAGGATTCCCCGAGTAGTGGAAAGCTCTTCCACGTCCTGTCTGTGGATAACCGCTAGGCCCTGAATACTGCTGCACTGGAGCTGGTGGTATAGTAGGCTGCTGAGGCTTCTGCTGGTTCTGAGGGCAGTTCTTGGCCTTGTGCCCATCCTGACCACAAGTGTAACACCCGCTCGTACCACGACGACACTCGCCATAGTGCTGGTTGTTGCACCTACGGCACAACGGAGCACTGTTCTTGCCAGAGTTCCCTTGCCTCTGGAATCTGCCGCTGCCGAAGGATCTGCCACCGCCCCTCTGCCCGGTGGCGCTAAAACCTCCACTCGACAAACTAGAACTGGCCCCGCTTGGTTTGAATGTCTAAGTCTGCCGGGGTCCCTGAGAGTACGGGCCTTTGCCCTTATTATTCTTACCCTGGTTGGCATCCCTCTCGTCATCACTGTTACTCGGCAAGTTCTCGGAGTCCTCAATCTACAGCAAGACCTCGTATAACTCATGGTAAGTGGAGCAGGGAATCACTGTCACTATCGTACGCCACTTTTTCTTAGTACCTAGTTTAAATCGGCGTAACATCTCTACCTGATTAGCAGCGACATCAGGGTGGTAGCGGGAAAGATCAGTGAATGTGTGGTAGTAATCATTCGCTGACATCTTCTTCTGTTTTAGCCTGGTAAACTCCTGTTTCTTTCCGTCAATATATGCTGGAGGAATGAATCTTCTGTAAAACAATTCCTTAAATACCTCCCAATCATTAGCTTCCTCCTCTGGCATCCTCTTAGCCAATTCTGTCCACCAAGTAGCTGGTTCCTTAGCCAAAAAACATATAGTCGTATCGACCCACTTATTGGGTTGAAGACTCCCCTGATTCGTCAAGATGTTAAAAGTCTTCTCAATATGCATGAACCATTTTTTTGAACCCTCGGGCCCCTCATTCCCCACCAACGGGGTTATCTTCAGATTGTACACTAACTCAAGAGGGATCCGCGAAGGCAGGCGGATCACTGATTGAAGGGCGTTAGCTATAGCCTCCCCTATCTGGGCTATGCTAGGGAAACTAGGTTCCTCAACATGACGAGGCTCACGACAAGGCGGCATAGTTCTGACAGAAAACATCAAGTCATTAGAAATTTCACAAAATATGCAAGACTGCAACCTAGAGCTCTGATACCAAACTGACACACCCGTACCCAAAAGTAGGGCGTGCTGGCCGTCACGTGAGTGTGACGTAGCTAAGTGCACAGTGCGGAAGCAAGGATCGATAACGAAGTACGAACTAATTAAAATCGAATTATAGCAATCTAAATATGATAGTGTGCTAGAGATATTACAATACTTATACATAACCAGAACGTACTAGGTCGAGTGCAGTCAAGCATGAATTAAATAAGTTCAAACACACCAACGGTGCCCTACATATAGCAGGTCTGTCAGGAATGCCGGAAGATCCTCGTAGCCAACTCAAGTACTCAAGCTATCTAGAACCTGGATGGGCGAAAAACAAAATTGAGTGGGTCAGCAAAACAAATCTTTTCAAAATCATTCTTTTCTCAAACATAGCCCCTCTCCGTAAAACCTGTATAGTTCCCAGAAAATAATACGTACATATATATCACAACCTTTCTCAGCATAAAACATTTTCAATGTATCTCAAATATATGTCGTGCAATGCATTTCAATGACAGTCTGAATCTCATAAGTAATGCTATGCTATGCATTTCAATAATCATATCGCTACTGGATATCAACTTAGCCCTCGACTGTAAATATAGCTCATAACATCTCTATCTCATCATCATATATACACTGCACATACATCAATATCATCATCATATCATCATCATCATCATTATATCAATAATAAATGCTCTAGTGCTACAATTACGTTAAGACTGTGCGAATGAACGCGGGTCACCTACATGTCGTACCCACTCAAAAGTGGTCTGTGCCCTTATCTCTGGGCGTGAGCACTAACAATATGTGCAGGTTTATGAGCTAACATATCACATCATATCTCATCGTATCTCAACTGTATCAACTGTTCTTTCTCAACTATGCATGTACCTACCTGGTACTTACCTGGTGTCCTCGGCACCAACATATGCATGAAATGTATATATGAATACTCATGCATCAAAATCAAGTTATATGCATATTGTTAAAAACGTACTTTTCATTTAAGATATGATTCTGGGAAAATCATTATATATATATATATATATATATATATATATAGGTTATACAGAAAAATAGCTGCCCACTCACTAGTGAGTCGCTGGGTCGTAGCCCCCACATCTAGCCTGGCTACGGTCGTCCTCGGAATACGTCTCACCTATATGAGAAATTACTAAAAATACGTTATTTAAGTACATATACGTAACTACGGAAATAACTTCTCATACATAGCTCAATTTTGGTATTTGGATATACCAACGTGACCTACTCGTCGTCATGAACATCCCCATATTTTTAAAATAATTTTTCTCGATCCCACGCGCCGGCAAAGGCACAGACCCACGCGCGGTCATGCGCCGTGCACACTGACGGCGTCAGGTATATTCCTGGAATATTCCGTTATCTTTAACGGCGTCAATTAACGCCGTTAGAATATTCCGTCAGTTTTGACGGAATATTCCGTCATCTTCTCCGGCGACTGGTTTTGCCGGAATTTCTGGGAATTTTTCTAACTTTCATATCTTACTCATTTTTCATCCTTTTTGACCCATTTTTCTTCCTATGTGCTCCAAATTAAGAGTAGAACATAAATATACCTTCAAAAACCTTGAAAAAGGCCTTAAATCTCGTCGGGGACAAACTCCAAAATCGGCCAAACTTCGACCATGTGATCCCGACGTCCAAACACTTCCTACGAACCACTCCGAGCCTCCTTGGGACCTCACAAAGCTCGCTGTGTGCTTGGATTGTCCTAAAACATCACCAATAAAAAGTTGATGAATAGTGTTCAACTCGGAGCTCGTGATTCCGACGTGAAAACGAACGAAACCTTACCTGAGAATGGTACCACCATGATCGTGAAGTCTCCAGGAGTCGAATGGTGGTGTCAAACGCTTCGATCCGTTGAGTTTTGAAGGATTTGTGGTGTGTCCGTACCAATGGTGAGAGAGTGTGTGTTTTCGTGAGTTAGAGAGAGAAAGAGTCTGTGAGAGTGTCAATAATGGACAGAGAGAGAGTGACGGGATAGTGAGGGTGTGAGGGTTGTGTGGTCCTAAATTATCAAACACAATAATATCTCAAACTTCCAATAATTGAGGGCCACCATCCATTGGTCCTCACACAACACACATGCACACGTACATACCCTGAAGGGGTAATTCCGTCATTCTGTAATTCCCTGATTGTATGTTCAAAGCCTAATTAGTTATGTACATTTTTTATTTATTTTTGTAAAGCTTTCATGCTTGCATTTTAAATAATTATTTGTTTCATTTTCTCTCATTTTGGCTATTCTTATCTTTGTTCTGTGTGTTTGTTCTTTGTTTTAAGGTTAGTTGCCTATTTTTATTTTTATTTTATGTTTTTGTGGGTTTTCAATTTGTTAATTTGTGGCTTTGTGTTTAGATTTTAATATCATCTTTTGTTTATGATTAAATCGGTGTTGGGTTTTGGTTAGTGAAAATATGACAGGTAAATCTGACAGGTAAAGTTTTCCTCACGATCATGTGTAAATCTTAATAACTATACTTGCTTCTCTTGGGTGTTTGTTTTCATGGTCATGAAAAATTGTCGGCCAATCTTTTTGCACCACTCGCTCGTACCCTTTTCCATGGCTATCACGTTTATCTTTGACATTTTGTCTTGATTCACAACAAAAAAAAACTTGCAGCAAGCAAACAGGCATAACCAATTCTGCCAAAATTGCTGAAGAATTCCACAATCTGGTTGTCCCTAAAATTGAACCCGCCGACAAAGTTTCGATTGTCACACTCAAGACAAAAACTCAGGCCAAAAAGACCAAAGATGGGTAAATTACAATTTGTTTTTCGTACGCACACCTAAATAGCATCCACGGTGACAACGTTTGTTAAATTATTATTTGTCTTTTGCTATAATGTGGAAGATGTCTGATCTTAGAAAAAGTGAACCAACCACAATCTCCGTGATCGAGTGCTACATGGCGTTCTGCATGTTTTTTGGTTTGAACATCTGTGTTTGACAACTTACCTGCTCGAACAAGAACGAAACATTTTTTTTGTTTTTTTACTGCTAAAATAGGTGCCTAGCCTGCAAGACATATATTTTGCTGTCTTAACTACATGGACAAAATATGTGTGAACTGCATGTTGCTTGTGTTTCTTGTGGAAACAGAACTTTTTTTGGCAACCATGTCTCAGCTCAGTTGAATATATAAAGCCAAGATGCTTATCTTATTGACCTCATTCACTCATGTATCCCTCTGTTCATTTATGATTGTGTTGAATTTATTTAGGTTAAATGTGTCTTATTCATGCAGTTACGCTTAAAATAGTTAGTTCCTATCGCAACGCTGGGGCTTATTTCTAGAAAGCACCAAAAGAGAGAGGGTGACATTTTATAAATTAATTGAAGTTTAGTTACAATAGAAAATGTTTAAATTAGTTGAAGTTTAGTGATACTAACAATTGTTTCTTATGAAATGTTTATTCACTTGTAACTGAGAGATATTAAATTCGATACTCGCCAAAGGTGAATATGAACCACATTATTGTTACTAGCTCATTATAAGGTTAAGCCCAACCCCTCCTTTTAGTGTAGATAATATAATTAGACGAGATAGCAATTGGACTAGGCCCTTTAGTTATTCTTCAAACTAAAACTACAGTTAACATAAAGATATTGTTGATCTTCTTCCTTATTATTACAAAAGGAAAATGATAAATACATTTATTTTTAACTTCTTATATACCCATGGTTAATCTTGTCATTCTTTTTTGTTTAATTTATTCCTTCCAATGACTAAAAATAAAGAGGATTGTGTGAGAAACTAAAAATTGTGTGTAAAAACAACATCCCTTACAAAAAAAGGTAAACACAATTAGATTATTGTTGCAGTCCTATAAGATTAGGAATGTGATTGTGTAAATCCTAGTGTATCTAAAAATATCGTATACATTCCCTTCAGTAGTTAATATCCTATTAGAGTTGTAATCCTAAAATGTAAGAATTAACTTTCCCTACTACAATAAATAAAGGCACAATTGGGTGGAAAAGAACACACCTCACAATTACACATCTTTCTTTCTCTCTATTTTTGTCGGCCTCTCTCCCTCTCTATCCTTTATACAGTTCAATCAAATAGGCCTACAACATGTTATCAGCACACTCTTGACACTGCGCTAAAGAGAGTTTTATCTTCAATAAGGGGAGTATTACGTTTTAATCATTCTTTTTATGATTAATTTATTATTTTATTGAATTGATCTACATGTTATTGATTCAATTTAATTTTTCTTTGTTGAACGTGATACAACGCATTAGAGATGCAATTTCGGCTTTCAGAGAAGGATGTTTTCTGCCAATCAAGTTCCTTTAAAATAAATTAATATATTTGAAAAAACCTTGAAGCATGAAAACATTCCCCATGATGCATGAACTTATATTTTCCTTTCAATTATATATATTGTATATATGTTCATATATTTTGTCAATATATATACTTTTGCAACCAACCTAGGCCCAAACCCTTTTAGACTAAGGTTTTTCAAATCCAATGTTATTTTTTTGGCATTTTAAATAATTTTAACCCAAATGTTATTATTATTTTTTGCTTCTACAATCGACTCGGTATGGTCCGATTTATTGAATTAATTAATGTGATCAGCAGTCCATTAATCTGACAATTAATCCAAAATTATTGGCCTAAAGTCCACTTTTTGGCAATTAATAATTCAATAAATTATTTCTTTTCTTTGAACTGTTGACTCACTTTTGTAGTCTTGAAGTACTCACACTTGAGTTCATGAAGCAACCCAAATCCACTACACTTAGTTGTATATTGTATTCTGTGTTCTTACAGGTACCTTCTTTTATGAACAGGAAGTTCATACCTAAAATCAAAATTGTAGTTTCGAATTTAGTGCCTTTGAAACCTGAAGTTTTCATAAAATAATACACCCATGAAAACCCGACATTTTTCATGTAAACCATGTCTTAGAACCTAAATGTTCTAATTTTAATGCTTATGGATATCTTATTTCCATAGCACCAAGCACAATCTTGTTCCTTCCAATTTAGTGGACTGTCGAACTGTCACAAGTTCGATTTAACTGATTTGAACGTTTCTTGGACGAAACCACTTTATGTGGGGTACAAGACGTGATTCTCCACTTGACTATCAAGAAGTTAAGAAACCATTGTAGCCAACAATGGCATGGAAGAGCTAAATATGCCTTCGCCATAATCTTCATTCAAAGACTTATGCCCGAATCATAACAAACAGAATTACATCTGAACGAGAGTTTCATGGCTCTTTGGCTCATTCCTATAGACCGTCTAATTATGAAAGACATCACTTGAAGCACGCCATGATTACGTCCATGAATGAGTACGATTCTGAAGTTTATAAATCCGAACGAATTCTGACTAGAGAATACTTTTCTTATCCTTCTATGTTTCTAACTTGCTTCTGAAGCAGCAGTGTAGAAAGCTAGAAGTTTACCAAATTATCGTATCTAATTACTACCATAAACATGAGAGAAAAGTATTAACCCAGCTTCGGTTGGAGTCTACTGAACGGTATAGACCTAGTTCGGTCAAAGCCTACCGAATGGTGGTGCACTATTTCGGCAAGGATGCATCGAAGAACATGCTCTGCTTCGGCAGAGGTGCACTAAACGATATTGCTTTGCTTCGGCAGAGGCCTACCAAACCTAAGTCTGAGTCTATTTCTCTCACGATCCAATTTTGAGTTTGTCTTTACAACCTATGGTAGAATCAAGGTATGCCAAGGTGTGGCATCATTCCAGAAGCATGATCCCTAACACCTCAAACCTAAAACTTCAAGAATAAGGGGGTAATATTTCTGAACCTCAACCCTGCAAAATCTACTTCAATCTCGATGAAATAGATCATTAGTTAGGCACCTGTTCGTGCCCTTACCAATGTCGTTGAGGAGCACCATTCCAGTAGTCAATATGTGAGACTTATTTTACTCTACCAAACATTGTTGGAAGAGCAAAATTTTGACATGAATGGCCTTGTTGGCCGAATCCCCTTAGTAAACCATTTACTTTGTGAACATTTTTCCATGTTCTTGGATTCAAGTTTGGTGTATGTTTTTCGTTATAGATAATCTTATTGATATTGTCATCGAATATAAGTTAATTGAATCATGTTTCTTGTATATATGTGACCGAATTCAATTAAACACGTGATTAGGAACGAATGTGGGAAACTTAGTTGTCTGGATGAATGTGATACTACGCACACTAACTTTATGCCTAAATCACATCTCTAGCAACGACTTTAGGTCTATCCAACCTAATTATGAGCATTGGCATGCTCTTTGTTGTATAACTGGTACTAAATTACCATGTAAGAGACCTTATATTTTCCCCGTTCCGAAAAAATGTCATTGAGTTTTAAGGATATTCAAGATGACAATGATAAAAAATGAAACCACTGAAGAAAATAGAGTGAAATATCTTTGCACAACCTCTAAAAGTGAGCCTGAAACTTTGTTTTGGGGCCAATGGGCTAGCTCCCCATTGGGAACACATTACATGTGGCTGGCTTGGAGCCTGGTGATTAAGCAGTTTACTTGCTTTGGCACGACCATGTGGGACATTTAGGTCATTGGGAAATTTGATTTCTATATCATTCCTTGCAAAGATACGAAACGACTTTCTTTTCACAGTAGATTCAAGGGAATAGATGTGGACTAATCCAACCAAAATGCGGACCACATAAATACTTATGATTTTGATTGATGAATTGACAAAATGGTCACATGTTTGTCCACACACATTGCTGCTAAACCTCTTGGCCGATTTTAAGGGTTCACCATCCTACTTATCCTATAAAGTATAGGAGACTGGATAATGTCGGAAAGTTTATATCGACAGTTTTTTAATAAATTATTGCATGTCTTTTGAGTTTATAATTGAACATTGAATTCCCATGTTCATCCCAAATAGCCTCGCATAGTGATCATAAAGCGCAATTTAAATGATCGCCCGGACCTTGGTGAACGCATCAAGCTTTCAATTTTTGCCTAAGGCTATGCAATCTTGTACGTAGTTATGTTGGTCTGCCTTAAAGCCCATTGCCACCCAACCTATTCGATGGTACAATTGGTTATTAGGTATGAATCTGACGCTTCGTATTTACGTGATTTGGGTGTGCATTCCATGTGCCAAGTTGCGTCGCTGCAACGCACCAATATGGATCATCAAAGAAGGATATAAATCTTTGTCGATTACGATTCTCCTTTACACTAGCTCTCTTAGAGTCCTTGCAAGTGATCTCTTTACCACTCATTTGTGGATTTTCACTTCAATGAGATAGTCTTCCATTCGTTAAGGAGAGATAAGAACGTTAACATTGCTATAGAACAACACAAATTTACGTGGACGTTGCCCACTATGTCTCATCTCAATCTCCATGCCACACAAATGTGATAAGCAAATGCAATGAATTCTAGCTTTTAGAACGTTGCTCCAGACACATTTCTCTGATCTAGCTAAAGTGACGAGATCATATACCGGTTACAAACATGCCTGCAAGGATAAAAGTACATAACTGACGTTGAGTCAACATTTCCAAAGGGTGTGTCGCTCTCTGTTGGACAATTTGGCCGCCCTTGTTGGAAGGTCCAGTACACCGATAGATGGCCAATCAATCTGTCTTAGCCTGGAGCATGACAAATCACTTAGTTTATAGGATTCACTTCCTTAAAAAAGGAAGATCACGACACAACAATGAATCCATACTTGATCGATGAGATTAATCCGAATTACTCCTGAGACTTGAAGTTCTTGGTCCAGTATACTAGTTTGGATGAGATAATGGAATTGGATTAAGATTATCATTGATGATGGTTTCACTTATATGGTAGCTACCGACTTAAATGAAAGTGACGATATCGAACCTTGTTTCGTTGATTAGTGATAACGTAGAATTGATTGGACAATCTAAATTACAATCCAGGTTAAATTCCTTACCAAAGTGTGTTTGGACTTATAGTTCCTACATTGCCCAAAGTGACCCTGTTGTGTTACAAGTGGGAAAGGAAGCGTAATGAGATGAATGAAATAGTGACATATGATGCACGTCTTACAGCGCAAGGTTTTTCTCGAACGCCCTATGATTGATAATAGCATTATGGAATATGGTTAGTGTTTCTCCATAGGGGATATAGATGCGAAGATTTACATGTAAGTTTCCAATGAATTACATGGACTAGTTTAAACAGTTCCAAACCACAGAACACATTCTCAACTCGTTTAAGGCGTTCACTTACGGATTAAAATAATCCGAAGGATGTGGTATACCCATCTAAGTGATTATTTGATCAGTTAGGGATATAAAATTATGCCCTTGCGTGTTAAACTATGAAGTTTTATTCCGAATTGCTAGAGTTATAGTTTATGTCGTTAACATGAATCTCACTAAGAGTCTAAAAGAGCTTGAGAAAACTGTCTGGTACCTGAAGATGGAATTTGAGAAGAAGGATCCTAGAAAAACTCATTTATGCCTTAACCTGAAGTTGAAGCATTGTTCTGATGGTACTTTGGTCTACCAGTCGAACTACATCATAAAGGTGTTACCTTTGAGTATACCTATGATCTTCTATACGCTATTTGCAAATGAGACCCTTGAAGAGGTTATGGAATCCAAAATTCCATATCTGAGTTCAACTTTGCGCTTTGTTGTACTTAGCTCAATGTATTAGATATGACATCTTCTTTGTTATTGATCTACTAGTAAAGATGCAGCACTATGCCTACACGCAACCGCTGAATTGGTATTAAAAATGCAACTTGAAGGTACTACGGATTTGGGCAAATCCTAACGCATCTCGAGCGGATCCAACCCCCTGATCCTCAGAATGATGCTTGCCTTGTTTGTTATGCTGATGCTAGTTACTTATCAAACCCGCACAAGGCACATCCTTGAATGGTTATATCTTTACCATTAAGGACATCGCAATATCTTGGAGGTCCACGATATGACCTTAGTTGTGAAATTTTCGAATCGTTTCAGGACTCACCGTACTTCATATTGCCACACGAGAGACATGGAAGGAGTTCTTGTTGAGCATATTCGAAGTACTTGCTGTTTTCATCCATCATTGAGTCCCAATGATGATCCACGAAGACTATGCTGCATGTATCCACCGACCAAGACATGATATATCAACAAAGTCAACACCAAGACATATTGCGTTTACATCAGCAAAGCATCAGGAGATTGAAGTCATGCAAGCCGATCCTAGACAACCTTGACAACCTCTACATGACGTCACTACTGAAGTCAACCTTCCATAAGTTTGTCAGTGGAATTGGTATGCCTAAGTATTCATATGCAATGCTTGTAGTTCTCAATTGGAAATTCTGTCAAACTCAGGGGAGTATCTAGAAGTATACTCACTTGATCTTAATGCATTATTTTTCTCTACGATTAAGAGCATTTTTCTCACTGGATTTTTGCTACCTAATTAGGTTTTAACGAAGCACCCATCCTAAGCTGATCATACGCTTGTGAGCTCTTCTACTTGCGTCCAAAAGACATATATTTTTGACTTAATGCAACTTCTCACTTTTCTCCTTAGTTTATGAGTTTTTCTCCCACCTTGGTTTGCATTCACTCATTGTGTCGACGACTTCATCAACTATACTTACTTCATTGCTGAAGACTTGATCCGCCATTTGTTTGAGTATTTAGAGACTCAAGTGAGAGTGTTGAAGTTCTATCAGATTAGGAATGTGATTGTATAAATCCTAGTGTATCTAAAAATATCTTGTATATTCCCTTTAGTAGTTAATATCTTATTAAAGTTGTAATCCCAAAAGGGTAAGGAATTAACCTATCCTACTACTATAAATAAAGGCACAATGGGGTGGAATAGAACATACCTCACAACTACACATCTCTCTATTTCTCTCTATTGATGCCGACCCCTCTCCCTCTTTATCCTTTATATAGTTCAATCAAATAGGCCTATAACAATTAGTATATTTTGTGAAAATCGTTGTATATATTTGTTGACATAGTATTTAGAGAAAGATATATAATAATGTTTTCTTGAACTTTTTTTATTGTGAAGCATCATCACACAGGTACATAGAATTCGAATGTGTAATTCATGCTGAATAATGTAATATATATGTGTGTGTGATTCGTATCGCTTTGGGCTTCCCCAACAGTTTAATTAATTTGTAGAATTCAAGAAATATGCTTTTCCTAAAGCAAATTCACAAAATTTTAATTTAAAATTAAATATAGATAGTATCTAACGAAAATTGACCAACAGACATGATTGATTGATCTCTAAATCTCCATAAAAAAGATCCAGTGAGGATCCTTGTCCTTGACTCTGAATATTCTTCTTCTACAAAACTGAGACACACACACACACACACACACACACACACACACACACACACACACACACACACACATATATATATATAATTATCGGGTAAATTACATAATACCCCCTCAAATTTGAGGTCTATTACAATCCCATACAACATATTTAAAACATTTCACTTTCATACCTCACGTACTATTTTATTTCAAAATAATACATCCGTTATATTTTCCATCCATTGATCTGTTAAGATCTGATGTGGCTGTCACATTTGTGCCATGCGGCAAATATTTTTTTTTTTACTTTAAATTTTTATTTAAAAAAACCTAAATTTTCTCAACCAAAAAAAAAGAAGAAACCCATCCCATCTCCCCGCAACACCCCCATCTTCATCTTCATCTTCATCTTTATCTTCATTCCCCTGCAACCCAAAAAAAAACCTTTCAGTTCGTCTTCCCCCTCCTCCTCCCCTCTCTTCATCTTCTTCCCCCAACTCCTTACTTGCAACCTAGAAAAGAAAAAAAAAACCAAGATCCTATCTACGCCGCCATCATCGGGTTCGTGATGTGAAAGTGGGAGGAATAGGTGTGGGTTTAAGGAGTGGGGTGTGTAGAGGATGGAAGAGGGGGGTGCGGTGGGGTGGGTTGCAGGGGGATGAAGATGAATATAGGGGAGAAGAGAGGAGGAGGAAGGGGTGAAGAAGAGGAATGAGGTTTTTGTGAGGTGGGGTGAGGGTGGGGGTGGGGGTGGGGGGAAAAGGGATCTGGGCAAGGGAAGGTTTTTGTGAGGTGGGTGGGTGGGGGAAAAAGGATTTGGGTTTGTTTTTGGTTTTGGGGGGGGGGGGTTGCAAAGAGATGGGATGGGTTTCTTTTTTTTTTGTTGAGAAAATTCAGGTTTTAAAAAAAAAAAAAAATTTTGTCTGTGGCACACATTTGACAGTCACGTGGCACAAATGTAGCAACCACGTCAACACTTAACGGATCAATGGATGGAAAATGTAACGGAGATATTATTTTGAAATAAAATAGTACGTGAGGTATGAAAGTAAAATGTTTTAAAAATGTTATATGAGGTTGTAATAGACCTCAAATATGAGGGGGTATTATGTAATTTACCCATAATTATTTTAGAATGTTACTAGGCCCACCCCAATATCTTATTTCTTCACCCACCTTTTTATAAAAAAATTAATAACATATTTACTCTTATTAAAAAGACTTTTAGACCCCTAGTTATAAATTCATTATAATGTTCTTGTAGTTATAATAAAAAAATAAAATAAAATAGGCCCATCAAACTTTTTCCCTCCCCCACCCCGTTTCTCTATCCCCTATCTCCAACAACATTGAATTAAGGAAGTTGGAGTTGGAGATCTGCAACAACATTGATAAATAAATAAAAAACAAAAAAAAAACACAATTCAACTCATGGAATTAGGGATTCTGGGAATGGACTAAGACTCTGAATTGTAGAGGAAGGAGGGAGGGGATGAGACTTACGCGTCAGTCAACCTGGAGATGACGATCCAACAACATATGCACAACACGACGGAGAGTACTAGGAGAAAGACATCCAACCTCCGACCCATTTCTCTCTCTCCGATCATTTAGTTTGTTAGTCCCCCATTTCTCTGTCTCTACCCTGCTTCTTTCTCCTTGTCCCCCTCCCGTTTTGCTCTCTTCGATGGCGAATACAAGAGGTCAATTATTTATTTTTAATATTTTTTAAAATCAAAAAAGAATTTAGATATATTAAAGGTTATTTTAGGAATAATGGTGAGTGTAGAAATAACATATTAATTTTTTAATATTTCATAGTGGGTGACTTTATAATATGAGTGAGAAAATAAGATACTGTGGTGAGTTTAGTAGCACTCTTATTTTATGCTATATATATGTTGCTCGACAATACAAGTAATCATGTTGATCGAAAAAGACAATGCAAGTAACCATGACCATTAGATGGTTAGTTCAACCGAAATTTGCGTGTGAGATTTCACCTTTTTAGATACGACATGTCACTACAATTTTTGAAATATTATATTATTGATATTAATAGAAAACTCGAACATGACCCAATTTCCGCCCTGAGTTAATACATAACTACATATGTGTATACATGTTACATAGAGATATCTACAGATCATCTGCAACATTTATGAAGTCTTTTTCTTTTTGTTTATGTTTTTGCCTGCAAGCAGCTGGGGTTAGAGGGTTGGGAGGTGTAAGGAAAGGGAGCGAGAAATAAAAAGATATGAGAGTAAAATTCAGAAAATAAAAAGGGAAGTACGAAGTTCAAATTTCTCCTTAATTTTAATTTGGTCAGAAAAAAAAATCGAGGAAGTATGACAATATGCAATGCTCACGTCAGTTGGTGAATCAAAGAAAGCTTGTTAATTGTCAATTAATATTATGAACTAGTGAGGTTCTTCTTTATTTGTAAATAGAGGTTTTAAGTTCAAATTTTGTAGATCGCAAATTTAATACCAATTGTTTCTCACATCCTCAATGTAAAAGAGTGGTAATATTCTCACCCCGGTGTCTTATTTCCCTACCCACCATTTAATGAAAGTGTTAATAACATATTTATTTATAAAAAAAAAAGACTCTTAAACCCCTATTTAATTCAATACTTAAATTTTGAAAAAAATAAAAAATAATTTAAAATAATAATCTTTGGTAGAAAGAGGTTGGGAAAGATTTGGGTTAGAATCAACGGAAATGTTAAGAGGAAGGAATGAGCGTGTGCTAGACGAAGACGAGAAACTTCAATGGATAAAAAAGAGAATTGAGTGTGAGATCTGCAGTTTTGACAAAAAAAGAAGAAGAAGAAGAGTGGTTTAGGGGTCCGGGTCTCTGCATGGCGGCGATAGGTGTGAAGGAGATGATGAATGTCTAGGTCTTAGGTCTTGCATTTTCTTTCATTTTTTTCTATATTTATTTATAATATTATTTAAAAAAATATATTATAGTTATTTCAAGAATAATGGTGAGTGGGGAAATAATATTTTAGTTTTTTAATTTTTTTATGGTGGGTGGGATTATCATGTGGGTGGAAAAATAAGACACTGAGATGGGTCTAGTAGCACTCATGTAAAAATATCAATGTATATAAAAGGAAAGCTCTTTTAATTTTGTTGTTTGGACTAAACTTCTTATTTAAAAGTAATAATTTAAAAACATAAATAATGTCAATATTGAGCGGAATGCTAGGAACTTTTTTAAACCACCATTTGAACAGTTAATTTTCTATGAATATATGTAACTGCTCAAGGCTTGACACACACACACACATATATATTTTGTGGCAAGACAAAAACATATTTTGAGACTTGAAGATATCAAAGAATTTGTCACAGTCCGTTCTGAATTAAGGAATATTTTAATCCCCGAGCATGTGAAATGGCAGAAATGCCCTCGAGGCTTTGTAACGTGGATGTATATAATTGGTATGAAATAATTTGTCTCCTTAGACCATCTCCAATGGTTGGGCTAAAAACCAAATATTTTAGCTCGAAAAATTTAGTTTTTAGCCCAGAAACAGTTTTTCTGCTCCAACCGTTCAAGCATAAAATTTTAGCCCGGGATTATTAAAGAATATATTTAGGCTATTTTTTTTCTTAAATTAAATTTTTTTTAAAAATAAATATGTAGACTATCGTAAATTAATTTTATGAACATTTTAATAAAAAAAAATTTTTAATTCCGATAAATATTTTCACTTGGTTCAGTGAAGCCTACACCGATTTCTGGGCTAAATTCTGGGGGGAATCTGGCATTGGTTTAGCATTTAACATTTAGCCCAAATTTTCCCCTTGCATTGGAGTAAGTTTGGGGGGGGGGGATTTGGATTTTAGCCCACCATTGGAGATGGTCTTAGCGTAATTAAATAGTACAAAATGCCACGAGTGTGTGGACGTGAATTAGGATTTAATCGGGTTCGTAACGAAAATGTTACGAACGTTAGAAAATAATTGGGTCGAAATAAGGAACTAAGACCATTCACCAATCACCTTTCTTCCTATAATTTTGGAACCAATCAAAATTGGGTTAGTTTAGTTCATTTTGGATCTGTTTGTGTAAACCTTAAACCTATGGCCCAATCAGGGGCCTTGTCCATATACATCTTGGCCAACCTGTGGCCTTGTACTCACACCAATATACATACACGTGCACATTCACCTCTCACTCTCGAATTCTCGACTCTTCTTCGTCTGTACACCCAAAACCCTCGCACGACTCTAGTAAAGGTCCACAGATCGAGCTTTTCGAGACAACCTTTGAGTTCCTTGCTAGCTTAGGAACCTATTCATACCTTTGGTTTAAAGAAAGGAAGTTGAAAACCCCGAATTTCATAAGCTCCGACGACGAGCTCATTTGCTCCGACGTGATCGTGGGTGGTTTCACTAGTTTAGGACTCGAAAAGGTAATATTCTAACTTCCCTAGCATTTTGGAGTGAGTTTGGAGTAGTTTTAACGTCGAAAAACACGATTGTATCGAGTTGTAGGTTTTGCCGAAAATTCAAGAAATATTCTGAGCTTTTTTCGATGGATTTAAGGTCCCAAGTAGGTAAGAACTTGTTATTCTAGTAGAAAGCTTCATTTAAGTATAAAATCCGTGAATTTTGGCGTTAAAATAAAGTAGAAACCAAGGTTTTAGGTTTTTCCAGAAATCGGCGACGCAGTGGTGGCCGGCGATGAACTCCAGCGAACTAACAAAGAAGGAGAGGAACATTCTTTCAATTTTGACGGAATATTCCTAACGGCGTCAATTTAGTTAACAGTATATGGAATATTCCTTAACGTTGTTAAGGAATCTGTTAGTGTGCTAGGCATGTGCCTGTGCATGGGTGGCGCGTGTGGCTGTGCCTTGGCCAGCGCATAAGGGAGCGTGGGATATCGGAAAATTTTTCTAAAAAATTAGGTTGTTCGTGGGGTTGAGTAGGCCACGTTGGTATATTCAAACACCCCAATTGAGCAACGTATGAGAAGTTAATGCATAGTTTTGATTATGTGCTTAAAATAATGTTAAAACAGTGGTTTCTCATATAGGTGAGACGTTTCTCGAGGACGAGCGCAGTCAGGCGAGGCTCGAGGGTTACGACCATGCGACATATCAATGAATGGGCTTTTGTTTTATATATATATATATATATATATATATGTATATATATGCTTTACGTTTTTTCCAGAAACTGTTTTAAATGAAATATGATTTAAATGCCATGTCAATTGCATCGCATCTTAGAATAATCAGTAGTATAGATATACATATTGTTGCTCAACGCTGTGGATGGCCAGGTAAGCTAAAGGTGAGTATATCACGATGTTAGTGGTTATAGTGAGTATGATTTGATAGATACGTACAGTATCCTACACCCGGTGTTAGTGCTCTGCCCGTGGTGTTTCTGACTCGTAAGTGACATGCGATACTTCGCACAACCTTCACGTGATCGTAGCATTTGAGTGTATTTATATACACCCAGCCTGTCATACAGACCACATTAGGTGGTTCTGACTCATGTGCAGGAGTTGGTAGATGAGTTATAGATTCAGCCGTATAGGTCACGTTAGGTGACTCCAGCTGACATATTAGTTGCATTGCTTTATTCTCACCTGGTCTACTTTTTATATTTGTTGAGACATGACATGGCATAC
Source organism: Crataegus laevigata (assembly GCA_963580275.1). Taxonomy (NCBI): domain Eukaryota; kingdom Viridiplantae; phylum Streptophyta; class Magnoliopsida; order Rosales; family Rosaceae; genus Crataegus; species Crataegus laevigata. The sequence continues at coordinate 10,494,127 of OY756946.1, forward strand.
ACCTGAGTTACATTGTTTTTGAACATGATTTTCATATATGTATGTAGTATTATTTTCTAGGACATTATACAAGTTTTACGGTGAGGGGTTATATGTTTAGAAAGAGAAACTGCTTTCAAAACCTTTGTTTTTGCCCACTCACATTGTTCTGTTTTGCACCCCTCCAGGTTCTAGCTAGACGCTTGTTGGTGGCTCACGAGGATTCACGGCGGTTCTAGCAGCTCTTCAATAATGAAGGAATTTTCTTTTATCTTAGGTATAACTAATACTCCGTTACTGGACTGCACCTAGGATATATATATATATATATATACACACACACACACACACACACTCTGTATACGTGTACCACTCTCCTATGCACTCCTACATACCTTAGGACTATGTTAGTGTAGATTACTAGGTTGGCTTTTAATTTTTCACATATTTCTATATTTCTCACTTCCACACAGTGCACATGGCTACGTCACCCTCACGTGACGGCCAGTACACCCTGATTTGGGTCGGGGTGCGTCAGAATTCAATTGTACTAATCAAGTAACTCCCTAGGTTAATTTTGTAGTGTTAGAAAATGGTATTAATTGGAGCTTGTCTATTCCCCCCAAAAGGACTTGCATGCAACGAATTTATTGTTACTGTGACATCTTGGTCCAATAACGAAATATTATATGTAAGTCTTTATTGCATGACATTACATTATTAAATTATGATGTTACGTGATGGTGAACCTATGCTTACTCTCTTCTTTCTCGAGAAATTTTTCGGTGTTCCCGTCACCCCACATCATCATCACACTTGGTGTACCCATCCAGTCAGAGGATGCCACGTTTTCCATTAAATTGTTTGTTTAATTGATTTTCTTAAAAAATAAATC